>OY776303.1:5390530-6636617 GCA_963675345.1 Trididemnum clinides | reverse complement strand
AGAGAAGACAAAAATATACATAATCTAGCCCTAATAAAAAAAGAAAAATAATTGTGTGTGATTTTAGATGCATACAATAACAATAAACAATACGCGTTGCAATATCACGGCTGGGTTGCCGGAAAGCCATGCAGGCTAGATTCCTGGCGTGAGGTTACATCGCCAGGCGTGCGGACTATAGGAGCACGATAAACTTGAAACGGAGATAGCCGAGCGGCTACAAACCTGATTGTAGATACTTCGTCAGTTAACATTACTTCATCAGCAAAATCATAGGGTAAAACAGCAAAGGTGCGCGAGCTGGGCGTCAAACTGGGGACGCACGAAGTTGCAAATTAGCAAACACAGCTCTTACATTAAACAACTAAAATCACACACATCAGTGGGAGCAAGGTGCCAAGCCACTGAAAGCAAACTAATAAAAAAAATGTAAAAAAAGACAAAAAGATGTTTGGCATGGCAGCTCGATGAAGCGCGAGGCGCGACACGCTACAGTCCTTTCCACCAACGCGGCCTAACTCAATTCAAAATAATGTTTTTGGTTTTTACTCCACAACAACGGTCGATTATTCGGAGAGTGAGGTACCAAGTCGTGCAGTGGCTGCAGCCATTTAGGGCAGTTTTTGACAAACTGACTATAAAATTGATACATTCCTAAATACCGTCGTAATTGCCGTTTGGTAAGAGGCAAGTCCACATTTTGAATCGCAGCCACTTTAGCTTCTGATGGAGCAACACCCGTACTAGAAACACGGTAACCCTGAAAAAGCAGGTTGTGAACAGCAATGACACACTTACGGGAGTTGAGAATCAATCCGTGGTCTCGCAGGCGACTCAAAAGGGTGCGCAGAACCCGTTTATGTTCCTTAAGGTCGCGCGTCATCACTATGATATCATCGAGATAACAAAAAACATTACTCATTCCAGTCACAACTTCGTTCATTAAGCGCTGATAATATGCGGAACTAGAAGCGAGGCCCATCGGCAAATATTTGTAAGAAAAGTTCTCGAGGGGGCACGTAATTGTCAATTTATGGCGATCGGATTCCTTTACAGGGATATTATAATACGCGTCTTTTACATCAAGAGAAGAAAACCAATTACAGCCGTGTGCCAATGACATGAAATCATTGATGTTGGGCAAGGAATGTTTTTGAACTTTGAGGATTTTGTTCAGTGCCACTAGATCCGCGCAGAGTCGGAATGAACCATCTTGTTTTGACACCATAACAATTGGGCAAGACCATGCGCTTTGGCTTCTTTCTAGTATCCCTCGGTCAAGTAATCGTTTTATCTCGGCCGGAAGCCCACGAAACTTTTCTGGGCTTAATTTGCGCGAGCGTGCAGTGACGGGTATTTCGGTAGTAGTCTCTACTGAGGCAATAATCGAGTGTCTAATAATGCGTGAGCGGCGGGAAGGGTCAAATACCTCTGGAAATTCAGATTGGAGAGTTTGTAAAAGATTGGCATCAGGCGGGGTGTCACTAGAAGTTAAGAAGCCATCTTCGCTCTCCACGGAGTCATGAAAAGTGGCACGCTCCACTTCTAAACATTCAATCAACTGTCTAGCTGTTAAATTTACGGTTAAGCCGTGTCTTGCCAGGAAATCTGCGCCTATGATGCCATAAGCTAAATCTACAACATAAAAATCAAAAGGTAATAAACGTGACAACCCCAAGTTTAAGGTGGCTTTCAAAGTGCCAGTGATTTGGATGTTGCCGCCAATGGTAGGAAGGGTTTTTGAGGGACTGGGTTGAATAGAGGCTGTGTTTGTGTGTGACAATGGAAAAATGCTACATGATGCGCCTGTGTCAATTAGAAAACGGACACCAGAAGACTTGTCTATTACAAAAAGTAGGGGATTATTAAACGCTGCCCCGTTACTCCACTCCCCTATGCCGTGAAGTTGGGGCGATCGTTTTTTGACATGGACAAACGTCCGGGACGATATTTGGCACAACCATGGCCAGTACAGCGGTATGCTCTGTCTCCATAGGTGCTATGGAAATAACAAAGGCTTTTGGCTGCTTGTGTGTTTGTTTGTGAACTGGTGTCGCAACTATGTAGGTTGGGTCTTTCTGAAGGGGAACCAGTGCCGCCGGGAGGAAATGAGTTTGAATCCAATGGAGGCATGTTATGTAAACGATGCCGAATCGTGCTATCTGCCAGATTGTTTACACACTCTTGTATACTTTTTAAACGACTTTCCAAGAGCTCGTTGATGTCGTGTTGATTGTGAGGGGGCGGGGAAACAGGGGTACTTGACAGTGTGTGCGCAGAGCTAAAGGTATGGAGTCCCTGTTTACATTGTAAAAGTTGGTCAGCATGCTTGACAAACTCGTCAAGGGGTAAATGTTCATAATAATACAAGTTCATTCGTACGTCTACATCAACGGAATTCAACAAGCAATGGCGAAGCAGCTCTGTTTGGAAGTTTGATTCGGGCTCAAAAGCGTCGCCTAGGGTCGTTTTAAGTCGCAGGAAATAATCGAGCACTGAATCGTCACCACGTCGGCGAGTGTGCAAAAGAGCAGAGACACTGTCACTTGTGGTACTGGAATATTTTTTCAACAGGAAAGCTTTTAAACTGGAGTAGGAGCGGTCATTTGGGATATTTTGCAAAATGTCTGTTATTTTAGGAAACACAGCATGGTTCTTTTGCAATGAATCGAGAAGCTTAGCGTACTTGGTAACTTCGTCTGAGACATTTGTGTGGTCGAACAATATTTCAGCGGTTTGAAAATATCCACGTACATTACTATGCCAGAAATCAGGTAATCGAAACGGTTCTACGCCAACCAAGCTATTCAGAGAGTTAGTAGCGCTTGCTAGTCTGGGTCTAGGCAAGGGAATGAGGGTCGATTGATGACGTGAATTACATGACGAAAACTGCGCACCTGAAATGCTAGTGTCGCCACTCGAAGATGAAGCGTGCCTACTGGAACTAGCTGATAAGCCTAATGTTTCGGATCGATGCCTTTGTAAATCGCGAAACATAAAATAATATAGGCCTAGCATGCATGCAATCGTTATTAGGCTTACAATCACAGAACTGCTGTAAAGCAGGAGCACATATTCAAAGTCCATTGTACTGTTCATTTGAACTCACTTCACCGCTCTTTAAATTTCCAGTTTGATTCCAGTTTTGAATTCCAAAAGGCGTTGGGGTCATCAATGTAGCGCAACGGTCTTTCCTTTAGCTAGCAATACAGCACACAGTAGGTGTTTTTTGAACAGCACGTGTTGTCCGAAAAGAGAGCGAATAATACTGTACAGCGCTTATATAGTTAGTCGGCGTTATGACGTCACAATACAAATATGGGGAGCGAAGGCATGGCGTTCGCTACAATGCAACAACAACTGTTAATCAACAATCACACCTAAGTAGGATCTTTTTTTTTTCCAGCAACTCCACCAGAAATTGAAAGGTAAATTAATCAATTGAAAACAAACAAAGCTTCTAGAAGTGTAGATGCTCCTACAAAATTCATCAAGTATGGTAAATGTGTAATAGCACAATTTCTATGTACACTATATAATAAATGTATTGTTGAAGGTGAATACCCAGATTTATTTAAAATAACTGAAGTAATTCCTATATTTAAAAAAGGGAACCTGGAACTTGCCACCAACTACAGGCCAATATCTTTAAACCACCAATTAAATAAAATATCTGAAAAATTTACTTACAGTAGAATGTATAATTATCTTGAAAAATATAATTTAATTGATGAACGCCAATACGGGTTTCGCAGCAATCATTCAACAATTTATGCAATCAGCAGCATTTATGATGAACTTTTAAAAAGCAAAGATTCTTGATTTTTCAAAGGTATTCGATACAGTGAACCACGAAATTTTAATAAAGAAACTGAAAAATAATTTTGGATTTCGAGATAACGCTAAACTATTCTTGAGTATTTATTTAAGCAACAGATATCAGTATACAAGAGTTTCCAATTACAGGTCAAGTCTGAGAACTGTCACTTGTGGGGTGCCTCAAGGGCCTGCGCTTGGGCCACTACTTTTTCTTTTATATGTTAATGATTTACCTTCGTCTTCAAACTTTAAAACCACTTTATTTGCTGACGATACTTTGTTACAACTATCTGACTGTAATGTCAAAAAATTGGAAAAACGGGTTAACAATGAACTTGTTGTGAGTTCGTTATTGCTATACCGTATTATTTTTCACTCGATATAGAGTTATTCCTTTTTTATTGCTGGTAACTATCAATAGCATTCAAATAGCAGTATTTAACAAACAGAATTATAGTGGAATGGTTTTAAGCATGGCGATACGAACGTATATATGCACACGGATCACGTGACAAGATAAAGCAATGGAGTTTTGATAAGGTTGGCGTGAAAGCAATGTAATTTCCCACACCAAATGCTAACGTTGATGTTTAACACTAGGTATGGGAAATACTGATGGTGAGATTAAAATAAAGCCAAATAATTTACAATCAACACAAAGCAAAGCAAAATTAAATAAGCACGTAATCAAATAAGCACGTAATCAAACAAGCACGTAATCACTACATATCTCTACCCCAGATTTTTGAAAATGATGGGTCGATAGGCACAGCAATTTCAGAAATCGTCCGCAAAAGAAAAAGGAGTTAATTATCAGCAGGGGCGCGAAATCTGCGGTGAAGAGCCCTACAGACAGAAGGCAATAAAACACGAAAAGTCCAAAGGGTTAGAACAAAAGACCAGATGAGGCTAAGGATAAAAAGGATTGAAAGAAATCCGCTCAAGAAAGGATTGGTCAAACAGGAAATCATTTGAAGAAAAACATTTTTCAAAAGTGACGTAGAGGAATCCAACAAGATAGAAGGATCCGCGGACGCGGTGGAGGACGGTTTGGTCTCGAACAGCCTAGTGAGCTGATGGTGCATAAGATTGGCCTCACTGAGAGTTCGTAACACAGAGTTGACATCTTCAATGCCAAGGTTGGAGGAAGGGAAAAGATTGACAAAGGATTGGTAGTCAAGAGCGTCGTAATGGGTATGTAAGGGAGCCAGATGAGGGGAAAGAGGACAGATATCGGTGTCCGCATGGGTTAACGTGTAATTTTGGAAGGTATGGAACTTACCATTTATACGAAAAGTGAAAACGCGACCCGGAATAATTTGCTCAACTAAGTGAACACCTTCGTAGAGATTGCCATCCCCGTATAGCTGACCTACCCGAGTAACATTTAAATGATCCACATATTGCACTAAGGGACGAAGTGAAAAATAATTACCGTGTTTTAAACTTTTTAAAAGGGTAGCATTGACTGGGATACACATTAATTCCGTAAGCACATCCCCAATCGTAATCGCCGCTGTGTGACGACGTAACAAGGCAGAGAGCACCGGGCCGGGGAATGATTTACCGAGAATAGAATACATGGTAGAAAAGATAGATTGAATTTGGCACTCAAGAAAATGGATGTCGGCATTAAGGTTGTTGATGGTTTCGCTCATGATGTCGGCGCTTTCTGTGACAAAGCTAGCAAATAGAGGGTCTGTAGAGGAATGAGTGTTAAATGTGGCCGAATGTGCTGTGCGTAAGCGACCTACACTGCGACAATTGTCGGGCACAATAACGATCCCAGAAGGGTCGCATACAGCATTCTTGGGAAAACAAGTGTGAACAGATGGAGGACATCGAATTTGAGAATGTAAGCTTATGCCCAGGGTTTTTACTTCCAGCCGATATACGTTTCCACGCATATCAAAATGAAGGGAAATATTATGAACGCTCTTAACCTTTTGAACATTTGGGCATTCCAATCTTTTGGGTACATCCCAAAAATGGACTCTGTTGCCGGCGACGCACGACCCTTTTTTAATATCACAATTGCCTAATTGGTATAAAGAGCTACTTAATTGCTTTTTTAGGTGATCATAAACTGTAGTGCTGCGCAAAACTACTGCGTTAGTAACAGATTCCTCGTGGGAAGTGGGCCAGACATATTTAACCGCAGGCGTGTTGATGGTAGACCAAATGTGGTCGGATTTTTTTTCTAAGGTTCCGCAACAACCACTTTTCAGGTCCCTGGCCCAAATGGAACAGATTTCTACAGGTGGAGGCGACATAGGAACAGTATCCTCGTTGCTGACCTTTGCGCCAAAAAAATAAAAAGTAGTGGATGACGTCGTTTTGTACATTTCACAAGTAGTAATCGGGAGCTGAAGAACGTGCTTACTCGGGTAATAGACGGCAGCCCGACAGGTATGTACACGAAATGAGTTATGCTTGATACACTTTTCAGGCTGTGGGATAAAGAATTCATTTTTGAACATGTTGGTGTGGCACAGCGGTACCGAAAACTGATAAGCAACAGCGGACAATGAATAAAAAGCCAAACACTGACAAAAGTAAAAGAAAGACAAATCCATGATTGTTCGCGAGATATTTTGGTTTACCGAAATCTGCTTGGTTTACGAACAATCCGGCCGCGTCTCGTGGTTAAAGGTGGTGTTTCAGGTACTGCGGGAAGCGGTGCGCCAATCGAAACCTCAAATGAATCGGTTCCTGAAAAAGGAGGACTATTAGCAGTAGCAACACCCTCATCAGATGGGCGACCCCTTAATGGATTGGGCTCTAGCGCATCAATATTAAAGCAGTTCAACATGTTGGCTGGTTTCAAACGGTCTATGCATACGTTGTCGATGTTCCTGTCCAGCTCAAGAGTAAACACCTTGTCCGATCTGTGCAGGACACGATAAGGGCCTCGGTAAGGTTGTTGGAGAGGAGGTTGAACGCCATCTTGTCGGACAAACACATGCGAGCAAGATGATAAGTCAGGGGTAAGATTCGTAAGTTGTGAGGTTATGACGCGAGCACGGACAGGCTGTATATGTTTCATGAAACGACGCAAGTCAGATATGTATGCGCTAGGGCTCTGCGATTTCTCTGAAAGGTGAAAATACTCGCCCGGCAGGCGTAAAGACGTACCATACAACATTTCGCTAGATGAATAGGGGTGGTTTTCGTTAACCATAGAGCAAATTCCCAGTAAGACCCAACCCAAATTAGAAAACCAATCGGACGGGTTGGTGTGGGCTTTTAATGACGCCTTCAAGACACGATGGAAACGTTCCACGATGCCGTTGGCCTTGGGGTTATAGGAAGTGGTGTGAATGATTTTGGTCCCCAAAAATGTCATTAAGTCATGCCAGAGAGTAGAGGTGAATTGCCTGCCTCTGTCAGTGGTAACGGTCTCCGGTGCTCCATAGCGACCCACAAAATGCAACACAAACGCGTCAACCACAGACTGTGCTGTGATGTCTGGAAGAGGAATAGCCTCTGGCCAGCGCGAAAAACGATCAACGATGGTGAGTATGTAACGGAAACCTTTTGAAGGAGGTAACGGACCAACTATATCAACATGAACGTGGGCAAACTTAGAAGAAACCGGCTCAAACCTTTGAAAAGGAGATTTTGTATGTACACCCACCTTCGACTGTTGACAAGGGATGCAGGCTTTGCACCACCGTTTGATGTCATGATTCATGCCTGGCCAAACGAATCTTCGTGATATTAATTCTCGACTGTGTTTGATACCAGGATGGGAAAAGGAATGCAGTGTCTCAAATACCTGCTTACGGAAAACCTCTGGTACTAGGGGTCGGAAGCTTCCTGTAGACATATCGCCTAGAAGTGAAACGCCATGTTCGGAAATTGGACGGTGCTCAAGTTGCAATGAGTGGTCTCCGGTTTGGAAACTAGTAAGTGAGCGGTCGTGAGCTTGGGCCGCTGCCATGGCTAAAAAATCAGTAGCTGGCTGTCCCCCAAAAATTGCGCCAACTGCACGTGACAAACAGTCAGAAACTAAATTATCTTCCCCTTTAATGTATCGCACGTCACTTGTAAATTGAGAGATGAAATTTAGATGACGTAGTTGTCGAGGAGATGAATGGCGTGAACGTGTGAAAAGGGCGTGGCAGAGGGGGGCGTGATCGGTATATACAATGAATTGCCGACCATCAACAAAATAGCGGAAATGACGGATCGCGAGATATATTGCAAGAAGTTCACGATCAAAAGTCGAATAATTGCGCTGGGCTTGCGAAAAGGTTTGAGAAAAGAATGCCAGCGGTTTCCATGCATCACCGTGCTTCTGTTGCAACACGGCACCACAACCTGTTTCACTCGCATCAACAAAAATAGCAGTGACAGCATCAGGTATAGGATAGCTCAGCAAGGTCGAGGCGCTGAGTTGGGACTTAATCGTTGCGAATGCCTTTTGTGTTTCTGTTGTCCAGTCGATAGGTTTTTTATTGGGTTTGCCGGGAGATAAAAGAGCATTGAGCGGGCGTAAAGTGTCGGCGCAATTCGGAATAAAACGACGATAGTAATTAACCATTCCCAAAAAACGACGTAACTGCTTTAGATTGGTGGGAGGCAAAAAGTTTTCAATTGCCTCTACTTTTTGGGGAAGGGGTTTTATACCCTCTTGAGTCACGAGGTGCCCTAGGAACGTTATCTCAGAGACACCGAATACACATTTGTCCTTGTTAAGCACCACCCCATAGTGTGCGAAACGTCGCATTAACTCGTGCATGTGAGTCTTGTGCTCTTCAAAAGAACTGGATGCCACCAATACATCGTCAACATACGCAAAACAAAAATTAAGCCCACGCGTGACTTGATCCATAAAACGTTGGAAGGTATTGCCACAATTACGCATACCAAAGGGCATCCTTGTGTACTCGTACAAACCCACTGGGGTAATAACAGCAGTTTTCTGCTGATCTTGTTTCGCTACTGGTATCTGATGATAGCCCTTATGGCAGTCCAACTTGCTAAAAATAGTGCAGCCCTGAGCAATATCTACAAAATCTGCCAAATAAGGTAAAGGATAACGATCTGGTTGCGTAACATTGTTTAAGGCTCTGTAATCACCCACCATCCGAAAATCGCCAGGCTTTTGTTTAGGGACTATATGAATAGGGCTGGCGTAAGGCGATGAGGATGGCACGACAATGCCACTCTCCAACAGATGTCGGATTTCTTTTTTGACAAAGGCTAACCTTTCAGGAGATAAACGACGAACCCGTGACACAACTGGCGGTCCACTAGTGATGACGTGGTGCTCAATGTTACAGCGAACAGGCTGCGGAGTAAGGGTGGGTTCGAAAGCGCCTGGATATGTTGAAAAAATCTCGTCCCGCAGAACATCATTCTTAACAGTTGGATCTATCGGGGCAGACGTGGTTGCATTCACAGTGCAACTTTGCAAAGGCTGCGGCATATCGCAAAGAGCCGGTAGGTGATTGGAGGGAGGCTGAGGGAAGCTAGACAAGGAGGGTTTGGCTTCAACTCTCACGTCACTCGCTGGATCGCAGGCGGTAGTGATAACCGGGGAGTCCGAGGCGATAGGTAGTTCAGTAATGGCCTGTTCACACGCCCAGACATCCTGCGTACACGTGACATCGCCTTGTTCACATGTATTAATATGCTGACGTGTGATACCGTATTGGTTGTTTGCACCAGCCTGACCAATACTTCCCACGCCAATATCGGTAGTTGCGGTTTTCTCGGCTGGGAGCACGTTGGTATCGCGAGTGAGCGATAAGTTGTGAACCTCGTTGATAGAAGGTTGAGGTGGAAATCGCTCCTCGGCGTTATTGAGCCGACTTCCTTGGATCACACGCTCATCGTGCGAACCAATCACATGGGGATCCACAAGCAGCATCTCAGTAAAATCAAGCTGCAGACAGTGAAATGCAAGGAAGTCGCAGCCTAGGATAGCCATTTCTACATTAGCTATCTTAAAAGTCCAGGGGTAAGAATGAATGACCCCTGTTGGCAGCTGTACTTGCAAATGCTTGGTTCCATGAATGGATATAGGGGTGTTATTAATGGCGGATAAAGTTTGCAAACCTGAGTAGTGATCACATGAGGCGAAATCCTTAACTGGTAGCAAACTAATCGGAGACCCCGTGTCGACTAAAAATTCGACATTGTTGGAAGGATCAAAAACCGTAAATGAGCGGTCGGGACTTACTGGCGACTCGACACTGCCGACCCACAGTGGCGAGCTGAGTCGTTTTTTGGCAACGAACGTGATCGCCATGCACAAGGGGATTGGCATCTATTTGCGCGCATTCCAAATTGTTTATGATAAAAACAAAGGTCGCTTTCGGCGGTACTGTAGCAGGAAGGATGATGCCAAGAATTTTTCGTGTTGGATTGCCTGTGAAAGGTAGGACGGTTCCCGGGGCCTCCAAACTTATGCGATCTACTATTCTGTCCTCTGGAGTGGCCAGCGGCGGTATTATACCAGGGGTGTCGAGGGGGCTGTGGTGAGGCGAATTGGGGTTGTGGCGAATTGTGTATGGTGGCAGCCAACTGATTTAGACGCTGATCAAATATTTCGTTGATTAAGCGTTGGGGGTTATTAGTAGTGTTGGAAGATTTTGAAGCGGCCATAATTTCGTCCGCTCGCAGCGCAATGAAGTCTAGGTTGGTGTCAAACGATCCCGCTAGAATGGTTCGAACCTGAACCGGAAGTTTGTCAAGAAATAATTTGCGCAAGACCGCTTGACTCTGAGAATCCGAGGTGTTGAACGCGTCGAGCAGGTAGCGCATTTCGAGAAGCAATTCGCTAGGTTTGCGATTGCCCAACTCTGTATTATGAAACAACTTGTCTAAACGATCGTTTTCACAGAGTCGATATGTCTTAGCCAGGGTTGTTTTTAGGTTGGTATATGGAAACATGCCCGGGTTACGGACGACATGCTGGACCTTTCGAATACTTTTTAAGTCTAGCGAATTTAATGCCACTGAAAACTTTCGCTGCTCATCCCAAATCCCGTTTGAGGCAAAAATTTGGTCAACCGCTGCAAACCACAAGTCGACATCGGTTTCCCAAAATGTTGGCAAGGTGATGTTAGGGATTGGTGACGACGCTTGTTGGTTAGGTACTGACTGTAATCGTGGAGTTGTTAAATTCTGAGCCCAAGTCTCGATACCCACTGATCGATTACCTGATAAAGGGGGACGCGGGGAGACAAACGGGTTATGGTTCGGTGCCAAGTCGTCTTGGAAATGCGACGCCGATGGATGGCCGTGGGAAACAGGCAATGCACTAACGTGGGGTTCGACGTACGTTGACTGTAAAGGAGACGCATGACAGGTTGCGGACACGGGCTGCGAAGACGATGATCCTGCTCTATCGATGTAGGGTTGCCCTAGGGTTGAAAAAGGTGGGTAATCGATATCGGTGCCAGAAAAGGGAAAAGGTGGAGAGGTCGAAGTGGGTGGTGGAGGTGGAGGCATAAACGAAGGTTTGGAAGACAAACGGAGAGCGGACGAAGAGGAAGTATACGCGTCTGGATTGGAAAGGGAAGTTGTAGCTGTAACAGAGATTGTGGACACATGCATGAGCTCATCATGGTCCATAGTTTTTACCTTACGGTTGCGTAAATTATAAAAGGGGCCGGGTAATTTATGCATTGATGAGAAGTAAAAGCGGTAATATGGGTATTATACAAAAGATTTAAAAAATATATGGCCCAGAGCAAAATGACAACACTATAACACAAAATAGGGTAAAAATAAGAATGTTCGTACCGGGAAAAGTTCTTCGTTCTTTGTCCTCCTCGTTGTTGACGCTGCGTTGTTGTTGTTACTGCGCTTCGTTGTCGCTTCGGCTTTGCCTTTGTTCGGACGGCTACGTTCTTCGATTTGACCGGAAAAGATTTCGCGTTTTAACGGCTTCAGTGGTTTTTTTTCGTACCGATGATGATAGTCCAATGTTGAGAAGCTTTGAAATTCTGTCGTAATCCGAGAGAGTGCACTCGGGGCACCAATGTTGTGATTCCAATGGCGTGACTCACTCGGGGCACCAATGTTGTGAGTTCGTTATTGCTATACCGTATTATTTTTCACTCGATATAGAGTTATTCCTTTTTTATTGCTGGTAACTATCAATAGCATTCAAATAGCAGTATTTAACAAACAGAATTATAGTGGAATGGTTTTAAGCATGGCGATACGAACGTATATATGCACACGGATCACGTGACAAGATAAAGCAATGGAGTTTTGATAAGGTTGGCGTGAAAGCAATGTAATTTCCCACACCAAATGCTAACGTTGATGTTTAACACTAGGTATGGGAAATACTGATGGTGAGATTAAAATAAAGCCAAATAATTTACAATCAACACAAAGCAAAGCAAAATTAAATAAGCACGTAATCAAATAAGCACGTAATCAAACAAGCACGTAATCACTACAATATTTATGCAATCAGCAGCATTTATGATGAACTTTTAAAAAGCAAAGATTCTTGATTTTTCAAAGGTATTCGATACAGTGAACCACGAAATTTTAATAAAGAAACTGAAAAATAATTTTGGATTTCGAGATAACGCTAAACTATTCTTGAGTATTTATTTAAGCAACAGATATCAGTATACAAGAGTTTCCAATTACAGGTCAAGTCTGAGAACTGTCACTTGTGGGGTGCCTCAAGGGCCTGCGCTTGGGCCACTACTTTTTCTTTTATATGTTAATGATTTACCTTCGTCTTCAAACTTTAAAACCACTTTATTTGCTGACGATACTTTGTTACAACTATCTGACTGTAATGTCAAAAAATTGGAAAAACGGGTTAACAATGAACTAAATAAAATAAATGTTTGGCTGAGAAATAATAAGATATCTATAAATATATCTAAAAGTAATTATATGCTCATTGACAATTGTATCAATGCCTCAACTAAAAACATTTTGAAATCAAATTACAAAAAAACGTATTAAATACAGAGGTGGGCACTTCCGCAAATCCGCAAATTGCGGACTCAAGTTTCTATTTGCGGATTTGCGGACCTAATTTCCTACCACAAATATTTGCGGATTTGCGGTGAAAAACTGAAATTTACCGCAAATCAATACGCAGTTTTGCCTGATCTGCGATAAAACCGCTTGAAAAAAGTGGAGGCTCTGAATTTCTGAGTGCAAGGTGAACGTCTGGGAGCTGATGACCTTTTTTTTTTTTATTTTGGAGATCAACGTCTGGTCGTCGGCAGAATTTGACCTCCAAAAATAAATAAAGTCATCACGAGGACAAAATGGCAGTATATATTGCGGTCTAAGTTTGCGAAAGTGCAATGTGCATTTGCGGTTGCGGAATTGAGTTTAAATTTGCGGTGCCCAGGTCTGATTAAATAGAGTTAGAAACGTAAAATATTTAGGTATGCTCATAGATGATGGTCTTAATTGGGATCCACATATTAAACAACTTTCTCTGCAACTTTCGAAATTCTCAACTATAATATATCGCTTACGTAACTTTGTTGATACTGAAACACTCAAATTGTTATATTATAGTTTGATTTACAGTCGTGTTCAATATGGTATTATTTTATGAGAAACAGCAACCTACTCTAGATAAAAAGAAATAGTTCTAAGACTAAACAACATTGTTTGGATTATGACCTGGAGTAGGAAATTTGATCACGTTAGCATACTGTATAAGCAACTAAAATTATTGAAATTAGAAGACATTTACAAATTAGAATTATCAAAGTTTATGCATCAATTAAATTGCAATATGACTCCTAAAGTTTTTGAAAAAAATTTCGTTAAAC
This sequence comes from Trididemnum clinides, assembly GCA_963675345.1. NCBI lineage: Eukaryota > Metazoa > Chordata > Ascidiacea > Aplousobranchia > Didemnidae > Trididemnum > Trididemnum clinides. The sequence goes on along the minus strand of OY776303.1, from coordinate 6,623,016 downwards.
TTGAAAGTGTGCATTCGCACAGTACAAGACAAAAAACTAAAAACAATTATTTCTTAACCCGGGTGAACAAAACAATGTCACAAAAACAATTGGCTTTTCGTGGTACCGGTACGGTACTAAATTGTGGGCAACTCTAGATAATTCTATAAAAACGAAACTTACCAGTCTTCAAAAAATATTAAAAGAACGAATGATTAGAGATTATTAAATTGAAAGTTTTGCTTTGATTCTAGATTATTTCATAAAAATTGCTGATGCATTAAATATGTGACTTTCACGTTATGCTCTCTTCGTTTTTCTTTTTTTTCTCTTTTACTTCTTCTTTCCAGTCTCTATTAAGTGTTTATTTATTGCTGGTAATTTATTTGTTGTTTTTTTTTGTTATTAGGAGGCACTGACTAGAAAACCTTTGGGTTATTTCAGTGTCTCCTGTCCCATACACGAATGTACTATTTTATCTTATTACTGTTTTATGTTGACGTTTATTGAGTGTATTGGGCAAACAATAATAATAAACTTCAAACTACTAACCACCTCCCCAAGTTTGCTCATAGAAGAAGGCCCAAATGCATAACGCAACCTATCCCAATAATAAATAGTAGTGAAGATATGATGTAAAATGCTCCGATCTGGAAACAATACTAAGTTGACGTCATGAACACGTGATTAATGTCCCCGATCGGGGTCATTACCTCCAACAAGGGTAATTTCTACTAGTTGATCTAGTGTTCTCTACTGTGAAACAAGTTTTCATTCAAATTTTTAGGAAGTGGCTATTTCACTTTTGAATGTTTGTGTGTCTTTAAATAAGCACGTTTGCCTTAATGCACAAAGTGATGCTGTGACATAGTGAATAGTGTTGCTGCCATCAAATTTGATAATTATGGGTTTGATTGAGTCTTTGCAGGCAAAGTACATGTGACAGAGGCAGCATATGCTGAAGAGGGCCTGGTATGTAAGCATAAAAATGAGTGTATGCTGGGGACATAGTTTTTATATGATACATTATTAGAAATTGATCAAACACATACTACATAGAGTCACTTTTTTAATGTATCATCAAAATTGAACAATCACAAATGCTCAATAGCAAGATAGATTCCAAGGGAAAAATGTTAATAGCAAAATAGTCACTGCCTTATTGTTACAATCAATCATGGTTCATTGTCAGGTTGTAGGACAGAATAGATTTAATGAACTTATCTCTGTAGGCCTATATCAGTATATTAACTACTAGGGAGATAAACTAAAACATTACAAAATCTAAAATCAGAATGGATTGGATAACCTTTGTCTCAAATGGATGCATTTTCTCTACTATCATTATGTTTTCTACTGGAATGTAAGTAGCCTGCATGTCTAGAAAATAATACTGGCATCTGTTAATAATATTCTGGTGATCCAATTAAAAGCTTGCAAGTTAGTTGCCAAGATGCTTTTTGCTATCATCTAAACTCTCTGTTTCTTTTGTGATCAATAAAGTAAGTAAGTTCTTGCATACAGTGATAAGTTTTGTGCTCATTTAAAAATTTTTGATTTATTTACAATTGCTGCTGCTTGGTTGTAGTGTTTGTAAAAGAATATGCTGTGTGCTGGTAGTACTGTAGCAAATTCAAAGCAGTTTTGAGAACTTTTGTATGATATTTTATTAGGCAGTGGCTATTTTGCCGTCGACAGCAATTTACCCTCAGAGACTATTTTGCCGTGAGTTATTTGAGATTGGTCAATCTTAATGACGTACTAAACATGTGACTTTTGGTCGTTTCTGATTGGTCAATTTTAGAAACCAATTAAAAAAATTTTGCACCCCCAGGTCTCTATCCCCCACCTTGTACACTCCCAGTGTACACTGCCCCGTACATTTACATACTGGGCCTGCCCCTTCGGTGTACACTGCCTTTTTTTTAATGCCCTGCCAGCTGAGATTTGAACCTGCAACCATGGTATCTCAAGACCAGCGCACTATCCACTACACCACAGTGTCACTGGTGTAATTATAGCAAATATGGCTATATAAACACACGTGAATGATTGCGGCAAAATAGATTCCAAGGGCAAATTGCCGTCGACGGCAATTTACCCTCAGAGACTATTTTGCCGTGAGTTGTTTGTGATTGGTCAATTTTAAAAACCAAAAAAAAAAATTTTGCACCCCCAGGTCTCTATCACCCACCCTGCACACTCCATTGCAGTGTACACTGCCCCGTACATTTACATACCGGGCCTGCCCTTTCAGTGCACACTGCCTTTCTTTTCAAGCCCTGGCCAGCTGAGATTCGAACACGATATCTTGGTATCTCAAGACCAGCGCTCTATCCACTACACCACAGAGTCACTGGTGCGATAATAGCAAATTTGGCTATATAAACACACGTGAATGATCACGGCAAAATAGATTCCAAGAGCAAATTGCCGTCGACGGCGAAATAGCCACTGCCTTTTATTATTGTTAGTAATGTCTTGCTTGCACATTTATATTTAATTTTAGACCTGAATGTGTTGGTATTGTTCGAAAACAATCTGTGAAACTAATTCCATTTTTGCCTTACTTGATGACAGCTATGAAGTATGTTGTGGGATTGTTTTTGATCAAATAATTATTGCATTTCAATCATAAATGCATTATATTTTATGAACACAATTTTAACTCTTGCTACCGCGTGAATAGTGAAAAAAAATGTCTGTAAGTTTCCAGTGTAAACCCTGTCATAATTTGTCATAATCATAATTATATACCCCAAGTTTGTTTGCAAATCATTACTCATCTGTTTATTTCCACATTAGTGTTATACAGGGTGTCTGTAAAGTTTGTATAGTTACTTTTAATCAAAAATAACACTTGTTATAGAGTTTATTAAATTCTGGAAATGCTGTAACAAAGAAGGCAGTCACAACAAATGTTCAAATTGCAAGCCCTCAGCTTAAATACACTCTCGACAATGTGACAACACATTGTGACAAACAGAAGTACACAAGTCATGATCAAAGTTAGCAAATGCATCAATGACAAATTGTCGAAGATCTTCAACACTTCTTGGCCTCCTTGAATACACAAGTTCCTTGATAATTCCCCAGATCCAGAAGTCCATAGGCGTTAAGTCTGGTGAGCATGGAGGAAATTTGATAGGGCCTCGCCTGCCAATCCATTTATTGAGAAATGTCTTGTCCAGGAAATTTCGGTCAGCTTTTGCAAAATGGGGTGGGGCTCCATCTTGCTGGAAATACAAGCTGTTAAAATCTGGTCGTTTTAATGCTGGCATGATGGCAGTCTTCAATTTCTCCAGATACTTTTCTCCAGAAACTCACAATTCTCGCAGATGATATTCCTGCCCCGACAATTATTCCAGCCTGGTTTAGTTTGGTTGCAATCGTAAAAAGTGGATTTTTGTCACTCCAGTAAACGCAATTGTGGCGATTTACATGTCCTGAAAGTTTGAAAGCTGCTTCATCAGTCCACAGAATTTGGTTCAAGAAAGTGGTATTATCTTCACAAAGACTTACAAAATGTTCATAAAACTGAGATCTCCGATCAAGATCATCTTCAAGAAGTCTGTAAATTAAGTGCAGGATGTATGGTTTTATATTGAGTTTTGTCAGTATTTTAGGTAAAGAGGTTTGTTTGATACCCATTTCATCATTACCATGACGAAACGATTTCTGTGGGCTTCTCGCATATACCTCAGAAACTGTATCTACATTTTCTTTTGTGCACATTGTTGGCCGACCAGAATGTGGGGCATCAGTAACTGAGCCAGTCTCCTCAAACTTGTCTCCAATTTGATAGATGGTCAAACGTGTTGGAGGATCTGTACTAAAGTGAAGACACCAATCGCAAATCACATCCTGTGCATTTTCTGTTTTCTAATATTTCTTCAAAACGAATTTACCCTCTTCCAAATTTAGCCTTGGGTGACATAACTGCAACTGCACAACCATAATTCTGGTATGCCATGTCAGCAAACTAAAAATGTCTTGTGACATAATTGGGACATGATGATAGCAACTGATTTTCAGAACGACATGCTAACTTACTGTATATAAACTTTATGGACACCCTGTATATCATTGAAATCTTTCAAATTAAAAAAACATTGTTTGAATATGAAAATTTTGTGTAAATTACTCCCCCCCAATTGTTGCTGAGTTCCTTTGAAATTGAAGTAGTACCCTTACCTCAAATATCATAACAGATTTTATTTTCTATTAATATTTTCAGAAATGATCGCTAGATGATGCTAAGAAAATAAGCTTTTGAGGTATATCAGTCAAAACTTATGTGCAACTTGCAATGCAAATGCAACTTCCTGAAGCCCATGATCTTTTTTTTGACTGCTACCGACCGTACTAAATTTTGTTAGTTAAATTTAGTACCTGAAATATGATTAGTCATCTGCTAGAGGTTAGCCCAAATAATGTAACATTATGCATTTTTGAAAAGAAATTTCTTTGATATTCAGAAAATATCAAGTTTAAATAGAATATATTGTCACTAGCAATAAAACAGCAGCTTTTTCACACCCTTCCCATTTGTTGAGAAACAAGGGGGATACAGCAAACTTTGATTTGGGAAAGCCAGACTTCTGCTAGCTTTTAGACTTGTATTTTAGTTTCTATCTCCTCAGAAACTTGATACAAAACGATGACTTTAGTGGTGAAATATTTGCATTCTTTTTTATCTTTTTAAAGAATGTAGTTTTTCTAAAACTTCTAATTTAGTGAAGATAAGTTGAGAATTTTGAGCTAATATGAAGTACAGTACCCATTTTTGGTCAGTAAATATATACTGCTTAGCTTAGACTATTTAAAGTTATATATTGTTGGAAAGCAAATTTCCTAAGCTTTCAAATGAGACCAGTATTTAGCAACATATCATATTTTTTACGCACCAAATCTACTTTTTTCACCTGCCATACAAATTTTTTGGAGAGAGTTTGAAACCCCTAAAAAATTTGAAAATTTTAATAAATAAATTTCATTATTATTGCTTGAAATTTTGTCAAATGATGCTCCAAAAGAGTAGTTTTCAGACTGTGTTAATGATAAAGGCTTTGGTTTCATGGAAAACAAAATCTCAATTATTTGATTTCAAGGTAGTTGGGTTTTGCTGAAAACTTGAGAGGTTTTGTTGTCTACAACTAGGTTCTTGGTCTTTTTACACTTTTTGGGTAAGAAAATCCAAGAAATAGGGCACAAATTTTACATCTTCCAATTTGTGAGGAATTAAGCGTGATCGTTTGAAAATTTTATGAAAATCAGATAAGAAATAAAGTCACAAATCCATTTTTTAGTAAACTGATTTTGTAACTCAGCAAAAAAAATTTAAGGGAAACACTGAAAACACAAGATCATCATATGATGATCCTGATAGCGAAAGAGTTAAAATCTTGTTTTATGGTGCTGTTCCATTTTTAGTTGTTAACTACTCATTTTCTGTCTGAATGTTTTGGTTATGTTCTAAAGACTGCACATGCCCAACTTTCACAATATTCAACTTATCGATATTTACTTGTCAATAAATCATCACTTGCCATCATAGCAATGTAAGTACCTTTGCTAGCATGATTTCAGTTTCAGGTTGATTATTGAAAGACATGCATGGGCATTAATGGGTAATTTTGGAGGCACCAAATCGCTGTGCAGTTTCAAAGGGTTGTCAGCTACATAATGCGCATGAACCATATCATAGTCCTATAATCAGTGTTCCTGTTAAATTTTTGACAACATAGTATCCTGAACGCTTAATTATGAGGTGGAGATAAAGTGCACCCAACATCAAAATTTACTTCAGTTTTCTTACTAAACATCAGAGTTGAGGCTAAATGCATGGTTAATTACCACTGATCTTAAATATGATGTAACACTTGAAATCAACTGCACCTGCTGTTGCGTGAAACAATTTTGCTATGCAGCATTAAGCAATTACTGAAACTAATACATAAAAAGGTATTGGTTGGTAGAAAAATAGGTAATCTATATAAAACTGTTTATTAGATGTACCAGCAGCAGCAATATACACTTTGGTCCAGTCATTTATACTATAGAGCGCAATTCTATCTCTGCTTGTTTTAACTTCTTCAAAACTACTGGATGAATGAACATAAATCCTGGCATGACTGACTGATAAGAACGGGGCTCTTAAGATTTGTCTCAATACCCCCTGGAGGTGCTGAAGTTAGCCTTAGCGATTATTGAATATTTTTATGTTAGATCAAGAGATGGAAAAAATTGCTCAGTACTTTTAAATTAAGGTGTATTCAAACTTTTTCAAAGCTTATTAAATATAGTAGGGCTAAGAAAACTTTAAGAACCACTGATTTAGGACGTAGAAACTCTAAGAAGAAGGAGTACGGAGTGCTGTGAGAAATATACCAATAGAAATAATAGCAAAATCAAAATTTCTCATATGACATCAGTTCATTCTCTTGGCGATTGAGAGATCAGTAGGAATAAAGGAAATTATGCTAAACAAAATAAGCAAAAAGGGAGTCAGCAAACACTGTCACAACTAATGATGTCAAAGTGATGTTGGATTGCACTCTACTGCTTTAAAACCTTCCAAAATTAAAACAATTGTGTAATCTTTATTAATTGAGATTTGGAAGCAAAGTATATTTTGTAAGATAATTCATTCAAAGCTTAATGTTGCTTTAATTTGGCTTATAGTATTACACTTAAACTAGTACCTCTTCTGCAAACTTTATAAAGTTCATATATATGATATAACATGCTAGACTTCAAAACGTCTAGTTTGAAACAAAGAGCAAGAGTGAACATGCTTTGTATCTCAAGCATTTAAACATATGTGGGACAATTATAAATGGAATAAGTAGCAGTTGCATAATTGCAAGTGATTTTGGACTACTTAAAATGCTTTACCACAATTCAATATTCTTTACTGCTATGCTGTTCAGCCGGAGATGTATAGTACACTTTGGGGTCACAATTTTTCAAAGGTGCACCATGTGATGGGAGTGACTGGGGTGTACTTACATGGAGCACAACAGTTTTTTCCTTTTTTTGTGTTTTTGGAGATAAGCCTCAAACGTTTTTTTTAAATCAAGTTCAAAATAAGCTGCATCCACTATGTAACCTGCTTTTCAAATTTCAACTGAAAGATTCATCTAAGGGTCATTCCATTATAATTCAACAGATTATTTTCAAAACAGCGACCTCTGCCTTGTTGGATTTTTGGGTCTAGTAAAGGATCAGCTGTTATGCTCTGTAATGGGTGATCACGTGACGTGCCTTACAAGACGTAGTTTATGTGACAAACGCAATGCGTGCAAATCAGATACTCTTGTTTCTTTATTATGGCTAGCTTTCTTATAACTGAAACTGTTAGAAACGTGTTTTTGGTTCAGAAGAACTGTTTGCAGAGCCGGGTCACTAACAACAGCTGATCATTGATCACAGGTGTGTACCATAACGCCATCAAAACGTGAGTAAAATGCACACTTTGTTAATAAGAAGGCTTAAAATTTGTACCTTTTTAGAGACAAGATGTTAAATACAAAAGCACTGTTTGCAAGCACATCAAATTTCAAATGATTGATTAACCTCCAATGGGCTCCTTTTTGGTTTTGGGGTAAAAACAATCCAATGTTCCAAATTAGCACCACCACAAATCCAAGATTAATGTAATGAAAAACAAGCTTGGCATAACAACACTTGTTAAGCTATGTACCATCGGACAGACCCAATCTGATGCTGAAATTCACAACGCTATTGTATACAAATCCAAATAAAGTATAAATTCTCAAGAACAAACTGAAACTTCATGCTTAACTACCTGCATGCTATGCAAACACTTACAGATCACACTCAAATATGAGGCCACGACATCATGAAATACATGACGTTATCGCATATCGATCCTAGTCAGGTACCAGCCCCCATCCAAGAAAATACAGTTTATCATGAAATACACAACGTTATTGCATATCAACCTTAATCAAATATAAGCCCCCATCTAAGAAAATGCAGTTTTATGGTGAAATACACGACATTATCGCATATCGATCTTAGTCAAGTATAAGCTGCCATCCAGCAAAATCCAATTTATCATGAAATACACAACGTTATTGCATATCGACCCTAGTCCAGTATAAGCCCCCATCCAAAACAATGCAGTTTATCCTGGAATACACACTGTTATTGCTTATCAACCCTAGTAGAGTATAAACTGCCATTCAAAAACATGCAATTTATCCTGAAATACCTGCCATTATTGCATATTGACCCTAGTCAAGTATAAGCCGCCATCTAAGAAAATTCAATTTATCATGAAATACACAACGTTATTGCATGTCGATCATAGTCAAGTATAAGCCCACAACCAAAAGCATGCAATTTATCATGGAATACACAACGTTGTTGCATATCGACCCTATTGAAGTATGAGCCCCCATCCAATACAATGCAATTTATTATGGAATACTCGACATTATTGCGTATCGACCCTAGTCAAGTATAAGCTGCCATCCAAGAACATGCAATTTATCATGGAATACACGACATCATTGCGTATTGATTCTAGGCAAGAATAAGCCGCCATCCAAAAAAATGCAGTTTATCATAGCATACACAACGTTATTGCATATCATCCCTTGTCAAGTATAAGCCATCATCCAAGAAAATCCAATTTATCATGAAATACACGACATTATGGCATGTCGACCCTAGTCAAGTATAAGCCACCATCCAAAAAAATCCAATTTATGGTTAAACACATGATGCTATTGCATGTCCACCCTAGTCAAGTATAAGCTGCTAACCAAAAACATGCCATTTATCATGGAATACACGACGTTTTTGCATATTGGCCCTATTCAAGTATAAGCTGCCATCCAAGAAAATCCAATTTATCATGGAATACACAATGTTATTGCAAATAGATCCTAGTCAAGTATAAGCTGCCATCAAAGAAAATGCATTTTATCATGAAATGCTCGACGTTATTGCATCTCAACCCTTGTCAAGTATAAGCCCCCAACCAAAAACATGTAGTTTATCATGGAATACACGACGTTATTGCATATGGATTCTAATCACATATAAGTCGCCAACAACAAAATCCAATTTGTTGTGGAATACATGACGTTAATACATATTGATCCTAGTCAAATGTTAGCTGCCATCCAAAACAATGCAATTTATCATGGAATACATGAGGTTATTGCATACCAACCCTAGTCACGTATAAGCTGCCATCTAAGAAAATCCAATTTATCATGGAATATATGACGTTATTGCAAATACATAGATCCTGGTCAAGTAGAAGCCCCCATCAAAGAAAATGCATTTTATCGTGAAATGCTCGACGTTATTGCATGTCAACCCTTGTCAAGTGTAAGCCCCCGACCAAAACATGTAGTTTATCATGAAATACACGACTGTAAGATATGCTAGCTGGTTTACCAGCGGGCCAGGTCGAGGTTCGAACCAACTCTCACAATCTCTTAGCCCTATCAGCAACGCGCTTGCATCTATCTATTTGTTCCAAAAATCTTCCTGTGTTTCTGCTACTGTAGATCTGCCAAGCAGATGATTAGGGGGAGTTTGACGTATATTGTGGATGATTCATATATTGCAGAAATTTGTACGATGTAACGACCAATTAATAGACTCAATGCAAACGACAGCGCAAGCAGGTACCAATATTTTGGGCTGCACAGTTGCCCAGATTTATTACCACTTCCTTACTAATTTTCCTACTAACGATTCACTAATAAGCAGGAATTTAGCTCTGTAAAAAAAACTGTTCAATGGTATCAAACTGCAGCAGAGATTCTAGTGAGAAAAATACTAACGTCAAAGTGACAATTCTGATTGCTATGCAATGTACACCAGAACCAACTAACAACCTTTGACAACACAAGCATGTTTGAGGCAATTTTGCACCTGTGCGACACAGTCCAATAAAAGAAAAACTTGATTGAATTACAGCGTTGAACAGCATAAACTCGATCATGTGCCATCAGCCGGGTTCAACTCCAAATTGAGATGATGGAATACAGCACACAAATAATATTTTACAACGACGTTATTGCATATCAATCCTAATCAAGTATAAGTTGCCAACAACATGCAATTTATCATGAAATACATGATGTTGTTGCATATTGTCCCTAGTCAAGTATAAGCCGCCATCCAGGAAATGCAGTTTATCATGGAATACATGGCGCTATTGCATATTGATCCTAATCAATTATAAGCTGCCATGCACAAAAATCCAATTTATCATGGAATACACGATATTATTGCATATTGATCCTAGTCAAATATAAGCCCCCATCCACAACAATGCAATTTATCATGGAATACACAATGTTATCACATATCATCCCTAGTCAAATATAAGCTGCCATCCAAGAAAATCCAATTTATCATAAAATACACAACATTATTGCATATAGACCCTAGTCAAGTATAAGCCGCCATCCAAAACAATCCAATTTTTCCTGGAATACTTGGTGTTATTGCATATTGACCCTAGTCAAATATGAACCGCCATTCAAGAAAATGCAGTTTATCCTGGAATACTTGACATTATTGCATATCGACCCTAGTCAAGTATAAGCCCGCAATCAAGAAAATGCAAGTTATCTTGAAATACACGACGTTATCACATATCGATTGTGGTCAAATGTATGCCCCCAACCAAGAAAATGAAATCAAAGATGTTGATGGTACGTACTTTTTATGAATTGATGCTATTTATTGTAATGATTTACATACTGGACCATAATGTTTACATTGCAGTTAAAATGAAAGTGTGTATAAGTGTAGGCACTGCACAGCTATGTAAAGCAAAAGAGCTGAGAGTTCAAGTTTCTTATCTCTGGATGCCTTTGTTCGCATTTGACCTTATCTACTTAGTGATAAGATGGGGTAATGACCTATTAAACCTGAGTGTGTTCGCACATTTGCACTTACATCTCACCCATTGCCTTGTTCTAAGTCTTGTTGAGGTACCTACTGCTACCGGCCAATCAAGGGTGCAAACAGGAGGCCAGGAGTGCAAACCTCATATCTTGTTATTCACAGTTTAATACCTGAAGCTTTAGGCCTATTCTTAACAACCACTGGTTTTGGAAAGTACATCATAAAACATTTCTTTACATACTCTTTTCTGAAGATGCTTGACGTAACTCAAGCAAAACCTTAAAAATTTATAGCTTTTAGCAATAATTGGTTGTTTATTGCTCTACTGGAAGAAAAGTTAGCTTAAGCTAATTTTAGTATGCCTAGTAAACAAAAAATCACTCTTATTTGCTAAAATGACTATGACGTATTCAATTCCATGTTTTTATTGAACAGGGTTTGCAATTGAAGTCGCTTTGTCGAGCTTGTTGCAGCAAACATTTCCCGTTAGCAGTTCCTCTTATATGTTGATATAAGTCTTACCAGGTGTGGAGAAAAATTTTGCGATAAGAAAAAGTAGGCGAGCAAAATAGTTAGTGAAAATGAGGGGTAGAAATGCATAGGAAAAGGGAATAAGGCTAAATTGCAGTCCACGTTGGAGGTGTAGATACTGGGTGACCGCAAAAAATTGGTAGGCAGGAAAAACTGGATTTTGATATGTGATAATAATGTCCTGTGTTTCATGAGAAATTGCATTTTTTTATCGGCAGCTTATACTTGACTAGAGTCAATGAGCAACAACGTCATGTATTTCATGATAAATTGCATTTTCTTGGTTGGTGGCTTGTACTCAACTAGAGTTGATATGCAATAGCGTCATGTATTTCATAATAAATTGCAGGTTTTTGGATGGCAGCTTGGTATCAGGACAAATACCCACCGGACAAATACCCACCGGACATATACCCCCGGACAAATACCCACCGGACAATTACCCCCCTTGCAAAATACCCCCTGGACATATACCCACCAGTTTTTTTTGTTTTGTTTAAGGGTTAGGGTTAGGGTTAGGGTTAAGGTTAGGGTTAGGGTTAGGGTTAAGGTTAGGGTTAGGGTTAGGATTAGGGTTAGGGTTAGGGTTAGGGTTAGGGTTTTTCCTCACATTTCATCTTGTGGTGGGTATATGTCCAGGGGGTATTTTGCAAGGGGGTAATTGTCCGGTGGGTATATGTCCGGTGGGTATTTGTCCGGGGGTATTTGTCCTAGAATCTGGCAGCTTACACTTTATTAGGGTCGATATTCCATGATAAATTGCATGTTTTGGATGGCAGCTTATACTTGACTAGGATCGATGTGCAATAACGTTGTGTATTCCATGACAAACTGCATTTTCTTGGATGGGGGCTTATAGTTGACTAAGGTTGATACACAATAATGTCGTGTATTTCATGATGTTGTGGTCTCGTGTGATCTGTAAGTGTTTGCTTAGCATGCAGGTGGTTAAGTATCAAGTTCTATTTTGTTTTTGAGAATCTATGCTTTATTTGGATTTGTATACATTAGCATTGTGCATTTCAGCATCAAATTGGGTTTCTCTGATGGGACATATGCTTAACTCTTTCACTACTGTGAGATCATCATATGATGAATTTTTTAAAGGTTGAAAAAATCAGTTTACCTAAAAATTGATTTGTGATCTTATTTCTCAACTGATTTCAACAATTGATTTTTAAATGAAAGGTTATTTCAAGGCAATTTCAATAATGTTTTATTTGTGTCTTAAATATTTGTTTTCTGAAAAAATTGACCCATATTTCCTGTAGTCGACATTTTTACCCCCCAAAAATTTGATTATCTTTTACAAACAGGTAAATTTAATACATAAACAGTGTAATAACCTGACAACTGTTAACATATTTAGAAATCTCAGGAAATTAGCTTTCCAGAAATATATAATTTTAAATAGTCTAGGCTTAGGATTACTTTATAATGCCTGATAAAAAAATAGTGAGCATACACAATTTTTCATTTTTTGTTGACAAATTTTTTGGCAGTACTTCAGAAAATTGTAATTTGTAGAAATACTAATTTCTTTGCCACATTTTGGCTATTTTTCCTGAGATCTATGGTTATTTAGCTATCTGTATCTAGGTTTTCAAAAAGATTGATCAAAAAATGAGTCTGTGGAATTTTTGATAGATAGCTGGCACCAAGCAAAAAATTGGTGATTTTCTGCAAAAAAAAGGGGGAGTCAACATGATCCTTTTATCATCTTTAGCAACTAAAATTTCCTCTCAAACCACATATCATCTGAATGTTGAAGAAATTTCCTTTTCAAAAATCTATATTGTTGCATGGTTTAGGTCAAGAGTTATTCTATAATGACTGATGAAATTGGTAAATTTTGCAGGCTTAATCTGTTTTTTGATGCCGGTCAATAACACTCAAAATTTGGATTTTTTGAGCTGCAATTTGTAGAAAACTAATTCTTTTGATACATTTTGGCAATTTTTCCTGAAATCTATGGTTATTTAGCCGTCTGTATTTAAGTTTTCAGAAAGATTGATCAAAAAATGAAGTCTGTGGAATTGTTGATCAGTGTTCCTTACAAACGCAAAATAAGAGTGAATTTGCGAAAACATGTCCAGTGGATTCACAGTTAAAATTCAATGTTGGGTAAAAAGGTTTGGCGGTATTCGATAATTTTTTTCAGTTAAAATTTTTGCAATTTTGCTAGCAAAATTTTTAACCGACTGTTTGTTGCTTGGGAGAATGAATTGGAATCCAGAGTTGACTGACGCTTTTTTAGAGCAGTGGAACGTTTCAAGTTAACATTGCATGGCTATGTCGCAACAGCGAGTGACAGCGACCTAAATACCTTTTGTACAACAAATTGTCCCACAAGTAATTAGCAAAAGCAAATTAAAAAGTTTTTTTCTTTACTTTTCCAGCCAATTTCAGTCGTTGCTGAAGAGCAATAATACAAAAGAGCTCTCAAGCTTAGTTTAACACAAGATATCCCTTTCCGAGGGAAGTTCAAAACTGGGAGAAGTTAAAATGTTTATGTTTGCCTTATGCTTCAATGCCAATTTCAGTCGTGCTTGATAAGATTAAAGAAGCTCACTTTGCTCTTGGCTCATGTTAGCATAAAAGACACCATTTTTTGAGAGAGTAGTTTAGGTTTTGTTAATGGCAAATACATTATCTTCTCACATTTGCCAGTTGTGAAAACTAAAAGTAAAAAAAATACTTCTTATCAATTTTAGTTTTAAATTCCTCCCAAAATATTGTTTTTTAGATAAAATGTAGCTGACAGCTATGTGCCGTGATAGCTTACCAGCCATGATTGAAATAAGCCTCGAAATGTAAAGAAAAATGGTGTGGATTCTAGTTTCAATCTCTTTGAATACGTTTACATTAAAATGTAGCCTTTTTTAGTTTTTGCAAAGAGTCACGATCCAAACAACATTATTATGGCAAAATAGGCGAGACCATCCCTCTAATATGAGTAATAAAGACGCATTGTCATCACTGGGTTTCATGCAAAGTGTAAGAAAGACAATTTGCTTACAATAAATTTGTCTATAACTTTAGGCCATTGGTGGAAAATTACCATACACAATTAACAATTTCAAAACTGTCTTTTGATTCAACATTAAGGTGTATCATCTAATCACGTTTACTATTGTAAAGAAAAATCACTAAATTGTCAAGAATTCACAGAAAGTTGTGCGCTGCGCAAAAAAAACTTTTCTTTAAAGCTTAATTGTGCACATGCAGCTATTGTAGTCGTTTATATCCATCTGTAGTCAGTGGCACCAGGCAAAGTACCCCAAAATTTTATCCATAAAGGGTCACCTCTTCGCTAATGCAGTAAAACTATGTGGTTTAAATGAAGAATGGACTTTACTGTCTTTTGCAGTAAGCGCCTTTAAGTGAGACCCTGTAGTTTTATGTGCAGTCACCAATATCAACCTTTGAGTTTTTACTAGACTACAAAGCTGCGTTTACCAAACTCGCGCATATCTGCATCCTTGAATTTTTCTGTTTCCTTTACTTCGGTCAAGTTTCGAATGCTTTTCACAACAATAAGTTCTTTTATGCATTCGGCCAATGGTTAATTTAAACTTAATGAGAGTGAAAAAATATGTAGCCAGCTACGTAACCGCATTTGTCATCGAGGGTTCCATAAAAAGCTTTAATAAAATTCAATTGTATCAATAAAACTCGATAAACCTTGCATTTTATTTTGGATTCCAATAGTCCTTGTCAAGACCTTTCACATGATATGTCACATGTCATGCTACCTGGTTCGCATCATATCATTTTCATGCCTTAAAATATGTTTTGCTTGAGTGATCACAGCAGTCATAGCTGGAATTATCAAGTGCAGAGGTCAAAGGTGAGGTCAAACAAAAATATATATTATAATTAAAGATATATGTAAATTGTAAGTGAAAAAAATGTGAGTAGTCTGAGTTATGAAAGTTAAAATTTAAGCATAAAATAATCACAAAATTTTTCTGTTTGAGTGATCACAAAAAGAGTGAGTTTTCAATTGCTCATAATTTTGGCCATTTCAATGGTTATCTGATTTCCAAATAAAAGTTTTTTGGAATCATCATCTCCAGGTCTATTATCATGCCAAAATTGAACAAAATCCAAATGGGTGGGATTGGATTTTGTCTTTTTTCTGAATCACTTGACATGGAATGACCCAGTCAATAAAATTTTTAACTGAACCAACTGAACACAGTTAAAGCAAAGTCAAATAATTTCAACCTATTCAAAATATGCTAAAAGCATATTAACTAATCTATGCAAACAAAGAAATTAACCAAAAGCATTGAAAAGTTAAGGCAATAGAAAACAACTTTGGCCAAATACATTGTTAACACAAAATCTGAGTTCAAAATCACTACATAGCTGCCACCAGAGGTTGAAGTACAGGAGTATCCAACCTCTTAAAACTGACATAGCGATTTGAAAGCAACAGTTAAAACATAGGCTACAAAACATCTAAATATGCAATATAACAACATAGCATTATGTAATGCACTATAGAAATGTCGCAGTGACCAGTTGCTACTTTCTACCTGACATATGAAAATGGTCACTACAAGAAAAAGGCAGAGGTCGTAAATAGCAATGGGATCGTAAAATACAGTAAGCATAGTAAAATGCTCAAAAGTTATCCTAACACAAAGGCATGCAATGTGCCAAAGGATACCATGGCGGGTAGCTGCTAGTAACAGTGGTGAAGTTATCAGAAATGAATGTGAAAACTGCACATAATTAAGTGCAACATGGCCAGTGTCACATAAAACTACAGACCAGAGCAGGAAAAGTTCCAATGTCTGCAATGAATAAGATGTAGCCCACAGAGATTAGGAGGTAAAAACATGTCAAAATTATAGAAAACCTGGCTCCTAGGATACTTGTTGGGAGTAACAGTATTTAAATAAACAATAAAATTGCAAACCAAAATTTTAAAGAAAGAAATGTGTGGGTTGCACAGAAGATTGTCCCAAAAAATGCAGTCAAGTCTATTGTCTTGTTGGTCACGAGATTCATCTGCAAGCATTGAGCAGAGATGAGAAAATGTTGGCAGACAAAAGTCCTATGATTGTGCCTGCACAAAAAAAGCAAAAACTTTACCAATGTTAAGGGCAACAACAACGTGGTTCTTTTTTGGTTCTAAATATGGGGTTCTTTTTTGGCTACGTTGGAATGGCATAGCTTCTCTGGGTCATCAATTGTAGTGATTACCAGTTTGGATAACTGACAGTTGTACATTAAACTGTGGATCTCTGTTGTCTCTTCTGGTTGACCATTGTTCAACAAAAAGGTAGATCCATTTATTAACAAGCTAAACTGAACAGAAACAAATTTCACCAAACCAAACTAAACGCAGTAAACAAAAGTTTTAACTGGATCACCGGAGATGAATTGAACCAGCTGAGCACTGTTAAAGCAAAGTCAAAATATGCTATAAGCAAAATAAGTAATGTTCCCTAATTAACTAATCTGTACAAACAAAGAAATTAACCAAAAGCGCTAAAAAGATAAGATGTTACAAAACAAGTTAGGTCAAAAACACTGTTAACACAAAATCCCGCATCAAAACTGCTACAGAATAACTATCAGCATAATGAAAACATGATGTTTTGTGGCCTATACTACAAGATAAAATTACAGTGGTACTACTTTCTGTCATAGGAAGGAAATACAGCATTACAATCTACAAATCCACACTAAGGTTAGTAAGTGGAAAGCACAGTAAAATATAGGCTATATACCGTACCATCTTTTTTAAACCACAGTGCTGAGTATTCAATATTAATAGCATGTTGTTCAACCATGCTAGTAATTAACTTCTGCTCAAATCACAATGAAAAACTGAATGAAGCCTTTAAAAATTATTTGAAAGCAAGTCACACATTTGCGATCAAATCACAATGGAACATTCAGTACAGCAGCGAAATTTTGACCTGCTAATAGCATTTCTACTCAAATAGCAGCAAAAATTCAAATATCAGAAAGACATTGAAATGCAAGTCAGACATTTCTACTCGAATCACAGCAGAAGATTCAATAAGCAACAGATTGTTGAATGCAAATGATAAATTCCTGTTCAAATCATGGCAAAATTTCATTTGAGCTACAAATTATATATGAGCCTACTCGAATCACAGCAAAAAATGCCAAAATGTGAGTTGTAAGAAGTTGTTTAAATGCAAATCACAAATTTCAAGAACTATATCTTGTTGATTTGCTTTCGTGAAGAGAGAACTTTCTGCAATCAGCTTTTGTGTAGACACTGACACTTTGTACTTCAAGCAAGTGATTCACACTGTTCCTGCTGCCATAGCAAGCTCAGGGTGCTGAACATTTCATAGATTTTGTCAAAATGGGATCAATCTGAATGCCCAACAATAAAAAGAATATTGACCATCTGTTTGCAGAAAATTAATGCACACATCTACTTCATCTCTGTTCATTTTATGATGTCATAGATATGAACATTGTAAGACAACAATGGTATCTCAGCAAAAGATACAGCTGGCAGATGAAAAAAAACTGCAAGTTTCAGAGAAAGTTTCATCCAGTGATGTATGCTTAGACTTCAACAAATCAGCAGCCTATGGAGCAAAATGATCACAATGAGTGTGTGGCTGGCAAGAAACGACATAAAATTGTGGTATGATTAGAAACAAGCTCTTAAAAAAAACAATATTATACCATAAATAGAATGCATGCAAAATTAGTAGATGATTGAACAGTGAGTAGCTGATAATGTGTTGGACAAGCTTGCTTATGCTAGTTTTCGTTTGACTGTTGCACCAATGCCATCAACAAGGAGACTTGCCATGGCTGATGGCAAAAAAACAACAATAACGCATCAATGTTAAAATTATTTTTGTGGTAGGTCAAATATGAAAAACCTCTGTGATTTTTGGATTGCCCACTGCAGCCATCAAGAGAAGTACTGGAGATATTGAATATGAGGAAAGTGCATATGAATGTAATAAATGACACTTTTCTGTAGAGCATACACAAACGCTGTGCCATGTGTAAGATCATCTGGTATGAAGCAAAAGTGAAGAGTTTGCAGTTGATCATTTGCATTCTTGACATAAATTACAATAGGGTGCATAGTACACTGAGCTTTGTTCCAGTGAAATCCTTGAATTTCATTTTGGACTGTACTGGAATACCACATATACCCAAAAATAAGCCGCATCCTTTTTGGATGTCTAAAACCTCCCCTCTCAGTAGTAATCTGAAAATACGATGCATTTGAATTTGACAATTTTACCCACTTCCTGCTGGGGAGTGGCATATCACGTAGTATAAAGCCATGCCCCAGCAATGGGGCACGTCTATTGTCGCAAATTTTACAAGCACTATTAATGGGAAATTTGTATAGCTGCTTATATTGATACGGCTTACTAGCAAATTTTAGGGGAAGCTTTATGACTTACTAGCGACATTTAGAGGAATATTTAGGGAAATAACCGTTCATGAAAGCATCAAATGTGAGCAGATTCACAGCAGAATTTACTTGTGTCATTTTGTTATGTACTGTACGACTTGTAGGTTGTTATGAAGTATGGTAAAGTCTGTCTTCCATATATTTTTTCTTTTTAGTGCGTAGTTGTGGCTTGTAGAAATAAAGGCTTAGATGATGATTCAATATTAGAGCAATTATGGAAGTTTCATCTAGAAATTCTGGCTCTGACAGTGATTTGGATACATTTTCTTTGCACACACCTGTTGATACAAGTGATGATGAAATTGGTGGGATTTTGCTAGGCGTCCAATACAAGCACAACAGCTGCAAGGAAATACAGTTGTGTGGAACTGCAATCAACAGGATGTCCTGCGTTGTAGCCTACCTTTTACTGCTAGTAGTGGGGTCAAGGTGCCACTGAATAATGAAAGCACTGCATCACAAATTTTTCAGCAGTTTGTTAATGCTGACATATTGGATGTCATCACTAGGGAAACAAATTTGTGTAACACCCGGCATCCAGATCCTACTAGTTCCAGGAGTCATAGCAATTCATTTTATGACACCACAAATAAAGAGCTGAAAGTTTTCTTGGTTGTCAGTATAATAATGCGGATTGTCAGAAAGCCTGATTTACATTTTTAATGGAGTAAATATGGAATGCTGGAGACACCATTTTTTAATAAAACTATTCCAAAAGACAGATACATCAAAATTATATTGCTAGCTCCAAGTGGTTTCAATCGTTAGAGAGCGTCCTATAAGTGAGAAACAAAACAACAAAGCAAGTGCTAAAGTCGCAAGGCTTCCGAAGGAAGCAATGCTATTGAGACATATTTTCAAATTTACCAAGCCATCCCTGGATGTGTTTTGTCCTTTTGGACTCATCAGCAAGGCTTGCCAAGGGTCAAGAGGTCCCCCAATAGCATTAACGTTGACTTTTATAAAACAAACTAACAGAAAGCACAAGACTTGCGTGCTGTTTACTTTTGAACAAGGCTTGTTTTGGCATACTTCTAGCTGCTCAACTATGGACTAAAACTGATATCTTTATGTAAAGCTGATCACACAAGCAGTGATTATGCATAAAAGGTCTTCCAAAGGTTACAAACTAAATGTGGTGCTTTGAGGCATGGGTGGCAGCACATGGTGCATGGCAGCAAAACTTGGTGCGTGAGGAGGCTAGTTCCAAAGACATGGGTTTAAATCCCACAGACACGTTGCATTAATGCTGGCATTTAGAAATACAATGTACTCATAACATTAAAAGGGCACTTAGCAAATTTTAGTGGGTCCCAAATGAATGCACTGCAGCTTATATAATGCATGGCTGCCAAGAGGTCAACCATTTCGCCTATTCTACTCCGAGCATAGCTACCAATTCCGACAACTAGCCCACCGCACGGTAATAGCTAGTGTGTTACGTAGCACGACCCGATCAGCGACGTATCTAGTGCCAGATACCACTTAACAATCACATGTGGAGATTCCCTCACACAGTTCTTCAGCAGGGTTTGCACAATCACAGTGCTTGAGCTACTAACAGGGCCCCCACCAGTGTTCCCTCTAAGATTTTAGTAAGTGCGTAACTGCCGGCACAAGTGCGAAATTGCTAGCAAATGTACAAAAACCACCGGAAAAATTTGCAGGGAAAGGAAAGTCAAAACTGTGACAATGCGCTTTGGTGACGTAATAGTTAGCATGACTATGTCAGCCCCAAAATGTTCACGAGCAGGTAGCCTATCGGTTGTTATAAGATGGCGGTGAAATACCTGGCTATTTTTCTTCAGTAAGTTAATTGTGTTTAAATTTGGTCTCAAACTTTACAGCCTTTGCAACAGTGATTCGTAAGCATTTCGGAATGACAAGTTAAAAATGCGCGTAAATAAAATAAACCCTTTGCCGATGCCCAACATGAGCAAGAGAAATAGAACTTTTATGAAGTAATGTGATGTTGGGTAGGTTATTACGACTACGACACAACAAAAATTTCTTGCAAACTTTAACTGTTGCTTGATTACGATAAATAATTAGATAACTTACATTGCTCTATCGCAATCAATTAAATGACAGGTTTTTGCAATTGCAAGCAAACTTTCAATCTCAGATCGGAAAGTATTTGAAGGGAATTCAAAACTAAATTGGTTAGAAGTTGTATTCTTTTTTATTTTTAGTGGTTATAAATGGCAAGTAAAAGAAGGTTATTTATTTGTAACAAACAAAAACTGAACCAATCCCTCAAAAATGGTGTTTTTGTGCATAACTGAAAGCGAGAAATATGTGCTTTTTTATGTTAACAAGCACGATTGAAGTTAGCATTGAAACGTAAAGAAAACATAAAGATTTTAAGTAAGTTTATTTTCAAACTTCCCTCAAAAAATGATGTCTTTGTTAAAACTAAAGTTTGAGAGCTGCTTGCTATTACTGCTCTTTAGCTACGATTGAAATCGGCTGGGAAAAAGTAAACAAAAAAATTGATTTTACTTCAGATTAATTGCTGGAGAGATAATTTGTTACAGAAAAAAAAGGGAGGCAATGGCGTGCACGATATTTAAGTCGCCGTCACTCGATGTTGCGTTACAGCCGCGCGATGTTTGCGTGAAACGTTGCACTGCTCTAAAAGAGCATCTGTTCTAACTTGGATTTCTTTTCACTGTCTCCCATGCATTTAACACTTGGTTAAGATTTTGCTAACAAAATTGCAAAAATTTTAACAAGGTGAAAAAGTTATCAAAAACCGCCGGACTTTTTTTACGCATTGTAGAATTTTAACTGCAAATCTGCCGGACATAATTTTGCAAATTTGCACTTTTTTTTGTGTTTAAAGGGAAAACTGGCCCCCACACTACACGAGCACACCAAAATGGGCGTTTCACTGAACAATGAACTTGTTAATATGAACAGTCCCAATGCTCCAGGCCTGGGTATTGTACACTTCAACAATAATGCTTTGGATGATGGAATGGAGGGGTAATCACAAACAAACAAACATCAAATATCAGCAACCTGTCAGTGTGTGAGAAAACACACCAAATGTTACAAAAAGCTGTTTTTCTTTATGGTAGACTTTTCAATTGTAAATTCATTCTTGCTTTTCAAAAAACTGCATGCTAATATGGGAAGACAAACACTGCCACAGTTTAAAGTTGAACTTGCTCGTCAGCTGCTTCAAAGTGCAATGTCAATTGATTGCAACAGAGATTTAATCTATCAAAAAAACACTTGGTTCTGTTAGTTGACTCCCATTCTCAAAAAGCCTTTGTCAGTTTTGCAATTTTGAATCCAGGTTAGCTTTTTCAAAACAGTTGTCACAACAATAAGCCATGAGAATTTTGTTGGACAAATCACAAACAACTAAATTCACCATGGCTTTATAATTTACATCATTAGCCTGGGCAAGAAGATTAGGGTTTTGATTAACTGAGAACACACAGGCAGAATGCCTTGTGTGACTTCCTGCACCATTTTTGTGTTAAATGTGCAGAGTGTTGGCAAACCAATCTTTACATATTCATTCATTTTCAATTTTAAATGCTATGTAGAGTTTTTTGAGGTTTCACAACCAAAGAAGCTTTTTTTGGTAAACTTTCATGGTAACATTTACACAATCTTTTGCGCCAGACAAAAGGTGTTAATACTCAGAATTCTCATAAAATGCTTGCACCAAAGACATTATTTCCTCTCTAATGCCGGATCTTGGTAGTCTTTGTGGTATGACAAGTACACCTTTTTCCATTTGAATTTGCCTGCCTCACTGCATACTGTAAGTTATGGAAATAATCTGCCATCTTTTCTGTAGACCAAGAGGTTGTTGTTGTTGTTGGTTTACCCCTCCTCTTCCTTGGGATGGAGGTTTGGTGCAAACAGCAATCCAGGTTCACGCCATCAACCTAATTGAATTAGGCTAGGGGAAAAGTGGCAGCCCATTTTGAACCAGTCGTAAATGCAAATTACAGACTGGTAGCCCCACCACCAACAAGGCAGACTGCCATTGGTGGGTACCCAAAAGTCGCCTCTTACAACATGCTGGGTGAGCAGCTTCATTGTTCTAACCCAGTGAAGCACGGGTGAGACCAAGAGGTAGGTTTTAGAGTTAAAATTGGAACTCTCAGCAGGGCATTGCTCTTTTGATTTGCTCTGCAGTTCAAGCACTTATAAAGTGGAGTTAACTGTTTCTTTAGAGTTATTAGTGACATCCACACCCTGCCACTCCAATACTGTTCTCTCTCCTGGCATAGACGTGGTATCAGTTCAAACGTCATTTTCATTATGAATTGATTTTTTCCAGCAAGTTACTCAACTTTTGACCGAGACTGATGGAAGATAGTTTTTTTCTTCTTCAGCAGTTTCTAAATTTGTATCCTCTGTGGCTGTTGTGTTCATAACTGCTTTTCACTTAAGCGTGCTAAAAACATCGCTACAGCTTTTTCCACAATGATTTGAAAGTTTTTTGAGAAAGTAGGCATAATGATGATTGCAAATGGTTGACATCGATAGCTTCTTTTCAGCAAGCTGCAATCGAGATTTCCATAAAACCAACTTTACTTCACTTTCAGAACGGTGAGAGAAAGTCCTGTAGCCATCTTTAAGGTTGTACCATTTCTAATTGCAAGCATTACCACATTTTTTTTTCTGACAGTCCTCCGTTTTGTGCTTGCAACCTCCACAAACAACCTTTTACAAACTGATTCTTAACAGAAAACACTATCAGGAAGCAGTTTAGTTTATCCTGAAAAAGAAATTGACCAACAACTATTTGTAATTGATCAGGGAGAAAATGGATTGGTAATGTAGCAATAGCCATTTTGGTTGGCCTAATATTACATGACAGATGAAAAACAATGCTTTTGCAGTATAAAATAAGACAATTTCAACAAAACCACTCTACTTTAAAATGAAGTTAAATAGCTAAAACCACCTTTGAGTTTTCCCTTTTTATTAAAAAGGCATCCTTGACTATCTAGCCAAATAATTTCTATCATTGAATGTCGATTACCGTATGGTTTTTGCATATTGTTTTATGACCACCTAAAAAATCTAAAAGTTACAATGATATTTCATGTGATAAAAGTATACTAAAGTCATTTGGAATCCTTTCTCTGGAAAATGGTGGCTTTAATTATTTGATCACATTTTAGTGGGAGATAGTGTTTAAAAACTTTTAATGCCATGTATCTCTGCAATCAAGTTGCCAATTTTCATAACTTTTTTTTGTTGAACTCAGATTTTTATGCACTTCAACATATTTCAAAACAAAGAAAATTCCACTTGGTTGGTTATCTTCACCAGTTGAATTATAATGGAATGACCTGTAATGTAAATATGATTGGGTTATTCACATTTTTTAAAAAGTGAAGTCTGGTATACTGCTACAAAAAGGCTGATGAGCATTAGTCTACTGTGTGGTTGCACAGCGTTATTAAGAGATATATGGAATTACATTTAGTTCAGTTTCTTATTCTTTTGCTACTATTACTAGTGTTGTGTGAAACGCCATTTGGTACTTTGAAGCTCACTAGCAAATTGATGTGAGATGCAAAAGTTAGTGGATAATTATAGACCCCACACACCCATCTTATTGACAACCCTTTATTTCATGCAACATGGTGACATGATGCCTTGCTTTGCTTTCATTTCTTCCTAAGTGATCTAACGATGCTCTGTTTGTATTTTTTGTTTCATTTGATTGCATCAGTTTTTGCTAATAATGACCTAAATTTTAGTTGTGCTTTCTGGGCATTGTATGGACACATGACCAATAACTTCACAGTTATTTTAGTCAATGGAGTTGGTTTGTTTCTGCAATCGTCATACATTGTGG
This sequence comes from Trididemnum clinides, assembly GCA_963675345.1. NCBI lineage: Eukaryota > Metazoa > Chordata > Ascidiacea > Aplousobranchia > Didemnidae > Trididemnum > Trididemnum clinides. Next base: position 6,598,318 of record OY776303.1, on the reverse strand, counting down.
TATACATGAATTTTGCTGTTAAAAAGGTTGGTTCGTGTGGCCTGTAGTAGATCTCATATATTTTGTTGTCACTTAAGCAGGAGAGAAAAAAGGGTGGTATGTCAATATTGGTTGGTATAATGTTGATCTGTAGACAGGAAGGTACAGATGCTGTACTTTAGCCATGTCTTCTTTCAAAGAGTTATTTGTCAAGTTCAGTAAAGATGCTAATTTGATTTATTAAAGCTAGGCTGCAAATTTAAAACTTTGCTGTCATGCAGGATAAGATAGAAATGAACTGTGTTGGAAATACTGGCAACTCTAAAGTGGGTTTGATTTTATATTTCATATTGGGCCAGTTTATGCATCAGCACTTTTCTATTAAATGATGTACTTGTAAAACCTTATATCTAAACTATGAAATAGACCTTGTTGCCAAAATCAGATGACAGTTTTTGGCATTCAGTATAGAGCAGTTTTCATTGTGCAAATACGTTTCACCAAATTAGAAAAATATGTAAAACAAATTTACTTTTTAGCCAAAATTGGTTGGTTCAGTATTTTCGGGGTGCTCTCACGCGAAGTGTGTCAAGTTGTGTCTACTGCATAGTATTGAAAAACTGCTTCAAATGTGAAACCTGAGAATGTTTATTTTGTAAAAATGTGTGTTGTGAAAAAGTTAAATCTGATATATCCTGTTTAGAGTTAACTGTATTATAGCAACAAGCTAAGTGTTTTTTTGTAATGTGGGTAAACTTATGATACTGTCACGTAAACATAGTTAACAAGGTTGGACTAGTTGCAAGGTTCAACCAGCTTGCAACTATAATAAGTAAAGCGTGGTAATCTTAGGTGGCGGCTAAGTGAAATGTGAGCAGCACCATCAGGCATGCTCATAGAAAGAATGCCTGCCTGTGTGGTTTGTTGTTGTTTTTGTGGTTAAGTGATCAGGCCACATAAGGGCCATTGCACTCATTTTCTGTTTAATTGCGGCTGAGAAAACTCTATCACAATGATGATAATAAACTGAAGTATTTCTTACATACGAGTTTGTGCTCTGTTTCACTGGGCCACCCCGACTGGTAGATTGCTTGGTGCTGCCGCTTGTCTGCCTCATATAGGTGGAAGCATGCAGATAAATATCTTGCATAAGGACAAAACAAGCAAACTTGCCGACTTGTTTTCAGTATATCTTTTGCTAAGTGCCAAGTAGGGAAGCTGTGAATATCATTTTTTAAAGCCTCTTTGATGATTTGACAAGGGAAATAAGCCATAGGTTTACCGACTCTGGAGCGGATGCCCTAACCACTGTGCAATTGCATCGGTGACTGCCAGTGTGCTTGCGGTTTCCAAAAAGATATTATTTTGTCTTTATGTTAACTGTTGTTTTTCTCTGTGCTAGTGGGATGCGTTAGCCGCTTTTTTGTTTGTATGTTTTACATTCATTTTTTCTGTGGACTCTGCAATTTTTAGACTTACAAGTTGCAATCAGTCTGAGCTCCGCAGGTTGGCTGACCAGGCTGAACTTTGGTTGTGTGCAATTACTTTCAAATTCTATATTTTCAGAAAAAAGAAACGCTGCAAATATTAATTGCCGTTCTATTTTATCTGATTTGTTGGTCTTTGTTGACTCGTGTGATTCCTGATGCAGTGATAGCTATTCGTCTTGCTGGGTTGATAAGCTGCATCATTACGATGATGATGTTTTCATCACCACTGTCAGAAATCGTGAGTGGATTTACACTACTGTTTTGTGATTAAGACTGAATTAAATTTGTTGTTTGGCTACTGGGGTCAGACAGTTCTGATAAGGAAGATAGTTTTAACATCCCACAACTAGATGCATTACAAAAGTAATTTGAAATATATCGGGATATTTTTTTCTTTTAAAGTTATTTTGGTGTTCCATTGTTATCTTCTAGAGCAGTGATTCTCAACCTTTTTGTTGCGGCACACTTTTAACGATTTCAAAATTTGGCAGCACACATAGAAAAAGATAAGTTTAAAAATTATTTACTTACCTATTAAAAATTATTACTTAATAATATTAACATAATTATATATCTAAAATTCAGCGGCACACTGTTATAATTTTGCTGCACAGTGGTTGAAAATCACTGTTCTAAAGTCCCAGAACAGCAACGATGACGGAATTGTTTGTACATAAGACGATTTCTGCAGACCTTTTAGAAGTATTCAAAATTTTTAACATTTCAACTGATTACTTGACGTCTCTTAATAAATTAACTATTTGATTGAGTCTGCCAAGCAGTCATTTTTCTAAAGATAAAATAGTACTGCAATCATGTGATTTGAATACATTATCACTACAAGTTGCCAACTTTAAGCTTCTCCACCATATTACTAATTTGTTTAGTACAATATGGTTTTTACATTGCTGGTTCCAAGTGGTTAGGATCGATAGCGTCTGATAAGCGGGAAACAAAACAACAAAGCGAGTCCTACAGGCGCGAGGCTTCCGAAGGAAGCAATGCTATTGAGAGATATATTCAAATTTACAAAGCCATCCCTGGATGCGTTTCGTCCTTTTGGACTCATCATCAGGGCTTGCCAAAGGCCGAGAGGTCCCCCCAATAGCATCAACGTTGACTATTATAAAACAGACTAACACAAAACATAAGACTTACGTGCCGTTTACTATTGAGCGAGGTTCGTTTTGACGTAGTTCTAGCCGCTCGACCATGGACTGATACTGATATGCTTATGCGAAGTTGATCACACAAGCAGTGATTAGGCATAAAAAGGTCTTCCAAAGGTTACAAACTAAATGCGGTGCCTTAAGGCATAGCTGGCAGCACGCGGTGCATGGCAGCAAAAAATCGGCGCGCGAGGAGGCCAGATCCAAAGACGCAGGTTTGAATCCCTCGGGCGCGTCGCACCAGCGCTGACTTTCAAGAATGCAATGTACGCATAACGTCAAAGGGCGCCTAACTAACTTCGATGGGTCCCGAATGACTGCACCACGGCTTATATAATGCACGGCCGCCAAGAGGTCAGGTTTTTACATTACATTTACATTAAATTGGAAGTATTTGTATGAACGATCGCTTTAAAAGCACAAACAGAGATAACTAAAACTTCAGTAGATCACCCGTGTTGATTTTTGATTGCTGTTTCCAAATATTGTTTGTCAATAAAGTGATTTATAGTTTTCTCTATTAGGTTCCAGTTTTCCTGGAAAAGTACTGTGCTTGCAGTTTACTACTGGTGACGTCAAAGCGAGTTTAAGCGCACTTGTTTTGTATCAAACTACCGGTAATTGCTTTTTACTTCTTGCAAAATTAAACTAATAGTATTTTTTTTAAATTCAATCATGCAAAATATGGTTTGAAGATACTTTCATTCAATATTAAATAACCATATTATTATAAAAGTGGTGCACAATGTTGTAGCGCTGTTTACTTATTGTGCTGAGCCTGATCAAACATCAAACAAAAATGCAATTTACTGCACAATTGTGCTTACAAGTCACTTATAAATTGTTAACGCAAAAAATGACTGATCATGAAATTGATTGGCACTAGAATAGCCTGGTTGGTGATAATCTAAATGTATTCAATGGGAAGAACAATTGTTGCTGGTGTTGGTGGCTCTTACAGGAAACATCTTGTGCTTTGTTAATTGTAACAACTCTGAATTAAAAGCATCTAAAATTATGCTGGAGAGTGTGCAACAAACGAGCTTTTAGGTTGCTTTTCTATATAAAAAGTATTCTAATATAGCTTTGAAAAAAGCTGTTTGAGCCATAAGCTTTTCGTGACGCTCTCATCAGTGGCGGTATTGCGTCAAAAGCGAAGATCTAGAGTTCATAAGTATTCTAAATTGTGAATAAGATCTAGAGTAAAATAAGTGTTCTAAGTATAAAAGTATTCTAAATTTCACTGCGCATTTTTATGGCGCAAGGATTACTCTAGTGACGCAAACTTTTTCAGACCAAGTTTGTAGCAAGTCTTCATGTTTTTTGCTGGATAAATTGTGATATTTTTATTGAAAGTTAATGCAGTTCCAACATTATTGGCTTGTATTATTAATCAAGACTATTTTTTGTTTAATTTGAAGAGTTATATTAAACTTAATTTTGTTTTAACAGAACATTGTTATCGCAAATAAATCAACTGCTACAATATCATTCCCATTAACTGTTGCCTCGTTTATATGCGCAACCATGTGGACAGCATTTGGATTCTTGGCGCTAGATGCGTTCATTATTGTGAGTGTTTTGGTGATGTTGCCACTGACTGATCCTGACTTTAATGTGCACTTCACAACTCTTGGACATAAATCTTAAAGCATGTAGTTAGAGATTCAATTCTCTTCGTAAATCATCACCTTGATGGTCTCTGGTTGATCCCACCACTGATGCAAATACAGTGGTTAGTGGCAAACATGCTTTCTTTTCCCGCTTAAACAGCAAACGAGGTCAATTATTGCGTAACTCTTTGTCATTTTTTTAGTATTATATTGAGTTAGAAATTGAATGATGGTGCAGCAAAGGTCATTTTTTTATACTTCAACTAAGATGTATATCTGTGCAGTGCTACTAAAAACCAGTTCTAAACTGTACCTACCGGTAGTTTTCAATATGTTTTATGTTCATCATGATTGTTTATTACAGGTTCCCAACATGGTAGGAGTGATTACAAGTTTGCTGCGATTTTACTTGTTCAAGAAATATTCGCAGAAGGCTGCCGCATTGCCAATGTAATTTATCATTACTAAGACGATCTACTGTATCCATGGGGTAAGAAATATGAAATAAAACCAGCCCGCTTGAGTTATAAGTCAATACCCTAGGTATTGACTTCCAAATCAATTCTAGGAGTGCTCCGAGAAGCCCAATTCGAATTGCGTTATATTCTTGTTATATTTGTTGGTTGTAATGTTGTAGTTACCTATCGCTTGGTATGTTCCTTCCTGCTATATTGTTCTTTATTAAGCAAGTGTGTTTAGTGGTTATAATAATGTAGTTACCTATTAGCTGGTACATTACCTGTTAAGTTGTTGCTTATTGAGTAAGCGTTTTTATTTTTTGTTTGACATTATTTTTGTTATTTTATTAAGGCGTATTTTGAACATTGAGGCAACAGTTGACATATATTCTATTAAGGAATGAAAATTTAAATTACTTACCCGTGTTCCTTAAAGTCTTTTGGCAAAGCAAAATCAACGGCATTTTGTGTAATATTGGTATTGGAAGTAAATACATGATAATTCATAATGATGAAACATATTTTGCCTGCTATTTTCTCGGATTATACAGATGGCATTCAATATTAAATATATGTGTTATATAATTGATGCTCACGAGTTTAATTTTAAGATTTGGTTGTTACATATCCCCGATGTCACCATCACGATGAAAACATTCAAGAGTTTGATTTCTCATATAATCTAATGTTTCATTGGGCATATCAACTGGAATAGTTGTGATCTCTCTAGAAGCTCGATTAAGTTGATATTTATCTCAACCAAAATGTAAAGCTGATTACATTAAAATGTGGACAATTTAATGTCAAGGCCGTAGGATACCGATAAATTGCACCCGCAATACTATTTGAGTAATTAAATTTCATCCAATGATCTTCACAGTCTTTCATATTGCATCCCAACTGATCGTACAATTCAAATTGAATACCTTTGTAAAAAACAAAGACATAGCAGTGCTAACTAAACGGGAATATTGACATCAATTTTTGACATAACCAGTGTAACGAGGTGCTCGTGGAGTCGTACGCGATTTGGATAAAGGATGAGAAAAGTTTTTAAATTGGGATTAGAAGATGTAAATGTAAAACAATAAAGTGATTGAGAAGTAGCATCATGTAAGGTAAATGCAGGTTTTACACTATTTATGGCAACGGAAGAAAGGTTACATTTGCAAAACATTTTGAAGGTTTTGTCGGTACTGCAGTGCACAAGGAAGGGGCTGTAATATGTGGGCGTCAAATTCTACGTTATAGAATCATTATGCGCTTAAATGTGTGTACAAGTTTTTAGAGCCTTTAGCAAATAGACCAGATTAGATTGTTTAACGCGAGTATCAGTGGGCTTACACTGATGTGCAAATTTTCGCATTAACAACACAAAATTATCAGGAAAAGCAATGTGTGGTCGTTGAGTATTTAAACTAGATTGCCAGGAAGGCGCAATATTTCCCCGAAAACTAATTCAGCGCTATTACACTTGAGATCGGTAGGTATTGTTGGTGGATAAGATAATCAGAGGAAGGTAGTTTACCCAATTATTTCGGTCAGGCTTTGCGGTGAGTGCAGTCTTGATAGTTTTGATATAATGCTCGGCTAAACCATTTCATTGCGGGTACCAAACTTTGCTCATTCGATGTTTGCAGCCCAAAAAACGGCGGTTGTCTTTAAAGGCAGCAGAAGTGAATTGGCACCCAGAATAAGAACGTACATAAGAAAATGTTCCAAATATTTGGATATGATTGCCAAGAGTAGCAATACCAGGTGGAGTAGATAGATTAGGCATAGGGTGAGCCTCAAACCATCTCGTAAAACAGTCAATGAAAACAAATAAATAAGAAAAACCTTGAGAAGCAGGAATACCATATCGTTTTGCTAGCGTCATATATTCAGAACCTTTTGAAACTGCGTTACAAGCTTGCAAAAGTCATTTTCTAGAGACATAGCCACGATTAGTTTTTCGTTTGTACTATTACTCTATCCAAAAAACATACTTTCAGTATTAACGTAGGCTGTGAGCTAACAACTTACAAAACTCTGTCATGAAAATTGATTCACTACGCAACAGTTTAAACTGTGAAATGAAACGACCCTCGACTAATCAGGAACGCCGGAAGCAATACAGCGATCCTGGTCAGTGTAGTGTCATTCTATTCCATAGACTAACTTTATAAATCTCCGGATTCAATTTTGTTTTAAATTAGTTTAAGTTTCTACCAGAATCTCATTTTAATTGGGGCAAGATGATCACATTGTCTCCTAACAAATTGTGCCTATATTCACTAATCTGACTTTAAAAATATTTTTCCCTTCCTATTTATAATTTTTCTATTTTACTTTTAGGCTTCAGTGTCATTTTTTTGTGAACAAATTTTAGCGACTAATTCAAAAGGGCTGCAACTTACACAAAATATGGTACAACACTAAAGCTACCACTAGTCGGCAGTATATGTTAAGGGAAATTTTTTAAGAAAAGAAATGGGGTAATCGTACCCCAGTTCCCTTAAAGATTCCGTAATGGTGTAGCTTTTCTCTTTTAATTTCTTTTTGGCAAAATATATTCTATTTTTGAGATTATGGCTAATAAATTTAGCAATGATTGATCTTTTTCCATTTAGTTTTTGACTTTTATTGTGATCATGATAGCAATGATGATGTCTAGGTTTCCTTTTGAAAAATCCTTAACTGTAGAATCTTTGTGCTCAACGAGTGAGTTGGAGAAGGAATGTCATAAATTACCAAACAGTGTCCACTGTATTGTCCTTGTTTAGCGAATTGGATTGGAGAAGAAATGATATAAATTGCCAGGCAATGTCTTCTGCTGTATTGTCCTTGTTTCTCTGAGAAAATTTTGATGTTGTTGATCTCTTTGTAAAGCAAATTATTTTGTTTAACTTTTTTCAACTCGTTTTCCCATCCCAATTTATTGCTTCACAAATTGCGTTTTTAAAACCATCGTCATTCATGATAATTGTTTGCAATTTGCTGGCCGCGCCTTAACAAACAGATCATCAGTAGATAGGTCGTCGATGATATCAGATAGAGTTGCCTTGTTAGAAATACTGCTACTGCTGTTGATGGTTTTTTCTTTAAAACATTGATCAGAAACATTAGATTTTTTTAGAATACATTCACCGGTTTACCGTGCTTCACCGGTTAAAGAATAGTGAAGCTGTTTACCCAGCATGTCGTCAGTGTTCCCTCTAAGGTTTCAGTAAGTGCGAATCCGCCGGCGGCAGTGCGAAATCCCGGACAACCCTGCGAAAACCGCCGGTCAAAATTTATATCCGTCGAAAATGGCTGCATTTGTTGGAAAATTACCAGCAGCTTAGATGTTTTTGTAGTGTCATTCAAACAACATCATATACTCGAAGCCGTAAGAGTATAAATATCTAAACGGATGAAAATTTTCTTATAAAAGCGAAAACAGCTATTGCCGTGGAGCAACCTTGTAGCGTTAGCGTGTGATAATCTTTGTTGTGACCGGTAATTAAGTTTATGCGTACACCATTCGAGTGTGACATCAATAGCTCGTTCAGGTGGGGATTTACCCAAAAAGCCCCGTGACTCCGTTACGGATTCGATCCCGACATCGAAAATGTGCGCACTTTTATTGAAAAATCAATTCCCGCCCAAGGCGATTTTTCTTCTTCTTTTGGCTTTTTTCTTTTGAAGATGCCATTTCAGATTGTTGTTTATCTTTCACTGTCCATTGCGTGCTCCACCATCAATCCCGCATTTTCGTAGACAAGCGTTGTGCAGATGCCTAGATTGATATGCTCGGAAAAAAACAAACAGTTACTGGTAATAACAAGTTAAAGCGATTACAGCTCAAAGTGAAGAAAAAGAGAACAAGAAAAATATTTGATGTTATCCGTAACATATGTTCAAAAAGTACAACTGAAATTGGCTGTGACAGAAAAACGTCCTGACTGAACACCAAATTAACCATAAGCTTATTTGTTTGCAATACCATATTACACACAATTTAGAGTAAAAACAATGTGGCTGACGTCACTTTACTTCGACGTAAAGGTTTGCGTTGGTCCACGGTGCCTTATTAGGAAAAACGACATTGCGATAACTTGAAGTTTTGTCAGACTTGTATACTCGGCAAACTGGTTACTTAAAGTGGGCTATTAGAAAGAATCGATTTTTACAATGTCACGGTCCTTGAAATTCTTTAAATGTGGGAGACTACTGTGAGTGAAAATCTAAAAGCTTTCCTTTTCAGTCGACCTGCATTGGAAAAATGGGCTTGCTAAGTAGTAAGAAAATGTGTCGTTACAGTTTTTGAATTCCTACACCAGTGGGTGCAATTGATTTCTTTAAACAGGCAGCTGCACAAACGTCAATTTTTGAGACTTTTTTCTCATCGCAGGCCTAATTCAATACAGTGGATTCAAGCAAAGACAAAGTAACGATCTCGTGTGATCTCGATCTCGTAATTACCTCTTCCAGCGCACCACAAGCATTACTAAATCACGCTCCGCAGCTTAAACATCAGTGATGAGGGTCATTATAAAAATTTGATAATTTTACCACTAAGTGCCTAAAAAGTACATAATCTAATACAACAAAAATTGTCCCAGTAGAGTACCCCTTGCAGTATTTGCAGCACGAAGATTAAAAATTTCGAAAGGTATAGCTGAAAATTTTTATTTCTATCCAGATAAAAAAAATGTACTTCCACTCTGGGGTGTTGAGCTTTAAATTAGGAAAGGAAGTTTTTTTCCCAATTACGTACTGACAAAATCTACTACACTATTGACACGAATGGACTTTTCGTAAATCACTAAAAATATTTAGCCTACATACGCGCATAATTTACATTTGTACCTGACTTTTCTCCCTATTGCGTAAATAACAAATAATGTCAGCTTTACTCTTAGCTGATATGCGTTGTACAGGCGTTAGAAAGATTAGGGCTATCGAAAGCTAGCACATCTTTTTATTGCGTTCTGTCGTTTTCGTTATTCGGCACAATCCCAAACAAGGGACTTCCTCTATCCGCCACCCAGAGGACGCGCCTCTACGCCATGCAATGCCAGCGCGAGGAAAAAATTTATAAGGTGAAAAGAGGAATGCGGATGAGAAAATTTTGAAATTATAGTATTACATAAGGGATGATAGAGGCTCCGAATATAGGTAATAGACGTTTACGTTGGCAAAAGGAAATCCAATGATAAGAAAAAAACTAAACGAATAGATCGCTTAGTTCGTCATCTTCCGATTCGTCACATGCGGTGAGAGAGAAAGAAACGAACCTCCGGTCTTTCTTCTCCTTCCATATTTTATAGACCCTTTCCAAAAAAAGATCTTCATCTTCGACTTTTCTGCCACCACATCTCACCAGCATATCCAAAGCCTTTGTTTCCAGCCTGTTTCTGCAAAATGTTTAATACGGATTTAGGCAAATACTTACCACGTTATATTTGATATTTGTAAATTCTTTTTAGGTTGGCTATAACAATAAAATTTGCTGCAGTAGACTATAACAATGAAATATTAATGTTAAACGTAGACTTTAATTTGGTTTAAAAGTTAAGGCAAATGGGAAGCATAAATGGAATTCTAAAGCTACTCGTTTAAAAATATGCATCTGGAAACGCTTAATGATTGCAAAAAATGTTCTCAAACTTTTTTTCATTAATATGTTATTTAGCTAATAGCGCATTTATTTATGCTCTTATGAAGTCGAATGCAACTTGCTCCGGGCTTATTTTGTCATTTCATCATACTCAAAAAATTACCGTTGTTTATTTTTAAGCAGGTTCACCAAAGAAAATCCTCTTTCCGCTCCAGCACTAGACGCCGCAAAAACTCGAGCAATATTTGCTAATATAGCAAAAGCATGGTTGCTTGAGTTCATGAGGGTCTTGCATACCTAAACATAGAACAAAGTTTTAAATTTTGAGTAGTGTTTGTAAAATAAGGTTTGTTTATTTGCTAGAACAGGGGTCGGCAAACTTTTTAGCCGGAGGGCTGCATTGACCATTCAAGAGTGGCCGAGGACCGGTCCTTAAAACCTTGCAATGTCTGCATACTATGCAAGAGCTTGCAGTAGCTAAAGATCTTGCCGCAACCTTAACCTGTCGTAACACATGGCTTTGAAAATGACGGTGTCCAAAAAAAAGGTCATCACTCTCTATCTGGACGGTAAAAGCGTCAAATTACACTGAGATATGCGTAGCAGCTCTTTCAATGGTCACTTTTAACGTTTTTCGCTCTTGAGTACGGCTAGTGTGGCTACCCCTGTCATATTCAATTGGATATATGAAAGTTTCTACAAGTGTTCGCGGGCTGCACAGAATGCTCTGGCGGACCGTAGTTTCCCCACCCCTGAGCTAGACAAATTAAAATCTGCGTTGCCTTATGAATAATCCTGCATATTAGAACCAAGCCTAAGTTCGAACAATATAACCTGCATTTTTTACCGTTTCCATGCTGGAGTGTCCGAGATTATGAATTTCGTGCTTTACGTATCTCCATTCGCCAATCAAATCTTTGGCAGGTGAAGATGCGCAAAGCAGTTGTTGGTATCTGCACAAAAATATTACATAGCATAAACCTAAAAAGGGCTTCAATTACGGATAAAGCAATTTTGTATTTATTAAAAACAGATAATGACGCTTAAATTAAATGTCAATTTTTGCAAAAGGCTTTCACTGGCAAAAATGTATCGCAACTGTGGCTGTTAAAAAAATCAGCGACTAATATTAAAGCTTGCTTTAATTTAAAATGTTATCTGTGACTTTTTAAATGAAGTCTGTAAAGCTTAGGGGGAAAGTAGGGTAAGGGCATTTAAAACCTTTGATTGGTCTACTAAACTAGGTTGCTTATTTTATTCTGAGTATTGGCCCCTTCAAAATATCATTTTTTTCAGAGTAAAAATACAATTCTTAAGCTTGTAGTGATGATGATTTGACCTGCTGACACCTAGAGTGGAATCGCTTTTTGAGCTGCCAGACGATTGCATTCACAATCCGAGTGGTGTTAATAACGATCTAAAAACCTTCTTTCGTCATCGTCTCATTCTTTCTGTAGACACCTACCTCGCAGCAGTGATCAATTGTGCAAAGTTTGATAAGGCTGAACCTTAATTTTATCTCCGCTTAAGACCATGACAAGTTTGTCCAACCGCGGTGATGCATTATGTTTTTCACTAAATTTTTATTTTTAAAAGATAAAACTTTTTACGCGTCTCCATTTTTTTGTAAATGGGTAGTATGAACAAATAAAACTAAGCTTAATTAAGTAACTAAAGATGTTACACATATTGGGCTGAATACTTTCTAGAAACTATGTAGCCTACTTTTTCTGCAAAAGGCACACTTCTGAGGTCCCAAAGTTTTTCCTTTCCTCGGCGTTCGATGGAATTGAAGCCGGGTCCAGAATTTTGAAGCTTTTCATCACTTCTTTTTCAGGAAATCTGGCCTTGAACGATTGTATGAGGTGTTCAACCTTAAATACAAAAGTTTCGGTGGTTTAGTCTCCGTAGCTTTATTGTGGTTGCAGCTGACGGTAAAAATACAATTCTTAATAAAGTAGCTGAAAACAGTAAACTAAATAAAACTTTTCTAAAATCATAGAAAAGACTGGCTATGCATCGTGATCGCGACTCCACACAAATACATTGTTTCAACCAATTAATCAACTCTTTTCAGTGCAGTTAGTAACTGCGACCAAAAGTACAAAACTGAGAGTGTAGTTCATTTTTTAGCAAGAATATAATTGTCACATCAAATAGTTTTTGCGTAGAACAAAGAGTGTCTGCAGTTGTACATGCTGCTGGCTTTGGCTGTAAAAATTTCATGGTTTCGTTTTGCCTTTGGTGTACCAAGTAAATCAGATTTAGAGAAACTTTTGGGCTACTTGAAGCTTCATATCGTCAGTAAATTTTCTTGCGCCGCTTGCATTCACTTACAAACGTCAAGGCAGATTCTGTAAACTTTTGGACCACTTCTTCTGTTTCGCTCCTGTCTGCTGTTATCAACACTCCTCCAGACCGTAACTGCCGACCAGCTGGAGCTAAATCAAGCCGCCCGGCCTTGAGGTTTGACAGAGCTTTTTGAACGTTTGGTCCCCATGTGACTCGGCTGAGAGAGCAAAGATACGAGCTTGATAAGGCATCGCAAATCTAATCAATGGTTTCATCGTTAAAAAGATTCCTTAGCTCCATGTAAAAATCTGTCGGCATTTTTACTGAAATTTTTTCTTTACAAATTTTAATTGTTTACCTGATCGAATTTTTGTTTAATAGCATTACTGTTTAGTTTTTAGATGAAGTTACATTCACAAAAGCAATTATAAAACACTAGGTTGTGGATGCTGGACATTAAATTGATTAATAGATGTTATCAAAAACTTTTTCCGTGAAGCAAAATCAAAAACTCTTCCAAAATAACCTATTTTTTGCTAAATTTTGACCAATAACCACTTTGCAAATTAAGCTTTTAAAATCAAAGATTGATGACTAATTACTGCCTAACAAAACTGTTTCAGTAAGAACTAGCCATATCCTATTGATATCATACCGCTTCAATCCCAGCTTGAGCATTGTGGGGGCTGATAAATTCGCCTTGGAGATACATATTCAGTCTGTCGACATCAGTGAATATGTCTCGCAGAAAATGTAACAGCAAGAAGTTTCTGCAAGTAAGAAATCGGGTGGTAAACCACTCGTTCGTAATCACAATCAACGACATTAAACGATATATAATATTGATGACGTAAACATAAAAACATAAGCACAACACCAGTGATTTCGGGTAAAAATCTGCAAAAAATTGTGCGGTACAAATTAATGATGAATTATATCATTTATAGTCGTGAAAACCTGACTATTTGGTATGCCTTTGCTTCTTGAATTATTATTATTGGTTGAAAAAGTTTAGCTGTCCAAAGCAGTAAATCAATTGCCTTCACTCAAAGTAAAAGAAAATTTGTCATAAACTACCCGCAATATCCTGGGTAACACAGCCACCTCAACCTCAATTATAAAACTGAAATGACTCTAATCCAGTAAAGCACGGGTAGAGTCTACGTTCTTGAGACATTCACTGCACTCTTGTTCGTGTCTCGAGTTTACACGGATTAGTTTACGAGCGTGGGAATAGTAAATACATTATATTTATTATCGTACATTGGACTGCCCAGAGAGGCGCTAATTAGTCCAGCGGTAGGAAAATCCCGACGAACATTTTCTTCGCTGAAATAAGCAACCAAGGTAAAGTAACAGCTACAGATAGCTCTCACTGCTGTCCCTCTTGATAACCAGCGGGTTGAGGAAACAGCAGTGATCTTTAAAAACTTTTCCTTGGTCACAGCCAGCACCGCCTCCAGGCCTTGTCTTCTAATTGGTGACCTAAAAAGTGAAAAAATATAATGATCTATAATTAGCAATTTGTGACAAAAAGTTGATAGCACGTGTACTCAGGCTACATCCCATGTCATGTAAGTTTATATTGCTATCCTGAGCTAATCTCTTGAAATAAAGGTTATTTGATTCTTTTGACTATTAGTGTTACCTCGATTGCATAAAGTCGTTTTTCTACTATTTTAATGTTACTTCATTGTTTTGTTTTAGATTTAGCAATCCGAATCTGATAGTGGTAGTGCTTTTTCTAGCATAACTAATTATAGCAAAAGTTACCTTGCAAAAAAACTATAGACCAAAGAAAGAAGATGGTCAAGTCTTTTAAACCTTTCATCTTTCTCATAGGCGTCCTTAACAGCAAGAGCGTGCCTGTGTGCAACGCAATGCTGTCCTATTAGAAAAGGAATTTCTTTCTAAACAATATAAAAAAATTCATTGAGTTAATCGCAAATCAAAACTATACTAACAGCAAGTTTTTTGCATGTACATGTACACCTTCAATAGAACTCGTGGTGCTAAAATAAAATTGCAATAGCAATAGCGATTATATCACCTTGTGCTTAAAGTTGTTGGTAAGATAAATTGTCATTTATTTTGTCTTATTTTATTTAAATCGTCGTGACAAAATCAATATATTACTCACCAAAGTTTTATTTCAAACAAACTGCGTTCATAATTAAATCTTTAGCATCGGTTTGTGAACGTGAAACTATTTGAATTGCATAACCTGACGTGGGATAAAAAATAAAATGTTGGTAGAAACCACTTACTTGCAACGCACAAACCACTCCTTTGCTTCTGCCTACCATCACTGATGCACCATCAGAAGTCAACATCACCAAATGATTGATAGGCAGATCATGGTGCTTGTAAAAGTCCAATATTGTTTTTGAAATGTCGTGGGCGGCCAAATTTTCAAGCTCAATGAGCTTGAGAAACCGCACTTTGGAGACATTCTGAAAAGAGAATGGACAATTAAATTTTTTTGTTTGTGTGCAAACAATACATCAAAACAGGATTAATGCGTAAAATTTGTGAGAGGAAAATTATTATTCTACCTATCTTTCATGAGATTTATCGCCTTTTGATAACGGTACAAGAACTGGTGATTGCGAACGAACCTCAATAACATATCGGACAAGCATAATCAAATGCTTGGTACACGTCAAGTCCGTTGATTCATCAATGATGAGTGTGTGGACTTTGACCTGCCTGAGCTCGTTAAACACCTCCTCCTCCAGCTCCTCTGAAAAAGCGTCTACGAACTCCCAAGCATAGTTCTTGCTTCGGTGAGAATATCCCAGCGAAGCCTCAGGAATAAATGTCCGTAATTGCCTTTCGATTAAGCTGTAAAAATAGATCTATCGTTATGATTTGTAACTTATTGATCCACCATTAACATAAAGTCACTTAGTTTAGACTACTATGTTTAACCCAAGTACTTTGAACATTTCATTTGTTTCATCTATTAATTATAATGTGGGCCTATCATCATCTGATTTACTAAAGTAGTCGACTATTTGCAAAATCATTGTAAATTTAGCGTTGAACGTACTTGTGCAATTCGGACGCTTTTAATAACGCTGTCTTTTGCTGCAGTAAAAACCAAATGTTTCGCAGCAAACAAATAGTTTTTGTCTGCTGCTTCTGGTCTACCACCGTTTTTCTAATAATGGCGTTTTTTCCTAAAAGAAAAAATACGATTTAAAATATTACCGTAATTTTTGCAAGCATTACATGATGTTTACCAGTGGCTGCAGCGCTGTCTTTGTGAAGCTTGGACTGCAAGTGGCGATCCAAGTATTCTTTTCGCCACCCTTTGCTTGGGCACGGCTTGCTTTGAGCCCATTGCGAATCGCGAGCTTTCGCGATAGAACTGTCTCGACAAATTCTGTAATTTAGAAATAATAATCTCCATATAACGCTATTAATGCTGTTTGCAAAGCGCTGAGTCACTTTTTAATTTGTATCACAACTAAAAAAAATTCTAACAGTAACAGGCAAGAATTGACGCTGTGGCGCAGGTCCAACAATCCTCTCACTTGTGTTTGGGGCCATATCTGAAATTGTACAATTTTGCCTATCCTTTTCTAAACTGTAATTTTCCAAATCTATGTAACAACTATTCCACATGTTTGCCTGTTGGGTTGTGAATGAGAGCTTAAATCTATCGCTCTCCGGTTATACATTGGTAAAGTGAGTAATTCAGTATTAGGATAACGCCTGATTTTTGTACATACTTGCAGAAAACCGTGTCCGTAGGCATACAATGCACAAACATAGGGTGCATGATGTTCCAAGATGAACACCATGATGTCTGTGAGCATTGTGCTTCGCCTTCATCTTGGGTAATATCTTCGTCACTACATTCGTCGGACTCGGAACTATTGGAAGTAATTTCCTTTCAGAAATAAATTTATTGAATTATTAAAAAGCAACTGCGAATAAAAGGGTCGGCAGGGGGAAAATCGGGAACGTGGCTCTTTGTCAGAATTTAACAAATTAATTTACTGAAATCCCCACAAACATCAAATAAGAAGTGTGCAAACAAGCAGCAAAGAAAGATTTTGCGAGATTAACCTAGTTTTTATAGTGAATATTGACGTAAGAATTCGTTGTATTGTACATGGACTGACAAACGTCTGTCACAAAACACTTGAAGATGTTTTTGTTTGTTTTGAGATTAACTTAAGAGATCGGCTTCAAAAGATTGTTGAATTAAAAATTTAATTTGTAAAAGCGAGCCAAAACTCT
Source organism: Trididemnum clinides (assembly GCA_963675345.1). Lineage (NCBI taxonomy): Eukaryota > Metazoa > Chordata > Ascidiacea > Aplousobranchia > Didemnidae > Trididemnum > Trididemnum clinides. The sequence continues at coordinate 6,581,482 of OY776303.1, read as the reverse complement.
ATTTTTCGTGCTTGTGCGGGTCAAAATATCATTTCAATGGCCGCGGGTTGCACACCATTGCAGTATATCACAAAAAAATTAATTATTCAAATGAAAATTGGTGTTCACCGGATCAAAATTTCCTCCACGAACTTCTTCTTCCTCAGATTCAAAACTTTCATCTATAGGATTCTCTTCACTCCTTTCTGGTTCTTCTGGATAATTCTCCACTTCACCTGTGCTTTCCTCCCTTTTGTCTGGGAGACTTTCCACCGCAACTTCTTCTACTACACCACTGCCACTCTCCAGCTTACCAGCTCCTCCGTGTTCCATAATTTTTGATTTTTTGCATGACGAAGAATTATCTTTTGAACTGTCTATGTTCATATACAATATATGTAAGCAGTTTATTACCACATTAGGCCTACATTCTTATCGAATATGCACTGTTATTTTTTAACTTACTTAACCATCGTTTTAGCCCAGATACACCTTCATCTTCATTCTCCGTGGCCTGATTTGTCTCCGCTGCTTTTTCTGCCCGGACCCCACCTCCCAATTGGAACCGACTCCACATGTTCTCTGTAGTATATAGATGAACAATTTAAATTTTACTTTTTCAAAAGCAAATGCATGCATACATTTTTCGTACCGAGCTTTTTCTGCTCTTTTGCCTTGTTTTTCCACTTTTTATGCGTATTAATATGACTTAATACGTCAGCCTTCCTCCATCCGCCTTTTTCCGGACGTTTCTTCCCCTTCGCCCACACGGATTCTCTCACCTCCTTCAAGATGCTGCTTTTGCAAGTACTGTAACAGTACATTGTGCAATTAAGTTAGTTATTTGGTTTGTAAATATTTTTTTTCATAAATAAGCAATAACACAATAACCAAGCATAGGAAGCAGTCAAGATTTCCTGCTTACTTTAGTCCGGTAACAAAACCTGTGTAGACGTAAGGGAAAAAATGAGTAAAATAAGCAAGCGAATATTTGACTGTTGTTCTAGCGTGATGTCGACAACATACTTTTCTCAGAACAAAAATCCATAAAGGTGTGTTGTGGTGGTTTTGAAACCGTCGTTGGTTGCGTACATAATATCACAGTAAACAGTTGCCTCGGTAACTGACTTTAAACAACAGATTTTAATTAAGCGACCTAATTTAGTTGTTAATGTAGGGAACATTTTGTTAGCTCGTGTTATTCACTCATTTGATTGATCTGTAAAATTCTGTCATTTTATGATAAGAAATTTACAAAACTTGGCGTAGTTTTAGTAAAAGCTAGAATTATGAACATAAATAACACCAAAAGATATGTGGTTTATAATTGATGTACTTTATGTTGGCCTAAGTCTCTTGCGCATTTTTTAACTGTTTAGGTTTTTGCAATCCAATTGTCCTAATTAAAACTTTTAGATATATAACAAAGATTAAATCAATCTACAATTTGTTATTGTCATACCAGTATAGGCGTAGAGAGTTTGCGTTCGCGATCAATGAAAGGAACAAAGTGGCTACTGAATCCTTTGATCCAATATTTTCCAAAAAGTAGTGCCAATCGCCAATCTTATTAGTTTCTAAGTTGGTTAAAAATTTGTAATTATCTTTTTTTCGTTTGCTGGATCTAATAATGATTTTTTCGCAGCATTTTCAAAAATTATTTACTTTTGTCAAGCATTTTTGAATACAGAAGTTGAAAAAAATGTCAAACGTTTGCTAGTCCGCCAGCTTCGTAGCATTCCACGAACCACGACTAATAAATATCGGCCTCGACAAACTCTTAGCGAACGGTTATTCAGGCAATAGTATATTTAGTAATGCACAAAAGGTTACTTGTGTCAGCTTGCAAATAGGCATTTTGCAACTTACCCGCAAACAGCTTCATCTTTTGAGGGATTATAAGTGATATCTGGAAACTCTTGCTTCCATGCCACTGGCCAGCGATCATGATCAGATTTCGATTGGCGTTTACGAATTCTTTTATTAAACATATTTAAAATGTAGTAACTGCATGGGATTAAAAATTAACGTTTTATTCTGGGATAATACTAAAATGCAGAAATCCACTGAATTTTATGAGCTACCCCTAAGAATAGCGGTCAATCTAACTCTTATCTTAAATCTATTCTTAGCCCTAACCTTAACTCAAAACCGCTGTCGCTAGCATTACATTTTATTTTTGTAATGTCACCGCCCTGTTTTCCAGACTGCGACCATATTTGGTGTTTAAAAAACTACGGCCTCTCCCTTAGGTGATCTTTTTGTAATGGAACGTTTTCGCTTTTGCAGCTAAAATCAGTTTTCGTAACACGTTTTTTTCGTTTTTATCGCATCTCGCCGGAGCACTATTGCTCGAGATAAACAAAGAAACAAACAAACACACTTTGTGCTTTTATCACACGTTGCTAGAGCGTAATTGGTTCAACAGACACATGGAGACATTTTCCAAAGAGTAAAGTAATTAAGTGTTAAATTGACGGCGGCAAATAGTCTTATTTGTCTTCCAGTATGAAACTACGGTAGCCTAATAAACAAGACATGGAAAGAAATTGCTGTGCATCTTTATATAACTCAGTTGTTTCATGTGGTGGCAATTTTATTGACAACTCCATTTTATTACTGGGCGACCTAGAAGTCTTCCTGGTAAGAGCTAGTAAAAAAGATGGTTTACGATGACTCGACTAATAAAGAGATTTGCAATGTGCCTTCTTAGCAAAGATCGGCAGATATCAAACGCAAAATGTGTTTGTCTTGCTGCGAAATACCTCAGAAGCAGTTTAGCTCCCATTCCATTAGATCGCTTCAAAAGTGCAAACGAAAACTAAGACCAACATTCTTTTGACAAGAAAGAAAAAACATAACCAGATAACTGAAAACTTCATGTATAGAACGAAGAATAGCACATTTACAATCGGAAAAACTTTTTCTAATTTACTATCATGTCTTTATTGGTTCATTAAATTTTACCTGCTTGCAGCAGTCCACCAACTTTTTTCTTGTACCGCCCCCTTAGAAGCTTACTAAATAGCAAATGCTCCCGCTAGACAAAAACTTTTAGCAAGCATATTATTTTTATGGCTTAATAATAACGCTACTGTGGTGGGTTAGACTGGTGCAATAGAGCCAAGTGCTTAACATGAAATTACTTACTAGCCAAAAATGTTAAGTCTTCTACTCCAACATGGGGGAAATCAATGGTTTCCAGAGTGAGGTCAGCGAAGTCCTTGGAGTCCGTAAAGCTGTATGAAGATTTTACTACAAATATTTTATCTATTTCAATCATAGTGAATACTTTTTTAAAAGTAAAAATTAGTACTTTTGACTTGATATGTAAAAGTTGGATAATACTATTTAAGGTAATAGTGTAATTTGTCACCAGCAACACCATTTTGCCTCGCATCTAATTGTTGTCGTGAGAGATCGATCGTCGGTATCTCCATATGCTCTCTTAAATTGCTTAAAATCTTTGTTGCAAATAATCCTATTTTTTTAGACTAAATGTTGTTAGATCAAATTACTTATATTTTCCATTGGTTCAAAAAATGTGTATCGGCGACTTTTCAATACTTTTAAGGCTAAATTTGCTCAAAATTTGATTGTAGTTACTATATATCCTACTCAAACTCGATAGCTGTATTTGCGCTTTTGCTGGGTTACATGATCTTTGTAGTTTGTCTGGATGAGAAAGATAGGATTAAGGTAAAACATCCTTATTAGCTTGTAGCAGGGGTGGCGAGACTTACCTCATAATTGTTTGAAAAACCACTTTATGATGACATGACCTGTTATCCGATGAAAATTTGGCACTTGTTTTAGATTTCAAACAGACTGCATGCACAAAACTTTGCCATTTCTTACGTATAACATCTAAACTTTCGTGTTTCAAAATTGTAGTGACCAATTCTTTGACACCATCCATTTTGTATGAGATATGTTTGTTTGAAAAACCACCTTATGTCACATTTGTTGGTAGCATGACCTGTTAAGTGACGCAAATTTGACACTTGTTTTAGATTTCAAACACATTGCATATACAAAACTTTGCCATTTCTTACACATAACATCAAAACTTTCGTGTTTCAAAATTGTAGTGACCAATCCTTTTACACAGTCCATTTTGTATGAGATATGGCTATTACAAAAACCACTTTATGCTACATTTGTTGGTGACATTGCCTGGTATCCGATGAAAATTTGGCACTCGGTTTAGATTTCAAACAGATTGCATACACAAAACTTTGCCATTTCTTACGTATAACATCTAAACTTTCGTGTTTCAAAATTGTAGTGACCAATTCTTTGACACCATCCATTTTGTATGAGATATGTTTGTTTGAAAAACCATCTTATGTCACATTTGTTGGTAGCATGGCCTGTTATGTGACGTAAATTTGGCACTTGTTTTAGATTTCAAACAGACTGCATACACAAAACTTTGCCATTTCTTACACATAACATCTAAACTTTCGTGTTTCAAAATTGTAGTGACCAATCCTTTTACACAGTCCATTTTGTATGAGATATGTTTGTTTGAAAAACCACCTTATGTCACATTTGTTGGTAGCATGACCTGTTAAGTGACGCAAATTTGACACTTGTTTTAGATTTCAAACACATTGCATATACAAAACTTTGCCATTTCTTACACATAACATCAAAACTTTCGTGTTTCAAAATTGTAGTGACCAATCCTTTTACACAGTCCATTTTGTATGAGATATGGCTATTACAAAAACCACTTTATGCTACATTTGTTGGTGACATGGCCTGTTATCCGATGAAAATTTGGCACTTGTTTTTTTTTTAAACAGATTGCATATACAAAACTTTGCCATTTCTTGCACAAAATATCTAAACTTTCGTGTTTCAAAATTGTAGTGACCAATTCTTTGACACCATCCATTTTGTATGAGATATGTTTGTTTGAAAAACCATCTTATGTCACATTTGTTGGTAGCATGGCCTGTTATGTGACGCAAATTTGACACTTGTTTTAGATTTCAAACAGACTGCATACACAAAACTTTGCCATTTCTTATACATAACATCAAAACTTTCGTGTTTCAAAATTGTAGTGACCAATCCTTTTACACAGTGCATTTTGTATGAGATATGGCTATTACAAAAACCACTTTATGCTACATTTGTTGGTGACATGGCCTGTTATCCGATGAAAATTTGGCACTTGTTTTTTTTTTAAACAGATTGCATATACAAAACTTTGCCATTTCTTGCACAAAATATCTAAACTTTTGTGTTTCAAAATTGTAGTGACCAATTCTTTGACACCATCCATTTTGTATGAGATATGTTTGTTTGAAAAACCACCTTATGTCACATTTGTTGGTAGCATGACCTGTTAAGTGACGCAAATTTGACACTCGGTTTAGATTTCAAACAGATTGCATATACTAAACTTCGTAGTTTCTCTAGGTAAAATCAAAAACTTTCGTGTTTCAAAATTGTTTTGACACACCATTGACGGGTGGTAGTTTGGGCAAGCACTTAACGCCCATTTTTCATATGGGTATTGCCGCGAATTAGGCTTTTTTTGTATCCCAAACAGCTTGCTTAGTTTTTCGTTTACCAACATAAAAACAAAAACTTTTCCAGATCAAAATTTTGTGTCATGTGTTCGAAACAACTTGGTGCTGAAGCCGTAATATTTACGCGACGTTGATATCAAGTCGAACACCTTGTGTTGTCCGACAGTTTGAATGCTGTAGATTGAAATGTCCGGCGTTGTATTTTCTCGAATCTTGATCGGGTTAAAAAGTAGCCATGCGAAAAATTTTATGTCAAACATGTTTAGTTGTCCGGCGGTTTCTGATCACTTTCAAATGCATTTGAATGCTGTAGATTGAAATGTCCGGCGTTTTATTTTCCCGAATCCTAACCGGGTTAAAAAGTAGCCATGCGAAAAATTTAAAGTCAAACATGTTTAGTTGTCCGGCGGTTTCTGATCACTTTCCAATGCATTTGAATGCTGTAGATTGAAATGTCCGGCGTTTTATTTTCTCGAATCTTGACCGAATTAAAAAGTAGCTATGCGAAAAATTTCAAGTCAAACATGTTTAGTTGTCCGGCGGTTTCTGATCACTTTCCAATGCATTTGAATGCTGTAGCTTGAAATGTCCGGCGTTTTATTTTCTCGAATCTTGACCGAATTAAAAAGTAGCCATGCGAAACCGCACGTTAATATCTAGTGAAACATGTTTAGTTGTCCGGCGGTTTCTGATCACTTTCAAATGCATTTGAATGTTGTAGATTAAAATGTCCGGCGTTTTATTTTCTCGAATCTTGATCGAATTACAAAGTAGCTATGTGAAACGGCACGTTAATATCTAGTGAAACATGTTTAGTTGTCCGGCGGTTTCTGATCACTTTCAAATGCATTTGAATGCTGTAGATTGAAATGTCCGGCGTTTTATTTTCTCAAATCTTCGCCGTGTTAAAAAGTAGCCATGTGAAACGGCACGTTAATATCTAGTGAAACATGTTTAGTTATCCGGCGGTTTCTGATCACTTTTAAATGCATTTGAATGCTGTAGATTGAAATGTCCGGCGTTTTATTTTCTCGAATCTTGACCGAATTACAAAGTAGCTATGCGAAACGGCACGTTAATATCTAGTGAAACATGTTTAGTTGTCCGGCGGTTTCTGATCACTTTCCAATGCATTTGAATGCTGTAGATTGAAATGTCCGGCGTTTTATTTTCTCGAATCTTCGCAGTGTTAAAAAGTAGCCATGCGAAACGGCACGTTAATATCTAGTGAAACATGTTTAGTTGTCCGGCGGTTTGTGATCACTTTCCAATGCATTTGAATGCTGTAGATTGGAATGTCCGGCGTTTTATTTTCTCGAATCTTGACCGAATTAAAAAGTAGCCATGCGAAACCGCACGTTAATATCTAGTGAAACATGTTTAGTTGTCCGGCGGTTTCTGATCACTTTCCAATGCATTTGAATGTTGTAGATTAAAATGTCCGGCGTTTTATTTTCTCGAATCTTGATCGAATTACAAAGTAGCTATGCGAAACGGCACGTTAATATCTAGTGAAACATGTTTAGTTGTCCGGCGGTTTCTGATCACTTTCAAATGCATTTGAATGCTGTAGATTGAAATGTCCGGCGTTTTATTTTCTCAAATCTTCGCCGTGTTAAAAAGTAGCCATGTGAAACGGCACGTTAATATCTAGTGAAACATGTTTAGTTGTCCGGCGGTTTCTGATCACTTTCAAATGCATTTGAATGCTGTAGATTGAAATGTCCGGCGTTTTATTTTCTCGAATCTTTGCCGTGTTAAAAAGTAGCTATGCGAAACCGCACGTTAATATCTAGTGAAACATGTTTAGTTGTCCGGCGGTTTCTGATCACTTTCCAATGCATTTGAATGCTGTAGATTGAAATGTCCGGCGTTTTATTTTCTCGAATCTTGACCGAATAAAAAAGCAGCCATGCAAAAAATTTCAAATCAAACATGTTTAGTTGTCCGGCGGTTTCTGATCACTTTCAAATGCATTTGAATGCTGTAGATTGAAATGTCCGGCGTTTTATTTTCTCGAATCTTGATCGAATTAAAAAGTAGCTATGCGAAACGGCACGTTAATATCTAGTGAAACATGTTTAGTTGTCCGGCGGTTTCTGATCAATTTCCAATGCATTTGAATGCTGTAGATTGAAATGTCCGGCGTTTTATTTTCTCGAATCTTGATCGAATTAAAAAGTAGCCATGCGAAAAATTTAAAGTGAAATATGTTTAGTTGTCCGGCGGTTTCTGATCACTTTCCATTGCATTTGAATGCTGTAGATTGAAATGTCCGGCGTTTTATTTTCTCGAATCTTCGCCGTGTTAAAAAGTAGCCATGTGAAACGGCACGTTAATATCTAGTGAAACATGTTTAGTTGTCCGGCGGTTTCTGATCACTTTTAAATGCATTTGAATGCTGTAGATTGAAATGTCCGGCGTTTTATTTTCTCGAATCTTGACCGAATTAAAAAGCAGCCATGCAAAAAATTTCAAATCAAACATGTTTAGTTGTCCGGCGGTTTCTGATCACTTTCCAATGCATTTGAATGCTGTAGATTGAAATGTCCGGCGTTTTATTTTCTCGAATCTTGATCGAATTAAAAAGTAGCTATGCGAAACGGCACGTTAATATCTAGTGAAACATGTTTAGTTGTCCGGCGGTTTCTGATCAATTTCCAATGCATTTGAATGATGTAGATTGAAATGTCCGGCGTTTTATTTTCTCGAATCTTGACCGAATTAAAAAGTAGCCATGCGAAAAATTTAAAGTGAAATATGTTTAGTTGTCCGGCGGTTTCTGATCACTTTCCAATGCATTTGAATGCTGTAGATTGAAATGTCCGGCGTTTTATTTTCTCGAATCTTCGCCGTGTTAAAAAGTAGCCATGTGAAACGGCACGTTAATATCTAGTGAAACATGTTTAGTTGTCCGGCGGTTTCTGATCACTTTTAAATGCATTTGAATGCTGTAGATTGAAATGTCCGGCGTTTTATTTTCTCGAATCTTGACCGAATTACAAAGTAGCTATGCGAAAAATTTAAAGTGAAATATGTTTAGTTGTCCGGCGGTTTCTGATCACTTTCCAATGCATTTGAATGTCGTAGATTGAAATGTCCGGCGTTTTATTTTCTCGAATCTTGATCGAATTAAAAAGTAGCCATGCGAAAAATTTAAAGTGAAATATGTTTAGTTGTCCGGCGGTTTCTGATCACTTTCCAATGCATTTGAATGCTGTAGATTGAAATGTCCGGCGTTTTATTTTCTCGAATCTTCGCCGTGTTAAAAAGTAGCCATGTGAAACGGCACGTTAATATCTAGTGAAACATGTTTAGTTGTCCGGCGGTTTCTGATCACTTTCAAATGCATTTGAATGCTGTAGATTGAAATGTCCGGCGTTTTATTTTCCCGAATCTTAATCGGGTTAAAAAGTAGCCATGCAAAACATTTCAAGTCGAATATGTTTAGTTGTCCGGCGGTTTCTGATCACTTTCCAATGCATTTGAATGTTGTAGATTAAAATGTCCGGCGTTTTATTTTCTCGAATCTTGATCGAATTACAAAGTAGCTATGCGAAACGGCACGTTAATATCTAGTGAAACATGTTTAGTTGTCCGGCGGTTTCTGATCACTTTCAAATGCATTTGAATGCTGTAGATTGAAATGTCCGGCGTTTTATTTTCTCAAATCTTCGCCGTGTTAAAAAGTAGCCATGTGAAACGGCACGTTAATATCTAGTGAAACATGTTTAGTTGTCCGGCGGTTTCTGATCACTTTCAAATGCATTTGAATGCTGTAGATTGAAATGTCCGGCGTTTTATTTTCTCGAATCTTTGCCGTGTTAAAAAGTAGCTATGCGAAACCGCACGTTAATATCTAGTGAAACATGTTTAGTTGTCCGGCGGTTTCTGATCACTTTCCAATGCATTTGAATGCTGTAGATTGAAATGTCCGGCGTTTTATTTTCTCGAATCTTGACCGAATAAAAAAGCAGCCATGCAAAAAATTTCAAATCAAACATGTTTAGTTGTCCGGCGGTTTCTGATCACTTTCAAATGCATTTGAATGCTGTAGATTGAAATGTCCGGCGTTTTATTTTCTCGAATCTTGATCGAATTAAAAAGTAGCTATGCGAAACGGCACGTTAATATCTAGTGAAACATGTTTAGTTGTCCGGCGGTTTCTGATCAATTTCCAATGCATTTGAATGCTGTAGATTGAAATGTCCGGCGTTTTATTTTCTCGAATCTTGATCGAATTAAAAAGTAGCCATGCGAAAAATTTAAAGTGAAATATGTTTAGTTGTCCGGCGGTTTCTGATCACTTTCCATTGCATTTGAATGCTGTAGATTGAAATGTCCGGCGTTTTATTTTCTCGAATCTTCGCCGTGTTAAAAAGTAGCCATGTGAAACGGCACGTTAATATCTAGTGAAACATGTTTAGTTGTCCGGCGGTTTCTGATCACTTTTAAATGCATTTGAATGCTGTAGATTGAAATGTCCGGCGTTTTATTTTCTCGAATCTTGACCGAATTAAAAAGCAGCCATGCAAAAAATTTCAAATCAAACATGTTTAGTTGTCCGGCGGTTTCTGATCACTTTCCAATGCATTTGAATGCTGTAGATTGAAATGTCCGGCGTTTTATTTTCTCGAATCTTGATCGAATTAAAAAGTAGCTATGCGAAACGGCACGTTAATATCTAGTGAAACATGTTTAGTTGTCCGGCGGTTTCTGATCAATTTCCAATGCATTTGAATGATGTAGATTGAAATGTCCGGCGTTTTATTTTCTCGAATCTTGACCGAATTAAAAAGTAGCCATGCGAAAAATTTAAAGTGAAATATGTTTAGTTGTCCGGCGGTTTCTGATCACTTTCCAATGCATTTGAATGCTGTAGATTGAAATGTCCGGCGTTTTATTTTCTCGAATCTTCGCCGTGTTAAAAAGTAGCCATGTGAAACGGCACGTTAATATCTAGTGAAACATGTTTAGTTGTCCGGCGGTTTCTGATCACTTTCCAATGCATTTGAATGCTGTAGATTGAAATGTCCGGCGTTTTATTTTCTCGAATCTTGACCGAATTACAAAGTAGCTATGCGAAAAATTTAAAGTGAAATATGTTTAGTTGTCCGGCGGTTTCTGATCACTTTCCAATGCATTTGAATGTCGTAGATTGAAATGTCCGGCGTTTTATTTTCTCGAATCTTGATCGAATTAAAAAGTAGCCATGCGAAAAATTTAAAGTGAAATATGTTTAGTTGTCCGGCGGTTTCTGATCACTTTCCAATGCATTTGAATGCTGTAGATTGAAATGTCCGGCGTTTTATTTTCTCGAATCTTCGCCGTGTTAAAAAGTAGCCATGTGAAACGGCACGTTAATATCTAGTGAAACATGTTTAGTTGTCCGGCGGTTTCTGATCACTTTCAAATGCATTTGAATGCTGTAGATTGAAATGTCCGGCGTTTTATTTTCCCGAATCTTAATCGGGTTAAAAAGTAGCCATGCAAAACATTTCAAGTCGAATATGTTTAGTTGTCCGGCGGTTTCTGATCACTTTCCAATGCATTTGAATGTCGTAGATTGAAATGTCCGGCGTTTTATTTTCTCGAATCTTGACCGAATTAAAAAGCAGCTATGCGAAAAATTTCAAGTCAAACATGTTTAGTTGTCCGGCGGTTTCTGATCAATTTTAAATGCATTTGAATGCTGTAGATTGAAATGTCCGGCGTTTTATTTTCTCGAATCTTGACCGAATTACAAAGTAGCTATGCAAAAAATTTCAAGTCAAACATGTTTAGTTGTCCGGCAGTTTCTGATCACTTTCAAATGCATTTGAATGATGTAGATTGAAATGTCCGGGGTTTTATTTTCTCGAATCTTCGCAGTGTTAAAAAGTAGCTATGCGAAACGGCACGTTAATATCTAGTGAAACATGTTTAGTTGTCCGGCGGTTTCTGATCACTTTCAAATGCATTTGAATGCTGTAGATTGAAATGTCCGGCGTTTTATTTTCTCGAATCTTCACAGTGTTAAAAAGTAGCCATGTGAAACGGCACGTTAATATCTAGTGAAACATGTTTAGTTGTCCGGCGGTTTGTGATCAATTTCCAATGCATTTGAATGCTGTAGATTGAAATGTCCGGCGTTTTATTTTCTCGAATCTTGATCGAATTACAAAGTAGCCATGCGAAAAATTTAAAGTGAAATATGTTTAGTTGTCCGGCGGTTTCTGATCACTTTCCAATGCATTTGAATGCTGTAGATTGAAATGTCCGGCGTTTTTTTCCCCCGAATCTTGACGGAATTAAAAAGCAACCATGCCAATTGTTCTGATGCTTTTACGTAAAACCGTTTTGATCATCAGGTGCATATGTCAAAACAAGCATTAATGTTTCATGCATATACCATTTATTGTATCTTTAACTGTATCGTGCTTTCAATTTGTAGAATAATTACGGTTTTATGTGCCCGCATCAACAAACAATACAGAAGGACTAGCCAACTTTTCGGAACCCAGTCGTTGAAAAAAGCCATATGATAATGAATGGAGTTGTTTTGCAAAATTCGTGACTCAGCTTAGTTTGGAAGTTATCTAGATAACAGTGTTTGCGTTCGAATGAAACTGTAGCTGTTAATTTATTATCTAAACATTTGCCAATGTTTCGAAAAATATTTCATATCAGGTAAGTCGGAACTAAGAGATGTAAATTATGATTGAGTTCTAAATAGCAACGGTAAAAATTTGAATGTACGTAATTCGGCTGGTTCCAGCTTTGCACAAGCATAGTGTTTGACAATCTTGTGCAATTTTACCACAGAACTTAGAGATAAATTTGGCATGTTACATCAATGCAAAAAATTTTAATTTATATGATATAAATATTTTGTTTCATTGTTACTTGTAATCCATTGTAAACAAAGCAAGTCCCCTCTTTTTACAATCCATTGCAAACACTGTTAATAATCCGATGTGCAAACAATGCAAGTCGTCCAGGCAGATTTAATTGTGCTATGAGCAGTGGCATTAAAACAACAAATGTGGTTTTACCCACACAGAGAGCGATTGCCGCCTACGACAATTGTCATTTTACTCTGGAAACGCGTTAAGGTTGAAAACTTATGTGTTGATGTCCGGCGGTTTTTTTAAGGCTTCACTGGCCTAGAATAAGATCTGTAGCATATAACAAACATTAACCTCAAGTAGATTAAGGGCATATGTCCGGTGGATTTATGCAAATTAAAAATGGGTAAATTCCACGTGCGAAGAGAGACCGAAATGTATTGTAGTAACAGCGCTTCATTGTGATTAGCACGACTAACGCGCAGCGTGACATAAAAATAGTAATTACAGAGCTGTGGGGCAATTGACTGCTATGGTTTAATTGGCGAGCCGGGAAATATCCTAGTTGGAAACTTTGCAACTGAACTGCTTTTTCATGGCGATAAAGAGCTGGTTTTTAAGAGTTTTTCTGGTTTTTCGTGAGATTTCGGGTTCAGTTCCCGCATGAACTGTTGCGTTGATGTACTTTGAAAAGAATACTTTACCAAGATTACCACAATTGTGACGTAACTTATTTGTTATGACGACAAGACAAATTATATAAAGTAAAATTTGTGGTAAAAATTCGTTGTGCCTGCAACACTCGTTGGGCTTGCCAGATATTGCGCGGGTTAGGCTATTTAACGAAATAGATATGAGCTGTTTTTAATCTGAAATTTGACAGGAGTAAAAACTTGATATCAAACCCAACGTTAACAACAAGTCGAGAATGTTTAATTGTCCGGCGGGTTCTGGAAAGTATTGAAGGCATTGACAACTTTAAGATTTACGTGTCCGGCAGTGTTTTTTCTGAATATTTAATTGTGGTTAAAAACAGGCTTTGCAATACGGCGTTGATATATTGTCGACTATATTTACATGTCCGGCGGATTCTGGCAAGTATTGGAGACATTTAGATGGTACATATACATGTCCGGCGGTTTTTTTGAATATTTACAATAGTTAAAAATCTGCAACGCGACATTGCTATCACATTGATTATGTTTGGATGTCCGGCGGATCGTGGACAGTTTTTGAAATAATTAGAATAGCAGATTTACATGTCCCGCAATTTTTGCGGGACATGTAAAGCATGAAGTATAATTAAATAAATCGCTGGCAAACATTTAATAACATTTCTCGATCTTTTTAAAAAACTGAGCAGATATTATGACATTGTTTTGGTTGTAACCCAATCAGCGTGTACTGATAGTCTTTGCAAACTTGAAGTAGTCGTGACTTCTATGTTTTTGTATCTAACGCAGATGATTGAGCGAAATTTCAAGCTTGTTAGCGCCATATAGAGGAAATTGCCGTAAAGTATTTGGTTGTAGTTAATGTCAAATTCCTGTACAAGAATGATGCTCGTTCTTTTTTGTTGGATTTTACTAGATAAGCGAGGCAAAATATTTCGTTTATAGATATATTTTGAAGTTTTAACTGCCCCTGCATGTTCTATCCTAAATTATTTATTTTGCTTTACGGCCTACTACTTCATTGCCTATATTCACTGTAATTCAATTAATAAGAGAAGCCACTAGATTCTAAAAGGCCAATCGAAATCACGAGTCATGTGTTGTGCAATAAAAATTTATTAAAATTCATTTTGCTGAAATTTATTTTCTCATTTCGTCAATCTGTCCATATTTTATTTCATTTCTGTCCACTCCATTCCACCATTTAATCTGGTACACCAAGTGCAATGGATTATGTTCCTACTTTGCCTCGAAACTTATTTATCATTTCCTGCAAAAACATTTGTGATTAAAACGTTTATATTATAACTAAAACAAGATATCAAAGGTAAAGCTTTAGATAAATGGATGAATTAACTTACAACATTCAAAGCATTAAAATAATATTAATTACGTAGCCCGCTGGAAACCAACTAGGTTGACTTTCCTTGTAATAAACATCAAACATTGTTTTTTCAGCATCGTCTTTAGATCGGATTCGCTACAATGCTGCCGTTGGCAGAAGCAAAAGAAAAAAATTTTTATCACTCAAAAAAGGATTGAAAATAGGAAATTTTTTCACATTTCCTAGGCATTAGAAACAAAACAATTGAATGAAAATTTTGCAGAAAAATTAGAAAAAGTTTCTGCTGAAAAAAGTTGCAAAAAACCGCCGGAAATTTTTCGCATTGGTAAATTTTCAGTGCGAATCCGCCGGACATTTTTTCGCAAATTCGCACTTTTTTTGCGTTTAAAGGGAACACTGCATGTCGTAAGAGGCGACTATTGGGTACCTACCAATTGCAGTCTGACTGCTAATGGTGGAATTGCCAGCTTAATTGCTTGGTTGGACCACTCATGTCAGAAAACTGAGGTTGGGGGTAAGCAAGGGCATGCTCCCTGTAGAAAAATTTCGCTCCAATAAATCCCCATGCATGGGGTAAATCCGGCCATCTCTGCTGAAGGGACAACACCGGATGGAAACTGAATCACTACATTCAATGGCATCTTCCAATTGCTCTAATCCTGGCAAATTTGATGTTGTTGTTGATTACCCGATCCCTTCCGAGGAATGGGGGCATGGCGGAAGACCATGGAGCCCCAGAAGCCGGGCAATTCTCCGGGGTCTGGACCAGAGGTTGTACAGAGATAGAGACTCGCCAAAGAGTGAGCGGCGCAACGAGTCCGTGGCTGGACAGTGCAAAATGAGATGAGAGGTGTCCTGGGGCGAGTGTTTGCAGGCGCTGCAGGAAGAATTCTTGATTCTGCCAATCCTAGAGAGATAAGAACCTAAAAGAAGGCTGTGTCCGTTGCAGCAAAGATGAGAGAGGGCACAGCGAGCATGACGAGGGAGCACAAGTTCCTGGGTGGAAATTGAGGAAACCTGTGTGTCAAAGAATTTAGATGAGACAGTAAGCCACCAGTCCGAGAAAAGAGAAAAGTGGATATGACAGATAAGAGGAGAGAGACTGCAAGGGATTGCAGAGGATGCAAGTAGCGCTCCCTATCTGGCCAGCTCATCAGCCGCATTGTTACCCAGGAGAAACGAGTGTCCGGGACCCATTGTAGCCTGATAGAACAGGAGAGAGAAAATAGTTCCTGCCAGATAGAGATAAGAGGAAAGATGGAGGAGAGGACAGAGTGGCGAGGACAGAACGAGAGTCAGATAGGAGGAGAAGAGAAAAGAAATGGCAGACTTGTTGATGCTGCTGAGACCAGCAAAGAGAGTGCAGAATGGCGCAGGCTTCAGCGGAAAAACTTGAGCATACTGGGCCTGCTAAACAGGAAAGAGTGGCCTCAGTGCCACAGAGAGAGCAGTTGGCAAGAACGTCAGTGCCGCCCTTGCCAAAAGGAAAAGGAACAGAGCCGTCAGTCCAAAGCACCAGATCATGAGGGGGAGAGAGTCAAGGTGGGCGAGAGCCGCACATTGGCGAGAGAGAAGGGGATCAGAGCGAGAGCATGGAGAGGAAAGGGTGGACTCCACAGTGAATGAAGGCAGATTCCAAGGAGGACAGGGAGGGCAAGCAAGAAGAGCCTCCCTAGAACAAGTAGAAAGAAGCATGAGCGGGTGAGTGGACGCAAAAGCTCTCCAGGACAATCTGTAGAGTCTTGGTTTCACTCGTAGTCTGGCCAAATCTGAAATAGGAAAGGAGGTTGGGAGACGAAGAGCCCGCTCATAAGATAAAAGAGTGAAATGAGTCAGGGTGACTCGTAGAGGAGGCAAAGAAGCCTCGGAGAGGAGAAGAGGGATAGGGGAGGACGAGAGGCAGCCAGTGATGGCGCGACTGGCCACTCGGTGGAGGCGTTCCAATTTGGTGATATTGGTGGCAAATTTGATGCTGATTATTGTTTTCATTATTGTAAGTTTTCTATTTGTTTGAAGCAATTTGAATTAAATTTATATTGGCGGTCTAATAAAATATGCATTGAATTTTTTTTTCAATATGCGATTTATGTTTCTTTTAAAACAATTTGGCTTAACCTCTCTTTGTCACCTTATTCAAATAGAAAGACTCAAGAGAGTAGCGAAGACACGATATTTTAACACAGCGGATGCGCCACCAGGACAGATAAAACCAATTAAACTTAAATCTACGTCATGTTCACTGAAAAATTCCTTCACCAAATTAAAAATTCACTCACAGTTGTTGTTTGGAGTGGTTTACAGAGCTGGAAGTCCTCACGGACAGTTTCATTCTTTTTGTACCCTAACCGTTTGGCAACATTTAGGCAGCATTTGTGGATGACAACAACCTAATCTAAACCTGGATACGAGCTGACAACATTTGGCAACATCTATGGATTCATCCAATTGAATTTGGGTTTTGTTGGGTTATTCTTTTTGTCGATAATTATCTGGTTTTAAGTATTATCACTTATCTTACAAATTCTGCTTGATATTGCATAGTCATGAGCAGGCACTTGCAATTTTTGTTTTGCTTTGCTAAATATTATGCTAGCCATTACCAAATAACATGGTTTTCAACAATAGTGTGATTTTTTCTTTTTGGCGATTTCACAAGCTGCTTTGTAGATAGAAGCTGCTAACCTGGTGGTACAAATGCCATCATTAAAAGAGTTTCTCTGGAATCGAAACAAACTCTTAGTTTTCAGTGATTCCGAATCCTGACCGAGTTTGACTTCTAATTTAGTGTCTTGAAGGCTTCATTTTCAAGTTGCCAAATAAAACGTTGTTAAGAATGCGTTGCGACCATTCATCTTCATTACTACTTTTTGTCACGGTAAATCCAAAACATGTTTACTCTTCACTCCACTTTCTTTTTGTGCTGTTGAATATGTGGCTGTACCCAAGACAAATTAAGGAACAGCTTTATCTAGTTTTGTATTATCCTTTAACTGGTTTTGTATTTAAATTGGTTGCGATCACGTAGTGTAGGACGACGATAAACAGAAAATAAATCACGCCGTCTAACCTGCTTTCATTTTGTGTTAAGGCTTTAACCCTTTGAACCCTTTTACTTACACGCATTTCTAAACGCGCCGGCGATAAACAAAACTATTCCATTATTAGATTAAATAACCCAAAAGTTCTAGTGATATGAGCCCAACTTTAATACTCGTAATTTGCTGGCCGGTACACCGGCTTGCAAGGTAAAGACGGTAGACCCGAAAGGCTGGTTATCTGGCCTTTCGGGTCCATAAGGCTTTTTAGTAAGGCCGGTTTTCCGGCCTGCAGGGTTCAAAAGGTTAAGCGACACAAGCGGTCAGAAGTAAATACATTAGGACGTCACAAACCATCTAAATGCTTTTGTAGCAATGCTTAAAAGGTAGTAACTTAGTACTATTTGAAATCTAATCGTTATCCCAAGTGGTACGATTACCCCAAGTTGGAAACTTATGCATACGTAGACATCTGTGATAATCGATGAGAATTTCAACAACAGTGAGAGTCGAACTTAACACCATCATAGAGCGTTAGACGCACTAAAAACGTCAACTTATTATCATAGCCAAGGTTTTCATGCTCAACTAAAGTTGCCAAAGATTTAGGGGTAACACTAGTAGAAACAAAGCCGATAAGAAATAATTGAAATGAAATAATAATGCTGAAAGCATTCGCTGTTGCGAAACTACATAATATTGTTTGATCGTGTACCGTCCAAAAGGATCCGTTGTTCAAAAAATCTCTATTTGAAATCTGATTGAGTAGAAATAATGAGCGCGGGTGCTGATTTAATTATTGTATTTCGCAAATTTGCTTCTCAACTTCGTGACGTTCTTCGGGTGTTCGGTTAGTTATTTGCCATCCACAAAAAGTTTATAATTTTTGTATTGGCCGACTAGCAAACTTATCTTTTTGAAATGTCTGTATGTGCCTATTTATCAATCGCTTTATTTAACTCCGCCGCATAAATTCTGTTTATGCCTTCTTCCATGTTGACAACGAAACAGTGGTTGAGAACAAAACTTTATTAAACGGCACGAACTAACTCAAAACACTGGTGCTTTTCTTCTCCTCCCAAGGACTTTAGGGCAACTACCTTTAACAAAACTTAATCTGAAAGATTAATTTCAGGTTGATATTGTTATATTTTCAGGTTGATTACTTATTAGATTTTGTTCAAAGTAATTTTGTCCTTATGAAGTCTCCCACACGAGACAAAATCGTCGGCATTTTGCGTTTGTTTCCTATTTTTACGAATTATTTGTTCTTAATCACTGTCTGGTTTGTCAAAAGTTAAAACAAGAGTTTTTATTTTGAAATTTATTTTTATATTCTAGAGTACTGTGTTTCAAATTTTATCAAAATGTAGCTTTATTGTTTGTGCAGGCAGGAAACTGTTGTTTTGCTTTATAATAAATGTTTGACCATGGTTGATTCGATTCTGCGAAACAGAGCTGCATGAAGTTCAACTATCTATGTACGTCAGAGCAGCCACAATGTATAGTAGTTTCAACTTGTATTCGAGCAGAAAATATTTTGATTGCACGCATAACTCAATAAGAGAGCTAGAACGCATAATTTGGGAAACCAAAATTAATAGGATTTTTATATATCGGTATTCTTAAGTCTTTCGCTCCAGCGATCATCATTTGATGATCTCGTGTTTTCAGTGTTTTCCTCAAATTGTTTTAAAATGAGTTACAAAATCAGTACACTAAAAAATGAATTTGTGATTATTTCTCATCCCATTTTCATAAAATTTTCAAAAGATCACGCTTAATTCCTCACGCATTTGAAGATGTAAATTTGTGCCCTAATTCTTCGATTTTCTTACCCAAATATGGTTAAAAAGACCAAGAGCTTAGTTGCAGACGACAAAACCTGCCAAATTCTCAGCAAGAGCAAACTACCTTGAAATTAAGTTGAGATTACATGTTTACCACGAAACCACTGCCTTTATCATTAACACAGTATGAAAACTACTCTTTTGGGGCATCATTTGACAAAATTTCAAGCAATAATAAAAAAAATTTACCTATTAAAATTTTTTAGGGGTTTCAAAACCCTCCCCTAACAAATTTGTATGGTAAGTAGAAAAAAGTAGATTTAGTGCGCAAAAAATATGATATGTTGTCAAATACCGATCTCGTGTGAAAGCTTAAGAAATTTGCCTTAGAGCAATATATAACTTTAAAAAGTTCAGGCTAAGCGGTATATGATATTTACTGATCAAAAATGGATACCGTAAATCATGTCAGTTCAAAACCCAAAAAATTTTTGACTTTACTAAATTATAATTTTTAGAAAAACTGCATCCTATAAAAACATAAAATAAACTGCAAATATTTTACCACTAAAGTGGTTGTTCTGTGTCGAGTTTGCAAAGAGACCGAAACTAAAATACAAGTTTAAAAGCAAGCAGAAGTTTGGCTTCTTTAAATCAAAGTTTGCTGTATCTGCCTTGTTTCTCAACAAATGGGAAGGGGTGCAAAAAGACTTTTGTTTCATTGTTAGTCACAGTATATTCTATTTAAACTTGATATTTTCTGAATTTTGAAGAAATTCCTATTTTAAAAATACATAATGTTACATGGTTTAGGCTAACCTCTAGCAGATAATGAATGATCATATTTTAGGTACGATACTAAATTTAACTAACAAAATTTGGTACCGGTCAGTACTGATTAACAGAAAGGTTATGGGCCTGAGAAAGTTGCAAAGTGTAGAAAGCCTAGGCTTTTAGCTAAGTTTTGACTAATATACCTTGGAAGCTTATTTCCTTATGCATCGTCTAGCTACCATTTCTAAAAAATTGGTAGAAAATATAATCTGTAGCGATCTTTGGGTAAGAGTACTTTAATTTCGAAGACAACTCAGCACCAATTGGGGAGCAAATTTGCATAAAATTTGCATGTTCAAAAAAATTTTTTTTTTTTATTATACAGTCAGCTTCGGATATAAGAGATTCAGATATAAGGGGTTTTCGCTTATAAAGGACTACGCAAAAGGTCCCAAATGATTTTCAATATAAATTATTAAGTCGGTTATAAGAGACTGATCAACTCTTTTGCTCCCGCGAAAATAGCAAAAAAATGTCCGTAAGATGGCAGTGCGAAAAACTGTCATAATCATAATTATGTACCTCAAGTTTGTTTGTTAATCATTACTCATCTGTTTACTTCTACATTAAGTGTGATATATCGTTGAAATCTACATTTCTTGAGGATTTCAAATAGAAAAAAAATTTTTTTGAATATGCAAATTTACCCCCCTAACTGGGGGGGTTGTCTTCAAATTTAAAGAGATACCTTCACCTTAGCACATTGGCCGCGGCGAAATTTTCTAGCCACACGCTAAGCGTCTCGTCATAGTTTCGCGTAATTCGCATTTTTTCATCGTTACCTCGGTCAGCTGTTTGTGCGTGTTATGCAGCGCGAAGAAAGAATCGCCTTGTTTACTATGAACCGAAAGGGCTGGCAAACCGACCTGACCTCAAAACAGACTCCAAAGTAGTGCAAAATAAAGAAAAAAGTTGAAATATTTCCTTTGTAAAAGATAGGGCGTTTATCTGACACGCTGAAATGACCGAATTTAAACTTTGCTGAAAGACGAGTATATACGTCTACCGCGTACAGAAAGGAAAATGAAAGACGTAATATTACGTCCCTCGCGGTCAATGTGTTAAAGATCACTACAGATTGTATTTTCTACCAATTTTTTAGAAATGGTCGCAAGATGATGCTAAGGACATAAGCTTCCAAGGTACATCACTCAAAACTTACCTAAAAGCATAGGTTTTCTACAATTTGCAATTTTCTGAGGCACATAACCTTTTTTTGATCGGTACCGACCGGTACCAAATTTTGGTACTTAAATTTAGTACCTAAAATATGATCAGTCATTATCTGCTAGAGGTTAGCCTAAACCATGTAACATTATGTATTTTTGAACAGGGAATTTCTTCAAGATTCAGAAAATATTAAGTTTAAATAGAATATGCTGTCACTGACAATGAAACAGCCGCTTGTTTACACCCTTCCCATTTGTTGAGAAACAAAGCGGATACAGCAAGCGTTGATTTAGAGAAGCCAAACTTCTGCTAGCTTTTAAACTTGTATTTCGCTTCTTGTCTCCTTGGAAACTTGATACAAAATGACGACTTTAGTAGTGAAATATTTGCAATTTATTTTATGTTTTTAAAGGGTGTAGTTTTTCTAAAAATTATAATTTAGTGAAGGTAAGTCAAAAATTTTGGGGGTTTTGAACTGATATGTACAGTACTCATTTTTGATCAGTAAATATCATATACCACTTAGTCTAAACTATTTAAAGTTATATATTGCTGGAAAGCAAATTTCCTAAGCTTTCAAATGTAACCGGTATTTAGCAACATATCATATTTTTTATGCACTAAATTTACTTTTATCTACTTACCATTCGAATTTGTTTGGGGGAGTTTTGAGACCCCTAAAAAATTTGGAAATTTAAAAACGTAAAATTTATTATTATCGCTTGAAATTTTGTGAAATGATGCCCCAAAAGAGTAGTTTTCAGACTGTGTTAATGATAAAGGGTTTGGTTTTGTGGTAAAGATGTAATCTCAATTTGATTTTAGTGTAGTTGGCACGTGCTGAGAATTTGACCGATTTTGTTGTCTGCAACTGGGTTGTTGGTCTTTTTAACCCTGTATGGGTATAAAAATCCAAGAATTAGGACACAAATTATACATCTTTGGATGCGTGAGGAAATAAGCGTGATCTTTTGAAAATTTTATGAAAATCGGATAAAAAATAAAGTCACAAATCGATTTTTTAGTAAACTGATTTTGTAACTCAATTTAAAAAAATTTGAGGTAAACACTGAAAACACGAGATCATCAGTTGATGATCGCGGGAGCGAATGAGTTAAGCTGGTCCCGGCAGATCTCTTATATCCAAAGTTGACTGTATCATTAAAACCTCTCTCTTAAAGATTTCAAATAGGCCTACAGTCAACTTCGGACATAAGAGATCCCCCGGGACCAGCTTAATCAGTCTCTTATAACCGAATTCTCTTATAACCGACTTATTAGTTTATATTGAAAATCATTTGGGACCTTTTGCGTAGTTCCTTATAAGCGAAAATCCCTTATATCCGAAGTTGACTGTATATTACACTTCATATAGAAGTAAACAAATGAGTAATGATATGCAGTGATTTTTGAGGTAAGGGTACTTAACTTCGAAGACAACTCAGCACCAATTGGGGACTGATTAGCATAAAATTTGCATATTCAAAAAAAATTTTTTGTTTTTTACAATTGAAATCTTCAACAAAGAGATTTTAATGATATATTGCACTTGATGTAGAAGTTAACAGATTACACAATGCGATGGATACAATAATGACGTAATTTATGAAGCATTCCATTTGTGCCTTAAAATATCGTTGATATGGACAGTACAGGTGTAGTGATTTGGCACCCAAACACTACGCATTATACTAAATCCTTTAGGAGCGTCATGCTCCGCCGTCCACAATTTCACATGTGCATTGAGTTCGACTAGTTGTAAAGACAAGTAAGGTCTAAGCCTACAAAACTGTAGATAGATTGAGTGTTTTTCTCTCTAACTATTCTATTTGAATAAGATTTGTGTAAATATATATTACAATTAGCTTTTAATTTGTGCAATTGCTGAGGAATTCCTACAAGTGGTGACCCCGACTAGCCTACAACATGCAATCTCCAATTTATGGTCTTCGCAATAGAACAGTGAATTCTGAGCTGCCATCAGTGAGAGACAACTTTCTTCAACCAAGCTCTTCATCACCTTGTCATCAAACATCTGTGGCCACTCCGACTACTTTTCAAAGACCTTCCACTACTGTTGCAGTAGGTACAAGTGTTTCCCATGTTTTTTATCATTCTCAACCATGCTTAAAATTTTCTACTGATGATGTTTCCCTATGGTTTACCCGATTTGAAGCAAAATATCACAACAGCAACCTAGATGACCAGCAATTATATTTTGACCTAATTAACTGCTTAAACGATTATCAACTGCAGAGGGTTTCTGCTTTATCTCGCCACCCTCCTTCTTACCAATCTTTAAAGTCCGCATTATTGCAAGCATTCGATTTATCTCCATTGCAAAAAATTCAAAATTTGCACTCTGCACCACAGTTGGGAGACAGAAAACCTTCAGAATTGCTTTCACACTTAAGGCTTTTGCTAAAGCAAGATGATCTTGTCAATGAAACTGCAAAAGCACTTTTGCTCCAAGCATTCATGGAACGCATGCCTTCCACTATTCGACAAATTTTATCTGCATTTGTGAGTGAATCCTTAGATGATATTGCCAGCAAAGCGGATGCTCTTGTTTTGAATGATCGACAATATTCAGCCTTACAACGACATAATGATTCTCCAGATACTCTTTTTCCAGTGGTCAGCAAATTGGCTGCTCAGGTTGAGAAACTGTCTCTGCAGTTAGAATCTTTAACACTAAAGCCTAATCACTACAAACCTGCTCCTTCTACATTTTTCTCTCCGTCTCTTAACCGTTATACCTTTCCTGATTATTCCCAATCCGCTAAACATCCTTCAACATCTTCAAAAACTTCTCGTAATTCTATTATCAATGGTAAATGCTTCTATCACACCTATTACCCTAATTCCCCTCACTCTTGGGCTCCTGGTTGTAAGTATTTTTCTGGTTCTTTAAACTCGCAGCCCGGCACGTCAATGTGAATACTGTGCCTTCTTTTCACATAGATACAGTGGACGTGTCGGTGACCAATTCACAATTTATTCGCATGTATGACAGTCACAATGGCATTGATTTTATTATTGACACGGCAAGTCCAAAATCGATTGTTCCTATCCATATGTTTCCATCCCTTCAAAACAACAACATTTCGTGTGAACTCCTTTCAGCAGACGGCCATCCTTTACAGCAAGCAGGCAGTATTGATTTAACCTTGCGTTTTGATGATTTTCCAAGTAAACAATTTGTGCATACATTCATTCTAGCTAACATTTACAACCTATTCTTGGACTTGACTTTTTAAAGAAGTATCAAATTACTATAGATACTAATCAGTTAAAAGTGAGCATTGCTGATACTGTTTTAACTGAAAAGCACATACCTGACTTACAAGAGATTGATTATGATAGCCATTCACTTGATAATATTCTTGCTTTGTTTCCGGATCTAATTTCTGGTGAAAAACGTAGCAGTGTCAAAATACATCCATTTGAACATCAACTTGACGTATCTGGTTCGCCTATTGCATTTAGACCCAGGAGGCTCAATCCGGAAAAACAAAAGAACTCAATTCGCAGATAGATGAACTGTTTCGACTAAATATTATCCGATCATCCACTAGCCCTTGGGCTAGTTCTGTACATCTTGTTAAAAAGAAAGATGACTCTTATAGATTGGTTATTGATTATCGGGCAATTAACCAAAAAACTGCAAAAATGAATTATCCATTGCCTCGTTTACAAGACTTTACTGCTTATGTAAATGGTTGCACTGTATTTTCGTGCCTTGATTTAAAATTAGCCTTTTGGCAGCTTGATGTCAGAGCTACTGACCGCAAATATACAGCCTTCTGTACGCACAGAGGTAATTTTGAATTCAACAAAATGCCTTTTGGCCTGACTTACGCTTCAAGCTCCTTTCAGCACTTTATTAACAATGTTTTAATAGGTACTGATAGCTATTGTTTTGCATTCGTAGATGACATTTTTATTTTTTCCAAAACTTTGAATGCACACAAACGTCATTTGCATGACATTGCTAACAGACTTAATGCTTATGGATTGACCCTGAATATTAAAAAGTGTATTTTAGGTGTAAATAAAATTGATGTACTTGGTTACAGACTTTCGGCTGATGGCATACTGCCCTTACGGGACAAAATCTCTGCTATCAAAAACTTTCCGCAACCTACTACTATCAAAGAACTCAGACGTTTTTTAGGGTTGATTGCTTATCAACGCAGATCTATTAAAAATGCAGCATTTATTTTGGATCCACTAAACTTCTTTTTAAAGGGTCGTGTAAAAAATAATGATCGGTTCCAATGGACTGACAAGGCGAATGAAGCCTTTATTGCAATCAAACGTAAACTTGTTGATATAACATATCTGGCTCACCCCATAGAGGGTGCCGTATTGCAACTTAAATGTGATGCGAGTAATGTTTCACTTGGTGCTTGTTTGAAGCAGGTTTATGACAAGAAAACTGAAGTCCTGGTATATTTTTCCAGAAGTCTGCAAGATGCTCAACGAAGATATTCTACCTATGATCTCGAACTGCTTAGTGTCTATAACAGCGTCAAATATTTTGAGCATATGTTATTAGACAAGCATTTTATTATTTTCACAGATAATAAAAGCTTGGTAAACAGCTTTTGCAAACCATCTGAAAACCACACTCCGCGTCAAGTGCGGCAACTTAGCTATTTGTCTCAATTTGATTGTGAAATTCGACACTTGCCAGGCCATCTCAATGTTGTAGCCGATTGCTTATCACGAGTTATTATTCAAAATCTTTTTTGGGCAGAGAAACCTCCCTTTACGCTTGAAGAACTTGTCAAAGCACAGCAGCGGTATCAAGTTCACCAAGATATTCCTTCAAATTCAAATATTCAACTGAAATATCTTTCTCTTCCCAATTCAAACAAAACAATATTGATTGATTGTAGCACAGGAACAAATAGACCGCTTGTTCCTCCATCCCTGCAATCACGGTTAATCAAACATTATCATAACATGGCCCATGTTGGCATAAGAGCTACGCGTCGGCTTATTCAAAGTCGCTGTTTTTCTGTCTATGAAAAAAAAAATTCGTGATTATGTAAAAACTTTAATCGGATGCCAACGGTCAAAAGTAACTCGTCATATTGTTTCTCCTTTAACACCGATTCCTGTGCCTAATGAACATTTCCACGCCATACATGTGGATATATGTGGACCTTTTCCTCCTTCACAAACTTATACCCATTTGCTTGTATGTGTTGATCGTTTCAGTCGTTGGGTAGAAGCATACCCTATGCCTGACCAAACTACTAATTCTGTTATCTGTGCATTCAATAAGCATCTTCAAACCTTTGGTGCATGCTCAGTAATTCACACTGACTCTGGTTGTCAATTTACGTCTGCTATGTTTCGTGATTATTGTCAGTTTATAGGCGCTAACCATCGCATTAGCAGTGTTCGTTACCCGCAGTCTAATGGCCTAGTTTAGGGGTGGGCAAACTACGGCCCGCGGGCCGCATGCGGCCCTCGAGAGCATTCTGTGCGGCCCGCGAACACTTTTTGAATCTTTGCCGTTTTAAAATAAATACGACAAGGGGATTGACGAGGCGAAAAAGCGACGGTGTCCTTAAACAAAAAAGGTAATCGCCTCTCCCTTAGACGGAAAATGCGTCAGAGCCTATAATTGCCCCCAATCACGCATTTACCGTCTACGAAAAGGTGATGACCTTTTTTTTTTTAGAGACACCACCGTTTTTGCGCGCTGAGATACCACATTGCCAGAACATTTCGCAAAATTGTGAGCTAATGCAATTTCTTCTATAGCATGCAGCTGTGCGAGACAACAAGCCCTGGCCCTCGACCACCCTCGAAATGGTCAATGCGGCCCTCCGGCTAAAAAGTTTGCCCACCCCTAGCCTAGCTGAACGTATGATTCGCAGCATTAAAACTGCTCTTACTGCTAAACTAGATAAAAATCATTGGACATACCATCTCCCATTTAATATCCTTTCCTTAAACTCCATGTATAAAGAAGATTTGAAATGTTGCAGTGCTGAACTGGTGTATGGGCAAAGCTTGCGTTTACCAGGCAATTTATGCGTCGACATAACACCTTCAGAACATGTTTTTCGTGATGACATGGTTGCAAAAATGCGATAGTTTGCACGTGAATGCCGAACTTCTGAAACCAGAGTTGCTCAAAACCCTGAAGTTCATTTGCCACGTTCACTTCAAACTTGCACACATTTTTCATTAAAAATGATCCCATCAAGTCTAATCTCACACCAACTTATGATGGCCCCTTTGAAGTATGTTCGAGAACTGATAAAACTTTTTCTGTGATTCGCCGAGATAAACTTCAATCAGTTTCTATTGATAATGTTAAGCCGGCTTGTATTTTATCTCCGCTACCTGATTGTGTCAATCCGAATGCGAGTGACCTTAGCGTGAACCTGCGGCAAAATCGCCGATTTAATCTCAGACCGACATGTCATCGCCCTTCGCGATATAATGATCAAATGCCTTGCAATCATTAGTTTTCACAGTAGCCTATACAGTTCTTCTGTATAATGTGTGTGTGCTTATTGCGAAGCTAGTCGCAAGTCAGTGTTTGTTTTTTTTCCATCTGCTTACGCGCTTTTCTTTTTCTTTTGGTGGGGGTAATCTGTGGTGTTTGGCACCCAAACACTACGCGTTATACTAAATCCTTTAGGAGCGTCATGCTCCGCCGTCCACAATTTCACATGTGCATTGAGTTCGATTAGTTGTAAAGACAAGTAAGGTCTAAGCCTACAGAACTGTAGATAGATTGAGTGTTTTTCTCTCTAACTATTCTATTTGAATAAGATTTGTGTAAATATATATTACAATTAGCTTTTAATTTGTGCAATTGCTGAGGAATTCCTACACAGGGAGGATCTTTTGTCAACGTTTTTGCAAAACAAGTAGTTTGTATTGAGCAGTTAATTTCAAATGCAGATAAGTGTTTCAGGGCTGTGTATGCACATTGTTTGAACAAGTAACCTATAGAGCACAGCAGCAGAACAATCGAAATGAATTGTTTGGTTTTCACAATGTTTGTTAATGGCAGATTTTAATCAGTATTATAGCAACTCACACTGTTCAATAAATCTATTTGTGCTGTACTTTGATCGACTGATATTATGCCTTTGTTATGCCAAGAATTGTGCGACAACAATCCTGAACTGTTTTGTTATATATGTGGCAGTTTTACGACCAAAGGCAAGCAACGAAGTATCACTTCAGATACCGGTATGAAAAAGATCTAAAAGTTGTACTTTAGTTGCCCATCATCAGACTAAGACAAAAAGTGGGCACCACTTCAGATATGTACAGCTGTTGTTGTTGTTGTTGCTGTTTACCCGACCCCTTCCGAGGAATGGGGGCATGGCGGAAGACCATGGAGCCCCAGAAGCCGGGCAATTCTCCGGGGTCTGGACCAGAGGTCGTACAGAGATAGAGACTCGCCAAAGAGTGAGCGGCGCAAAGAGTCCGTGGCTGGACAGTGCAGAATGAGATGAGAGGTGTCCTGGGGCGAGTGTTCGCAGGCGCTGCAGGAAGAATTCTTGATTCTGCCAATCCTAGAGAGATAAGAACCTAAAAGAAGGCTGTGTCCGTTGCAGCGAAGACGGGAGAGGACACAGCGAGCATGACGAGGGAGCACAAGTTCCTGGGTGGAAATTGAGAAAACCTGTGTGTCAAAGAATTTAGATGAGACAGTAAGCCACCAGTCCGAGAAAAGACGAGAGTGGATACGAGAGGAGAGAGATTGCAGAGGATGCAAGTAGGTCATCCCGTCTAGCCAGCTCATCAGCCGAATTGTTACTCGGGAGAAACGAGTGTCCGGGACCCATTGTAGTCTAATAGAACAGGAGGAGAGAAAAAATAGTTCCTGCCAGATCTGCCACAGAGTTTGAGATAAAAGGAAAGATGGAGGAGAGGACAGAACGAGAGTCAGATAGGAGGAGAAGAGAAAAGAAATGGCAGACTTGTTGATGCTGCTGAGACCAGCAAAGAGAGTGCAGAATGGCGCAGGCTTCAGCGGAAAAACTTGAGCATACTGGGCCTGCAGAACAGGAAAGAGTGGCCTCAGTGCCACAGAGAGAGCAGTTGGCAAGAACGCCGGTGCCGCCCTTGCCAAAAGGAAAAGGAACAGAGCCGTCAGTCCAAAGCACCAGATCATGAGGGGGAGAGAGTCAAGGTGGGCGAGAGCCGCACATTGGCGAGAGAGAGAGAGGGATCAGAGCGAGAGCATGGAGAGGAAAGGGTGGACTCCACAGTGAACGAAGGCAGATTCCAGGGAGGGCAAGCAAGAAGAGCCTCCCTAGAACAAGTAGAAGGAAGCATGAGCGGGTGAGTGGACGCAAGAGCTCTCCAGGACAATCTGCAGAGTCTTGGTTTCACTCGTAGTCTGGCCAAATCGGAGATAGGAAAGGAGGTTGGGAGACGAAGAGCCCGCTCATAAGATAAAAGAGTGAAATGAGTTAGGGTGACTCGTAGAGGAGGCAAAGAAGCCTCGGAGAGTAGTAGAGGGATAGGGGAGGACGAGAGGCAGCCGGTGATGGCGCGACTGGCCACTCGGTGGAGGCATTCTAATTTGGTGAAATTGGTAGCGCTTAGGAAAGGAAACGATCCGGGTGAAGCGTAAGTGAGAAGGGATCGAAGAAAAGATTTATGCAGAAGAGAGAGGGACTCCTTAGAGGTGCCCCATGAGAAAGCAGAGATACAGCTTAAGGCCTTGAGACGTGGGAAGAACTTGGCCTTCAGCGAAGATACATGCTTAGAAAAGGAAAGAGTGCGGTTGAAGATGACCCCAAGAAAAGTTGGAGTGGGATTGAAATGGAGGCGGGAGCCGAGTAGGAGGAGGTTGGGCTGGAGGTTAGCCTGGTGGGGATCCACTGAGAAGAAGGAGGCCTCACATTTGCTCGGATTGAGAGGAAGACACCAGTACTCAGACCAGCGCTCCAATTGAAACAGAGCTTCTTGTGTGGCCTCCACCGCAGTGGGGACCAAGGGAGAAGAGGACCAAATGGCCAGATTGTCAGCGTAAAGAGAACGATATGTACAGCTTGTTTTACTGGTTTACACAATTGGCTACGCAAACAAACGTCATCGATTCCTTTTGCTGTTCCCATTATATGGCAAAAACCAAAAGACCACATTCAAGACTACCATTTGTGCTTTGTCAATGTGAAAAGGTTTTCTTCAAAATGTAAAAATAAAACTGCATATCCCAACTTAGATTCGGCGAGGAGACCTGTATCACGTAATGCTTCAATGCTTGTTTCGTTTCGTCTTGTTGGAAGTCTTGAATCTGATCCAGATGATCCATTTCTAAGTTAATCTGATCCATTTCTAAGTTGAACATAGTGCTAGCAATAAGTCTTTACAGAAAGCAAAATTTGGACCTGGTTGCAACATTTACAGTAGACGGACCTCTTTGCTACTGCCACAACATTGATGGCTTGTTACAAAAATTGAGTGAAGCACACATTGGTGATGAGTGGAGGCTTTTCAGCAGAGGTGGGCACTTCCGCAAATTGCGCACTACCGTTTCTATTTGCTAACCTAATTTCCTACCCCAAATATTAACTGAAATTTAGCGCAAATCCGCAAAGCAATAGGTAGTGTTGCATGTTCCATGTTCCGCTGCAATATCTGTTTGGGAAGTGGACAACCTTATTTCCTAGGTTGGAGGTTAACGTCCGGGTGTTGATGAACCTTTTTTTTTGGAGGTCAACGTCTGGTCGACAGCAAAATTTGACTTCCAAAATATAAAAAATCACCACGGGAAGACAAAATAACAATAAATATTGTGGTCTAAGATTGCGGAAGTGCTATGTGCATTTGCGGTTGCGGAAGTACGAAAGGTTATCGCAAACTTGCGGTTGCGGAACACCTCTTGCAGTTTTGCGGTTGCGGAATTGAGTTTAAATTTGCGGTGCCCAGCTCTACTTTTCAGCAACTCTTGAAAAAGAAGTTAGACAGCTGTATTGCTGTACTACGGAAATATAAAACCATTTATTCCCAAGGCACATTCTGTTCATCTAGAAGAATCTTAAGAAAGCAGCAAGTCCCTCTGGAAGCTATTCAGTACAATGCTTACAAATGGAGCATTTGCTGAGACTTAAAGTTGTTGGAATTTTAATGGGAATGCAAGGAGGATTCACAAAACACTGCTGCTTTTTGTCTTTGTGGAACAGCCTTGTTACCAAAAACTATGGATCCTTTTTGCCTTGTCAAACAAAAACAGAAAGCGGTTGAAATTTTCTTGTAATTTTTATTTACAAATATGCGCAGCTCCGCCTAGAGTGCGCAGAACGAAGTCTTAGTAACGATCAAGTAGAGGAACCAACATGCAGTTCCCAACAGAAACCTGAAACATAATCAGAGAAATGACAATTCACTACTCCTTTCGCCACGTTTACGTTTGACAAAAAATGATAAAAATAAACGTGGCCGCTACATATATATGAGCAGATGCAGGTGTCATATGTCAAACATGAGGCCTTATTTAACCACAGGGCAAAGAACAAAGAAAGACAATACAGCAAAATAAAGGCTTTAGAAGCAGTCCGCCGGAAGCCCGGTTATAACCGTCTTCTAGTTCTCAGTAGTGGCCAATTGTTCGGTTTGCTGTAGAGCTCTAAATTTGAAGCAATAATTTAATTAAACTCCCAACAATACAACATGAGATCACTTAATTTCTTTATCACAATATCAATGAATTTTGTAAGAAGTTACTTGTGAATTCTTTGCGTTACATTCTCAAGCGACTACGCTTTATGAAGCCAAATTTTAAACACTACAAGGCGATTGGCCGAACACTAACGTATATTCAATCGTGGTCAAAAAGAATTTTAATGCTGCATTAACTGCGGACTGTTACGAATTCACATTACTTTTATTCCGAAATCCGAACCCCGATGATGTTTAACTTCCGCAGTAACAAAAATCACCACTGTCATTCAGACAAAAAAAGATTCCTGGCAAATTTTGCGATAAAATTGAGCGATAAAAAGCACAAAAATGCTCTCTCGTTTGCAAACAAAATAGCGATCAACTGTGAAAAACATGTGCTCAGTATGAGCCGAATTGAACATTTATCCGATTAAGGAATTTCGATATAATTTTGACATTCGACAACGATATCAATATGCTACCATATTGAAGTTTTATGGTGGCATCGCCATAAACTGCTCATCAGAATAACTAGGGTCATAATCGTCCAACTCGTTTATTGCTCGCCAAACAAAATAGCAATCAACTATGAAAAACATGTGCTCGGTCTAAGCCGAATCGAACATTTATCCGATTAAGGAATTTCGATATAATATAGACACTCGACAACATTTTTCAGACTCGACTTTGTGATGTGAAACTTTTTTGAAATTGGATTTGAATTGGTCGTAGGAAATTCTGAATTATATTAGAATCAGAGATTTTTTTTTATTTGGATTTTAATTAGCGATTTTTTGCTTTATTGCAAAAATTAGGCAACTAGAATTATTACTGAATTAGGCAACTAGAATTATTTAGCTGTTTACGTCTGGGTTTTTGGCAAGTCGTATGGAAGAAGTACCGGTACTTAAAGAAACTATATTTTTAATTTGCTACAAAAAGGGGTTACATTAAACAATTGTAAGCTTTAATTCTTTTTAATAGCAAGTTTTTCTTACAACGATAGTCTTATGTAGCGTATCTCTTATTTCTTTGACCATAACAATACCAATGTGGCATTTTTGTTTCCCTCTTGAGACGTCATGTGATATTCAAACGGTTTTTTGGTTTTTATATTCAACCTGAATTAAATATAATGTCACCAATTTAAGCTTTATTATAGTAACTTGCAGTTTGGGCGTTGGTGAATCTAGAGCAATTTTTTTAAAATCATTTGCAATTAATAGAATGCATTACAAATGGGAAACAAAGCAGGCTGTTTCTGGACTAGCTGGTATATTGCAGTCATATGCCATGCTGTTTCTGCTTATTATTTTTTGTCTAATATGAAAGTGCTGGAACACTGCCTTAAATTTCCGTGTGATTTTAGCAATGTATATCATGGACACAATCAGCAATGCGTCGGTATCTTTCAAAAACAACTAAAGCAATGCAATTTTATCCATAAGTGAAAGCCCAACAACAATTTGGTCTCGCAAGCAAAAATCACAATGCGAATAAAATGCTTGTTGAACAAAGGTTTTGCGCACTTTTGGCACTGGCTCAATTGCTAAGAAATTTTTTTTTTTGTTTTCGTTTGCTCCTTTTCCTTTTATCTTGATTTTTTCAATCCAATAGCAATAGCAAGTGCGCTTGTTGCTTTCCCTCCTACCAATGCCCAATTTTGACCGGTACCATTACCACAACACTATGGAAAGCAAAAACTATGTTGTCACACCTCCTAAATTTTTTTGTGGCTTTGCGCTTGGGAACAATTCTATTTACATAGTTGCATGTGTCAGATATCAAATTTACGAAATGATATCTAGCATCAGGTTATTAGTAAGTTATGGCTTCGAGTCAAGAAGATATTGTTTATTTGACAAAAAGTTATACAATAGCTGTGTATCTAAACACACTTTAATGTTTTTGACTTGTCAAATTAGGACTTGATAATCACTGCGAGAAGGTTCCGAGAAAAACAATTTCTGAGAAACAGCGAAGCTTACAGTCATTGCGTCACTGCAAAGCAATTCTGTGGTTTACGCAACGCGTCACGGTTTTGCGTCTGCACTCTTTCTTCATTTTTTTTTTTTTTTTATTACAGAAAAGCAATCTGTAAAAAAATTTGCTGTAGAGGGTTTCGAAATTGCTGTTTAATTCAAAACTATAATGAATGCTTTTGTCAGTTTCAGACCAATCAAAATTCAGATAAATTTAGGAAAAAGTCGAATATTTTAAACATCTACAGCAGGGGTGGGCAACTTCTCCATTCAGCGGGCCAGATGTGGGAAAATGAAGTCCTTGGTGGGCCGCATTATTGCATAAATAGTATTCAATATCTTAATCATATATTTAATCACTAATATAAGAAATAAAATAATAAATTGTGCTTAATGTAAAGTTTAAACATTACAAAAAATAGAGACCAAAAGGTACATAATGAATTTATCATTTTATCATAATGTACTAATTATACTTCAATAGCTACTACAGTCAATGAGACATTTGTGGTCGATTAAAGTTGTCAACAAGTTGTTTGAACTTTGGCTGCATGTTTGATGTAGAAATTCTCGGTAAAGACTGCAGGTGAACATCAGTTAGATTGGAACGTAGCTTGGTCTTGTTAGTGTTCATGGTCAAAAATATTTGGTCACAAATGTATGTGGACCCAAATAGAACTAGTAGTTTCATGGCCATCTTTCTCAGGTTGGCAAACTTGGATGCATTCAGTAATGCATAAAATTTGTCAATGCTTTCAAATTTGAATTTCTCTTTCAGGGTAGAGTCACATTGCAGATCAATCAGTTCCAGCTGTACAACATCCGGCGCTTTTTCAAAGTCAGTTGTAGACGGTGATGACAGAATATTAAATTCAGCAGCAAGTTTCTGAAAGTCCGCAAAACGACGACCAAATTCATTACCCAGTGCAGATATCCTATTGACGTACTTTTCAGCTGACATTATTTGTTGTGCCATAGTTGCAAGTGTTGCAAACTGTGTTGTGATATTTTAACTGAGCTGGCGAGAAAACAGCTTTAGCTTTAACCTAAATGCCTTCCCTGTTGAGTACATTTCGTGAGGAAAAGTGCCCTTTCCTTGAAGTTTGGTGTTCAGTTCATTCATATGTTCAAAGAGATCGACTGCAAATGCCAAATCTGTCAGCCATTCTGATTGTTTGAATTGAGGATAATCTTTATCTTTCCCTTTCATCTCCAAAAATAGTAAAATTTCTGTTTTTAGGTCCCAGACAAGTCTCAGAACTTTCCCCACACTCAACCAGCGTACAGCTGTATGATACAGAACACCACTGTGATCCGAGTCGCAATCTTCCAGAAGCATGATAAACTCTTTGCGTTTTAAACCTCTCGCCCAAATGAAATTAACAATCTTAACAACTGGATCCACAACATGTTTTATGTCAAGCATCTTTTTACACAACACTTCCTGGTGTATTATGCAATGTAGAAGTATTAATTCCCTGGTGCAATCGACCTCTGCAACACGGTCACTTAGTCTCTTCAGTAAACCAACATTCTTTCCTGTCAATGATGGACAACCATCCGTAGTAACACTGACCATTTTCTGCCATGGTAATTCCATTGTACGAAATCCATTTTCCACACATTCGAAAATATCTTCCCCGGTAGTTGTGTCTTTCATTAATTCCAAAGACAGCAATTCTTCGGTGATTTCTAAGTTTTCTGAAATGCCTCGTACAAAGATGAGCAGCTGTGCAGTATCATCGATGTCAGTGAATGGTTTGCTGCGTGTAGCAATGTTGTATGCGACTCTATAACTGGCATGAGAGAAAGCTTTCTGGGCTAATTTGCCTTTCATGAGTACATTCTGCGGCCTTGCAAGTTTTCTGTCCAGCTCTGTTGCTCTAGTTTGCCGTTCCACTACTGATAAATCATTGCCATAGTTTCCATGTTTCGTCGCATAATGACGACTAATGTTGTACTCTTTCAACACAACAACACTTTGACCACACAGCAAACATACTGCTTTATTGCCAACCTTTGTAAAAAATACTTCGGCATCCAATCTTTATGAAATGCTCGACACTCTCTGTCAACTTTGCTTTTCTTGGGAAATTCCATGGTTAATAAAACTTAATATTAAATCCAATTTTTTTTAAATGTAAAAAATTGTAAATTCTAAATCTAAATCTAACACTAACTGATAACAGCCAAAGAATAACTAACGCTAACAGTCACGTTGTCACACAGTAGTGGGAGATCTTTACAACACTCTCTGCTGTGACCTAATTTCTAGCAATCGCAGTGAAATAAAAATGTAACATTTAAAATCGTGGCAATGGAATGCAGTGTCTTTCGCCAGTTACCGCTTGTGTCTCGCACCGACAGTTCGGTGAGAGCACAACGATCGGAAACTGTCAGGAATGAGGCCTCGGGCCACATTACAGGGTATGGTTGAATAGTCTGCGGGCCGGTCAAAATCACTTCTGGGGCCGGACCCGGCCCGCGGGCCGTATGTTGCCCATGCCTGATCTACAGTGTCTCAATCGGTCGCTTAGTTACAACAGTAAATATTCACTGAGGGTAGAATCGAGCCCCCCCCCCTTTGGTCCCAATAGGGTTATATCATGAAGAACTTTTTTGATGGGATAAAATTTCACCTTGACCTCGTGTGAATCTTGAATGTCTTCCACTTTAAAAACCTTGCTTTAGTGCTTTTATCATTAGTGCCAAACAATGGCAAGTGATTAAAGTAAAAAATAAAAGCTTCTCATTAGAATTACGAATGAAATGGGCTAATGCGAAAGCCTTCATAGAGTATCAAAACTACATAAAAAAAATAATAACAACAACAATAAAAAAGAAAACGTTGTTCTCATACAAAAAAATACCTTCAACCACCTAGAACAACTTTGGGTAATTATAATAAAAGTAAACCAAACACACTAAGTTCATGTGCTAGTTTTTCTTGGAAAAAGTTGCTACCACGTGAATAGTGAAAAAAATTTCCTCAAGGTTGCAGTGCCAAAAAGTGTCATAATTTTTCATAATCAATCATTTTAAAATACCCCAAGTTTGTTTGTACATCATTACCAGAGGTGGGCACTTCCGCAAATCCGCAAATTGCAGACTCAAGTTTCTATTTGCGAACCTAATTTTCTATCGCAAATATTTGCGGATTTGTGGTGAAAAATTGAAATTTACCGCAAATCCGCAAAGCAATAGGCAGTGTTGCCTGATCTGCGGTAAAACCGCTTGGAAAAAAGTGGACGCTCTTATTTTCTTGGTTGGAAGTTAACAACCGGGAGTTGATGGCCTATTTTTTTTTTTTTGGTGGTCATCGTCTGGTCGATGGCAAAATTTGACCTCCAAAAATAAAAAAGGTCATCACAAAGACACAATAACAGTAAATAATGTGGTCTAAGTTTGCGGAAGTGCAATGTGCATTTGCGGTTGCGGAAGTGCGAAAAGTCACCGCAAACTTGCAGATTCGCGGTTGCGGAATTGAGTGTAAATTTGCGGTGCCCAGCTCTGATCATTACTCATCTATTTACTTCTACATCAAGTGTAATATATCATTGAAATCTCTATTTCTTGAAGATTTCAAATATAATAAAAACAAAAATTTTTTCTTGTTTAAATATGCAAATTTTATGCTAATTAGCTCCCCAATTGGTGCTGAGTTGTCTTCGAAATTAAAGTACTCTTACCCAAAGATCACTACAGATTATATTTTCTACCAATTTTTTAGAAATGGTAGCTAGACGATGCATAAGGAAATAAGCTTCCAAGGTATATTAGTCAAAACTTAGCTAAAAGCCTAGGCTTTCTACACTTTGCAACTTTCTCAGGCCCATAACCTTTCTGTTAATCAGTACTGACCAGTACCAAATTTTGTTAGTTAAATTTAGTATCGTACCTAAAATATGATCATTCATTATCTGCTAGAGGTTAGCCTAAACCATGTAACATTATGTATTTTTAAAATAGGAATTTCTTCAAAATTCAGAAAATATCAAGTTTAAATAGAATATACTGTGACTAACAATGAAACAAAAGTCTTTTTGCACCCCTTCCCATTTGTTGAGAAACAAGGCAGATACAGCAAACTTTGATTTAAAGAAGCCAAACTTCTGCTTGCTTTTAAACTTGTATTTTAGTTTCTGTCTCTTTGCAAACTCGACACAGAACAACCACTTTAGTGGTAAAATATTTGCAGTTTATTTTATGTTTTTATAGGATGCAGTTTTTCTAAAAATTATAATTTAGTAAAGTCAAAAATTTTTTGGGTTTTGAACTGACATGATTTACGGTATCCATTTTTGATCAGTAAATATCATATACCGCTTAGCCTGAACTTTTTAAAGTTATATATTGCTCTAAGGCAAATTTCTTAAGCTTTCACACGAGATCGGTATTTGACAACATATCATATTTTTTGCGCACTAAATCTACTTTTTTCTACTTACCATACAAATTTGTTAGGGGAGGGTTTTGAAACCCCTAAAAAATTTTAATAGGTAAATTTTTTTTATTATTGCTTGAAATTTTGTCAAATGATGCCCCAAAAGAGTAGTTTTCATACTGTGTTAATGATAAAGGCAGTGGTTTCGTGGTAAACATGTAATCTCAACTTAATTTCAAGGTAGTTTGCTCTTGCTGAGAATTTGGCAGGTTTTGTCGTCTGCAACTAAGCTCTTGGTCTTTTTAACCATATTTGGGTAAGAAAATCGAAGAATTAGGGCACAAATTTACATCTTCAAATGCGTGAGGAATTAAGCGTGATCTTTTGAAAATTTTATGAAAATGGGATGAGAAATAATCACAAATTCATTTTTTAGTGTACTGATTTTGTAACTCATTTTAAAACAATTTGAGGAAAACACTGAAAACACGAGATCATCAAATAATGATCGTGAGAGTGAAAGAGTAAAGCTGTGCGCAGCCAAATCCAGCTGCAAGCTATTTATGTTAGATTCTAACCAACCAAGTCTTATGAGGCCAATATGTCGTTATTCTAATGTGCCGTTTATGCCAGTCCCACCATGAAACTTCGCAATATGTTAGCATATTGATATCATTGTCAAGTGTCTATATTATATCGAAATTCCTTAATCGGATAAATGTTCGATTCGGCTCAGCCCGAGGACATGTTTTTCATAGTTGATTGCTATTTTGTTTAGCGAGCAATAAATACACCGGATGTTTATGATCCGAATTCATACTTATTCTGATGAGCAGTTTGTGGCGATGCCACCATGAAATTTCGCAATATGTTACCAAATTTATATCGTTGTGGGCATAGTAGGCATAGTACAGGCATAGTTCAGGCATAGTGATGATAACTTGGGCTTTTAATGTGAAATCTCATCGCACCCCCTTAATGCTTCAATCTTCTTCTTCTTTGTCTTTCGGCTTATTTCCGATTAGGGGTGGGCACAGCAGATATGTGCATTTTTATTACATGGCATTTGTTTTACGGTCGGATGCCCTTCCCGCCACCAATCCTCTATGCGGAGGGAAAACTGGGCCACCTGTCTTCCACATAAAGGTGGGGGCATCCCATTATGTACCTTCCCCAAGAACACAAAATGCGAACTTGCCGGCTTGTTCTCCACAACCTCCCCTAAATGCCGAGCGCCAAGCAGAAAAGCTGTGGATACCATTTTTTAAAGTCTTTTGTGACGACTCGACAAGGGGAATGAACCCCAGGTCTACCGACTGCGAAGTGGATGCTCTAACCACTACACCATTGCGATTCCCATAATGCTTCCATCAAAACTCATAAAATTAATTTTTGTTTTGAAAGGAAAGAGGTAAGGCTTTTTTATATTGGCACGACTGGTTTTCGGACGCACACCTCCCCTGCTATCTTTGTACCAGTACTATGTCTACTATGCTTGTACTATGCCTACTATTCCTGTACTATGCCTATTTATAACCACCCCGCCAAATTTGCCAGGAGTAAAAGCGGATCTTTTTTTAGCCAGAATGACAATGGTACAAAAATTGTCTTGGCAGCATGACCATATGCACTGTGAAAACCTAGTTGAGATTTTGTGGAGTTGCTACAAAATTTAGTGAAAACCCTCAACAAAGAGTTAGATTTCTTGACCTAAAATTGATGATGTAGTCCCTGAACTTAAACCTCTTTCTTTGGGTGTTTGTGTCAGCTTGGGGTAACATGATTGTTTTCAGGGCTAAACCTGCAAGTTATGGTACTATGCAAATTTAAGTTTGTGTTACAGTTCAAAAGATGGCCTACTATCTCACTATCAACCAGATAATATTTGTTGATTACAGCAGCAATTGAAATGTTTGATTCCTAACTTGCACATTATTTTCAATGTTTAGATTACAACACAGTTCTTTATATACTCATACGGTACCAACATGACCTATGAACTCTTCAGGAACAACCAACTAATTTAGCTTCTGAACAAATTGAGTTTGCTTTTTTGATGAAGTATTCAAGGTAGAATTGTTTGCTAATCTGATTACAGGCTAGAGTAAGCGATAGCCTTGGTGCTTAAGAAAGTGAACCTTAAGGGGTAGACTATTGCAAAGCAAGGTTTTGGTAAGATTTAAAATTTTTCAAAGCAAGTTGCAATTAAATAAAATAAAAATAATGACTGGATAGAAGAGTTAACTGGTTGGACACTTAAATTTTCTATTCTTGAAGTATTAGGCTCAGTCCTATTGTGCTTTGGCAGTTTGGTACGCTGATTTGTAAGAAACTAAATAAAAGGTGAATCTGCAGACATGGAATGGTCGAGTTTTACTTTTTTCTGCAATTTTTTTAATTCCATGAGCATAGAATTCTTTTTTTCACTATTATAATATAAATTCCCAAAGTAATACATGGTTTATTTGTTCGTTTTTGTCAACTTTTTGCCAGCCTTGATGCAGACCAGTGGTTAAAATGCTACCTTTCCCACCAATGTTTGTGGGTTTGGCATTTCACTGTGGTGGTTCTTTTGCATTGACCGGATTATTGCAACTAATTTTATTAGTTTTCAGACAATGAAAAATTTTGGGAGAATTGATGTAAAAGATAATAATCTTTCATGATTGGAATTTTGCAGAGAGCTGTTGAGAAAAACTTCCACGATTGGAATCTAGGAGAGAACTGTTGAAAAAAAGAAAGTGACTATCACATAATTAACGAAAGCTTTTTTCCATGAATTATTACCGAATTAAGCATGCCAGCTTTCCAGCTATCAGACCCATGGATTAAGCATTAATTCCCTCAGCTGCCTTAAAATCTTTGTGCAAGATATTTAACTTCACAAACAAAGCTTGCATGAAAATAAATTGTGATAGAAGTATCAAGAGTCTCTGTGTTTACACTCAAAAGAGTGGGAATATTGTGCAAGGAATTTTCCTCTGAACTTATAGAATTCAGAGGTTTAAGATATGTTACCATCTTCTCACTTTCATGTCTTTATGATAATCTTACTCTCATGTGCTTATGAAATAAGTTGTGCAGGTGTAGAACTCCAGCTTAAATTGAGTGCACGGCAGGAGAATGACATTCTTTTTAAAGTTTTGAAAGACAAACCTCATTGACTTTTACATTAGTGGAACACTACAACTTGAAGCAATTTGTTTAAAAGCCATGTGTGCATATATGGAAGTGCATAGCCCTATGAGCAATTGTTTTTCAAAGTGAAATGAGAAAAGCTAGCTGAGAAGTAATCTGAACGACAATCACTTGCTATATGCAAATCAAGAATAGAACCAAGGATTGACTAGTTCTAAATACCTAATATTAGACTTCACTAACTACTACTTGAACATTTCCATGTGTATATATCTGCATACTTTGTATTAGTGTGTACTTGATGTGATGTTTTAATAAAAGCTGAAAATATGAACCAGCATTTATTTGCAGTGCAGCCCCCCTCCCCCACTGTAAGCATTACATTTTTTAGTTGCCCTTGTGTAAAAATGTGGCCCACCTCTGGTTTTAAAATACTGAGCTGACTGAGTAAGACTGACTAACTTATCTGCAGACTGGTTGCTGCTTAACTCGTGACTACAAAGGATTAAAATGATATAGCTTGGAAAAAAACTTTTTGAGCCATAAGCTTTTTGTGATGCTCTCATCAGTGGCAGTATCATGTCAAAAAGGAAGATCTGGAATGAGTAAGTGTTTCATGTGATTAATGTGCACGTTAGGCAGTCAAGACAAGCCAATGATAGTGCCAGTATGGTAAAGTGCACCAAAAAAGAGATTTTGCAATAACAAAATGCCAGAGAAAGCACAGCAAGAGGTTAAATTGGAATGCTGCAATTATCAATGTACTTAAAAGAGTGTAAAACTTTTTCTGTCTGCATAACACTGTGTGCTAACTCTTGATATGAACAGCATCTAAGAGATTAAGGTGAAAAGATCTGCCTGCTGTGACAAGAATTGGCAACGACTTGTCATAGTTTATTGCACGTTACTCATTTTGTAAAAGATGCTGACCAATGGCAGAGTCACACTCCAGTTTAATGTCCATTTCGTTTGCACGATCTGCTCGGTTAAGATCGGTATGGATGGACCAATTGTTGTATTAGCCATTGCAAAACTTGTTTCTTGCTATGATTCTGTATTTAAAGATCTTTACGTTATTGGGAGAATTTTTGCTTCACTGTGTGACGTTTTTTTTCTGGGAGCAATGTGGTCAAGTGGGTTGGACTGTAGTCTATGGTAAAAATCTGATAATAATTGGTTAGTCAAACCTTTTTCACAGCAATTTACCATGCACGTGATAAAATATATTGCCTAGTAGTGATAGCTCTGAAGCTGATTGGAACACAAAATTCTGACGTAGAACTGATAAATTTCTTTGATTAGAGAATAAAAGCATTAAACTCAACTTTAATTTATCAGTTGATTACTACCAGTTTTGAATACTGTGTTGTTCTTGTGTCGTAGATCTATCCAGAGAATGTCTTTGTAGGTCACCAACTGGATGACACTGCAAAGTGTAGATTAGGCCTAACTCATACTGATAGCATACAGAAAACTTTTGAACAAAAAAATAATGAAAGATACTATGTGTGGACTTGTTAAAGGTTATTGGAATTATGCAAACTTTTGTAAAACTATACAAAGATGCCGAAAAATTTGTTGCAATGAGTTGAACAAACCTGTTGGAAATCAAAATGTGCAGGTACCAACCATTTTGCTGTCAGATGAAGTGTAAAATTGAGCATTATTCACTTAGGAAGGCCTAGCCCAAAATACTTATGGATCACTTAGGACACAAAATGAGGTGAGGGTTGGTCAAAAATGTTTGTTGCAAACTCTTTATGTTACCTTACTCTAAACTTTATCCTGTTTTGCAACCACTTGCACTTTGAAGTTATCTTGCATCGTGAACTTTAGTTGTT
Source organism: Trididemnum clinides (assembly GCA_963675345.1). Classification (NCBI taxonomy): domain Eukaryota; kingdom Metazoa; phylum Chordata; class Ascidiacea; order Aplousobranchia; family Didemnidae; genus Trididemnum; species Trididemnum clinides. The sequence continues at coordinate 6,538,278 of OY776303.1, read as the reverse complement.
TACAAGAGCTTATCAAAAAGGAACAAACATGTTTTATAACCTTACTTACTGCCTATCCTCCCCGTGAGTTTTAAAAATCATGATTCCTTATATTGGTCTCTAACTCACTCATTTCATCGTGTTTGCAATTTCTGTTTATGGAATTGTTTTTACCGATTTGTATAAGCTGTTAAATTTTTCAGCACATTTGTGACATTATTTGGGCCAAACCCGGTCTTTTGTGATAACTCTTTATTTTTTCACTGGACCAAACATTCTTTGTTTGACATTTTGTGACCCTATCAGCTTGAGAAAACATTAATATTTGCTCCTTGATAAAAATGGTAATTTTTGTTTGTGAATCATTTAGATTCTACAGTTTTGTGCTACCCATTAACCTACGGCTTACAAACATGACTGTTGGGTACACATCAAGTGGTTAAAACTAAGCAAAAACGTTGCATAGAACAATGTGTGTTCAGACATGCTTTGCAGTTCTTATGTCAGTTGTCATGTTCTTGGCACAATAGATTTCCGTGCTAGCGCGCTAAAAAATGCCATAAAATGTGTCTTGAAGTCACAGTACACAAATCCTATGAATGCTAGTTACGTAGATTGAAGCGACCTTTTTGTGTCAATGGCATACAAAGCTTTAATTATTATCTAACTGCTAACAAGGTGGAAAAACAGTAAAGATTAAAGTTTTTTATATATATGTTTAAATTATAGTCTCAATTTTTTAGATATTCACTTCTTCTTTTAATAACACTGATATTAATGACAAAACAGAAAGTCGCCAGTGGCCAATCCATAAACATTATAAAGATATCCAACTTCATTGTAAATTGTTACACGCTTTTGAAGTAATCAAACTGGGATTTGGATTTAAGAATGAAGAAATCGAGGAGTTTTTCTACGCTGGAAAAATGAGAATTAATAAAGAACGAGTGGGAAAACGATTTGCAAAAGTTAGTGAGCATGTTGTGTTAAGTTGTTGATGGCGCTGAATTTGCACATAGTTTGCGACTTGAACCTCTCAAGCATAATTGGTATTTAGTAGGAAATGCATCAAAAGATTGAAGATCTCCTTGCGTATTCAAGTCTGATCCAAAAGTATATGAGTAACATGTCGTTGGTATTCTACGGCAAATATTTTGCAGACTCATTTGCTTTTCAAAAGACAATAATAACAATTAAAATTGGAAAACAGTAATCAAACCCTAGCAGGATAGTCTATCCAAGCGACTTTACTCCATATCAGTAAATGTTGAAAAAGGGTCTGCTATTAACAAACAGTAATAAAGAGTGTTTTAAAAGCGTATGGGAAGGGTATCATTGGTATTTAGCCCGAAATGCAGTAAAAATTTAAAAATTTATCTGCTAATCAAAGCCGAGCAACCCTAAAATACAGAAATAAGAATATTTTAGGAAAAGCCAAGAGCAAGGTTTCCCAAACTTTTTTCTTCGCGGACCCCTTTTTGCGAATCTGATTTTTTGCGGACCCCAATTATATATGACATTACTTTTGTAACCCAACTCGCTTACAACAATAATTAAATTACGAATACCAAAAAAATGGAGGTGTTCTCCAAAAAAAAGAAATCAACGCCTGTATTGCTGCCGCGTTCATAATTTCGCTGAAGTGAATTTCTTGGACTTTTTGCTAACCTGGACAGACGTTTAAATTGGGACGTATGATAGGTCTAGCGATTCTGGCTGATTGAATGCCTAACCGGCACTTTTGATTGACTCACCGGGATGAAGCCGCGGGCCCCTTGCGCAGTCGTCACGGATGGACCCCAGTTTGGGAACCTCTGGTCTGGAATAACTCAATTCAGTTATTCAAGTTTACTAAACTGGATGGCAACGTTTTTAGTTTTTATTGGCTTTCGTAAATTTTTGTATTTTAGTGATATTCGTAGTTCTTCAGTGGGTAGTTTTTGCTTAATTTCTATTTTAGAACAAATTCCCGTAATTCCATGTTTTCGGTATAAATTTTCGTAGTTTTGCGTTTCAGTAATTCCATATTTCAACATGAATTTCTGTGTTTGTAAATTTTTATATTTTAGCGTTTCCCTTCCAAAAGTTTTTGGAAAACGGCAGTCATTACCTACCCCATCCCTTGCTTCGTTAAAGCAAAAGCGGTCTTCAATGTGCTGCATGTTGATTATAACGATGACCCGTTGAATTTCAAATTTTTGTCACTTGCTGAAATGCAATTGATAACTGCCGTGGTCTTGTGGTAATTGTTCCGTCTTCACAATGAAAGGTTTGGAGTTCGAATCTCCAAAAAAGCACCTTAGGTATTTGGAATTTACTGGGCTTCAGTGTTTCAACAGAAAGTGTGGTTTAAAAGCGAGTATGTGGTGGTACACAAATGCTGATTGAGGATGCCTAAGCCTGCGAAACGCGGAATAAAGGAGGTAGATACTTACAATTTCGTTATCTTATAAAAATTTTGAGAGGTAAAATTTTTTAGTGTAGGGTATCATACTGTTTACTGCTTATTTTTTAGATCCACATTGGAGACGTTGTTGATTTGATACTTTCTGTTACTGATGATGACGTTACAATGAAACGAATTGAAATTATTGACGTAACAAAGCGTGATCCTCCAGTTGAAAAGAAGTGGATTGTAGATATTAGAAGATGGAAGCATTTAAATCTGAAAAGAATTTATTCCGCTAACTGATTTGCTCTATGATGATAGCTTTACTCTTGTCGTCAAGACACCGTGTGAGCGAAGCATTGAGGCTCTACACTTTAAACCATATTTTGTTGGCAGTTGATAGGCATTATAATGCATACTTGTGAGGTTTCATTCTGGAAGTCTCTGAGTATTTGTTCTATCAATGATGACGTAGTATTTACATCTACTTGAAAGTGAAAGTGAGCTGTTAATGGCTTTGAACATTTTGACATATGTCGCCTTCCAGCAGTAGTGTAACAGGCTATTGGACTGGTGGCCAACAGTGTTCCCTCTAAGATTTTAGTAAGTGCGTAACCGCCGGCACAAGTGCGAAATTGCTAGCAAATGTACGAAAACCGCCGGACAAATTTGCAGGAAAAGGAAAGTCAAAACTGTGACAATGCGCTTCGGTGACGTAATATTTAGCGTGACTGTCAGCTCCAAAATGTTCACAAACCGGTATCCTATCGGTTATTATAAGGCGGCGGCGAAATACCTGGCTATTTTTCTTCAGTAAGTTAATTCTGGTTAAATTTGGTCTCAAACTTTACAGCCTTTGCAACAGTGTATCGTAAGCACTTTGAAATGACAGGTTCACAATGGGCGTAAATAAAATTAGCCCTTTGCCGACGCCCGACATGAGCATCAGAAACAGGACTTTTATAAACTAATGTGATGTAAGATAAGTTATTACTATGACAAAACAAAAATTACTTGCAAACTTTAATTGTTGCTTGATTACGGTAAATAATAATTAAACAACTTACATTTCTCTATCGTATTCAATTAAACAACAGGTTTTTGCAATTGCAAGCAAACTTTCCATCTCAAATCGGAAGTATTTGAAAAGAATTCAAAACTAAAATTGGTTAGAAGTCATATTCTTTTTTATTTTTAACGTACAAAAACTGAACCATTCCCTCGAAAAATGGTGTTTTTTGTACGAAACTGAAAGCGAGAGCTATGTGCTTTTTTATCTTTGCAAGCACGATTGAAGTTAGCGTTGAAACGTAAAGAAAACAAAGAGTTTAAGCATGTTTTGTTTCAAACTTCCCTTGAAAAATGATGTCTTGTGTTAAAACTGAAGTTTGAGAACTGCTTGCTATTACTGTTCTTCAGCTACGATTGCAATCGGCTGCGAAAAAGTAAACAAAAAAATTGATTTTACTTTAGGTTAATTGCTGGAGAGATAATTTGTTAGACAAAAAAGTGGCAATTGCGCGCGCGATATGTTAAGTCGCTGTCACTCGCTGTTGCGTCACAGCTGCGCGATGTTGGCGTGAGACGTTGCACTGCTTTGAAAAAGGGTCTGTCCTAACTTGGATTTCTTTTTACTGTCTCCCATGCATTTAACAATTCGTTAAGATTTTGCTTAGAAAATTCCAAAAATTTTAACAAAGTGAAAGAGTTACCAAAAACCGCCGGACATTTTTTACGCACTGTTGAATTTTAACTGCGAATCCGCCGGACATAATTTCGCAAATTCGCACTTTTTTTGCGTTTAAAGGGAACGCTGGTGGCCAACCAACAGAAGAAAAGAGCTGAGCAGAAGTTGTCAGACCGTTCACTGTATTTTTCGGGCAACAACTAGAGCGGTGTGGTGAAAACGACGTGGTTCGTAGATATCGAATGTTTGATGCGCAATTTGTTTTCGCGTGTGAGTAATATTAGTGTTGCCGGTGTCCTCTAGATTTTATTTTTATGATTGACATGGGTAGTGCTTGTGGTATGCATTTGTGACTGCATTGTTCGTTTAATGTAATTTCAGTTTAGTGGATGGCTGAAAAAAGCGCGATTCAAATCTGGAGAGAGATTTCAGCGTTATGATATACAACTCCAAAGTGTTTTGATATAGCAGAATGCAATAGTCTATTTGAAATGTAGTCAGATATTCATCATCGTCTATCATTATATCTGAATTGCTTTGTGTTCGGAATTAATTTGTATTGATCTACTTTTGTTCATGAGTTAATGTTAAACCAATCAACGACTAATAAATCAATTGTCATGGGATTACCAAAGTTGGAAATATGGTCGTATTGTTTATCTTCATTCAGAAATAGAACTCTGCGTCATTCATTCACGCGTGTAAGCTGATGCTCGGTTTGCATGTCTTTGGTCAGACTGGGCCACCACGGCGGGTAGACTGCTTGGCCTCACCATCTGTCTGCCACATAAAGACGGAGGCATCCCGTTAAGTGCCTTGCCCAAGGACACAACAAGAAAGCTTGCCGGCTTGTTCTCCACACTATCCCTTATGTGCTGAGCGCCAAGCAGGGAAGCTGTGAATACCATTTTTTAAAGTCTTTTGGTGTGACTCGACTTGGGAAATGAACCCCAGGTCTACCGACTGCGAAGCGGACGCTCTAACCACTACACCATTAGTAAGGTATTTGCGCTGTTGTGCCAATGGTGCTAGACATAAACTTTTCTCTAATGTAAGGGTTGAATCTCTACGCATTGCCGCTATATATCGTATTTTCGCATACACTCGGCTAAGAACAACGCGAACAAGAATTAGCTCGCATTGAAACCTTAATTGGAATAAAAAAAAGTGGCAATAACGACAAATCAGTATGATAATTCTGATTTCCAGTTTTGGTTGAATGTCTACTCTCTGTGCCGACCCGTGCCTATGGGCTGCAACCTTTCCACGCGTTTTTTTAAAGTGATTTAATTGCTTCATGAACGTCTTAAAGTTTTAATTTCTGTGTGACATAGCAAAATTTTTTGCCGCTGCAAGTATTGTCAACATCCCTAAATTTTTCTGTATGTATAACTGAATATCTCGAACTATTGAACACCGTTCTTTAAGCTGCCAACGCTTGGTAAGGATTCACCACTCGAAGGGGATAAATCTTCTATTATAGGTGTCACAGGCGGACGGCCAGGACCTTCCTCGCACTGTTCTCTATCCAACCACCAGTTTAAAATCAAACAGTAAAAATCAATGGGTATACATGTATTCTGAATAGGCCAGCGCGAGAAAATTGACTAGACTTTTATCCTCCAACGATTGAACCAGCAAAATTCAAAACCCAAAAATAGAATTAAAAGTCACTTCTTTTTTCTTTGTATGTATAATTAGTAAGAGCTTGAAGCCACCCGTTTTGTGTGCTTAGGTCAGAGTGCAGAAATAGATAATTGATAACAAAGTAAAGCGCAACCAAACAAACGTACAATAAGGTTCTTGTTCCTAGGGCTGCAGTTCGATTCCCAGTGAATTAAATGGGTGTTGGTGCGATAACAACGCTAGCTCCAGGAAGGGCAAAATCAGTACCGTCCAAACAAATGACGTATATGCGTTGCTTTTTGGTCGTTTGATTTCTTGCTGCTTTTTTTAAGGTTTCGCGATTCTTGCTGATGTTGTGGCTTTAAACAGGCTACTTGCCATAGTTGGTACGGTAAGTTGGTTAATAGGTAGGCTAATTCAGGAGTTCAAAAATTTTTTTGGAATTTAGTAGCGCGTAGAAATTGTTGGTATCACTCACATGCATAAGCCAGTGTTGCAAGATGGTTGCTGGTGCTTTTCCCCAACAAAGTTTAAAAATTTTTCCAATTCACATCGAATTTCCTCAAAGAAAGATCATGGCGGAAATTACCTGAACCATGAGGCAAAAGTTCCATTGATGAAGGGATCGACAAGAGATAACCTTTTTTTAAGATCAAGCACATGCCCGATTTTACCTAAACCGAGTGGCAGGACATGCATAGCAACAGCGATTAACCTGCCGCGGCCTTTTTTTTTGGAGGTCAACCTCGAGTACCCGTTGACTTTGGCCTCATATCGTTGGAACAGGTGCACGTAAACTTTGGTCGCGCGGTGCGACCGTATTTTTGCACGGTTGGGCTAATTCAAATGTTGCTAGTCAGTTGTATATAATAAATTACAAAATGAATAGGGAGTTAATGAATTTAACTTTAAATAATTATTATTATTTAATGAATTGCAAAATGGATAGGGAGTAAGAAAACTTATTTAAAGGCAAGAAAGTTGTTTAACTTTAACTAACTCGTTTTCTCTTCTGTCGGTCCAAAAAACTACTAAAACTTCCACTTTTTCATTCAAATATCAGTCTACCGCAATGAGTATTGGTTTGAACGCAGTGATTGTGGAACCGGTTTTTCTTGATTTTCGCTCATGATGTCTGGCGAACATTGTCCGTTCTGAATATCACCCTAAAACAATAATCTCACTTTACGCAATCAAAAAGTTTAGCATGACGATTTTATTTGAAAACAAGCTCAAGCGCTTACTTCCAATAGATTGCGTAAAAAAGTATTCTGAATCACTGCGGTTCTTAAAAATTTTGCCAAGAAATAATCACACTTAGCTTGCTAGTCTATTGCTTGTCTGAGAAAATGAGCGAAAGAAATTGTGACAAAGGCTACGTGTAGATAACAGGAAAAGTTATATTGTGACCCAGAGATAAACTGTTTCGTTATCTTGTAAGGGATACCAAACGACGGGACATAGAGGCATACCAGTTTGCATCTGGAGCAAGTATATATTGTTGATGATCAGGAATGCTAAAAAAAATTTGGCAAGGCATCGAATTGATCGGTTATAAGTTCAAATGAGAAAAATTCCTACGACTTGCACTTATCCATATGCTTCACTCTTCTGGCCAGTCCTTGGCTAGGGGATATAAGCTAGACAACGTTTTATTGGTTTGTACTTGCTTTGTAGATCTCGAAATGCTTTAATAAATTATAGTTACCGTATATTTTCGAATATAAGTCGAGTTTTTTTGCAGGGGAAAAAATCCATATTTCTGCATATCGACTTATATTCGAGTCATTCATGATATTGATGTTCAGCGCTAGTGTCCGAGCGAGCGGAAATACTAGTGGTTATGTTTTTTCCAGTTTGCATGCAATTTATAATAAAAGATGTTTTTATGGTATGTATGTGTGACTAGATTTAATTTTTATTCTTGGATCTTAACCATACAATTCTTGCCTTGTCCAAAACGAATAAATTCTGATCTTTTACCTTTTATCATGCTTCGGTTAGATTACTTCCAGTTTTGGCTGAAGTTTTTATTTACATCATATAACAGTCGAGGGTTAGTAGAAGTCTGTAGACTCGACTTATATATTTATTTGAGTCATAGATAATTCCTGAGTTTTTGGCGAGAATTCTACCTCGTCTTATATTCAGAATCGACTTATACAGTATTCAAAAATATACGGTACTACGCTGCACCCCAAATTAGCCTACCGCAGATCGATGCTGTAGTTTTATTGTACAATGCCAGCAGAGCAGTGTTGCACCTTGTCATACTTAAAACCCATCCGTTTTTCTCTTCTGTCTCTAAAAAGCCTTCAGTAAAAGAGGCCGGAAGACCAACTCCAAATATATTTATTCAGCAAAAATGCAACAGCAGAAAACTGATATGTACTTGTACATTTAACCGTTCTCTACGAGAAAACTCTGTGGCTTTGCGAGTGCGATGCTGCAAATGCTTTGTTTTGTTATCCTTGCCTACTATTCGGAAGAGAAACCCTGGATACGCAAAGGCGTCAGAGACCTCAAGTCTTTCACTGAAAAAATTACAAAACACGAAAAATCTAAAAAGCATATCAACAGCACTGTCTATATTAACCATTTCAATTTTTTTTTAATTTTAAGATCTAAGTATGGTTGGAAACGTAAATATTGCCAAAGAAATAGACCGTGGATACTGGTTGTCTTTCACAAAACAGAACAAACGAATGAAGAAGAACAGATGCACTGTCTAAAGTCATTGATTGTTTGAAATTCTGCGGAAGGTTTGAATTGTCTCTGAGAGGTTACGACGAAGTGCAGAATCCGAAAACCCGAGGGTTATTTTGGGGCTAGCCAATTTTTCTTACTCATTGGACTCAAGCTTGGATGTGCTTTTGAGATCAGCTACTGTATTAAAAGACATTTCAAAAACAATTCAAAATGAATTGCTGGATAGCATTCTACAAGTACAGGAGCCATCGTCATGTCACTTTTTCAAATTTAAAGAAAATTGTTTTCATGTGCATGTATTAATGTATGCGATTTTGCCACGGTCTCTTTTTTGTTCACTGCAATCAAATTTTCTTTCTTTTTATGCTGGTTTGGGCTCAAATAAAACGATTGATTGGTTGAAGTATGCAAAGATCAAATCCGAGATTAGGTTAAAAATTCCGAATATTTAGCAACTATAAGTGATAAAACCACAGATCTTTTTTGTAAAACTCAGCAGGTCGTTGTTTTGCCATAATCTTTGTTAATGTAAAACCCATTGAACGCTTTTGGGGATTTTTTAATCTGAATTAACAAACTGCAAAAAGTCTTGCCAATGTTATTTTGGAGGAAATTCGTCCATTAATTGGTGGTTGTCCGCTATGCCTAATCGCTCAAAGCTACGACGGGGCGGCCGCGATGAGTGGTTCTCATGGAGGTGTGCAAGAACTTGTCAAAGAAATATGCAATAACGCGCTCCTTGATCACTCTTACAGCCATCAGTTGAATCTAATCTTACGGTGAGCTACATCGCAGAATATCCGAGTCCATATTTTCTTTAGTAGTTTATTGGAAATATTGCCATATTTTTCCCGATCTCCGCAAAAAATGTCTGCTGTGGGACGTGCTTGAACAAGAAAAATTCGAATACCGTCAACAAACGAGGTGAACTTTTAAAAGCAGAACTGTTGCAACTCAAGACAAAATTAATGAATATTGCGATGAATTAGAAACTACGTTACTGCAAGAAACTTGCGCTGGCGCTGTTGAGATCAAACAAACTCCACAACACCCGAAGTTTCAATTTTGGCTGCAATTCTTCGAGAAAATTATACCTCACGTTGACGTACTCTACAGGCAACTGCAGTCAAAAGAAAAAACCCAGAGCTCTGCGCATACCGTAGTGAGTTTGTTTGTTTCAAATGTTCAAAAAACAACCAATGAAGTTGACGAATCAGTTTATGCTCAAGTTGAATTTCGATGGCATATCAACAAGCTCACGATTAATGCAAGCAAAACATGCGACCAGTGGCGCACGCAAAAAGTTTTCGAGGGGGGCCAAAGTTTCGTCACAAATCAACTTTATAGGGAGTGCCGAAGGAACGGCCATTCTAGGGTAGTCCGGGGGCATGCCCCAGAAAAATTTTGCAAAATTACACCTAAAAAACGCATTTTCGTGCATTCTAGAAGCAAGTTTTAGTATAATGCTTTTACGAGACATATTAGAAGAATGAAATTGTTCAATGAAAATCAAGCATAAAACAAAGTCAGTTTATTAGATTGAGGCGACGGTTCCCTTTCGCAAATTGGTCGATCACTTGACTATAATCAGGTTTAATATCGTTGTTTATATACAAAAGAGCTGATGCATTGAGCCGATTTTTCGCATGCTCCTACGTAAGTACGTTTTGATCAGCTTTAGGGCGCTAAATGACCGTTCGCCGGTTGCCGTTGTAACTGGCAACGTTGCGAAAATATACAGAAAGCTGATATTTCGTATAAGTAGCAGAGTCAATCGATCAAATATCGCTTTTAAAGTAGTGGTTGGTGCGGCTATATGTCTTCCCTCTACATGGTTTTGTCTAATCTCTACAACTCTTATTCCCTTTCAAGAGCATAACAATTTTTGATAACTGTTTTACTTTAACCAGATAGTTCAGTCCAGATTTCTAACAGCAAGTGATCTGAGCGACGAGTGGTTTTTCTCAGGAAAACCGAAATTCAGGGCGAATGCCGAATACTCGCGAAAAACCAGCTTTGCTCTTGCTAAAACTGCTTGGTTTTGCTTTACATTTTTTCATTTTTAGGGTCTGAGGGGGCCATGGCACAGCGGCCTCTCTCCTCGGTACGCTAGTGCATGCGACGTTATTGTTGTGCAATGTGGGAAGCAGTTTTTTACACATATCGCTTTGTAGCAGTCCAGCCCTTTGCTGCGTCAAAGTTTCCAAGTTATCAGAACACCTTTCCAACCGCTATGCTGACAGAAACAATTAGAGCATGTCCCTTCCTTGACAGTGAGCGTTTGCGCAATGGGCTTTCTGTTTTGTACGTGTGAAAAGAAATGTGGCGTGAAAACCTTCTAGACCAGTGGTTCTCAAACTTTAACAATCCGCTACTCCCTTCCAAGAACTCCCAACACTTGTGACCCCTGCTCTTCAACAAAAAATACCTAGTTTTGCTTTTAACGGATTTCTATCAGTTATTTTATTTGCCACGTTTAATGATAAAAAAGCCAACAAACGAAAGTAAAAAAATAAATGCATTACAGTCAAAGAATTAAACAAATCACAGTCAATTTATTTTAAATTAACTTAGATAATGCGAAACGTGTTCTTATACTCGCCTAAAGGGACCTTTGATATTCGGCTCCGTCTTGAACTGAGCAAGGCGAATACCACTGCATACATTGAGGCAAATTTGGATTTTGTTTTCATGGACGCCAGATCAAAAAACCTAGTTTCGCAAAGGTAGGTTGTCACGAGTTGAACCAGAATTACGGAATCCTTCTTGCTGAGTAGTGGATATAAAGCATGAAGAGACAACCAAAAGCTGGAGTCGTCAGCTTGTTTTTAAATGCCAGCCTCATCGCATTCGAAACTTCAACTCTGCCAACTCCTCTGCTTCTTCAACATTAGGGTCAATTTTAGTGTTAAAAACGGGTCGCTGTACCATGAAACATGCAACCTGTCGTCGCTAAAATATGATCGAAACTCAGCAGAGACGATTTCAAGATGCTGTATGACGCAAATTTTGATGTTTTCTGGCAAATCAATCCTATTTATTTTTAGGCATCTTTCCAACAAAGGAAACGAGGTAGTGAATCCTACCTTGATTCGTGCTTGCCAGACTCCCATTCGAGCAGTTAGCCGCCATCTTGTCTTTAACGTCGCTGATGGTCACATCAGTCTTGCAAAAGCAGGTTCATGTCGTTTAGGTGGCCGAATACACTGGTAAGGTATGCAAGCATCACAACAAACTCTTCATTGTGAAATTGGACGTGGAGATTGTTTTGCTTTCTCGAAGAAAATTTCAATCTCATTTTTAAGTTCATACAACCGAGAGAGGCATTTGCCTGTCAACAGCCAACGGGCTTTGGCATAAAACAAAAGTCCCACATGTTGCGCTCCCATTTCTTTGGCCAAAAGTTGGAAGAGCCGGTGATATTTTGCTCTGGAATGAATGAAGTTGATCACTTTGACCGCAACGTCCATAATTTCCATCAAATATAGAGATATAGTCTTTGATGCTGGAGTGTATCGGTGTAGTGAACAGTGTGCAGACGTCACATGAGGGCATTCCTTCTTCGCCAGTGTGACAAACCTTCATTTGACGCCAATCATCGCTGGGGCACCGTCAGTACAGATGTGCTTGAAATTCTGCCTGCTGAGCTCGTTGGCTTCAAAAATAACAGAACTTTGACATCAGCAGCAGTTGTTGTGTCTGATAGTGTATTGCTAAACAAGAACTTTTCCTTTATCTCTCTATCTTTCTGGTATCAGGCGAAGGCGATCAAGTGGCTTTCTAAAGCGCTACCAGTAGACTCGTCCAGTTGAATACTAGCCTGGAGCGTGCTTTGCTTGATTTCGGAGCAATCTTGCTGGCACACATTAGCAGCCATCTTGTCAATCTGTCGGCGAATGGTATCATTAGAGAGCGAAATTTCTGGATTTTCTTTTTCGCCCCCGATCTGATCATTATTTCAAACATTATTTCTGCGCATGGCTTGATAAATCCCTCAGCGATGGTATGCGGCTTCTTACACTTCGCAATTCGATATGCTGCCTCGAAGCTGCATTGAAGAGTAGGCTTTTTCTCTACCGTAAATCCCGAATGAGATACGTCGTCAGTTAAACTGACGATTACTAAATATCATGACACTTGGGTTTTGCAATACTAGTGAAGGCCTCTGCAAAGCTACCTAATGAAGGCTTTTGTTCGTGGCCCCCGGAAAACCGCTCTGACCCCCAAATGGGGGCAAGGACTTCTTTGAGAAACCTTGTTTTAGACCAATGGTTGTTAAACTATGCGTCAAGAAGCACAGCTAGGTCGTTTTAATTTTTCTAGGGTGTGGCGCAACAATTTGGATTTGTGCCAACAATTCGCTCTTGTTTTCCATGGAAAGAGTCTATTTTATTTCTTCCAACAGGCGCTATCGATTAGAATTCTACAAAAGTGTTGCTAACACACTGTTGAAAACATTGGCTTGTTGCTAAAGAATCAATATGCACTATTTTAATTTGGCACAAAATAAATAAACTACAGTAGACAGTTGTAAAATGAATGAAAAAAACTTGAGTAACAATCTTGCAAAAGCGTAATTTTGCGATTAAAGATGACAAGGGTAAAACAATATTTCGCAAGTATAACAACAGTTATTTAGCTTGGGTCCCATTTACCGTGTTGAACGGCAAATCAAAACCTAAGGCGCGTTGCCAGTTAAGTTTTTTCAGATGCGTCGCACCAAAAAAAGTTTGAGAACCACTGTTCTAGACTTTCAAAAGTTTATTTTGAAACAAAATCTTCAAAGTACATTCCCTAACATCATGAAATTGCTCCAGATTTTAATCACAACCTGACTTCCAACGTCTGAGGCAGAAATGTGCTTTTCGACTAGGAAGTGCATAAAAAGGTTTCTTCGAAGCACAGTGACTAACCAGCGGCTTACTGCATTGACCATGCTTTCCATTTGAAAAACGTTTCATTTACATATATGAGCTCATGCTCGGTGTGCATGTCTTTCGTCCGACTGGGCCACCACGACTGGTAGACTGCCTGGTCCCACACGAAGATCGAGGCATCCCATTGAGTGCCTTGCCCAAGGACACAACAAGCAAGCTTGCCGGCTTGTTCCCCACACTATCCCTATGTCCTGAGCGCCAAGCAAAAAAGTTGTGAATATTATTTCTTAAAGTCTTTTGGTATGACTCGATTAAAGGAACCTCAGGTCTACCGAATGCAAAGCGAACGCTTTAACCACTACACCATCGCAGCGGTTATTAAAAACGATGATCACAGGAACGAGTGTTTTTAATTTTGCGAGTCAAAGAAGACGACAAACTGAACTTGAGTGTAAATAAGCTTTGAGTGCTTCTGCTTTATTGCTCAGTTATTGTTACCGTGTTATTTACTACCAATACTACTTCAGCGCTTTCACTTAAACCTGCTCCGCCGTTTGCTATGAATAATTTGAATGTTGCGACTAGAAATTTTTAATAGTGCAAAGCAAGAAATCTACTCAAAACACACGGAACCCTTTGCTTAGATTATACACACAAAAAAGAGATAAAGGCTAGGCCTACTTACAATAAAATAAGCATTATCTTTGTTCGTAAAATCTTCGGTTAGTTCTTAACAGTAACTACAAATTTAATGTATACAAACTTGGCCGGAGCAGGCCGAAAATGCAAGTTTTCCAAAACGGCACCGCAGTCTAAGTTGAGTCAGACACTACTTGGTTCTTGTCATAATAACTGGCATCATAACCTATGGGCATTACTGAAAGCGCAGCTTATTACCTAAAACATCAGTGACAACTAAATTCTAGACATCAAGCAATGCCCGGCTGAATACAACTAACACAGCGCAGAGTATTGGAAAATTTGCACATTAGAAGCCTAAAGCAAAGATGGCAAACCACTGACCAGCGGGTCACAAAGCAACCCATCACTGGCATTTCAAAAACTCTCCCAATTTTAAGCTAGCCTAATATCGAACTAAGGCCTACAGCTACCACTCTACAGGACTACAATGTTACACTAAATTACGGTGTTAGGTAATCTTGAGACTTTCATATTCACCAAACAAAAAAGCTTCGGCAGAATAACTTAGCTTAAGAAAGCAGTGGCTTAAAATTGAAGAAAAAACTGTCAAGTTTTCTGCTGTTAGTCAGCTGTTTTGTGTTGAGTTGGCCAGTCTATTTGTACTGCATTTGGCACTAAGCATAATTTAAAATAGTGTTACTTGAAATTCTATAATAATTTGAAATGATTGCTTTTTTAGCTAATTTTTTGCTGTCAATTTATTTACTTATAGGCTGACGGCAGTGAAAATGCTTGCAAACAAAAGAAAACGTAAATCTGGCTCAAGTACTGAAGGTAGGCGTTTTATGAAGAGTGGACTTATTAATTTGGAGAAATCGAACATGAAGGTAAAGCCTTGTGTTGTACAGTGATCCCTCGCTGCATCGCGCTTCACCTATCGCGGCTTCGCGGAATTTTTTACAGTGCTTTTTTTACAGTGAATCCTGATTGGCTCAGGGGCTTTACTGTTGTCTAGAAGTGAAAAAAGTTGAAAAAAGTGAAAAAAGTTGATATATACGTTAATATTTCTATTTCTTAAACACATTTTGGGCCTGAAAAGAGGTTTTGTTTTTTGTTTCATTCTGCGGTACAGTATTGCATTGTAAAATAACAGTAAAAAATAAAGCTGACTACTTCGCGGATTTCACCTATCGCGGGTTATTTTTGGAACGTATTCCCCGCGATAAACGAGGGTTCACTGTATTTGAACTAAGTTATTATTATGAGCTTCTGCGATTTGAATCATCATTTTAGAGCAATCACAGCACTTTGTGATCCATAAATAAGGATAAAAATTTGGAACTTATTTGAAGAGAAGTAAAGCGATACAACCAGCAACCTAAAAGATTTAAGAAGATTTTCAATCAAAAAACAGGATATTTGTAGCTAGTTTACGTGTATTCAATACTATTGCTTTGCATTAAAAACCCTTTTTGACAGTAACTATACAAAAAAGTTTTTAATAGCTTCTCTGAGGTGCAATTTGAAGATTTTCCTAATAAAACCGATATTTTCAAAAGATTAAATATAACAAGCATTTTTCGTTGGTCGAGTGTGATATCACAAACGGATCAAGTCGTTCTTTTGACAATTTATGGTTCAAACTTGACGTTTCGCTCCCCTTAGTAACCGGGAAGTTTCTTCAGATGTTACCAGTGTAACATATAAACGGTTTATATGATAACTGGTAGAATCTATCGTTTTTTGAAGAAGCTCCCCGGTTACTAAGGGAAGCAAAACGTCAACTTTGAACAATAAATTTGTGGAAAGAACGACTCGATCCGTTTGTAATTTTCTCAAAAGAATTGATGAGCTACCTGTTGCAAGAAATACAGTGAAGGACAGGAAAATAGCAATGAATAAAAGTGTTACTGACCTGCTTTTGATAGATTTTAAATACGCAGAAATGTCGTGAAATTGTTTGGATAAAAGTATAGGTGTAACATCATCTTCACGTTTAACAGTTTTTGCAAGATTTCCTGAAAGAAATGTAATGAAGCAAGAGTTCATTAAATCAATAGTTTTATCTAAAAAACAAGAAATCAAGATGTAATGGCTGAATTGAAGAAAGAATTTGCTGAACTAGAGATACATATGGAAAATATGTAAAGTATGGAGCGCTTAGCATGATTAGAAAACGTGTTGAATTTGTTAAGTTACTGAAACAGGAGTTAAAGCTTTGTTGAATTTTTTGTTGTTGAATTTTGACTTTGTTAAATTTCACTGCACCTTACATCAGGAAGCCCTTTGTGCTAAATCTCTCAAGCATCTTGAAAACGTTATAACTGTTGTTACAAAGATTGTCAGCAAAATTGCAGCTCGTGCTCTTAACAAACGGTCATTTGCAAACTTGTTGAAATCGAGTGACAATGACTATTCTGGATTACTTATGTACAACAATGTAAGGTTGTTGAGCTGTGATAATGTGTGGCACCGATTTGCTGAGTTATTGGAAGAAGTAAAAATTTCTAGGCTGAAAAAAAATCGAATATATCCAGGGTTGAGCGAAGTTTTGTAATTGAACAACTTGCATTTCTTTTCGGATTTGACAACACATTACACCAATTTAAATAATACATTAAATTGCAAAGAAGTGGAAATATTGCATTATCGATGTTTGGATATGGTAAAAAGCATTAGAAAAAAAAACTCGTCGTGTTTTCTAGAGACCTTCAAGAAGGTAAGGTAAAATATATTCTACAACTGCTGAAGCAATTAACCAGCGCCAACTTAGAACATAAAGAACAGCAAAATGCACTCTAGAAATATTTTTGCTGACAAACGAGGCCAAAAATGTTATGTCTGAAAGGTTTGCTCAGCTCCCACAATTAGATGCTACATGACAATTCAATTCGAAAATCTTAAATCATCAAAGTTCAAATGACTTCGTCTTTTTAACTTGGAAATGGAAATGATAGTGCGAAAAAATGAAATAAAAACGGAATCGGATGGTAGTGACATTCCTGCTGTTTAAAGCCGAGCTGAAATTATATAATTCTCACAGAATAGAATTCCCAACCAAATTTGCTTGATACCATGAAAAGATTTGCGATTGCATTGTTAACACTGTTCGGTTCCTCATATTCGTGTAAATCCTTGTTTTCACACATGAATGTCATAAAATCGAGTCCCAAGAATCGCCTCCGCCCAGATATAAGTGCTGCATGTGTTAAACCGAAAACTACACATTACCAGCCCAGGATTATAAGACTTGCGGAAAAGATGCAGCAGCAAGTTTCTCATTGATGTTGACATTGCATTAAATCTATGACCCGCTTTTGTTTTCTTCCTGATAAAAATCTCATGTGTGACTTATTCACTTGAAAAGGTTCGCCATCCGTGGCCTAAGGGACTACACGTTAATAGCTAAACAGCGGCAAATAAACTGCCTACTTCAACGGGTATGCGTCGATATCGGTTTGAAACGGTAAGTCTAAATTCAGATTGAATACTAAACTTGTGTTCTTTTTGCACTTAACTCGCTATTTTTGTCGTTAACGGTGTAGCCCAGACAAAAACAAATTTAGAGTAAGTAAGGGTAAGATATAACTTCCTTGGCTTCATATTTGCTTTGTAAGAGAGGATAGAGCTACTGTTCAGATCAATTACTTGTATACTATTCAGCCGCTTGGAGTGAAAATCAAAGAGCGGTAGTTTTTGGGCTGCAACGCACGTTATTCATTTCTTCATATTTTAAATTTTTGGGTGTGCTTTACTCTCCCCTTTAATCTAATTTTAGCTTTTTTATAATTCGATCACCTTTTATTTATCACCTAATATTAACTCGCACATTAGGCTACGTAATATTTTTGCATTATTTCGTTGTATTTTAGCAGTTACCTTTCATTTTCGTTAATTCAGTTTTTTATTATAGTTATCCCAGCACCAAGATTTTAAATTTACCTGTTTAATTTTAAAGTTTTAAGGAGTAAGTTAGCAACGTGTTTTTCGTCATTTCGCAGATCGCAGTGACGAAGCTCCCAGTAGGCAGCGAAAAGTTTGGAAATTTTAGATTAATGTAATAAAAGTGAGCAATACTATTTAAATTGATAAGTTCAATCAATAAATTATGTTTGCTAAGTCTGCATACCATTGGTGGTAAAAGACGACTAGGCTTGTAGTTTGAATTGAAAACAATTGGTAATTTAAATTTAACATTTCTTCAGTCGGTATTTTAAAAAATTACGCAAATTAATTTTACAAATGTTATTTACCAGCAGCAGTTTATATTATTTGTATATTTTATGTTGTGTTGAAAATTTTTCCAAGGAAATAAAAAGCTTCGGTGCTTCGTTATTTTTTGGAAAATGTTTAATACCGGTACGCAAAAGTACAATGAAGTCAGCAACGGTTTGACTATTAACGTTTCCACTTTGGGCTTGATTGATTTCGATTGTATTGTTTGTGAGAATCTGTTGCGCATAGAAACGATCGGCAAGCTGCTCTTACTTTTCCCATGTGACGCTTGAATTCTAGTCATTACTACATTTAAACTGCACTTCTGTTGTCACCTTGGAAAATAATTTTGCGAAAATTGTAAAATTGTAGCAGGTATTCACTTGAATGATCAATGTTGAATCATTCTACAGAAGAATTCGCTTGCATTTACCCCTCAATGGGATAAAGAAAAAGTGTCGATACAGACAAATCAGTCTAATTTGTTTCTGAATCCTGGTTTTAATTTAATATAAGTTTTAAATGTCTACTACAGCTTTTGTCAAATTGTCTTCTGCGGAGCACAAGTGTTCTGCGGGCTTTCCCGAGGTGTCCCGCCGAGCAATAGACATGACGTGAGTCACAATGAGGGCGGATACTTACTTTTGACTATGCAAATATTGCGCTAAATATTCAGCATTGTTGGCGATGTGAAACAGGGTTTTCACGGTACGTGTCCATAAAAACAAAGTACAGGAGCAGGTTGGATGCCAAAGCGGATACGTACATTCAGCTGTCCATTCTCACACCAGACGTCAAACGTCTTTCCGCTTTTGTGCAGGCTCATCCTTCTATCAAATATCTTAAATAAAATCCTTTACATATTGTCTTATGCATATTATCTTCTTATTTCATTCGTTGTGTTCTGTTTTGATTGGAAATTTATTTGTCTAATAGTTACGAGCAAGTTGAAGTCCATTTATATTCTTGACAAAACTATATCCAGAAGTTTTTTGACTAAGTGTTCTGTGAGCTGAAATATTAAGACTTGGGGTTCCGTGACCAAAAAAGTTTGAGAAACCCTGTATTAGGCCAACAAATAAAAAATTTATTATACATATTTGTATAAAATCCAGTATATTAAAAACGACTTACGCAACTTTAAGTTACACATAAAAACGCGAGAATACAGGGAGGGTAAAGTGTTATAAATAGACCCACCCCGGTTTCCGTGATCACCTTCAAGATCAAAGGGAAAACAAATTACTTGGTAACATGAAAACACTTATATAAGCAACAAAAAAATCTTAACAGAAAAAGTTTTATTGTTTTGCTTCCTCACTCTAACGCAAAATAAAATTTTGGTTACTTATCCTATTTTTGGAAATTGTACTTTTCGATATTTTTCTTTCAACTTCCTTGATTTTTTTTAGATGACTGATTACTGAAACACGCAATGGCAGCGCAAAATATTAAAAACCGAAGGAAAAAAGATTTGGTTTTTGCAAAATGTTTTAGAGTACCGGTATGTCATTTTCGATGCGGGACCATATTACTAGCTAGGCATGTAATACAAATTCTTTAATAAAAAAGACTTTCTTACCGCAGACATTAAAAAATTTATGAATCGATATTTGCTTGATAGAAAGTCTAAAAAGTACGGCAATTGACAATGCGGCCTAATGGCTATTTAGATTTTTGCACTATACAAGCTGGAAGCTTTTTTCGTTGCACGCCTATAATACCCGACTTTCCATAATAGTTTACTTCAAAACTTACAAAATGGCGTAATATTATGTCCAAACGCTTAGTGTCACAACCTGTTACATTTGCAATACCGGCGCGGTGATGTAGAGGTTAGAGTGTCCGCTTTGCAGTCGGTAGACCTGGCTTCAATTCCCATGTTGAGTCATACCAAAGACTTTAAAAACAGTATTCATAACTTTCCCGCTGGACGCTCAGCACGAAAGGGATAGTGAGGATAGAAAAACGGCAAGTGTGCTTATTGTGACATTGGGTTAGACATTTAACGAAATACCTCGATCTATATGTGGCAGATAAGTGTTGGGTCAAGCACTCTATCGCCTCATACGCATAAAAGAACAATAACAATGCATACTCAAACATCTACAAATGTGGCGCTTAATCAAAGTTATAACCTCAGCTCTCCATATACACTAGACCAGTGGATCTCAACCTTTTTCTACCCATGGACCCCTTTTCCCTTCTTTTTTTCTTGGTGGACCCCTTCATAGCTATTGGACATAAGAACAATCATCTTCGCTTATTCTTACCATCAGCTGATGTGTGGACCCCTAGTGACTAATATTACATGGACTCAAGGGGTCCATGTGGACCCCGGTTGAGAACCACTGCACTAGACCAATGATTTCTCACCTTTTCTAAAAGCAACCCAAATTTTCTAAAAGTTAATTTTTACAAAATCTTGTGACAATAAAATATATTGAAATACTAAAAAGCAAAATGTGAAAAAATTTTTATGACACCAAAAAATGGATGCTGCTAAGTTTTTACGTCGTGATATTACCCCCTTGCAACAGTTATTACGTAACAGCAAAGGCATGGCCAAAACAGAATTGATAGGAGTGATTTTTAGGGAAGACTTAATACTTTAAAACAGGAGTTTATCTAAAATTATTATATTTCAATTCATGTGTGCGTTGATTTTTTTGAAAACTTTTTTTCATAAGTTGTACAAAATGACTTTGACTGCAATTTAAAAGTTTTTTAACCAAATTCTATTTTGCGACAACAAGAAATTCGGGAAAAGTTAACAACTTTATTTATCATCTTTTATATTAATTTTTTTGTCGTTCGGTCGCAGGAAAACCTTTGCGATTATGCACAGAACACTGTTGGGTTTCGACATGTTTTAGAATTGCCAGAAGCTTGCTGCTGGCGGTGGCGCAGCGCACTTTTACCTTAAGCCTGCAACCAAGCAGGAAAAACTGCCACTTTTTTTTATTTAATACTGCCCTGTAATGTATTTTTCAAATTACGGTGCATTAAAACTCAAACAAACTTATTGTAACTGCTACTTCTATCCTTTTTCAATGCAATCAGAATCACGTCTCAAGCTCAAGCTTTCGTCTGCTAATATTCTGATTAGAAGGCATCGGTGCCTAAGCTGTCTGAAAATGGATCAAAGTTACTTAGATATCGATCAAAGCAAATTGAATATCTCGCAGATGCCAATTTATCGAAAGGTATTACCAAACTACAAAAAACTGCCATTCTCGCTGTCATCTTGCTCTTTAAAAAAAATATGACTTCTCGAAAAAAGAAGGAAACTCTCGAAACAACGGCAGGTACCAGGAGTGCAATTCGAAGGCAGGTTTGAACCAAAATTTTGTGTCCGCTTCACCACGACCTGAAAAACTACCAGTACCCATACTATTATTATTGACCAATAATGTGGAAGGCAGGCGGAAAGGGCCGAAGCCCAAAAATAATTAGATTTTCGCAAAATTTACATTTGTGGTGCGTTACTTGCCGGCTTACAGTAATTAATTCGATAGCGGATTATATCAGCAAATGTAAGTCCTCAACGCATGGAGCATAGCATTTGAAATGTGGGTGATGCAAACAGTGCTAGCTTGTCTTGTACGTCACAGCGTTTTATTGTTTGATAGAATGATTCGTGAAATATCATAATAACGTATTTTATGCGAGAATCTACTTTTTAATTCACAATAATAACAGTGGTAAAAAATAGGAATGTTTCACACACGTGACTAGACGTCATCAAAATGCGCTTTTGAAAAAAGTGGCCGACTGCTTTCACAAAATAAATCATAACGGGTTTAGGAGAATCTCCACACATGTGAAATTAACAAATGACGATTCCAATAAGAATATCAATAGACTGAAACTGTACAGAGCAAAGTTATAACTGGAATCAGTCAATAGTAGAATTCACACTTTATTAACAAATCGATTTCGCTAAAATAGCATCATCAGTGTTCTGTAAAGCAACCGCAATGATAAATAATGTATACTTACGTCAAGTTGAACGGACAGGCTCACAAAATTAACACTATAATTACTCGAACTGACTGCAATAAGAAAACACTGCACACTTTAAGCTGATACAACGATATGAAGAAACACTAAATGCAAAATTCTCCACATTAAAACCGAACTTCAATCATGTTTCTTTAAGATTTACGAGCATTAAGTTGACAACAAACTGAATTAAAAAACATTTTGATCATGCCTATTTTAAAATCGCAAAAAAAATTGATTTTGCCTAATCGCTAACTTTACTTGGAGCAAGTATCCAAAATTTATAAATATAAAGCAGCCTCGATAATGTAAAGTAACACTGAAAGGCTATCTATAGCAAGATTCTTTTATCATTTCCGTCTCCTTAGCACGTATCTACAGTGAAATACATCAACGTAACGAGGGTAAACGAACAAAAGAGGTCTATTTCTACCAATAAAATGTAAACATTACACTCGTGAAGTGTTTTTTAGAGAAAAATAGATGATGAAGTTTACTTTTTGTTGTAGTGATTATAAAAATAGTCGTCAGAAATTTCAATAAAAAATCTTGACTACGCCTTTGTAACAATTCTAGAGATAATCCAGAAACATCTGTTTTTCGTGACAAATCACAGTAAAGCCACAAATGCAAATCAAAACCACAAGTACATCAATTCGGCATACAGTCACACCTCGGTTTTCGAACACAATCCGTTCTGGAAGGCTGTTCGAAAGCCGAATCATATTTTCCCATTACAAATAATAAAAAAGAGATTAATTTGTTCTATACACCAAAAGAATAACTTATTTACCTGGTTACACTACACCAGGGGTTGGCAATTGTTTTGGCCTGCGGGCCGCATCGCGGTCATGGAAGCTAGCTGAGGATTGAAGAGTCGGTCGAGGGCCGCATTGACCAAGTATAAGTGGCCGAGGGTCAGTGCTCAGGATCTTGCAATAGCCTGCGTCAGCTTATCATCGTAAATCAGCTTTACTAAAGTTTCAAAAGTGTTCGCGGGCCGCACAAAATACTCTCGGAGGCCGCACTTGGTTCAGGTAAATCTTTCTCTTGAGTTGTTTGAGAACCGAATTTTTGTTCGAGGACCGAGTGATTTTCATCTCGAATTTTCCGTTCGAAAACCGAATTGTTCGAACTGCGAGACGTTCGAAAACCGAGGTTTGACCGTAATTCTAATCAATAAACAGACCAACCAAATAAGATTACAAAAATATTGTTATCATTTGAAATTGAACGTAAAATTGGAAACATTTAATAGCGGAAGCATTTGAAAGTACATGAAAATATTAAAAATAAGGAACACAATAGGTGCATAACAATTTGTGCAAAAACTACATTTAATCAACATTATATTTAGAGACGACAGCCACAAACAAAATGCATAACCAAGCTACCTAAACAGCGCTAATCACCGTACAAAAAAAGAATAAGCCCGCAAATCTTATTGTACACTTTACTATTGCTTTTACAAACAAATTAACGGTACTAGAAGTCTCCGATGCGCCACATGAAGATAACGATTTTCAAATCAAGTCAGTACATTTCACAAGCGATGAAACAAAGAGTTGAAAAAAAGCGTAAATTTAAAGTACATATTGACCGCAAACAGAAATAAAACTGATGCACTTTCAGCACCTTATTTTAGTCTCATGAAAATTGTAGTTTAATAACTCCACTTAACGATTTACCAACGCTTGCTGTTTTCAAGGCCATAACATGTCTAAATCGTAACTGTTTATAAAAAAATCTCTTTATTCTCACCTACATTCTATTAAATCTCTGATTCAATAATATCAAAATTTGGTAACTGATATAGCTTAGCTTGTTTTCTGTATGGTTTTCCGTTCTATTTTAATATTTGGCAAAGCAACTCGGCTACTTCAGTCAATTCATATGATCTCTACCAGGGGTGAGCAAACGCTTTAGTGCAAGAGCTGCATTTATGAAGCAAAATAAAATATTGCAAAGATGCGGTAGGACAAGCCTCTACAACATACGGCTCGCATAAGCTTTTGATGCGGCCAGAGAAAACCCTCAAAAATATTTCCTCCAAACGCAATGCTTTGGAGGAAATACATGAAAACGACAAATGCTATTTATAAATTGCTGTAATACTTTTCATATTTGTAATTTGCACGGGGAAATAGAAAATACATTTGCTTTACTTTTTTTACCTCCATGCCACAAGAAAAAAGTTTTTATATTTAACAAATATTTTACTGAACCTAAGGCTATGACCAAACAAGCAACCCTTACTTCATAACTCTGCCGTGTTACTTGGCATAATGTACAAGAGAAAAGTCGAAACAGGGTGGAGCGCCAACTACCATAGGGTATTAGCGGTAAAAAAGAAAATTTGTTTTTCAGTTGGTGTCCGAGTCCATCCGGTATGAAAATGATTTTTTACTTCAAATTTTTAATTAACGCATTATCCAAGTAATAAGTTAACTTAAATCAATTTTTATTGTTATAGCTTTTTTTCACTAACTTAGTCAGACATAACGGTAGTGGCTTATATGACAACCTTAGCGGGCCTCATAAAACTTCGGAGGCCCGTGGACCACAGTGTGCCTTCCTTTGATTGTAGTTGAGTGTTCCATCATTAAAAACAGAGATATGTGATACAGTAATTAAAACTTCGGGAGCATAATAGGTCTAAGTCCATAGACTATATTGATATAGAGTCGATGTCTTTGTTAAACATGATTATTAAAACAAGGATGAATACGTCTTCTCTAAATTCATGAACAGAGAATAGTGATTAATAGTGTCAAGGACATGGTGAAATTATCGAAAATAACACAACTCGATCTAATCAATGTCAATTTCAATGCTAAGACGCTACCAAAAATAAAATTATAGTTGAAGATTTACCTGTTTGATTTCTGAAAACAAGTTTAACAATCATTTCTTAAGGGGTAGGGTACATTATCGTTTTTTCTTTTGATGCGTTGCACCAAATACTTTTAACTTTGTAAAATAAAGAGTTTCGTGAGTGTGCAAAGTGCTCAACGGCATTTATGATACCGCAATCCATTAGTTATGAGACCGCATGCACGTACAACAAGATTCACAGTTTGGCGATTCCGCATTTTTCTACCAGCAAACCAGTCAGAAAGTTGACATTTAGAAAGTTTGTGTTGTGAAGGCCGTATCTACAAGCAGCTACACGAAAATGAGTCGCGTGTGTGCATGCAAAGCGTCTGCGAGCTGCCAGCGAAGGCTGTCGGTTGTACTAGACGTTAAACTGCCGAGCGAATGAGTCAACTGTCCTTATTGTTGCAGTTTATGGCTATAGTGTATTGCAAGGGCGTCCACTGGAATGGGGCAAACAGGGGACCTGGCCTCAGTAGAATTTGGGTTGTAACACAATTCAACTAAATATTGAATGAAATTTTGTATAGTAGGGTAAAAAATGCATTTGTGTCTTCCTGAAAAAGTTTTAGGGACGCCTCTGACGTAGCCTAGTCAAGCGTAAAATGAAAACTATTAAGACGCCTCCAAAGAAACAAAGCTCTTCTGAAAGTTAGTTTTCTAAGTGTTAATGAAAATTTTATTGAAAAACGACGTGTGAATTGTGCATAGTACTGATTCTGGAAAGCATGAAAACAAGAAAACTAAAGCAATACTTTGAGTTTCGTCAGGGCAAATATGATTCTTTGCAAGGCTAAGTAATGCAATTTTGGAAGCATCGCATCGCCATGCTCAAGCAACCCCACTTAATCAGTGAGAAACTAATACAGCCATGCCCCATTGAGGCAACTACTTAAGCATTGGAAAAGCAGCACTCGAATAAGTTTGAAAACAGTTGCACTATTTTGGTTGACAATGCTAGCAGTGTTTAGCGAAACGTCCTAATTAAAATATGTACAGCAGTATACTGGCTCTGGTTTTTTGCTGAGAATCGTCAAAAGATCCCAATCATTTGCTCCTAACTTTGAGAAAATTTCGTTTTTAAACGATACAATCAAAAATCTCGTTTCCGAAAAGACTAATGATAATTAGCTGCAAGTAGTGGAAAATTTAAGATTCAGCCTACCGTTTTCCTTACAAGTGGACAAATCATCTGAGTTTCTTCTTGTGCCCAGTAACCGGCTAATGCTCGCAACATATGGAAAAGATGTCTTCAAAGTTGTATATTTTGAAAGGTACATTTAAACAAAACTACCTGTATTTAGCAAACAACGTAGATGACACTGTTAATGCCAGTGAAAATTTTGATGCAGAAAGTAGCAGCAGCAGTGAGAGTACCAGCGACTATGATGAAGATGGTTTTTTTCTTATACAGGATCAAATTACACCATTAATATCAGCTAATTATGTATCAGAAAGAAATGGTATTTTGTGGGAACATTTTTCATCAGTAAGCACTGGAAGGGTCAACATCAGGGCTCAAAATGTTTTTGTTGCTTCCTTCGGCATTCCAAGAAAAATTGCAACCAGCATTGCGGCTCCATATGATGCTTAGAAGCCTTCTATTCATGTAAGCAGGTTGCAAATTATTGTAAAGTACAATGCCGAGGTGTTTCAACGAAAAATTGTATTTAAACGAAAATATTCAATGCCGAGGTGCCACTTTATTCATTTCATTATTTTTTTTCGGCAAAAGCTGCAAGCCTATGCAGGAATTTACTATTGAAAAAGGATTTAACAAAAAGATTACACAGTTGCTTTTTTTTCGGTGGTGCAAAAAATTATGGCATTTAACTTTTTTATGTAACAACGGGACAATACCAATATTTCTTGGTAAAAAGAATAAAGCCAAAATGCTGGTAAACATTTTATTAAAACGTTTCGCTTTTACACTAAAAAATCATCAGTTAAATAAATAGTTATCTAAGGCTAGGCTAAAACAGATACTGCATTGATAACTAACCGCTGTACAACCAACTTTAGTAAGGTTATCAGAATTATGACATCACAAAGTGATAAAACGAACAACTGCCATTAATATAATTAGCAAGGCAAGGCTAAGTTAAAAAAATAAATTGGTTGTGATGCTCTATCTAAGTTAATTTGATTGAATTTTTTGAATGAGTAAGGTTTCTTCGATTCGTAGCTTTCTGCAGTTGTTGCTGTGATCAAGTATTTTGGGAGAATCGAAATTAATCTTGTGATTAGGATTGCGCACAAGGTGCTTTGCAACATCTGATTCTTGATTTTGTTTTCATTCTTGAATCCGCGTGACTACATTACGGTGAGTGGTCAATGTAAAATTGTCCACACGAGCAATTTAGTTTATACACAACTCCAGCATTATGCAATTGAGCTTGACGATCTTTAAATTTGAAGCATTTTCCAATATTGTGAGTGTCGTGTACCAAAATGAATCGAAATTTTGTAGAAAGATTTTTAATTAAATACTGCCGGATTTCTTTTTCAATTTGCAACGATGTACTGTCAAGGTAAGGAAATTGCAGAAAATGGAAATTTCTTTGCTTTCTGAAGTTTTCAGACTTTCACAGTTGTCACCTGTACGATATTTCTGCCATGAGCGTCACCAGGATTTTGGCCAGGGAGGGTCAAAACTCAAAATGTATGCGTTGCCTTATAGCTAACCGTACTCCTGAGTTTTTATAATAACTAAGTTAAAACTAACCATCGCTCAACGCTCGCTTTACAGTTTGACGACTTGACGCGACTATATTGCTCAACTATAATCAAACTAAACTAAACGTTGAAATAACTGAAAAACTTGAGAAAATAAGCAAAAACAGTAAACAGATTTTGAATCAGGAGAAAAAATCCTTTAAGAATGTAGATTAGCGTAATTTAAACATTGATGGAAGTTTTAAACAAAAAATCTCTGGCAGAGTAGTTCAATTAATTGTAGAGGGTGAGATAGACCTTATAGTTGGGGGGCACAATATATTTTTAATTTGTTTATAGTTTTGTTCATGTAATTTTGTATCAGTCATTAGTGTCTGACTATTTCAAATTTTGCATCTATTTCTATAAGTTATTGTACTTGCTTTGTTTTTATAGAGCACTGAAGATGCTTTTTTAGCGAAATATATATGCTCTTCAACATATAGAATAAAGCAGATTTTGATATTCTACATGCTGCTATTGCAATTTAAACATTACAAAACTAAATTATTGTTACGTAGTGTTATCACTTAATCAAGTGTACGGTAGGTTGTCTATCTACTAGTAAGTAGCAGCGCCATTTTGTAGTTCTAGTGGTTCCATGCAGTTCTGCTACTTTACTTATATTCGACGTCCTGACTTGAGAGTCCCGGTCCCGATTCTGCCTTTAAGTAAAATCCAATGTTTTTTAGACAAGCAACATTTTCAGAAATATTGTAGAAATATAGCCTATAACACTATTATGGATATCAGGAACTTTTTTACGAAACAAACACCTAACGCCAATCCTCCTAAGATCGAAGATGATGCACCACCAAGTAAACAGCGCAACTGTAGCGATCACCCTGGTAATGCCTCCTCTTCCACGCCAAGCACTTCAAATGTCACCAATGTTTCTCATTTATCATTCCGTGATTTTAGAAGCTGCTCACCGTCACAGACTCACAGTCCATCGTCCAGTGATGCAAGTGCAACAATTGATCCGAATCCAGCAACCAACAGCATATCCGTTCAGGTTCGTCACGATTTAGATATCGGGAATCACGTCAATAGCGTTCAATCCATAACTAGTGCGTTGCGGCATGAACTTCTGACTAATGCGTACTCGCCTCCAAGTGACTACACTTTTTGACTAGATTCTAAAGGAAGCAGACGTTTTCAACATTCATGGTTACAAAAGTATCGGTGGCTGGCGTATTCTCCTCTCCTAAGAGGGCCAATGTGCAAAGTATGTGTTCTTTCCTCAGCCTGTTCATCGTGGTTTTACTGGCGCATTCATCAGTTCCCCCTGCATAAAGTATAATGATTTTCATAATTGTGCTCAAAAGCATGTAAGTAGTGCTTGGCACCGTCAATCTCAGGAGGATGCTACGAGGTTTCTCAACACTGTGCTACATCCTGAACGTCGCGTGGACAGTTTATTGGACAATGCTTTCAATGCCACTGTCTCTAGCAACCGTGCAAAATTAGAACCGATTTTGTCAAGTATTATTTTTTGTGGTACACACGACATTGCGTTTAGAGGCAAAGACTCCAAGTCTGGTAATCTAAATGATTTATTGGATTTTAGAATTGAAGCTGGTGATGCAATTTTAAAAGAACATATGGAGAAAGCAAGTGGCAATGCTAAGTAAACATCGCCTAAGATTCAAAATGAGCTGATTAAACTATGTGAAGAAACCGTAAGAAGTCAGATTGTTGCTTTGGCAAACAATTCCGTTGGCTTCTCAATATTAGCCGATGAGACTGCCGATATTTCAGGAACGGAGCAATTGGCGATTGGAGTGAGGTTCTTCGACAAAAAAAATCTGCTTATTCGTGAGGAGTTTCTTGGTTTCACGCCTTTGAAGGAAATGGACGCAGAAACGATTGCAGAGACAATAATAGATCAGTGCAATAAGTATGGTCTAAATTTAAACAAGTTACGTGGTCAAGGATATAATGGCTGCTCCACTATGGCTGGCAAAGAAAATGGAGTGCAGGTACGCATTAGAAGCGATTATCCGTTAGCAGTGTTTGTCCATTGCTCAGCCCATCGTCTCAATCTTGTGGTCAACAATCTGAATGCAGTTGTGGATGTCCGGAACACCATTGGAACGGTGAAAGCCATTATAAAATTTTTCAGAGAGAGCCCGAAACGAAGACCCTCGTACCGAACACGCCATTGCTATGTGAAACAAGGTGGAGCGCCAAATATAAAAGCATAAGATTCTTTGCTGAAAATTTCACCGAAATCCACAAACAACTGAAGCATTTAACGCTGCACGATTCCAACGCAAATGGGCGGCAGAATGTGCCCATTTGCGGACCGCTTCTGAAACAGCCGTATTTATAGTAACTCTGCATGTCATTGCCCAGTATTCGTCAATTTTGGAGCTCGTCACCCAAGCCCTTCAGTCAGTTCATGTGGACATGCTATGTGTCAAGCAACACGTCGACAAACTTTTATTGTTATTTGACAATCATCGAAAAAATGCAGAAAAATATTTCGCCGAGGACATTTATGCACTATCGTTAACTACAGCCGAAAAAATTGGTGTCATCGTATCACTTCCACGGCAGTGTGACCGTCAAGTGCACCGAGGGAATATTGGTGGTACCACTGAAGAGTACTATCGCCGCTCCATTTACGTCCCTTACATGGACTTTCTAATTCAGTCTTTAAAAAGCCGCTTCTCAGAAACCAACACACCTGCATTTACGTTATACAAGCTGCATCCAGCCCAGTTAGAAAAAGCTAACCGTTCAGAGTACAAAGCACTGGTCCAAACCATACAACAATTCTACAGCTTTGACAATTTTGAACAGGAGGCCATGTCGTGGTATGACATGCAGAAACAAGGACTACTTTCTCAGTCTGAAAATCTAGAAGAACTGGATTTTATAGACTTGGTGCGACATATAGAACTTTATCCTGCCGTACGTCAAGCGTTTATAACCTTGCTGACCCTGCCTGCAACTACTCGCACAGTAGAAAGATCATTTAGCACATTAAGAAGGGTCAAAACATGGCTAAGAACGACCATGTCTGATGACCGATTATCCGGGCTGCGTTTGATGAGTGTCCATAGAAGCCGAATAAATTCAGACAAAAAGTCATTGACAAATTTGGTAAAGACCCACGTAGACTTCACTTTCTGTTCAAGAACTGATTAATTATTAAATTCGTTTCTACTGCATTTTTCATGCAATATGTTATGTGTTGCTTAATACTATCGTTTTTCAGAATTGGCAAAGAGAGTCAGCTGACTCCCCTCCACACCCATCATGTCATACTACTCGTTTTTGAACGTTTCTTTGCATTTTAAAATTCGTGTTATTTTTCCAGGGGGGTCAACTGACCCCCCTTGCCCCTACGTGGTTACGCCCATGATTTCTGCATGATCGCTGATTCATATCGCTTGTTCAAGAACAAAACGTTGCTCAAGAAAAAACAAAATTTAACAACTGCTTTTAGTGTAAAAGTAAAACTTTATAATATAATGTTTACCAGCAATTTGGCTTTGTTCTTTTTACTAAGAATTACAAATATATCCCATTTTTATGCTACTAATACCGACATTCTTTTCTTAAAATTTTTAAATTCATGAGATCTGATGGTAAGTCGAACAGAGTCAGGATTAAGGTCCTGGTGCTGACGCACCTACAAAACATGTTTTTGAAAAATTCTTTCTGTCGTGTCAAAACAAACGTGTACAACTTCTTATTGACTGCTGTGGAGCAACTTAAATCCCAATGTTCTACAATAACGTTTGCACCAAGAAACCAAGAAAACATGGCATAAAATCTTGCATACTTGAAAATGTATATTATAAATTTATCTGTAATTTTTGGCCTTACCTTGGTGTGCAGAAAAGAGTGCGTGGCAGTGTGCCTCTTGCGGAGTTGGTTGTGATGAAGCCAACACAACCTTTAGCTAGTAAGAAGTATAATTTGACATCCGACAATATCTTTACATCATTTCCTTTAGCTGAAAAGCTCACCGATGAAAAGATTTCCACAGCGGAATACAATAGGAAAAGTTGATGAGAATTGCCAAAAAATGATTAAGATGAAAAAGAGAGGTTTACATTTAAGTCATATTTCAGGGAAAAAACATCAGAGGCTATTTGTAGGAAAAAAAAGAATATATTTGTAAAAAATTACGGCAAAGTAAACAAAACAGTATGCTTGATAATCAGTATGAATCAAAGCAAATATTGACCAAAGCATTAAAAGTAAAAAAAAAACAGAGGCTAAAGTTTATAAAAACAAAACCAAAGTTGGCATCGATTGCTTTGACCAAATGGAGTACTTGCTCACTGTTTTTTGAGCGTTTAAAGGAATATATTGGACATCGCTCATTGAAATGACTAATGCGTAGGTGCTGTACATGAAATCCACATAAAAGGCAGGAAAGTTTCTTCTCATCAAAAACTTACTCAGAAAGGCGAAAAAATAGCGTAGATACTGCTCAGTGGAGCTGAAAAGACATGCCATCAAGCGTACACACGGCATTGCAACAATAAGACCATGATGCTATGCATGAATCATAATAATCGCCCATCCTGCAAAAGGTGCCCCAGAAACAACACATGAGTCGAACACGTCAAATGCAGGCAATGTATCAAATTGGATTCATCAGTCGCATTTTCGTCATGTTTATTTCAATGAGGGTACAGTTAATGACCTTGTAATGCAGAAAATACTTTGACATTATTCACGCGGTATGTAGTTTCCAATAGAAAGACAAAGTTTAACATAAGAAGAGTGGCAAGCGTCAAGCTGTGTTGAAACTGACTCAATTGAACGCAAAGGAATAAAAAGTGGCCGCAGCCTGGTTCTAAGATGATTTAGTCAATTCGAATAACATTGCACAAATTATTAACTGCATACATGCAGTTTATGAAATTGGTTGCTGCAGGAAATAATTTATCAAGATTTAAACGAAAGACAGATCTACTACCACTAACTGTAATCACTTAAAAAATTGATGAGCTTTGCACATATGAGAGGCATGTTGTCTTATGACAATCGCCCAATATTTTGTTTTATAATGGTTAATACGAACAAAACTACTATAAAAACGTTTAAGCCTCCTTAGACAAAAGCAAAAATACAGCATTTTGTGTCAGATATCGACAAAACTGAAAATACTGAAACAGATATACACTAATTTTGAAAACACAATCATATATAACGCAGGCCTACAAAAAATTTTTTTGTCAAAAGGCAAAGGATGTTGAATCGTTTTGGGGTTAAATCGGGGGCGCTGAGTCTGAAAATGCACTTACTTTTTCCATATTGGCTCTTTTTTTGGAGACATTTTTACTTTTATTTTTTTATAATTTTGCTTGAGCACGGTGCATTCTCAAGCATGCGAAGCTTCTTTAATGTAATATTGCTGGTTTCCTATTCAAAGTTTAGTGTCCATCTCTCCATACAACCTATATCTATATTAATTCGTACAAAAACAAGTCATAATGTTGATGATTGACGAAAGTTTGATGTGGTTTAGAGCATTACTATCAGCTAACAACCATAAAATTTACGACTTACTCCTATCTAAAGTTTCTCTTTATTACGTTTATATTCCTTGTTAGAGAAGATTTATCAGTTAGTTTATTTGTCCTCCCCTGTGCGTTAAAACAACCATGATAAGGCCTAAAGGTAGCCAGACTAGTGTGGAAAGCATGTATCATTCAGCTAACTAAAGTGCTAGATTTTGTCGATTTAAGAACATAATAAACGATGAATTGGTGCTTTTTGGCGAACATTTTAATGGGTACTACATATCTATTTGCAGGAAAATTAAGTTACATTGTCTTGAATAAAGCTGTAAATGAGAAAGTAGTAGAGATGAGCACTAAGCGAAGGCAATGCCGAAACAATCCAGATGTATTTTGCTACATTTGTGGTAAATATATGATGGCAAAGTACCGATTTAATGTGAGAGATTTTACCAAGAAAGCTTATGAAGCCTACTTTGGCATGAAGTTAGGGGTCAAAACAAGTCTTGGGTACCCCAAAAGGTGAGCAAACATTGTACAAAAACGCTGCGCTTTTGGACCCAAGGCAAAATCAGTTCGATGCGTTTGGGATTCCTATGGTATGGTGTGAACCCAAAAATCACCATGATGATTGTTATTTTCGCATGGTGGATATGCCTAGATGTATTACACTGGTATTGAGTCTGCTTGACGACCCATACCACATTGTGCTGAAGTTCCAGTTTCAGTTTTCACTTCCTTACCTGACCTTACTGCAGATGAAATACTGGAAGCGATGGATGATACTGATAGCAGCAACAGTAGTATTAGTAGCTCTTCAAGCATAACTGCTGCAAGATCTTCACTCAGTGCAAAACCAAAACCCTTTAGTCAAGGCCAACTGAATGACCTAGTTCGTGATCTCGGTCTATCCAAGAAATCGTCTGAGATTTTGGCATCTCGTCTTGGTGAACATGGTATACTGGATTCGGGAACTAAAATCACATTCTACCTCGATAGGGATGATTTGTTGATTCGTTTTTTCACTATGAAAGATAACTTTGTTTATTGCAACAACATCCAAGGCCTCCTTTCAGAAATGGGTCTTCCCGAGTACAACCCAGATGAATAGACAGCTCCAAACGGAGTTTGAAATGTGTGTTACTTCATAATGGCAACAAGTTTGTATGTGTTCCAATCGGACATTCTGTGATTGTTGAAGAACACTATCTGAATGTGAAGATGGTTTTGCAGAAATTGCGCTACAGTAAGCACAATTGGACCACATGCGTAGACTTTAAAATGGCCAATTTTTTGTTAATACAGCAAGGAGAGTCTACACCAAACATCCTTGTTTTCTCTGTTACTGGGACAGTTGCGCTACTGATCAGCACTGGGTAAAGAAGTATTGGCTGGCACGAGAAGATCTTGCAGAAGGCGATAAAAATATCATAGGCCACTGGTTAATCAGGATCGCATTATTCTGCCTCCACTTTACATAAAGTTGGGTCTGATAAAACATTTTGTGAAGGCTCTTGATAAAAATGGAGATTGTTTTAATTATATCGCCAAAACCTTCCCTGGTCTCAGCATGGAAAAACTTAAAGCAGATATTTTTGATGAACCCAAATTCACAAACTGATGCAAGATCAAACCTTCACTGCTCGCGTGACATTGGCTGAGAGGGCTGCCTGATGCTCATATGTCTCAGTAATACGAGAGTTTCTAGGTAACACAAAAGCTAGCAACTACCGGAATCTTGTGGATGTGATGCTCCAAAACTTTTAAGCTCTTGGTGGAAGGATGAGCATCAAACTTCACTATCTATTTAGCCATCTAGACTATTTCCCAGAGAATCTTGGATGTTAGCGAGGGACAAGGGGAGAGGTTCCATCAGGACGTTAGGACGATGCAAGAAAGATACCGAGGTCATTGGAACTCTTACATGATGACAGATTATTGCTGGACATTGATCCGTGATCGTACTGAACAAAGCCATAGACGGAAATCATATATGCAAACTTTTCTTCAGATTAGCAGTTAAAATCCCATGTAGCATGCTAGTTAATGTTTCTTTATGTCTATGAACATCCCCATGCAACTGTTTGTTACAGAGGCTGTGTTTTGCAAGTGATGGACCAACACCATTCTTTGTAGTTTGTTGTGATGTTGAACATTGCGCGTTTACTATATAGCATGCTTTATTCATTCTGTGAAGAGGTTTGCCTGTTTTGGCTCAGTAATCATTCATGCCAGACCAATATGGATTAGTTACATTGAAAACACATTTTATTGATTGACCAGTCCTATATAAAAGTAGCCCTAATTACAGTAAAAAATAAAAAATTCAAAAAATCTCAAAAACTAGAACAAATCTGCAAAAAGCAACGTCATTTTTGAACTCAGTGCCCCCAATTTACCATTAAACCGCTTTCACCTTCTATGCCAAAAATTTTTCGTTGGCCTGTGTATAATTGCTAAGCATGTCCCTAACCCACTGGCTAAGCAGTCCAATGCTCTTTTTAACAAAGTTTTTCTCCAGCTCATTTTCTTCTATGCTTCAGCTGATGGTTTCAATTTTTCAGCATCACCAACGTTACTAACTCGAAACCCCTTCACCAAGTGGCCGGTTGTTATCACAGGCTTTCTTTCTTCCTCCCCTACAAGTCACCCTGACTCAATTAGCTATGCCATTTTATGAACGAGCAATCATGTTCCAAATTTTTTTCCATTTCTGGTTTGGCCAGACTTAAAGCAAAACCTAGACTTTCCACGTCCTCTTTGCATCCATTCACTTGCTTTTCTTCTTCCCCCAAGGAGACTTTCTTTGCTTGCCCTCCTCCCCTCCCTAGAAACCATCTTCCTTTGGCAAGGAGTCTACTATGTCTACTTCATGCTCTTGTTCTGACCCTCTTCTTGATCACCTTGACTCTCTCCCACCTCACGATCTTGTAATTTGGACTATAGGTTCTGTTGCATTTTTTTGGCAAAGAGGCTTTGACGTCCTTGCCATCTGACCTCATAGTGGTACAGAGACTACTTTTTCCTATTTGGAACGCCCAGTGCAAAAAAAAGCTTATCTGCTGCAACCTGCACCATTCTGCCAGCTCTTCTCTGGTCTCAGCAGCACCAACAAGACTGCCACTTCTCTAACTTTCGCTTTGTCCTTGCTACATTTTCCCCTCTTCCGTCCTCCCTTTTATCCAACACTATCTAGCACATCTGGCAGGAACTCTCTACCACCAGGGTACAATGGGTCCCCAGACACTCATTTCTTTTGGGGAATGACTCAGCTGACGAGTTGGCAAGGCAAAGTGCACAGTTCCAGCTATCTACTGTCCCACACAGTCTCTTTCTTCTGACCTCTCATATTTACTCTTCTCTTTTCTCGGACTGGAAGAGTATTGTTTGGTCAAATTCTTTGACACACAAGTCCCCTCAGTATCCACTGAAAAACGTGTGCTTCCTGATGCCCACTGTGTCCTCTCTTGTCTTTGCTGCAACAGACAGAGCTTTCTGTTTAACTCTTTGTCTCTCCAGAATTGGCAGAATTGAGAGACCTTTGTGCAGCACCTGTAGTCATCCGATCCAAGACATCTCTCATGTCATTTGACTCATTTTGCACTATCCTGCTACAAACTCTTTGCGCCATTTGCTCTTTGGAAACTTCTTTTCTCGCTACAACCTCTGGCCTAGGCCTTCAGCAGTTGGCTTCTGTAGCTCCATAATTTCCTGCCATACTCCCATCCCTCAGAAGGGGTTAAATAACAACAACAACAACAACAACATAGTATCTAAAAAGTTGCCAAAAAACTGTAAACAGACAACATCCCTTTATGCTTTCACCATGACAACGCATCAGCAGGTATGGAAAGACCAAGATTTTTGCAAGAGCAGATATACAGATACTGTGTTAGCTCAATATGATTTCACTCTTTCTCTTGAGATTTCATGTAATGCATCCTTCAGCTTCAAACTGTTTGCTTGCTATTGAAACAATACTAAGTGACCAATTGCTGACGTATTATTACTGCCTGACACACAAAGACGCAACAGCAAGACAATAAAAGTGATGTTTGCTCCCGAGAATTTTATCGATTTCTGTTCGATCAAAAACCTATCCTGGTAGCTGATCACAGGCTGCTTCAACCAGTATTTGTACCAAGCAAAAAACACCTGGCACCAAACAATGACTTCAAATTGGCAAGCAAAAATGTCTTTTCAATATGGTCAGGAACACAGCATGATTGTGTTAGGAAAACATGTGACTACAAAAACGACAATGCTCTCAGTAGATTAATCTTGATAAAAAAAAGAAATCGATGAAGACTTTGACAATGCTGACAACATCAGGAATTTTTGGTTCACAACACGGCAATACAATTCGCTGTCCTCTGAATAGGGATGCTTGTTTTATTGGAAAAAAGTGGTGTTATTTTAGAGAACATAAACATTATATTCTCACACTTGGGCATTGGGGCTATTTTGAAATGCAGAACACGAAAGTACAGTCAAAATCTGTAACACGATGACCAGAATGGATGACACTGAAAAATTTCTAAACAATCCAGCAAAATTTACATTTATCTGTGGACGATGCTTGAACAACTCTGCAATTATGTAGTATGAATCAAGCTATAAATTTCTCAGGCCACAAATTAGTTAGCACAAGTTTGCAGTTGTAGACGTTTACTCAAAATATCTGTGTACACATTCTACAAGCTTAACGTAATCCAAAGTTTTTACACAATTACATAAACCAGATTTTTGCACTTAATATAGCCTCGCTTATTAATCATTGAAAAAGCAACATTAATGTTACAAGGATTTCAATATTGGCGCAAAACGTGAGACATTGCTTATCTTCCTGGAGTACCTCGCTATCCAACTTCAAACGGTGCTGCAAAAGATTAGCTTAGTGTATCAAAGGGTTCTTTAGAAGTTTGAGTCACCTCTAATGAAGCGATACATGAAAGTTTTATTTAGTATTGGTGGGCTATTATCAGCTCAGAGTGCCTGCCAAGCAACCTACAAAGTGAGAGACAAATGAACAAGAATAGATATACTAGTTTTATCTATTTCCCACATTCTTCAAGAATTACAAGCAAACATTTTGAAGTACCCCCACATATTAAAACTAATATTGAGGAACCCTTGTAGGCTTTGTGCAGCGATCCAAGAGAGTACAAGCACCCCAGAAGGGTACAGCAATGGTAACCAAGCATTGTGGTACATGAAGTGTCAGTGTAAATGTTTGGCCAAAGAAGCCGCTAGGAGGAGCCATATTGAACAATAAAGACTGATACAAGGTTCAGACAAAAGATAGTAATCTTGGGGACATACTATTTCAAATAAAGGTTGTACTAAATCACAGCAAAACAGCGTTTCAAAGGACTTAATTTTTTCCACATGAAGTGATACATCATTGCTCTGCAGTAGGGCTAAATCTAAACACTTTTTTGATTCAAAAATTTTCAAAAAACATGATCGCATGATTCAAAAAACTCCTAAAACATTCTCGAAATTTAAAAAAGTAGCGACGTATCAATGCTGCAGGGCAAATGATACAAAAACAATACGATATTTAAACAGTGTTATCATTGATCTCGTAATCATGATTGTGCTTGATCTTACTAATTGGTAGTTGTTAAAATGTAATATGTAAAAACAAGCCTACCACAACTTTGATTTTCAATTTTATCAAAAACTTTGTTTTTTTATTTTATCATCTAAGCAGGCATTTCTCTTGACAAACGAGAGCCAGTAAAAAAGTAATATAATTTGTATCTATCTGGCAACAATACTAAACACGAATAATCATGAAATTCAATCTACTACTTCTTGCAAATTTTCTTGCTGTGGCTGTGCTTTTTCTTTCAATGCATTATTTTCTTCTAACAATTCATCACTTTCATTTGATATCCTATCTGCTTCATCAATGTGTTTATTTGGCGATCCATCTTGCTCCTCATTCAACGCAGTATCAGCAATCAAAGACGCTATACACAAATAATTCAGTTAAAAATATAATTTTGATATATATATTTCTATTTGCACAGCTACAGAATAGACATTAAAAACCACAACAGTCTGTTTCGCCAAGTGGCTCGTCAGGTGGTGCGTCTGCAAAATACATATAAAACGCTATAAAAACCGGCATAAAAATGTAAAAGTCAACCAATAAGTGCAATACATTTGGAAATACAGCAACTAATGCAACACGTCTCAGAAGTTAGGACAGATGTCAATTAAGCCGCCGGTGGTGCTGGGAGATAAGACTTTTGGCGAAGGTAGATTGCCAAACTCAAAGCTCTAGAGAAGGACGGGATCGAAAATAGTGTAGATGCTACGAAAAATTTTTTAATTTAAACTTGTTGGTGTGGCAGCATTTTCCCATCAGTTCGGTTCTCTTATTCAATGACGTAGCGGGATATGCTTGCAGAATAGCGCACTTTTCTGTGCGACACAGCATGCAAGCCCTTGCCCCTGCAAGCATATCCTGCTACGTCACCCACCCATCGATTGCACAAGATCTGCAACAACAACAACGTAAAACTCAGCTACAGCTGCATGCCCAACATGGCAAATCTCATTTCCATGCATAATAAAACCGTGCTAAAAAGAAAAGCCAACTCCAACAACATCACACCACCGTGCAACTGCAGAGTCAAAGCCAGCTGTCCTCTGAAAGGAAAGTGCCGCAAAAAGTGCATCATATATAAAGCTACATTAACATCTGATGACAGCACCATGCACTACCTCGGTAGTTGTGAAACGGAGTTCAAAGCCCGTTTTTACAACCACAGCCAGAGCTTCAAATACCAACGAAAAAGCAACGCCACCAAGCTTTCAAAGGCATTCTGGCTTGAGAAATCTAATGGGAAAAGCCCCGAAATCACTTGAGAAATTGTCACACAAACCACCCCTTACCAACCAGGGGCAAGGGCTTGCATGCTGTGTCGCACAGAAAAGTGCGCTATTCTGCAAGCATATCCCGCTACGTCATTGAATAAGAGAACCGAACTGATGGGAAAATGCTGCCACACCAACAAGTTTAAATTAAAAAACTTTTCGTAGCACCTACACTATTTTCGATCCTGTCCTTCTCTAGAGCTTTGAGTTTGGCAATCTACCTTCGCCAAAAGTCTTATCTCCCAGCACCACCGGCGGCTTAATTGACATCTGTCCTAACTTCTGAGACGTGTTGCATTAGTTGCTGTATTTCCAAATGTATTGCACTTATTGGTTGACTTTTACATTTTTATGCCGGTTTTTATAGCGTTTTATATGTATTTTGCAGACGCACCACCTGACGAGCCACTTGGCGAAACAGACTGTTGTGGTTTTTAATGTCTATTCTGTAGCTGTGCAAATAGAAATATATATATTACGACTCCAGCAAGCTTGCTGTCGAGCACTGTAAAGCTAAGTGACTATATAATATCGCTTGCTATGTATGCATCCCCCAAGCTTAATACCCAGGCCCGGGGCATTGGGACCGTTTATGTTAACAAGTTCATTGTTCGGTGAAACGCCCGTTCCGGTGTGCTCCTGTGGTGCGGGGGCTCTGTTAGTAGCTCAAGCACTGTGATCGCGCAAACCCTGCCAAAGAACTGTGTGGGGAAATCTCTGCGTGTGATTTGTTAAGTGGTATCTGGCGCTAGTTGCGTCGCTGATCGGGCTACGCTATGTAACAACACTAGTTATTACCTGTGCGGTGGGCTAGTTGTTAGAATTGGTAGCTACGCTTGGAGTGGAATAGGCAAAGTGGCTGACCTCTTGGTGGCCGTGCAATATATACGCTGCAGTGCAGTCATTTGAGACCCACCGAAATTAGTTAAGCACTCCCTTTTGACATTACGCGTACATTGCATTCTTAAAAGTCAGCGCTGGTGCGATGCGCCCAAGGGATTCGAACCTGCGTCTTTGGATCTGGCCTCCTCGCGCGCCAATTTTTTGCTGCCATGCACCACGTGCTGCCAGCTATGCCTTAAGGCACCGCATTTAGTTTGTAACCTTTGGAAGACCTTTTTATGCCTAATCACTGCTTGTGTGATCAACTTCGCATAAGCATATCAGTATCAGTCCATGGTCGAGCGGCTAGAACTACATCAAAACAAACCTCGCTCAATAGTAAACGGCACATAAGTCTTGTGTTTTGTGTTAGTCTCTTTTATAATAGTCAACGTTGATGCTATTTGGGGGACCTCTCGGCCCTTGGCAAGCCCTGCTGATGAGTCCAAAAGGACGAAACGCGTCCAGGGATGGCTTTGTAAATTTAAATATATCTCTTAATAGCATTGCTTCCTTCGGAAGCCTCCTGCCTGTAGGACTCGCTTTGTTGTTTTGTTTCTCGCTTATAAGACACTCTTTATCGATCGTAACCACTTGGAACCAGCAATATATAGAATTATACCTATAATCTAAATAACACAACCAATTAGACATTAAAGAATTAACTTTTAAATTAAAACTGATCAATAAATAAAAAGATCTCAACAATACATAAAGCACATTTACCTCGATACTTTAAACGCTCACTGATCAGATTGAGGTATGTCGCCATAAAAGCAAGTCCAAAGAGTATCCAAAAGTATACGAGAATTTGGTAAATTGTTGGATAGTGGTGGCTTGGATTTGCACCTGACAACAACATGAATGCATCGTATACACCATAAAAATAGCCAAATGCAAAGCTATTTTTTCTATACAGTATTTATTAGTAAAACTGAATATTATGCTGAGACATACAATAAATCACCATCAGCTTTTGCGTGATAGTGAGGCATACGCAAGTACGTTGCAACCAATGTTCCCTCTAAGCTGCGCGCGTGCGCGGCCGCGCAGTTGCTTAGACCCCTTTGCGCAGTCACCACAATGCTTTGCGCAGTCTCCAACCTAAAGAAAGACATGAAATTCTGAACACAAATGAATAAAGTAGGACACAGGAAGTCAAAGGGTTCCGCGAGGTATTCGTTTGCAGTGAAATCTCGGTTTACGGATGTCTTGAAGCTTGGACAATTAGGTTCCCTAACAAAACTTTGGAGAGGAGAGCAACATTAGAAAGTCGATGACCTTTTTTTTTTTTGGAGAGCACCATGTCCACGCGCGGTATTACTGGGTAGCAGACTTGTATAAATTCTGCCTAGTAAAATTGTGATTTAGCGCACTCGTTAGTTTTTCCGCGCAGCGTTATCAAAAATCAGAGGAAACGTTGGTTGCAACTCCTATGCACAAAAACTTGATCCTACTAATCACTTTCTCAGGGTGAATATCACAAAGGGCAACAACAGGCAAATCAAGCGCACTGGTAGTTGCAAATGCAAATGCAGGCTCGAAGGCACAAATGGTTAAAACAGGCATGGCAAACAAGACATTATTAAGAATGCTGGATTCCATGAAAAAGTACTTATTGAGTGAATAATAGCATTCTTGAATGAAGGTATGGAGCAATTAAGTAGTTATAGTAGGCTATGACAGTATTTAATGGAAAACCAGAACGAAAAGCTAAGGCTGATTTGATGGCACAACTATCACTGTGCAACACAAAAAAATTCAAAAAAGGCAAGAGTTACTTCCGGCTGTTTTCGGTGTGCTGGGCACCAATCTGTGGCCCGTTTGTTCCCATCACCCTACAATTTCTTGTAATTATGGTTTTAATTTTTTACTGCCTCCCCTAATTTTTTCTGCCCCCCTACACATTAAACTCGGTCTTTTCAAGCAATTTGTGAAAGCTTTAAACAAGGACTCTCCAGTATTCAGCTTCTTGCAGTCGACGTTTCCCTGTTTGTCAAATGCAAAAATTAAAGAAGGTGTATTCATTGGACCACAGATACGACAACTGTTTCGTAATGCTGAATTTGATAAAATGTTGAACGAAGATGAACGCACTGCATGGAACTGTCTCAAAGACGTATGCCAAAGCTTCTTAGGTTCCCATAGAGCTGACAATTATGCTGAACTTGCGACCAACTTATTGCACAGCTATAAAGTATTAGGGTGCAAGATGTCTTTAAAAGTGCATTTTTTTAGCCTCTCACCTACATTTCTTTCATAAAAACTTAGGAAATGTTTCCGATGAGCATGGCAAGAGATTTCATCAAGACATTGCTGCCGTTGAAAAAAGGTACAAGGGGAAATGGTGAGTGGGAATGCTGGCAGACTACTGTTGGCCCATAAAACAGGATGGTTCTGACCTAAAGCATAAAAGGCAAAAACGATGAAGGCAAGGAAGATTGGAAGGTTAATACATATGTGGCGATGAATATTATCCATAGTATAGGGTGTGTATTATTGTTTATATTTAATGTATGATCACTCAATACATCTTAAATTTCTACGAGGCTTGTCTTTAACTTTTTTCTATTGCTATTTTCTATGAGTACCATTAACAAATACCTTTAAAACCCCCACAAATAGTTTCTTTGTGTTAATTAGCCCTGCATATAGTTCTTATTTTATAGGATTGTCAACTCAAATATTAGATAATTTTGAATTCAAATTCCTCAACATCCTGACGTGCTCAGAAAAAAAGAACAGCAGATTTGGAATCAGCGCCGTCGTGCTAACAAAGTACACACACAACGCTTTTTGAATTTTTTAAAAGCTAAAAATTTGTTGCACAGTGAATCAAGAAAGGGAAGGCAAGCAGGATTATACCAAATCAGTTGTTGTGTACTTATTGAGAGAGTAAGGCTAGTATTAAATTAAGAGAAAGTGGGCTTCAATGGTTTATCTAAAAACCACGATTAGCAGGAAGGGTATTTTTCCAGAAAATTCTGATACACTCAAAAGCAAATTTTGCATTCATGTTGTAAGAAACGACTTTCACTACAATTCATACTTGATTTTATATAAAATAAATAATTTCGCTCTAAAATAATAACAAATTAACCAAACGTAAATGACATGCAGCATGTAAAAGAAAATTAAAAGAAAACTTACCAGCATAAAATGGAAAAACGTTTCCTATTTTGCTTGAAAATAACACTATATCCTTACATAGATCAGATCCAAAAACCAAGAAGCATAAGCCTTTTTGCTTTATTGGTTGTGCGTATGCCAGCAACAGAGCACATAGGCATAGCCACAAAGTTCAAGTAACACAGATAATAATAAACGAAGTGTATCGAATTTTAAAATGGACCTATCACTTCATGACCTATTTTTGTAATTATGAAATGATTATAAGTGTGGCACCTATGCACACTGTGATTTAAATTGTGCTTCCGAACTTATTGAAAAGGACCAATAAGGGATCAGAATGATTATCACAGGGACTACTCTCTTCTCCGTTTCCAAAATTTTATTGACTCTCTGTTTGAAAAAGAGCACAAGCTTTATTTAGATCCTTCTTGTAAAAAAACTACCACTTTTAGTTAGTGTTCTTACAACTTGTTCTTGGATGAAGCCAGGTAATTCAATATTTTTTGATCCGATATTGCTGAGGGTGAGAAAAACCCCTACAGGCAAAGCCGGGTGTTAAATTATAAAATTACCTGCAACAAAATCTCCAAATCCAATTGTTGTAAGTGTAACAACAGAGTAATAGACGCCAATATAAAAGCTCCAATTCTCAACAAAGCAAAAGATTACAGCAGGAATTAAACAAAAAAGTGC
Organism: Trididemnum clinides; assembly: GCA_963675345.1. Lineage (NCBI taxonomy): Eukaryota > Metazoa > Chordata > Ascidiacea > Aplousobranchia > Didemnidae > Trididemnum > Trididemnum clinides. The sequence goes on along the minus strand of OY776303.1, from coordinate 6,493,473 downwards.
AAAACCAATCAATGCGAAAATACTAAAAATGAAAAGATTGTGTTGCCATTGAGGGGCTGTCTTCAAGCATTTCTAAAAATCATTTTCATCAGTTCAACTCTTATTTTAATTAAATAGAAATGCATTTGCATCTATTTTTAAAGCTTACCAGCTTGTCAATAAAATTGGTGATTCTTTTCAAAGCCTCACTAAAAATTCCTCCCAGAGCAGCAAATAAAATAGCAAATACAGGAATACCAATCAGGGCATAAAAGATACATACAACCCGACCAGCATAAGTAGTTGGCGCAATATTTCCATAACCTGTAACAGCAAGAAAAGGTTTTTAATTCCAGCAATATTATGAAAGAAGTAATACAACACAATTTACGGTTTGAAAAGTTAAATAAAATCTGCTGTATTTGAAATGGTTAATTCATCGTGGAAAATATTTGTTGAATGCATTATGCTTCGTTCCCTGCATCACAACTGTAAACAGAGCTATCTGCAACATCACGCACTCCAATGCTCTCTATCTGTTGCCAGGTAGATGGAGGCCACTACTGTACCGAGCTGTGATCCCCAACTGTGGGTGGTGACTCCAAGTACAATTTCCTGTTGTTATATAAGTAGAGTAATATCAGAATGTTTACAGCCCCTCCCAAAAATTTTTAAAATGAGTAAATTACTTGCTTTTAAAAAACAATTTTGAAGAAAAGTCATGACTTTTATTTGAAGTTGATAGCAAAGCAGTTACTCTAAAACACTTAATCTTAAAACAAACGCAAGGTCTTCACTTCCGTTTGAAAACAAAACTTGCAAAAAGTCACCATTGAAAAATTTATCTCCAAAAAGGTATTTGACTTTGTTTTGAGACACAAGTGCCTTCACCCCCTTCCCCTCCAAACAAAACAAAGTGTCACACCACTAGTCAGAATTGCAAATACTTGCACACTTTGATTTTTGTTTAAATCTGAGTTGCCTCAAATAAAGTTTGGGAGCCATAGGCCAGGGGTGGCCAACCGTGGCGCATTGCGCCAAATTTGGCGCATTGCATGATTAGAAGTGGCGCATTCCAGGTTTAAGATTTTCCGGGCAATTTGGGTAAGTGTCCTTTCATCTGGCCTAAAAATTTGTCACTCCAATAACATCTCCAAAAAAAAAAAAAAAAGTCCGCACTTGGTTGGCCTCACGTTTGGTGGCATATTTAAGCCAAAAGTGATGGAAAAGGTGCAGCGAAACAGGGGATGACCTTTTTTTTCTTTTTTGGAGATCACCGCTGAATATGGCCTTGTTTTGACTTCAAAGTATAAATATATTACTACATGTTTGAGAGCAATGAAAAGCTATGAATGTTTGTGTGGCGCATCTTCAAATGAATGCTTGTGTGGCGAAAAATTTTGGCGCATGGACTGAAAAGGTTGGCCACCCCTGCCATAGGCAAACAGTTCGGTTACTATTTTTGTTACCACTTTTTGCCTGACGTGAGATAAGATGAGCTTTTTCATATACATTACCAATTTGAAAATGATTTTTTAACTCTTTCGCTCCCGTGATCATCGATTGATGATCTCATGTTTTCAGTGTTTACCTCAAATTTTTTTTAATTGAGTTACAAAATTAGTTTACTAAAAATCGATTTGTGACTTTATTTTTCATCCGATTTTCATAAAATTTTCAAAAGATCACGCTTATTTCCTCATGCATTCGAAGATGTATAATTTGTACCCTAATTCTTGGATTTTTATACCCAAAATGGGCTAAACAGACCAACAACCCAGCTGCAGACGACAAAATCGGCCAAAATCTCAGCACGTGCCAACTACCGTAAAATCAAATTGAGATTACATCTTTACCACAAAACCAAACCCTTTATCATTAACACAGTCTGAAAACTACTCTTTTGGGGCATCATTTCACAAAATTTCAAGCGATAATAATAAAATTTACTTTTTTGAATTTCCAAATTTTTTAGGGGTCTCAAAACCCCCCAAACAAATTTGAATGGTAAGTAGATAAAAGTAAATTTAGTGCGTAAAAAATATGATATGTTGCTAAATACCGGTTACATTTGAAAGCTTAGGAAATTTGCTTTCCAGCAATATATGACTTTAAATAGTTTAGACTAAGTGGTATATGATATTTTCTGATCAAAAATGAGTACTGTACATCATGTTAGTTCAAACCCCCCCCAAAATTTTTTGACTAACCTTCACTAAATTATAATTTTTAGAAAAACTACACCCTTTAAAAAGATAAAATAAATTGCAAATGTTTCACCAATAAAGTCGTCATTTTGTATCAAATTTCCAAGGAGACAAGAAGCGAAATACAAGTTTAAAAGCTAGCAGAAGTTTGGCTTCTCTAAATCAAAGTTTGCTGTATCCCCCTTGTTTCTCAAAAAATGGGAAGGGTGTAAACAAGCTGCTGTTTCATTGTCAGTGACAGCATATTCTATTTAAACTTGATATTTTCTGAATCTTGAAGAAATTCCCTGTTCAAAAATACATAATGTTACATGGTTTAGGCTAACCTCTAGCAGATAATGACTGATCATATTTTAGGTACTAAATTTAACTACCAAAATTTGGTACCGGTCGGTACCGGTCAAAAAAAAGGTCATGTGCCTCAGAAAATTGCAAATTGTAGAAAACCTAGGCTTTTAGGTAAGTTTTGAGTGATGTACCTTGAAAGCTTATGTCCTTAGCATCATCTTGCGACCATTTCTAAAAAAATTGGTAGAAAATACAATCTGTAGTGATCTTTGAGGTGAGGGTACCTCTTTAATTTTGAAGACAACTACCCCCAGTTGGGGGGGTTAATTTGCATAAAATTTGGATATTCAAAAAAAATGTTTTTTTTCTATTTGAAATCCTCAAGAAATGTAGATTTCAACGATATATCACACTTAATGTAGAAGTAGACAGCTGAGTAATGATTTACAAACAAACTTGAGGTACATAATTATGACAGTTTTTCGCGCTGCCACCTTACGGACATTTTTTTTCGCTTTTCACGCGGGAGCAAAAGAGTTAAATCTTTGAAAAAGTTTGCGCACCAAGTATATTTCTGACATCACAATGGCGTTTATGAGGTGTTTTTTGACACTCATGGATTACCGAAGCAGATTGCATACTTATTTATGTTCTAAAAAGACGTGCCTCATTGTACAAATTAAAAAAAACGTTTTGTTTGAATCAGACAATGGAGTTAGTACGTCGAAACCATTAACTCTTTCGCTCCCGCGAAAAAAATGTCCGTAAGGTGGCAGTGCGAAAAACTGTCATAACCAAAAATAATTAATCATAATCATGTACCTCAAGTTTGTTTGTAAATCATTACTCAGCTGTCTACTTCTACATTAAGTGTTATATATCGTTGAAATCTACATTTCTTGAGGATTTCAAATAGAAAAAAAACATTTTTTTTTGAATATGCAAACTAACCCCCCAACTGGGGGTAGTTGTCTTCAAAATTAAAGAGGTACCCTCACCTCAAAGATCACTACAGATTGTATTTTCTACCAATTTTTTTAGAAATGGTCGCAAGATGATGCTAAGGACATAAGCTTTCAAGGTACATCACTCAAAACTTACCTAAAAGCCTAGGTTTTTTACAATTTGCAATTTTCTGAGGCACATGACCTTTTTTTGACCGGTACCGACCGGTACCAAATTTTGGTAGTTAAATTTAGTACCTAAAATATGATCAGTCATTATCTGCTAGAGGTTAGCCTAAACCATGTAACATTATGTATTTTTGAACAGGGAATTTCTTCAAGATTCAGAAAATATCAAGTTTAAATAGAATATGCTGTCACTGACAATGAAACAGCAGCTTGTTTACACCCTTCCCATTTCTTGAGAAACAAGGGGGATACAGCAAACTTTGATTTAGAGAAGCCAAACTTCTGCTAGCTTTTAAACTTGTATTTCGCTTCTTGTCTCCTTGGAAATTTGATACAAAATGACGACTTTATTGGTGAAACATTTGCAATTTATTTTATCTTTTTAAAGGGTGTAGTTTTTCTAAAAATTATAATTTAGTGAAGGTAAGTCAAAAAATTTTGGGGGGGGTTTGAACTAACATGATGTACAGTACTCATTTTTGATCAGAAAATATCATATACCACTTAGTCTAAACTATTTAAAGTCATATATTGCTGGAAAGCAAATTTCCTAAGCTTTCAAATGTAACCGGTATTTAGCAACATATCATATTTTTTACGCACTAAATTTACTTTTATCTACTTACCATTCAAATTTGTTTGGGGGGTTTTGAGACCCCTAAAAAATTTGGAAATTCAAAAAAGTAAAATTTATTATTATCGCTTGAAATTTTGTGAAATGATGCCCCAAAAGAGTAGTTTTCAGACTGTGTTAATGATAAAGGGTTTGGTTTTGTGGTAAAGATGTAATCTCAATTTGATTTTACGGTAGTTGGCACGTGCTGAGATTTTGGCCGATTTTGTCGTCTGCAGCTGGGTTGTTGGTCTGTTTAGCCCATTTTGGGTATAAAAATCCAAGAATTAGGGCACAAATTATACATCTTCGGATGCATGAGGAAATAAGCGTGATCTTTTGAAAATTTTATGAAAATCGGATGAAAAATATAGTCACAAATCGATTTTTAGTAAACTAATTTTGTAACTCAATTAAAAAAAATTTGAGGTAAACACTGAAAACATGAGATCATCAATCGATGATCGTGGGAGCAAAAGAGTTAAGAGCTTGTTTTCTCAATAACTGCCTCTGGTTGCAGACATGAAAAAACGGAATATCTCAAAATGTTCTTGTGCGATTCAAGTAAAATTTGTGATCAGTTCCCCCGTTTTTGATTGTGAGGAGGTTAGTTTGTTACATTTTCGCCACTAGATTACAGCAATCTCAAATTATAGTTACATTGTGGTATTTACTTTTGAATTCGCTAAAATTTTACTTCCTGCTGTACGAAATTCTTAGTGATGTTCTATTTTTTTTCAAAATCAATTTGCTGGGTGTGGATTCAGTGAACTTTATTTTACACGAGTATTTCATTTTGAAATAAAAAAGCTGGTGCAGCAATCACTTTGAGCATCTCCAGTTTTCACTACTTACAGGTGCCAGCCATATGTGTTTAAAATAAGCTTAAAAGGGCACTTCTAAGAGGACAGTTTCTATATGCGTAAGTTAGCCAGCTAACGCTTGAGAGAAGCAAAAAAGTATTACAGAAAACATGTTTTTGCAAAGTACCCTTGCATTGTTTGACGAAAAATCTAGATGTTGTAAGGCACCTTTTATCAGCAAGCAAATGATCATGAAAATATAGAAATAAACTTAATAGCTTAACTTTATTTCGTAATCAGCCGAATGTGATGGTACCTACTCCAGCCTAGACTAATGCTATTTCAATTCAAAATTCTACAAATTATAGGCTCAACAGAGTTGTGTTATTTATACAAGTTCAGGGTAAACGATGTCTAAGCTTTTAAAAACTGTGGTTGATAAAAGTGCCAATAAATGAAGGGAAAACTTGAAAACAAAGTAAAGAGGAGAGGAGAAATTTCATAAACATATGAATTAATAGATTTTTGCAAAATGCCAAAGAAGAAGCAGATAATTGGTAGATATCTGGGGTTGTTTGAAAATGGCACTTAAGACAAAAACAAAAGAGTAGCAAAAATTACTGAAGAACTGATACAGCTTTGGCAGAAGTTGAACTTTTTAATCGTGACAAAATATGAAGTTTGAGCAAAAGTATTTCATTTGGAAAAAAACTAAGTCAGCTACTGGAAAAAAAAAGGAAAAACTTGAAAAAGATCTTTAGAATGTTTTTGATGCCTCTAAAGTTGACGATATTGGGTGTGCAAAGAAGATCAAGAGCTTTACAAAATGCAAATTAAGTTACAAAGCCCAGTTGGTTATACAACGTCAAAAGTTGCATCTAAGTCTTCATTTCGTCCACCAAAAAAAAAATAGAATATGCACAGAAATACCTTTTAGTGCAACTGGCAAACTTGATATATCTTCCACAAGTGAATCTTCTACAGAAAGTGCAAGCACAGCTTCTGAGTATACTGTTGCGACCAAATTTCAAAACAAAAATATCAGAATTCTTAGACAGTGACAAGTCTGATTTTAAAGTTTTGCTTATTCACAAGACGGGCTTCAAGGGTTTGTACCGGCTTACCTGATGATGGTGTGGATTTACTAACTCCACCTCAGGAGAGCAATAAGGAGTAGAGTTATTGACAGTGTAAAAATGAAAATTCAAAAGATTAAAAACATATTACATCAGGAAAAAACCTTTGTCAACATTTTGATGGAAAAAAATACCAAATAATGTCTTAAAAGTCCAACTAGAGGTGTCAGCGTATCAGCTGTCTGTTGCGCTAGTGGATCTTCAAAAGATATTTTTACAGAAACAGTCCTTGATGAAATAACGTAATGCTTGGTTCAGCATTCATATGATTGTGTGACACTGCATCAGTTAACACAGAAAGTAAAAATGGAGTTATTATTCGTCAAAGAAAAAAACGGAGAATCTGCTAGTGAAGGTCTTCAAAAACCATAACACATGTCAAAATCATGTTTTGTATCTCATTCTTTGTTGTTTACTTGATTACTATTGTCTAACTGCTTAAAAAATAAAACAGAAATAAACTATGATGGGTTGGAAATTGTTCCGGCTGAAAGTGGAAAACCTATATGGAAGGATGACTACAAGTTTTTATTTGAATTATGTAAAGCTTACAATATTCTAATGAAATCGGGGCAATTCAAAAAACTGAAGTAGAAAAAAACTCATATTACTTCACAACGCTAAATGAAATTCAAGAGCAATATTCGCACTCATAGCATATTTTTTGCATTCAAAACATCGTCAAAAATTAAAAAAATATGTGACTTTATATTTACCGTTGGGGCAGAGACATGGTTTAGCAACCAACATCACAAAACGTCAATTCACCAAAATCTCCTTGCTGGTTTAACCTAGCTTTTATGCTTCAAAGCGCTAAAATGTTCTCAAACCCACGGAGTAAATGCAACTTCAGAAATTGAGGTACCACACTCCAATGTGGTAGCTGAAAGAGGAATGAAAGTGATGGAAGAAAATAAAATGAAGTCAAAAACGAAAAATATTAAAGGTTAAAGTTTGCAATTAGTAACTTGCACATGTGATTTAATTTTCCTATCTTCCGCTAATAGCCTACATACACAAATATTTCTGGGTTTAGATGCGCCAGATTTTTACATAGTTAGGCAAAATAAAAGCTAAATCTACCAATAGCAGGAAAAAGTTCATCAGTGACAACACCAAGCATTTGTGTTTGAAAAAAATCAAAACCCTGGGTACAGGCATTTAAACCTAAAAAAAGTCATAACTCTATTAGAGGCGGCAGCACATAAAAGCTGTTACTTTTGCATTTAAGCAAACTCAAAGTACCACAATGTAACTATAATTTGAGATTACCACGATCTAGTGGCAAAAATGTAACGAACTAATATATCTGATACTATTAACCTCCTCACAATCAAAAAGGGAAAACCAGTTACAAATTTTACTTCAATCGCACAAGAACATTAAGAGATATTCCGTTTTTTTTTATGTCTGCAACCAGAGGCAGTTATTGAGGAAGCAAGCTCTTAACTGTTTACGTCCAGAGATTCCATTGCCTGATTCAAAAACAAAAATTATTTTAAAAATTTGTACAATGAGGCACATCTTTCCAGAGCATTAATAAGTATGCAATCTGCTTCAGTAATGTATGAGTGTCAAAAAACACCTCATAAACGCCATTGTGATGTCAGAAATATACTTGGTGCACAAAGTTTTTCAAAGATTTTAAAAAATCATTTTTAAATTGGTAATGTATATGAAAAAGTTTGTTTTATTCCACAGCAGGCATTTTCAATTTCCAAAAAAGTCTTACAGTTCATAATTCTAAGTAAACACTACAAGTCTCAAAAAATGTTTTTGAACAAATAGAAAGTCGAAATTCAAGTAAATCAAAAATTTGCTATTTCCAAACAACTTTTGTCTACATTTATGAACAAACTACTACTATATTACTAAACTATTACTCTATTACTACACTATCAGTATTCCCTAAAATTCAAGCAAATAAAAATCTAGGATCAAATGAAGAGCAAATACAAGAACCTGCTCTTTTCTAAAGTTTTGCTTATTTTAAAGACCAACTGGTTGCTTTTCAACAAATCTCAATCCCCAATTACCGGTAAGTTTAAATCAGAAACTCCATGCTACTTACAACCGCCAATAATAAAACAAAACTGTGCTTCAAGAATAAAATTAAGTTAACAAATAGCTTGTTCACTTGTCCAACTGCTTGCACCGTTTTAAAGTTAGGCCAAATTGGTGGCATAAACCGTGTGAGCTCACTAAAATGTCCATAGAGCAGCACGCTATCCCTCATGCTTAATTTACAAATGGTGAGCTGCAAAAATTTATTTGTCAGAGCGATCGTTTGTGTCACAGCTAAAACTAGTGGGGTAAGTAAAAGGATGCATGAACTGTTTTGGGGTTAGGTCGACTTTGTGACGCAGATTGTCTGAATTGACCAAAATATCTGCAGAAAAATGAGTATTAAATTTTTTGAAACTATTTGTTTTCATGTTACCTAAGTTTTGGCTTATGCCACCATAAACAATGATGGAGATTGTAGGGAAATAATTACTCTATTATTGGGTACTGTCATTTTTGGAGCACAAGCTGTTTAAGATGGCGAAAAATGCCCATGGACTAAAACTAACAATGCGTTTTTTGATGAAAATGTGACATTTCGGTAACTTTTAATCTCATAGCAATAGGTCAAGTTAATTCAAAATTAAAAAGATGACAGGTAGACGGTAGCACGTAATGTGGTTATATGGCACAGTTGCAGATGATCAAAATGCCCATACACCAGTGGTGCTCAACCTTTTCCCAAATTACCTATCTGCACTGTTTACTGGATCTCCGTTTCTTCATCCAAATCAAATTAAACCATTTCAGCTACCTTAGAAGCAGTCAAAAGACCAATGATAACCAACAAACAAAACATTTCAATTCAAAACAACCAGAAAAACACTTGAATTTTATGTCTTGTTTTTGGCAATGTGTCTTATTTTTGAGGAAATTTAACTCCAGAACCAACAATCTATTCCAAGCTTTTGCCGTAAAATCAACGATGTTAGAAAAAAAGAGCTTGCACCGAAGTGTTGAAAAAGGCAGCAGTCTTTATATCTTGAGACAGTGGCACAGCAGAAATTACTAAACGGAAACAAACCAAGAGCTTTAGTTTTAAGAAGTAGCTATAATTGATTTAATGATGACGAAAAGGGGTACAATACACTACCAAATACAATAGCTTTCCATATAATGCATTCAGTGGCAAACTTTTTGTATATAAACAGCACACCCAGCATGTCAAAACAAGAGGCATTGTTTTAAACAACAACCATAGAAACGCCAGTGTCTTGAGGTGATGACTAAATCCCAACCTGCAGTTTCTTGTCTTAGTTATTGTCAACTAAATGAGGAACTTCCCAAAGATTAAAAAAAACTTTAGGCAGACCAGTAAAAATTCATTGAAACCTAGGGCAGTACTTCCCAAACATTTTTGTCTATTGGCACAGTAAAAAAGCTAAACAAATTTCACAGCACAACAGCCACATGAATTTATTCATATTGATCGTGAGTAGGATTACGGGTGACAGCGAGAAAGGATATGACCTTTTTTTCAGAGATCACTTTTTTGGGCTACATAACATGACCTCTGACGTTATCACTTATTATAATACGGTTTTTAAGCTGATTTTTTTTTACTTTTTTTGATTCCACAATTCCATCTTTCGTTGTGTTTCATGTTTTTTACCATTACCAAAAGTTGGTCAAGATTTATTTTAGGACTCACTGTGTTTATGCATATGCCTTGTCAAAATTTCATCAGCACAACCACTGCAAAGGCTTACCTATTGTTGTTACAATGGTTCCACAAAAAAAGAAAGATTTGTTTAACTGCCAATTTGATGGACAAATAACATGAAATCCTTCAAAAATAATTCCTTGAGAGCGAAACTCTGAAATGTTCTAAATAAAAGTACAGATATTTTGCTAAAAAAAAGAACCACCATACTTAGATTACTCTTGGAATATTGTAAAGTGGTCATACTATCAGGGTGCAGAAATGTAGGCAAAGAGGCATGTTTCCTACTTTGAAAATCTAAGCCTTGTAATTCAGCATTTGATGATTCAGCCCAAAAATTGGAAAAATTTAGCAACAGAAAACCGTTTTTTGAGAACATCCTTATGTTTGTTGATTGATTCTACTAAACATTATGAAAGTTTACTAAGGAATTGACAGTATTGCTTGAAGTAACTCTAATTACCACCCTAAAACCCTGATTTGAAGTTCTGTATTTCAGTGACATTCGATTCCACATAATCAGCAATGTTGCTGATTCCTTAGTAGACCTCATTAATCTAACGAGCAGCACTAAAACACAGAAATACAGAAGTATAAAAAACACTTTTGCCTAAAGTACAGAAATCATAGAATAACAAAACTGAGCGACCGTTCTTGAGGTCAACTAAGTAATTACATATTGAGATGCATACACTAACTCAACTCATGTGCCAATACTTAATTCTACCCAATTGGGTAGTTGTGTGCTTAGTTTCTATTGAGTTCAGTAAAGTTTGTATGTTTACAATTTCTGTACTTCAGTTGGTACTATTCCCACATTTCCTTAATGCAGTCATTTCATGTTTCATCAGAATTTTCGAATTTCAGTGATTCCACATTTCCCAACAAATTCCATAAATCAATAATTTCATGCTTTTGTAAAATTTTCATAATTTAGTGCTCTGGTATTTTAATGTAAATCTCTGTAATCTGCATTTCTGCATTTTAGCGTAGTGCTAATTATTGTCCTTGTCCCTCCAGCTCTCTGCCCACATTAATATTCTGGCAATAACCATGGCAGTGTGGGCATTTTACTAAAGTTTAAACAAACTTCAATGACAATAAATTAGGGTAGTGGCTACTCTGAAATCAACAGCATTTTACCGTTGTACTCTATTTTGTTGTACATGATTACTGTTTCTTTAAATAAGCATATTTGCCGTATTGCTGGGGATTGTACATTGGAGGTTAAATTTTTGTCAAGTCACGCATTTAATACATCATAGAAATTGACCAATCACAAACGACCAAAAGTCACATTTTAAAAATATTATTGAAATTGACCAATCACAAACGCTCCGTGGCAAAACAAGGTTCCAAAGGTAAAATGAGGTTAACAGCAAAGTAGCCACTGCCAAAAATTAACCACGCACCATTAAACACGACATGTTGATAGTGAAGAAGATAAGTAGCCATTTTCAATGGTTAAAGATCAACAGTACATCACTACATGCTAAAAAAAGAATGACTGAAAAGTGCAACTCAATGACAGATGATTTTTGATAATTCCTAATGGTTATGTTGTTTAACAAGCATTTTATGTTTTAGAAAAAATGATATGCATCACAGAGCATGGGAAATCTTTGAAACTCTACCTTATGCTTGAACATAAACGTATACTTTTGTACAAATAAATAAGTTTGCCAGTTCTATTTTTATATTACACCAATACAGCTTAGGATAAGCAGTAAAAATCATTTTAATCCTAAACCAAATGGGTGCTATATACTCTTCAATAATCTTAGTTTTCAAGCACTTAACGTACATTGATGATGTGCTGTACAAATTCTTTACTCAAGTTTCCACCAGCTGTTAATGCTGAAAAATTAGAAAGATTGGCAAAGTTTGCAATATACGCTTTTGCTTCATCACATCTTTTCTTTTCTGCAGGTCCTTCAATAGCATAAAATATTCCAGCTCCAATCACCAAATAAACAAAATAAACACCAATTAGCAACAGTAATTTTAACCCTTTAGCATTCATAGCTATTAAAGCAAAGCGCTGGGACTAACCAAATTATCCCAAAATCTACTCTTAGTAGTAGCCTAAAATATTGTTGCATTTTACTAAGGGTACAAAAACAGTGTAACAAAAAACAAATTGCCTAACCAACCAACACAAACATTTCAGTATAGCAAAAACTCATGATGAAAACAATATTTATTACAATATGTTAAAACATAACCTGACACAAATGCAGTTGAACATAGACAATCTCAATCATCACAGCTTAGTTGCAGAAGACCATGACTTGTAGTGATGTCAAGGACAGAAAATTGTGTGTTTGCTGTCAGCACACATTTTTGTATACCACGCTGCACTGCACTGCGTTAGTCAATCTTTTCATCGCTCTTTGTCATCCAGACAAAATACATCACTCATAACACTAAACAACACAATTGACAACAAAAAGGGACATGCAACTACACCTCAAAGCATTGTGACACGCACTTAATAATAAAGCAAACATCTATGGTATAATTATGCATGGCTTCATTACTTTCTTCATAGTAGTGATGAAACAACACAATAATAATAATGTTACAAAAGTTGCAAAGCAAAAACCAAATGGGAAGCAGAATTCAAAACCTGTGCCGCTCCATGTAAATGTATGCTACATTGGTTAAATTTAACTACACCTTGCCCAAGGATGGGCAAACAAACCAAAATGCAGAAGCAGTATTCCATTCCAACAACTACAGAAAACTCAAAGAACAACTGGATTTAAGTTTATTTTTAAAAGATGCCAGAGTAGGGCAGCTTTTGAAGTGAATAATTACACTGCCAAATACTTTTGGACCAATGTAGTTTATTGGCTGCTAGCAGACAGTTGCTCTAAAGGCACATGCCATAGTCTGGTTACTGTTTATTATTATGATATGACTAGTTTTTAATAAAATTAGATTTTGCAGCACATCAGAAAGGATTTTGTGGAGATGTTTGTACATAATAGTTACCATTTCTAATTTGCACAGTTGTTTGATACTAAGAAGATTATTTTTTATCATAATATTCTTAGCATAGTCTTTTCGTCTCAAGTCAAACGTAATTTGCAAAAAAATTTTTGCCCTAGTTCAGTAACCATCTAGTCATTGCTTCATGGAAGCAATCGAAGTACCAATTGACCATGCAGTATCGCACATAACTTACTATTAACGGATCATTAAATATCAACATTGATTTAACATTCAAGTATGCTCTTACACGCTCTTACACGCATTATAGATCAAACCTCCATTTGAGCATGATTGAGAGTTTTTTTCGATACTTGGTCTGCTTTTTGATACTGTCAACCATGAAATCGTGCCTTTAACAAGATTTTGTGGTTGATAGTATCAAAAGATTTCAAAAAGTCCAAATATACTCCAAGCATATCTTCTTTATTTTGAAAAGCATCTGTGATTTTTCTTACTAATAAAGTGTCTTTATCTGAACACAAACAGTTCATTGCCAATAAGTTTAGAGTGTCTAACTGCTTAAGAATTCAATTTATTTTAAACAACTTTTTCAAGAACTTTTTAAAGTGAGGAAAGAAGGGCTATAAGTTTATAGTTTGAGACATCATTTTTGTCACCTTTTTTAAAAAATAACCATTATTTTGGCTTGCACAAAAGTGGTAATGAATTTTACTTTGCATAAGCAAAGGTTGAATATGTGAGTGAGCACAAAGAGCTGAACGTGGGAGGCATTTCAAGACAATTAGGTATTTGATCAATGCCTGCACTTAACTTGATACTTGGATTCATGAGGAATCAATGTTTCTAAATTCGTCAACAACTTTCCAGCTATAGACTGGCTGAATTCTTTTATTGCAAGACATAATTTAACAGATTAGCCTAATATTTTACAATTTTTGATATGGCACCTTCTCATTATTAAATTCCTGGCTGTAATTGGTCTAGAAGGAAAGCAGCAGAAACACCTTGGCATTTATTTACTCTCTACAGCTCCAGTTTTGGCAAAAAATGTGGATGAACAGATGAAAAAAAGCATTGAGAAAGCCTGACTTCTTTCTTGCTTCAATGCAAGATAGCCAGAAAGCACACTTTATTGAAAATATGCTTCACAGAAAAACGTAAAAAAATAGGGTAAGCTGGGGTAAAGTGTGCTAAGTGTAAAGTAAACTGTAGTTTTTGAATTTCTGTGGTAAAGAATATTTATGCCTATTTTTCATGTTCATTACTTTGTATTGCTTGTCATTATGTAAGCTTTACAAATATATATGTTTCAGTATCTACTGTTTTTGTCAAGAAAAATGGGAACCTAATGATCTGTCTGATAAATACTGGTGTTGTCGTGATTGTTTACCAGATGATTTTGATTATGAAAGTGACTTTTTCTGTGTTGAACGTAATCCCTCAGTTCAACTACTAAAGCCCTTTAATGTCAATATGGACAACTGGCATTATGGTGAGAAGCTGTAGGCCTACTTGGTTCCAAGAATTTTAAAAGAGAGGTTGTGGCTATTTGGCGCTTTTTTGTTTGTTACCCCAGGCCATCATCTCAAATGTATTGCATAGAATTGCACCCCTAGTGTACACTCCACTATACATTCAAATATCAGGCTGCCCCCTCCAGTGTACACTGCCTTTGTCCAAGTACTCTGCCAGTGAAGATTTGAACCCAAAGCCATAGCATTTCATCCAAGATGGTGGTCTGGGATACCATAACAAACAAAAAAGTGCCAGCTATTTTGTCAATGGCATTTTACCCTAGAAGGCTATTTTTTCGTTTGTGATTGGTCATACATTGAGACATTTGTGATTGGTTAATTTTGTTTTATCACGTGCCTTTTAGTTGTTTCTGATTGGTCAATTTTAATGATCAATTAAAAAAACGTGCCCACCCCAGTGTATACTACCCCACACATTCACATACCAGGCCCCTTCCAGTGTATGCCACCTTGCTCTAATTGCCTTGCCAGCCCAGATTCCGACCTGTAGCCATTACATTTCAAGGCAGCCTGCTATCCACACACCACAGCATCATTGCCAGAACTGTAGCAATTATGGCTATTTAAACACATGAATGGTGTAAGCAAAATGGCATCCAAGGGTAAAATGCCATCAACAGCAAAATAGCTTCTCCCTAAATAAGCATACATCTACTTAAAACACAGGAAGTAGTTCTCTTTACCCCTTGTCATGACTGCATAGGGGTAAAGTGAAGGTTAATACAGAAATCCAATGTAGTTCACATCACCCCAAGAGCAAAGTAAACTACCAAAGTGATTTTTTAAAAAAGTCATTTTATGCTAAAATATACTTTTAATTAAACCAATGTTGGTCTTAACAGTTGCAGTAAATGACAAATGTTTATTAGTGGCAATTTTTTTATCAGCTTGTAAATGTTTTGTACTTGTGAAAATCTGAAAAAATAGTCCAAATTTGCCCCAGTTTACTCTATAGGATAAAAAAGTGATTCATACCCTGAAAAGTATATGGGCTACACTAAGATATGGAAATACATATGCCCACAAAAATATGGAATTATTGAATTGTGGAAACTCATGCTGAAATATAAAATCACTGGATTACAGAAATGTATAATAAATTTAGAGGCATTGAATCATGAAAGTTATTGATAATGTACTGAATTAATGAGTTATAATACTTTATCAAAAATTACATACATAGGAAAAACTACCAAATATACCATGGAAATCACAGAAATATTACGAATATTTAAGTTGGTCTACAGTCTAGTCATTTAATTATTTTATTTTCGCAATTTTCTTATTTCAGGCAGCTACTGTCTTGTGCTTCTGGATTTTATTGTTTTCCAAGGATGTTATAGATTTGTGATTCAGCTGTGATGTGGTGCAGCATGGTGTAAACAAAGATAAAAATTTGTGGATGCTATCATATCAATCTTCAATTTAGTAGCAAAGAAATTTCTGTAGAAGTAGTATATCCACTACCAAAAAAAAAACGAGTGATGAAAATAGTTTTTTGATAGTTTTAAAAACATTTAAAAGCTAACACGTAAATCACAATTTAAATGTTACATGATGGGTGATTTAAAAATTTGATCATTTTGAGGTAAACACTCAATATGCTGACATTTATGCAGACCTACTACTTGAAAATAACTTTTACCCATTAATGAAGAAACCAACAAGAACATCATTGAAATCAAAATATTCCACAATTAATCATGTATGAACTAATTTTACTGGATCCCAAATCAAAAGTGTAATGATAGCCCATGAAATTGCTTACCACCTCCCTATGATGCAAGTTTCTTACCTAGGGCAACTCTTTTCAACAACTGATGCAAGTACATGGACATACTGTGCCCATATCTGCAAGCCTTCTGAAGATCATTGGAAAATATTGACTGAAGTTGAGTACTATGAGATGGGATGACTTTGATCAAAATAAACATTTTTTTTATCTGGCATAACACAACTTACTGCTAAGCTTTCATATCTGGCTACACATACCACTTCAGGTCTCAGCTCTTGCACCTGAAATGTTAACTTAAAATTAACTCTCTTCTCCCAAATGCTCCCTAGTGGGCATTTATTTAGTAATCAAAGTTTCCCTACTGTTGGGGCAACTTTGATCAGACATTTATTTTTTATTTAAAATTACTTTTACTTCATGCTACTTGGCAGCTTTAATCAGCCTTCATTTTTTAAAAATTAAAGGAGTATAAAGTGTCATTCCAAGGTTTTAAGATGAAAAATCAATGCAAGTTGCTCAATAAAAGAAAAGTATTTGGAAAAAAGCCAAAAATGCGAGTTTTTACAGAAACTTTCACAAACAGAATTTTATTGGTCACCAACTGCACTGAAGAGACCTGATATGTCGAAACAGTATCACTGTCTGCAGTTTGCTAAGTGCATTGCTAGTCTCTTGCATTACTATAAGAGCTTGTGACTGCACTCTTGTTCTAGCAGTTGTTAGACTTAGTGCACCTGCAACAACTGCCACTCATTCACGAGTGATACAGCTTCGCAGAGGTTGACAGACCATCCACTACAATAAACCCAGTAGTAGGTCCCACAAGAGTGATGGTCTAAGCTATGGTTTATTAAAAGTCTCTAGCTTCTTATTGGTCACAAACTACACCAAAGAGACCTGATAGGTGGAAACAGAATTTAATTTTGATTATTTTCAGACAACACAAGGAGAGGTATTGAAGCAGAAGAGCATGTACTAAATCAGAGCAATGATATTTTTCTTTTGCTATCAGAAAACAATCAAACTGTATGGTGTTTGGGTAGTGCAATAATTGTTATCGTATGACTTATGTTTTGACCTTGCTTTCTCTGAGTTTTCTTTTGACATTTACTTTGACAGCAGTGAGTCTGCAAGAAATCCATTACTCAGTAATTGAAGCATTCATTGGTGCCTCATTCTCCAACATCATTATCATTTTCTGGCAATCTCATCACCACTTGGTTTTGATCTAAGGAATGCAAACTGGAAATCAAGTTTTCAGATTTCATACTACTGCATAATCATTTCAACATCAAAGGGAAATGACTTTTGGAAATTGATTTCTTTGTTCAGAATTTTTTCCTCCAATTTTGCAGGATCTTTTTCCAAGAAAGTTTTGTAAGTCTGAATCTAGCAACATCTAGTGGCTGGCACTGAAGAGTTGAGTATGCAGGCAAGGCTATGAATCAAATACCATTGTCAAGGCACACTTGTATCACTTTCTGCAAAAAATGAGATGGAAGATTGTCTCCAATAACAACTTTCCTGCTTGACTTGCTTGCAACATTTGGCATAACGATTTTACAAAAACAAATCTTAAACGTTCCACAATCAAATCACCCACTTTAATTAGCAACTTCACATACTGTTCCTAAGGTCCATCCTCACTCCAATTGGGATAAACATTTTTTGCTGTATACACCACCATCACAGGGAGATATGAGCCTACTGAGTTGCCAGAAAACATAGTAAGTGCTTGTTTGGAATGTTTCATTTTTTGCTCTACTTGCCACAATCTTTGAATAATCACTTTTTTAGTCCCCAGATCATCAGCGAAGTTTGTTTCATTGTAATTGTTTAAATTTTCTGGAGCAATTTTATTCAAAGTATCCACAAAATCATCGTAATATTGATTAGTTACATTTAAGTCAAGTTCAGCCAATCGTTGAGTTAATACAAACTATCTTACACAGCTATAGCAGTATAGTCCACTCGCTGGTAGTATACAGAGCTATAGTCCACTTGCTTAGCTTAAGCTGTTAAGGTAAGTAGCTAAAAACCTTGGCTCAGCGGTGCTCTGAATCTAATAGCATACGTCTTTACTGATCTGTGCTTTTCAATTTTTTATTACCTCTGAAAATTGCACATGTCTGCTTAAGTAAGATATTCTCAGGAGATACCTGACTTGACAACTTGGCGGTTTTTTCGGTATCTCCTGGTCTGTAAATACTTCTGTTTTTGTGTGCACATCTTCATATTTCAGTGCTATTTCGTATTGCATCCGCGTCCCTATAGACGAACCAAATAATAAACTGAAACAGTACAACAATCACTAATTTTCCATTCTACTTTCTTCTTAAAATCGTTCAGCTTGAATCATTTAATTTATGCACAGTTTTACTTTAGCTTGGCGCTGGCCAACCCTTAAAATTAAGCAACCTACAGCGTGCACTATTAGTCAAGCGTGACAATGTAAAATCAATAGGAAGGTTGCATATGACGTCACACATTTCGCGCCAAAAATACTGGCTGACCAAAAGCTGTAATTTATGCTGAAAAAATATAGGGCGAACACCAACTTTTGGATTTATTTTGAAAACTAATGAGAAATTAATTAAAATTTGGAATGAATTATAGCTAGTTGGATACTCGAAAACAAATAAATTTGACCAAAAGCAATTTGGTTAAGATTAGGTGTTCATTTCCTCTCTTCAAAAAAAAATTTCTTTCCCAATTTCCTTACACTAAAAAAAATTTAGGAGTGGTCCATTTTTTACACTTTTCTAGAAACTTAGAATGACTCCTTAAATACAAAGATTAACCCAAATTGGCCCAAGCTGCACATTGTTTTGTATTGCATTTTTTTTTTTGCACCCAATGGCAAATTTGTCCTTTTTCAGCGTGTTTATTATTGAGTGTTTTTTACACCCACCTGATGAGACCCAACAATGTCGAACCAAGTCCGGGCTATTGCCGTCATGCAATAGATTGCTGTATGGTACCGCATGGTGTTGGTGACCATTTTTGAGCAAAATTTTCTATTTTACTTTATTGTGATGCTGGAAGCAGATCCCTTTCAAAGGGAGATCGCCTTGAAAATTGCTAATTAGCAACTAGCAACTTTTATATTTTGTGCTTGTCAGAGTCTGAGTGGGGTCGAATTGCCCCCAGAAATTCAGCCGTTAATAACTTTGCAACAGCTTGCATTAGCGTTTTTATTTTTATTTAGAAAGATGCGGAATGTATTTCTCTATGTAATTACTAACATTTGTTAAGATCAGATCCTTTCATCAATATCCTTTCAGTTACGGTATCAATAAAATTATTTTTATTCCGTCCATTTATTTGAAAAATAAATAATGAAGTGCCTTAATTCAGGGTTTGACAAGCTTTAAATTGCAGTTTTTAATGACTTCGAGTGCCAAAAATTTTGGATTTTTACAGTCTGATTTTAATAGTATTTCATGATTACATGTTTGTGAAATGTGGAAGTGCGACCAGTTACATATGCCATGCCAAGTGGTGTTTCAAAATTGTTGGTCAGTTGTATTTAGGTGCCGAAGACGAGAAAAATTTTCTTGCCTTTTCATCATAAAAGTGCTCCAAAAAGCACCAAAATAGAAACAGGATCATTTTCTAATAAAAATGATCCAATAAGCAATAATTGATCCAATAAAACCACTGCACACTACAAATTTCTCAAAAATTTTAAAATTATTCCATCTTGCTGTGTTGATCTCCAAAATAAAAAAGATATTTTTTCCATTTGCCACATTGTCTCAACTTTCGTAGTTGGTTGTTTAAAAAAAGTCTTTACTTTTAACAGAGCCCAGATGCCCCTTGTAACGATGTACTTTCAGTACCATCTTTCATTAGACCTAAGACTTCAACATTGGCATTCAATGCAGAAATATACGTATGTTTTCAAGTCAGATTAGTTCGAAACAGTAGAGCAGGGGTTTTTAACGTTTTTTGTACAGTAACTCATTTTAGCAAACCACTATAGCCCTACGACCTCCAGCTAAAATTCGAATGAAGCGAATTACAGTCGTGTACACGAAATAAACAAACAAGTCAAAAATTACATAAGCTTTAACAGTTTAATGCAATCTTCATGCATTACAAATTAGTGTCATTGAGATGGTTGGTGCTGCATCTTGGCGACTAAGCTGTCTATGTGCGGCATCGTTGCTAATAGAGAACACTTTAGATCTGCCTCCACTTGTAACTTGTTCCTGTGTTTTGATTTTATTCGTAACAATGAGGAGAAACCAGCCTCACACAGATAAGTTAATGGAAATGGCATCAGATGGCGGAAGGATTTATTTGCAGCTTTAGGATACGAAGAAGCTATATCTATCCAAAATTCAGGTAAGGTTTGAAAATATCTTCGCTGTTGAATCCATTTTTAGAGTTATAAACTTTTCTTGGGTGTCCTCATCACCATCGAACATATTAACCACGTCTTCATCTGCAATCATGTATGGATTTCTAATATAAGCCAAATCGTCTCTACCTACGTCAGGAAAATATTTGAGAAATCCTTTGTGAAGATATTAAAGGTGGCTAATAATCTGTAATTTAGTGTTATCGTCAAGGTACATATCCTCAGTGTCTTCAAGGAACTAACTCACTTAGGGTAGAAAACATTCCATTCTTACCTACTTCTATCTTCCTTTTCCATAGTTCCAGCTTTGCATTGAAAGAGTATCCATAAAATCAATGATTGTTTTGTCTCTTCCTTGCAAAGAGATGTTTAATTTATTGAGTTGGCCAAAAATATCAACGAGATAAGCCAGTGATGCCACATCGTCTTTCAAAAACTTAATTATATCTCCCTCTTTTTGCTCTTTAAAAAAGTTGATCAGTTCAAACACCGGTTTTAGCACGTTTCCCTTTGACAACCACCGTACCTCAGTGTGGTGCAAAAAGTTGCAGTGATCCGATTCCATTTTTTCACAAAAGCGTCGGAATAGGTGTGTATTAAGTGCGATGGATTTTACTGCGTTATCACTTGCTTAAGCACTTTTATCAATTCCGGTGACCATGTCTTCAAAGCCAAAGTTTCGCAGTCGGTAGGCCTTGAGTTCAGTCGGTTGACCTTGGATGAGTCGGTAGATCTTAGAGCGTCCGCTTTGCAGTCGGTAGACTTTGAGTTCATTCCCTAAGTCGAGTCATACCAAAAGACTTCAAAAAATGGTATTCACAGCTTCCCTGCTTGGCGCTCAGCATAAAAAAGATATAGTGTGGAGAACAAGTCGGCAAGCTTGCTTGTTGTGTTCTTGGGCAAGGCACTTAACGGGATGCCTCCACCTTTATGTAGCAGACAGATGGCCTACCCGTACTTCATCGGGTTACAATTGTGAAGTTGCTAACCCAGCATGTTGTAAAGAGCAACTCTTGGGTACCGATCAGTGGTAGTTCGCCTTATTGGCGGTGGGGTTACCAGTCACTCATGACTGGTTCAAAATGGGCTGCCATCTTTCCCCTAGCCTAATTTCAATTAGGTTGACGGCATGAACTTGAATTGCCGTTCGTACCGCACCTCCATCCCGAGGAAGAGGAGCGTTAATCACAACAACAACAAGCCAAAGCTTCACGGTGCAAAATACAATGTATAAAAGTACAGTCTGCAACCACTTTATAAACCTGTGCTCGAAACCCTGAACTTTGGCCTAATATAACCGGAGCACCATCTGCACAAATTCCACAAAGCTGTTCCCATTTGATATTATTTTTCTTAAAAAAAGAATCAATATTTTGATAAATGTTCTCCCTACGTGTTCTAGATAGCAAATCTATACAGAATAGAAATTCATCTTTGAATACACCTTTGTGAACGTTAAGCACAAATGCAATAAGTTGTGCTCAGGATGAAACATTTGTCGACTCATCTATCTAAAGGGCAAAGGACCCAGCTGACTTCATTTCATCGATTACGTGATCTTTGACGTCCTCCGACATCATCATAATTCTACGTTGCATAGTATTATCCGAAAGTGGTGGTAAATTCAATTTGTTTTCTGCTTCAGTGACAATTATTATTTGATCTATGTCTTTTGCGCACGGCAGTATCAATTCTTCTGTAACTGTGTGAGGCTTCTTTGCTTTAGCAATCCGCAAAAATACACGAAATGGCACTTCCACAGCAGCTCGATGTTGTTGCTGGAATGCTCCGGAGGTATCCATGCGGGATCGCTTGAAAGTATTTGATTTTTGTTCAAAAAGTGTTTAATCTTTGTTTTGTAGGCAAGGATGAGTGGTTCTTAAGTGTCTTTGCCGCTTTGGTCGTTTCACAGTCTCTGCTGAAAGAACTTTCATGCAAATTACGCACTGAGGCTTTTGTAACCCATTTGAGAAGATATCAATAAAGCCATACTTTAAAAATGCATCAGAATAATTTCGATTTTTTGCCATGACTCCACAAAGTTTAATTCTAAAAGTTGTTTTGTTTTTTCTAAATTTAAACAGTTTTAATCAAATTACTTTCAAAATAGCGTTTTACTTTCTGCAAAATTTTAAGGAAGCAATACCGCATATCTTCCATATAATTTACTATCTGAAAATAAATGACTAAATAAATACAGTTGAAAGAAATACCAACAACGAACACTTGATTAGCATTAATCGCTAAGTAAATTAATCGAAGTAACTAAACTAAATTAATCAGCTAACCAAAGTAAATCATATCACAAGTGAGTCTATTACAGCTGCTATCTAGCTAGATCTAGTGAATGAATATAACGCATAGCCACGTAGCCTAAGAAATAAACGAACAAATAAGCGAACAATAGATATCTCATAACGGTACATTTAAATACTTTATTTTCAGTCTACTTTGCATCTTAGCTCGCGACCCCCAAGGGGGTCGCGACCCACAGATTAGAAACCACTGCAGAAAAGGAATGCCGTTTTATATATAAAACAGGATGGAAATGCCGCCCCCACGCGTTCCCATCCCACAACACTCTTGAAGTCCACCATCTAGGAGCGGATTAGCAGTATGTGAGGCCCTGGAAAATGTAACCTAATTGTGGAATCCTTTTAGCGCTATGAATGTCACGGGAGGCGAAAAACGTGAAAAACACGCAAACATGATATTACGTCACAGGAACCACGAGCGCATATACTACTGCCACATTCTGCAAATTTTAAGTTTTTTATCCAAACCTGGGTTGTGCAAATTGCGGTCCAAGAGCTGAAAATGTGGGCCCGTGCCAGGATGTGACTTGTTGTCCTAGTTCACAGGTTGATCTCGCTAAATATAAATAGGCTTAATTTAAAACTTTGCGAGTAATTATCCATAGGTTAAGAACCATTGGCTTAGGAGGCTATTACTCAAACTACCTAATCTATTCGCACAGTTACAATTACATGTACTATTGTCATTAGCGCAAACAGAATCAAATTTTGGGGAGCTGAAAATATATTTTTTTGGTTTTTAATTTAGTTAAATGGCGTTTTTTGGGATCGACTTTTTTCATTTATAATGATAATCAATTTTCTATTCCCCAAATTTATTCAACCGTACCTCAAAATTATGTGGCAGCTTTTTTAGAGATCGATGCTTTTTAGTCGTAAGATCTAAAAATTCTTTCATTCTTCAATCGGTTTAGCAAAAAATTAGAGGGAGCTAAGACTCTTGTCCTCCCTGGTCATGTTTATGCTGCGAGTTAGTCAGTACATCCAAATTAACTAAGCTATTTCTAAATCACATTTCGTTTCCAACCGTCAATATCAGGCTCTAGCAGCCAACAATTTTTGTCACTGTGATCATCATTTTTGTGTATTAGAATTACACCAATTTGTACAGACCCTCGCATAAAAACACCCTATTATGACATTTTACAAATCATTCGACCAAACCAGGGTGATTAAACTACTTTTATTACGCGGGCCATGTTACAACTAACTTGTCAACTTGCAGCCAAATTCTCTCAATATAATGAATAAAAAGACCAAAATACAGTCAAATCTCCTCTTATGAAACCCACCGCGGGATTGAATGATTTTGGGCTTATTAAGCGGGTGGACTTATTAACCAGGGTCAAATTTTCGCATTTTCTTGCGCATAACTTAGTATGGACGACTGCACTATGTAGGGGTGGGCAAACTTTTTAGCCTCAGGGCCGCATCAACCATTTTTCGGGTGGTCGAGGGCCAGGGCTTGTTGTCTCGGACAGCTGCTTGCTGTAAAAGAAATTGCATTAGCTCAAAAGTTCGCGAAATGTCCTCGCAATGTGGTATCTCAGGGCGCAAAAACGGTGGTGTCTCTAAAAAAAAAAGATTATCGCATTTTCGTAGACGGTAAATGCGTGGTTGGGGCAAGGACATCGCCGCTTTTGCGCCTTTTCAATCCCCCTGTCGTATTTATTTCAATACGGCAAAGTTTCAAAACGTGTTCGCGGGCCGCACAGAGTGCTCTCGAGGGCCGCATGCGGCCCGCGGGCCGTAGTTTGCCCACCTCTACACTATGGCTAAAAGTTTGTTAAAGGTGATTTTTTAAAATCTCAAATTTCTTCCACGAGATTACGTCTTCACATCTCTTAAGCCATTCTGAAAATACTGCATAATTACACAGCAGCAGTGGTCTTTTTAATATATACCGCACAAACAAACACTTTGTGACGAAATAGTTAAATCAAAAACTAGCTCAGCAGCGTAACGAAGTGAGAAACCGTGGTAAGCAAGACAAAAAAGTGTAAGTAGCTACGCTGTTTTACCCAATTTGAAGTAAACGTTTTCAAAAATTTGGTTTATTGAGCGGAGTTTTGGATTTATGAAGCGGATTTTTATTTCATGAATAAATGGAGAATTCTGGACCGGATAATTTTGGGTTCGTTTAGCGCAGCGTTTCTCAAACTAAGGGTCGCGAAGGCTTTATGAATGGGTCGCCAAAGACTTTGTTAATAAATTGGACTAGCCAAAATGACGTTTCCAATCTGGTTTTATCGCTCCTTTCTTAAAATTGATAGCAACTGTTACATCATAAAGCGAGTAAAAATCATTCTACATTGCGCACTTCCAATGTTACATCATAGAGGTAACTTGTTTCTGTAACTAGGTACTTTCAATGAGTAACTTTTACAGGCCTATAGAAATCCTTATCCCTCTCAAATTCAGACCAGTAGGTAAGACGAGGCGAGCACAGCAGTGCTCGTATCCGCATTCCAGACTCCAGTAGACGAGGAGAAGCTTGCCCGAATTTTTTTGACACAACTGTTTTGTTCATACATATGGGAGATCGAAGGTAATTAAAATGCTCTACAGTGAGTTTGGATAATTTTTTCTATTTTCAAAAATGTGAAAACTAAAAGCTATTGTAAGCCTGAATTTTTGAAACATGCTTTTATAGTATATGTATTCGCAATGAGGGCACTAAAAAGCCACAGTGTGTCTTGTGTTTTCAAGTTTTGTTAAACGAGTCGTTGAAAGAAAACAAGCTCAAGAGGCACCTTCATTCATGCCTTCCTAACCTTAAAGAAAAACATTCAGATTTTTTCAACGAAAGAAAAATGCGCTAAAAAAGCAAAGGCTTGAAAATACAAGTGAAAATGTATCCATTCTCCGTCAAAAAAAGCTGGTGCTGCATCTTACACTGTTTCGTATTTAATTGGAAAGTCGAAGGCAGCTTACTCTATCGGTGAAACATTGAATAAGCCAGCAGCTTTGACAATGGTAAAAGCAATGTGCAATGAGGAAGCCTTAAAAAACCTAACAACAGTTCCTTTGTCCAACGATACTCTTCAGAGAAGAATCGTTGATATGTCAAACGACGACTAAGATCAAATTGTCATAAAACTGAAAGAATCCGTATTTTTTAGCGGAGAGTTGGGCAAATCGACACATGTTGCTCGCATCTCGCAACTCCTTGCATATATTCGATTTGCTAGCAACGACGATATTGAAGAACATTTTCTGCTTTGCCAACCACTTTCAATCACAACTGATGAAGATATTTTTAATGTGGTAGACAAGCTTTTTAGAAAAAACATGCTTGATTTGGTCATATGTTTTAATGGGTGTACAGATGGCGCTCCAAGCATGATGGGATGCCGCAAAGGTTTTGCTGCCCACGTTAAAAAAGTTAATCCAAGTGTTTAGGTAATCAACTGCATGCTGCACCGAGAAAATTTGGTGTCTCGTGAATTAAGTGCAGCTCTTCATGACGTTATGAAAGACGTGCTTCAAATTATCGCCTGTTTCAAGGGTTGTGTTCATCATGTGGACCTTCGCTCCAACCGCTATTATTTCATTCCGAAGACAGGAGGCTGTCACGCGGCAAAATTTTACCTCGTGTTATAGAACTAAAGAAAAAACTAGAAACTTTTTACGGGAGAGACATTTCACGCTTGGCCGAAATTTTCAGGATGAGAAATGGGTTTTACTTCTCTTTTACTTGTGCGATATGATTACAACGCTGAATACGTTGAATGAATTGATGCAGGAAGAGTGTCGCACAATGATTGATTTCGCAGACAAAGTAGGTGCTTTCAAAGAAAAGTTGGATTTGTGGTATGTCAAAATGGAAAACAAAATGTTTGCTTCCTTTCCAATTTTGAATAGTTCCATTGAGGATCTGGATCCAGAGCCCAATTTAATGACTTTAGTTTCGTTTGTTATTTTGGAACACCTTCACACTCTGAAAAAAAAGCTTTGAAAAATACATTCCAGAAAACATCAACAACTATGCGTGGATAAAAAATTCATTCACCGCAAATGTGGCCGGTTTTAATGCGAGATTTTCTTCTGGTTTTCAGGAACAGTTGATTGATCTCAAAAGCGACTCATCACTTCAGTTATCTTTTGAGGCACTTTCATTACCCAAATTTTGGTGTCAAGTTCCAAGCAAATATCCAATCTTGTACGAAGAAACCTTGAAAATAACAATCCCTTTTCCAAATTCATGCTTGCATGAGATAGAATTTCAATACCGGCATTTATGAAAGATAAACATAAAAACCGTTTGGATGCAGAACCTCTTTTGTGTTTGGCGTTGAGCCACGATTTCAACAATTTGTTGAAGCAAAATGGCGTTGAACGTTGTTGAAAAAGAGTTCTGGCATTTTGTGTTGTTTAAATTTAATTTATGTACACTCAAATTTACTTGGGTCGTAGCTATTCTTGCAGATGGGGTTTTTAAACAATTTTGGGTCGCTGAAGAAAAGGGTTGAGAAACGTTGGTTTAGCGGTTGGGCTTATTATCCGTGCGCTTAAAAAACGGGATTACTGTATTCAAAACTGAAACAAGAGCTAAAACAGTTGAACCATTGATTGAAATTATCATGAAGACTTAGTCGGATTCCTGTGATTGAAGCTTCTCTGATAGTATTGTCTGTATGTCAAAAACGATGGTAATGGTTAGCTGAAACATTTGTCCGTTATTTTGTTGCCACTCGATTTCTATATTTACATGTAGACGTAACTTGTTTTGTTACGGAAAATTTACTCAACTTAATATAATTTTTGTAAATATCGAGAGCGTTTTCAGTGCAAGATCCTTCAATTTAGGAAATCTAACTTTGCAAACTAATTTTAAAAAATGGTTTTGAAATTCGCTCGTCGGCCGCAAAAAGCCTGCCCTGGTCCGTAGTTGGACCTCACTGTATCAAATAACCAAGGCTGTGACGTACCAGACAAGCTTATACAGCCCGCTTTGCCACGCAATTTTAAATGCTATGGTTTTACCAATGACGTATTAGGGAAGGGACAAAGTGCATAACTCCTCTCAAACGATTTGACAAAAACAAAAACATAGAAAAAAAACGCTTTGGTAAAGTTGATTTTCAAAAAAATGTTTTAGAGAAGTTGATCTTTAGAAAAGTCTTGATGTGTATTTGGAAATTAAAGTGGGCGAACAAGGTATTCAAGTATATACAAGGCAAGCACATCGCATTTTTCACGCAGTTTACCGAAAAATTTTCCAATTTTGGTCACATATTTAATTCTCGGCCCCCTTTCCGAAAAAAAAGTAATGTTTAAATACGTCAATGGATCTTTACGTTAAGGATTTTCTTTTGCTGATAAAGTTTAGTATCAAATTAATTACTGTGAACCAACACCTAACATAACACAAAAAAAAATTCAACGAAGCCCCTAAATTTTTCGTAGTCCTGTCCACCCTCCTCCCCACTAAACGCTCCACTACCGATATCTTCTTCATCCGACGGCGTATGCTGAGGAGCAAGGGTCATCCTCGCCCTCTATTCAAACTTAAACTGTAGCAGCGCTATTGCATTATTGCAAAAAGCAAGAAATCTAATCTTATATCACCAAAATTATTTTATGGTTACGCGCAAGTCCAACTTCTATTTATATGAAATCAAAATCACAAAATAGTATCTCGCATTGTTAATTAGCGCTTCATTGTTTAGCGTTAAGAAAAGATGAGTTATGTGATAAAAAAAAAATACAGCAATCGCTGTGAATGTGGTTACTGGGAAAACAATTAGATAATTTTTGGCTTGTCAACTTGCTGTTGATATTCCCAGCCACAAGGTTCTGTTTTTCTAGTGTGCCAATCACACCTTAAAAATTTTTGAGAAACAGTGAAGTTTTATTGGGATTGCTTCGTTTTAGTAGAATCCTGCGGCGTAGGCGACGCTTTATGGTTGAACGTATACGCTCTTTCCTTTTTTTTGCTTTAATATACAAAAATAAAATATGAAGAATTTTGCTGAAGTGGGTTTTGAAGTCGCTGTGTTTAGTTTAAAACTATAATAAACGTCTCTGCCAATTTAAAGTCTATCAAAAGCCAGATAAATTTCAGGAAAAGTCAAACAATTTCAAACACTCAGCTTTAATGGTCGCAAAGTTACAATGGTTTTAATTTGCTTAGCGTCAAATCAACCCTTCCAGGGTTTAATAGGGTTAATCTGTTGCACACTTCAGATTCAACAGTTCGATCAAAAATGAAAAGCAAAGTAATTCCATCCATAAGTATGGTGTGAATATTGGAATTGAAAATGAAATAAGTCCCACCAAATATAGGTAAATAAGAACTCGCGCATGCTGCATGATATGGTAAATTGAAAAACACATGTAATAAAGTTAAAAATTTCTTCTTCCAATTGATAGACTGACTCTTGGTTAAGGTAAGAGGTCCAAGTTGCATGGTCAATGCTCTTTCTTGTTGGCTTCTGCTCAGTTTGCTATAACATACTGACAATCGCAAGCTTTCAAAAGTAAATAGTGTGCCTAAACCTAAGCTGCCTCGGAAGGTAGGAATGAAAAAACAATTTTAAATTACTGGTACTGGTAAAGCAGTAAAGATTTTTTCTGTAAAATTGTGAGGATAATGGATTATGAGGAGCTTTTTCTTTCCCAGAATTCCAGCTTTACAACATAGCAAGTTGGAATTTTTTACTTTTTCTACTATATTTTTGTATTTTCTTTTCCTCCTGATTTCCTCCTTTTGACCGTATTCTTCAAAATTTCCTCTTTTATAAATTCTAGTATCAAATTTCCCTAAACAGGAAGATTTTCTCAAAGTGAAACTCATTATCCAAGGCAACCTATATAACCGCATGAACTCAATTTGAGCAACACTAAAATACAATAATGTGGAAGGATTCACGGAAATAGTAGCAATGACGTGGATACGAAATTTGTTTGTTCTGCCTACAAACCGGTGCTTTTTAAATGCCATATTCTTCCACTATTCTCAATCAGTGTGATTATGTTTATTCAATTTTTTCCAGTTAACGGCCTGACCGGATTCTTCCATTTAACGCTGCTTTAGCCTTCCATGGTACCTTGAAGGTTTTTGCCCTTGCAACCTCTATTTTAATATTCACTTATCTTTTTTTGGACTTAAAGGTACCAACTTATCAAAATTTTTATGCTCACAAGCTTTCTCAGTCTCGCCTGAGAAATTTTATTTCCTCGTTACGTTTGATGTGTCTGCTTTTTCCTTTTCTGCTGCCAAGGACTTAAGTTTGATTGAATGTTTATCTATCTAGACGTGAGAATGCTTCTAGCAGCTCGTGAATTTATCCGACATGGTACAACAATAAAAAATTTTTATAACGATACTGTTGAAAAGGTTATTCTACTCAACGAACCCAATGAGGGACAAAGAGTTTGGAAGACTGCTAAGTGGCCACATCGTCTTTGAATCAGCAGCGCAATCACACATTCATGGTCGGGGCAACCACAGTTTGAACCCCAAACGTGAGTTTCAGTGCAAACTTAATCCGCTTGCCCATGGACACTTCTCATCAACCGATTTTCTGACGTGACACTCACTCTTTACGCTGCACTTACTTTGGTTGCTCTTTATTCCGTCTCTAGCTCAGTAATCCTGCTTCTGTGTTTTATGATGTTTCATTATTATTCCATCCTAAGGAAAATGAACAGGTAAGAAAAGCAACATGACAGGAATAGGCTTAGCTCTGAAAGGTAAATAAATTGGAGTTGGTGAAGTTCAAGAGCAAAAATAGCTCAAAAATTAACATTATGTAGGAGTAGGTGTGTTGTGGACTGGGGTTAAGTGCGGTACAGTACGAAATGGTATTTAGTACTTCGTAGTTTCAAAATTATCGTGCCTGAATTCCATATTTTACTGAAACACCGTACCTTTCCGTACCAACTATTTGGTTGAATTTTTGTTCTTACGTAACAGCAATTGTGTGCTGAAATAAATATCAGCAGACGTAGAGAAGCTAAGATAGTTTATTTCCTCTCTAGAAAACCGGGTATTTCAACCAACCTCCAACCAACTACTTCATTTAATAACAAAGGACATCAGCTGGATAATATACAAATTGAATTTTCACTCAAAGATCAAAACAGCAATGATGTTGACGTTTTCAACTTATCATCAACAAAAAAACAGACTTTAGATTAGGCCTCCTGGAAGAGCACGGTATGGTGCAGAAAAATAAAATCGTATTTCCGTATCGTACCCTAGTGCGCTCGAAAATACTGTAAGTAATTTTAAACCGTACTTTTTCTTCAAAATTTAACAGTACCGTAATTCTGTACTATATCCAATCCTTTGGTTCTGGATGAAGGTAATTTTGAAGACACATTTATGAAAGGAAAGCCGTGCGACAAGAATTGCAGAAATACCTAACATATTTGCTACCAACAACTAGACGAGAGCTATTTTTCGAAAACTGAAGTACTGCTTCCATTGCGCTGTATGCTGCCACTCCGAGGGACAGCCCGAAGAAGGACACAATGTTATTTCACTCTTCCCTTTAAAAACTTCACCGTATGATGATTAGTATTATTGGCACTTTACTTTTAAAAAGCTAGATAGTTTTCTTTACCTAGCTTTCAACTCTTTGTTGAAATGTGGTTAATAGGAAAACTTTTAAATAAATGCTGGTTTACTGAAGGTAACTCAATTTAACTTGATCTTAAAAATTTGTCCCATCTGACCTACCCCTAGTGCAGGGTTTCTCAAACGAGGCCCTCGCCCCCTTTGGAAGCCACGAGCAAAGGCCTTCACTAGTATTGTAAAATCAAAGTATCACAATATTAAGTATTGGCCAGTTGAACTTAAATTTGTAACTTTCATTATTACGTCGTAGACCTCCCTTGTGACATTTGGTGACGCATTTTTCTGGAACGTTCTTGAATTATCCGGTACAATGCAGCTTTGTTTTTAATATGCCACATTGCATAACTTAAATAATTAAGTCTTTATAAATAGTAATGGAATCTTGTGACAGCAAGTTGCAGATTGTGGCGTAATCCTGTTTACAACTTTACGAACGACTGAATTTGCTAACTCCCTTTGTTATGTAATAGTTCGTCTAGCAATTTCAATTTTGCTCGCTTAATATGTATACAGGGGCGTATCCAAAAATTTCTAAAAGGGGGAGCCACAATATCAAACCTAGACAGTTGAAACTTTTGGTGGGACAAGCTTTTTCGCTTGTATCAGCCTATGCAGGGCTTCATCTTCCTACCTGTGCGTTTTGCCACATTTCACCATTTAATACTTTAATTTTCTTTATTTTGGTGTATCTAGGCCTTCAGTAGTTTTCTGCGTTTGCTCAGTGCTGCAGTTTAACGCTACACTTTATTTATCTGGGACTCCAATAGTCCATATTACAAAAAACATCAAAACAAAACACATACACACAAGCAATCAAGTACACCCGTATAGTTCCCTTCCGCTGAAAAAATCAACTGGGGCAACCAGCACTAGCTTAATAAATCTGTACGGTGGCATTTTATGTTAACTTCCGACAAATATATGAAAAAAGAATTCAAAGATGTGCTACATGTCTAGTACTTTCCAGGTATGGTATTGGAGATGATGGATTATAGGCAGCAGGCACAAGCCTACTTGACGAGCATTCTGAAAAGAATGCAACCAATTAGGATGCAAAAAATCAGGCACTTGCTCCGTCCGTTTTATTAAAAAGTATTAACATAGTAGACTGTTGTTTTGCCATAGCACGGCAGCGAGAGCAATTACACAAAACTCTTTTAGGCCCATACCCTTTTATTACTACAGTAGAGTGGTCACTAACATCACTATTTAACTTAAAAGCACATTATTCTTGTGCGAAAGAATTATATGGTCTTACATTACACGAATACGATACGTTAAGCTTATTAAAATACTGTTTTATTCAATTATGAACAAAAATATGAACTAAAACTGCTAAGCAACACCTATAATTTTACATTTTGGTGACCTTTCCATACGCTTGTGCCTTTAGTTTAGTTAACTATAGGCTGCTAAAGTACAATATCTTCAGATTGAAGTTTGTTCATGAATTATGATGTTTAATGTAACTTGTGTACGAAACAGGGTTGTGGAGGCACAGCCAAAATTGCCCTTAGGGTGTCCGAAAAGTTACTGTGCAGTAGAAAATATTTTTAACAATGGCTGGTTTTGTGACGCAATATTTAGGTGCTAATATATAAACAAGTTAGTCATTATAACAAAAACTAGTCATTTATTATATATCCAAATCAATACCCTTATACATTAATGGTACTGGCAATGAAGCAGCGAGCATTCTTAGTTGAGCATGTGTTCCGTAATGGTGGAAAATGCATAAATACTGGGCTAAAAAGATTTTTCAAGCAATTTCCAAATGCAGAGGCGCCTCACAGTAATGCTGTGGGACGTTTGATAAAGAAATTTAGCCAAACTGGCGATGTAAAAGACGCTTCTTGAACTGGTAGGCCTTCAACCACAAATGAGAAAGCTATAGAGATCCAAAAAATAATATTAAAGAATCCAAGAGAGTCTGTAAGAAGATTACAGGGCTTCCTCGATTATCCGCACCTCGTTTAACCGGCATTTAATTATCCGGTCGCTCTATTTTGCTACAACATTTCAAAATTAGATTGCTTTTAACTAGATGTTGCAGGAATAGTTTCCGGAAAACTTTACGCTAAATCCCACAAAAAAAAGCTAAAATGCTGTATTGTCGGCAAATTTTCTATGGAAGAAAGCGCAATTAGTTCAAAGAGAGGGCTGAATGACGATTTCGTAGAACAATTTTCCGCGCTAAACATTGAATTGATGGCTGGTTTCATGCTGATGGGCCAGGTTATGAATATTTGGATGAGCAGGCAATAGTTTATTTTGTTTCAGTAGCAGAAGGGAACGAATGTGATGAAGAAAAAGATGCAAACGAGAATACACAACATTCAACGCAAAAAGCACAAATGCTCTTTTTCTCGTGTAGAAGCAATGTAAATGTTTGACCGTTGCCTAACGTGGATCCGTATTCAGCTGGAAGCAACAGTTTCAAACACTTCCACATTGGTACGACTTCGCGAGTTTGCTGCTGAAAAACGCGAATCTTTCCGCAAACAATCTAAAATTGGTTCCTATTTTAGTAGATGTAGTGTTGCAAATGATAGTTGAGCGGGAAATTTCTTAGAATATCGTAATGTTAAACTTCTATCATTTTTTAATCCATGAATGTGTTGTGTTTTTGTTTGTTTTTGTTCCCTTGACTTAAACGTTAAGAATTCAGTTATCCGGTTTTTTTGCTTATCCGTTCAGATTTCTGAAAGTATTATCCCAACTAGACCGGATAATCGAGGAAGCACTGTATCTCAACAGGCCCTACGAAAAAAGTTACATTTTGCATCGCAAACGATTTGTACACATTACAAACAAACTCTAGTATTGTAAACATATGTAGCCACGAATAAATAAAAATTGTATTGACTAAAAGTTTTCTAATAAACTTTACTGTAAATACATTACATTTTTATGTACCTATACTGCACAGTAACTTTTCGAACACCCTGTACAACCTTACTATTATGTAGAGTAAGTCTGACGTTGCCGCCACAGTGCTCGATAACGACCAAGGTTAGAGCTATAAGTATATAATTAAAAACACAAGACGTCAGGATAAAATAATAAAACCACTGCAGCTATTTCGCCAAGCGGCTCATCAAATGGCAACTGGCTATAACCTTATTACTATCTTTATTTACTCAAGAACAAAAATATTTTCCGTATGCACTTAGAGGCAGATTAGGTTTTAAATATGCCTTAACGCTTCTTTTAAAAATTCTGCAATCCCCTTAAGCATGTAAACAACTTGTTTCTTGGGCTTAAAACTTGCAAAGAAAAATCTATATATATAAAACTCAAAGTTTGTCTGTCTGTATGTTTTTTTGTTTTATTTGCCATATTTATCCTCCATTCACGAGAAAGCGAATTGTATCGCTATACTTTGGACGGAAGTCCGCACTCGCTTGGGAGTTGCCTTTTTCGAGGTTTTTATGGGCCACCTGTCTTCCACATAAAGGTGGGGCGTCCCGTTAAGTGCCTTGCCCAAGGACACAACAAGCGAACTATAGTCCGCTATAGAAATAAAACTGGAGACATTTAGATACAAACAAACATATGAATCTTATATAACTTTTTTCAGGGAAGCCAAGTACGGTATTTTGATTTCGATCAGAATCGTCTATGGGGGGCTACGAGCCTATGGGGCTCTACTAGAGGCCTATTTGTACTGTTGTACGATGAAATAAAAATCATGAAAACACATTAAAATATGGTTATTCAATCTAAAAATTTGATCAGTCTTTACATTTTTCCCGATCAAGGACGGGTAAATCTGCCAAGTACAGTATTTTGATTTCGATCAGAATCGTCTATGGGGGCTACGAGCCTATGGGGCTCTACTAGAGGCCTATTTGTACTGTTGTACGATGAAATAAAAATCATGAAAACACATTGAAATATGGTTATTCAATGTAAAAATTTGATCAGTCTTTACATTTTACCCGATCAAGGACGGGTAAATCTGCTAGTATTTTTTAATTTTGTAGGAAACTTATTTCAGTTTGCTACCTCACCAATCTGATAACGGTATCCTAGGCTAAATACTGGTCTAGTAGCTCAATAAACCAGCTCACTGGCTATACATTTGATTGCTAGCAGCTAAGCTGTAGCTTCTAGCCTAAGCTAACGCTTGGTTATACAGCAGCTTAGGCCCTCTGTACCTTCCACTAAAGTTCCTGTCATAAACTACTTGTTTATAGTCCTTTTTTGAACAACTAGCTTGAACTATCACCAAATTATTCCATCTTAACCCTGCTGCGTTGTACGCTAAGTTTTTATATTCACTTCGGTAAATCGGCACCAACACTGCAGAACTTGCAACCGTGACTGGTTTGTTCATTTATTTCTATCCTAACATGCTTGTTTTTGTTAGTTACATCATAGTCATAAATTTGAGTACATAAATCTCACAAAATATTGAAGTTAATGGCAAATCGTGAGCTATAAAAAATTCATAAGTTTTTCACAAAAAATTTATTATACACTGATTCAGCGGGGGGGGGGGTCCCAGCGGCCCCCCCTGGATACGCCCCTGGTATACAACCGAAATTTCTCACATGACTATTCAGAAGGGTTGGAATAGTGGGGACGAACGGAAGGTCAGTATTGATAGTTAGAGTTAACTCAAGGTGAGAGTTGGTTGCGAATAGAGACGGAATATCCGCGCTATATCGTTGTAAATTGTTGTTATTTTGAAGATAGTGATTGTAAGTAGTGGAAGGAGTTTGGTGCGTCCTGCCTTAGAAATTACAAAGCTAATGAATTATGAAGATAGAGTAATTGTGACGGTTGTATTGATAGAAATTTAACTACTTTTTGTTTGTATTTTGCTTCGACTTTATACCATTTTACGTACTAAATGGGAATAGTAACATACTAAATGGAAATAGAAACATACTACATTGGAATGGTAACATACTAAATGGGAATATTATTTTGACAATTATATTATTTTTCAGAAAAATTTTACTTACATAATAATTATATTTTACAATTTATAACAGCTCATTTAAAAAAAATTCATTAGAAGTTCATGTCTTCTTCAGCCAATCTTCTTCTTCTTCTTCTTTCGGCTTCTCCCTATTCGGGGTCGCCACAGCGCGAAAGTATTTTCCACTTCTCCCGGTCGACTTCGTCTCCTTCCTTAGCTCCAACCCTTTCCATGTCTTCTCTTGCCAAATCCATCCACCTTCTCCTTGGCCTTCCTCTTTTCCTTCTACCTGGCACCGCCATCTCCATCATCGTTTTTCCCACGTAGCCTTCTTCTCTCCTTTTCACGTGGCCATACCAGCGTAGCCTTGCATTACGAAGTTTGTCTCCTAGCTTTGCGATCTTGGCAGTCCCTCTCACGTATTCGTTTCTTATTTTGTCCTTTCTTGTCACTCCCAGTGCCCATCTCACCATTTTCAACTCTGCAACTTCCATTTTTCCTACCTGTCTTTCCGTCATTGCCACCGTTTCCATTCCATAAAGCATGGCTGGTCTGACAACACTCTTGTACATTTTACCCTTAACTCTTGCTGATAATTTCCTGTCGCACAGAACTCCAGACACCTTCTTCCAATTTATCCAGCCTGCTTGGATCCTTCTCCTCACTTCTTCCTCACATCGTCCATCGCTACTAATTGTTGAACCCAGATATTTGAAATTTTTTGCTCTCTTTAGCTTTTCTCCTTGCAGCTTCAACTCTTCTCCATCATCCACATCCCCACCCTTCAAATACTCGGTCTTGCTTCGGCTCACTTTTAGGCCTCTTCTCTCCAGCGCATTTCTCCACATCTCCAGATCATCCTCTAGCTCCCTGCAATTTTGCCTAGACAGCACTATGTCGTCTGCAAACAGCATATCCCATGGTGCGTCCTTCCTGATGTCCTCCGTCAGCTTGTCCATGATGATGGCAAAAAGGAATGGGCTGAGTGCTGAGCCTTGGTGAAGTCCAACACCTACCTTGAATTCCTCAGTCAACCCTGCTGCACTTCTCACAGTTGTTGTCGCTCCGTCATACATGTCCTTAATAATCGTTACATAGCACTCTGATGTTTCAGCTAACCTCAAGCATTCCCACAGTTCCTCTCTGGGTACCCTGTCGTATGCCTTCTCCAAGTCAATAAAGGCACAGTGCACCGCCTTCTGCCCTTCATTCCACTTTTCCAACAGCATCCTCAAACAGAAGATTGCATCGGTGGTACTTCTTCCTGGCATGAACCCAAATTGTTGCTCACCAATCATCACCTCCTTTCTTATCCTTGCTTCTATTACCCTCTCCCACAGTTTCATAGAGTGACTCATCAACTTGATTCCTCGGTAGTTTCCACATTCTTTGATGTCTCCTTTGCCTTTGTACAAAGGTACAAGGACGCTCTTCCTCCATTCATCTGGCATCTTCTCCCCTCGTAGGAGTCTATTAAAAAAGTTCACTAGAAACTCCACACCTTTATTCCCTAAAGCGATCCATACTTCCACTGGTATGTCATCAGGTCCTTGCGCCTTTCCCTTCTTCATCTTCCTCAACCCAGTCCTGATTTCTTCTACAGATATATCTTCCACGTCCCTTTTTGTCTCTTCTGTTTTCATTTCTCTTCTCTCTCTAGGGTTTTCCTGGTTGAGTAGGTTGAGTAGGTTTGAAGCCAACGTAGGTCTTCTTCAGCCAATGTAGAAGCTAATTTGCTCTGAATATGCGCATTATTACTGCAGTACAAAACAGGATCAATTTACCTAATTGCTATTCCAATAAATCTTTCAAGGAATTGCAGTCTGTATTTCCTCACACTGAATTGCCCTTTTGCATCATCGTTCAACATTTGATTGGCATTTTCAGCAAGATTACTTTTTACGTTTGCTTTAATTACAGACCAAACATGCTCAATAGGATTGAGCATTGGGCTGTAAAGTGCCAACCTTAAAATAATATTTCTGCTGAACTCCTCTTCAGCCAAAATCTCTTCAATACGAGAATGACAAGATGCATTGTCAATGACAATTAAGACTGGCCTTCTGCATTGACTGAAGAAGACATGAACTTCTAATTGACGACATGGCTGCTAATGTGTGCCAGCAAGCTTGCTCCGAAATCAAGCAAAGCACGCTCAGGCTAGCATTCAACTGGACGAGTCTTTCGATAGCGATTTAGAAAGCCACTTGATCGCCTTCGCCTGATACGAGAAAGACAGAAAGATAAAGGAAAAGTTCTTGTTTAGCAATACACTGTCAGCCACCAAAACTGCTGCTGATGTCAAAGCCCTTGTGCATTGTTTTTTTGAAGCCAACGAGCTCAGCAGGCAGAATTTTAAGCACATTTGTACGGACGGTGTCCCTGCAATGATTGGCGTCGAATTAGGGTTTGTCACACTGGCGAAGAACGAATGCCCTCATGTGACGTCTTCGCTCTGTTCACTACATCCATACACTCGAGCATCAAAGACTATATATCAGCATTTGTTGGAAGTTATGGACGTTGCGGTCAAAGTGATCAACTTCATTCGTTTGAAGGCAAAAAATCACCGGCTCTTCCTACTTTTGATCAGAGAAATAGGAGCGTAACATGTGAAACTTTTGTTTTATACTTATAGTCCGTTGGCTGTCAACAGGCAAATGCCTCTCTCGGTTTATGAACTTAAAAACGAGGTTGAAATTTTTCTTCGAGAAAACAAAAACAACCTCCATGTCCAATTTCACAATAAAGAGTTTCTTGTGATGCTTGCATACCTTACCAGTGTATTCGGCCGCCTCAACAGCATGAACTTGTTTTTTGCAAGGTCGTGATGTGACAGTCAGCGACGTTAAAGACAAGATGGCTGGGCTAACTGCTCGAATGGGAGTCCGGCAACCACGAATCAAGGTAGGGTCCACAACTTTGTTTCCTTTGTAAGAAAAGCGCCTGAAAATGAATAGGATTGATTTTCCAGAAAACATCAAAATTTGCGTCATACAGCATCTTGAAATCGTCTCTGCTGAGTTTTGATTACATTTCAACGACGACACGTTGCATGTTTCATGGTACAGCGACCCATTTTCAACACTGAAATTGATCCCAATGTTGAAGAAGCAGAGGAGTTGGCAGCGTTGAAGTTTCGAATGCGATGAAGCTGGCATCTAATAGCAAAACTGATGACTCCAGCTTTTGGTTGTCTCTTCATGCTTTATATCCACTACTCAGCAAGAAGGATTCTGTAATTCTGGTTCAATTCGTGACAACCTACCTTTGCGAAACTAGGTTTTTTGATCTGGCGTCCATGAAAACAAAATTCAGAAATCGCCTCATGTATGCAGTGGTATTCGCCTTGCTCAGTTCAAGACGAAGCCGAATATCAAAGGTCCCTCAGGCCAGTACAAGAACACGCTTCGCAATGACTACGTTAATTTAAAGTAAATTGACTGTGATTTATTTCATTCTTTAACTGTAATGCATTTGTTTTTTTACTTTCGTTTGTTGGCTTTTTTATCATTAAACGTGGCGAATAAAATAACTGATGGAAACCCGTTAAAAGCAAAACTAGATATTTTTTGTTGAAGAGCAGGGGTCACAAGTGATGAGAGTCTTTGGAAAGGGGCCACAGATCATGAAGGTTTGAGAACCACTGCCCTCGTAATTGTCTCCTCCCATGTAATAGACAAGTTGTGCCATTTAAATTTTTTTGCTAAATTTCCCTAACCTTTTTATACATTTGTTACAAACAAATTTACGCCGCCAGTATAAAAAGCGAGCTTATGGATACATTTCATCAAATTTTGGGAATGACAAGGTGTCTACGCAAAAAAACGCGATCATTTATGTCTTACCACGCTCATGAGTCTCCATAAGTTTATAAATAATATTTTAGGTCGAACTCGGGCTAGTGCAATGAAGTCGGAATTGGACTGGCCTGAATACGTCTACAAGTTCAATGCGCCGGTTATATCACTCAAACTCATGTCAGCATAGACTTAATTTAACCGTATTTACGTGCTGTACATCAGATGCTCCAAACTACTTAAGAATGAGTCTCGCAAACTTTTCCGGTAACCAGTAGGCGGCTCCTTTGTTCTTTAAAACTGAGATGACCTCATAAATAGCTATTTGTTTTGCTGGAGATTATACTTTTGAAACCTAGAACTTCGTCAATTTGGCCTCCAAACAGTTGTAAAAAATTTTTTATCGATTTTAGTTTCCAAACAAACATAAAAACCCAATTCTTTTTAAATTTTTGCTGCTGTCATAGAGTTTGGGGGGCGATCGTTGTTTATTCTCTCTAGCCAAGTTACTGGACCTAATTTTGGCAGGGTTTATTTTTTCACAAGCAGAAACGGTACAGTCAAGCATGGAAAAATACCTTTCAGAGCCTTTTTCAAGAGCACAATATAAGCCTACGCAGCCATTGTGGTGCTTGAACACGAGATCCTATACATCGCAAGCAGTGCCCTAATTCCCTCCGCCACATTGCTTGTAGAAAAAGTTTACTGTGTCAACAATATTCGGATATTGATGACTCCGAAACGAGTCTGCGTGAGCACATAGTGGATAACTATCGTAAAAATCAGCGTGCTGGTGCGGTTAAGGGATAATTACATGTACATTCACTGAAATCAACATAATTTTTCAGGAACTCCTCCGAAAGCAAGGGAGCTTACCAACATTTAGAGGCTGATTTATTCATGATAAAAATGTTACCTGTAATGCAATGTAGGTATCATAATTTTATATTTTTAGGAATATCGAAATGTTTGGGCCAAAAATTCTGAGGCACCAAGGTTGATATTACGCTAATATATATAGCAGTGGTAATGGCGTCACAAAAGGGAGAAAATAGGGAGGTTTGCTTCAGGTAATAGGGCAAACTTATTAGGGAGTTGTACCTTTACGAAAACAACTTTTTAACTTCCAACTTTGTTCTCCGGCATAGCGGTAGCCGAAATTTAGGGCAAAGATACCTTTTTAAAGATTAGACCTAGAAATTGGGATAAATTTTCAATTTATTCGCTTCGGCCCATGTTCTGCTAGAATCTACGTTTTGGAGCTGGTCCAAGAGTCATAAACTGTATTTATGCCACTGATTAGGGAGTTAATTACTCATCCTGACAGCGCCATTGCCTTTAACACAGTGGTTCTTAACCTTTATTCTCTCATTTACCCCTTGGCAAATTTCAAAGTAAAATTTAGCCCCAAATTTATTTTTATATTTTCACTTCTACAAATGCCTATTGTAATAGGTAAAAGTGTGAATTTTTTGCTAACAAAGTTTACACCAATGACACGTCAAATTTACCCCCGGTTGAGAACCCCTGCTTTAATGTATTGTTTAATTGTCAAAAGTCTCAGTTTGCCTTGTTCCAAAGAGTAGTCTACAGCTGACTATAAGTTTTTGCCTGCACCGCACTACCAACCTTTAGAAGTTAAAAACTGAAGTTGTGCAGGCATGTGGCCTGCTTCACGCGACAAATTGCAAGTGTAAAGACGACCTAAGCTAAGCATAGTATGAACTCCGCAGATCTCGTTTTATAACGACAGGAAACAGAAACTTTATCACTCTGCATGGTTAAACTTAGATTGAGTTATTGCACAAAGTATAATCTGGTTGTTTTGTCGGAAATACTCCTGTCAATTACCTCATATAAGCAGATGGCATACGCTGCTTGTCACGAAGCCTTGATGGCCTGTAAAATTTTCTCAATATTTGCAGTAATTATGCAGAAAAACATGAAGTTATTTTTAATTGTACCAAATGACGTAGGGTATCATTTTGCTGTAAATACATGTAATTTAATGCCTCATCTTCACCCTAAGTGCGTCTCTGCTATAATGATGTAAGTTTCGCAAAGTGTTAAATAGCTTGGAGTAACTATCAATAGTACTTCATCTGATGATGAGAATGCTGAAGAGACAAATTCGTTTATACGGTCCCGCTCATTGGCTAAAAACTAACTTTGGTAAATGCTCAGAGAACGTTGGAAATAATTTGTTTAACTACGCTGTACTTAGTTTTATGCGGGCAATTTATGGAGATGTTTTTGAAACTCCAGTTTAAATCATCTTCAGGTAGCCTACAATGATGCCTATTGGATATTGCATGGTTTGCTACGTTACACAAGTGCTTGATAGTTGCGAGTTAAGGCAAAGATTATTACGTTTAATGCAATTTTAAGAAAATGCCGGTACCAATTTCTTAACAGATGCCAATTATCTGCCAATACTCTCGAATAAACTGTGAATATTTTTACAACTGCAATTACTTTGCTCATGTTAGTTACACACTAGGGCTATAAGTCAGTTCTTTGTATTTGTGCTGTAAGCAGATTACAATTGCAGTTTACAAAGTGTTGTTCGCCCTGTCATATGTAACCATTTTTGATGCATTCTGTAGGTGTTTTTTTCTTTCTTTTTTTGTTTGTCTCGTTTTTTATATGGATCTGTTGGTCAGAAATAAACAACAATTAATAATAGTAATACTAATTAGAATTGAGGGTTGATCAGTTACCCGGAATTTCTAACATTCTCTACTCAGGATTTACTGATAGCATTTCATTTTACAACGGCAATTTTCATACTTCTCAAACGTTATGACAGGCTACGGTGCCATGTTTAATTAGCATGGTTTTAAGGGCGACCTTGATCAAACTCAATTTCAGGCATAGGTAGACTTTTGGTTTTCAAAAAGGCAACTTAGCATTTTTAGACAAATATTAACAAGATTATAGAAGCAGTAATTTTTCGGAGCCGAGATACAGAAAACGTTTCAAAACTGAGCATGGCAACTTGCAAATTCCAAAGAATGACTGCATAACTCATCAAATCTTTATAGGGCCAGATGGCATTGTTTTGCGAATTTAAAGAACAACACAAAACAAACGCACAAAAATTCTTGAATAAATTGCTAACCGAAAACATTGCAAATACCATATATTTAAATACGAAATAAATAATCTGAAGAAAGAAGCGAAACTTTCACAACCACGCTGGCTTACTAATCTCCGAATCTCGTCGGAACGAAGTGGTGATGCTGAGCTTCCTGCGAAGCAGCTTAGCGCATAAATAACTTCCCTGACAACGAAAAACCCTTCGAAGTATCTGGCCCATCGCTCGACGGAAATAGGGCATTCGAGCGCCGTAAATGAGGCAGTTC
Organism: Trididemnum clinides; assembly: GCA_963675345.1. Classification (NCBI taxonomy): domain Eukaryota; kingdom Metazoa; phylum Chordata; class Ascidiacea; order Aplousobranchia; family Didemnidae; genus Trididemnum; species Trididemnum clinides. The sequence continues at coordinate 6,449,996 of OY776303.1, read as the reverse complement.
CATAAACTGTTTGAAAGAAGGATAGTGATGGCGACCACCAATGACGTGACGTCTTTGTTGCTCTGCGCAAACGACGCTTCTGTGACGGGAGTAACCAAGGCGAGAACAACTAGCAAAGGAAGGATAGCGAGCGTAAAAACTGCAATGACAGTGACGAGCGTTCTCGCAATATTCGACTCAAACGAGTTGGACATGATGAACTCTTTCGCCCTAAAAATAGAAGAGCGTCTTCTAGCGCGCGCAGGAGGCGTGCGTGCACTAAGTGGAGTGTCGCACTTTCGCGTAAATGAAGGAATCGGAGATGTTGGCGGAGAGATTTTTGGAGGCTTTGATGCCACGTTGCTTACTGACCGTTTCAGCAACTGAGGAGAAATATTGGTGTTGCTACGCTGCTGAAAATGCTCCGGATCAACACTCGGGCAGTCCCAACTCCGTCGGAACAAAATCCGTTTTGCTACATAGCCAGCAGGTAAGGCGTCATCCACGCTATGACATTTAAGAAAAATATTTTTATAATTACGTTGGTTTTCTCCTTCAATTTGGATCGTGACTCTCTTTTCTTCTTCGTCAATCAACTTATTCGTGATTAAAGATGAATCAAGGCTGCTCGGGCGACGTTTTCTCGAGCAAGGCAACGAAGCTAAAGGAGCCATTTGTTTTTTTGAAGTAGTAGGAACCTGCTGATGAGGAGTCACCACGCTGCGATCGTCACTAAATACTTCGGGGTATGTCTCGTTTTGAAGCGATGCTGCGTTGCAGTTGTCCGTGGACGAGCTAGAGCTGCGAGCTAGTGCCACGTGCGTATCAGTGATAGTGTTGCTGTAGCGGCTAACCAAGGCGAAAGACGAATCCGCATCTTTGTCAGCAGGTTTACGCTCCCTTATTTCTTGCCTCGGAAAAGCCCTGCATGACTTCTTCAGTTTTTTCTTCCTCCTCCACAATACGAAACATAAAAGAAAACTGAAAATCCAGGTGACACCCAATGGTAACGCGAGGGCTACAACGTACCTGAATGAAACACAATTGATTACTGATTTATTAATCGGCACGTGAAACAAAACCCTAACAGGTATTCTTCTCAGCAATATAGCTTGGCAAGCGTAACCATTACTATCTTTACGGGTAAAAGTAGAAAATGATTAATATCCACAAAAAGTGTTCAAATCTTAAGTTTTTCTTGTTTATTGTTTCGTCTCCTAATTTGAAAAAATTCTCCAAAAATGAATGTCCATTTTATTTCATTCTTTTTGACACAAGCATGAGTCAAAACCATGCAAGGCAATACCAAAAACTAAGGGTTTTGACCCTATGCAAAAAAGAAGTCTCCCTTTTTTAAATATAATCAGTCTATATGAAAGCTCTGAAAGGATTTGATAATATTTGAAGATTTTGTTCTCTGGCTTCCCTGCACACCGCCTCATATTCAGCTCACTTTGACAGTTTCTTGTCGTTGGATGTTTGGTAGGAGAACCAAACAGTTTGTTATGCACCAGCAAGCAGAAACATTACAGTATAACATCTATTTAAGAGCAGATCTTATACGGGCATGGTAGGAGAATCTTTCAAAGCAAAACAAGAGCTCATTGAAAGAGCTATGACGTAAGTGATGTTGATATAGTGCAACTGCGCACTCCCTTTCAATACCTCCCTCTTTAAAACACCAATAAATACAGGCTGCAATTGGGCCAACAACACCGCACGGCGATACGTTGAAAAGTTCATCATCTATGCTCACCTTCAACAGGCGTATGCTGAAGTATTTTGTTTCTCCTATGGTGCTAAAAGGCAACTTTGAGCGAGCATTGCTTTGAACAAAATAAATAATAAACCAAGCATTCTCCGGCTTACGCTTGTAGAGCGTGACGACTGAGAAGATACCAACTTTTTATTTTTAGGGTCATCATAAAATTTTAGATGACAACTATAGTACAAGTTTTATTTAGATTTTTGTAGCCAGAAAGCGATGTTAAACAAAGTATAGCATTTAAAAAATCCGGGCCTCCAATAAAGTCCGATGCTGTCGCGTACTTAGGGGGAAATAATGGGCAGTGCCCCTCCAAACGGCAAGACGGAAGCAAAAAAATTCGAAAAGAAAAAAGTCTTGGTTTCGGTTGGGAGTACAAATTGACTAAATTTTTGGTTTAAAAAGTTGATCTCCAAAAAAAAGTTCTCAACTTTAGAAAATGCCTCGCCTCCCCTCCAAAAAAATTATTTCTAAATGTGCCTGCATTCCCATGCACCTAGATACTCTCTGACAAAGGCAACTGCCCACAGGTAAAGTGTAAGATCAGTGTAGTTGTTATATAATTACGAATTACAAAAAGTTCTTACCAAATAATTGATGCTGTATGTGAGTCACTGAAGCTGACAGCAACAAACACATGGCCAATCTGACGGAAATAGGAATTGGGAAGTATTCCTAAAGGGAAGAAGGAAAATAGTATTCCAAGAACCCAGATTGCAATCACAATGATTGTGGACCGACTTGTGTCCATGGCCAACCACGACAGAAAGCCGCAGTCCTGTTCAACGCTCATTCTCCGCAGTGACGACCTGACAATGTGAGGGGAACGTATTAAAAGTAAAGCGATCGATAAGATAAACAATTATCTGGATTTTGTGCTATTTATATTTAAGATCCCACAAAAACGAGAGGCAAATTAATGGCAATGCTGTCGCCGTGTCACGTCGCACGATGGCGCGGTAACAGCAATTCTCAAATAATTATTACAAGATTACTGGTGCGAATCAGCAAATAAGAAAAATCAATTTTAATAAAAATTATATTTTGGTACTGGTTCTTGTTCACTGATCAATCAAGATAAATAATGAATAAAGTATTGCCTAGCTATTGAACGCAAATTTATTTTACAGTATATACCACAAATCTTTGTTTCTTTATATTGCTTACTTCTGTATCTTTATATATATTTTGATTACGACACAGAGTAAAATAAAAATAGTTAATATTTTCTTTTTGCTTAAAGATGGCACGAAAATTATCAATGCCTTTGACTAAGGAGCCACACAGCAGCACTGCCACTCAGTTCCCTGAGAGTGCGTGTCGCGCATCTTGACGATCACACCTCAATGAAATACTTCTTTCGGCGCAAAATAACCTACTTCATTTATACAACGAAAACACATCAAACTTTGATTTGTGTCGTCATACAAAAGCAAAGCTATGCCCTCCGCTGGCAGATTTCAACTACCCAGCTTTTGAAAAAGGTGGATGCTATGCTGGCAGGAAGGAGCAGCTTTCTACACAAGTCAAATTTTACACATTAATACTACAGGGTATTGAATGCCATGGCATCCAATTCTAAACAAGATGAAACAAGCCTTATCAGGAATACTCACACAGCCACTATTACGACAGTGTAAATTTAATCTCACCCTAAGTATGATGTTAAGCTTCAAAAATATTTGCAGCAACCTCAACATTCGTACCTGGATAATCTTATTCCTCTGTTTCTTGCTGCTTTTGTTGATACATAGAATCGGTCAACGCTGGCAGCCGCCAACGTGTAAACAGATACTAAGATGGATGCGTGGATAAAGATCCCAAGAAGATCGAGAAGTGCTGAAGACTCTGATATCCTGTTTCCAGGAGGATTCTGAGTGACTTGCGTTAGGTTATCATCTTGTAGTTGAGTGATTTCAATCGCATAAATATCATCAACCTGTAGAGATAGATTGTTTCTGATTGATTGCAACGTTCTTTTGTCCAGTTGAAAAGCGTAGCGCGGCAAAAACACTTCTTTATGAAAAAATATTGCAGAAAGCGGAATGACAATCGACCCCATTATGAGGTCAGCCATTGACAATGATATGACGTAATTAGAGTAGTTCTGCATAGTAGGATTCCTTCTGATTATCCGTCTTGTACTTGGCATCAAGTTAGCAGCTAGAACTACCATATTGAACACTGTAATGAACACCGATAAGCTGGATACTACCGCCACAAATACCACAAGGTTTTTCCGGCAACTTTCGGGCATGCAGTTCCATAAAATTACTTTGCTAAAATAATTGTCGTGCGACGTAGTGTCAAGAGTGCTGCATAAAAAAGGTTCACAGAACGGAACTTGGTATTCAATGAAGCCGTATTCAATATCAGTTGATATCCCATTGTAAATCCAATCTTCAGTCATCTTACTTTTTGTAAATACCTTGATATATTAAGATTTTACGTCATATAACAATACTTCATTTCAACATTTGCTATCACATCAATTTGCTTATTTTGTTGCGATAAATCTGCAGTAACAAAAATGCTATGTAAGAATAAAATAATGCATAACTTGACCAAACTGAATTACCATCAACTCTTGCTGTTATGATATATTCATGAAACTACAGTTCAACGATCAACATAAATCACTCGGTTCTAGCGCCAAATTGTTGGTTGTTATGACGTCACAATCGAAGTGCGGTTAAGGAGTCTACTTTGTTACATAATGTTCTCCACGCTCTTGCTGAAAAAACTAAAAAAAATTTAGTCAAAATCCAGGCTTGAGGGAAATGAAAAACTTGACTAAGAAAAAATTTTAGTGAAAAGAGTTGTGAATAAAATTATTTCAGAACCACATGATCGAAGATCACTTATGAAATGATGATGTCACAATGGTGATAGGGAATTGAGTCAAACAAAGTGAGCCAACTGATATTGACTATATTTCAGCAACTTTACAAAGTTTTAAAATATACAACCATGGTAAGTAAGCCCACCAATCATTAGAGTCAAGTAAAAGCGATCAGCTTTTTCATTTACACAAAAACTTAACAGCCCAAACAATAAACAAACAGGTTTATGCCAGCAATTTAAGATTGATTCATAATGAGAAGCCTTACTTGAATTGTAGTGAAGTAAACATTTGTAATCTTAATTAACATCATCTTCACTACAAAATTATTTTCAGGCAAAATCACTGAGCATTTTGGCAAAGCATAAAACGAAGCAGTTGCAAAAGAATTGAATTTGCATTGCAACTAGTCATACCAGCCTTTAAAGTTTGTTATACAAGCTGTTCCTGTAAATAACGCAGTAAGGCATGAGAATGTTTTTCAAAAGTGCAATAAATTCGACTTATATAGCGGCAAAATTTAAATTATGTAGCAGCAATTACGGGTAAATTTTTGAAAGGAAAGAGCCCTTCTTTCTACTTCTGATACAGTCGCCGTAAGGGGACAAAAATCTTCGACATTTTGATTTAGCAAAATATTGTTTAATATCTTTTTTCATTACTGTTTGGTTCATCAACAGTTGCACTATCATGGATGTTCATAGTCATACATACTAGAACAGTCCAGTTTAGTGTAATCATCGGTGCAACAATGGAAGGGATTGACACATTGTTATACAAATGGGATGAAGACCTTACCTTTTTTCTCTTAAACCCAGCACCTTTGCGCAAAAATATATTGCCGAATTGACTAGCTTTCTCGCTCACAAAATCCTGATCGCTTGCCTGAGCATAACCATAAATCTTTTTTTACGCTAGGATCAAAGCTAAATTGGTTATTGTTTGGGTTTGCTTAAAGTTGATCAAAGGCAAAGTTCAAAAAATTGGTCAAAAATATTCGCCCACAGAAAATTAATCCGTGGTCGTATTCATTAACTCTATCTAATAACTTTTATCGTAGACCAATTACATTAAGAGGCCTTTTTGCATACGTCTCAATGCTTCTTCAAGTGGTCTGTGATGAGACGTTTTCAAACTAACTTTCTAGAACTTCGGCCTAAAAGATTTTTGAATGCTCATTTTAAAAGTTTAGATCCACCCTCCTTTTTTGACTATTTTTAAAAAGCAATTGTCGAAAACTTGAAATCTATTATACAGGCTATAATCAATTAGTATTCATAAGACGTAGAGGAAAACTAGAAAGTCTACAAAAAAGAATTTTTCAAAAACATTGAACAGGGTTCTACCGCAGTATTTTCATTCAGCTCATAAAAATAATCTCTATGACTTCGTAAAATTGTAATTACGTCATAATAAATAGCATATTTTAACAAAAGTTACGTAACATTATAGCGTTGACGTTTCACTTCATCAGTCGTTAACTTTTGGCAATTACATAACATCGGTAGCAAAAGTCAACAGTCTGGTCAAAGCCAAAGCTCTTTAAACGTCTATAAACCTTCATTTCAATGTTTCAAATTTCGTTAACTGGCTGATTCTTAATTACAGTATTCTTGTCACATGAAAGACAACGTACATAAATCGTAATAATGAATTTATTTTCGTAACAGCTGTTTCACCCGAAAACTTATCAGATGTAAAACTTATGTAAATCGATATCAGTAAAATTGAATGCTGGTCTACGCTTCAGCAAGCACTGCTGAAGCGTCATAAACTAATGATGATAGCTGACCAGTGGCGTATCAAGAATTTTTAAAAATGAAATAGTAGCGGCGTACATACAATTTGGTTGGAGATGATGACATTTTTCGAGATCATTCAGTAGTAGGTGTCCTCTTGTCCCATTTTCAAGTATGCTAAAGCCGCCCCCTTAAATATGCCACTATGGTTAACCTATTGTGATTTTTCTGTGGTCAGCCAATACCAGTGTTCCCACAACGACTCTGCTTACTTTCCATCATAACTTAGGCCAGAGCCTTTGTTTGGGGAGGAACGCAAACCTTTTTGGAATTGTTAAGAGAAACAACATCTTGAGAAGGCCTTAAAACGTGGCTTTATTTGGAGTGACGCAGTAAGGAGTGTGCGCCCGGCACAGGGGGGGCCACACTTGAAAGGCGGCCATTTTTGCTGGGAACGGCATATTTTATTTGTGGCTGAACGCCTGATTCTAACACCGATATGTATGATTTGCTTGATCGGAAATGAGACGTCATTTTTGCTGGCGCTCAGGGGGCTAAAATTTACACCATGCCACCATGTTTTTCAAAATAGCTAAATTGAAGGTGTTTTCGATTAGCAATCCATGCTTGACGCTTACCTCAGCCCTAAATTGTCTCACCGCCTAATTACCTTGCTATTCTAAGCTGCAACATCAACTTTTCTATTGTTTTCAGTCAACAGCCGCCTGGTTTTTCAATTGGAGTGCAAACTATGAACGAATATTTTTCCATCATTAATGAACAATTTGAACTTCGAAAGATCCTATCTTTTTTTCACACAAAGCATTCTCCTATGTGGTTAAAATTTTATCTCGCCCACGTTTTATCGCGGGCTCAAATGGACAGTGCTTATCTCTGCTTGACGTGAGTACTGTTGCTGCTTGTCAAAATGAGAAAAAAGCATGGCATTGAAAAAAAACAGGCTGCATTGATTAACTAGACATACCAGTACGGTACTTAATCTCTTTTTTATACGTTTGCGTACAAATCCAAAACCAAGAAGGCTTACATGAAAACTGAGTATTTGATCATACTACAAAAAAGCTATTTAGAGTTTATCATAATTTAACTTTTATCTATGAATTATTCGTAGATTTTACAGCTTGAAATCAGTTCATTTGCAAAAAAAAAAATATTGAATATAAAAGCGAGAAAGAAAATAGCAAGTCGCTGTTTTTTTGTTTTGAGAAAGCGCAAATAAGATAAATATTGGCTATCATTGCAAAAACCCGAATTCCTATTTACGGTGTCTACTGCCAAATATTACAAGATATTGGATGATCCAATGATCGAGGCTCGGATCCCTCGCCGACAAATATTCCTAAATTTACCAAAATAAGTGGATGTGTTTGTGAACCAAGAAACGATCTTTAGCATCACAAGGAAAGAAATAATTTTTTTGGTAGCTGAGCAAACCAGAGGGAAGGAAAGATCTCCTATTTCCCCTGCTTACTTCTTGAGTTACACTCCCTGAGAACAGCATAGGAACAACGGCAAAGTAATCTAATGTGATCAAAATATCAAGTTTGCAGCACCACGAAAATTGAACACGTTCAAGAATCATAGCAATATGATCGACGGTCTAATTGGAAGGGCAGACATAGAATTAAAATTCTGATTTTTCCAACCTAAATTATATGCATTCTTGAATCTTAAATTATACGCTTTTGCACTTTTTAACGGTAGCTTCGACTTCCATCGCGTTTTCACAACTTTACTGCCTGCTTTAACCCAAAATTAGACTGCGTGACATCAACAATTAAACAGTTACAACAGCTTAAATATGTAAAATCTTTTCCATATTTGGTTGGTTAAGATCTATTACTTACATCGCTTATACGTCGGCATACTATTATCTACTAGTCATCCAATTTGCCATACAAGAAATTATTGACAAATCTTAACATTATTTGTCTCGAGTAATAATTTTGTAATAACCGTACCGCGTAAATAACAGTTCGTTTGCGATTAATTATTAGAATTTTATAAGGGAAAAGTAGCCCGGTGAATAACTTTACGTGCTCGCTTTTCTGAAGTTGCTGTTACTAGTATTTTGTAATGAAGCGAGAGCATCATCATCATCATCACCTTGGCGTTTGACCCCTGTGGCACGGTCCGCTCTGCTGGAGTGTGAAGGGTCTGATTTAAATTCAATTATTTCATTGAAACTCAAGCCGAAAATAATTGCGACACGATCTTTCTTGAACCTTTTTTTTACTCTTAGTCTTAACTGATTTCATTTGCCGCATTTTCTCCTAACACTAAATTGTCAGCTTTTTTTCTGAAATATTTAATCAAAATCGAAAACACTCAAGCATTACAGAAATTGCTGTTTGCTTGCAGCGTTACCATATTACAATGAGGTACCTAATTTACTAAAAAAAACTTTACAAGGTACAAACGTTGTTTACTACTGCACTCCATATGTATTCAGTTTTGCTAACACACAAAATTTGACATCGATTACCAGTGTCAAATAACACTGCATTTTCTAAAGTGTAGGGGCACATGACCCCTTTGTTTCCCCTAAAAATAGATTTATGACTACAATTACATACCACACACACAACCGTAGATAGAGAGGAAGGAGCCATTTTCCTAAAAATTCGTAAAACCACTGGTGGAAATTTTTTGAGAAAAACTGTGAATAAACAAACAACGTTTCAAATACAACCTGAGTTAGGCCAAAGATCCACCTGTAGTCCGCCTAGAAAATCTTGACCTTCCTCCTGCTTTTTCTGGCAACGCCTGTCAACACGAATGTAATGAGCATGAATGCGGAGGTGCTGGAAGGTCGTGGTTAAGAACTGAACAAATTGAGAAATTATTTTACTGCTATATCGTCAAAAGGAGTAGAACAAAAAAATTTAAACCGAGGGAAAATTTACCCCAGGTCAAGAAATGCTGCAGTAAGGTAAATTCCCAATTATTACATTTCAAATCTAATGAGAAAAACTAAAGAAAGCGAAACTAATTTTTCCAGCTTTTTAAAGAACCAAACCTTGGCAAACTTATATTGTAGTAATTAAATCCCTTAATTTTCAAATAGAAACTACATTTCTTAAAAAGTAGAAAAATATACAATTCATATTAAAATTCTTTTATATAATTGTAGCAGTGGAAGTGACGAGAGAAGAAAAATTGATTTGATTTTAATCGAAGAGTCATTCTTTCATTTAATGGCAATGGTAGCTGTTTTGAATGAAGATTTAGACTAATCAGTTTTTTAATTATAAACTGCTGACTGATTGCGAATTGTTAAAATTCTTGTCTATACGGCTAGCTGTGGTTATGCAGCAGCAGCACTCGGTGTTTTAAAACAAGTATAGCTCCGAGACTCTTCCTTCGTCTATCATCAGTAGACAGGCATTCGGAATTAAGGTTCACTTGCTAATTAAAGTTTGATGCAAGCAGATGGATACAAGGTAGTAGCCATACACAGCACCACCGCATATGAACGATATCTACATAGTATAATACAAAGGACGAAAAATGACGTTATTTATCTGATCTATGTTGCTTTATGACGTGAAATTACGTAATAGAGTAAAAGATTTAAATCAATCATCCAACTACGGTAATGGTCTCTTAATGCACTACCAACGCAGGGGTAATTTAAAGTTATAAAATATTAAAAATAAACCAATTCTAATTGAAGTTGCAGATAGCAGCTTTTCAAAACTAAGCTTTTAAGCTACACCTGCAAAAGATTTAGGTAAAAGGTTTTAAAAAAATTGATGTCCAGTGTGCTTTCTAACTTGTCTTTAACCGATTGATTCCATGCTCTTTGGCATAATTTGTTTTAAAAAAAGAAGAGCAGGGAAGCAAAACAACTATCACATGCCTCAAAACGCATTAAGTTCAGCATTTGTGTAAAAAACGTGCAAACGAATATTTATAAACGGTTTGGACTCTAAAAACCAGTTTGTCGGATTAGGAAGACAACTAAAACAGGGGTGCCATACACCCTCTTTTATACGAAAAAATGGTTGTTTTCCGAAGACACCAAAATATGTTCAAAACTCCTCATTTTGGGATTAATCACATATACTAAAACAAAGGCCCACAAAATGGTTGGAAAATCAAGATGGCTGACAGCAATCGGCAAAAAATTGCTTATATATGAGCAGTTGACTTCCAAAAAAAATCTTTTGGCAAGAAAAACGACATAAAAAGAGATTAGAGAAAACAGATTGGTCCACGCAATTTCTTCCAAATAGTTGATCTCCGAAAAAAGGAAAATTTTCTTGTCAAGATACAAACAAATAATTGCCCGCATTACGACAGCGAATTGTCGTCTTCTTTGTACGCGTTGAAATTAGGGCAACTCTACACTTAATGAGTAACATTGTTTTAATGGGTGAGATTTTTTTGTAAAAACCCGTGTTTTTCAACTTGTTGAAAATACTTCTCCCAAAGTTGAAGTAAATTAAGATTTAAGTCTGTTATCTCCAAATTTGAAAAATTGTTATTTGACGACTCATTTCGAAGCAGCCGTGAAGTCAGAAACTCCCGTAAAACTGCTGAACAGAACCCCTTACTCGATACATTCAAAGAAATTGAAGATGCATTAAAACAATTGACGTCTTCTAAAACACATACTACACTCAAATAGGAATAACAGTGGGTGCAGTAGTTCTTTACCTTTCTACTACTTTTCATTTAATTGTGTTGTAAATTCACTATATTTACCCTCAAAACACTCGAATGCCAGCAAATCTGTTTAAAATGTAACTAAAAATCGTTGTTATAACATCATGAATAGGAGTAGAATAAAGAAATGTATGCTCGAAAATGAAAAAATTTGCCCTAAGGGTTAAAGCAAATGTAAATTTAACCCGGGTACAGTAAAAACTGGGTTAGTGAATTCATAAAACCAGAGCGTCTGAAGTTACGGCTTGACCTAAATTCAAGAGTTAAGATCGCTCTGCTTAAATCTAAAAACAAAGAATTTTATGAAAATGCAATGACAATAAAATACGGTACCGGACGGAAAGGCAAAAAATACCACAATGATGATACAGAAATATGAGAGAACGCAAATGTTTTTTGATCTTTCTCAAAAATCTGCAATAATTCAGGGGGTGTAGAATTGCTTTCCATGAGAGGAGAGGACCAATATTACCATAAACATAACCACGAAAGATCTCTAAATGGAGCCTTATTTAAGGACACAACACGCAATTAAGAAAGCAAAACGTCACAACGATCATTTCATTGAGTTGTTTGGATTCTGGCACAGACTTTATCATAAAGTTCAGGTTTTTAGTCTTAACTTTGGTCCTTCTCTTGTGATGGACAGCAGTTGTACACCACCTGAATTATGGCAGATTTGGCACAAAGATCAGAAAATATTTGAGTTTCCTCATATTTCTATATCATCATTCCACCTCGTTTTATATCGTAAAATTATTTTTTCTGATGAGACTAAATAAGGTCGAAACCGGTCCGGTTATGATTTTCCTACTTGCGAAGTATCATAATATCAACGCATTTTCAACAAATTTTTTGTTATTAGATCTATGCCAAGCAATCTTAACCTATCAGTTTGTTTCCCTGATAGTGATCCAGCCATGTGCTGTGTTGATCCGATGAAACCTCCAATGTTGGCATACTCCAGAAATTTCTCACCTGACATTAGGAATTTAACTACAAATGACCTGGCGTGAACTTGTAGTCATCAGTAACCAAACTCTCTAGCTGATGTCAGGTGAAAGCCGCTCAAACGGATAAACCCAAGCTATAAAAATCACAGATCACTATCTAATGCCACTAGTTCAAAAACTGAGACCAGGCAAAAATTGATAAAGTTTCAGGAAAATGATTGTGATAGAATGCCAGTCACGTTTTCCAAATTAAAATATATCGCACTCTACTGCACCCTCAGGGCAAAAAAATACACACTTTATAAAATTAGCAACGTAATTTACGTTATCTGAGAAAGAAGAATTCTCGAAATTACTTTTTAAAGGAAGTTGGAGAATGTACTAGCGAACTGCAGGCAGCGACCTATCAGGTCTTCTCAGTGCAGTTGGTAACTGAAAGACGCTGGAGGCTTTAAATAGTTCACAGCTTTGAAGGTCACACTTGTGGGACCTAAACTAGGTCCAATGTAACGGAAGTTCTTTCAGCACTCTACGATGCCTTATCACTCGTGAATGAGTGGCGGTTGTCTCAATGGCTATTTAATCATGTCACGAGTGATAAGGCATCGCAGAGTGCTGAAAGAACTTCCATTACATTGGGCCTAGTTTAGGTCCCACAAATGTGACGTTCAAAACTGTAGGTTATTCAAAGCCTCTGGCGACTTGTCGGCTACCAACTGCACTGAAAAGACCTGATAGGTCGCAACAGTGCCACTGCATGGCCTGTTCACCGTATGCAGTTCGCTCAATGTGCATCGCTAGCTTCTTGTACTACTTGGTGTATGAAAACTCCGTGAAAAGTTCTCAAAATTGTTGCTGTTAATTTTTGCTCAAATTGCAAAATTTGAAGGGAGTTGGACTAGTTAAAAGTGACTGCCTAATCCTTCTATGCTCTTTGCCGGAAGAAATTGATCAGCATATTTCAACAAAATGAATATGAAACATTGTAATGCTGTAAAGCAACCAATATTAATGGAAACCTAAATTTTTACTCGGTCAATCACTCATGATTTTTTTCGAAAAACAACTGCACCAACTGATATCTATCCCATGTACTGAATGAGTCTTTCTCGCATTACCACATGTTTTCGATTGTCTACATCTTGCCACTCAATTCTATTTGTTTTGTTCATAAATTTCAGTGTTTCACAATAACATTTTTTGGTATTTGCTGTTAAGTCCAGCTGAACTAATCTTTTCCTTTTCGTTATACTACCTCACAATTATTATCAACCTGCTGTGTTTAAAATTACCTCACGAATAAAGAACAGCTTGCCGGCAAGCGGCCGCCAGTTTACTTTTTCGCTTTTTAGTAGACACGCGTTCGTCGTTTTATGACGCATCGCCAGCTTTTATTTCTCACATCTGCTTTGATTCTGTGCTGCTTTGTCCTCCAGCTTCATTACAATTTACAACGTAACAATCGTATTGCGTCAAAGCTAATGGGGAAACAAAACGCGATTTGCTTTCTGTCCAAAAACATGCCTTTTCCGGGCTTTGAAAACCGTGACCCGTTTCGGGAATTCTCGGGAATTATTACATTTTTATATTTCCAGTTTTCAAGTTCTACCAACACATTTCCCGGTATTACCCGGGTGGCAAGCAATCTTTAGCAACCTAATCATTATATCACCAAAACGAAAAAATTTTGTTTGTAATTTTTTTAGACTTTACGTTAAAAAATACCCAAGAACCTTTACAAAGTTTTACTGAATATAACAGAAAACCTCAGTTGGAGCAGAACAAGCCTTTTCTACTGCGGGCTTGTTCACCCCCAAAATTCGTTTACGGTCAAGCGAGGAATCTGTCAATGCTCTGAGTTTTCTTCGCACCTGTTCTAATTAAAGTGGACTAGTCAGCTTTAGTGCATTTTTGCCAGGTTGATTTTAGACCTTTTGCTTCTTCTGTGTTGTGATTGATATCCTGGTTTTCATAAACACCAAGGTAATCAAAAATTCCAGTCTTGTCTGGTTAGTTTTAGAGCCGAAGACTGCCATCTTCTCAATAGAAGCACTACAGTAACCGCGTTCGCCAATGTTTGATTATGTTCTTTAATGGGTTTCTTTTAATAAAGCAAATTGATGTGCAAGATATCAAGATCGATATTGTTTAATTGTAAATGCAGTGAATGTTATTTAGCCCAACATACTAGTTTGCCGGTATGTTGAAGAGGTACCGAAAGTAATTGCAAAATTGTTCTGCAGTGTAGAGATAAAAACTTTTCAACGCATAACAAAATGAAATGATTTTAAACAAAAAACTTTGTTTATTTTGAAGACTTTTAAATCTTAAAGCGACTACTTTATAAATGCTAACGAAGAACTTTGAAATTACTTTTCCTCGAAAAACAAATAAGAAAAAAATTTAGCTGGAATGTTTATGCCTGGGTTGCTTGCTAGACAGGTTAACACCAAATGACCGCATAGTTTCGCGAAAAGACAAAGCAATGAATGCTTTTAGCAGCATGCCATAGCCAGCCGTTTATTGAAGGAAGACAAGATGCTTTCCTTGAAATGGTATGTAAGGCAAAAACAAGTCATTTGTATAAACGTCAGAGGGACTTTCCCTTTCATTTTCCCCAAACAATTGTTCCAATACGTCTCCACTGCAAAGGCAACAGAATTTTATTAACATTGGGTCACTGTCTGTTAGTGATCGATGTAACACCCGAGACACATTTGCCACCTAAGACCACAAAATCTATTTTCAATCTTCTAGTCTCCCTCTTTAGAATTATTTTTCCTGCTGAAGTAAATGGATGATCAATTTAGCTTTTCATGTTTAAAACTTAAACCTGATTTTATTTTTCAATGGACTGCCGGTACTTTTGCGAGTTTATTAAGTAACATTACACAACTTTTGTATTATCCAGCATGAAATTGTAATAATTTTCTTGCTGTCCGCCCAAGCCATTTACAAGTTGCCTTCCCATCTATTATTGGATGATCATTAACTCGTAATTACCTTAGTTTTGTCAAACCTGTTGTCAGCCAGAAATACAATATCGTCATCTTTTGCTACAACCATCGGATCAAACCGGTTCATTCTAGCAACATGACGTAATTTCAAGTATCAACTCAAGGCAGCAGACAGCGTTTTAGCAAAATCGTTGGTACCAAAAGTCTACTACGTTAATTGCAACTGCAAATTTGGCGTTCAGTCACAATTCATTTTATCACAGCTTGTCAATTTGTACTCCATTAAGAGTTTTCATAAGCTGAAAAGAATAATTTTACCTACAGTTGCAGCCCAGCTAACACGAAACGAACTCGATAGTGTAGTAGTGATGACACTGGCCTTGCAAGCGTAGTTTGAGCGTACGACTATCGGCGGTGTCGGAATTTCAAAAAACAGCTCGCCATTGGTTCTAAGGATGCAATAACACGAGTCGACATTCGGGTTGACGGAAAGACGGCCGAGAAAAAGAAACCGGCTGTGCCATGGGCACAAGACAATGCGTGGCTTAACCTTCCAATCCCAAAGCTCAAAATTGAATGTGAGACCACTTTTAACCTACCAAGCGAAGATCAACTTTTACGTTTTTTCACCCGTCGAGACAACAAACAACTAGTGCACATAATCAGAGGATGGTCAGCCGAAAATGTCGACGGAAAAGTAAAATATTTTTATGCTTGACCCACTTCTGTGTAATCAAGGTGTTAACCTGTTATTGTTTGGAGATCAATGTAAAATGTGATCAAATATAGAGCATTATTTATTAAATTTTAGAGGTATTGGCTGTTGCATTTTGCTCCTTTCTTACCTACGCTTTTTGAATACAATTAGTGTACTTGTGTTTCAGCACTATTTTACAAGAAAGAAAAATCAAGCTTGAAAAATTGCCCTTTTGCGTATTAATTTGTTGGTATTTATAGGCCTACATAGCTCTTGCTGTGTGAGGCATTTAGCACAAATTCTACCCCTTACTTTGCTCGCATTACACAGTTGAATATCCTCTTACAACACGCGTTTCATTAGGGGAGATGTGGGACCTATGAACCAAAATTCACATTTTCGTCACTGGAACCACCATTTTAAGTCGTAATTGCTCTTATTTTGCACAAATTGAAGATCATTAACTTAGTTTCATATACTCTTGTTTTGAATTACGTAACGCTTAAAACATGGGAATTACAGAGTTTTAAAGAAGGGTTTCCCCAAGTAGTTTATTGGTTCCACACCTGTGGGACCAATGAACCAGTGGGTGGGACCTATGAACCGGTCTATCTACGACATTTATAAAACCTGCAAATATGGGGCTGAAAGTACAATTGTTTACACAAAACACAGTTATGACACAAAATCACACAAAAAAGCAACCATGCAGTATTTTGGACAAAATGTCGAGTTATTTTGAGCCCCAATGTGCAAAATATTTTTAAGCTTTATGTTCCGCA
The DNA here is from genome assembly GCA_963675345.1 of Trididemnum clinides. NCBI lineage: Eukaryota > Metazoa > Chordata > Ascidiacea > Aplousobranchia > Didemnidae > Trididemnum > Trididemnum clinides. The sequence goes on along the minus strand of OY776303.1, from coordinate 6,433,590 downwards.
AAATTTGACATATTTCAAACGACATTGAATTGGTGATGTCATCTGAAAATCTCAAACAATAATTTTTTTTAAGGTAGGCATTTTTTCAATAAACTGAAAAAAACAGTAGGATGGGACCATTGAACTAGTGGTTCATAGGTCTCATAAGCTACTGGTTCAAAGGTCCCCAAAGCAGCATTTTTTACTCTTTACCTCCTCAGATCTTAAGGTCAACTACGTTTCAAAATTTTTATGCTTAACCTGATTAAATAGTTATTTAAGTGCAAAGATCGTGTATACATTCATAGTTAAACAATATCACAACTTTTCACTAACCTTCAAACACAAGTCAAAATATTTACTTTTCTGCCCGAAAAATAACCCGAATTTCTCCAAAATCACGCCAGACAAGTCAACCAAACTTCATCAACCGCTATTTTCTAAAAGTTTTAGTCGAACAAAGGTATTGTTTTTTTAATTTTTGCAAAGAAGCTGAAATATGAGGATGTTTCATCTGTCCCCAGTGATTCATTGATGCCACATCTCCCCCAAACTCTTCCAAGTTTCAAGTTGAAACTTTTGATTGAACTTGCTCCGCATAAGCAGAAAGGACTGTGAAAAAGCTGTATTAGCTGAACTAAAAGGCCAAACGCTGCTGACAGGTATTGAAGCAGTCTTCACTGAATATTTGGTAGCCCTACATGTTCGTTTGCTCCATGCATGGATTTCTGAGCAGCCAAAAACATATTAAAAAACAACGGGGCTATACACAGAAAGACGACTAAACAACGTTTTTGCCAAATTTTCACGAGTTGTTGACGTCTGTCACGATAAGGCAGAGTTAAACACAACATACCCAGATGAAAAGCGGAATCGTAGCTTATCCCTAGGATTGCGGTTAGCAATAAGGTTAGGGTTTGCGTTAGAGCTAGGGTTCGGGTATGAATTTCGGCTACAGTTGGGCTAGTTATGGTTAGAATCAGGGGAGGATTAACAGCAAGTGGGGCCCGGGGCAAATCTAGTTGCGGGGCTCTTTCAACTTAAAGAATGAATTGATTCGCTAAGACCATCACGGTACTAGTATGATGTACATTAAAGTATGTTTAAGAAGGTGAGCGTTTGGGTTTGAAAATTGTCTTGAAATGTTCGTTTTCTTGCTTTGCAAATGGCAAAGCCATTGACAAAGACCTTAAAATCCAATAAGTGCAGAATGTCAAGTTCGATGGACACAAAAGTAAGAACTGAAGCTCTGTTTTGTTCCGTGGTATTTATGAGTTCGTTTTAATTCTATTTAGGAGAAAAAGCAATTTGGAGCTATCATATGTAAATAAACTCAAAGAACAATGTCCACACCGGGAAAAAAATTCAGCTCATTGATTCTCATTAAGAAGCAAGAACATTTTCAGCTCAGTACTATTCTCGAAGCAGTGTTTATCTAAATTAATCATTGGCTTTTTTCTAGCAACAGCTGCAGCTTTCACTTGAAAGAATACTGCAAAGTAAACAATCTCGAGAGGAAAAGTATCTTTGAGATGAGGATATCTCTTAATGAACCAGGAAGCAGCTTGCTGAATATTACTTTAGCTTAGACAAGTCAGTCTGGAGAGAAACCCAATTTTGCTGTCGATGTCACGGTAACCTATAACACGTTTTTCCAATTCAGCAAAAAGTTGATCGACAATGACAAAAAGCACTTCGTCTTTAAATTTATCTCTTGGGAAAAGAAAAGTGTCTACGGCGCTTATATCTTCGTCAAAACATCTCCATTGCTTATGAACTCTTTGCAAATTACCTTTATATTCTTAAACTCCAGAGTATTGTTTTCCTTTTTCTTCAAAGCACTCAAAGTTGGATCTTAAGACGTAAATAAATGTTTGAAGATATTTCAATAAATCAATCCGCTTTTTTGCAAAGACAGATTTGTTTTACAACAACTGTTCAAAATGGCATCCCGTAGTTCAAGCAGAATAGAAGTTTCCAACTGTTTCAACTTTTTTCAAATATCCTTCTGCTTCGATTCGACTTCCGTGAGATTAACTACCATCAGATGCCAATTCGTCAAAAGCCTGCATGTTTGCACTATATCCCTTGTTATCCGCGGTTACAGCGTCATGGCGACAGAACGTATGGCATCGGATAGGACTTTATTGACAGGCAACCCATCCAGAAAATTTTTACGCACCTGACAACGATTTGAAGATGCAACAAGCCTAGGGTGCATACTTTTTAGAAGATCAAAAAGTTTAGCTGCAGAATGGCAGGATTCCAGTGCATTTTTGTCAATTAAATTGAGAAAATGCGCTGTAAAAGTACACTGTGAGCAGCTCTGCATTTCTCGCGAGCGAGCGTTTGAAAACCACGAAATTTACCGCTCATTTTGTCAGCATTGTCGTAAGGCTGGCTACGACAATCTTCAATGTTGATTTTATGCACGTCCAAAAATTGCAAAGCGATTTCAGCCATTTCTGCTCCTGTATGAGCAAATATTGGTATAAATCTGAGGAATCGTTCAATTGGACCTTTGTTCGAGAAATAAGATATCAGTATTGTTAGTTGATCTACAAGCGCTCTATCTGATGTTAAATCTGCAGATATTGAGAAGTATTTTGCCAATTTGATTCCGTCAACAATGATCGATAAAACTTTTTGGCCCATTGGTTCTATGCTTTCTACGCAGATTATAAGACAAATAAAGATGGATCACCACAGGCTGTGCTCGCGCGCAGTCGCCTATGTTTCGCAAGAAAAGCGTTGCAATTACTCAGCAACTCCAGAATGCCCAAATATTTTCCATTGTTTGGAGACCAATTAATTCACTTTTGCTTCGAAAAGCCAAACCTCGAATACAATCAAATGTTGACTGCTCAGAAAAGAACTCTCCTCCAATATTCCACTTCATTTTTGTATTGCTTTACCAAACCAAGGTCAATTTGCATGTTAACTGACTTTCGAGCTTACATTGCTTCCATTGAATCGAGATGTTGCCTTGAATTTCATTACCGATTAGTGCTTCGTGAGATTTTTCCAACTGCTGAAGCCAGAAATGAGTTTACTCACTTCATCAGACATCAATTTGTCTGCAGGATCAGGGCCGGATCAAGCAATGGGCAAACTGGGCAATTGCCCCGGGCCCCGCGCTTTTTAGCGCTATTAACCATTGAATTGAATTGAATTAAAATAAATTTATAGCCTTATAACCTACATTACCAGCAAACTTGAACTGAAGAATCTAAATATTTCCATACCGGTGCAGTTATTATTTGTACGAAAAAAAATTAGAGTTTCCGTTCATCGAACGGAAAGAACGAAAAAAAATTAAAAACAGACTTTCAATGACAAAGCAACTGTGACGTCACAGTAGAGACTGGTATAATCAGTGGTGTATTGCTAAATAATAAAGTAGGTGGACGGTTGGAACTGATTTCAAACCTTATGGTCTGAGAGACATGCGCAACGGCAAACTTCGCTACAGCGCAAGGCGGGAAACATAGACAACATGTAATTGAATTGTTCTCAATAAAGGGTATACTAATTAAAACAACTTTATTTTAAAAAAGTATATTTAAAAACATGTTTTAGAAACAATAAAAAAAAAATTTGAATATTAATAAAATGTGCCTTCAGTCAAGCGTTTTCTAAAAAAAGTAAGTGGACGGCGATCCCCCTGATCCCCCTTCAATACATTCCTCGGTATAATAGCATTTAAATTAATGGCTGCGAACGACTGACAAATGTTAGAGCAGTTATAAGAAATCTTAAACGCCACTACAGCCCTCAAGAAAAATTTTGTTGAGTTGAAACAACTGTTACAAGATTTTACGTTGGATGACAATGAAACAAATCAAACCAAATCAGATTCATCGTATTTGAAAAAGAGTAAAGATGCCCTAGAAACAGCCATATCATGTGTTTTGTGGCACAAAATCCTTCAAAGGTTTCACCATACAAGCAAAAGTCTACAGCTTGCTGACATGTCTTTAGGAAATTGCGTAGCACTTTACAATAAAATCGAGAGTTTTTACCAGCATTTATGGGATGAATTTGATACAATTGAAAAGGATGGTTTGAAACTCACACCCGGTATACAGAAAACCTATGTGTCTCCAAACAAACGAAACCGAAAAACAAAGAAGACTTTTGATTATGAAGGAGAGGACACTGGATGCACTAGAGCTTTGGAAGATGCTCGAGAATCCTTTCGTATTGGAACTTACCTTCCAATCATTGGTACCTTAATTGCAAAAGTAAGAAGACGAAAATCTGTGTACTGCATATTGCAATAGAATTTTAATTTTTTGCTGAATTTGAACACTTGGGCTATCAGTGATATAGAAAACGCAGCAAGTAAGTTGTTAAAAGTATATGCAAGCAATTTGGATAGCGACTTTCCTTCAGAAGTTGTGCACTTCGCTTTTCATTTACGTTCATCTCTTGATTTTGGTTCGAAGACAAATACTGCGCAAGCACAGCTGTCATACTTGAAAAAGAACTGCTAAATTCAAACTTTTCCAAATGTGGCTGTTATTCTTCGTATATATCTGACCTTGCCTGTTGCAAATACGGAAGGTGAACGTTCTTTTTCAGCATTGAAAAGAGTGAAAATGTACCTGCGCTCATCCCTGACCCAGGATCACGTCTGTGATTTCTGTATTATGGCCATCGAAAAAAGTTCCACAAAATCTAAGAGCTTTGAGGATATTGTTGATAAATTTGCAGCAGCGAAATGCCGAAAACACCAGTTGCCTTAGCTTTTTCTGTGTTGCACCCTCTGTGTTGTTTATTTTTGCCCCGTTAATGAAACAGTGCGAAAATTTTATTCTATATTTAACCTTTTAAAATAAATTTCAAAGTAAATTTTAAACAAAATTAATAAAATTTACTGTTTTTTATAAATCAAAATAACAAATTAGACTCAACCTCTTTGATCTAAATAAATAATATTCAAAATAAAAATTTGTTTTTTAGTTTGAATTTCTATCAAACAGCCATTCGTGCATGCCCACACAGTGCTCACATCAATAGCTCCCGGTGTGAAAGTAAACAAATTCGATGCGGGGTGAGCATTGATTTTTACGGTAAAAAAAGTCGTAAATTGATTTTCGAAATAAAAATGCAACCCTATAAAGAACTGAAATCGATGGCTCTGGAGTTTAAAATAGCAAAATATTTTTGACTGCTGGTTTCAAGCGCTCGCGTATACTGAAGGGCTCCTAACTTGATTTTCAGGATAGAAAAAGTGGCCTCAGCACTGATCTAAACTTCTGATTTCACTATTCATCACTGTACTGTTATGTGAACGAATGCAACCACATTGCAGTTCTGATCACTTGCTGAAAACGCTAACTGATCCAGTCAAGCATGACGATCAGACAGCAGCGCTATAGGAGGCGATCGAAACTTCATGTAGTGGCAGGTCTTTAAACTCCATATTCTATTTCTAATAAACACTACACTACTGATACAATGTTTGAGTTAACTTTTCGACTTTTAGATTGTAAATTTTTTATTACCAAACCACCTGCCACAACTAGTTATTATTATTGCAGCAATACGAAATTGAAATTAAAATGATAATCTTTACCGGTGATACGAATCATCCTAATCGAGTAATCTACATCGTGACGTACAAGATAAGTAAATACATCAAAGGCAAATTAGAATGGGCTTTATTGAGCCCATTGCATTCAACATATCATCTTTTATTTAGAACGACATCATTCTCAAATGATGTCGTTTTAGAAGTGGGGTTGAAAAAAACGCCAAGATCTCTTAATCGCAATGTATTACAAATGCTAATCTTATAGAATCCTGAAATTTTTCGGGACCTCGGGCTTGAGCTTCGCCAGCTTCCCCCTTAATCCTCAGCTGGTTAAAATTATAGTTGGTCCGCGGAATTTCCTGGTTTCAATAGTATTTCGATTGAACTTACAAGTTGCAACCAAGACGATATTTGCAGCTATTGAGAGAAAGAATGACTTGATTCATAACGTATTAATAGATTCAGTAAAACAAATGGCAGAGCAAGAAATATGAATGTGAAACTAAAAGCCAAGCGAATACAAAGAGGCTGTCTGTTTTCATGTGAAGTTCAATGCACGCTCAACTAATTAGCTATACACTAAAGTAGTTTTTGCTTAAAAACTGGCTGTTGAATATAAGGTTAACATATTTTGCATTTTTGGGAAATACAAGAAACAAATGGTAGAGTGTGAAGGCGGGAAGGGCCGGGGGGAAAGTGGCAAGAACAAAAAAAAGGACTTTGGAAGACGGATGTGCTTTCTCTTCCCGAAATTTCATGCTTTAGCATTTCATGATCAGATTTTTCTCTCGAAAAATTTTGTTGGTAAACACTCGAAAGCAAAATCTGAAAAAATTTTCTCGTTGCTCCACCCTAGAAATCAAAATTCAAGTAGCGTTCTTGTTTAAGTGATGCTCATTAGTCATTTCCACAAACAAAGTAATGAAGAAAATGAAGAAAACATTTGTAGGTTTTATTTTATTACTTGTTTTTACTTTTTGCTCTCAGGAGTATCAGCCAACGCTCATACATCAAAGCCATTGGACAAGGTTTGCAAACTGTTATTTATAATAACTGTTAACTCTATCACCTCGCTTTATAGCCCATGGCATTAAAAAAGAAGACTAATTATCCGTTACAAACATTTTTCTCGCAACTAAAATTTTATCTCACTTAAAACATAGAGAAAGACTCAACGACTGCAATTAAAACTCAAGTCGGCAATACATCAATCAAGTATACAATCTTTCGTGCATCTCCATCTGAGGCAGCTTTCCCCAAAAATGCTTTTTGTGCGGCACTTCTTAGCATTTTTAATGTCACAATTGTTTTTGGACAATTCCACTTAAATCTGTTGAAATTACAGCAAAACCGTACAATACCAACTTGTTGTGATTGAATTGGTCTTCGTCTAAACGCGCGTTACGCTTTTGTAAGCGACTTACTGATTCTTAAATACGGCCATTGATTGTCGATGACCTGACTCATAAAATGGGGAACAAAGTGGCCATGACGTCAGAGGGTGAGTGGATTATGCGGTCAGTTTTCACGCTGGATGACATTTGAAGGAGGAAAATAAGTGGATTGGAAATTACAAAAGCAAATTGAAGAGGTGCCGAGAATTGCCGATGCAATATGATCTGCTACAGCTTCTTATTTCATTGGTTTTTTTGGAAGTGTATGCGACTAAAACTATTTGTTGAAAGGCCAGCCTGTAGTCGCCTAGATAATGAAACTGATATCAATGAAGACAAACGTTTCATCGGTAATTTGGTTGTTAAATTTCAACTTCTTTGATTCTGAAAAGTACATTTCCACTGTAGCGCGTAACTAAAATTTGCATAATAAGCAGGGAAACTAACTGAAACTGTAATGGTGCTCCAAACAATATTTCCTACTATTTTTTGAGATGTTTTTTGTCATATCATTCAAATTGAAGTGATTTGTGGCCATTTTGCTGTTTCTCCGAAAAAAAGATTTTCACCCTTTTTTAAGCCAAAATGATGATTAATCCCTTGTTATTTTTTGCTAAACATAATACGGATATTTTAAAAGCTTCGATCAGTTCCATTCAATGAAAGAAATAACTTATAAGTTTACTAATAACTAATATGTTAACTTCCTAAAGCGGGTAAATTATTTGTGATGGTAGTCAAAGCAACCTTTAGAGATTTTAAGGGAATGTATGGCTTTTGAAGCAGCTCTATGGCAGAAGTGAATTCTAGAGAGCTTACTTATAAAATAGGAATAGTATTGACAGCAAGCCAACAACAAAAATGTTCGTGCGTTATGACTCAGCTTTCTCGACCAGCCGGTTCTCAATCTTTGGCAGCACCTAATACATGCAATCAATCATGAAAACATTACATACTTTAAATTCTTTTCAGCTTATAATCTGAATATCATTTAACAAAAATGATAACAGAAAGGCACTTTTCGACGTTTCACAACGCACAACTTCATTCACATCAGATCACCCGCAGGTCCTGCAGCTACTTTGCGACAGCGCGAATTAGAGTTAGGCAAGAATCCATTAAATTTCGTCAATTATCGATTTAATCTGCAGTAGAACATTAGAGGCTTCGGAAATGCAAACGAATATTGCTATAGCCTATCGCCTTTCAACTTCATTACATCTGTTGAAGTCATAGCCCGTTAAACTGAATACATCAGCAAATCTATTAATTTCACTACATTCCATTGATTTTGGATTTTAAACTTTACTAGCAATCAAGCTAATGTGAGCCACAAACAACTCTGTGTCAACAACATCAACAAATGTAATTCTAGTTCGCTATTATAGTGTATTAACTATAGCCTACAAAGTAGCACATTAATTAAAATATGCAGCCTAACACCAACTGATCATTGGATCCGTTGTTGCGGGCTTTCAATCAATATTAAGCTGTTAATGCGTATGAGTTCGTGCTCTATTTGCAAATTTTTTTGTCGGACTGGGCCACTGTAGCGGGCAGACAGCTTGACCCCACCACGTGTCTGCAACAAATGGAGCTGTCCCGTTAAGTGCCTGACCCAAGGGCACTACAAAAAATTTTCCGGTTTTTTCTCCATGTTATTTTTTTCGTACCGAGCGTTCAGCAGAAAGCTGTCAATATCGTTTTTAAAGGCTTCGATATGACTCGACAATGTAATTGAAGCCATGTCTATTGATTGCAAAGTGAACGCTCCAGCTACTGCACCAACGTTCCGGATCTTCGAAGCGACGTCACTTTATGATTGATATTCCTTGAATGAATGATGTAAAAAAACTTAGCTTATGTAAAAGTGACCAATACTGTAACAAGGGAAAAATAAAGAAAAAAATACAGCACTTTTGTGATAAAATATTCATTAATTATGCTTGCAAGAAAATCGATATTCTTAATCAAAATTCTTTCAAGATTATATTTTTGTTCCTTTGCAGGGTTTAGGAAAAAATAGATCGTTTTATTTTTGCACAACTTATGTCTTTCATTTGCTGCGTTTCCCGATTTTTTGCTCTTAAGCTACTCCATGTTTCCATGATTAAGTGTACCTGTAGCGCTTAAAACTTTGTGGTGTGGAAACAGAAGAACTGAACTGGACTTAATAGTGACGTAAGTCTATACTCTTTATTATAAATAGTTGTGTGATTTGACAAAAGAAATGAATTTCTTTACTTTCGTTACTTTAAAATAAAAAATTTTATGACGATGAAAGAGACTATTTTTGCAAATATGTTGCAATAATAAAATCTGGTTTTGTTCATGCAATCAAAAAACGAAAACTAAAAAATTTTAAAATCCCTTTTCTTTCGTTGGCTGCGACGTAATTCTTCATTGCTATGGGCAGTAATTTTGCATCCATCTTTTAATCAGTGTGATTTTTAGGTGTGGTCATAATATTCATAAAGCATCGCCAGCAAATGCCATTAAAAATATCATGACTTCAACAAGCAAGCTAAAAAATCTCGGTTACAAGCCTGATAATTTAATCAATAATTCAGCAGCACAAGCATGCCAAGATTGAATTACAGTAATCTCATTCTAAAAATGCGATTTAATCACATTATTACTTTAACTTCAGTTCAAAATCGGACGTTGACAACGCAACTATTAAATGTTGGAGACTAAATGGTTTCATGATTTCATAATGTATTTGCAATAAAAGGTATGTAATATTACGACATATCTCACAATGATGTAAACCAGACATGGTCAGAACGAAGTAGTTCCACATGAGTAAACTATTTAAGTTAGGGTTGCCATACGTCTGGAGAATTCCGGACATCTCCGGAATTCAGGTGTCCTGTCCAGAATTTGCTCAAGTGTCCGGAATTTTGCTCATATGTCCGAAATTTTTGTAATGAAACAACAGGAAAAGGCAGCAAACAAAAAATCGTACAATTTGAATTTGATTGCCACCATAAGTGGCAAGCGAGACAGTTGATGACCTTTTTTTTGTGAGAACGCCTTTGTTTGGGGTAACACAACAGGAGCTCCAACATCTCCGACCGTTATTTCAAAAGCATTTCTTACTCAAATTGGGCCCAAAAATATTTGTTAATAAGTGTATTATTAACAACTTTCGGCTGCGTCGTAACAAAAGTAACAAATTTCAAACTTGCCAGCAAAAGATGACAACGTTTTTACCAATAGTTACAACTCTGCCAACCCTGCTACCAACACTTAAAAGAGTGAACGGTTGTGTCCGGAATTTTGCCTCATCAGATATGATTACTCTAATAAAAGTAGTTTTTTTTCCTAACGAACTACCTTCTTGAGTAGCATTATTTTTGACTACTTCTAATTTCACTTGAGTAGGTTGAATAGAACGTAACGCTACTTGAATAGTCATAACTCTTACTGAAGTAGATTTTAAACACGTGATATCTGTTGTATCGGAATGCGGTATGCTAGCGCAGAAAAAAGCTTAAGATTCAAGTTTTAATCTTCTGTAAATCGTTTATTAAAGTGGAACATTGTTGCTTCGAATTTTAAAGCCAGCTGGTAGGCTTACCAGTGTTTAAACGAGAACAAGATAAAATGCGACGAGTTATAAAATGCGACGATTTTTTTGACACCAACCTCCTTGGCTTTACCTATGTGCCTTGGACTCGGAATAGAGTAAAAAGAGCCGTACCTCTCACCAAATGTCTCGCAGCTCATAACTCGTTTGGCTTGGTAATCCATTTTCAAGATAAGATTTTCCCTTCGTTGCTACAGCTGCATACTTGGTGACTATCACTTCACAAAGTTGTGTAGATCTACTGACCTATTTTTTCAAATTTATCTTTAATGATGACGTCAAAATGATGCCGCAAACCTTCCTGTGACAGTCACCCCAGGATGGCGATCAATTACGCCAAGTTTCGTGTTTACCAACCCAGAAGTTTCGTAGGAGCTAACACCAGCACACACACAGAATTGCGCTTTATTATATGTACTAAATTTTGTTGTAGCTCAAGTTTTAAGATCTTTGTTATCAATCTTCTGACTCGAGGGTACAATCAGAATTAAAGATTTTCCCTCAAGACTAACACTTCTAACTTTTCAACTGCTCTTCATCTTTGGGAGATGACTGGGGCAATGGCCCTAGAGGGTCTTTGTAAAACTTGCCTTGTTCTGCTACTATTCAATGCGAAACATTGACTAACATGTCTTTTAAGCTAATTTTTTTCCTACTTATTTTTTGAATTTCTGTTCTAAAATCTCTGACATTAAATGAGGAAACGCCATGCGTATTTAGTCTGAAAATGCTTTTTCTCTATTTGCTGCAATAGTTTTTCTTGCAAAAATCATTGCCGCAATTTCTTGCAAAAATCATTCTGCAAGTGAAATTTGCCATCCGTCAATCACTTTATGCTGAATTATAAGCAACGTCATAGTTTCACTTTTTGGCAGATTTCTAATCAACAACGTTCTTACTATTGACAGACGTATTGTAAACTTATGCCATGAAATCACAGAGATACACAAGACTATGTGACAGAGTTTGCCAAGCAAGAACAATAAATTTTTATTTTATATCAAACAGAGATCCTCAGTTTCTATTCCGAACTGCAGCTACAAGGACAAATTACGATCCGAACCGTTTTTGTTCCGAGAAAATGTGTGAATTCCTGCCGAAGTTACTGGCCGGTTCCTGTCCATACACATTGACATGCTGATTGAGTTGATGTTAGATAGTTGTAGTGTAATTAAAAGGATCTACATGAAGAGAATAAACGACTAAAATGCTTTAACATTTATATACTGCAGTAAAAATAATGATTTTTTGAAACTTTTGCGAGTCAAGTTTTTTTTACAAACTAGGGTTACAATGATTTCATCCCAAGCGAAATAAATTATTCACAGAACACCACCGACAGTTATGATAGACTTTAGCTGGCTGTTGTAAATCTTTCTACTGCAGTTACAAAGACCATCATACGTTGTTAGCAGAGCTTCTGTACGTTCTTATTTCAAACGTTTACCTTTATTTCATAGGACAACGTCTAAGAAAATAATGTTGTTCTCATCTTTGAGAAAATCTTTTGAGCGGCATTCTTCCTTTCTCTCATTGCAGCAATGCAACAGTTTTTCTATTTCTTTCAACTTAGTTTAGATTTGGCTGACTGCCCTCAGATTATGGGCAAATCAATATGGTAGCTCTAAATAAAAGTTTGTAACTCATATTGCTCCCTCAATTGCCCACAGTCAATTTGGAAAAATTCTGAACAATTTTCATGAAAACAAATTTTTGTTTCAAAACCCAAAAATTCTGAGCAATCTTATTTTGGGTAAACAAAATAATTTTTGCTTAGCGGTCCAATTTTTGGTTCTAGGCGATGATGGCCCTGCGTGGTTGCGGTTAAAATGCAAGGTAATTTATTTATGTCACCGGTTCGGCTTAAATTAGGCAGTGCAAGGCTCATTGCAGCTATGTCTATGCCCGGAGTCTGAAGGACAAAAATGCATCACAATATTGAGCAAGTTTTACTCAGTTCCGCTTTGGAGTTATGCTGCCACAACACCCACTCTGCGCAAAGCAATTTTTGAATTACAAGCACAGCAACAGCACGAGGAAGATTGTCTTAGATGCCTATCTCGAGGGCAAAATTGCAGAACTATGGTAGTGCTTAGAAAGGAGAAACAAAAGTAAAACTCTTTTGAAATGATGTTTTAGAGGTTTCAAAGATTGTCATCTCTTTCAAAACCAACGTTGTTGAAGAATTCTCCATAGGTCAATCCTATGCTCTGTGTGGAGTTGCTAGGCAGTACCGGAGTGGGTTGTCCGTCCTGGTCGATGCTCTGAAGCAACTCGTCTTTAAAAAGATTTTTCTTTAAAGAACTGAAAAGATTTTTTTGAAATTATAATTCAATTTTTGTTGGAAAATCCGAATGGAGATATACAAGCTTTAAATAAAGCCTGGTCTGCACTGAAGTCAAGAGTAAGTTAGATCTTTCTTTGATTTTGGCTCAGTCGGAAGCCGTGGGTGGCTGTGTGTTGAACTCAGTGAAGACGAGGCTTAAAGCCAATGCTGCGATCGAAAACTTATTCTTACATGTGACGGAAGCAGAATCGTTTCTGGCATTGAATGTTCTCATTGCTGTAATGAAAATTGATAAAAATGAAATTCATTCTTTTTGCTACTTTTTGTATGCGTGACTAACAATTAAATATGTCATTATCACCAGGATAGAATGGGAAACCACCGAGCAATGCTTGTCAGCAGCCTGTATCAGAATTTTGCCAACGTTTAGACACGTGGTGGGTGTATAGGGATGTGCCAGTTTTTAAAAAGAAGACCATTTTTTGAAGAATAATCTTTGAATGTCGGAGTTTTTAAAGTGAAAAACTTTCTTTTTGAAATCTATTTTAAAAGATCGGTGTTTTTAAACCGGAGACGTTTTTTGAGATCAATTTCAAAACGAACCGCCGTTGCGTAAAATATTTTTCTGATTTTATTTTACGTGTTTATTTATTTAAAAAATGGTCAGGGCGACAGATTTTTTCGAATTGAAATAGAGTGTGTCGCTACAATAAAGGTTGCCTAGCGTTTGATTCGTACGAAAGGCATAAGCTGTGGTTTCACCTTGAAACACAGTATTTTGCTAAATAGGTTATGTGGGAATGTGTGGAATCTACAAGCCGCAGAGATCAATGAGCTATCGTAATATGAGCAAGACCAACCACGATTGTTTAAAAGTTTGAATAGCAGTAAGTCACGTGTCCGGATGTGATAAAATGTTTGATTTAATTGCAATCCCATAACAGCGGTGTTTTTTGAAAAAATGCTACAAGAAGAATTTTATTATTTTAAGGTATGTTTTTGAATGTGAGAAAAAATTTATTTGTGTTTAGTGAAAGTGGAGTTTTTGAAAATTAACAAAATTAAACCGGTAGCTATGGAATGTCTTGAAGAAATTGAATTCATTCAACGTAATTTAAGTTGTTAGAGTTTATGTCTTTGGGTGAGGCTTAAGAATTTTGAACCATTTAAGTCAGGAACCAATGAACCTATGATTTACTGAATCTATGATTCATTGGTTCCCACAACCTACAATGATTGCGGGAGTGAACCCCCCCATTTGTACTAATCAACAGCCGCCTCAACGTGGTGGTGCGGTTCCCGACCCCGTTTGGATTGGGCCAAAATGGCTGTTGACTTTATCGAGGGTCCCAGTCACCCCGGGCACTGCCCTCATATATACAACGATGTAAGCCCTCTAGCATACCGGTTATGAATAGATTCCAAAAATGTCCTAACTGCAACGTTTTGGCTCTAAAACAATTTCCGTGTGAGTTCTACCATCAAGTCATTGCACAAAAATTTTGTTCATAAGTATTTTCCTAGACCTCGTGCTCCCATTGGCGTTTTGTAGAAAATCAGTGATCCACCAACTATGTTTTTGTAGTCGCTAATGTTGCTTTAGTGGATATGATATTAAGATAGTATTTATAGCTAACAAGTGCTAACTTTTACATGTCTGCGGTCTTAACTATTCCATTGAGATCGATTTGAAAAAAGTAGTTTGTAGGTCTTATACTTACCCTATTTTGTGTATTGTGTTATACAAAAACATTTAAGAACAATTTTTAAAAAGAAACAAAAAAATCTTTGCATCCGCGGTTTATATAGGTTGCAACATTTGCGGGGTTATATAATTTTAAATTTAAGAAAACAATTTTACAACTACCGTGGTCAGCCGCCAAGAACCTCTTTTCAAATGAGTTCTGATGCGTAACAGACAATCAAACGAAATGCCTTATTTAGAGAACCGAATGCACCTAGACAGCCCTAATTTTTTTAGATGTTAATACAAAAGTGGTCTCAGAGATCTCCATGGACAAAAGCGTTTAGAGGCTGACCTGGGCCCAGAACCAAAGTTTGAAGGCTATTGCTATGCTCTTTTTTTTTGTTTTTTTAAAAGACTTTTTGCCCTTTTTTAAGTTGAAAACCAGTTTTTGGAAGTAAACTTTCTGAAAGCGACTGTTTATATTGGTCACTCAGATCTCATTTTTTGTGATGTTTTTATAGATTGATTGTTTGAAATCGTTGGTTTTACCCTTTTTCTACTCAACAAACTTTTTCCTTGAGATCAACTCTATGAAAAATTTTGTGTTTTTTTTAAGAAGGTGCGCATCAGCCAATTTTCGGGCCACCCTAAAATGATTCCAGGCCAGTTTTAAACCTGGCCCCGTAGGCACCTCCTCGACTCCACCTACCAACACACCTGTCCACAAAATTTGGTTCTTGAACAAATTGCTGACTTATATTATTACCAGAAATCTATTGTAGCGCGAACCAACGGCGTTTCTGCTTATTTCACCGCTGGTTGTAAATTGAAAAAGGCAATTAAAGATAAATAGATCCTAATCTGGTGGTATCGGGGTATTTTTTGTTCGCTGTTTGGCTTTATCATTTGTTTTGTGATGAGTTTTTTGTAAAAATAATGCCAGGAGACAGTTGTGGTTGTTTATGTCAGGTGTTCCTGAGATTAATTGCACCCGTGCTGGCAATGAGAAACTGATCATCAATTATTTACAATCATTCTTTAATTATTGAAAAAGGGACAAAGGCTGCAAGTATCTACAGTTAACTGATTTGACATAAGCAAACCATTTGAGTCTTGTATTTCTCGGCAGCGCGACAACATGCAAATTGTTGATACAAAGGCAACCACATATTTCACTAAAAAACTTAAAATTTTGACTTAACAAGTTCAAACTTTTAACCTTATTTTCTTTCAAGCATTTATGCTGTAGCAGACTATAGGCTAAACCGCAAAACGATGTATTCCAACCCCTAGTCTGCAGACACAAAAAATCCCCAAAAAGCTCTGAGTGACTCTGAAAGCCATTGGCATAGCCAGAAAGGAAAGCAAAATGGCCACAGCCCAGCAAATTTCTGGGTCCCGATCTGGGCATTAAGCTCTTTTCAAGAAAGAAGACCCAAATTTTTTGTGCTTCTGGTGCGATCATCGACAGGGGTAAAATTGTTTTCAATTTTTCCTCCGATATCATTAACTTTTTAAAATCTATTTTCGTCAAAGAAAAGTCATTATAAAAAGCAGTCAAAGGAGTTTTATGTTGCTAAAGATGCAAAATTTACTTCTAAAACTAAAAACACGTGAATTAAACTATTATAATTTTGATCAATTTTCAATTGAAACATAAAATTTCTGTTAAACTTGGCCCTCTGAATTTTTTTGGCTACCAGTTCTTGCCGCAACCACACCAGTTACCACAAAAAATTAAATTCTAATATGTTCAAAGAATGTTAGAATAATTTCATCAATGCCACGCAATCGAATTTTTGTTTATTACTTGCCGGCGTCGCCAGCAGAGTCCTCATCAGTAATGTTGGTATTAAGAAAATTGTTCAGCCAACTATGCCGGTTTCATTCAATAAATTGTTGTGGAAACAGTAAAAAAAAGTGATGTATTTTTGACACAGCCAGTTTTCGTTTACAATTTCAAAGCAGATCAATCATTTTTTGAAGGAAATTCGAATAATAAAAGCATTATGAAAGCTGCGTAAAGCCGCTATATTTTTCCCAAAGTTTTTGAAGTCCCTGGCAGCATCTCGTTTCCCTTTTTTCCTGCGTAAGCGTACTTGGTATGTAGACTTGCTTACAATCAGACACGTAGTCAAGAGACGAACTGGGAGGCAGTTGCCCCTAAACTTTTCTTTTGCCCTCCAAACAATTATCACCTGCTATTGCGTTTGATACCACTTTCTATTTGGAAGCAAATAAAACGCAATATGGCAATGACAAATAAATTGTCTGTGCTGTATTCTTCATTTGAATTCCATTATTTTTCTATGTTCATCTATGATAGATTGCTCAGAAACAGCAGTGGATTGAAGATTTTAGTGGCCTGAGGCAAGAATTCGTAGCCAAAATTCTAAATAAAGATTCCTCGAACAAGTCGTGGTCGGAAGGCATTTTTCCAGCGAAAACATCGGCGTAAAAATCTTTTTTTTGGAGATCACATTTTCCGATACTTGAAATCGGGAAAATTGACCTTTTTTTGGAGGTCAACTTATTGGTAGTCAAATTTTTTTCAAAATGAAACTGAGTCACACCTAATTTTCGGGCATGTCTGAAAAAGGGGTGTCCTTATATTTTAAAGGTAGCCTAAAAAAGGGGGCCGGAGGCAGCTGCCTCACTCTAAATCTACCACTGGGTAGGCATACAAGTTACAGTCACACAAAATCTAAATCCACAGTGAAAACATGCTACTAGAGTTTTGGGCTTGAGAAAAAACCAGATTTATAATGTTGCAATGATTGTGACATCACAAATGGACTTTGCTAGCACGCAGTCACGCACTTGAAAGGCATCTGTCAGCAGGACCAAACGATCTCAGCCAAACTAGAGATATCAAGTGGTGCAGGAATTTGAAGTAACTGCGGAAGACCGCATCGCATAGAGCTAGAGCGCAAGTAAAATAGCTGTTGTTATCCACCATGGAGACCCACCTTACCAGAGGAGGTAAAATTACATTTTAGGAAAGGTGAACAAAGGCTTATAGAAGTTCAATTTATGCAATTTTACTGCGTTTGTTGTTAACTAACGAGAAAACTGTAGCCTTTTGTGCAATATGATTGGTGGTTAGCATTTTTGAAAATCGTATTAAAAATTTCCATATTTTTACGCAAATTGTAACAGCAGTGTTCCTATTGGCATCACTCATGATGTAATTCAATTTTTTTCAATGTATGTTGGTTGTGTAGCAATTATCGTGAATGTAAAAAAGGTAAAGAATAACTTCAAATAGGGCGGGGAAGGTGACATATTGAAAACGTTAGGAACCACTGATTTTTAGACGAATAGTCCATACCGCGTGTGCACAAAGATTTACTTCTGCACCAAAAAGCAATGTACAGCGGATGCTAGTTTTTGGCGCGAAGAAAACGAATTAGTAAAACTTTTGTCTACGAGAGTCGTACCGTATCTTGTTCAGTTGAGTATTCTTCAACTGAAACCGATAGTTTAATCCAGGTTGCAGGATTTCTCCATAATAGTTTTAGCAGGGATATCTAGAACATAGGATAACTTGTTCTGATATCCCTGAGTTTCAGTAAGTTGCGGATCATAAAAACCCTTAGCTTAGCAGTGGCCATTGTAATGGGCCTGCGAAAAGTCTACATGGTGTGCCGGTAGAAACAAATTGTAGTAGTTTCCCTTGCACCACTGTCTACAACAGGGCTTCTTGAACTTTTTTATTCACGACCCCATTTATGATTGTGAGTTTTTCGCGACCCGAGACAATTATTAAATAAAGATATGCAATTATTTTGTGATAATTTTTTGATTAGCTAACAATATACATACAAATGAAAAATGTAGTTTTAGAAGTTGTTTGGAAACATACAAAAATGTAAAATTAAAAATTGCACAAAAAGTTGTAAAATTGTATTTATTATAGTTACGAAAAGCGCAGTTGTTAACTGGTTGTAGTTACAAATCGTTTGTTAATGGCACGAATGTGCTTGTTTTTTACTGCATAACAAATTAAATCTTGGTGCAGTATTTGACACTGCTGAACGTAAAATCTCTTCAACATTTTTTAGCGATGAACAATATTGGAATTTAATATGTGTTAAAGCTGAAAAAATAATTTCACATAAATATGTGCTGCTGAATGGCCGAAGAACATTTAATGCCATATCAGATATTGTGGGAAATTTAGTTCTGGTTCCGATTCAGAATTCTGTCAATGGCTTTTTTGGAAAATCTAGTTCCAAGTTTGAGTCGCTCAAAAGCTCAGCAAATTCCTCCAGAGCTTTATATGGAAGGTGATCAATCTCACTCAAGCCAATCAAAAGGGTTTTCGAATCCAAGATAATTTTTTGAAATCAATATTTAATGTAAAATATTTACGAAACTGTGTTTCTCGCATTTTTAGATGACCTATAGTAATTTTTGCGATAAAAGTTTTACAAACATTTTTCTCGATTATAAAATTATCGATGCTGAAAAATATTTCGAACGAATCCTTTTCTACTATACTTTTCCAAATGTTGATCTTTGCTATAAAACTTTCAATTTTATCATTTGAAGAAAATATATTGCAATTTCTTCCTTGAAACGACAAGTTGAGATCGTTTAACTTCTCAAAAATATTTCGAAGATAACACAGCTTGGATAGCCACTGGTAATTTTGAAAAAAAGCAGCAAGATCACATTTTTGTTCCGTTAAAAATATTTTGATTTTGTCCTTTAATAACAACAACCTTCTTAAACTTTTCCTCTTGATATCGATCTTACTTCTGCGTGTGAAAATAAATTTAAATGTTAGAAATCCGTATCTTACAAAGATTTGAAAATAAGCGGCTGTTGAGGACATGGCTCTAAATAAAATTTATAGCCTTAACAGTATCCTGAAGCACATCGTTAAATTCTGGTGCAAATTTTTTTGCTGCGAGGGGCTTCCAATGAATAAGACTGTGAGTAAAAGTTATATAATTATAATTAGCAGCTTGAAGCAATGGTTTGAAACTAATATTTTTGCCAGTCATCGCTTTTGCAACATCTGTGCACATTCCACAGCAATTTTTCCATTCTAAACTTTCAGTTTTTAAAAATTTGTCAACTTTGCAATATACGTTTTTCCCTCTGGTATGGTCTTTCAAAGGACGACAAAATAACAATTCTTACTCGACGTTTTCTTTATAAACGTAAAAAAAGTTTTTAATCCTAAAAAGACCAATAAATGTATAAAAATAACTTATAGCATACAATATTTAATTAATTACGGAATCAAAAAACTACATTATTCTTGCGATGTCCACTCCCGCATTGCAATGGAACAGAGGCAACTGATTACACTGACACAAATGTCAAATTCACAACCACGTGTTAATGGGCGCGCACATTCAAATATTTGTTTATGTGCCTGTGAGTGTCATTTTGCACAAATACACATTTAGATTTTATAAATTCATGTATTTAAATATTTTACATTAACCAATCAAGTGTATTTCATCAGACTTAAGTTTTTATCAGTAGCGAATTGATTATGATGTAATAAAGACGAAAATGATTGAAGAAGTAAGCCAGTTTTCTTGCATTGTTGTATTGATCTTTTTTGTATTTCTATGTACAATAATTTTGCAGAAGTTTCAGCTTGTTAGTTCTCAAATTCAACTTACTAATTCAAGTTCATAATCTTGATGACATTTCTCAAATAATATCTTTTTGAAACTGAATTTTTTACTCTTCTTTCTTACTAATTCAGTAGATTAGTAATTAGCTTAGGAATATAAATCATAATGATTTTAGGAGAATCTCCACACAAGTAAAATTAATAAATGACGATTCCATTAAGAATATCAATAGACTGAAACTTTATAGAGTAAAGTTGTGACTGGAATCAGTCAATATTAGAACTCACACTTTATTTAACAAATCGATTTCACTAAATTAGCATCATCAGTGTTCTTATTCAAATAGAATCTATTTGAATAAGAACACTGATGATGCTAATTTAGTGAAATCGATTTGTTAAATAAAGTGTGAGTTCTAATATTGACTGATTCCAGTCACAACTTTACTCTATAAAGTTTCAGTCTAATTAGCTTAGGTTATTTTTATTTTCAAGTTAGCCTAGGCCCTAGGCTATGACAGCAGCTTCTAGTTTTACGAGTGCTTTTAAAACGAATCTAACTTAACTTAGAATGCTTATTTTTAACTTTGCAGAAGAACTAATATAAAAATCCTTTCTTATTAAATTTTTGATAAAAGACCTGCAAGACAGCAACTCCGTCCATTAAGCCATTAAAATCTCGCGACCCCAAGATTTCGCCTAGCGACCCCATTTGGGGTCGCGACCCATAGTTTAAGAAACCCTGGTCTACAATAATAATAATCATAATTAAGTTTCATTTCGACTTTTTAAATCTTAAAATTTTGTTGTTTGAATCTAAAAGACAACGTTTATTGTAGCCAGTGTAGTTGCTTACGTCAACCAAAATTATTGTTGCCAAACTTTAAAACGGTGTTATTTGGCTTTATATGTTTTACCTTTTAATTGCCCATGCAAAAAATGTGTAAGCGTGCAATTAAAAATTGTTCACTTGTGTCGGTACTAATAGGTTTTATGCAAAGTGTATTTATGACCAATCATGGAAGGCTTTCGAAGTAGTAAATAGCAAACAGACACGAATCTTTTTCATACTGCAGGAGCGAAAAGCAAACAAAACAATATTATCCGCGTTACAAACCAAACAATAACCACTGCAAACAAAAAATATTTGCCCCCCCCCCCACAAATATCCGACGGACTACGTGCCTGTTCACAATTGAAACAAGCAATTGTTTCTTACGCTTTTATTCGTTTATTTCACCAAGTGTTGGGAAGCACAAATTCAAGGCTGTGGGAGGGTATCAATGTTATTTTTGTGTATTTTCAAGAATGATCAAAGAAGTATTAGACATACTACCTGCGACTTATTTGCATTGTAGACCTATTTGCATAAACTAAAACCTCTGGCTGCGCCTATATAGCTTGGTCCTGGCATTAGCGTAGCCTGGGAAGAGCAAACTAACTCAAAGTTAAGCACTTAAGGTTAAGTTTTGCAATACTGGTGGGTTAGATTGTTGTTTGTGAGTATAATCCATGGTCCACGTTTTGTACTGAAGATTTGGATAATTTTTGCCATTTCTGCGAGACATCGCATGAAAAATTGTCATTCGTTCAACTTTGTTGTACTTAATTATTATGTCTCAGTAATTTTGGCCAAAAACAGGCTTTTTTGGCCTATGGTGTGTTAATTCCATGATGTAACATTCTCATTTAACAAGCAGCATTTCGGTTGGGTGTTTTTGAGATGACGGTGAGTAACAACTTCAAGCGCAGACGATCTTTTTGTCATGTTGGTATCAGACAACATTGTGACATCACAGAGCCATTTTGAAGTGTTCAAGAAAAAATATAAACGCATGCTTGAAATGGTTAAAATACTTAAAAAGTAATGTGTTTTTGCATTGTATATTCATTGTTGTGGCATGTTTTTCATCAACAGCACTTTGTTTATATCTCTTGAAAAAGCTTTTAACCGCAGTTCCAAGGTCAATGTTTTTCAGAAAATACAGAGAATAGAATCTGCAACCAGGCATTAATTGAGACATCATGTTACAAGTACCAGAAAGAGATAAAATTTTTGAAAATTAAGAGGCTGGCTTTGCAAATTTCTGCGGGTAGGTTGGGGCTTAGCTTTTGTTTGGGCAAAAAATTGTTTTTCTTTGTCAAGAAATGCTAATTAAAAAAGTTATCTTTGGTTATGACGTCTTCTTCGTCGTTTTAGCTATTTGTTATGAGCATTATGCAGGAAGATGTATATACACTGCGTTAGCGCTCAGGCTCATTTTGCAAGTCTTCAGTTAGACTGGGGACACCACGAGGGGTAAACTGCTTGGCCCCACCACCTATCTGCCATGTGAAGATGGAGGAATCCCGTTAAGTGCCTTGCTCAAGGACACAAACAAGCTTCTCGGCTTGTTCTCTACACTATCCCTATCTTGCTGGGCGCCAAGCAGGAAAGCTGTGAATACCATTTTTTAAAGTCTTTTGGTATTACTCGACTTGGGAAATGAACCTCAGGTCTACCGACTGCAAAGCGGACACTCTGACCACTACACCATCGCGTCGGTGTTATGACGTTATTAAGATGACACTTACCTAGATTTAGAGCAGTGATCAATAGGGTCAAATTTGATATTTGTACGTCCAGTAGTTTCGGAAGACTAAAGGACACGTACGTATATTATACGTAAGCACATACAAAACTCTGCTCTTTGTATTAAACCACCAGATACTCTTTGTTGTTCAGTTCGGTTTTTATTGTTGTATTTATTTGACGTTATCATGACATCACCAACACTTTCACAACACTCACCCAGGGGTAATGATCAATCATGACCAGTATGATGTTTGTACCCCCTGTAGTTTTGAAGGATTAAAGGCGGACAGAATAATAATCTTTGCTCGCAGTATAGATTAGCTTTAAATACCCACACTTTTGTTTGTTTCGTAATATCGTACGTATGGAGAAATATTGACAATGGTAGCTCCCATATTTGTTGAGACACAACAAAATTTGAAAAAGGTAAAAATGCTTCGTGTTTGCTTTTGCTATTACCGTTCTTATTTGCGAATATGGAGCACAAATAAATAGTGTTTCTGTGGTTGTGTTGGTACTTCTAAACCAGTTTCGCTAAGATTAGTGTTAGTATTATTTTTGTGACTGGAGTCGGCAAAAATTTATTCTGATCCACACAATTTATTCTGGTCCATGGCCAAAAAATGTTGAAACACTGGGGTAAAACTTCAAAAGTTATCGGTACGGTAGTGTAGTGGCCAAGTTGCCCACTTGGCAACTGGTAATATTGTTCGATACCCGAAAGGAGTCTTGCAAAGTACTTAAAAAACTTCTATTTGGTTGTTGTAAAAGTTGTGAACTCCTAGAATGTTTTGTCTTTGGACTGCCTCCTAAAACACGTTGGGAATTGGCGAGTTTCACAATTGGTGAGTTTCGTGAATGTATAACTTGTGGGCAGAATGTAGTTCACTTTTCGAACCAGCCCTTTTTCCAAAGACTGAACACAATATTTTTAATCCTGAGTGACCTCCCATGCAGTACAAGTGTTACGAATTTTCATTCGCTACATTCATCACGCTCAGCACTTTGCCTGTTTTTCTCTGCAACCATACCGCCATCCATGGGTAACTCGGACGAAAACAACATTTGGTCTTGACGGACGATGAGTTTATGGAAAGGTTAATTTCTTTTGAGTTCATGGAAAGGTTAATCGCCTGCACCACTGACAGATGGAAATTTTTCAAAGGGGCTTCCCTGCTTGGTGCTCAGCACAAAGGAGACAGAGTGGAGAAAGAGTTGGCAAGTTTGCATAGTGTGGGGTTGGAAAAAGCACTTGAAGAAATTTCTTCACTTTTGCACGGCAGACAAGTGGTGGACCAAAGAGTCAAAGACCATAGTGGCTCAACCCGACTCAAAACTAACCAGCAGAGCGTGAGTTTGTACTATTGAATGAAAAAGTTGTTGAAAATTTGCTGTACGTTTATTGTGGCAGTCAATTGTCAAATTGCACCTTTTAAAGTGGTTTCAAAACAGCAGCTCCTATTATTGTTGCACGCAAATGAACGCTTCAGTATATCAGCAGCAGGTTTACAATTTACTCTATTAGGAAGATTTTTGCAAGATCTAAAGTTGTTGGAAACAACATCAACCTACCGCGCAATTCAAATCGAATGATGAAACTTTAAAGTAAATCTGGGCAACGGATCTCACAGTCACAGTTCGGAGGGATGGGAGCATGGAAGAAACCACCGAGTCCCAGAAGCTGGGCAACTCCCCACGACTGGTCCAAAGGCCGAAAAGAGAAAAAGAGTCGCCAAACAGCGAGCAGCGCAAAGAGTCATTAGCTGGACAGAACAGAATTAGATGAGAGATGTCCTGGGTCGAATCACTGCAGGTGCTGCATGAAGGATTCGCGATTTGTCCAATTCTAGACGGATAAGAATTTAATAGAGGGCTGTGGCTGTTGCGGCAAAGACGAGATAGGACACCGCAAGTGTGATGAGAGGGCACAAGTTCTTCAGTAGACTCAGACGGGACCTAAGCGTCAAAGAATTTAAATGAGACAGCACGCCTCCAATCCGAGAAAAGAGAAGAGTGGATACAAAAGGGAAGAGGAGAGAGACTACAAGGGACTGCAGAAGGAAGGGGTTGCGTGCCCTGCCTGGCCAATTCATCAGGTGCATCATTCCCCAGAAAAAATGACCGCTCGCGGACTCATTGTAGCCTGATAGTGAAGGAAAAGAGAGCAATTCCTGCTGGTTGGGCCAAAGAGTTTGAGGTAAAAGAAAAGATGGAAGCGAAGACAGAGCACGTCTGAGACAGAGCGAAGGTATGAGAGGAGAAGTGGCAAGTTGTTGGTGCTGCTGAGACCAGCAGAGCTTGTAGAATGGCACAGGTTTTGGTGGAAAAACTTAAACGAACTGGGCCTGCCATAAAAGAAAGAGTGGCTTTAGCGCCACAAAGTGAGCAGTTGGCAAGGACGCCAGAACTGCCTATGGGAAAAAAGAAGAACAGAGCCATCAGTTCAGATCACAAGGTCATGAGATAGGAGAGAGCCAAATTGAGCGAGAGCCGCACCAGGGCGATAAAGAGGGGAATGAGAGCTAGAGCATGGGGTGAAAAGAGTCAGCTCCACCCCAAAGAAAGGCGGTCTTTAAGGAGGGAGGGAGGGAAGGTTTGAAAAAAGAATTTCCTTATGAGAAACCATGATCGGGTAAATGAAGGCAAAAGTTTTCCATAAGGATTCCGAGAGTCTTGGGTTCACTTCAAGTCTGGACAAACCTGAAATAGGAAAGGAGGTTGGGAGACGAAGGACCTGCTCATAAGAAGACAGGGTGAAATGAGTCAGAGTGATTCAAAAGAGAGATGAAAACGCCTCAGAGAAAAGAAGTGGGGTAGGGAAAGATAAGAGGCAACCAGTGATGACGCGTCTAGCCGCTTGGTGATAGCGTTCTTGCTTGGTAACGTTGGCGAAAGAAAGGAAACCATCGGCGCAAAGCATAAGTGAGAAAAGGCTGAAGAAAAGCTTTGTAAAAAAATGAAAGAGATTTCTCAAAGGGGCCCCAAAAGAAGCACAGATAAACTGTAAGGTCTTGAGACGAGAGAAAAACTTGGCCATCAGTAAAGATACGCGTTCAGAAAGGAAAAAAGTACGGTAGAAGATGACACCAAGAAAAGTTGGAGTGTGATTAAAGCAAAGGGGGGAGTTGAATAAAAAGAAACGGGCTGAAGGTTAGCTTGATGGAAATCCATTGAGAAGGAGGCCCTGCATTTGCTTAACTTGACAAAAAATACTAGTCCTCAGACCAGCACTTCAGTCGAATCAGATCGAGCTCCTTGCGTAGCCTCCATAGTACAGAGACTGAGGGCTAGGAGGAGCAAACAGCCAGATCGTTAGCATTAAGAGAGCATCCGAAGGAAGAAGGTAGAAAAGCAGGAAGATCATTAATGAAAATAAAGAAAATAGCAGAGCCAAAAACGGATTCTCGCAGATTACCTCAGTACACTAAAATAGACGTGCGTGATTTTGAAAAACCACTTGCGTGATTTTGAAATACCACGCAAGTGTATCTATCAGAAAATAAAAATTGAGTCCAACGAGCAAAGCAAGATAAAAGGCCAGCCGAAATAAATTTATAAAAAGAGTGGGATGCCAGACAGAGACGAAAGCTTAGAGAAGTCAACAGCTGCAGGAATCGTCCGAGAGCCAGGCTCGAGTTTGTTAAACCCATTCAAAATGGACTGAAAATGAATTAGAATTTGATCAAGAGCAGACCATTCAGGACGGAAAGTGGCCTGGTGGGGATAGAGGATGCAATTAGACCCCAGAAAGAAGAATAGATGAGATAGAATGTTACGTTCAAAAAGCTTTGAGACGCAGGATGTGAGAGAGATAGACCGGAAAGAAGCAGAGGAGTCGAGAGGCTTTTCCATGTTATGGTTGAGAATATTAAACGATCTCTTTCAGGTGAAAGGAAAGGAATTCAAAGACCAGGAAAGATTGAAAATGTGAAGAAGAGCATCCATGTCATAGAGAGGAAAGTGCTTTGGCGTGGAATAGGCGACTTTGTCTGGACTAGTGCCGGTAGACGAGAGAGGTTCGTTGCAGCCACGCGACATTCAGTGGAAGAGAAGTGAGAGCAGAAAAAGAAATGAGACTCCTTAGGGCACTTGGCCCGTGTGAGCTCGTACAAGTATCCTATGACTCTTTCTCCTGTAGCACGAGTTTTTGGATTGTGTTAGCACTTTTTCAGTTGGGCCTTAAGTTTTATGATTAGTCTTGTGTGAGTTTTTCACGTACGTACCTTTTACTTGTATGTTTACTAGTAACTGGGGTTGATCCGGGTTTATTCTTGACAACGGTCTTCGACATCCAACTTTGTTGTTGTTGGTTTTTTTATCTCTTTTTTAATCCTGTGATGTTTTTGCATGGTATTTTTTTACAGTGATTGTTTGCTTTTATTTGTAGTCTTGGATTAGAACTACCCTATCATTTTCTCGTTTTTTCTTCGGGATGATATATATTTTTTCCTTCGATCTTTCCTTTGTAGCTTTTTATTTTCTAACCATCCATTACTTTTTTGGTGTTTCATACTTAGGGTCAACTTTCTAGTCTTGGAAAAAATTGTGGGTCAACGCTGTTTTCATAATGTGTTTATACCATTAAAAAGTTATCTTTATTTGCCTGAACAAGTATTTAATACTTTTTGTGCAATTATTTATTTTTTGCAGAAACTGAAGATGCGTTAGCGAATTCCACTTTTCTTATAACAAAAAGGAAAAATAGAAAATTTTGCCCAAAAATGATCACCAACATCATACGGTACCATACAGCAATCTATACGTCATGTCAATAACCCGCGACCGGTTTCGACCTTATTGGGTCTCATCTAATTAAATGGGACCCCAATAATATACATGCCGAAAAACCAAATTTTTTATAGGGTGCAAAAAACATCCTATACAAAACAATATGATACAGCCATACCTTTATCATGGAAGTTCTCATTTAAAGACACACACTCATAACATGAACAACAAGTCACATCGGTAAGCCCTAATGAGGTGTAGGATCATTGTTAAGAATTTATCGTTTCACAAAATATAGAAGTTGCTAGTTAATAATTTTCTATTTTCACGGCGATCTCCTATCAAGAGGGATCTGCCTCCAGCATCACACTGAGGTAAAATAGAAAATTTTGCTCAAAAATGATCACCAACATCAAGCGGTACCATACAGCAATCTATTACATCATATCAATAACCCGCGACCGGTTTCGACCTCATTGGGTTTCATCAGGTGGGTGCAAAAACACTCAATAATAAACACGTTGAAAAAACAAATTTTCCTTTGGGTGCAAAAAAAAGATCCAACACAAAGCAATATGATACAGCAATACCTATATTATTGGGGTCCCATTTAATTAGATGAGACCCAATAAGGTCGAAACCGGTTGCAGGTTATTGACATGATGTAATAGATTGCTGTATGGTACCGCTTGATGTTGGTGATCATTTTTGAGCAAAATTTTCTATTTTACCTCAGTGTGATGCTGGAGGCAGATCCCTCTTAATAGGAGATCGCCGTGAAAATAGAAAATTATCAACTAGCAACTTCTTTGTATTTCTTATAACAAAATGTCGGTATAATTAAAGTTTACGTGCGTAAATTATTTAAGCTGAAAAACGATGGAAAAAAAGAATATCTATGTTTATCAGCTGGCAGGGCATTAAAAGAATGGCAGTGTACACCAAAGGGGCAGGCCCGGTATGTAAATGTACGGGGCAGTGTACACTGGAAGGGAGTGTATTTAGTATTCTTTTTTTCCATCGTTTTTCAGCTTAAATAATTTACGTACGTAAACTTTAATTATACCCAAAATGTCTAAGCTGACTTTACTACTGTTTATTGATAGCGGACTCTTCAACAGAATGAGATAATCTATTGCGTATAACTTTTATGGGACTGTGTACAGCATATTGTCAGGTTTTTCGTAATCAGTTATTTATATAAAGTCGATTTATATAAAGTCGCTCAAAATTGGATTTTTCCGAAGATTTTTGTCAGCGACTACTATCAGGAAAACATGTCAGAAAGAAAATTATAGAAGTAAACGGCGTTTTAACAGCACAGAGAAGACAGCCATCTTTCTGATTAAAAATCAAAAAAGATCATGGTCTCAGAACAGCCTGCTCTTTGAAGAGCCGTCACAGATGAAAGGCTTTGGAAACACGTTGTTTTAAGATGATCTTAACATTAAATTATTAATATTATTATTGAAAGCTTAAGTTAACGATGTGAAACCTCATAAAAATGGGAGTGATTTCCTCTTGTTTTCATAGTTCAGCAAGATTTTTTGACAACATCTAGAACAGATGTTCTCAACCTGTGGTACGCAAACCACTAATGATAAAAGGGTTCTTTAAATGGGTTCGCGGTAAAAGCAGCTGGGCGTAAAGAACTTTGAAGTATTTGTGATTTGAAACATTTCGCCAATAGAAACTTAGCTGCTGCAGCCCCAATCAGGGAACAATCAAGATTATAGGAAAAAATTTTGTTAGGGGTTAAGTCGGTGAGATTTCGGATTGAGGAAATATTATATGGATTTGGTTACAACAAATACATGTTTTAAGATATTAATTTATTTGGGATTTTGGGACAAGTTTTATCGCTATCAAACCTCTAGTAAAGTGTCGAAGAGAAAATGTAGCCCCGAATACATAAAGTACGGTTTTATTGCTCTCCAACGCAGAAACGAATATCTATTGTAGTACGTGGTCTGTACGAAAACTCCTCCAATGGGTCCATGAAACCAAGTCTGCTCAAACGTCATCATGAGTCAAATCATGCAGAAAAAAGAATCAAGATAGTAGTTACTTTTAGCGACTTGGTGGGAATATCAAGCGATAGCGCTTGGACCAGACAGAATAGAACTACCAAAACGTGGCAGGTAGTGCCAAAGCATGCTTTGAAGTTTCTCTCTAGTGCAGTGTTTCTCAAAGTGTGTGTCGCGACACATTGGTGTGTCGCGAAAAATTTGCAAGTGTGTCGCGAGTTTTTTGAGAAATAATAAAATGTTTTTAAAATAACATTTGATTTATTAGTTAATTATATTTGTTTTACTTTACAATTTATTTAATTTAAAATTTGTTTCAAGTTCAAGTTTTATTATTGAAAATCAAAAATACTTAATTGAAGTAAGTTTTTTAATATTTATTACAGATTTTTAATTTTTTTGTTTAACAATTGGACTTTTTATTTAACCATGGATAAGTTTTTAATGAAGAAAAGCGGGAAAGAAAATAAGCTAAGTCAAAAAAAAGGAAGTAAGCGAAAATTTAATGAAGATTATATAAAGTATGGATTTATTGCATCTGGATCTGAAGATGTCCCACTTCCGTATTGCTTGATTTGTAAGAAAAGTTTGTCAAATGAGTCTCTGGTTCCAAATAAACTGAACCGACATTTGCAGAATAACCATCCAAATGTTAAAGCCAAACCAAGGGAATATTTTGAGAACTTAGCAACCGAAATTAATCAACAATCGAAAAAGATGACAAACTTTTTGAAGGTACCTGAGAAAGCTCTAATTGCAAGTTACAAGGTTGCTCAGTTGATTGCCAAACGCAAGAAAGCACACACAGAAGCTGAAGTACTTATCGCGCCAGCACTTGCTATTACTGTCGAAACGATGCTCGGATCTGAAGCAGTCAAAAAAATAAGAACAGTACCACTGTCAGATAGTACAATTTCAAGAAGAATTGAAGAAATATCATCCGATTTGCAAGATCAAGTTTGCGAACATTTTGAGACACCTGAGGATAAGCTTTGGGCACTTCAAATTGATGAATCCGTTGATATAAGTGAAAAAGCTCAGGTTCTGGCATTTATTCGATTCATCAAGGATGAAAGTTTTGTGAACGAATTCTTCTTTTGCAAAGATTTGAAGACTACTTCAACAGGACAAGATATTTATGAGATAGTAAATGAGAACGTATCACTATTCAACTTTGAGTGGAAAAACTGTGTGAGTGTTTGCACTGATGGATGTCCATCAATGCAAGGAAAAAAGAATGGATTTGTAACACTTGTGCGTCAGAGAAATTCCAATATAATTAGTGTCCATTGTATGATTCATAGAGAAAATCTGGTATCCAAATCAATTCCGGAAGTTTTAAGATCTGTTATGAGACAAGTAATCCAAGTAGTGAATTTTATTAAGTCGCGACCTCTTCAATCACGTCTTTTTGCTCAACTTTGTGATGCTATGGACTCAGATTATAAAAGTTTGCTATACCATACTGAAGTTCGCTGGTTGTCAAAAGGAAAAGTATTGAATCGACTTGTGCGCCTTAAAGTGGAAGTAACTTCCTTTCTTGAAAATAAAGATACTGATTTTGGATTTGATTTGAATGACGAGATCTGGTGGTTAAAAGTTAAATTTCTTTCCGATTTATTTGATAAATTAAACTCACTAAACCTGAGTCTTCAAGGACCGTTTGAAAATATTATAACATCAAAATCAAAATTGAAATCATTCAAAGAGAAAGTTTCCTTGTGGAAGATGAAGGTATCAGAGGGAATATTTGATTGCTTTCCAACTGTTAACGAATCTCAGTACAAGAAGAAAATTGTTTCAGAGATTTTAATTTCACTCACTGAATTACAGTCGGCACTTCAATTTTACTTTCCATTACTTAATATTGATGATTATGAATGGGTGATAAATCCATTTACGATTAGCAAAAAACCTAATTTGACAATCGCAGAGGAGGAACAACTGATTGATTTGAGAAATGACATATTTTATCAATCAATATTTACTCATATGAATTTAAATGAGTTTTGGCTCAAGGTGAAAAAATCTTTTCCATTAATTAGCCTGAAAGCTGTCAAAATTTTGTTACCATTTTCTTCTTCATGGTTTTGTGAAACTGGCTTCTCGGCATTAACTGAAATCAAATCCAAAAAGCGAGAAAGACTTCTCAGAATTGATGATGAAATGCGAGTTTGCTTATCATCTTTGAACCCTCGATGGAATTTAATTTGTTCTCGGAAGCAAGCTCATGTGTCACACTGAATAAATTTTTATTATTGTTGTTCTTGATTTTCGGCCCAGTTTCCTTCTGTTGTTACTTTAATCTGAAAGTGTCGTAACGTCATTGTAAATTATTATACCTTCATTTAATAGTTTTTTTGAAATATTTGCTTGGTGGTGTGTCGCGGAATTTTTCTAATGTAAAGAGTGTGTCGCAGCTCAAAAAAGTTTGAGAAACACTGCTCTAGTGGCTCAAAACATAAAGGATCATACTATTTCGGAGTGCTGTGTTTACCTCTTCTCTTCCTTGGGATGGAGGTACGGCATAAAGCGGTGATCTGAAATCATCTCGTAAACCCAGTCAAGATTAGGTTTGGGGGAAAGCGGCAGTCCATTTGGAAACAGTCATAAATGCAAATTACAGACTAGTAGCCCCATTACCAACAAGGTTGACTGTTATTGGTTGCTACTCAAAATTTGCCTTTACGACATGATGGTGTGAAGCTTTGCTGTTTTAACCTGGTAAAGCACCGGCATTATTGCGGAGTCGCTTTTCTTGCCTGCAGCAAAAATACTTGTTTGGAGTGTGATCGGAGAAGAAAAGATGGCAAAATTGGATAATATGTCCCTTTCCAATGACATTGTAAAGCGTCGAATCAAAAAAAATCTGTTGACATAGCTGATCAAGTGACTGATGGAGTTAGATCCTCAAAATTTGGCTTTGCAATACAAATTGACAAATGGATTGACGTTACTGCTGTCAACTACTAGTTTATGCCCGACGCGATGGCGTAGTGGTTAGAGCGTCCGCTTCGCTGTCGGTAGACCTGGGGTTCATTCCCCTTGTCGAGTCATACCAAAAGACTTTAAATAATGGTATCTATAGCTTCCCTGCTTAGCATTCGGCATTTATGGGAGATTGTGGAGAACAAGCCAGCAAGTTCGCTTGTTGTGTTCTTGGGCAAGGCACTTAACGGGATGCCCCACTTTATGTGGAAGACAGGTGAACCGGAAATGGCAACTCCCAAGCGAGTGCGGACTTACCGTCCAAAACATAGCGATACATCGCTTTCTCGTGAACGGAGGATAAATATGGCAAATAAAAAAAAAAATTACACAGAATAGTGCTGTGAAAACAAACGTATTGATAGTAAAGAGTCATCTGCCAACAAAAGGAAAAGATATTTTCAACGTTTTGGACAAATTCTTCTCCCAAAATAATTTGGATAAGGAAAAGTAAGTTGGCTGCACAACCAATTGTGCTTCATGTATGCTTAGTCGAAAAATGAGGATTTCAAGCTGAAGTTTACGCATGGTATTCCGGACTTAGGCTGGTATGTCTTCCCTCCATTGCTAATCCTTTCTCAGTTAATTCATCCCTTCTACTTGCGGGAACGGGAGAACAAAAAAAAATCATTGATATCCAATTGATAAAACAGCAAGAGGGAAACACGGGGAATGCCCTCCTACTAATTTCTGTTTGAGCATGGCCTCCACGTACCCGATCCTGGCCCATAACGCTATTCCACAACCGCTGGTTTTTTCAGTTCGTGTTGGGGTAAGCAGAGTTTCTCTACCATGATGGGCTTCAAAACCAAGAACAGGAATTGCCTTGGTGCGCCTGAACATGATTTCCGAAGTACTGTAAGCGGAGTTGCACCTAGGATAGACCAGCTCATGGAACAAAAACTGTTTCAGACCTCGCACTGCAATCCGCCGTACTGTTGTCTTTTGTTGGTACATGCTGGCAGCATAAAATTTGTGGTACTAGAACTCAATTTTAGTAAGTTTATTGGTAAAGTAATGATTAACAATTAGTTTTTTACTTTCTGTTTGGCAGTAGTATTTCACAAGCCCTTACAACTTTTTTTTTATTTACCATATCATCCTCTATTCACGAGAAAGCAAATTGTATTGCTATGTTTTGGACGGCATGTCCGCACTCGCTATTTCCGAGGTGTGTGGGCTACCTGTCTTTCACATAAAAGTGGAGCGTCCTGTTAAGTGCCTTGCTCAAGGACACAACAAGCGAACTTGCCGTCCCGTTAAAGTGCCTAGCTCAAGGACACCATAAGCGAACTAGCCGGCTTATTCTCCACAACCTCCCATAAATGCCGAGCGCCAAACAGGGAAGCTATACATTTTTTAAAGGCTTTAGGAATGACTCGACAAGGGGAATGAACCACAAGTCCACCGACCGCGAAGCGGACGCTCTAATTACTACGCCATCGCGTCGGTTAATAAATAACTTTGCAAAACGCAATAGTTAACTTAGCGAAACGTAACAACCTGTAATCATGTTTAAGGGATAAAGTGTTTTTGGCAACAATAGCTGAGTGAGATAAAATGTTTGCTGCAACCCATGAGGTAATTGTGTTCTTGAAAATGACACTATGGTAAAAATCTGCTGTTCCAATGGTTTACGCACTCAACTACAATTATTTAAATAATTGCACAAAAATTAACTATAGAAATTAATATTGGCAAGATTCCAGTCGACAAGAGTTGTTATGAAGAAATACTTGACATCACTTTAGTCGTTTTCTGGAAATGACTCAACTTAACATCATTGACTCGTGACTCGACGCGACTCTAATTGACTTTTTTCTAACACTGAGAGCCTTCCAAAAAACGCCAAGTGCCTTTGCCAGTCTCCTTGGCGGTTTTGACATCGCAAGATATGGTGGAACCCAGGTGACTGAACTGCTGCGCCACTTGAGTTCAGTTTCGACGATAGTAATGCTGTGTGGGCAGTACAATTCATGGGATGAAGAACCTCGGTCTCTCTTATGTTTATTACAAGCAAGAAGATTAATCAACTCATCATTTATTTACCATTATGCGGGTCTGCCGGCTCCGCCCGCAGTG
Organism: Trididemnum clinides; assembly: GCA_963675345.1. Taxonomy (NCBI): domain Eukaryota; kingdom Metazoa; phylum Chordata; class Ascidiacea; order Aplousobranchia; family Didemnidae; genus Trididemnum; species Trididemnum clinides. Next base: position 6,399,113 of record OY776303.1, on the reverse strand, counting down.
TCCCGTTGGTAATGCCGAGGTAAGGAACATCGGTTCAGTCGGGTGCACCGGCTTCACCCCATGATAAATGCTTTTTTTGACATACCCAACTCTCGTTCCAAAATTAAAAGTGCCGTTCCCTGAAAAGGGATTGATTAAACAAAACATGATGGGGGGCTGCGCAGAGGTGCTACATTTTCCCCAATGTTTGTGGAATTCTTAAAAATGTCTTGTTTGAACTGTTTGTGGCGTAGGCGTGCTTTGGAACAGGACTTGCTCACAATTGAAACAGCCAACGATATCACTAAAGATTGAGCGCTCAGTTGTTGTAGTGCATGAAATGCATAAATTCAAAGTTGTGGGAAGATGTAAAGATTTGTATGTATCTTCAAGAATAAGCTATTAAAAGTAGATTTTACCACAAAAGAGCTAGTCACAAGCAAGCTAGTATAAAACAACTAGCCACAAAAGAGCTAACCCAACCACTAACATAGAAGCATAAATTCAGTTGTGGGAGGGTGCCAAAGTGATTGTAGTGTATTTTTTGGAATTCGCAATGAAATATTAAGCATAACATAGCGGTTTTCGCCATCGGAATAAAGCTTCTTACCGATATTTAGAGGAAGTTTTGCTACTTGACACAGAGCACAAAGAGAATGTCGCTCTGTTTGCCTTCAGTATCAAGCAGCGAACCCTCGTCTCAAAACCTGCTCTAAAAGTGGTTAAAATGTTTTATTCCGGGTTGCGAAAACCGCCATGAGCGAACGCAGTCATAGCTTACAACTTTCCCCATTATCGGTCTATCTGTGTAATCCAAAACATCTGGATGTGCCTATGTTGCTTGGTTCAGGCATAATGGCAGTTTGCGACTCAAGGCTGAGTCACTGCAATAAATTAACTTCTTTTTTAAGAGCATAATTTATCGACCAGATTTTGTACTGAAAATGCGGATAATTTTTGGGATTTCTCCAAGATATCACATGAAAAATTGCCAATTTGTTCAACTTTGCTGCACTTGACCAACAATAGGTTGATGTCTTGGAGCAGAAATGGGCAAACTTTTTTGCAGACCGGCCTATTCCTGACTACTTTAATATTTAGCGGGCCTGTCAACATTGGTGTATATCCAAAGGGATTGTAGAGTCTTTTTTTTGCAGATCAACACTTTCAAAGCCACATAACATAGCTTTCAAGCCGATCTCCATCATAATATTGGTCTACACATTTACATTTAGAAAAATTTGGTGCAAATGTTGCCTTGAAAATATTGATCTAGAGAAAATGGCCTTCACCACCTCATTTGCAATGCTTTTGGAGAGCTACAAAATTTCACGTTGAGGACCGCAGGTTGCACACTCCTGTTTTAGCGGTTAAGGTTAATCAGGCTTGTGACACGGCTGCACAAAAGTATTCCAACTTGCCATATTATATTAACAACAGATTTTTAGGCTTACAGGTATGTTTATATTGTTAAAAATAAGTTACTATAATTTTTTCTCATGCCGTACAAGAAGTACTAAAGAATTCAAATAACAAGCATTCATCAAGACACGTCATAGAAAAAACCTCAACATAAGTAAAAATGACGCAAGATAACAAATATAGACGTAAAGACTAAATAGAATGCGGGCACTTTCCAAATATCAATCATCAAAAAAATATTTATCTTTTAAAGTAGTCCGAAAGGCAGCGTTTAAATTCGGCAAATGACAAGCAAAAAACAAGATCGTCGGGTAAAGTATTTCATAAATCAACAGCTCGCTTGGAGAATAAAAATTTTCTGCGGTCATAATGAATTTGGGTGTAATAGATATTAATCCTGTGACCTCTGGCAATTTTACGCATACCGGAAGCTACATGGAAAAATTGTGGAACTGTGAAATGCTGTTAGGTTATGTATTATTTCATCTCAATAAGATCGATAATTCACCGTCTTTTCTGAAAAGAATCAAGTTCAAGGATTTAAGGTCGCGCGGTGTAGCATTTATAGTGCAAACCCTTGATGTACTTGGTTGCTCGACGATGTACTCTTTCAATTAGCTGAATGTCTCTTTTCTCGTATATAGACCACACAACAGACGCATATACCAAAAGGGGTCGAACTAATTGTTTGAAGAGTTTAGGGAAAACTACATCTTGATGGTTTTCTTCAGCTCGTTGGACAATATGAGAGACACGGATGAAGATTTAAGGTTGGACAAAACAATGATGACTGAATCTTTTCATAGATAGAATCAGAAATAGCATGATTAGCTTACTTGTACGAATTGCTTGGGATTTGCAGCCATAATGAATGACGAAACACTTGTTAAGATAAAACATCAATATAAACTATGGGTTGCCAATTGTAAAGTACGCGGCAAAATAAAATTTTGCACAGATTAGGACATATCATACAGCAACGAAACTATTTTTCCTTTCCAAAGACAAATCATACAGCAACAAAACTATTTTTCTTTTTCGATGACAAATCATATTGCAACAAAAACGTTTTTACTTACCAAAGACAAATCTTACAGGAGCAAACTATTTTTCCTTTCCAAAGGCAAATTATGCAGCAACGTAAATGTTTTTCCTTTCAAAAGACAAACTATACAACAACGTAACAGAGTGAAGCTCTGTTCATAAAATAGTGCTACTTGAAAAATAGTGCTTCGTGCAAAACACGTTTGGAAACGTTCTTGGTAATTCGAAAGCGGAGAGATTCGGTACACAGTAAAATGTGTTGGTTATTTCTGGTGGGCCTAGGCTTTGCTTTGCTGTTAACGGAACCTCACCGCTTTTGAACTACCACAAACGTTTTCAAACATATTTTGCACAAAGCACTGTCTAACAAACCCCATTTCACCACATTTTCGTTGTGGTATGGATTGCCTTTTAAAAGGAAAAACGTTTCCATTGCTGTATGATTTTTCTTCAGAAAAAAGAAATGTTATCGTTGCAGGAGGATAGGCTATGTCCTAACCTGAGTAAAATTTTACTTTACCTCGTACTTTACAGTTGGCACTCCATAACAAACAGCGTCAAAACAAAGGCCATGGTCAATTGAAGTTGTGACATCCCAAGACATTGAAGTAATTGATAAGTACTAGAACAATTTGGCGTGAATCCAAATTGAGAAGAATTTAATAAATTGCGCTCTGACCAAAATTGCCTTACAATTTCACACATGCAAAATTCCATCAGTTATAAACACAGCTGGTAAGGCTAATTTGTGGATATATTTTCAATGGTCTGTGCATGTTCCTGTTTTGTAAACAGGAGTTATGTGGCCAAGTTTCCAGACTAGTAGGACTAAACCAGAATCAATGGAATACTGAAAAAATCTGAGCCAGAGCTTCAACATATTAATAGTTTGCAACCCTATTTTAAAACTATGTATAGTATACCATCTGGCCTTAGAGACGAAAAATGTTTGGCTTTGGTAAGTTTTCAAGCCACCAATTCTTCTATAAAACACACTTGATCCATGAAGGTCTTCTGCACTTAGAGATACAGCAAAAGGTATTGCGTTTCAATCTTCTTTGGTGAAAACTAAGGAAAAGCAATCACTGAGAGCTTCAGCACATTCTTGAATATTTTCAGTTGAACTACCTTTAGAATTATTTTTCAAAAGGCACGCTGTTGCCTTAGATTTGTACTTCGATTTGACACAGAGAAACAACGGTTTAACATCAGTATTGGCAGCAACTTTTGTTCAAAAGTTTCAACACCATTTCGGACAGTTGCTTTTAGATTTTTTGTCGCTTCATTTCTCAGTTGTTTATGGAAGTTAATTTTTTGAAGAATAGAATTCATTTTTTTGAAAAAGGTTTTATTTTGATATTCAGCTTTGTTTCGGGCTGCTTAAGCATGTCGAACTTCAACAGTTTTCCAAGGACAAATTTTACAAATCACAAATTTGTAAAAATTACAATGTCACAAATTTTACTTGTTTTAATAAAAACTGACATTTGAATAAGCTGATTAGGAGTAGGCTACACGTAAAAGCACTCCACACTTCATAAACATTTGTATGTGAATAATGTTTATACCAGATAGTCGTCGTCAAAAGCTTCTGAAAAAGCAATAATAGCAATAACTAGCAGTGCTTACATTCTGAAGTTTGTCACTTAAAATGTTTGGATGATTCAAATCACACTGGTGTATTGCAATCCGAGTTTTCACGAGGTTCACCAAAATTAACATTGACCACAATACTTGGGATCTGATGAAAAAAATCAAGTCTAAACCAGCTCTATGACAAATAGGTTTTTCAACATGCTTAGTTAAACCTATATCAAGCATGATATCTCAAAAGTTATCGCAGCTTGGAGGAAATCGAAAATTTTGCAAACAGAGGGAAATCAAAATCACCAATTTCTAACTTAAAGGGACTTTTTGTACAACACGACTTTCACTACAGTCTCATCCAGTGATTATTTTTAACGTGATGACTGATTGGGGGACGATGTTTCAAACCTACTGTACGGTACTGACAAATTAACACCCTTTCGAAACTTTACATTACGCAATAAAAGATTCTTCATATGCTCAACCAGTCAAAAGAAGATTCAGTAATTGAACAAGTCAGATGACTGTCAACATACAGCATACTTCCACTACCTTTTTGCTCTATTCTGCCTTTGCAAATGAAGATGTACCGGTAGCCGACCAACATAAAACGGAATCAGCATTGCACCCAAGATAGGAAGGTTGCATGTGATGTTGTAGCGCAACGGCAGGCATCTGGCTGTAGTCCGGTGTCAAAACAGTGCACTCCATATGGCGACTAGTCCCTTCTATCATGATAGCTACTTTAGTAGATCGCGTTCGGTTTATAAGTTAACAATGCTGTTGGTGGCTTTCGGTTTGTGGCATCTTCGTGCTCATATGACACTTAGTAGCTGGATCACATTGCCGCGATAGCTGCGCATGTATGCATCGAAGTTGCAGAGGCTGCAACATGCTTTCCCCGCCAACGATGAATGAGAGAAAGGCTTGCCGGCCAAAGTGAGTGAAATTCCCGTCAAGACATGGATTGAAAGGCGTTCTTAAGGTTTTAGGCTCGGCGACTCAACGATAGCTTCTGCTGCAGAGGATGTACGGTAGCTTCTTTGCAGGGTCACCATTGTAGCGCAACGGCAGGCATTTGGCTATAGTTTGGAGTCAAAACAGCATCCTCCATATGGCGACTAGTCATTTTTATCATGACAGTTACTTTAGTAGATTATGTTCGGTTTATAAGTTAACAATGCTGTTGGTGACTTTCGGTTTGTGGTTTGTAGCATCTTAGCATTAGTAGCATTTAGTAGCATTAGTAGCTGGATCACTTTGCCGCGATAGCTACGCATGTATGCATCGAAGTTGCAGAGGCTGCAACAACGTCATAAATTTGGCGCCAAAAAGTGGCTGACAAAAAGCTATAAATTATGCTGGAAAGGTACAGGGCAAACACCAACTTTTGAGGTTGTTTTGAAAATTAATAAGAAATTACTGTAATTAAAAACTGGAATGAGTTATTGCTAGTTTGCTACTCGGAAATAAATAAATTTCACCAAAATCGATTTGGTTGAGATTAGGCCTTTTAGTTGGCTAGTCTAAGCTTTGTAGCTTTCAGTTGGCTAATCTAGCTAATCTAACCTACTGTGCGCTAATTTGCCAAAAAATTGGTCTCTAAGAGAAGTGCCATCTGAATACCATTTGCTCCTCAGTCAAAATAACTCTATGCCAATTAGATACTTGAAGGTACATTAGCAAAAATAATCATTATCTGATCATCACTACCGGTACCGTAAGTTTTTACTTACCTTTGGTCCAGCAACCTAAACAATAGCTCGGAAAATTGTTTAAAGAATAGTTAAGATCACAAAATTACATCTGATATATCAATAAAACTGGTCTGCAAGCATTATTGACAAAAAATTTCAAAGAATTACTAATTTCACTTATCACTATCTAATTCAACATATGACAAATGGTACACAAGTCTTCCCTGTGATTCAAGCTTCGGTATAATTTAGGTTTACGACTTTTCAGTGTGCTTACGCAACTAAATACCGGTATAATGTGTAAGGTGCACATCACAATTAACTTAAACTCAACATTCCCAAATATGCTGATTAATCAAGTAAGCCCTAACAAAAGCTGGCTACAAATATGCCTGCATGTTTAGCCCATATCATTGGCCTAACTCAGAGGTTCCCAAACTGGGGTCCGCAGACCCTTGGGGGTCCGTGACGACTGCACAGGAGGTCCGTGGTTTCGTCCCGGTCAGTTAACCAATGAACGTCTGTTCCGGTTAGCAAAAAGTCCCGGAAATTCACTTCAGCGAAATTATGAAAAGAAACGCGCGTGACCCGCAAGTGGACCGCGAGTGACACAATCGTGGCAGCAATAAAGATGTTGAGCTATTTTTTGGAGGTCATCTCCATCCTTTTTGTATATTCGTATTTTAATTATTTTTGTTGTGAGTTGGGTGAAAAAAGTAAGGTCGCATATAATTGGGGTCCGCAAAAAAAGCAGATTCGCAAAAATGGGTCCGCGAAGCAAAAAGTTTGGGAAACCCTGGCCTAACTAGTAGCAATAACAAGCAAACTTTTTTAACACCTCTCACTTCACTTTGTCTTCAGATTAATTCCACAGCACCAGTAAAAGAACATATTTCACGTTCATTTAACAACTGCCTAGTATGTCCATTTAATTTGCAAAAAGGATATCACTCCCATTCAATTCAATGCAAAAACACTGAAAGTGGTCAGCACTTTTTTCGAAAGCGCATTTCGATAACGTTTTGTCAAGTGTGTAAAACCTTCCTATTCCAAGACTCAGTTATTGATACAAAATGTCTAATGTATAAAGCACAATTCTGTCTGTCTGTCTTCCTCTAAAACTCCTGAAGGTACAAGCATCAAACTTGGCATGATTGATCACCACTCGATGGTGAGTGTCATAAGGGTATTCGTGACGTCATCATGTTGTCATAACCATGATTAATTTTTTTAGAATTTGCATTACTTGACAGCGGACAACCGCTTTTTGCTCAAACAAAAACCAGCTTCGGACTTACCACATTTCAAAAACTTTTATTTGTTTGGGGTCTAAAATGACGTCACAATCAACGATTCATTAAACAATCTGATTTTTGTTCTTTCTCAAAAAGTAGTCATCACAGAAACACGATTAAACGCTCTTTTAAGAGATATTAATAAAGTGCTTTTGATAAAAACAACTTTACAACAATTAATGGTTATTTGATTATGCTACGAGCAATTCTTTATAAGCATTTTTTCTTCTCTATGTCCCTTGCACGCTCAAACTGGCTCTATAACGTCATAATATGTCTCATATGATTAACACAAATGTTTGCTACCGCAGATCACAATATCAGGATGTTTTCAAAATATGCATCCTTTTTGCAGAATTAGTTTATTAAAAAACTAATTTGTGACCTCATTTCTCAACCAATTTTCAAACTTTCTACAACAAATTGACAGCTATTTCAAGGCAAATCCGATAGTATATAATATGTACAACTAATATTAGTTTTTATACTGAAAAAACTGAACTTGATGATCTGTGGTGTAACTTTTTACCCCTCCCAAAAAGTGGTGAGCTCAGTAAAAACAGGTGTCTTCAATACAAAAACGGTATAATAAAGTACTAACAATTACTATCCTTTAAATGCTTAGGAAATTTGCTTTCCAGCAATATATGACTCCAATTACTTGAGGCTAAGGATTAGTTTATAACTGCTGATCAAAACTTGGTTGCCATATGTCATGTTTCATTTTTAGTCGTACAATAGAAAGGTTGCATGCACGTGATCAAACGTCATCAAAATGTGCTATCAAAAAAAGTGACTGACCAGATTTAATGATTTTGCATCGAATTGAATAGGAGTGATATCGTTTTTTGCAAATCAAATGAAGAAACGTGACAGTTGTTAAATGAACGTTAAATATGTTGTTTTACTGATGTTAAAAAATGAACCTAAGATCAAAGTAAGACAAGAGGTGCTAAGGTTTGCTTGTTATTGCTAATAGTTGGGCTAATTTTATGGGCTAAACATGCAGGCATATTTGTAGCCAGCTTCTGTGAGAGTTTCCTATTCGATGAATTTCCTATTTATATTTGTGAATGCTGAGTTTAAGTTAATTGTAATGTGTAACTTATACAGTATATTTAGTTACATAGCCATGCTGAAAAGTTGAAAACCTAAATTATACTGTAGCCTAAATGACAGTGCAGACTTTTGTACCATTTGTCATATGTTGGATGGTTATTGTTGGATAAATCAGTAAGTTTTTGAAATTTCTTGTCAATAGTGATTGCAGACCAGTCATATTGATATGTTAGATGTAATTTTGTGACCTTAATCACTCCTTAAACAATTGTTTGGGCTATTACCTAGGCTGCTAGATCAAGGGTAATTAAAAAACTTACGGTACCGATTTATTTATTCATGCGCATTAGCTCGTGCTCTGTTTGCATGTCTTTCGTCACACTGGGCCACTACTATAGATAGACTGCTTGGCTCCACCGCCTGTTTGTCACATAAAGAAGGAGGCATGCCGTTAAGTGCCTTGTCCAATGACATAACAAGCAAGCTTACGGTACCGGTAGTAATGATCAGATAATGGTTGTTTTTGCTAATGTACCGACTAGTATCTAATTGGTATGGAGTTTGTTTTTAACTGAGGAGCTAATGGTATTTAGATGGCACTTTTCTTAGGGGCAATTTTTCAGAATCGGCACACAGTGCTAAGTTTAGACTTGCCTAAGAAAAACCTAATCTTAAGCAAATTGGTTTTGGTCAAATTTATTTGTTTCCGAGGATCCAACTAGCAATAATTTATCCGAATTTTTAATTAATTTTTCATTAGTTTTCAAAGTAACCCCAAAAGTTGGTATTCGCCTATACCTTTTCAGTGTAAATTATATCTTTTGATCAGCCACTTTTTTGGCGCGAAATGTGTGACGTCATATGCAACCTTCTTATTATCCTACTAGAGTTAATAAACTTGCAATTGTTAAACAAAGTCAGTTCTTTGGTACATTTTGACTACTTTTCCTCACAAGCGTGGTTCTTTTGCATTGTCTGTCGATTTTTTAAGAAGATCCATCAAAAATTTAAGTCCCCAAATGTTTATAAAATGTAGTCTACCGGTTAAAAACACACAAATTTTAGTGCCTGCATTTCACAAAATTGCAATTTCTAGAAAAACTAAGTCCTTTGCTACATTTTGTCTATTCTTTCTCGATAGCATGGATGTTTGCCATTATCAATCAAATTATTCAAAAGACTCATCAAAAAATGAAGTCTACAAATATTAATATGTAGCCTACTCCAAGCAAAACACTTGGTGATCACCCAAGAAAAAGACAATGGGCTAAAGATGGTCCTTTTTTATCGTTTGCAAAAAAGTGTAGGGATCGAGCTACATATGATCTAAATGTTAAAGCAATTTCCTTTGCAATTGGGCAAGGCTGTCACAGCAGCCAGCTGAGTTGATGTTTTCTTAACCTCGACATTATTGATGGGGGCTCTTGCTACTGCTATAACTTAATTGTGAGTGCTTCATTTTGGATAGTTTTCTCTTTGCATGGTGACGTTTATGCCAGGGCCAAGGAACATAAACGCAGTCAGAGACGTCAGTTCATAATAATTCACCTACAGAGACAAAGAAGTGGTAAGTAGCAATCCTAATAATAATGGCTCAAAACGCATTGTGAGGTCATAACGTTAAATGACATCAAATGCTTGCCACCATTTAGTGGAAACAGCAGCAAGCAGCAAAATTATCCGCTGTCATTTTAATAGCAAACATAAATGGTCAAGTCCATTACTGATATTTGTAATTGCAATGATAGGCTTATCGGTACAAAACACTAATCTTCATTTTCAAGTAGGGAGGTCTGGATTAGGGGCAAAAGTTAAAGCAATAAAATCCCAAATTTAAGAAAACATCAAAATTAAACAATAATAGCATCAATTTGTAACACTGGATTAAGAAGGAATGTTTTGTTTGAAAAGAGCTTAATAGGCGCCTATTGCAATAGGTTTTATGATTTAAAGGAAAGGCAGAACCCCTTTGATGCTAAGGCCGAATTAAAGCAAACAGCGCAGGCAAAGATCTTAATGTCACCAATATTTAAACAACAGCGGGCCCACCAAATCGTCGAACGTGCCTACCACCAAACAGCTAATTTCTTTATGAGTCAAAACGACCACCATTTGGGCGACGCCATTAATTTTGACTATGTTTCACCTCCCCCCTTTACTCTTTTAAAAATTATGGATGATAGTTTGTGTCATCGTTCTTTTTTTGAATAGGATTAACAGACCAACATGATCACCATTACTAGTACAGAAGCTATGGTTTATATTTGGTAAAACATTTCGTTGTGGCTATAACAAATGTTTGTACGGTTACGCTGGCGCAGCTGCATTAATTGATTCGATAATTGATACGTTAAAATGACACGGGTGATAGTATGGCCTGTCGGGTTAAACTTAGGAGAATAAATAGGAGAATCGAATCATATTTAAGAGAAACATTTTTTTCTATTTTGCTTGATAATAGCTTTATAGAGCTCTCGGAGTCAAACCTACAAATTTGGGTAAAGCAAGAACTTATTTAACTTCTATTAGCATACCTAAGCAAGGAAAAACAAATATAAATCATAATGCGTGGCCAGCAGGGACTTGAGAAAGTTTGAGGCAAAATCAAAATTAACGTCACTGTGTCAAATCGCACCACATGCAACATATTATTGGTATTTTGCTTTATAGTAGCTTTATAGAGCTACCTGGGTCAAGCCAAACATTTGGGGAAAGGCAAGGACAGTTTAAACTCACCAGGAAACGTCAAGCAGAGAGAAAAGAACATGCTATATAATGCGTAGCCAGGGAGAAAGTTTAAGGGAAAATCAAAAGAAAATAGCGTCACTGTGTGAAATCGCTCCACACGAAAGACCTTTTTGCACTATTTGCTTTAGAATAGCTTAATATCAGAAATGTGTTCCCTACTTCCGAACTACGGGAAAACCTAGGCTCCCTTAGGTTCGTGTTAGCAATGAACAGAGCACATAAGATATAAGGCATAGCCAGGATTTTGAAATGAGATATTCCATTAGGAAAAGAAGCACAAAAAGTAGTAAACATCTTATGTGCAGAAAACACATAAACTTTTCGTAACACTTCAATAAGAACCTGATAGGTAAAGCCGGCTTGGCCGGATGAACTGACACTCTCAATCCAGACGTCACTGACGGGGTCTCTGCGGGTGACGCCGTTGTATATACTATAAAGCAAGGATTTTTCCTTATGCTGATATTCTGCCTGTTCTGATATTTATGTCTATACTCTACATCATTATAATAAAATTCCAAGTTTGAGAATAAATCAACATAAAAAGTTAATCATAACATTTTGTAAAACTAAATGTAGAGAGAACAATAGCCGCTTTTGTCGCTATGCCGGAAACAAGACCAATAGCGCAGCCAAATTAGGAACTTAATACTACAAATATAAATAGGAAAGCGACAGCACCAATTGGCAAAATAGGCTTACAAAATTGTAGTTTTTTTTTAATGGTGAAAGCAAGCACCATTTCGCCGCTACAATCAGTTTAGATTATGTACAACCCTTGCTCCCTCACAAGTATTAACGATAATAATTTGTGGCAAGATTCTTTGTAAGCATTGCCAATCATGATTAAGAGAATAAGATGATCACAATTTCGTGTAGAAGAATTGCGAAAGAGCATAAAATTCATTAACCTTTCACTACTGCTCACACAAGAGCCGGATGGGTGAAGTCTTCACAGCCGGTTGAACTGAAATACTAAACCAAGGCATTGCTGATGGAGGGCCTTTTCCGGGCGACGCCGGCTGGTGGTTTATAAATTAAGGCATACATATTAAGAGGGTGCATTTTACTAGCGATGATTCTTGCATTAACTAATGACAAGCTTGTTCTACTAGCTATTCTGTTGAGTATTTTAAAATATCAGGTTCCTTTCAATTAAAATCTCTGGTCCAGGAATTACTTACTTCATTTATTTACTCGTAAATTGCTCCGTTGTCCCTCAAACTGTAACTGAATTACTTTCCACAGTTTTGGCTTTGTCCCAATGAAGAGAATATAAAAGTTGATATTTTTCAAAATAAACCATTCTGACATCTACATCTAAGTTCTGGAACAGTTTTATACTGGAAAGAGTAGCTGATGTAAATTTTATTACATCAAAACACCTCGAAAATGTTTTGTATCAAATTTCCTTTGAAAAGTCACTTCTGGTAAATGTGAAAAGTTTGTCTGCTTTTTGCCAAGTCGTTTCGTTTTAGCTGGAAAACTTGAAAACCCAAAATCACGACAAAAAATTTTTGCTGTGTCAATACTATCATCTCCCGGAAGACTTTCTTTATCTGTTGCAGCATCAAGCTGAGTGTGAGAGTTGGCGCGAGACGCAGCCCTGTTTTTCCTCGTTGTTAATGGATACAAAACGGAGACGTCGTTGTTGTATCTGCTTTGATCTCGTTGTTTTTCATAAAGCTGAATAATCATTTTAAATCATTAAGAGGGAAAATCCTAGATGGTTTGTGGTCTGTTTTGCTAATATTAGGCAGCCTTCTAACGCTTACATAACAATTTTGCAATGTAATTCAGCAAATGCGAGATTTCATTTCGCCACTTTAGAGCTCCACAACGAAGGCACTGTTTTACAGATCCAGATTCCATTTTCATAGATTCCAGAACTGACATTCGGCGCCTTTTTACAAAATAGATCTGACCTAGGCTAACTTTCGGTTTAGAGTTTTTGGTTGTAGTTTCAGGTTTTCGACAATCGGGACTGTTTGGTTCAATTTTTTGACAACTGGCAACTAATTGTGTTGTTACCATAGCTTATTGTAGCATAATTTTAACGTGCAATTGGCTAGAAGGTAAAATACAAAACTAAAACAAAAAGTGGCCTCCCCAAAGGCCTATAGTTATGTTTAAGAGCAGGTAGTAAGGGGATATGTTTCACCCACTCTAGGAGTAAAACTAATTGAATTAAAATTTGATCAGACATGTTTCCTTGTTGCTGATAAGCAAAAAATTAGTTTTGTGTGCATTTTCGTGTTTTTAAACTATATAGCAGTTCCTATTTCCAAGCTGTGTTTTTACAGTTCCACATTTCTTTTTAGCAGCAGTGCATGAAAGGAAACTAGAGATAATGTTTATAGTGTTTGCAAATTTTCTAGGGATAGATAGGAAGAAAAAGGTAGGGAATTACTGGTTTATGGAGTGACTCTGTGGACGCTGACTCAATCAATGCACAGTTTGTGCTCTACTTGCATCACAGAAATACTGAAATTAAAGGTTTAGGTCATAATGTTAATGACTCTAAGTGTAAATGCTTTGTGCTATTTGTTGCTTACCAAGTGGGTTAACATTAACATTGTAGAAACATGTCAATCCAGAAAGCTAAAACTAACAATTGTTGAGATGAAGCTATACCAGTTAACCCTACAGCTTGTCTGGCAGGTGATACATAAATGTGTGTGCATGATCAGATGATATCTGTGTTCATACAGTTGCTCTCTCTCTAAAGTGTAACCATTAGGACCTAATGTTTTTTTTTGTGTATTATTAATCTCATTATTGTGTCGGTGCGCAAAGCAATATCAAATAAATTCTCTCTCTCTCTCTCCGTTTTTTGTCATTTTAGCCATTTCAATTATCAGTCTTTACCCTCTGCCATGCAGTTGTTCATTAGTTGCAGTGTAGGTCAAGCTGAGCTACTCAGTGCAATTAAGTGCAGTCTTGTAATTGTGTGATCGTAAGCTCAGTGCCCACATAGATTTTGCTATCTTGATTCTATTGAGAAAAAGCTCTTCATGGCAATATTTTTTGCTTAGCCTTTATTAAGAATGTTCTAGACCAGCACTAATCCTACTTTACTGGCATTTTTGAAGCAAATCTGAATACTTCTTTTATGCATAACACAAAGATTTTTCCTGGAATGGATTATATAAATGAATCAGCAATGCAGAAATTTAGGGCGAAGTGGGATAATTATGGCCATCTTCAAAGTTTTGAACTGAATGCACTGCTAATTACAATATTCTAAGATGAAACTGTTCTTGCAGTGCACTCTTGCTATATGCCTGTGATACCTCTTTGATTAGCACATTAGAGTCTTGTGTCACTGAATGACATAACATTTTGTGTGACATCATATTAGTGGCTGTAATTTCGTGCTGTCAGGAAATTACAGTCACTGATTCAATTTTTTTTAAAATCTTTAAAATAAAGTTAGGTCATTTGTATGACTGAGCTCCATCACAAGTAAAAATATTTTTCCGTTATTATAAACATATTACAGTAAAACACAAAACCAACATAGTGTTTAAAAAAGGCAGTGGCTATTTCGCCGTCGACGGCAATTTGCCCTTGGAATCTATTTTGCCGTGATCATTCACGTGTGTTTATATAGCCAAATTTGCTATTATCGCACCAGTGACTCTGTGGTGTAGTGGATAGAGCGCTGGTCTTGAGATACCAAGGTATCAGGTTCGAATCTCAGCTGGCCACGGCTTTAAAAGAAAGGCAGTGTACACTGAAGGGGCAGGCCCGGTATGTAAATGTACGGGGCAGTGTACACTGCAAGGGAGTGTGCAGGGTGGGGGATAAAGACCTGGGGGTGCAAAATTTTTTTTTTTGGTTTTTAAAATTGACCAATCAGAGACGACCAAAAGTCACATGTTTAGTACGTCATTAAGATTGACCAATCACAAACAACTCACGGCAAAATAGTCTCTGAGGGTAAATTGCCGTCGACGGCAATTTGCCCTTGGAATCTATTTTGCCATGATCATTCATGTGTGTTTATGTAGCCAATTTGCTATGATAACACTAGTGACACTGTGGTGTAGTGGATAGAGCGCTGGTCTTGAGATACCGTGGTTGCGGGTTCGAATCTCAGCTGGCCAGGGCTTTCAAAGAAAGGCAGTGTACACTGGAGGGGCAGGCTCGGTATGTAAATGTACGGGGCAGTGTACACTGGAAGGGAGTGTACAGGGTGGGGGATAGAGATCTCGGGGTGCAAAATTTTTTTTTTGGTTTTTAAAATTGACCAATCAGAGACGACCAAAAGTCACATGTTTAGTACGTCATTAAGATTGACCAATCACAAATAACTCACGGCAAAATAGTCTCTGAGGGTAAATTGCCGTCGACGGCAAAATAGCCACTGCCTTAAAAAAATTACTAACAATTGTAGCACCATTGACAAGGACGTTTAATATTTTCTCTGGTACACATCTGAAATGGAATCAACCAGGACAAAAGTCACAAGCAACAAAATCAACAACTTCATCATCATCTTCTTGAAGCGGATCGACTTCTTTGCAAATATCACAGATCTCTTTGTTGATAAATTTTTGTATGGGCCAACTCTTAAATTTTCATTGCAAATTTTTTTTCTTTGATTGTCCCTTTTATCAATCTCCAATTGTAGCCATTTAATGCACTTTCTGTTGTTAAAATTTCTCCATATTTTTTTTTGAACTCTTGACCTTTTTCAGTCTTTCAGTTAAATGGCTTTTCTAGTTGTAGATGATGCCTGCAAGCAAAGTGTATAGATTTTTGGTAATCTTGTTTGTTCTTACCTCCCTGACAATAGATGCAATAGTTCAGGAGCTTACAGTCTTTAACTTAGAATTCTATTGATCTAGCAATTTTTAAAAGTAATTTGAGGATTGAGACTGTTATCCACTTTGTGCTATATGCTTAGGAACAAAAATTACAAGAATGTTGTTTGTGGATGAAGTTGTTCTTCCACATTGTTTTGCTTCATTTTTTTTCTGAAAGCTAAAAACTTAGAAAAATAGCATCTAAAGTAAACAAAAGTTTTACCATTTGTATTAATTTTTTTTTGTAAAATTTAGGTCTGTTAGAGAGATAGAAACTAGATGTTTCATAAAGCAAAACAATTACTCAAAAAAACAAGTGGCCATAATTTCCTGTCAGTGGACATAATTTCCCATGGCTGTAATTATCCTGCTTTACCATATTTGTCTAGGCAAACATTTGGGCAGCAATTAATTGATTGCATTATTAGTTTTTTAGCCTACAGATAAGCCAATTACAAAATGTTTCATTGTCAGTTTATATATTTGTTGGTTGGTAGGAAGTAAGCTATTGACATTTATATTGGTGATTGATCAAACATGGAAATCCACAGAAAGCATTCCCAGATTTCAGAGAATTAAATTCGACTGAAATTGGAAATGCTGCAAACTTATAAATTGGTATACTAGGCATAGTAAAGGCATACTAGGCATAGATAGTACAAGCATAATACAGGCTTACTCTGCTTATACTAAGTCTACTATTCTTGTTCTATGCTTACTAAACTTGTATTATGCCAACCATGTCTCTATGCCTGGTATGCTTGTACTATGCCTGTTAAGTATTTGGAATGAGCCAGCACCAGCATTAAGGTTGGAGTAGGGGTTAAGGTGAGAGATATGTTTAGTTATGGGTAGAATAAAAGTTAGGGATGGCTTTGCAGCAAATACAGTTTAATGAAAAGCAATCAAACAACAGCAATGGTAATTAAAATTAAATGCTTGACTTGACAATACCATATTTGAAGCACTTTTTTGTTTCTTTAGAAAACGTCAGGCTCTATCAATTATATAAGTATTTATTTCATTGAATTCAGTCTCTGTGTTGACAATACCACTAACATTATAGCTTAGAGCGTGTAGAACTTTGTAACCATAACATGTATGCTCTGTTATAATTAAATGTTTTGTATGATGCAGCATTAAGTTTTAAGCGCATCAACTTTTCAGCAGTGGATAAAAGCAAGCAATTTCTTGTAGGAGTTTGCAGTCTGGACAGCAGACTGAAGCCATGCTCAACTGTTGCATTTTCCGCATTGAACGTGAGTAGCATGTTTGCAAGTTGGGATAGCGTTGGCCAGTCTCTGTTATGCTTCACCTCAATAGTTGATATTTTGCACCAGTTGTCATCCAAATGGCAATTGATCATTACTTTACACTTGAAATTTTGCCATTTGTCACAAGCACTCCCTATTTACGTTGTAAAAGTCAGCCAATTTGCTCATGTTTTCATTTCCATAATCGATAACTTCTGCATTAACAGTTGGAAAATTTTCAGGTGTAAAAACTAAGTTGAATAGAAGAAAAGGTATCATTGCAATTTTTAAGAAGTGCAACTTATGGAAATAGATTTCATAATCAGCCAATTGCTTTTTTGACCAGTTACTTTTTAATGACTTCCTCCTATCTATCTTTAATTTTTACCTGCCAATAAGTTTTTTAAAAATTCAAGTTACGGTAGTGCGGTTATTATTTGCGATGCAGCAGGAGTCCAGTGATAAAAGAAGCAGTTGCAATGAAACTTCCAAAGAAATCTAAAGATCAATTACATATTCTGGCGATTGGATTTTTCTCAAATTACAGTGGCGCACTTCTCCTCGCTGGCACTTTTAAAATTCAGCCATGCTGCAAAAAAGTGTCAGTCCAACAAGTGTGCAAGTTGTTTGGAAAGACTAAAAACGATTCATGTTGCCTGAAACCAATTGTCAAAACTACCTTGTGCTTTTTTGTGGAACTTTTTTATACAAATTTAGATAAAATTGCTTGTGAAATTTGTTCGCTATCTCATGATGGCATTTAAATATTTTTCGGTCATGTTGACTGAAATAGCTCAAAAACTTTTGGACATTGTGCAAAAAAATCGGTCAATGTCCAAAAAAAACCCTGCTTCCAATAAGTATAGGTATGCAAAGTCAAAGTTGAAAATGATATCATAATAATTTTGTTGAATGATTATACAAAAGTTAGATGGTGCTAGGCTTATTTTATGAGTCCACTGTAATGATATTTCTGACATCAAGTACTTTGGTTGCACCTATATGCCTTGGTCCAATACAGAACAGAAGAGGCTATACCTGAGAGGAATATCCAGGAGAGATTTGGTGGAAGTATGCTTCCACCAGCCATTCTAAGTTTTAATTTCGTTTGCTTATTTGTTGATATTTGTCTTGAAAAAATTTTTGTCTAAAACATCAGGCTTTGAAAAAGGTAATCTCCACTAAAAACCTCTTCATAGGTACACCATCATTATCATTTTGTTCCAGAGTGAGAGCCCATCTTCCTCTTGGGGCCTGGCAGGTCTTTCCCATAAGCAGTAGTCAGCTGGATTTTGCAGCCAAGTTTCCATTATGTGTGGTGATCTTGTGCATTCACCTTCTGTAGTTCTCTAGCAATCACATCTTGCTCGACCACCTTTTTCAATCTCTTCAATCTACCTTTTTTGACCATTCAATTTTAAGTGCAGTGCCTTTACTGATCGCCTTTCTTTATCAATTCTCTTCACATGTCCCAACCATTGCAGCTTCTGTTTTTGCAAGAAGTTTTTGATATTCTGTAACCCCATCATCTTGTGAATCTTGACATTGCTTAATTTACCCTTCAAAACTTCGCCTCATAACACACTACACTTTTATGTTGTCTTTGATTTTGTTTCATCTTCCCTCATTGCCCAACTTTCAGCATCAGAGTGCTGCACACAGTGCATTGCACATTGCACACAGCTTTTGTGTAAAATTTTTTTGATCCTTGGTGACATGTCTTTTTTGCATAAAGTACTGGAGACATCCTTGAACTTTTTCCATGCTGATTTTAACCTCGATGTTACAGCTTCTTGTACTTCTCCTTCAGTGCTGAGAACATTCCCGAGGCAAGAGAGAACCTGTCTACAATTTCTGTGTCATTCCCATCTAGTGTTATTCTTTCATCCAGATTTTTCTCCAACAGACCCTGGCATTTATTGCATAAAACATTTTTGCTTTTTGTTACACTTTCTTGAATTCCAGAGCACCGCTGGTGTACTTAGTTTTCACATTTTTGGCACTTTATAGAATTCCTTCTCACTCCTTTTCCACATACACAACGTAGATATTTGCAAGCCTGTGCCATCACCTGTAGAAAAAGCCTTGGCTTTGTTTACATTTATTCTCAGACCTTTGTCTTTTAATGCTCTCCTCCATCAGTAGTATCTATGTTATGCTTCCAACTACCACCAAGTAGTGCCTAGTCATATGCATGAAGCAGTTCCTTCACAACATCTTCCTTGATTTCTTTTATCATCTCATTAATCACCACTGCAAACAGAAGAGGACTTAGTACCAATCCTTGATTTACTCAAACCTTTGTGTCAAATGATTTTGATTTCATGCATTCTAATCACAAATGTCGTAATTGTCATATCCATTTCCATGGTTGCCCTTATTTCTCTCTCCACCACTCCTTTTCTTCCTTGCCCACCAGATCACTTCCCTTGGTACATGATCAACAGCCTTTATGAGATCCACAACCACCTTATACAGCTTTCTTTCTGCCATCTCACACTTTTCCATCTTTGTCTCATTATTAAGATTGCATCAGTTGTGCCTCTTCTTGGCTTAAATCTCATCTGCATTTTATACATTCCACAACTTTTCATGATCTTTTCTCAAAAATACTTTCATACCATGTTCCAACAGTTATACACTTCTGTAGTTTCCACATAATCTTACATCTCTCTTTCCTTTGTAGATTGGTATCAAATCCCTTCTTCTTCTGCTCTTGATCATCTTCTTTCCTTTCAACATATCATTTGTCATCTTAGACAATCTTTTAACATGCTCTTTTTCACACAGTTTCATTTGCTCAGACCACCATATGAAAATTATCTATTAACTGCAGGACCCTTTCACCATTCTTGTTGGTTTTTTCTTTCCAAAGCCACCATAAGCTCCATCATTTCCATAAGCAGAGCTTCATACATGACCAATGAAATCTCCCAAGACAAAATATTTCTACTTCTGCATTGCGCTTCAGCCATAAGATTATCATAAAACTTCTTTCTCTTCGACATTCCTCCCACTCTGTGGTCCGTAGATGGAAATGATAGTCACTACTTTTCCTTGCAGTGCCACATCAACAGATATGATTTGCTAACTCACTCTTCTTACTTCCATTACAGATCCAACCAGCTCTTGTTTCACCACCAGGCCAACTCCACCTTGTTCAGTTTCTTTTCCTTTACAATTTGAATTCAAAGTCCCCTCTTAATCTTCTTGCTCCCTCATTCCTCTACCACATCTCTTGCAAAGCCACAACATCCACCTGTCTTCTTCTGATGGTTTCTGTAACTTTTGCACTTGTTCTCATCATTGTTCTAATGTTGACTGTTTGCTTACGATTTTCAAGGTAAGTTTTATTCAATCTTGCTGGACTCCTAAAGGTTTTTCCTAGGGGATATTATAGGATTAACCGTATTTGTCTCACAAGTGCAGCTTCTTCCTAGTAGCTCTATTTGCCGTAAGTGCTCTGAGGCACACTCATAGTTTTTTAATTTTCTCAAAAATGGAACATGCACCTTATAATCTGGTGCATCTAATGTGTGGATCAGGTTACCCTTTGTCACCAAGCTCTGAACGAATTTTATGTTGCAATAAGCACTACCAATGCGATTGTACCTACTCCAACTTGTTCTTCCTTGAGAGCAAACTCCTTGTTTCTTTTTTGCAATCAAATTACCTACTCATTCCCTTTATGATTGTGTTTTTTTCTTCACCTACTCTCATTTCCTTCACGAGTTTATTTTTCTATTCACGTTTTGTGTGTAAATACACACGTGCATTGAGCATGTATTGCAACATGTACCTAGCAACTAGCTATACACTTCTCACAGTACCGATAAAATGCTTTGAGTTTTTGTTTCATTAAATGTGCCTTATGTCTGAAAATAAATGCGTTAGAAGTTACTGTGCCTAATAGTTCAGTGCACTTTATGGTCTGAGAAATACAGTAGTTTTTTCTACTGTTGCCTGCATATTTATGTGGGAACAATGGGTTTTATGGCTGCATGCTTTTGCCTATGCCAACCACAGTTGTAGGCAGTGGGTTTAGCCTACATCTAAAAAGATATTATCCCTCCAGTACAGTAGGATTGCTAGCATAATTTGGCCAATCTACCATCACCATTGTCTGCTTGGTAGTACAAAGAACCTTATGCCGGCACTTTGTGAAGACAGTGAGAGTAGTGCATTTAATCCCTAATTTTTGACAAAGTGGGCAGTGGTCAGAATGCAAAAGTACTACTCATAGTCATCTGTCTTACACCAACAGATCCCTCCATTGGTATAATGTGTATACTTGGCAGCAATGATTTTACACAGTAGTGTAAACCTCGAACCTATGTTTTCTGTTAATTGACCCTCAGTCTCTGGATTTCATAAACTGTTCCCATAATTCTGTACTAATAAATTAAGATCGTGCTTCATTAGAAACAGAAAATAATTTTACAAACCTTCATGCATTCATTTGACTCGATGCATAGGCACATAAATTCAAAGTTGTGGAAGGACCCAAAGTGTTTGATATATTTACAGGAATTAAGCTATGAAGTACTAAGTCTTTGAGTTACAACTTACTTGCAGTTGCTGGAGTAGATACAAAACTTCAAGCTTCTGGCTGCACATAAGTTTCTTTCTCCTCACGTACATGCTGGTAGGGTAGGAAAAAATGACCAGGAGCCAAGAGTTCAGCATCTGCATTTCAGTTGGTATTATAAGTTACATTAGGGGTTAAGTGGAAAACTCACCGACCAGCATTTTGTGCTGAAAAAGAGAATAATTTTTGCTACATCCTGCAATATTTTATATTATAACTTGGCATGTTGTTCTACTCTGCTACAAATGAGAATAAGGATTAAGAGCACTCATGCACTAGACATGACTGGACTACAATGGTACATGAGGTTCACTTACATTTAGTTCAGTTATTATAATTTTCATTCTTGCCATTGCAATATTAAAAAATTAGAATTGATCTGGAACTGATATGTCTGAGTTGCAATATATCAGTGTGCTTCAACAGGCAGCATAGTGTTGGGTGCTAATTGTAAAGTACAATTAAAAATAAAATTTTGCTGTGATTTAGAACTTGTTGCACTGGAGTCATAACAGTTTTCCTTTTTAAAGACATCATAGAGCAACTATAACATTTTTCTCTGCAAAGGCATATCATACAGTAGCAATAGCATTTTTGCTTTCTGAATACAAACCATATAGCAACAAAAACGTTTTTTCTTGTGAAACACTTCATACAGCAATGGTAAGGTTTTTCCTTTTGAATGACAAATTATACAGCAACAAAAACATGGTAAAACATCAGATTGTAAAATAGCACTTCACACAAGATATGTTCAGTAACGTTTGTGGTAGTTTGGAGTAGCAAGATTCGGTTTATGGTGAAATGTGCTGGTTATTTATCAGTAAGCCTATGCTTTGTTTAACTGTTGGCCAAATCTTACCACTTCCAAATTACCACAAATGTTTCTGAACATGTTTTGCACAAAGCACTATTTTACAATAAGCACTTTACTCTGTTTGTGTTGTGATATGTTGGGTCTTTTTAAAGGAAAAATGGTTTGATTGCTGTATAATTTATCTTTGGAAAAAAAATTGTATGAATTGCTGTATGATTTGTCTTCGATATGAAAAATTGTTATCGTTACAGTATGATATATCTTTAAAAAAAGAAAAAAATTATTATTGCTGTATGATTTGTTTTTAGAAAAAAAATGTTATCATTGCAGTACAATTAAGTCCTAATCTCCACAAAATTTTACTTTACCATGTACTTCCAATTGGCACCCCATAGCATATCAATGTTAGGTTTTACTATTTATGTTTACTTACAAAATGACAGTGGATAATGTGTACATCTGCTGTTTTCACTGAAGTGCTACCAGACAGCATTATGGCATCACCTAACATTATAATAGAATGGTGCTTTTTTGAACTGTTCAAGAAAAAAAGACAAAAAAACATGTCTGAAAATACTTAAATGCTTTAGCTCTTTCGCTACCGTGATCATCATATGACCTTGTGTTTTCAATGTTTCCCTCAAATTTTTTTTGTCAAGTTACGAAATCAGTTTACTAAAAAATAGATTTGTGACTTTATTTCTTATCTGATTTTCATAAAATTTTCTAAAGATCACCCTTAATTCCTCACGCATTGGATGATTTAAAATTTGTGCCGTAAGTTGTGGATTTTCTTACCCAAAAAGGGTTAAAAAGACCCAAGAGCCCAGTTACAGACAACAAAAATTGCCAAATTTTCAGCAAGAGTCAACTACTTTAAAATCAAATTGAGATTACATGTTTTCCTGAAAACCAAACACTTTATTATTAAACACAGTCTGAAAACTACTCTTTTGGGGCATTATTTGACAAAATTTCAAGCAATAATAAAAAAATTTGCCTATTAAAATTTTCAAATGTTTTAGGGTTCTCAAAACCCCCAAAAAATTTGTGTAATAGGTTAAAAAAGTAAATTTGGTGCGTAAAAAATATGATATTTTGCTAAATACTGGTCTCATTTGAAAGCTTAGGAAATTTGCTTTCCAGCAATATATAACTTAACCACTTGCGGACGGTATTCTTTTCCCCCTTTTCCCCTTTAGTCGGATATTCCTTCCCCCCCCCCCCCGGTCAAAAACCCCAGCTTTGGTGTTTCCCAAAATCGAGTAAAGCTTCATTTAGAACCTTAACGTATATAAATGGCATCCGTCTGTTTGCCAAGACTAAAAACGCGTATATATACATCATCCGTCTTTTGGGCGGCAAAAATTTACATGCGCGTATATATACGTCATCCGTCTTTTGGGCGGCAAAAATTTACATGCGCGTATATATACGTCATCCGTCCACAAGTGGTTAAAATAGTCCAGTCTAAGTGGTATATGATATTTACTGATCAAAAATGGGTACTGTATATCACATCGATTCAAAACCCAAAAAAATTTTCAACTTATATTCACTAAATTATAATTTTTAGGAAAACTACATCCTTTAAAAGGATAAAATAAATTGCAAATATTTCACCACTTAAGTCGTAGTTTTGTATTAAGTTTCTAAGGAGATGAAGCTAAAATACAAGTTTAAAAGCTGGCAGAAGTTTAGCTTCTCCAAACTAAAATTTGCTGTATCCCCCTTGTTTCTCAACAAATGGGAGGGGTGTAAAAAGCTTCTGTTTCATTGCTAGTGACAACATATTCTATTTAACTTTGGTATTTTCTGGATCTTGAAGAAATTCCCTGTTCAAAAATACATAATTTACATGGTTTAGGCTAACCTATTGTAAATAATGAGCGATCATATTTTAGGTACTAAATTTAACTAACAAAATTTGGTATTGGTGAAAAAAAAGGTCATGGGTCTCAGAAAGTTGCAGATTGTAGAAAACCCTTGGTTTTTAGGTAAGTTTTGGCTAATTTACCTTGAAAACTTATTTTCTTAGCATCATCTAGCAACCATTTCTAAAAAAAATTGGTAGAAAAATAAATTTGTCGTGATCTTTGAGGCAAAGGTACTTTAAATTCGAAGACAACTCAGCACTTATTTGGGGGGAGGGGCTAATTAGCATAAAATTTGCATATTTAAAAAATTTTTTTTCTATCTGAAATCTTCAAGAAATGTAGATTTCAATGATATATAACACTTGATGTAGAAGTAAACAGATGAGTAATGATTTACAAACAAACTTGGGGTATATAATTATGACATTTTTAGCACTGCCACCTTATGGACATTTTTCGCTTTTCACATGGTAGCGAAAGAGTTGTTAGTTGCATTGTTGACAAAGCTAAAATTTTTAGAGAAATCTTTTTGTCAAAAGCATCTTGTTAATATCTCCAAAAAAAGATTTCAATTGCAATTCTGTGGTCAATGTTTTTTGAGAAAATGAATAAAACAGATTTTACAGTTGCTGGTAAATTGTGACATCATCTTAGTTGCCAAAAGAGTGAAATTTTGTGAAGTTAGTGAGTTGGGTGCTGGCTTTGGTTTTAGAAAAATGATATTTTCTTCATCAAGAAATGCAAGTTTTAGTAGATTTATCTCTAATTATGACCTAGTCATAACCATCGTGCACCCCCTTGGGACACTCATCCAAGAGTGGAGATCAATCATCCCTTGGGACACTCATCCAAGAGTGGAGATCAATCATGCCAAGTTTCATGTTTTTACACCCAGTAGTTTTGGAGGAGTTAAAACACACACACACACAAACAGAATTGCTCTTTATTATGTTGATAAATTTGTACACAGAAAAAATACAAAATTTAGGCAATATAAATATTTAGCACAAGCTTTTATTGACCAAACCATTAATTAACTTAGTTATTCAACTCTTTTTTTTTGAACGCATCAATAAAAACCAATAAAAGCAATGAAGAACTCAGCCAGGTTCAATGTCTTTTGTCAGTTTTTATCCTACTCAATTATTTTCCCTGAGAAAAATTAAATTGCAACAAGCATATAATGTGGGACATCCACCATAAAATTTCTGTGCTTTGTAAAAAGCTTTCACCGCATTGAAAAACTTCTTTTCAAAGAAGCAGTTGTAGGTTGACAGTGCTATAGCAAACAGAGTTCTGCTGGTAAAATGCCTGGTCTTGCCATTGTCATTATGTTGAATATGCTACTTTTCTCTATTTTTTTGTAATATTATGTTCAATATCACAAGAGTGTTCCTTGAAGTTAAGTTTTTAAATGACTTAAGAAGCCCCTTTGGTGCTGCACTTGTAATGTCCATTGCTTCAACAAATGCAATGTAAAATTCTTATTGCTGCTGTCTCTTAAAGTAAATAAACAGCTATATCAGGTTTTTGTATACTAATTTTTGCTTTCAGAGAGTAACACTCCAGACCAGGGATGCAGATGCGCCAAAATTTTGAAGCAAGTCTGAGTATAACCTGAGATTGTTTTCAAAAAATAATTGTTCACACCGAGTATACTCAATTGAATAAATGAATGAATATTATTTGGTTAAGGTCAAAATAAAACCATGCTAATAACTGGCCAATAATATTTAATTCCAATTCCAAACGGTTCCAATTCACTCTTATGAACAAAGCATCATCCAAAAGATCATCACTCATGCACAATCTGAGATCACTCAAGTTAAACTTCAGCACAGAGAATAATCTCTTTGGGAAGCAGGCATTGAGGAAAGAATCTTGCAGTGTTTTACTACCATGTTTAGATAGATCCTTGTCTAAAAATTCCTTAAATTTACTAAATGATTGCTAAAAATGTGCATTTTCGTGTTTTTAATTAATATGATTTTGCTTCCAATTTCCGACTCAGCAATTTATCTTGCAATTGTTTTATTTTTGTTTTCCATTTCAATAAAGGACTAAAAAATATTAAAAATGCTTTAAAAAGGGCTTGATGTAAGCCAAAAACGCTCAGTTAAGAGTGTGGGCAAATACGTAAATAAAAAATGAAAAGTGGTTTAGTGTTGCTCTGTAATATTGTTTTATGGACTAAAAAAAAAATTTGGGGTGATTTGCTTGTTTTTTTGTAGTTTTGCTTTCCAAGCAAAATATTTGTTGTTCGTTTTAAATGCTTTAATGGAACAATGGTCCTATATGATAACATTTTGCACTACATGGAGAAAATTTCTTTGACATGATTTGGTTGAAAACAATTTGTGCTTCACGCTCCACCAAAGAAAAAGAAAAGAACACTTGATGCAACACAATATTGCAACAAGATGATACAATCTTGGCTGTTTGTTCTAAATGGTACATTTCTGCGATGGGCATGATGAAAGGTTATGGTTGGGGTTAGTTCACATTGCAGAAATGTGTACTGTTTAGAAGTACGCTGCCCCCTGAATACATTTACAACTTTAACTCTGCAACAATTAACTTGTAAAAGTTTAATCTGAAGCCTGCAAGCAGCAACTGTAATCTGTTTGGCCCATTTGAAAATAGTGGCCAATACTACGTTTTTCTTGAGCAGTTGGTTGGTATTGTTTTGCAAGCCTGTCAAACAAGTCAGCTCCTTAAATGTCGTGATGGTTCTAGTTGCAACAAAAATTTTATGTGCAATCAATACATTTTTTTTCGTTTGGTAATATCAATTGGTCAACTTGACCAGCTTTGTGTTGATTTAGTTTGAAATAGCAAGTCTGTTGCTTTTCCACTGAAGAACAGACACGTAATCAGCAAAGTGATTATTGTAAGAATGACATTCTTCTCAGTTTTCATGACCAAATTGGACATTTCATGATATGATGATCCTGAATTGTGCCTAAGTTTTCTATTTTGTGTTGTACATACAATATGTCGTAAAAAGAGGTGTGACATAAAAAGAATGCAATGACTATTTGGATCTTCTAGAGCTGTAAGACGAGAGGAAAATACTTAAGGTGCAAGTGGTTTTTCTTTGTTAATCATCACTTGATCCTAGTATCCAGTTTTGATACTCAAGCCTAATAGGTTTTTTGCATAAAAACATTTTTGCGAATGCCTGTCCAAATATGATATCGTTTTATTTAACAAGTGACAAGTTGTCTGAAAATATGCCAAACTCTTCGAGAGATTCATCAACTTTCTCTAGCAGCAGTTTTTCAGCTGGTCTCCAAAAGCTAGGTTGACACTACCTGCAAGATGAATGTGCTTTTGTATTTCTGTGAAGCACATTCTTTACTTAAACTTTCCAATTAGTGAACAAGCAGTGCTGTCAGCTTTGCTTCAGTATAATTATTATCATGGTATGTTGCTACGTTCAGTAAGTCATATGATTCTAATCAGCTTTCCACTTGATCTTTCATGACGTAAATAACTTAATTTTGTGATGATGCATCGTGGTTAATTTCAACAATCAAGTATTGATGTCTTCATTGAACAAGTCAAAATATTAGTAATAGTTTAATAACATCAAAATAATAATTTGACTGTTTCAAAAGTGGCCAACTAAGGATTTTTATCAACTAGCTATAAAAAAAAATTTTTTAAGAGTTGTTTTCCCAGGAAGGCTAATATTCATATCACTTAACTTTGTTTAACATGTTTCTAATTCTAAGTGGTGGAACACAAGAATGGCTTCCGTCTTCATTAACATGATGAACTTCTAAATTTCCTGCTACATCTTTGGAGGCAGGAGGTCATTCTGTGACTCCCAATTATTGTCACCTTTTTCTGTGTTGGTAACGCGTGAATTACCTTGGTTAGGTGGCATCAGTCTCAGTACTTGTCTGGTTGTTTTTTGTTGACTGCTTGCCTTTGTTCTGCATAGGTTTGGTTACAAAATTTCTTATATGAGATCTTTCAGATTTTTTCATACTGAGAAACAACTGATGTCAAATTCTGTCTTCAATTTTATCATATTTTTATGAAAAAGAGAATGGTCTCATGCTAGAAATTGCAAAGCCAGTATGTTATTCCACTTCTTAGCAATAGAAGTTAATCAGAACGAATCTGATTGCCACAACAACAATGTGGCCACGTTTTTAAACATTGTATTGCTAGGCAACCCACAGGGCATTGGCTAAAAAATCTTTGCTTTCGTATTTTAGACTACAACAAAAAAATTTAAAATAACTGACATGTATTTCTGACAGTGAGTTAGTGAATGCATTAAATTATTTGTTGACAGTTTCTGGTTGTGGTCAGTGGGTTAGTGAATACGTTAAATTATTTGTTGACAGTTTCTGGTTGTGGTCAGCGGGTTAGTGAATGCATTAGATTGTTTGTTGACAGTTTCTGGTTGTGGTCAGTGGGTTAGTGAATGCATTAAATTGTTTGTTGACAGAGCAGACTTCGCATAAGGATGCCCTCATTGATGCTGCTACTTAAATTCGATCGAATGGATGGTTAGATTATTGAGTTTCCATTTTTATTTTTGTACGACCATGTGGCATCACTTGATAGGTTAATAGCGAGAAAGAAGATAGCATAGAAAAATATAATAAAAGCAAACCAGTTGATGTTATCGTGTGGGATTATAGTTTGTGTATGACAATGACAGTGATTAGGTGCAGTCCAGCCATCTTGTTATTGCTGTAACGGGTAGTAAGTATATTTTGTTATCACCATATTAGTGTCATGGTTTAAGATTTTTATAGAGCCAGTTTATTTGCCAATAAAAAATTTTTCGCTACTTTGTTCAAGTAAAAGCACAGTTTTCCAATTGCAATTTATTGTAAATTTCAAACCTTAATTTTCTGGTTGTAATTTAAATAATATTTATTCAAGTGATGTAAACAATAGTAAATTCTTCCCATACCAATGTGATTTGTTATGTTTCAGAATTACATATTTGTTGTGGGTTAAATATGATATGACTCTTATCTAAGCTAGTCATACTTACTGTATACAATGCCACTTCTACATCGAAAGCATTTTGTTCCAATTTCCCCACCTGATGATCTCGATCCAGATGAAGAAGTATTTCACTGCCCATTGACAAACGAAATATTCAGAGATTATGAGTGAGATGTTCCATTATCATTTATGAATTGAATAATAAAATTTGATTAAGAGTGAAAAGGGTGCTACCTGGGGTACAGCTAAGGGAAATGCCATCCTCCTTTGCTTTGACCAATGAACTTTGAAAATGTTGATCCCCTCCAAAAAAAAAAGTCGTGATGTTCAATTGGGATTGAAAATATAAATATGCTGTTCTCCAAAAAAAAGGCCATTGCTTTTAATTAGGATTGAAAATTTATACTTATTATGTTGCTAGCTCCCTTTAAATACTTCTCGCTGCTCCACTAGGTGCTACAGCTTGAAAAGCAAACGATATTAAAATATCGTAACCGAGTTCTATTGTAGTTTCAAATTTTTTGGGCCTTCATTAAAAAAACAGCATTTTAAATGTGGAAGTTTTGAAATTTTGAATGCAGGTGTCGAGTTTGTTTGTTTGAAATATGTGCAATGTTCTCCGTAAAAAGATGAAAATGTAGAAACCATAAAGATATCAAACCAGGGACCTCTTGATTGCAAGAGCAACTTTTCTAAGTTGTAGTTATGCTTAAATCTTTCGTGAGAGAAGGTTGTTTTGCGAGGTCGCATGTGCAGTCAATTGGCTCACTTCAAGAAATCTCTTTGTTATTTTGGCATTCAGATCCAGTTGGCCAGCCAACTCTGGTGGTTGTTTTTTTAGTGACTGCAGTGGTCACGTTATCAGGCCAATAATTGAGCCCTATCGCACTTCTATAATCATGGCTGAGCGAACTCCATTTCATCGTTCACTCTCCTATTCCTATTGCTGAATGTTAAACAATAGATGGTGAATACCATTTTTAAAATCTTTGGTACTCGCTAAAGGAATCAAACATAGGTTAACCAACAGCGAAGCAGACGCTCTCATTACTACACCACCACGTTGGTATCCCTGGTGGTTAGAAAACAGTTCAAAAGTGGAGTATGAGTTCAGCATTTCACTCATTTGTTTTAGCCT
Organism: Trididemnum clinides; assembly: GCA_963675345.1. Lineage (NCBI taxonomy): Eukaryota > Metazoa > Chordata > Ascidiacea > Aplousobranchia > Didemnidae > Trididemnum > Trididemnum clinides. Next base: position 6,368,821 of record OY776303.1, on the reverse strand, counting down.
TATCCAAACCTGTCTCCTGATGCTATCTTCTGGTTGCGTTAGTGCAACATCACAAACAAAGGATTGGAGTTTTGAATTGTTATTTTTCAATTCTTCGTATTCCTGATGATGCGCAGCTACTTTTTAGTTTTGTTTTTGCAGGGAATTCTATGAACGGACAATATTGTGCAACAGCTTGGTGTGGAGCTGTTCCATTACAGAGCGACCTAATCTCACCTATCAGGAAGCTTTAGATTGTGAAGAAGCAGCACGAAAAAAACTTGCAAAAGTCTCGTTAACTGTTTTGGTTAGTTTTTTACTTAATTTTGTGTAAGATGAATTCCATGTTTGTGATGCCTACTTTTTATTTGTTAGTTTCATGACGTATTTATTTCGCAACAGTGATATGTGGTAGAATACTGCTATGTAAACGCTGACATTTTTTGTGTTTGATGGAGATAGAAATTGGGTCAGTGAAGTTTTTATGGAAATTGGGACAGTCAAAGTTTATGTTATTGCTATTGATAGGAATGCCATTCTATTTTTAAGTGCTCGCTTACTTACCATAGCTTTATGCTGAAGCAGGTAGTTGATACCATGGGAATAGCAACTCACCATATTAGCAACTTCTCTCTTTTGTAGTTTGATAAATTTACAGTTAATATCGTATTTGCAGTTGACTTTATTTTTTCTGAACTTGCATCATTTGCTTTAAATAGTTAGAATCGAGTCGGCTTTTGCTTTTAATAGCTTGAATCGTATTCTGTAGCAGTTAACACGTTATGTTTAGAAACCATTGCTCTTTCTGGTCAGCCTTTCAAATAGCAGTCGAGTGGACGAATTAAATGAGGAAATATATGTGTTAATGAAGGAAAGATATTTCATTGGAGAGACGGTGGAGGTGCAAGTGTCCAAGAAAAAAGTCAGGTTTGTAATTTGGTGGTGTTATTTCATTTTGCACTACTTGGTAATGTGATCCAACTCGTGTTGTAGTCGTTTTTGAAAGTTTTCTCTTTTTGAAAATAAGTGGTTTGAGGTTTACTCAGTAAAAGAAAGAGGCTGTTAGGGTCGGACTCATCAAGTAGAATTTAAAGGTACAGTAAGAATGCTATAAAACCAGTGTAAACTTGACATAAGTTTGGTTTTTATTTGCTGCACACCAAAAAAATCACCGAGATTTTGGTTAGTCATTCCATGACTCAAATTGCTGTATTCCACTTTAAACAAAATTTCCTTGTTTGCATAAACTTCGTACTAGTATAACTATTTCATTTGCGTTTTTGTAAATAGCAGTTGTCAAAAGAGGTGTGATGTTTTGCAGTGAATTTATAACATCTATAAATTGTAAGTTTCTGGTCTAGAAGAGATTTGAATGCAGAAAAGCGATTTTTGTTTTGCTTCATATTGTTAGAAATTCGAAACAAAACTGACACAACGTTGGAACAGACGCTATGTAAACATAGGTTTATTACCAACAATGCTTGATGGTTTACATTTACTGTTAGGCCATCGATCTTTTTCAGACAATCGGGTCGCGTCGTTAAAGTGTTTGCATTGAGATCTGCATTGAATGGTCATGAGCAGCAAAACAAACCGGAATCCGATCAAACCGATACTAGTGACGATGATGACGATGTGCCTCTCTCTTCGTGAGTGTTGTGTTCTTGGATCAGTAACTACACCATTATTTGTCAAAATCATGTGATTCGCGGTCAATCCGGGTGTACTGCTTTTATATTTAATCGCATTAGTGTGGAGTAAAACAGCAATAAAATATTTTAGTAGCTGGTTTTTGTATGAAGTAATACATTTGTTATTTATTTCTGATCTTTTATTAGTTCCACTAATCGATTCAGTCTTGATATTTTCAAGTTCGTTAATAGTTTGTTGCTAGCTATTTACATTTTGTTAATTGTACATATAAATGATTATTTGCTTCATCTGCCAGTCAGCACTAAGAAATAGCAAGGAATCTCGAGACATGCAGAACCAAGATTAAGACATGCAAATGCTACCGTAGGTGTGAACCCCGGCTTTTGGTAACGGTACGTTCTTGGCAATAACACAGACTGGGACTACTCGGCAACCGCAGTACGATGATTAGTTGGGCGAATTTTGGTGGATGACATATGGTACCTCGACTTATTGCAGGCCTGCATGATTCAAAATAGTTTAGGAGCCACATGAAGCAATTTTTTTTCTGGGTTGTGCTAAAGCTCTCCAACTTTTGGTCTCTAAACATCTATAAAGACCTTTTTTTGGAGATCTACGTTTTCAAAGATGTTATTTTGCCCCTTGTAAAGCCAACGTGAAAACTTTTTTTGGAGATTAATATTTTCAAAGCACTCTTTGACTTTGTTTTCCTCTTGATGACCTTTTTTGCTTTTTGGAGGTCTGCTTCTGTTTGGAGTCTGGCAGGCTGAAGCAAAAGATCTTTCTAGCCGGTTGTTGCCCAATCCTAACTTGTGTCTTAATGCATTTATGCAACGCATTAAAAATGCCCACAGGTTGTAATTGGTGCTTAGGTGATTATCCGTTCAATCTGTTAAACAGATGCCAAAGCAGTTTAATAATTTGCTCAATGATTGAATTTACCAGCCAGATAAAATGCCAAGCCCTTAATTGTTTTGTGACTTAAAAGTATTATTAATTCCGATTGCATCAAGGCAGTGCACCATCAACATCTTTGTGTCTGCTGTACTTCGCTTAGAGTTGACATGCTTGATGGCCGAGTATTCTAAAGCGGCGTTTTTGTTCAGAGGGTTCCATTACCAAAAGTTGTAGTTTATGTCTGAGGTAAACTGGTTCAGATTGTGGCTTCAAATTCCATCCAAATACTCTATTGGGTTTTGGGGTGACGAGTAGAACTGTGTCAAACGAAAATTGATAGGCCTGTACCTGACAATATTATTTGGCAATTCCAAATGCGAACACATATGACATGCAATGCCGCGTGTAACCGAAACTTCTAAGGCCAACTCAACCAACCCCAAATATGATAAGGGACCACATTGAGGTGGCTGTTATTGGTGCTGAAGGCTGAGGCATGGCAGGTGACACTCTTATCTCTTTCTAAATCGGTGTATTTTCTGCTCCGTTCTATCGCTGGTTCTTCCTCATCTTCCTCCTCTCCGAACTTTCTCAACTGTTCTTCTCTTAGTGAGTCGACAGCAGTCTATACCAATTTTCTGTCTCCCACCTAAAGGCCTTGTGTAGCAGAGCCAGAAGCTTCTTGTCTTAGCTCAAATGGAATAAGTACCTTGAGTAGTCTCATTTCTTTTTCTGCGCTCCCTTCTCTTCCACTGAATGTTTCATGGCTGTGACGAACCTTTCCTAATTCACTGGCACTGGCCCAGACAAAGTCGCCTATTCCACGCTAAAGCGCTTTCTTCTCTTTGGCTTGCATATTCTACTTCACATTTTGAATCTTTCCTGGTCTTAACATTCTTTTCCTTCCATCTGAAAGAGATCGTTTATTATTCCCACCCATAAGATGGGAAAGCCTCTCGACTCCCCTGCTTGTTTCCGATCTATCTCTCTCGCCTCCTGCATCTCAAAAACATTATATGTTGTATGGAGTGTAACTCTACTCTCTCTCCCCACTGGCCACTGGACTCTCGATCAAATCCTATTTCATTCTGAGTCTGTTTCAGTTGGGTTTAACAAACCCAGGCGGGGCTCTTGGATGATTCTTGCTAAGATCAGCTTCTCTAAGCTTTCAACTCTGTCTGGCATTTTACTTTTTCCTAAGCTTATTTTGGTTGATCTCGTGTCTTTGCTGTGCTTGTTGGACTCAATCTTTCCTTGCTGACAGGCATACTTGCATGGTTTTTCAATATCACGTTAGTCGCTCTTTTCAAGTATGTCAAGGGGTTCTGCAAAGGTCTGTTCTTGGCTCTGCTGTTTTCTCTGTTTTTATCAATGATTTTCCTGCTTTTCTGCCTTTTTCCGTCAGCTGCACTCTTTATGCTGATGATCTGGTCATCTGGTCCTCCTACCCCTTGGTCCCTGCTGCTGTGGAGGCTACACAAAGAGCTTGATCTAATTTGACTGAAGTGCTGCTCTAACAACTGATGTTTTCGTCTCAATTTAAGCAAATGCGAGCCCTTCTCGATCAACCCCCATCAAGCTAACCTTCAGTCCCCTTCCGTTTCAATCCCACTTCAACCTTTCTTGGGGTCGCCTTTGACTGCACTCTTTTTTCTGATACGTATTCTTCCCTTGTCTCAAGGCTTTACGGTGTATCTTGCTTCTTTTTAGGACCCCTTTAAGGAGTCCCGCTTTTTTTTGTGCAAAGCTTTTCTTCAGCCCCTTTTCACTTATGCTTCACCGGGATAGTTTCCTTTTCTTAGTGTTACCAACGTTATCAAGCTTTAACGCCATCAACGAGCAGCTGGTTGCACCATTACTGGCTGACTCTCATCTTACTCTATGCCAATTGTTTTTGAGACGTTTCCATCTTCCCTACAAGTCACTAGGATTCATTTCGCCCTGTCTTCTTATAAGCAGGCCGTTTGTCTCCCAACCTCCTTTCCTATTTTAGGTTTAGCCAGATTGGAGTGAAGCCAAAACTCTCCAGATTCTAAAGAAGAACTTTTGCCTCCACTCAGCCGCTCTTAGTTTCTTCTAAGTCTCCTCAGGAGGCCTTCTTTGCATGCCCTTCCTTTTGAAAGCCACCTTTCTTCAGTGTGGAGCTGTCTCTTTTTCATGCTCCCACTCTTACCTCCTTTCCCTCTCCAAGGTGTGGCTCTTGCTCACCTCAACTTTTATCCCATCTCATGATCTGGTGATCTGGACTCATCGCTCTGTTCACTTTTTTTTGGCAAAGGCAGCTCTGGTGACCTTGTCAACTGCTCGCTTTGTGGCACTGAGGCCACCCTTTCTTTTATGGCACAATCAGTTTGTTGAAGTTTTTCCGCTGAAACTTGTACCATTTTGCAAGCTGTCTGCTGGTCTCGGCAACATCAACAACTCTGCAACCTCTCTTTTTTCTTAGACTCACTCTGTCCTTGACATACTGTTCTCTCCTCCGTCTCTCCTTTTACCTCAAACTCTCTGGCAGGAACCGTCTTCTCTCTCCTCCTTTACTATCAAGCTAACATGGGTCCCTAGGCACTCAATTCTTCTGGGGGAATGACATGGCTGATATGTTGGCCATGCAGGGCAAGCTACCCCTGCCTTCTGCAGTCCTTTGTAGTCTCTTTCCTCTTACCTCTTGTATCCACTCTTCTTTTTTGTCAGACTGGAGGTGCACTGTCTCATTTAAATTGGTCGACACAAAGGTCCTATTGGTGTCCACTGAGAAATTTGTGCTTTCACGCCTCACTCTCTGTGTTTTTTTCTTGTCTTTGCTGCAATAGACAGAGCTTTCTGTTGAACTGTTGTCTGTCTAGAATTGGCCGAAATATGAATCCTGCTGTAGTGCCTGCAATGATTTGACTCAGGGCATCTCTCACCTGATTCTGTTCTGCCCAGCTAATGACTCTTTGCGCTGCTCACTGTTTGGGGACTCTTTGATGACCTCTGGACCTGGGGGGTTTCCTGGCTTCTAGGGCTTCATGGTCTTCTTCCATGCCCCCACCCTCGGAAGAGGTCGGGTTAGAACAACAACAACAGCACTCGTAGCATCGTTTGGGTTAAGTTACCCCTATAGATTTTTGAAACTTTTTGTTATGCTTCTGGTTTGCAAATTTTATTGTGACGTCACAAAACTAGTTACCTCTCCTGCTGAAATGTTGAGTTCTTTAATGTTGAGCAATTTTCTTTTTTATACAATCGAATTGGTTTGGTAGTCGAAATGCCCTTTTTTTGAATGGTATAAATAGGACAACAAAAAAGGTACATGTGTAGTAGAAGTTGTTGAGTATGGATCGAGTTCCAATTATGAAAAATTTGTAATATTAGGCTGAGTACTTGGGCTTAGCTCGGTACAACCCTAGTGGTGACATATTTACTGGTCTTCGAGATTATCTTTGTTGTTTGGGGACAGATCGTGGTTATACACGCCTTTTTTGGATTTGTTTTTTAGTGATGGAATGTCAATGCACTGCAATGGTTAATGCCATGAATTGTTCACAATGTACTTTTTTCCGTGATTGCACATGACAGTATATTTGTGTGGAAGAGTATATCTAACTTTTCTTCGGTGATATGTGAAGAATATTGGCATTTTGATACGACAATGCATTTGTAGCTACGAGATTCAAGACGTGTGTGTTATAAAGCGCAGAATCTACTTTGTAGATTCTAATTTACCCCCTATTTGTAAGAGCCTACTCAAGTTGGTGTCGAACTTAAGATTGTGGAATGCACTGTTTGTGACATCACCCCTATCCCCTCCCCTCCCCCCAAAAAATAGTACAGTATATCTATTTGCACAATATGTACACAGACTAACAGGGTAGCAGTTTTTGTTTAAACTTTGAATACAGTTCTTTCAATGTCAGAAAGGCTGATGGTTGTTCTCAATGCATAGATTTAAACCAGCAAAGATACTCAGAGCTGACCAGGTCCAGTATGTTGTGAAGCTCAATGATGGAACGGAGGCACATGTGAAAGGTTCTGCTATAAGGTTAGATTAACAATTTATAGTCTTAATATTAGCAGTGCTCTATTTTGCAACTGGTTTGATTTAAACTAGGTAAACAGTTGCGAGAGCTTTTATGAAAAATTCAATGCTCAAACATATGTATTCTTAGCATAGCAACGTTAGCAGTTTTTCGTCGTATTTTTTCGTTGCTAATACAGTAATTAGAATCACTGATACTTATACCTAGCACTGAATGACTGAATGAAACTACCTGCTGTTCGATCAGAATTTGATTTGTGATCGTGCGTTCACAGTTTGGATAAATTTCGAAGGAATGCCGGTGATGATCGTTGGATGTTTTAAAGGCCAAGTTATCTGCTTTAAATACCTGAACCTTTCCGCAGATGCTGCTCTCTGTTTATTGCAATTAATAGTAGCATTGTGCTGTAGGAGGAAGCAAGGAGTTTTCACTCGGCAGACAAGCAAACTCTTCTTGAAAGCAAACTGTATAAAACCAAAAGGATATGCCACAGAAGCGTATGTGGTCAAGGTAATGAAATTAAAAGATATTTCTTGCAGCTTAAAATATTAGATTCTTACTATATAATTTGTTGTAAGTTTCTTTTATTTTACCATTATCAAGCGCCAGTTTTAGTGAACTTTTCAATAGACTTGCACGAGTAAAACTGCATCAACATGCATTTCAACAGAAACCGGATTGTACTTAGCATTTTATGACTGTAGCATGATCGCTGTATTTACGATTTGCCTAACGTCGTTTTGTTTACTGTTTCGTGAAGTAGCACGATATGATCATGCACGTGCACAGTGCACTTGCAGTTTTTATTGAAATAAACATTGTCAAAAGCCACTAGATGTCGCTGTTGTTCTTTTAACGTCTGATTTTTTGCACACTTTTAGGTTGTGCTATAAATAGTTTCTGAAGTGAAGTTTATGTAGTTTTTGTAGGCTGTTGAACAATCTACCTTGGGCGGTGGAAAGCCGCCAGTTTCCTTTTGTTCGTTTGTTTGCATAGAGCCATAGATGGACATTACTGATGCCGTGCATGTCTACCACTCACAACCTGTTTTCACGTGTGCCTTTGATTTGGGAGTTTTTAAACAGGAGGTATATTGTAGGCTTTTCACGCTTTTTCCTTCGGCCACTTGTATTTAGTAGAAAGACTATGTCGATAGCTAGCTCGAAAGCGGTTTTTTTCAATAGGAAATAAAAAGCGCTTGACGCGTTTTAAAAGAACAAAAAAAAAGGCTGTCTGGCTTCTTTCGCTTTGTCTCGCCGGCACGTGTCAAAATTCATCTTTATTTTTTTTCTCAAATCTAAATGCTCAAAAGTGGTTGCGTTTGATAGCAGCTTAGTCTTTATTGTTAGGCCGATTTACGAAACCGTTTTAAATAACATTGAAATATGAATATCTTAAGTAGTAACTATGCAGGTTTTGTATGGTAACCATGCTTTATAGAAAGAGCACGTGTGCTGGCATGACTCGACCAACGGCGCCACACAACGTTGCTGTGGCGACATCAAGCGCTTGTGTTTTGTGGATTTTCGTCAGAACTAAAAAAAAATCAAAAACTTTAACTTTCTAATTGAAGATTATGACATTGTTTTACAACAAGTTCCATATACCTGTCAAACTGCCTGTGATCAGCATAAATTCTGATTGTTTATGCGCTTTAGCAAGTACAGTACTCGCTATCAATTTTGAGGTTATTAAAGTAAATTCCCACAATTTTGTTTGATGCCTTAAATCAAAATGACGGCTTAAATCAAAATTCTTGCGTTTGGTGATAACCTAGGTTGTTCAAACTGTGCCCTAGGGCTAACTGCGGTTTCTAAAATGAAATTTTGGGGCTCGCGAAAGGATGTGATCTGTGGTCCACGTCCACATATTATTCACCTTTCCGAAAAATAAACGGTTCGGTTAAAATGTCCTGCCGTCCGCCGTGTGACTTCATACAAAAGATTTTCCTTTTGAAAAAACTTCGGCTGGTTAAAAATGATTTCCAAGCAAACACGTTGTACGTCGCTCGTAAAAGAGGATTTCAATTATAAAATTCAAAACACGTCTTGAGTCGAATAACTAAGTCTTTGTGAGGTGATCTATATGTCCATTGAAAAGCTTTTTAATAGGAAAATTTATTTCTTTTTTATTTCATCTTCTCAAAAAAGGTCTGATACTGATTAAACAAAGGCCTTGCCTTGGCCTTCCTACTTCCAGCTGAGTGATATTGGCCCACCTGCAAAAAAGTTTGCCCGATCTGGTGTAAATCATAAAATATAAAACTAAGAGTAGAGGAAATTCTGTGGCTTTGCTTATTGAATTTTGCGTTGGAAAATTCGTACAAAAAAGCACTGGTCAGATCTCCCTTGCCTTGAGTTATTGCCTTGCAAATGCACTTTATAATTGTGATTCTATTTTGCTACCAGGAGGATGTCCGAAAAAAACTGAACTTAGATTGCTTAACTTGGGAGGAGATATTCACAGGACCACAACCAACATTCAAACCGTTGCCGAAGAGAAAAGTAAGATGCGATGTGAAATTGTTTTTTTTTTATGTACCTATTATCAGAGCCAGCTTTAAAGATCTAATTTTTATGAATGCAAAGTGCAGAGCCATTAAAATGCCTATTTAACTGGCGTTTGTTGCTGGTTTTTTTAAACCAGTGTTTTTAGGAAGACCACATCATAATGTGATACGGCATAAATGCATTGCATAGCAAGTTGAGAAACATGATTAATTTTGTGTAACTGTCACAATGCATGCGTTGCAATATATTAGATTAGCCAGTCTGAATTTCAAAAGATAGCAAGAATTTAAAGCTGCAATTTAGTTTTTGTGTGCCTGTAAATTGTGTATCTACCCAGTAAAGATTTAGGATAAGGTAAGTGAGGCAGCTACCTCCGCCCCCCTTTTTTGGCCCCCTGTAAAGAATGATGAACACTTGCAAGAGATAGAGATCCCATGCAAGAAATGCCCGGGGTTTGCGTTCTTGATGTCTAGTTGCTGCCACCGTTTGTTTTTCTTTGCTTATTTTGTGCATGTAGTGTACGACTGCATTTCCTGAGGTCAGAATTAGTTTTCTTTTTTAGTTCGGCCAGTTGCATTAAAATATTTGGTAAGGCCTGTAAAGAAAGGGTCTTCAACTCGATAATTGTTATTTATAAAGCCCTTGTTTGGCTGAAGGTTCTAAATGTCCTGCAAAAAAAATAGAAAAAAGTTTTTCCCAGTTGCCCTTATTTTTAGTTTCATGTGGATGGAGCCCTGTTTATAAAATTTAAACTTAAGATATTCGATTTTCCTCGGTTTACATGTTTTCAAGTTAACCAATACAGTAAAATATTTTAAGGAGATAACTTTTTTCGACATGACCAGAAAAGTTTGAAAATATCTAGTCTAGGGTTTGCGGTCTCGCGCTCTTGTTGTTCAGCTACGGCTCGACGTGGATTGGTAAAAATTTACTATAAAGGTCTTCGTCTTTGTTTTAAGACAAAAGAAGGAAACTGATCGTTATTTAGCAACCACTTTCAAAAAATTGATCTCCAAATGCTTTGCTTTTCTGGAAACCGGGCCTAAATGTCTCCGGGCGCAAAAGGTCGCCAACCCATGCTACAGTCAAACTATTGTATGTTTAAAGGATAATATTATTGGCTGGAAGTGCTCCATCTATCAATTTGGCATGTTTTTAAGTTTCAAAAATTATTTATGATTAAGATCAGAAGCTTATTAAAACCCTAGACTCTCTCCTCGTACTTCTTGAAATAGCGACATGGAATTGCACTACAGTTCCTTATTTGCTCGTAGTAAGTCTTCCGTTTTCAGACCAATATATTTAATCACTAAACGGTGAACAATACAACTATACCGGCTCTTCATGCTCTACTAAATTGCGTTAATGCATCTCGCTCTGTGTAAATGATTTGATGCATTTAGGTCAGCTTCTACACATAACGAACGTGTTTTGGTGTGTTTTTGTTAAAGCTGTTGTCTCACAAACACGTTATTTAGCAAAGCAACAGAACAACCACTTCAGAGAACGCTTGTAAAGCTTGCAAGTGAAACCGGCTTCAACAAGTAGCTTTTTTTTGACGTATAATACACCTTGTTTATAGATGTGCTGTCTAGAGCTTGTGATAAACAGGTTATGATACAGCCTTTATGTTTGCAGTTTGATGCTTATCAAAACTGCATTATCATGAGGTAGATGTCGTGTTTACAGATCAGTGCTTCGTATGATGATCACTTGCTGTTAGTGAGTTTTTCAAAAAACTTTTTCACATTATTTCCTGTGAACAAACTTCCTATTCCATCTTGAACCAATCTTGGATTCCCTCTGAGATCAATTTTTGTGATTCTTGACAACAGTATCTGTTCGTTCTCATGCTGATACAGATGTTTTTCTAGTAGCTCCTGTAATTAATACGTTATTAATAGTCTGTTTGGTTAAGTAGAAACTTAATTTCCCACAGCAATCACGCTTTGCCGCGGGGCTAGTTAAGCAGTATCTTATGCAAAATAGCCCTATTAAATCAATGATCCAATGATATTTAAGTATAATCACTTAAGAATTTTCCTTCTCATGTGGTTCTCGATTTTTCTTGTTGCTCAGTTTTGGAAGTGGTTGATGAAACTGTTTGCCAATAGCAATCAGTCTGTCACTGTACGAAGAACTAATAGTTCGTAGAATAAGTGCATTTCACTACACAGTTCGAAAGGAACAAAATTTTAGTTATTTCATGTTTAGATTTAAGCTCCTTTTGTGATGTTTATTTATAAAGTTTTGAAGTTTGTATTCGGGGCTGACAATGAAAATTGGCTGACAGTTGCAGCTTTTCTCTGGCGTTTTTGGTCAGCTTATGTTGAAACGGAACTGGATTCGATGTTACTGTCGCTTGCGCGCACTGTTCATTGTTAAGGTTTGAAGGATCGCATATCACAGTCTGAGGCAAAAGCAGCTGATTGTTGGTTGTAGTCTTACGGACATACACCACGCAAGCAATTGCGCGAAGCAGGCTACCCGTCGAAATGGCCCATTCTAACTCAAACGAGCAAACAGAGCATGAGCTTCACGCATGAACGAAGCAACGTCCAGTCTTGTATGCAATGAAATAGTGACGTACTTGACATTACGATTTTTCACAACGACTGCTAGCCCAAACAGTTTGATTTACTTACTTCTGTTTCTTCGATTGAAACTTGATTGAAGAGGGATTGATCGGATAAGCCAGGCTGTGTTTGAAACGTGCTTGCGTTCACTTTTTCCAAGTTATTCTTCTGCAAGTAGAGTTGAGAAAGACTTGATGCAGCCTGGAAAAGAGCTTTGGGCAGCGATGTTAATGAATTACCACCGAGCGACACAAGTGTTATGCGAGGATTTCCTGCTAGCAAGTTGCCTGGAATACCACTTACACCCAGTTGGTTGTTTGATAGCCATACTTCTTGTAAATCAGGATTTTTCCAAAACATATTAACTGCAATGTACTTCAGTTTATTTCCTGTCGCACTGAAAAGGCGTAAGTGTTTGTTGTTATGTAATAAAGAAGCAGGTAGTTCTTCTAAACCGTTTCCATCTAATATCACTTCTTCTAATTCTTCGTTGTGATGGAATACACCACTATTGAGCGTGCTTACTCGATTATGAGACAGGTTAATGCTTTTTAAGCGAGAGTTGCTGAAGAATGCGTTTTCAGGCAGCGTTGCAATTTCATTTCGTTGCATTTGAATTCTTTCAACAGATGTTGAAGCACGCAACAGTTGCAGCGGCACCTCGTGCAATCGATTCATAAACAATAATATTTCTTTGCTGAGGTTTTGAAGCGCTCGCTCTTGATTTGAAACTTCATAAATTATTTCCTTAATTCTATTACCTAAAAAAAATGGATTTGCTTTTACCGTTATTCCTTTCTAAAAGATACTAGAAATATTTATTTTTACCGGTAAATAATATTTGACTAGTAACGCAATTGCAAGGCGAGGTGGAAACCATTTGAAGTATTGTGTATTGTGAGATCGTTGGTAAGATTTAAGGCTGCACCACAGGGAGGAAAAGGTTTTCCGAAAAGTAGTAGTTTTTATTAGAAAGACTTGCTGCTCTCTTTTCTTTTAATTACGACGATTGTAGCCTTGGTTATACACCTCAAGTATTAAAACTTTGAATATTACACTAGATTACCGTTTAACTTGAGGAACGTCAAGTCTGCCGCGTGGTTGAGCGACGATATATCCAACCGGCCATTAAGTCGGTTATCACTTAGATCCACCGAACGCAACTTAATGTTATTTTTGAAAATGTTGCTTTCCACCTAAATAGACTCAAAATTATACTTTTATAATGATAGACGTTGCGGCTATTTTGTAACATTCTGTTTCAATTTGAAACGAATTTTTATGACAATTTTGTTCAGTCAGCAATTTGGTAAATTGCGTTTGTGCATCGATGCACGTTTCACTCACCGTGTTTATGTAGTTTCGCGACAAATCGATATCTACCAAGGCGCTGTTTCTATCGAGCATTTGTGGAGGTAGATCGTGTAAATGATTTGATGATAGATCAATTCTTTCGATTGCATCATTCTCTTCAAAGATTTCAGATGTAAGGTTGCTGATGAAGTTTCCGCGAAACCATACCTCCTGTAGTCACAACTCTATTGTTTGCATCTTTGTGAAGCAGAAAAAGTTATGGCGCTCACAATTAAACGTTTAATAGTTATGTTTTGCAAATTAATTTAACTTGCAGTGTACAGTATATCTTAAGGCAAAATGTAACGATATAAAAAATTAAAAGATTACTCAGCTGCTGAAACATACCGCACGAGAAGTGCGGGTATTGATCAACCCTGGACACCTATTTTTGAAAATACACCGGTAACTGAAATATACAAAATAACTGGGGAGGAAATGACTTTTTGACTTAATGTTGCGTTGGCTTCATTTTGTGATAGTTTGCCAATGATCTGCATAATTTAGTTGAACGTATTTAGATATTTTTTTTTTGCATTTTACAAAAGCAAGCAGTTTTATGAATGCTGGCATTTATCGTAAGTATCTGCCATGCGTGTACCTGCAAAAGTAGATTTGTGTGAAAGAGATCTTCGGGAAGCTTACTGATGAAGTTATCACTCAGATCTACAAACTCCAAGTACCCCGCATTTCTGAACATTCTTTTATCAAGCTCACCTCGAAATTGATTTTCTTGTAATTCTAAGGCTCTGTCAAAAAGCAAAGAGTTCAAATGACCACTTCTTGGCAATGTCCATTTTTCAAGTACCTATTTGTGATAGTTAATCTTTCGAATGCAGCACATCTTTTGAGATTATAATCATAAGGGCTGGTGTTCAAGCCCGTTTTGGATTTGTAACAGTTCTGGCGCAGTATATTTCTCTTACAAGCACTGCGACCAACCAAGGAACGTTACCGTAATCCAGGGGTTCCCAACCAGGGGTGCTCGCACCCCTTGGGGGTGCGAAGCAGCATCCTAGGGGGTGCGAGATGGTCATTCAGATTTTTCGGTTGCATTTTTGTCCTGTCATGCTCAGTTCATCATGTGTTAATAGTTCTGCACAATCAGTGTCTAATTACAGCATGCCTAATGCGCGGCCTTCACTTCAGCCCGAAACGATGCGAGGGTATTTTTTTTGGGAGATCACCTCTGCAATAATGGTGAGAAAACTGCGGAATTTGCCTGCTTGAAAACTACGGAATTAGACTCTAAGCATGCTTAGTGCATGGCCTTATTCTTCACATGTTAAAATACTATAGGGGTGCGAGAACATATTAAGATATTTTAGGGGTGCGAGAACATATTATAACAATATAGGGGTGCAGGCCATTAAAAAGGTTGGGAACCACTGCCGTAATCCTTCACCAGGGTACAACAATCGCAAACACTGGGTGAGATTAAACATATTGGTTTTGATTGCTTTTAACTAGAGAGCCAGCTACGCATGTTTTTCATTCCATTTACCTGATCTGAGGATATCTCTCAAACAATTCTGCTACTCTTGCTGAATCATTCAATCGATTCCCATTCAATTTAACGTGTCGCACCACTCCACAAACATCACTTAGCTCTGCAAATGTGCTCAAGTTTCTTGAAGCACATGGAAAATGTTTAGAAAACTGCAAATCAGTTATAACGCTTATCGGTTACAATTGTATCTTTGCTTAATTACGTGCTCGCTATTGTGAACAAAAACTGCTGTCACATTCACAAGGTGAAGAACATTTAGAAATAGTTAATTTGTTGCTTTTGCGATTTAGTAGCAAATAGTACCTAACAAGTCTCTAAAATATAAATATTAATGCCTAGTCTTGCTGCACCAATTGAAAAAGACCACAGAGTTATCCAAGATTGTTGGGTTACCTAGTCGTCGGTTTGCCAAAACATGTCATTAAACCTGTTGCGTTAGCAGATCTAGTTGGAAATCGAAAGGTTGATAAGAGACTGTATAGCTGCTGTCTCCGCTCTTTACCTTTGAAGAAACTTATCATAACTATTGACCTGTTACTACAGTCCAGAATTGATGAGGCCGGATCCCAATCACACAACTGTTTTTCACATGAATCACTGCCCTGTTGCTTCAGCTTTCTTCTTAGATCTCTGATGTTGTTGTAGCGTTGTGTGTTGGAGAAGCGCTGTCGCAATCCCCATGTTAGCTTCGTATTTCGCAGTAAAAAATTTGCGTATCTGTGCAGTTGAATACGATCAAGATCATAATATTTTATACAGCGAAGCAACGTAGGCTTCCATCAACATAATCGTTAAAACGTACAGTGGAGTATTTTTTTTGTTCTGTTTTACTATGTGTATATTTTCCATGGCTATTATTGAAAAGGAGCATCACAACTTTTCAGCGACTCGGCATCTTATGAAAAATTGCTTTCTTACTCGAGTTTGGTATTATTGTCGAATAAATTCTTAGGAATGCACTCAAGTCGATTAGCCCACAATTGAATACTTTTCAGCGATGGATTCCTTGAAAATATTTCTCCTGGTAGTTTCTGTATATCATTGTACCCAAGATGAATCTAAAATTATATTGTTATGAAAGTAAAAGTTCTGAACGAGAGCCTTCAAATCGATTCTTTGCTTGATTTTTGTTCCACACTTATTAAGATGTTACCCACTTGTTGGAATTCTTATTGCAAAACATGCAATGCTGTTACAGTCAGTTTTCTTGTATTATGGGAGTTCAACGTTTCTGATGCTGTGCGTATGTACTTTTTTTTGTTTCAGGTTCTGGATTCGCACGCATTTCTCACTGTTTTATGACGTTAGCTAGAGGTCTTAAAAACCATAAACTACGTGCTCTGAACGCTAGAGCAACTCTTTGGTGGATTACCTATGATTTTACCGAATACAGAGGTCGGCAATTTATTAGCAGAAGTATTTTCTGTAACTTCCTACCATTTCAATGTTTGTTAATTGCTTGAATATACTTGAAGGCAGGCATCTGATCTTATTCCTGTACATAAATAAGCTTTTGAGTGATTTCATGCCAGCGAAAACAGTTACAGGAAGTGAGCTTAGTTTGTTGTTGCTCAGACTCAGCTTCTGTAGTTTCTTTGTTGTCCTGCAGGTAAATAACGGTTAGTTAGTTCGTTAAATTGATAAACTAATTAATTCAGCTGCATCTTGAATGCAAGTTTGCAGTACAAGATCACGATTTTTTCCACCTCCTCAAGAAAATGTATAAAAAGTATTTATATGCAAATAGGTTTTAAATGTCAATCTGCAAACCATTGCCACTCTCCAGAAACTGTATATTTTAAGAAATACCCGTTATATCTTTTTATTCTTTTAACCCAGGGGCTCTCAACCTTTTTCTGCTCTTGGCATATTTTTGATCTAGAAAATATTTCATGGCTAATTTCTTGCATTTTCAATCTGAATTAAAGATTTATTTCATTGATCGACTTTTACAAGTCTGAATTTTCGTACGGTCAAGCCATAATGAAAGCAACGATCTTTTTTTTGAAGTCTATGTTTTTGGCCACTTCGAAAACCACTATTCTTAAATTTAAAACTTAAAGCCGTGGCCTATCCACAATTGTGCTGTGACCCACAAGTAGGCCATGACCCACCGGTTGAGAACCACTAGTTTCACTTTTTCCAAAATCCTAGCTCTGCTTCTAACCCATTTGGAATGTCTGCTAATTTTATTTATAACCAGCCAACTCCACCGGCGTTGCCGGGCAGGGCTACCGGTTAGGTTAGTAGCATCAGTTCAGCTTGCTTCAACAAAAAAATCATGTGGACAGAAATTACATGTACCGAAAAAAAAATTTTAAGACCATAAGTAATAGGTTGGCACCAATGGTGGTTCATCCCTATGCCCCTAATCCCTATCGTAGTATGAAGACTTTGAATTAGAAGAAGACTTAAAAAATCTGTCATTTCACAGATTCTATTCGTTTCTTCAAATAAGTATAGGAGAACAAATGCAAAGTGGGGAATTTTTGTTTTACGGTTTTTGTTTTACGGTTACAGAAATCGCTTATTTGGTGGTGTGCATATTTAACAACTTGGTGCATCCCCCCTTATGAAAATAATAAAGAGTAAAAAATGCCAACTCTCCTTCCCCTTTTTAAAAAAAAAATTGTTTCTAAATATGCTACTGATTAGAACCACCATGCTTTGTTAGTAGGTGAGGTTTTGTAGTTATACAAGGACCAGTGCGTGGCCAATAAGACAAAGACATATATTTCAATTGTGGAGTCCCTGGCTAGGTGCTTCTTGCCCTGTTCTCATCATAGGCGTACATAGAAACTGGACTTTCAATTAAAACAGCCGAAGATTTCAAAAAATTTTATTTGTTTACTCCAATAAGTGCATGCAAGCGTAATTTCAAAGTTGTGGGGGTGTAGGGGGTGCCAAAGTGATTAATATGTATTTTCAGAAATAACCTATTACATGCTAAACCCACTACTTATGACTTCTTCGTAATTGTATGCCTATTTGTACGACCTAAAGCCATTTGCTGCGCGCATATTGCTTGTTTCTGGCACAAACACAACTATGGAAAGAGGAAATTAACCAGAGCTTGAAGCACCCACAGTTATGTTTTTACTATTGCAGACCCCCATCAATATTGTCGTGGTTAAGAATATTAGTAATGCCGGTTTTGCCGAGTTCACCCAATGCGTAGTTGTGGGAACACTGATAATAAGTAAAGTTTTTTTTTAGTCGTAGCCAATTCTCGATTTGAAATGAGAAGTAACGTGTTTCTAATAGAAATCGAATAGAAAAACATTAGAAGTGGTTGCGCATAGCCGCTATATTTCTCTCTATGGTTTTGAAGTAACCGGCAACATCTTATTTGCCTTGCAGCATGTTTTTAGGCAGTGGACGTGCTCACAATTGAAACAGCCAATAAGTTCGCTTCTTCTATCCGTTAATTTCACCACTTGCATGGAAGCATGAATGTAAAACTGTGGGGGAGGAGTAGTGCCAAAGTGATTGTAGCGTAATTTCAGAAATAAGCTATTAAACATTTGGCATACTACTCACGACTTTTCGTAATTGCATGCCTGTTTGTATGACCTAAAACTTGCGGCTGCACGCATATTGCTGGGTCCTGGCATAATCGCCGCTACGATAAGTGCAAACTAAACCAAAATCAAGCACTTACAGTTAAGTTATTACGATAGGCTAGGTTATGGTTTAAGAGTATAAGCCATAGACCAGGTTTTTGTGAATCCTGTGAGAATTCACATGAAAGATTTTATTCAACTCTGCTGCATTTGATTAATATGTTGTAGCGATTAAGATTGGTCAGGCTTGCTACCCGCCTGTACCAAAAGCATTGTAATTTGTCGTTACATAACTAAAATCCAAGATTTTTTACCGACCGCTATGTTAATACTGTAAATGTAGAACTGTTTCTTTCACAGGCAGCAGGTAAGTTGTTTGCTTTTGAAATAGCAGTGAATCAAAATTATACGTGTAGCTTGCTACCTGCTGGTTTTTTCACTTGAATCACACCACACAGATTATGACATCATAGAGTGAGTTTGAAGCGGCCAGAAAAAATGTGAAGCATGCTTAGAAGGTTTAAAGAAAGCAATTTGCTGTTGCGTTGGCAAATCAGCTTACATTGTAAAAATTTCTTTATTAAAAGCACCTTGTTAATATCCCAAAAAAGTTTTTAATCGTGTTTCTACGATCGGTAGTTTTTGAAAAAATAAAGGAACAAATTGCTCAATCAAGTGTGGGCTGTGACTCCATTTTAGACCAAAAAAATAAAATTTTTGCAAGTTGGTGGCTGACTTTGCAAAACAGTGTTACTGTGTCGAGAAATGAAAATTAAACAAAGATCTTTAATTGTGACGTCATCATGACGTCACAAAATCCTTTGTGACATTCACACCACTGAGATGATCAGTTTTGGCGAGTTTGATGTTTTTGTACGCCCAGTAGTTTCTGAGGAGTAAAAACAGACAGAAAATCAGAATTGCGGTTTCTAGTATGGATTTGACGTCATTATGGCATCGTTGATTTCTCATGAGAATCACCCCGGGGTAGAGATCAAGCGTCCCCAGTTTGATGTTTGTACGCCCAGTAGTTTAGGATTAGTAAACAAAAACACAAAAAAGGAATAATCTTTGCTTTATAGTATAGATTTTGCTCTTACAATAAACGGTATCGCAGATCACTCTAACCAATTAAGATACCTCACTTTATAAAATAACGTGGAAGGAATATATCACCGAAATAAGTCTTCGGGCAGTGCTTGTAGTCGATTATTCCACATTTCTAGTACTTCTAGCTTCGGTGTGTTTATGAACAGATGCGGACTGATAGAACTAATCATGTTGTTGCTCAGATCCAACTTTTTCAAGTTCACTTGATGCTGCGCAAAAACTGCTGGTAAATGATTAGCTTAGGAGTAGATTCAGCTACAGCTGTCACGTTGCAAATGTTTAGGATTTAAATTACTCAGCGTGAAGTTTAAAACTTTTCTAAGCTTCAGTTGTATTGGTCCGGATCGGACAGTCGCCTCGAGTTTTGAAGACTCGCTCGCTAATCAAAGTTTGATTTGAGTTGCGAGGGGTTAGTTGTGGACATAGCCTACTGTGTTTAAGACTGCGAACAATTATAATTTATAGCTGTTAGTTCACCTACCTGAAATAAATTAGGTGGAATGTTTTGTAGTCTATTATTCCTCATATTAATTTCAATGAGTTTTTTATTTGCACTGAAGAAATGCGGATTTAATTGAGAAAGGTGATTGTATGCGATTTGAATCACTTCTAAGTTTTCTGTTTTTTCTAAAACTTTAATCTGAAAAACATGGGAGACTGTAAATCTAAAAGCGATTGTTACCCGTGTTACCGAATTAAAATAATAATTCTGTTTTACCAGCATATCGCAAGAGCTGACAAGCTGGTGCTCACCAATGGCAATCCGACTTTGATAGCATTGCGGTTACTATTTAGTTTAAATCATTACTGATGCGAAAAAGTTTCTGCTCCCCTTACTACGGAGCCGCCCGACCTCGGATGTGGATAGGAGGTCCGCCATTTTAAAAAGCTCGAGTACAGTGTTGTTGGGGGTACGTTGTATGTTCCAACAAAGCAAAATGATGCAGTCCGCAAAAAATGTTTAGGAAACCTTGTCCTTGTATGATTTTGATTTACGGTATAAAAGGGATATCCGTTTCATGCGGTGCCTTTTTACCAAGAAGGAAAACCAATCACAATAGCATTATCATCGTCATTACCGGTATAATGCAACATTATTGACTTCTCAGGTTTGATAAAAGCGAAGTGACATTACCGAAAGCTTCTCTTGTCTATCTTACGGCCGAATTTTGCTGCAAATCAAGCTTTTGAATAAATTTTGTATTTGCTAAAGCCACCACGTAAGGCAAACTTGATATTAGATCACTGGTAAAGTTTTGTTGTAGATCGCTATCGTGCTTTCTATTTAATTAACGTAGCATGGTCAGTTACTTTAAAATTGTTTGAGTTTCGTATGGAGCAGTGTTTGCATGATATTTGCTTGGTGTCTGAAGGCACTTCAAGTGTTGTTAGAACTCCATCAAATCGAGTTAGTATGCAGTATATCTGCTTCTCTCTCGCTTTCCACCAGCAATTACTGTCAATGAAAATGATTTTTAACTTTTGTATTTGGTAGTTAAGCAACTAATTTCAAAATATACCAATAAATCACTCTTTAATAAATTGTTATGATGCACAGTTCTGTAAGATAGTTTTAGAAATGTTGTTCGATCAAAAGCTTTTTGTTTGCATTTATCAGTGCGAGTGTGGTGTCAATCTGACAGGAGGTGGAGTTGAACACGTACTTGTACCTCAAGAATTACAACAAAAGACAACCACCGAGGCGTTGGCTTTTTTGAAATCAGCTGTTTATTGCCCTGTACGGCTGCCAATTGCTGGCTGCATAGTGGCGCTCTGTACGTCAGCTGACCTGGGAAGCAATCCTCTTCCAACTGTAGCCATGTTTCACAACTAGCAAATTAGTAGTTCGAAAAGGAGGACATAAGCTGTTGTTAAATGCCTTTAATTTTGCATTTTGAGTAGAAAAATCGTTGATATTAAGACATACTTAAGACCTTTCTCTCCTCATCTAATTCAGTAACACTTTTCTTTTCCCATAAATGCAATGTCTAAGTATACCGCTACTAATTATAGCTACACAATGCAATCATTACTTACTATGCAATGTTTCTTTGTTGCCCTTCGCTTACTTTCACCACAATTAATACAAAACACAGCACCACTATTTTGTAATTACACATTTCGGGAATTAAATATTTGTAGCTGCGCAAGAAACGAGAAATATTTATTTTTCAATTGGAAAAATAAATAAACAGCTCGCTCAAAATTTTTGGCTGCCTACACGCAAAACTGAGGTCGTTGAAAAGAACATTTATTCTGTTTTTGCTTGTATTATACTTGTGACTTCATACCACACCCTTCACGTTTCGAGGGAGCAGCAAAAAAACGCTTGGCGTCTTAGTCTGTGGTGGAAAGATACTGACTTGTTAAACCGATATATAGTTCTTTCTTCCAAATTTTTTTTTAACGTTGATAGTAGCACAACCACTATAACACTTGATTTGCTATTTCCATTGTAGTACTTTCTTCAAGCGCCAAGGCAAGGTGCTGGTGAAACTGACTTTACTAAGTTGATGCTTCAAGACCATGCTTTCCGCAATGACGATTTATTTTTTGTTTCTAATTACAGCTTCTCATTTTATTTTGTTTGAAGTCGTTTTCTTATCTTTTTGCTGTCTATATGAATGCTAGCTTTTAGCCAGCCACCACGCATAAAGTGCAAATGGATGATTTTGCCAGGGGCACTACGGTTTTAAGTTTATAGCTTTCATCGCCTGCTATTTATACTGGCTGCTTATTTCTGTCATGAAATATCACATACTGCGGTTTGTTGGGTAAACTACATACCCTATAATTTCCAATTTCATGTGGTTAATAAACAAAAATGTCATTATCGTATTGCGTCATTTTTTTTTGTGTAATTTGAAACTAACTAGGTATATCACTAATTTTTGCGTCAGGCCTAATGATAGTGAGCAAGCGATACCGTTTACGGTAAAATTTTGAACCTGATCTTGGTGCTGTGATTTGTAATAAATTAATAAGCAGTAAGAGACAATAAAGTGAAAAAAAGAAAGGTAAAATAGCTGAAAAAAAAGACTGCCGCTTTTTCTTTTAAATGTTTTCTCAAAGTAAGCTAGTTATCGTTAATTACCAAATGATTTAAGAAATAGTTTCCAATTGCTGTTTTTTATTGATTTCAAGTTGAGGCTTTTTTTATATTGACATTCACTTTCTAAAATTTCCTAAGTCACACCTGCTGCTCAACTTGCCTGTATTTCGCCTTGCAATTACTATGTACTGTATATCAGTTAAGCCGTTTTTTATGTCTTTACTCATGGTTTAGACTTACACTTTTTCTCTAATTGCCTTTACTCTTTCTTGGAGCGCTTGGTAGAATTGCAAAACGCTAGTTTATTAGACTTGACAGAGACCACAACGAGAAAGCTTCTACCATTACGCCTCTAATTAGCTGAATTATACTCACTGCATTGCGTGCGTGCATTTGTTGTTGTTGTTACCCGACCCCTTTCAAGGGATGGGGGCATGGCGGAAGACCATAGAGCCCCAGAAGCTGGGCAACTCCCCAGGGCCTGGACCTGAGGTCGTAAAGAGACAAAGAGTCGCCAAAGAGCGAGCGGCGTAAAGAGTCCGTAGCTGAACAGTGCAGAATGAGAAGAGAGGTGTCCTGGGACGAGTGTCCGCAAGCGCTGCAGGAAGGATTCTCGATTCTGCTAATTCTAAAGAGATAAGAGCTTAACAGTAGGCTGTGTCCATTGCAGCGAAGACGAGAGAGAACAGAGCGAGTGTGACGAGGGAGCATAAGTTCCTCTGAGGAAATCGAGAGAATCTGTGTGTCGAAGCATTAGATGAGACAGTACGCCTCCAGTCCGAGAAAAGTGGATATGAGAGATAAGAGGAGAGAGACTACAAGGGATTGCGGAGGGTACGAGTAGCACTCCCCGTCTGGCCAACTCATCAGCTGCATCATTTCCTGGGAGAAACGAGTGTCCGGGGACCCATTGTAACCTGATAGAATGGGAGGAGAGAGAAGACAGTTCTTGCCAGATCTGCCAGAGGGATTGAGGCAAAAGGAAAGATGGAGGAAGGACAGGCTGGCAAGGACAGAACGAGAATCAGATGGTAGGAGAAGAGAAGAGAAATGGCAGACTTGTTGGTGCTGCCGAGATCAGCAAAGAGCTTGCAGAATGGTGGAGGCTTCAGCGGAAAAACTTGAGCATACTGGGCGTGCTGAAAAGGAAAGAGTGGCTTCAGTGCCACAGAGAGAGCAGTTGGCAAGTACGCCGGAGCCTTTGCCAAAAAGGAAAAGGAACGGAGCCGTCTGTGCAAAGTACCAAATCGTAAGGTGGGAGAGGATCAAAGTGAACGAGAGCCGCATCTTCGCGAGAGAGGGGGGATCGGAGCGGAAGCATGGAGAGGAAAGAGTGGACTCCACAGTGAAGGAAGGCAGGTTCCAAGGATGTGAGGAAGGGCAAACAAGGAGAGTCTCTCTAGGAGAAGTAGAAGGAAGCATGAGAGGGTGAGTGGACGCAAAAGCTCTCCAGAACGTTCTGCAGAGTCTTGATTTTACTCCATGTCTGGCCAAACCTGAAATGGGAATGGAGGTTGGGAGACGAAGAGGCCGCTCATAGAATGACAGAGCAATATGAGTCAGGGTGACTCGTAGGGTATGTAGAGAAGCCTCAGAGAGGAGAAGTGGGATAGGGGAGAACGAGAGGCAGCCGGAGATGGCGCGACTGGCCGCTCGGTGAAGGCGTTCCAATTCGGTGATATTGGTAACGCTTAGGAAAGGAAACCATCCGGGTGAAGCACCAGTGAGAATGCGTGCATTTCGCGTTGCCAATTTCTATATGCTGTTATATTACGATTATAATGCACATAAATTAATCGGACATGGCATTTGATGAATTTATTATTTTGCTTGGTGCAGTGATATTCAATCATGTTGTCGGAGTGTTCTAGGTTTCAAAAACATTGGCTATGAACCTTAGACCTTCCATAAGCATCATGTACATTCGCCAGAAAACGCTTGCTAATCGAACTCTGATCAAAAAAGAAGGTAGTCGTGGTAGTCATTCATCGCATCTGCATTGTGCCACTTTATATAGGAGCGTAAATTCAAGAAATTGATGTAAGGCAACACTTCTTCTATTGCAGTAACTCAAGTCCACAACCTATTATCTCTTTGTTGGCGGTAATAGTTTAACTTGGGAGGTCATTGCATTAGTGATGGGCTAGCATGTAATTACACTAATTATTCTCTTTGCTACTTATTACTTGTTCATAATTACAGTTTATTTCATGACCACGTTTGCTGCCTGCTGGCTAAGCTCTTGTTTTGTTTTTAGATTGCCAGCGATTACTACAAAGGAAAATCAGGTAGGCATATAAAAGCTGTATATATCTTGTAAATTTATTTGTTTGCAGTTGAACCGGAAGCAAGGTTGAGCACAGAGATCGCGTTTAACTTGTCCACTCGCCACACAAACGTACACCACTCGGATACGCGATGTATGCGAAAACTATTATCAAAAAATTATTTTCTGAAAACTAATATTTTTCGTCAGTTGTAAATGCTATGATCAATGTTTTGGCTGTTACATGAAATAAAACTCTACCACAACGTATCTCAAATTTTTTGAAGTTTGTCGCCCATGTACTAACCAAGCAGATAACCTGTGGCGCGATTGTTACGCAATTCTGGTTTTGCTCTGCTCCGCATTTTTTTCAGTCGCGCACACTTCCATAATGAAGCTTTTTCAAACCATCGCGATGCTTTAGTGATTAGAGCGTCCGCTTCGCAGTCGCTAGACTTTTGTTCTATTCCTTTGTCGAGAGTCACACCGATGATTTTATCGACGTTATTCATTGCTCCTGCTTAACGCTCAGCATGAGAGGGACGGTGTAGGGTAAAAGCGACAAGTTTGCTTGTCGTGTTCATGGGTAAGACATTAACAGGATGGTGCTATCTTTAAATGGCATACGCTAGACAGGTAGTGGTGTCAAGCAATCTACCCTTTGCCGTGTCCCAATCTGGCAAAAGACTTGCAAACAAAACCTGAGCTCATACGCATGAATGAACAAATGAAGGTTTTTCTTTTGCCATCAATTGATAAAGTGTGTAGAGAACACTTAACGATATGTTAATATATCTGCTAGATCAGTTGCTTGACTTCGTTTTCTTTTTTTTTTTAAAATGTATAATTAAAGAGCTCTCAAGAAAACGTTAAAGAGATTTATTTAATTGCTATTTTGATTTCGAATTATGTTCATTGAATCAGAACCGCTGTGTAACCTCAGTTGCTTTGTACTATGCTACATATTTGTGGTTAATTTTAAATTTATTTAAATAATGTTATCATTGCTAAAATACATGGTTATATTGTTCAGCAAACAAAAAATGACAGGTAACCATCCTAACCATCCATCATATCACGAAAATGACCGCTAACCGACCACACTATCAATCATCAGTTCATGTTTAATTATCTCTGCCCTGTTGTTTTGTGAACTTAGCAAAGATAAAATCGGTGTGGTGTGATGTAAGACGTTCACAATTCATCCTTTGAATTGGTTCAAAGATGGAACTTAAATCGTTCAACGTTATTCATGCCTACGAGCTTCTGCTGTACGGTAGTGTTCAGTCAGACTGAGCCACTGCGACCGGTTGGTTGCTTGGCCCCACTGCTTGTCTACCACGTGAAAGTGGAGTTTTCTTGTTAAGTGCTTTTCCCAAGCCCACAATTAATAAACTTCCCGGCTTTTTGTTCACTATTCTCGCGGTAAGCGACTAACAGGAAAGCTGTCTATATCAGTTTTTGTGAAGACTTTGGTAGGCCCCGGTCAAGATTGGAATCAGCGATCTACTGCATTGGAGATGGACGCTTTAGCCACCATGTTATTACGACAAACTAACCAACTAATGTGATCTCTTCAAAACCGACCTCAATCTAATTCAAAGTAATGGCGATCTGTTTTGAAAAGTTTGCAGTCATTTTTAATTAACATTCCGCTTTTGACCCGATTCACTGTTTAAATTTAAACGCACTAGTGCTAAACCCCGCTAATCACCTGGTCAAATGACACTATAAACACATTCGGAAGATTTAGGACTGAAATCCATCTTGGCCTACCGCAAAGATCGAGTTCAACATAAAAGAGTGTTCAACTTGATTACTGTACAATGAAGCGTGGGCCGTGTTCTTTTTATTTTGTTAAAATGCTTCGTCGCAGCCTGCACTGTTTGTCTTGATATTAAAGACCAGTAATAATGTCTTGGTAGGCCTACCCGCTTGTAAAGAGCGCAATGGAAACCGAGTTTGATTATCGAAGAGGAAATGCCAGAAAGTTTTATTTGATAAACTTTTGTTTCGTTTTTTGCAAAAGAAAGCTGTTGCGACGTTTTATTAGATGGTATTTTTTTATCAAAATTATTTGCAGAACAATCTAAAGACGACAGATCAAGTGAACTGAAAGAAAGGGAAGAATTGCGATATGCTCGTGAGCAAGAGAGAGAAGAGAAGTAAGTTAAATATTCTGTATATCTGGTCATATTACGACTTGCTTTTACCACCGTGTTTATGGGAATGTGTGCAACACTCAAGTCAACAAAGTTGTAGTTTACTGAAAATTCTTGCCGAAGCAGCTGAAGATTTTTCAGATCGCGTTTCTTTTCTCATAGTATGCAAACTGCGTTAAATTAAAACAGCTTCAATATTGTATACAAACTATTTATTCATTTGTTTTAATCTTATGCTGTTAAATCGTCACAGTATTTTTTTAGCTCTTTATTGTCGCTTGTACTGACTACATTTTTAGGAGAAAAGAGAAGGAGGAAATGCGTAAAAAGAAGATTGAGGCGATGGAGAAGGTGAAGGAGGCTGCCAGAATTGATAAAGAGAAGAAGAAGAAGGAGAGAGAGGAAGAAATGATGAAGTTGCGAGTAGAGAGAGAAAATGTGAGTTCTTGATCACTTACATGTGGATCACCTGCCCGATCAGTTGCCACGGCAAGTACCTTGGTGAAAATGATGGTTGTCAAAATGACAGTAGAATAACCCTTTCCACCGAGAAGGCGGAGCCCGTGAAAAAGGAGATTGGATGATACTGACTTTGAAGTAACGAGCTCTGCGTTAGCGTCGATGAGGGTTTTTGCTTATCATCTTTCACAAAATAAAGCAACTATTTAAATACGACGCCAGTGTAACTAAGATTAGACTGGGGAAAAAACGGCAGTCCATTTCTACCAATTTTGATTATAAATTTTAGGCTGGTTGCCCTCCCAACAAGATATTAATGGGTGTTCGAAGTCACCTCCAAGGAAATGCTGAGTGCGCTGTTTTGCTATTCAAAACTTCGTTCCTGGATATGTTTTCATAAAGTGAAACAAATGTTTGAATAATTATACGGTTTTATTTTGAAGCCATGATTCCACTTACAATATTTCCTGAAGGAAACTTGAAACACTTTTTGATTTTCTTTTTTTGCGAGAATGCGCAAGCTAGTGTTAAATCTTTGAAACAACTTTGAAATTCGATGCGAGACCATAGGAGTGAGTAACTTAATTGCAAATGAGCAGCAGCGTCACGGCTATCGATGGTCTCACTCGTTTGAATTGACAATTGGAACTAGCAATAGATTATCAAGCATAAGGCCTCATAGTTCAAATACTGGAATTCGCCCTGGTAGTCTGCATGTTTCTGCAGCCTAGTGGTTAAGACGATGTTCCGGTTACAATGTGCCGTTTCTCAAAATTTTGGGTTCACTCTCCAGGGTATTCACTGAGGCGGATTGTGGGTTCGAATCCCACACGAAGTTAGTTTTTATTGATGCTGTTTTGGTGGCGACTAAAACTTATTTTCCTTGAGGCTAACATCTCAACCGAGGGTTTGATCTCTGCACCAATCAACAGCCGCCTCAACGTGGTGGTGCGGTCCCCGGCTCCGTTTGGGTTGGGTCGAAATGGCTGTTGGCCTTCCCGAGGGTCCCAGTTACCCCGGGCACTCCCCATTCATTTTTTCGCTATGCTGCCCCCTGAACGACCGCAGAAGGGCAGCACACAGCATCCTTAAAATCGGTCGCCTGTTTTCACTTTTTCTTCTCTCCTGCCCTACTCTTGCCCTTCTTCGTCTCCTCATTCTTCTTCTTCTCCTGATGAGCGGTAACGTTCATCCTAACCCTGGCCCCATCTTTCCTTGCTCTGTGTGCACTGGAAATGTGACCTGGCGGGGCAAGTCAGTGCAATGCTGCACATGCTCCAAATGGGTTCATCTAAGGTGCTCACAACTTTCTTTATCTAATTTCAGAGCTCCCCCCCCCTGGTACTCTGGACAGACGGCTCTGTTCCTTTTCCTTTTGGCAAAGGCTCCGGCGTTTTTGCCAACTGCTCTCTCTGTGGCACTGAGGCCACTCTTTCCTTTTCGGCAGGCCCAGTTTGCTCCAGTTTTTCCGCTGAAGCCTGCGCCATTCTGCACGCTCTTTGCTGGTCTCGCTAACACCATAAAGTTTGCCATTTTTCTTCTCTTC
This sequence comes from Trididemnum clinides, assembly GCA_963675345.1. NCBI lineage: Eukaryota > Metazoa > Chordata > Ascidiacea > Aplousobranchia > Didemnidae > Trididemnum > Trididemnum clinides. The sequence continues at coordinate 6,340,166 of OY776303.1, read as the reverse complement.
TCCTTCTGTCTGACTCTCGCTCTGTCCTCGCTACCCTGTCCTCTCCTCCACCTTTCCTGTTATCTCAAACTCTGTGGCAGATCTGGCAGGAACTGTCTACTCTCTCCTGTTCTATCAGGCTACAATGGGTCCCCGGACACTCGTTTCTCCCGGGGAACGACACAGCTGATGAGCTTGCCAGACGGGGAGCGCTGCTTGCGCCCTCCGCAATCCCTTGTAGTCTCTCTCCTCTTACCTCTCGTATCCACTCTTGTCTTTTATCGGACTGGAGGCGTACTGTCTCTTCCAAATATTTTGACACACAGGTTCCCTCAATTTCCACTGAGGAACTTGTGCTACCTCGTCATGCTCGCTGTGTCCTCTCTTGTCTTCGCTGCAATGGACACAGCCTTCTTGTAGGTTCTTATCTCTCCAGGATTGGCAGAATCGAGAATTCTTCTTGCAGCGCCTGTGGACACTCGTCCCAGGACATCTCTCATCTCATTCTGCACTGTCCAGCTACGGACTCTTTGCGTCGCTCACTCTTTGGCGACTCTCTGTCTCTCTCTGACCTCTGGTCCAGACCCTGGGGAGTTGCCCGGGTTCTGGGGCTCCATGGTCTTCCGCCATGCCCCCATCCCTCGGAAGGGGTCGGGTAATCAACAACAACAACAGGGTTTGATCTTGGTTCTAGAGGGATGACTTTCGAAGACCGACCCTTACATTAATACAATCATTGTTTCTTATTGTAATTGTTTGTTTATGGTTTTGCCATTTTATTATGTCAATTTTTTCCTTGATTTTATTATTACAGATGAAACATCAGAAGCAGGAAGAGAAGCGGAGGTTGGCTGAGTATTTGAAGGAATGGAGTCGACCTCGCGATGATTTAGAATGCGACGATTTACAGGTGAAATAAACATTGTGTAAGTTTGACCAAGCGAGGCTATGTCAGGAAAGACCAAAAGATTTATCCGGTAATAAAATTGCCTTTTATAAACTAAAAAAATTTAAATAATTGGATTGGTTTGTTATTTAGTAAAAGTCGTGCAATAATCATGAAATCTTTATTTTTTATAGTCTTCGTTTTCGTTTATTGTTGGTACCGACGTCATATTTAAGATTTTTATGTTCTTGCGGTAAGGGCGACCAGACTCAAAAGCGTAGAATATTTTATTGCTTTTTGTGTTCAAAATACCAAACGTCAATGCGTTTTGAGAGCAAGTGTCTCATATTGTACGACTTCTTAGCGGATTTTCACCTAAAAACTTGAAAATAATTCGTGATACAATAGTACAGTGGCTTCCTTGAAGTATTGACCGACCCCCCAATTTTTAGAACAGGGAAAGTAACAAAGAGTATGCTTAGAAATTCTAGATGTATTTTTATTAGATGCTGCGAGTAGGGTTTTGTTTTATTGTTCAAAATGGTCGTGGGAATCAAACTTCGATCGTTTTAAACAGACTTTATTGTGTTGGAAGAAGCTTTTATCCTTGTTCATATGTTGCGGGTACATGGATTTCAAATAAAGAGGGCACTTGAGTTTTCTGCGTTTCTTTGTTTCCACGATTAAAACAACATCACAAAAAAGCATGGCACAAAACATATTAAAGTTTGGTCATGTCATACCTATTAAAGAAAAATGTAACTTAAGATGATCTATATTGTATTTTCATTGCGTAGCCATAGCTCTGTCTGCAGAAAGAGTTATTAATGATTTTATGCTAACATTCATTTTTTCGTTACACCGACTAAAAACCACTTATTTACAACGACTCGTACTTCACTTGTGGCGATTTGCGAAGTAGCGCAGACTGATGAAACAAAAAACGAAAACCATTTAAAAAGCTAATCGACTGATAATAGTTATTCAATCGATAAATTCGTTGCAAAGAAAGAACAAAGTTAGTCTTAACTAAAAAACTAGAAAAAGCTTTTCGGACACTTTGAAGCTTTCTCACGGACTCTAGTTTGTGAATTATTGTTATAGGACATCTAACCCTTTGATCAATATGAAGCTCAAAAAGTACTGCTAGTATTTATTTATTTATTCTAGGATCTTCCAACTCCGCATCACATCCAATCCAATCTTTCTCCTTCACTCTTCGGTGAAGCGCTGTCTCTTCTCGAGTTTTTTAACACGTTTGGTGGTCTATTTGATATTGCGGATGAATTTCCAGACGGTGTTTCATTGAGTAAGTTAGTTTTATGTTCATCCTCCAGGTGCAAGTGCTATTAGAGAGTTACATCTCATACAGGTAGAAAGCAATACATGTTAATGATATTTTAGATGTTGGTACAGGGTGACCAACAAGAAAGCAGAACCAATAAAAATTAAACTTCTCGCATTGTTATGGGTTTAGTTTTTTTAGGCCACCTTGTACTACTGTGTGTGAGTTTGTAGTTCCACACTTTTATTTTCAGTTTCACGGTAGAGCGACAAAGAAATTCTGACCTTAAACGGTGTAAATCGTTGATATTGCTTCCCACGAACCTGCTCTTCACAGCAACTAGCTAGAGAAAAATCATTTTCCACCTTTTTTTAAAGATGCTGCAACGCGCAATCATTACAGATTTGTTGTAATTGCACGGTAGCTTTGAAGTATGTTGGTTTACTGTTGGGATGCCATAGAGTAAATTCCACATTCTAAGGGATGTGTAGTTGGTAGGTTGATGGTTACGGAAAATGCCAAAGAAAGATGTATTTGAAATGCAAATAAAGCTGTGATTAAGGCTGTGACGTGATCAAGGGGAAGTAAAAGTGCTTCCAAAGGTCACTATTTGGTCGTGGAAAATAATTGTCCAAAAGTTTGAAGCGAAAGGTCTTGCACAAATGCTTTACGCGTTAGCCGGCTGATTATTCGTTACTGATTCGATTTACTTTGAGCGAACGATTTCTTAACTTTTATGCGTTTACTATTTGAGGTGTTTATGGCATTCTTCCGGTAGCCAACGCTATAGTTGTAATGCTTTGATTCGATGGTATGTTGCAGGCACTTTGATCAATGCTCTTACCGATCACTCACACGATGGACCACTTTGTGAAATGTTATTTTTTTTCCTCACCAATTTATTTCGTACCCAAGCTGAAGAAGAGGAAGGAAGCGAGAAAGTGATGGTGGAGGCAGCAGATCGCGGTACATTATAATTCGTGTATTTCATTTTATCCGTTTTCACTGATTTGTGCAAAGTGCTATTGCAACATGTTTGTTATTGGAGGATTACTGCCGAAGTTTAGCTGTCTGGTCCACTCAAATCACCGTATTTTTTATCAGACTACAAATTGCAAACGAGATTTAAATTTCGATTCATTGCTGACGAATACTGTCGATGCTTACGGAAGGTTTGGACTTTGATCTATGTGATGTGAAAACAAGTGCACATGCACATGTATTAACGCCACTCACGATTGCTCATGTACATGATGACTTTAACTGTGGTGATAGTTTAGATCGTCATTACTTTTATTGCAGACCTGTCCCGTCAGTTAGTTGAAACAGTGACCGAAGAAACGATGCAAGCATTTGCCACACTCTCACTCACATGGCCCAACGCTTATCTCGGTTTTCCACTGCAAAAGCTTGAATTAGATAGCTATACTGTATCAGAGGTAAGTATATTACATTTATATTTACGCGGAGCTGTATGTTTGGAGCCGCGGAACACAATTACACCACCAGTAATGCATAGGAAGACATACTGTAGGAATTTCAATGGGATGATCCATAAAATTGAAGAAGCCAAAATAAAAATCCTTTAACGATACTTGGAGAGAGAAAGGCCGCTTTCTCTGACGTGGTCTTTTAATTGCGTTGGAAGTACTGTTGTATAAATGGTTATAGTTTTCGGTATTTGGTTCAAAAAGGTTGAAAGTTTCCTGTGAACGTCAACATTTAAAACTTACTGATCAAACTGTTTTTTTTATTTCATTTCAGATATTTAGAATAGTTTTGATAGAGTTTTCAATGACATGTCAGTAGCGGTATTTTGTCAAATGACTCTAAAATCTTTCGTGTAACCTGACAACTAAGAAACAAGTCCCGGAAACCTTGGCAAAACAACGTTTTTTAAACTGTGTGATAAATGAGTTGCGCGGCTTTAGGTGCTTCGATTATACCTCCTCACATCGGCATCCCGTCCTCGCTCCGAGGATCGCTTATGGAGACTGTATCACAGAGGAGGATATTCGATCATCGATGATACTCCGTTTAATCTGTGCTTACGTCATCCGGAACTCGTGCAGAAGTTGAACTCAGCGAGCGTGTTCGATTTAGAACCGGGTGAGTGGTTTCTAGAATGAGCCTTGACTTACGACGTTCGCATGTAAAGTTGATATAACGCAAGATTTATGGTGCTTCAGAGCACTTAATTTCTGTTCGAAAGTTATCGCAAAATATCATCGGTATGATAGGAAAAGCATCTAGTATGTAAAGAAAAATCTTTTTTGTTAATCATAGTATGATGTCAAACGTGCGGCTAGTGTACACATGGGTGGCATTGGTGACGTATTAACTTGATTATCCTGAGGAAGAGTGATGTTTTTCTTGAATGGTATGCTTTCCATCTATCTGTGTACGTACGGGCATTTCTGATTGGAGAAATGCGGAATTGCAATCTCGTTCCTTAAAACACGACTAAATTCAGTCAGCATCACTAGTTTTCTATCAACTCCCATACATTGTAGTCAGTTGAGTGTTTTCACTTTATATATTCACAACCTAATGCTCACTCACCTATTCAGTTGGTACTACTTCTTTTGAGAGTGTTTTTTTGCAGTTTTTACTTTTAATGCATTGCAGGATTAACTTTTAAGAGTGGTTTTAGATGAGAAAGTTGAAATATTGCTGTGTCTTGTTCACCATCTCCTATCGTTCGTGACACCACGTGACCGGTTGGATGAAGCATGGGATAAGGTCCAGCAAGCGCAGATCGCATACAGGGATGATAGAGCTTCCGAGAGGAAAAGGGAGAAGGAATGTGCGCTGGAGAAGTGAGTGGGGTGGCTTGTTAGGTAGAAGTAAACCTTTCCGTACGCGGCTCGAACAGTGGAACTGAGCTTTGACTACTCGTAAGAGGCCGAAATTAGTCTACAGTGTCGCTCTCTTGCTTGTGGTGCTGAAGCTGCCAGTTGTTGTTCATAACTGGTTCGAAATGACAGTTTTGTTTACCTGACTTAATTATGATGTGATATTTAGATCGAAATTTAAATGTGAACAACAAAACCTGGAGAGGCAAGCGAGGAGGAAGGAGATGGAAGAAAATATGAAGAATATCAGCGTAAATGGAGAGTGAGTTGAGAGTTAAACAAAATGTTTGAACTTACGGTTTTCAAAAAAGAATAAATAGACTCCCACAATCGGCAAACTGAGTGTCGATATACCGACTGCTTCAAATGCAGTAGATCGTTTGTTCAATTCTTAACCAGGTGATACCAACGACTTTTTGGAATGGTATTCACAGCTTTTGTATTTGACGCTTAGCATGATTTTCTCAGCGTATTAGCTTATGCTCTATTTGCAAGTCTTTTGTCTCTTTGGGTCACCACGACACTAGACTGCTTGACCTTGCCACTTATCTGCCTCATAAACATGAAGCCATTCCGTTTCGTGCCTTACTCAAGGGCACAAGTGATTGAGTAACATTGAGTAAGGCACGAAACGAAATGGTGCCCTTACTCAAAGCCGGCATTTACTCAATGTTATTGTTGTTGTGGTTGGTTATCCGACCCCTTCCGAGGGATGGGGGCATGGCGGAAGACCATGGAGCCCCAGAACCCGGGCAACTCCCCAGGGTCTGGACCAGAGGTCGTACAGAAACAGAGAGTCGCCAAAGAGTGAGCGACGCAAAGAGTCCGTAGCTGGACAGTGCAGAATGAGATAAGAGATGTCCTGGGACGAGTGTCCACAGGCGCTGCAGGAAGGATTCTCAATTCTGCCAATCCTAGAGAGATAAGAACCTACAAGAAGGCGGTGTCCGTTGCAGCGAAGACGAGAGAGGACACAGCGAGCATGACGAGGGAGCACAAGTTCCTCAGTGGAAATTGAGGGAACCTGTGTGTCAAGATACTTCGATGAGACAGTACGCCTCCAGTCCGATAAAAGACAAGAGTGGATACGAGAGATAAGAGGAGAGAGACTACAAGGGATTGCGGAGGGCACAAGCAGCGCTCCCCGTCTGGCCAGCTCATCAGCCGTGTCGTTCCCCGGGAGAAACGAGCGTCCGGGGACCCATTGTAGTCTGATAGAGCAGGATGAGAGCGAAGACAGTTCCTGCCAGATCTGCCACAAAGTTTGCGATAAGAGGAAAGATGGAGGAGAGGACGGGGTGGCGAGGACAGAACGAGAGTCAGACTGGAGGAGAAGAGAAGGCATTTACTCAACGCTATCCTTTTCGTCGATCAGACAAGCTGTAAATACAGTTTTTGAAGTTTTTGATATCACTCGACATGGGAATTAAATCCAAGTCTACCGGCTGCTAAGCGAACGCTCCAACCAATACACCAAGTCGTTCAGCATGAGTGGTTGTGTGGAAAAAAGCCGGCAAGTTCGTTGTTCCGTTATAAATGTCTACTATTCGCTGATAACCAATCTAAGATCAGCTGATTTGCGTGAATAAATGAATGTTGCTAGGCATTGAACGGTCAAGTGAAATTTGCTTAGTCAACCGCAACACTAAATAGTAGCAAGGGATGTTGGTTTGTGATTGTAAAGGATGGAAAGCGGTGATACATCATAGTTCACCACAATTTTTATTAACATTGTCCGGTTAATCACGCGCTTGTATCGAGATTGTCATTCACTTTATTACATGACGTCTTGTGTGTGTTTGGATAAAATAGAGTTTTTTGATTTGATATATTACGTCATTTATGACTTTAAGTTGCAACATCATTTGTTTACTTTGTTGCAGTACGTGATTTGTTTGCTGTAATGCCTGACGTCAGTACTTACGTCATGTACTGAAACAAACCTACTCTGCTCCACACTAATGTTGATGGATGGTTTTGTTTTTTACAGAAATGGAATAACGATCAACGTTAAAGATGATGAGGACGTTGACATGGAAGAGGAAGATGCTCCCAAGCTCCTTGATCCTGTACAGAAAGCAGTGAGTTCATCAAGTGAACAGATTTTTGATTAATCTGAGCGTAATACATGGTTTTAACGTTACAATTCTTAAACTAATTTCTATGTTTTCCGAACAGAAAAAAATTGTAGAAAGATAAAGATACAACAACGTAGTGTATGTAGATATCATCTGCAGTTAGTTAAAAATGGCGGTTTTTCTCATGGGTACTGTAAGAAATATTTTTGTAAGATAACTGATTCCCAGCTACAAAAGGTTATTTAATACGTATCGGTTTTTATCTATCCTATTGAAGGTACTGATTTTATCCCTGCTAGGAACCCGTATTTCTGACAGCTGTGTACGGTTGATTTTATTCAGGAACGTCTTCGCCAGTTTGATGAAGAAGATAATCAAGCGAAAGAGGCCTGGAGCTTTCGTAGGCATAAACATCTGCTCACTATTGAGAAAAATCAAGCAGCTTTTCGTATTTGTTCGCTCGGTCAAGACAGGTGAGCGTTGTGAAAAGGTTTGTTTGCTTGCTGCGATTTCATTAGTTATGTCTTATGAAAAGAAAAAACTAGTTTGCCAATAGAAGTGTGATGCAAACACAGATGATAAGAGGTAGACACATCGCATTGTTAATGTCCCCTCATATGATAAAGTAAAACACTACTATCTACCATTTATTATATCTAACTTTTGTGGTGTAGTGGTGATTGCTACGGATCGAAAGGTCTAGAGTTCAAATTCTATAAAAGCACAATTGGTATTCGCCAGGAAGAGCATTCGTAATTTATGGCGACAAGTCTGGTTCGAAAGCGAGTGTGTAGTGGTAGACATACATTGAATCAACACGTCTGAGCCAGCGAAAGGTGGAAAAATGACGTAAAATCATAAAACACTGCTACTATACGTTTCACTTCATTCATGCTTCTATTAAATCTCACGTTTTGATAGCTTTGTGGCGAGAATAATTGCTCGTTTATGCCTCGCGATGGATTTTTGGGGTTGGCACATTAAAGAAATTTCGCTTGCTTGGTTGGTCTTTACCAGGAAGTATTGGCAGCTTTGAAACGGGTCTGAGCCCAAAAATGTGCCACTATAACTTACAAAGAGCTTTCTGTGATGGGAATGGGAGAGAGTGCGATTTTATGTTTTAAAATTCGATTTTGTCTCCGTTAACGGAGGTGACTGGATTCACCTTACGCTTCTCGAAAGTTCGAAGCAGGGTTGCGTAACTTCGTTCTGTCGATTGTATCTTCCTTTTTAATTCAAACCTGTTCAATATTCCTCCACCGGGCTTTTCCATGGTATCTCCGGTCGCTCTCATCTTTTTCTAACCACTTCAAAATCTGACGCAATTCTTAGCGCCACGTCATCACCCCTCCTCGACACAACATCATCGCACTCCATTTTCTTTGGTTGGTCTGTCTAAAGGAAAGCAATGGCATATAACTGAACTCATATACCAAAATGTATGAAATTCATTAGTTGATAGATGAGTGTTTTAAAGGCTGGTTTCCATCAGGCGCGAAAAATTTTTTGTTTCTCTATTTAGAGAGAATGCGTGCTCCCGCTCTTCTCTCTAAATAGAGAAACAAAGAATTTTTAGTTTACGCCTAATGGAAACCAGCCTTGGTAGAAAGTTGATCAATTTATGACTGCCCATGTAAACGCAGATACTTCCGGCGATACTGGATGCTGAGCTCCCTTCCTGGAATATTCGTCGAAGAATTTCCTGATGAGCATCTCACTGACGACTGCCTGGCTGTGAAGGTTGCACAAAAATCTAATTCCGCTAAATCTGCATCTGGATACAGCACGCCTGGTTTGAGTGACCTTTCCGCTGCTGGCACCCCTCGTGGAGGAGCGCTATCTACTGGTACACCGGTCGTAATAAAACCTGTAAACGGTGTTTTGATCCCATTTTCTCCTCAATTCCACACCTCCCTGGCAAGCACTGCCTCTCCGGTGTCGATTTTAGTACCAGTGACGAAAGCAGAGTCGCCTGGTATTGAACAGCCTCTTGCGATAGCGCCATCAGGAGTTGAAGCTGGTGAAGTCGTCAAAGAGCGTCCTCAAATGGATTCAATGGCGCAAGGAAAAGAATACAAGTGAGTGAAAAAACTGCTCATTATTTAGGCATATTGAGATTATTTCTAAAAGCATTTCATTTCATTGTATAATCGGCACGATCGCGTAGTGGCTAAAGCGTCCGCTTTGCAGTCTTTAGACCTGGGTTCATTTCCCTGGTAGAGTCATACCAAAAGAATTGTATTCACAGCTTTCTTGCTTGGCGCTCATCAAAAAAGTGGTAGTAAGGAGAACAAGCCAAGCTCGCTTGTGTTCTTGGGCGAAACATTTAATGAGATACCTCCATCTTCACGTGGCAGAGAGGTAGCTGGTTTTTATCTCTTTATTAGAAAGTTTTTTAATTATTTTCAGGTGGTGCATTTATCACAACGTCGATGAGATTGATACTTTGATTGCTGCTCTTAACACTAGAGGTCACCGCGAATCGAAATTACGTAACAAGTTAATCAGCATTAAAGACGTCATTAACACTGGATTGAGTGGAAAAAATCGATCTCTGACAGAGGTTAGTGCTCGGTACTTGTTATTTACTTTCAAAGAATTGTCGTTCGCGCGAGAGAGATCCAATCTTTTAAATCCGGTTTGGTCTCCGTTGACAGAGGTGAGCGGATTCGCCTCATGCTCCTCAAAAGTTTGTTTGCAGCATCAACATTAAAAAAATATTTTCGAGTCTCCCAGTTCAACTCAATTACTACTGTAGTGACACAGCAGAAGGCAGCGTTGTCCGTTTGATGCCGCGGCGTTTTATATCGTCAGTGATAGAACGGTCATGTGTTCAGACCACATACTGACTGCTTGGTTATGCTAAAGGTTGCTTTTTCATTATAAATTGTTCTTTTGTGTGGCGAATTCTAACGCGAATTTCTGTACTAACTTCATTGAAAATTATTTGGAGCAATTCTAGCGGAATGTTACAGCTCGTAAACTCCAAAGCAGGTTTGGATTGTTATTTTATGAATAGCGTCTTTATCAACCTCCTGCGAGTTTAAAGGGCAAACAGTATATGTTATATTGAGCATTTTTTTGCTGGATGTAAACAGGCAGTCACCAACAATCCACTAACCTAGTTGCTTTTAAAAAGTTTAATTTTATTTTCAGCTACTCAGCCTCAAGAAAACGGGTTTACCTTCAAATCCTGGAGACATTTGTGAAATGAAAATGGATAGTTTGTTGAGGGAACAGATTCTTGAATTGGAAGGAAAAATCTGGGCAGGAACGCTCGGTTACACACAAGTATGTTCTATAGCGTATAATGTGAGATTGATTGAAGGTAAGGAAGATCGAAAAATATGCAAAGAAATGAAATTTTGGTCCACTTTGGTTTTAATGTCTTCAGGGCTTTAGTTAGGCGTTATTTATTGAAAATGTCGATAGTTATGGCGTCAGTTCATTGTTCACCGTTAATGGCAATGCTTTGGCGCCTAAGGATAGTTAAAATTAGAAAAAGTCAGATTCAGGATCTAAACTTATATTGTTGATTTGCTATTGTCATTTGATGCTGTAGAGTAGGACAATTAAACTTATCAGGAACTCGTGTTTGTGTGAAGTGTTCGCAATTACATTTCGATGTCTCACAGGTCCGTGATCGTTCTGCTTGGAGAGATTCGATACAGAATGGCACACGTTATGAGGACGAAATAAACAAAAATATATCAACACTCGATGATAATACTGGTTAGTATGTTGTAACTCTTCACGTCTTTAGTCTGGTCTACCTGAGGCCAAGCGCTACAAAAGTGACGCATTGATGCGATTGCAATATGCTGCTTGCTCTATCATTTAGAAAAGACTCTGGCAACGTGAATTTATTTAATCGGTGATTTCCTCTTAACACTAAACAATTGATTTCCTGTTAGTTAACCGATTTAGCCCACCCATGACAGCATATTTCCTTTTCTGTTAACCAGCCTCATCTCAAATCAATGTACTGAACAATATTTTATCTTTTCACCTGTTTAATTCGTTTTATCAAATTTGATTTTTTGTGATATAACTCCACGGGCCGAACGTGGCATGCAGAACAATTTAACGTTAATGTTTATTTTTGGTAGATCTCAACGAAGTAATAAGTGGCCCCGTTGTTTCCTTACCAATATTGTCACATCAGTTGGAAAAAGAAGAATCATTAGTAAATGGTATGACTTGTTTTATGTGTGCAAAGAATCGATTGAACACACTTTTGAATTATGATGTTGGCTAGCAAGTACTAACTTTTAAGCAAGGCCTGTGTTGTGTTTTGATCAGCGTAGAGCGGAATGTCACTGTTTTTGAACTACTTGGAAACTGTTTTACCAGATGAACGGAAGAAAGCAATCCAGCAGCTGTCCACTGCATTGTTGATAGTTGAACGATCTGTCGATAGAAAGTACCTCAAACACCCGCTCGGTGAGTTAGCAATGAAGGAATTGCAACATCTCTTGAAATTGAAGTAGGCCTTTTTTATAATATGCGCTTCAACTGTTTTAGCAAAGTTCCTTGTATACCCGAAATATTATGATGTAGTTAAAACTACTGCAGGAAATATTAATCAAATAAAGTTAAACAGCTGTTCAAACGTTTTCTTTGAGCAGCAATCGTGGAAAACCAGTTATGAAAAAGGAACTGTACTTTAACAATGCTGTAGTGTTGTAAGTTGACTGCACTTGCACTTAGCAAAAAGAAATAATACTCATTGAGTGTATTTATTTTGATGTAAAAGTAGCTGTTACAGACAATTGGTTACCAATATTATCAATGCTTATCCGATGAGTTAAATGTACAAGCCATAGAAGAAAATTAGAGTAAATCAAATCGCTTTTAATCAAAAATTGCAGAGCCAACATTATTTTAAACATGTTCTCAAACAAAAAACATTTCCGATAAATGCCTAAAATTACATTGACTCCGCTATTTTTAATGAAAGTTTTTAAGATGTTCTATGCTTTGTTTCGAAATTGCTTTTAGTTTCATCAATATTTAATACAATTGCGTCCCTTCTTTAACCTTCCAGCGCTCTCAACACAAAAACCACTGCCGTCTACTTCTTAAACGTCGTTGACGTGTGTCGGAGGACGACATCGGGAACGTAGTAGCCATCGTTAATCGAAGCTGATGTAAGCTGGTAGTTTGCGTGGCAGTGACACCGCGACCAGGTGCGCAAATACCATTATTTAAGATTCGGCTAGCTCGCCGACACTAGGTAATATTTTTCGTGGCGAAATTATCAGTTTTTAAAAAATCGTTTTCTCATTTAATTTAAGGGAAGTTACGTGGCTGTTAAAGCTTCAACCCCTTCCCTCCCTACTCGCGCCCCTGACAGTTATGATACCGGAAAATGCCTTACAAAGCTCTTTCCCATTTCATAGGAACGCGTGCATTGAGTTGAGTTTGTTTTAGGTTGGGCGATTGATACACGGAAAGGAAGTCGAAGCCGACCTAGTAGTGATGCGGTTGATGATGAAGTGAAGAGGAAAGCAGACATCTTGCTGCAAAGATGGGAATCATCGCTCGTCAAAGCTTCGTCGCTATCACAAGTAACAATCTATCATTCTTGTAGTATGTCAGTCAAATGCTGATGCAAATGCACATGGTTAGGGAGTGTAGTTATACGTCGCATCAGCAACATGTAGCGTCGTATTACATACGGGGATGAGGTAAAACGTTATTATTTTTGTTGTAGATCTTCCTCCATCTTTCGACTTTAGAAAGAAGTATCACGTGGTCGATGTCAATATTGAATGCTAAATGTAGAATCTGCAGAAGAAAGGGAGATGGCGAGAAAATGTTGTTATGTGACGTGTGTGATAGAGGTCATCATATGTACTGCCTCAGACCACCCATAAAGGTAGTTAGATGGTTACACTACCATGTTTTACCTACTTGTTTAATGAACAGAATCGCTAGAGTTTTGCAGTACTGCTTCCTGCGATTAGCACTGCAGTTTTCTCCGCTTGTTTGCAGGCTTTTCGTGGAAAAAAGTTATACCAGCACGTATGAAGTAGCTTTGAATGAAACTATATTCTTGCGCAACCGAAAAAGTTTTTCTCTGTTCAGCAGATAGCGATATATTTACAATGTTCTTGCAGACTGTTCCAGCTGGGGACTGGTTTTGTCCAGATTGCAAACCCAAGACAGCGAAGATCAGTCCTCGCAAGGTCGTTAGAACGAAAAGTTTTGCGCAGGTAAAATTTTTCCAATTTTTAACTATTGTTTAATATGTTTTTCAAATTTGAAACAAGGCTAGACCTTAGTGATGTGCTGGATGTCTATTTCTAATCGCCTGTGTGCATTAGACTAGCAATCAAGTTTTTAGGTTCCCTGTGCTTTTTCTGATTCATGTTGATGGCCTCTACAAAATATTTTGTATGCAATGATAAATTTTTGATGGCAAAGCTTCCGTGACTTCTATGAAGTTTAATTTTTATTGATGTGGTTAAGGATGAAAGTTCTGACGAAGAAAGCTCGGAGGAAGATGAAGAAGATCAAGCAGAGGAAGAGGAAGAAAGGTGAGGAGGAATCATACGTTTATTAAAGCAGCATTGTGAAAACTTGATTGTTTCTTGAAATTGATTAACCTGTCCACCAAGAGTATGCGCAACATGAAGTTATTGCAAATATCCATGTTCAGCAGATCGGCCGTAGTTGAATTATCACCATACTAACATTGACACTGGACGCTCACTTAGAAAAATCTGCCAGCAATGAGGCAGAATGGCTTCAATGGTTAAGAAATGAGAAGGAAGTCGTCGACAGGTCTGGATAAAATTGCTTGCAACAAAGAGAACCTGCGATCCTGCTGACTATGATATTAGTAAGACATGGAAATGTAAACACTATGGCCTCGGTATCTCTCATGGACAGAACTTTACAGCCATATACAGGCTTGAAAAGTTGAACTCTTTTTTTCGATGTTAGCGAGATTGAGCTGAGGATGCAGAGTCGAATAATTATGAGTAGGCTGCACGAAACCTTGAATAGGCTTGCCAGTAATTATTGATAATATCAAAATGTTTTGTTTGAGAAAGATGTGTTGAAATAATGAGGGAATAGTGGAACTAGATCAAAAATATGTGATCAAGTGGAATTAGTAAATGGCTTCTAAGATCTGGAAACCGGTTAAATACCAGTAATGTATGGGTTGCGGCGGTGTCAGCAAGAGTAAGAGTAGATTGGATGATATTTGGAGAATGTGGACAGTTATTTAAAAAAGCACGCTTTCGTTGAAATAAAACGAAGGAAATATATGTAAAGTCAGCAATGCTATACCAAGGTGAGACATGATGCCTGAGGGAAAATGAGGGCGATTTTGAGAAAGACTGAGGAAACCATGTGGGGTGTTGAACTGATTGACAAAAGAAATACCCATGTATTGATTCTGGGGAAGGATAGTGATGATATATTAGGCAAAGCGTTGCGTTTTAAAGTGCTTTGAACAATAAGGCTAGGACAGCTGAAGATATTATGAAGAAGACAGACAGATGAAAAAGTTAGATTACTATAGAAAAAAAGATGCCTTCAGCAGAACAAAATGGCTTAACGCGGTTTCTATGGTTGCAAAAAAATATGAAGCCTTATCCTGCCTTAACGTAAACAAAATGATCAAATGAAATGTTATCCTGTCTAGATTTGCAGGTTTGAAAGTTTTTATATCCATATTTTACCGTGTTTCACATCGTTGATTATTGTTGGTATGTAATAGATCTGCAGTAGTGCTGTGCAAAAAGTTTTGAAAATATTTTCCTGAATGTGCCGGCATTGGTTACCAGGCAAATGGTTTAGTTTCCGTTAAGCTTTGTAATAATTTAAAAAGCAAAACATTTTTGTTAATTCGCGACTACATGTTGATAGAATTATGTTCTTCTTATTGTCATAGGCATGACGTTAAATTGCAACCGATGGTAAGGCTATAGGCTAAATGACAATGAGTTCTGATGTTGTGGAGTGACTACTTGCAAGATTACCTAAAGCTAGGGTTCTTAACCGGTGGGTAATTCCCCGCTAGTGGGAATACTGGGCCAGCGTTGCCAGGTGGCTAATTGACCGAACCAAATTTTTTTCATTTACTAATTAAAGGTAGAATGTATTAAGTTCATACATAATATACGTGCCCTCAATTTTTGGCTAGAAATTATTTCTTGATCTGTTCTTATTAATGTAAATTGACCTAAAAGTATTTTTGCACTTCAGGTTATCAAACTGCTTAGGTTACTAAATGATTATAATTTGCAAACTTTTTAAGTGTTGCTGAAAATTAAAATGTTTTAAGATTTCTGCAAAAACAAATGATTGATGATTGAGCAAAGAAATGCTGCACGCCAATAAATTTGTTAAAACTACTTGGTGTAAAGCTTGTAGTAAAGGACTTTCAAATGTATCTTTGCTTTGCCTGTTATTTCTGCTATTAGGTAAAACCAGTAAGCGTTGAAAAGCATCAATATTGATTTCCTAAAACACCAAGTAGCATATTTTTCAATCACTAAGTACACTTAGTGTTACGACAAGATAAAAAGCAGTAAACACGGTGAAAAATAAAAATATAATAAACTTAGTAACTGAAGCGAATACGGAGTTTGAAATTTAAGTATACATTTCAAGCTTCCAAAATTAATGTAAAGCGTAAATTCCAAATTTTTTCTGAATATCTACAAAGTTTTGTACATTATTCCATATGCAGGACAATTAGTTATTGGTTCTGCAACGACTTACGCCCACATATTGCTGATGAAAATACAAAATTTACAGTTGCTAGGTGTTTGATAGAAAAAAGAAATCGATAGGCATAGGGTATTACCGATAGACTAAAAAAACAAAATCAAAATACTCCAAAAGTGTACTCTAGACTACCGCTCAAATATTGGAGAATCAAAAATACCTTGAAATTTGCATGCTTTAAAAACCACATGTGCTCAATCAATTTTCCAAGCTTTTAAGTTGTTGTGGTAGCATTTGAACTTTCGAATCTTACCCATACATCATATTACAATGAGTAATGTAAAGCTGTTAGCATCAGAAAGCACATTTGTATAACTTCAATTGAGCTGATTGGCGTAAGCCTGAAACTTACAGTATTTTGTTGTTTAGGTTTAATGTTTTGGGTCTTGCCTAGAATCATAAGCTATCCTAATTTAGGGTTTAGTGTTGGTGTTCAATTATTTTTAACCCCTCACCCAAACTCATTTTAGCCTGTCATAGAATTTCAAATTTGGGAGTGGATTCTGTCATTATGCCATTTTAGTTAGCCACACTGCCAGATTACACGATTTTAGAGAGGGTAAGAGTTGGAGATGGGGTTACAATAGAGACAAGGTTAGAATGAGGGTTAAATAAATAGCTATTCTTAATCTCAGTCCTAAGTCCAAACCCTGTCGGATGTAATTGCAGAATTCCTAATTTCCTTTTGCCCTCGTCTGAGTTCTGCAAGATGCGCACGATGATTTCTTGTTGTAGCAATGTGGTTTTGAACAGTTCCTCTTGGACGAAACGAACGTAACGACTACTGGTATTTCGACAAGCGCAGGCTATTGTGGTGACCAAAGAATTTTCAAGAATGAATAGGATGAGACATTCTTTAACTGATTGCCCAGTAAGTCGTTGAATGGACGGGAACACTAATACCCGAAGCTTGCGACTCTCATGGCTGCTGCGAGACGTTACTAGCCCAACTGGGAAAGCGCAAATGACAGAACAGTGCTAGCGCCTTGGACCTTGGTTGGAATGTCGACGACGTTACAGTAATCAAAACAAATGGCGTAGCTTTTCTGTCGATTGAGTTGTTATTAGTAATGGCAATTACCAAAAGTCCTATGGCATCTCATCCCT
Organism: Trididemnum clinides; assembly: GCA_963675345.1. Lineage (NCBI taxonomy): Eukaryota > Metazoa > Chordata > Ascidiacea > Aplousobranchia > Didemnidae > Trididemnum > Trididemnum clinides. Next base: position 6,323,228 of record OY776303.1, on the reverse strand, counting down.
TTATCATTTTCGACTACAATTCATGTAAAATCGTAGCAGGCACCTTTTGAGCTGGTAACACGTATACCAAGTTTCAAAAAAAAATACTGCTCGCCATGAATGCAAAAGCCAAATTAGCAGCATCCGTACGAGAGTAGGCTGAAAAGTCCATAGCCTGAATAGCATGCAGTTTTTGGATTTGACCAACTGTCGCTTGTTTTTGAACATGATCTCTGCGGTCCACGCGCTTTAATCTTTGCTGTAGTGCTTTGATTCTAATTATGTACGTAGAAGCTCTCTTGACCCTCAAAAAAGTTCTTTACGGTGGAAATGACGTCATAATCAGGCTGATTCACGTTTCCAGTCGAGATATTTTTTCGTGTTTCGGAACAGAAAATAATCAGATGGTGCCAAGTCAAAAGAATATGGAGGGCGATCTATCAGTTTAAATTCACAGTCATGCACAGTGGACATTGTAACCACAGACTTGTTATGCAGAGCAGGAGCATTGTTATGATGAAACAAGACACCGTTTGTCAGCTTTCCTGGTTGTTTTGACCTGAGCTGCCCTAGCAAGCTGGCGTAGTATTCTCCATTGCTAGTTTTATCTTTCTGAAGGTAGTCAATTATCGAAATGTCTTTTGCATCCCAGGAGGTCATCACCTTCCCTGCTGATGGCACCACCGTCTCTGGAGTAGAAGTCGACTGCTTCCATTGCATGAATTGCCATTAGGCCTCTGGTTCGAAATAATGGACCCAAAACTTACTCGGGTGAGAAAAACGCTCAACAAAACCATGTGGATCTGCTTCAAACATTGCCAAGTTCGCCTGTGACTAGTCTGGTGCGCTTTTGATCAGGTGTCAAAAGCTGGGCACCCATTGAGCCGAAACCTTCGACATGCCGGGCTTGAATGTGAAAGAGGCTAGAAAGGAAGAAGCAGGGATTAGTGAGTATTAATGAGTAAACGCCCTAAACTGCAGGAAATAGCAGGCCTACATTGCAAGCAAAATCGTCAAGTTTTACAACTAGGTTTATTAGCGCGCTTAAGTTTGTCAGTGTGTAAATAGCAAGCCAGATTGTTTAATAAAGATATTTGTTATTTTTGAAGGTCAAGTGGTCAAGGTGTTTAACCACCGCCACGAACACCCTTCTACCAACGTGTATTAGTGACATAGACTAGGAATAAAACCTCTGATGCTGAGTGCGAACAGAGCGTTACTCTGTTTGCCTTCGGTATCAAGCAGCCAGGCGTCGTCTTAAAACCTGCCCTAAAAGTGGTCAAGATGTTTTATTCCTGGTTGCGAAAACCGCTATTGCAAACGCAGTCAAAGTGTGTAAAAGTTCTCAATATGTTGCTACGTGCGATACTTTATTGTGTGGTTCAAGTCTGTCGGCAAGATAGCAAAGTGTGGAGAGCTCTGTCTGGAAACTAAAGTGTTGCGGTTTAAATCCTTTCCAATATCGAAGATGCAAAATCTTTTACAGCTGCATCAGACGCTATTCGTAAAAGCAGCAATTATGTTTTCACAAGCGATTACCCATCTCGCAAGTGGTGCATCAGATGTTGCTCTGTATGCCTCGAAAAACACTTGCATAGCGCTCACCTTTCTCGTTTTTCTCGCCCTCTTGCTTGACGCCAAGTAATATTAGTTAATAAATTCTTATATGAATGTATTATAGTTGTTTAAATGTCTGGTGTGTAAGAACTGTGTTTATTTTTTGGGGGGGGTTTGTTTAGGAAATAGGGACTTTCAAATTATTGAATCTAGGTTTTCTAGATTTTCAATTATTGAATTGTTATATGGCATCTGTTGTAGAAACATTTCATTTGATTTTATAACATTTCGTTTATTGCGATTCTTGAAGATTTTGCTAAATATTTTATTTAATTACAATGGTAGGAAAAAGTATCATAAATTTTGTTGCACTTTTAAAGCAGTATATCTTACGACGCACTTCGTGCTTGTAAAAAAAATTTCGTCACGTCACGTTTCGATGAAAAATTAACTAAATAGAAGTTCTTCTTTATCCTTGGTAACACTCTTCTCTGTGTGGTTAATTACAGATTTATAGCATGTTGTTCATTGCGATTCTTGAAAATATTGTTAAATATTTTATTTATGTGCAATAGTATGCAAAATGGTTATAGATTTTATTACACTTTTTCAAGCAAAATAACTTACGATGCACTACGTGCTTGCAAAAAAAATTCCGTGCAAAAAAAAACAAAAGAAGCAAAAAATTGTTTCCATAAGAATTCAACTAATTAGAAGCTTAGTTTTATCCTGATAACACTGTTCTCTGTGTGGTTAATTGTAGATTTGCAATGTTATTTAGTGCTGAAGAGATCGAAGAACCAGTGAGGAAAAAGCTAACTTACAAAGTCCCAACAAAATCAAGGAAAAATAAAACCGAGACGAAGAAGGAAGTTAGGCCGAGAAGATCGGCTGGTATGTATACAGGTAGTGGTTTACGTGGATGATTGTTCATTTTTATACAGCTTTGAAAAAAATTGTTTTATCTAAATCTTTTCGTTGCGTTCACGTCAGTGTGGCGGTATTGTGCCGAATGAGAAGTGATAAGAGTGAATACGTTCTTTTCTTTATCTCGAGAATTTGTGCTCAGACCCATGTTGAAGTTTTCAATACTGCTCGCACAGCACGTTAGTACCATCAAGCAAAGATGATATTTGATAAATGAGTTACTTGCAGGTAAAGTTGACATCGGAGCTAGCAAGCGACGGAGCGCCACTGTGTGGAAAGACCTGCTCACATGCGAAGATATTCTATCGCAGCTTATCAAACATAGAGACAGCGGACCGTTTCTTGACCCTGTCAGTAGAAGACTGGTGAGTTGATTGAGCAGCTCGTAGTTGATCGCATTCTGTGAAACGACTGCGTACGTAGCAACTACTTTGTGCGATACACTGAAGCAACTGCAATTTTTTGGCTCTACTTAAATGTTTTACTCTCCATAAATTATTTCTTCATTGTTCATTCTCTTCTAACATGCATTTTTGTTCATCGTAATTAAATGTTCCCAACAATAACTTGTAGATGAACAAACCTGTCATCTATTTTTTGACAACTTAACCTTTATTACTAGTTATTAATTTAATTGATGGATCTTGAGGCAACTTAAAGGCTAATTAGAATCAGTTGATTAAAATACAACTTCACGACCTGTTTCGTTCCTGTTAGAACTCTTCAGGTGGACTCCGGTATTAAACCGACGATCACATGATTTGCTTCACGCGGTTTATATCACTCCGCCATCGGTCCTATTAACTGATGTTACTTTTAAGCTTATATGATGCACGCTCATTGCTGCAAGCTGATTGCGATATATGCTTTGATTTCCAGCCAAGCCAGTGCCTTTATTACGTTATAATTATAGCAGCTGGTGTTAGCCTATTTAGATATTAAATTGATAGATATTAAGGCAACTTATAGGCTAACTAGAATCAGTTGATTAAAATACCACTCCCACGACCGGTTTCGTTCCTATAAGAACTCTATAGGTGGACTCCGGTATTGAATCGACGATCACACGAATTGTTGGTTGCCTTAAGTTCTTAAGATCGATCAATTACATTAATATCTAAATAGGCTAACACCAGCTGCTACAATTATAATTATTACTAATTAGTTAGACTTCGAAAACCGGTTTTGTCTCCGTTTCCGGTGGTGGCTGAATTCCCCTTATTAAATTTGTTGTTGATGTTTTTCTAACAAGCTTTTAACCGTGGTATCTACCCTCAGATGTTAGCCGCGAGATTCCCCATGCCACTAACTATTGCAACGTTCTAAAAAGTGAAATTGTATATCTGACAAAATGCGGATACTGAGCAAACGTTATTGCTGTTTAAATGAAACCAAGTGATATCAACTTTATGATTTGCACGAAAAGTTAAAAACAAAATCGATTTTGTGATTTTTTTTATCAAAAACAATAACCTGATTAAAATTGCTTACTACCGTCTAGAACAGATAACATTTTTTTCGTAGTAGTGTAGGAGGCATAGTGGTATTTGATGATTGCGTAGCGGCATTATGCGGAATTCCCATTCCTTTGACCCGGATTTTTTGGCTGCCATCGTAGTGTTGCAAACGTTTCTGAATTCATAGCGTGAGGCTTGGAGTTGAAACTCCATGAAAGCATCATTGGCATTGACCAGAATGGACATCCGGAAAATAAGAGCTGCTGGTACAAGAAATTTAGTGCGAAAGCGAGTATGTAGTCATAGACATACATTGAATCAGCACTTCTAAGCTTGTAGAAAGTGAGAAGAAAGGATGTTTAGCTGAGAATATTTGTGTACAGTCTGTACACGGTACGTACGTACTGAATTATTATTATTTTAGGTGCCGGACTATTATAGCATAATAAAGAAACCAATGGATCTTGGTACTGTGCTGAGGAAAGTGAAGAACGTTCAATATTCAAGTCCGTGTAAGTTTCGCTTGACATAAGTTAACTGTCGGTGTAGCTAGGGTTGCTTAGTCGCTTTTTTTTCGACCGTAGATCAGGTTAGAATGTCGATCTGGTCAAATAAAAATCAAACCTCTGCCGTCTAGTTTTACAATACATCTGCTCAAATGTAAAATAAACTAAACCTGTGTTGACGTAAACAAAACCGGATTCAAAAAAGTGGATCTCTCAGAAGTGGAATGAATTCTTAAAATGTTTGTATCACTTTAGTTGTCGTATCAGTTTGATGGAAGAGATGAACGCGACTTCACGTGGTAAAACTACCATGACCCACACGCCCCAACGGCATTTGTCAGGATATAAAACCTTATGTGCTAATCCAAATAGCGCCTCCACTTTTCACATCTTATTGGCGTTGTAGACGCAATCATTCAAAACTCCATGACTTTAGAAGTATCTTTCATTTTCTACCCAAGCCGTTATTTGCAGACATCTGTGCGAGCAGTGCAACTAATTACAGAAGTGGATTTAGGATGAGGCAGCTGCCTCAGCCCTTCTATTTTTAGACCCTCTTTTCCTGGCATGCCCAACTCGTTGAAAATTTTTTTACTGGAGAAAAGTTTGGTCACCGATGGGTTGACCTACAAAAAAAGAATAATCTTCACGCGTCTATTTAAGGCCGAAATCCTCCTTTACAAGAAATTTACCCGCACCAGACCTTCAAACTTGAAGAGATTCTCAAAAGCAAAGCAGGTCTCCACTAAGCACTTTGTCAATGGGACTCTCGAAAATTCTTGCTCTCAGGCCCCTAAAATCCTTCACTACTGACTAACTGAATTGTTTTCAGCTGAGTTCATTGAAGACGTCGATTTAATCTTTCAAAACTGCCACGTTTACAACGATCCGCGTTCCAATATCGCTAAGACTGCGTCAAATTTGAGAACATTTTTTGATTCAAAACTCGACGAAAAAGATCTTGCCGGTTACCGGGCATCTTACAATAAAGCGAAGAAAAGGAAAACTAATTGATCTCACCACAAAGTGGCGCTGTTAAAACGTTGTTACGTGACATTAGCGATGGTTGATATTGATGCTGCGGCAAGAGAGGACTTGTAGTACAGTTGCTAACATTCCACTGCCTTGTATGTTGTGACATTGTAGGCAATTCCTCGTTACCTGTCCTACATTTCATTCTTAAATTATTTGTTTTTGTAGTTTGTGCTTTTCGTCAAATACACGGTATGCAGTTTTATGCACGCCTAATACAATTTCTGCTGTGCTTGTACAAGATTGTTGAATGAGTAGCCGACATCGTGCTGTCGTATTGTTAGTTGTTGCCAGCTTCGGAACGAAAGGTCTGCAGTTCAAAATTCTGTATAAACACTATTGCAATTCGTTGGGAAGGTCATCTAGAATGCTACTGTTGCTACGTTACTCCAGCAAAAAGTCTTGCTTGAAAGCGAGTGTGTAGTGGCAGACATCAACAAATCCGCACGTCTGAGCTTGTCAATCACTGGAAAAATCGACTTTTTTCCTTGTACAAGGGTATTAAATGAGCCAAAACGGAAATTCAAATTCCTTCAAAACATTTGTTGATATTAAAGTGGCTTCGCATTCAGTTTTTCCTGGTAATCTTAAGGCTTTTATTTAGGCACAACACAACATATAGCTGGTGACTAAGGACTAACAACTTAACCGCCAAAAAATCAGCCGAATAAAATGTCACATGTTCGTGCGACGTTTCCCCCCATCTGCTGCCATTCGGCGCTAAATTAGCCCCACATAAACTTTGGTTTCCACATTAAAACAAAAAAAACCTTGAACCCTTAAACGCCCAAGTATTTCGCCAACCGCTATTATCTATGTGGGGTTAGCTACCCGGCATGTTGAAATCTCTTTGCTCTAGCTTTCAGTTCGTCCATCTTCCTTGAACATGGATATGAAACTAATCAACACGTTGCAAGTTCACAATTATTTGCAGCTAAGTATAATACTGTACTTCAAAAAAATCCTACAAAATATGCAAAATTGTAAGTGTAACTAAATTTTGTACAAAAAGTGACCTATCAAGAGTTCTGATGAACACTGCGGACTACTAACTACAAACAGTTATTGAAATAATATATAACATCAAAATTTAACGATAAAGGAATGAAAAACAAAACGATTGCAGTTTGCTAGCCTCTGACACAATAGGCATGTTAATGCTAAGGCACAAAACTCATGCCGCCCAATAGGAACATAAAACCGTGACTTGTTTGAGATCAATGCAACATGGCTCATTACATTCCTCACACACGTCAGTTGTTTTGAGATCCAGAGAAGATGGACAGATGTAGCATCGTCGTCTTTTACGCTTTCCACCCTAATATGCAGCCAATTGAAAAGTGCCCATGTCAATTTTGTACTCCTGTTTTTGTAATGATAGCTTACCAGCTCTTGGAAGTTGCTTGATTTGCACTCATTGCTATAGCCACCGATGAAGCAAACTTATGTCGGCGTCGATGATTGGATTCTTTTTCCCTTTGTGGAAATTTTGCTGGGAAAATTACCGTGCTATTGATACCTGCAATATTGAGGCAGTTGAAAAAAGTATGCTAGTGGTCAGCGCTTGTCCTTTTCTACCCATTTTAATTATGACAAAGCTGGTCAACTCGGTCAACAGTTGCTTTGGTAGCATTGTAATCTAGTATCATTTTAGACAAACTCAAACCATCATCAATTTTATTGTCATTGTGCATGGTTGAAAAGTAAACCCACAGCTTTTTTTTCCTGGATACATTTGATACTGACATTTGCCTGTCACTAAAGAAAAACCAGCCTGATCCAATCGCTCTTGCCTTCCGTGTTACAAATTTGATGGGAAGTTTTCGATAGTTTTTTCATCGTTCCCAACAAAGCGATTTGTTTCTGCGGCAAGTCAGCACCAAGCTGGGAACTAGCAAACCAATCATCAGTTGTTATACAGAGTGGGGCGTTAATATGGAAACACATGAAAATCAATATTATAATTTAACGAAAACTGTATTTAACAATTTACAGACATTTGCGATTACATAAAGGTCAATACAAAGCAAAATAGAAATTTTGCTCGAAATGGTCCCTTTCGCAATTGCTTACCGCTTGCAGTCTCCTGCGAACTCTCTCTGCGGAGGCACACAGCTTGTTCCTGTAGAATTTCTTGCCACGCTCGCAATCGAGACCGTTTTAAATCGTCAACATTGCGGTGAGTTTTTCCACAGGCTTTGGAGAGTGAAAGATTTGTCTCTTTTGGAGAGTGAAAGAGAATAGTTTCAGGTCTTTGTGGACAAGTGGTCTCAGGGTTCTGGGACTCATGTTAGCGGTCTTCGCTAGCAATCTTATGGATCTTCTGGGGTTTCTCCTTATCCTCTCTCGGATGCATTTAATCATTGATTGGGACCGTTGGGAGCGTGGTCTACCGCATCTCGGACGATAAGATAAATCACGTCTCTGTTTGAAACGTTTCAATATTTTCCAGACAGTCGATCTCGCTATTGGAAGCGTCTTTGCGATAGCGGAATCCGACTTTCCGGCACGGTGAAATGCGAGTATAGCTTCTCTCTTGCCTGACATTTTTGAACTGGCTAAAGTTTCCCACAAAAACAAATGGTGATGTGATAAAGTATTACAATGGCTATTCAGTAAACCCTATTATCTAATTAGGAACTACTATTGAGAAGAACAGGACACGCTGCTTGAACAGGAACAGCTGCGTGCCTCCGCAGAGAGAGTTCGCAGGAGACTGCAAGCGGTAAGCAATTGCGAAAGGGACCATTTTGAGAAAAATTTTTATTTTGCTTTGTATTGACCTTTATGTAATCGCACATATCAGTAAATTGTTAAACATATTTTTCGTTAAATTGTAACATTGATTTTCATGTGTTTCCATATTTACGCCCCACGCTGTATTGATTCCAGAAAAATGCAGTAATGTCGAGAGGAATTTTACAACATCAGATGACAACCCAACGTTTCTCTGATTTCCTTGACCTCCAATATACGGCATACCAGTTAATGAATAGCCAGCGAGACAGTCACACAACAAAAAGAACTTCAGCCAGTACTTGTCTAGCTTGTTGAGCATATACTGCCTGAAACTAGAACGATCTCGAAATGGTATTAATTATTCATAGATGGTTACATAAACGCCGACAGCATAATGCTTTCTGTAATTCTCAAAAAATGTTCCCACCATCGGCGAAATGGAGCAGACTTGTCATTCGTGTAACGATCTTCTTAACTGTCAAAGCGCAGGTTTGCTATAAGTTACTCAAATCGATTACGGTCGAAAGAAGTGGCAGGTGATCACAACGAGTGAAGGGATTAGTGCTGACAACAATACACACCAATGAGGTACACCCTTTTCATCAATAAAGTATGTAAAAGGATCGACTTTCTTTTTGATGTTTTTTGCCGCACCAATTAGCCTTCGTTGGTGTATCTAAGATTATATGCACGTGTTTTTGATGGTGGGGGACACGTGGTAAACTACACACGACCGTTTTTTCCTGTAAACAAGCTTCTGCCTGTAAGATCGTCACTGTCATGCTCAAAGGAGTCTTTGCTATCACATTCTTCCCCACTACTGACAGTCAATTCATCGTCGGCACTTGTGATCTGGTTGCTGACAGTAGAAGAAGCGTCATCATATCTCTCAGCCGTGATTGGCCACAATTGGGTGGCCAATCAGAATCTTCGCTCTCAATGATTTCTTCATCGTCAGAGTTGTCTTCAAAATCAGACCAATTCCTACCACTTTCCCAGCGGCTGTTGCTGCATCCAATAGCCTTTTTGCCATCGCTTTTCAGATTCTTTTGCGATCTTGTACTGATTTGCAATGAACTCTTTGATGCTGTTTTTTTTCTTCTGAAACTTCTAATCTTTTATCATAAACGTTTTTATTTATGCTTTACACAGTATAAAAAATGCAGTAATTAACTATTTCTTATATTGCTATTTAAAATGTTGCTTGTGGCACTTTACAACTAACTACTGACTACATAAGTTGCAATTCAAAAAAAGTTGCACTGTTACCTAACATGGGTCTCTAGAGACCATATAAGTTTTTTCTTTTAAAACCTTAATAACTATTTTATCAGTGTGATATTTTTGAAATTATAAATGTGAAATGGAAGAATAATAAATGCTTTGAGAATACTTGAAGTCACACAAAAGGCAGCCGGTCATTTCGAGAGTTATGAGAAAAAAACAGAAGGCTCGGATCGCTAGCGACCCACGTAGGCGTTTAAGGGTTAAGCATCAAAATGACACGAATGGTACCAGCTTAAGGTTGAAGCCCTTCACGTTAACTTGAAGACAAGTATCGGGTTGTTAAAGCAATAAATTTTTGCTTTATTTTTTCCAAAAGCTGTCAAAGCAGAATCCTGATTAGGTCGCTGCGTGATTACAAGGTGTAAGGTTGTCCAGTTGTTGCGTGAATACAATCGTAAATCAGGATAACGTCATCACGTTTAGGATGTCCGATTCATTTCTAGATTTTCAAACCAGGGTTTCGGGCTTTTATTTTGAAACCCGATTTTTTCAAAATGGTGTTTTGAGCAAATATTTAGAAGCAAAATTAAAGTCAAATATTTAAAAACAAAATCTGCTTGCTGCAAAGTATCGGTACAGTTAATTTCTGTAAATTTGGTGCATGACACTCACAGCGTTCAAGTTTTATCATTTTAACCTATTTCTAATCTTGGTAGCAAAACACCCATAGCAGAAAATGTCCCCTCTGGCTCCACGGAGGTTATATAATCGCGAGGTGAGCACGGTGAAGTTTTTCTACATTCTCCAGTTTCTTTTTGGTGTCTTCAAACAATTGCACCTTTTTCTTTATGATTAGCGCCACAGCAATTCATAGACTTTTTCAGTTTGCTGCTTCGAAATGCTTGAAATTATTCTGACTAAATCATGGCCTTAGCACCTTTATCTCCATCGTTGCCCTCATCATTTGCATTGGGATCCATTTTCATAATAACGTTAGCTCTACCAATTGTCTCTTTTGATTTGAACTACCATTGTTACAGCCAGGGCTGCGAACTCGAACTCGATCTTTTTGCCGAACTCGAACTTGAATTCGAACTCGAAAATATTTAAAGCAAGTTCGAGTTAATTTTCATTTGTACAATATCATTACAACTGAATTTAAAAAGAATAAAATCTTTTTATTGGAAATTAAGGATCTTATGCAGAAAGTAGGCTTTTTCTAAAATTGTCTAAGCCCAACTTAAGTCATCGATTTCGTATGCAGAAAGAAGTTTTAGCGTTAATCACGGCCTAACTAATTGTTTTAGTCAGCCTTTTATAAGTCACCATTGTAGATTGCTTAAATCGCGACTTATGTACGCAAAGACGCAAAACCCTTGCTATTGTATTGCTGTTGCTAAATTGGGCAATGGACCTCAGGTAGCTTAAATCAGTAACACGGATAAGTGGCATGCCGTATCACTTACTGTAACCGCTTTAATTAAATCTTTTTGCAAATAACAACTTCCATTTGTATCGCACCATAATAGCGTACAGCGTGTTATCTGCCATTATGACGCCACAAAATATATTATATTTAACGGCAACCTCATAATCCCTTCATAACGTGGGTTTTCAATAACGGTAACGTCATAACACATTAAGCCATGCTTTCAAAAGTCTCGTTTGAGTTTAGTTTCTGCATACCACCAAGCCAACTCTTTGTAAGCCCGACTTGCGCAAGCTCGGCGTAGGTTTAAGCTCGACCTAAACTAAGTCTGCTTTCTGCATAAAAACTCTAAATGTTTTATGAAAACATTAAGGACACTGAGAAGAACGTTCTTATTAGATTTTACAGTTTTGCAAGGTGAATGTCACAGTGGAGAATGGGTGACCGTGACCTAATGGACAGTTAACTTTTTCTTCATAAACAATGAATCGCAGACAAAGCCCTTGTTTTGATCGAAAGCGCATAATCAGGGAACCTAACAAGGGCGTAACCAGAAAAAATTGAGAGGGGACCAAATTTTGCAGTTTTTACTGTGACGTCATTTACTTATAACGGCATATTCACGTAATATCTACGAAAATATAAATTTTATAGAATTTCTGCATAGTTGCAAACTGGCCGCTAAATTATGCAAAAAACTTAGCGCTGTCTTTGAAAAGGCTAATGGGGTAATTTTTTATAAGACAATCGTCACACAGTACGCTGTTGAGTCAGACGCATTCATGTGTCATTTTATGAACGCGTACGCCATTTTACTTGTTGAGAATTAGAAAGCGATAAGATATAGTGCGTACAGTAGTATATGTTACTAGATCAGTAAGTGGTCAGCACATGCGAGAATGTCGAAATCGAAGTTGAATAAGTTTTTCTTCCAGTTCATCACGCTCAGAAATCAATTCGTCGTCGCTTTTCGCCAGCCATGGTTGCCAATTTTCGATTGGCCTTCTCCTCATTTGCTCTTTCGTGATGGCAGTGAAGCACGCACAAGCGATCCGAAGTCATATGTGAACGTAACCAAGTTTTGACTCGCCTCATACACGAAAATGACCGTTCAGCTTCAACAATTGTTGCGGGAAATGTCAAGATAATCTGTGATTGACTTGTCAAAAATGATTGAGAATCGATTTCCAGAATTTTGCAACAATTTCACTTCGAATTTTAATAAAGTACCTCTCAAATATTTTTTCCTAATCCTGACGTCTTGGCAAATTGTAGTCATCTACTTTGAATGCTCTTCTAAGTGTTTTAATGCTTGCAGGTTGATCGAATCTAAGGCAGTCAACAGCAACAAGCTTCGCCATTAATTCTCCCAAAGACTTCCGATCGTTCTTGGAATAAGAGTCAATCTTTGGCTTTTTGAACTCTGGCTTCAAAACATTCTTTTTGAGGCATGATCAGATGTGCTTTAACATAGTCGATAAAATTTTATGTGCTTGACCCAGAACATTTTGCAATTGCTGAGCACAATTTGCACTCATCTTTCTTTTCAGCCTTGCTACGAGTAAAATGATGCCAAACTTCAAACTTACACTGTGCACTTAAATCTTCAAATAAATTACTTTCGTTCTTCAAACGATAACTAAAAGTAAAAATTATTCACTGATTTAGCCCAAAATTAAGCCGGCCAATCTTTCGATTTTACGCTTTTTAATTTTTCAATTCACGCTTTTTAACACCACAACGGGAAAACAAATAAAGACTTCTATTATCGAATTTTACTCCGGTTAAATTGAGCTCGCAAGAATCAAAAAATGATAATAGCTCTGTGTATACAACCAGTGAAATTTCCAATACATTCCACCGAAACCGCGTGTATTGCGCCACAGGTCAAATCAGTTAACTTTACAAAAACAGACTCGTAAAGTCTATAAAGTCCAACATTCTACTCAGAGGCAGTGGCGTGTTAAGGGAGGGGTGCATGGAGACCGACCACCGAGCCCATTGTTTGAAGGGCAAATAGATTATTAGAGGTTTGTGTTTCATAGCCACTTCTTTTCTTCAGTAGCTGAAATTTACTTCGGATATGTATGATGAGTAACTTTATTTTCTTGTAAAGCTACTTTTTTAGTCTTGTACATATTGTTTGTTCATTTGTCGCCGTCACTTAATAACCTGTATTATGCTGTTATTTACATTGCCTACTAATAGTTAAACAACATTCATGAAATAATGCGATTCCGTGCTATTACATCATGTTATTGTCGTGATTGCGTCATAATTGTTGTTTTGATTTTTGACGCCAATTAAACGTATTGTTTCATTATTGTTAGAGATCGGCATTTTCGAAACTTAATGATAATGAAAATGGGATGCAGAAAATCCGTAAGTGAGGTTTAAAGCGCCCAAATCGTCACCCAACATGGTGAAAAATTTTCTGAAGGACAGATGTCTATCAATATCGCGGTCAATATGACAACAGTTAATCAGGCAATTAGAGAATATTGACTTGCTCCTAATGAGAACCTAAAGAGAACTGGAAGACCAAGAAAGACCACTTGATAAAACGGATAGTTGCGAGATCGCCTCCGTCAAAAACATTCAAGCAGCGTTTATGGTTGGAGGTGTTGAAGTCAGTTATAGGACTGTTTCAAGGCGACTTTCAAAACAATGCGGTCTAAAATCTTACAAACCTTCAAAAAAACCGCGATTGACTCCGGCAATGAAAGCTAAGCCCTTGGCCTTCACCAAAAATGATTAGCACTGGACTCTAGACCAATGTGATAATGTCATATTTACTGATGAGTCCATTTTTCAGCAATTCGTAGTGAAAAAAAGAGACGTTTGCAGACCACCAGGAAAGCGTTAAAATGAGAAATATACAATTTTTACGATCAAACACCCACCAAGTGAAATGATTTGGGGCGCGATTTCAAAATATGGTGCTGCTGAATTCTGTTTTTGCCAGGTGGAATGTCAATAAACGGTCTCCGGTTTGTCGAACTGTTGACGGATAAGCTGAAAATGCACATGCATTTGTACAGATGCACGATCTGTATGCAGGACAATCCCCTTTACCACCAATCAAAAGTGGAGACAAATTTTCTCGCAAAAAGCAAAATCAAAGTCGTGGAATGGTCGGCGGCGTAGCAATGGGGTCACCTCTTGAACCCACATAAACGAATTTTTTCTCAACAAATTTAGAAAAGAAGATTCTCAACAACACAGATAGCTTTTAGCCTGAAATTTATTTACGATACGTGGATGACATATTTGCAATTTTCGTTGACAGTTTGTCGATAACAAAGTTTTTGAATCTGTTGAATAAATAACATTTAACCACACAGTGTACCAAATCAATGGAGGAGCTCCCGTTTTTGGATGTCCATGTTCAAATTCGAGAAAATAAACTAGATTTAAGTGTGTGGTAAAAAGAGACTAATGCGGGCATTTTATTGAACTTTAATTCCATATGTCAAAATGTTTGGAAATCGAGCCTTGTACTGTGCCTACTTAATCGAGCTAAGCCTGTTGTTCCAGCCAGTATTTGTTTGAAGTCGAGATTGGAAAGTTAAAGCGTTTATTTTATGGTAGTAACTATTTGACTAGGCTTTTTGAAGAAATTTGCTACAAATTTAAAGCCAAGTTTAATGATAAAAATGTGCAGCAGCTGGGAAATGTTTTTTATAACCCACGTGCTCTTGACTCTGTTGTAACCTGTAACGAGAGTTGGATCTATTGTTATGATGCTGAGACCAAGTGTCAGAGTGGCCAATGGAATCATTTAGATTTTCCAAGACCCAAGAAAGCCAAGCAAATCAAATCCAGGAAAAACTCATGGCGATCCTATTTTTTAACAGCAACGACATTATCTGCATTGACTTGGTTCCTCATAGCCAGGCTGTCAATAAAGAATACTATGAGGAGAATTTGATGAAGTTCAGGAAGAGATTTCGTCGCAATAGGCCAGAACTTTTTGAGTTTTAAGAGTGGTGCCTGCACCAAGACAATGAGCCTTGCCACAAGTCTGTGCCAGTCCCACAATACTTGGCCGATGTGGGCATTAAAACTGTTCCTCATCACCCTAGAGCTTTAAGCTGGCCCCTTGCGACTTCTGAAAGTTTTTATAACTGAAAAAGAGCCTAAAAAAGCACCGCTTTAAAGATGTGCGGCATATGAAGGTAGTTGTGACAAGCGTCCTGAAAACCTTCTCAAAGCAAGATTACAAAATGACATATAAGAAGTGGTTAAAACGCAATAACAAGTGCATTGAACGTGGGGGAAACTACTTGAAAAAATCAAGAAATTTTGGGTTGTGCTGACTTAAATAAATGTCCGTCCGAAAAAGTTCTCAAAACTTATTTAGTGTACCTTGTATTTGATAATACATAGACATGCTGTTTACTGAATAAGAGGAAAAATTGGGGTTGGTCTTAAACTATTGATAGGAACTGTGTGCTTGTGGTGTTTTCTAAGCTGATCAGCGAGTGTTGCTGTGGAGTGTATTGAAGAGGACCATCTTTTTCGTGTTGATGCAATGCAAATATGGTCAGTAGGGCGACTTGCTTCCGCGGCGCTGATGTCGGGGCCAAAATTATTCTGGAACCCTGGCTCAAAGAAGTTTCAACACGGCAGCGCTCTGAAGCTGTCTTACACTCAAGAAATTGCTTTAACAAGCCTGTCTAGATAAAGCGGCTGTGCAATTGGATCTGATTAATTTGATAAACCTTTCACTGTTTCACTGAAAGCCTTGTTAAATTTTTGCTGTATTTTATAGCCTAATGATAAGGATTACACATTCAGCTTTCTTTTCGGTTGTTTTAAAGTGACTAATTTCTGCAAGTGAAAAGATTTCAAGTTGTTAGTCTCTTGCAAAAACAGATCTACGAGTCATCAGAAAATTTGATGGCTAATATTAGTGTCCTGTATCATACTGTTGAGACTTTTATGAAGCCATTTGTAACACAGTTGTTAACTAATTTCTTGAGTGTTCCAGAGGCGTAAAAGCAATTGCAATAATCATGATTAACTTCAAAGCAAATAATTAATATCGTGACAACAACATCATAATGTTGTCAGTACTTTGTCAAACACTTTGTTTTTACTCCAAAATATACCCGGGTTTCGAGTGTCAAAAATCAGCCAAATACCTGTGTTTTTGAGTCGGCGTAAA
The DNA here is from genome assembly GCA_963675345.1 of Trididemnum clinides. Classification (NCBI taxonomy): domain Eukaryota; kingdom Metazoa; phylum Chordata; class Ascidiacea; order Aplousobranchia; family Didemnidae; genus Trididemnum; species Trididemnum clinides. The sequence goes on along the minus strand of OY776303.1, from coordinate 6,307,205 downwards.
CCTAGGTCGGACACCTTGCATATACCAGCACAAATGCATTACTTGAAATCGCATTAATACAATTACAGCATTGATTACACTACTTGACACAATTCTTGATTGGAGACTTTTTAGTGCCTCTTTATGTGTTTTCAAACGCTGTGTCCAAACACTTGTTTAGGTTTTCCGCACCATCGTTACTACCTGTACTTTTCATATTTTTTATTTCATCAAACCTTGCGCTTGTGCCTACTCTTGCTGTAGATTATGACCGCATATCAAGGCTCCGTAAAGTTTGTTATGCGCATAAGTCTATTTAAAAACAGATTATTAAGAAGGCTTGACAATAAACTTAGAACAATTTTTTCAAATAATAAAGTGTTTCAAAAATGCAATATGGAGCAAGCTTTCTTTTGTGAAGACTTTTTTACCTTTTCTCACCAAAAATAACATCCCGTCATTGCCCTGTTCCCGCGGCCTATGTATCATCTTTCATTTGGCTGAACATCTTGGTGAAATCTCTCACCATGCTCCTCACTAAGGTCACCAAGGTTTTCTAAAAATAAATCCACATGAAAGCAAAAAAATAAAGTTTCACATACATGCAAAAACCCATGTTTTGGTGGCTTCAATGAGCTTGCTACTAACTCTTTGGAATTCAAATTCTTTTTATTTCTCAAAAATTCATCGATCTTATCTCAAACGCTTGCCACCGCTTCCTCCTCTATTTCATTTTTTCTTCGAAGTTTTTTGGTTTCGTCAAGTAAGCCTACTACAAAATAATCGATTGGTTCAATTTTAAAACAAAAATTATCACCCCCAACTTTGACTTTTTGGCCCCGCGCTCATTGGAATAAACAGATAGAATTTGTGAAAGGATTGAGAGTTTTTGAGTAAGACCAGCCTTAATTCAACGTAGGATGGTCGGGATGAGGGACAGAGGGGCGATGGCCCCATTTTGTATCAACTTTTTGTTACTGCTCTCAGAAATATTATTTGGATGAAGCCGGCGCAGCCGAATTCAATATTTCTTACCTGACGCAACTGATTAGTAGCCTAGCGAAGCGACGCTGGCAAAACCTGCTGGTTTACCATCAAACACGTTAAAGTGTCATTTATTTTTGGTTCTACGCATCAATTGAGCGAAGAGTTCATGCAAAATAAGAATCGGGACAAATAAGAAACAAATTTCGCATTAGGAGCCCGTGGCCCAAATGATTTGAGAAATCCTGTTTTAATAAGAGCTGAAATGCAGAAATTATTTGGCTGAGAGAATCATACTTGCAGCTTCGCAATTTCCAGTCAGCGCTTTGCAGAGCTTCTTGTTGACTTGCAATTCAAGGTAGTGCGGTGTTCTACGTTTACTGTTTTCATACCGAAATTACTCTAACTGCTTTTAAAGAGGTTCACATGCCCATTATATTGGGTCTGCTGTCTAGGTAAACATGATTGGTCGTTGATAAGAATGATTATTCAGTAGTTCGTTTAATAATTAACTGGGCGCATATTGCATGGTTCATGAGAAACAAATAAAATAATTAGCTACAGGAGAGTTGATAGAATTAAGGCAGCTTTAGTGGAAATTATGAAGCATAATCTTTAGCAAAAATAACCAAGTCATTGCAATCGAAATAGGCTCATCTGGGAGATTAGTAGACTTACAGGTAAAGCCTCGATTCCGTAAATGTTTTTAGTTTGCTTCCATACTGCAGCAAACAAATCAATCACAGAGTTTAGTGACGCGTGATGAAGGAAATGAAACGTTTTTTTCTTCAGCACGATAGCTGTCGCCCAACAATAAGAAAAGATGTGATTCTTCTGAAGAATTGATTTTAAAGCTAGCTAGTGCCAAAAAAATGTCGTCAATCAACGGTACTTTTGTTTTGCAAACATTTTTTTTAGATTTGTTACCCAAAAAGTCAAGACAACAATCGATTTAGTAATAAATGTGGCAGACAGAAAGCTTGATGCAACCAAAGTCGAGCATAAAATCAGGTGACAAACTCGAAAACGAATGTTTTGAAATTGAAATAAATTTTTAAGTATGATCCATTCAGCTCCCCACGTTATTGTGACAACAAAAAGATGATCATTTGTTCGATGGTTCTTACTAATTAATAGATACAAGTAAAGGTTTTCATTGACAGCATTTCTTTGTCACGTGTTTGTTTGTACAAAAAAGTTTGTGTTTTTGTACCACTATACTCTACTAGCCAGTGGCGTATGTCGAAAAAATTGTGGATGAAGCCCGAGCATTTCAAAAAAGAGAAGATATTTTTTTGGATATCAACTCTTTGAAACCAAGAATTTCGCCCAATTTAGTCTCCAAATAGGAATGAATATTTCTATCTTTTCAAACTTTTTGCTTCTGTCATATTGTTTGGGGAGGTTCTTCACGCTCTATCCCTCCTCAAAACCAGGCTGCACCTAGCTATAACTCTGGATACTCTCCCTTGAAAGTTAGTAATTAAAAGTTACTAAAATTCTTACATATTTAGTTTGTATCAAGAGCAGGTCAGGTTAAACAAAAATGTCTTGATAGGCCAACGGCTTGTAATGAGTCGAGTCGTGCAAAACTTTTAATTCCGTTGATGGCAAAAGCCAATTCAAAGTTTTATCGAAGGCTAATTACAGGTTTAGCAATGAAAGATTGCTTTTGAGTCAAAACTATCATGTCTTTATTACTTTCCCTTTATTCAGAAACCACATGCTAATAAGGTGAAAGAGCATCACGTGTTTACCTCCTTGAAAGACTGATTTATATGTTGCGGTTGCTAGCTTGTGTACTTTAAACAGTGTTCTCTAAAAAGGTCTGCAACCAAAATTTGCTCCAATTTCGTAGAAAGTTAGAAAGTTAGCGTTCCCCAATGGCGACCTTATAAAATAGCATAATCCGGAGTAAATTGCCGCTTCCCTATTAACACCGATTCCCGTGAGCCCATAATTCTATCTTGTTTGTTTTACAAAGTCTACTGCATGTAAGAAAGTAAACAAGTTTTAGCTGTAGTTTATTCGATCAAATAGGCTACGAAGACTAATGCCAGAATGAATAGTCCAGTGATAGAAGCTCGGCCAAATCCAAGCCACTTCGATGAAAACATTACAATTGTGGTTAAAGGTAAGTTTTAATGCAGTAGCTGAAGTATATACGACAAGAATAAGCGCAAATATCGATTGAACCTGATCTGCAACTATGAAAAGACTAGAAAGTGCAAAACGCGCCCTCTGGCAATTTAGATGTTACAATTCGGCAGGTGTCTTGGATAACCCAAGAAAAGAACCTGAGCTATTATTGAAACGCGGACATATTTAGAGGAATAATTTTTTTGAAGATGTATTTTTTTCAGATTTGAAAAGCAATGGCCGGTACACATTACTTTCAAGTACCACTCACTCTAAACACGGAGACAAATTTCAGTGCGTGGCTCATTACCAAGCTGACTCACAAGGTGGGAGTGAAATAAAATGATTTTCTTTTAAACTTCTAAAAAGTCTAAAAATCCCGGTTATACTTTCTCATGAATTTTTAAATATCAGAAAAAATTTAAGCGTTTTGAAATTTAAAAATTTTCAAAGTTTGTTTAAAAATTTCACGCTTTCCTATTCTCATGGATTTGGTTGAAAACTTTTTTAAAAGGGAGAAATGTTGCACCGTCAACCACCGCTGAAGCCAGACTGATCGACTTCAAAAGCTGTTTTGATTCGTAGTTAAATGTTGATTATTGTGTTGAAGGTGTGATAGACGTCGCAAAACAACCATCAATAGGAGGATATTATAAGGGAATCGAGCCAATGGCCCTTGTGTCGGATTTACGAACTTGTGCGAAAACAACGGTAATTGCCTAAAGCTAATCACTTTGCATTTTGAATTCTTTATGTTGTTGTGTCACTATATGACATTTCTGATGATATGGTTTTCGAAATCAACACTACAGCCAAAGAAGATCAAAGAAATGTGAGAGTGACAAAAAAATTTTGTTAAAAATAAAAAATATGAATTTTCAAGAGCGGTTTCAGGGTAATAATGGTTGGCAATTTGACGCCGATATTAATGCTTCCAGTTGAGATCCAGTTCGTTTTTTGTATTTCTAACTTTTTAACAGGCCTATCAAATATTTGCAGAAATACGCTGGTCCTGTGAGAAATGATGGTTTGAAGCCGGTCTATATTTCCCTCCAAGTTTTTCAAGATTTTATCTCTCCCAGCGACAGTAATCACAAAGAAAACGAGCCAAAATCTTTAGCAGAAATAACTATTGAGCGTCAAGCCGACATCGCCCCAGGTCCGGGAAAATTTCGAGGCAGGAAAGACAGCATCCGGGACTTTGAGTTCTTCGTGCCAACTGTGACTCGTTCCATTTCTGACGTTGCAAAAAGCAGCGATGACGTCGTTAAAGAAAACCGACCCAGACTATTTTCCACTGAGTTTTAAATTTACTTTCACTACGTTCTTTCAAAACAGTTGCATGAATTTTACATTTTCAGAGCTGACTCGAAGCCATCTTGGCAGTGATTAAGACCAGCATATGTTGAGTTGTGTTCGTTACTTGTATCTCTGTTGCTGATATTCTGAAAGCTTTTGTTGAAGATGTTATCATGAGTCCGCAAATATTTAATTTTTTGTTAAACAAAGCCATGCCCAAAAAAAGATATTTGAAACAATAAAAACAGATAGTCTTGATACAATAGGGGTTTATTATACAAGCCAGCTCAAAATTAAGCTGCAACTACAAACCATTAAAATTTGAAAATTTCATATAAGGCAATTTCGATTGGCAGCTTCATTCACACAAAGTTGCACTATTTATTTTTAAATTATTGCTCTCGTTTATTTACCTGTATAGCGATGTTATAAACATCTCGGTGCTCGGACCTGGCCCTAGCTCAGTGGTTTGCATTGTGGGCTCCTAAAAGCAATTTCAGGGGGTCCGCAAAAGAAAAGCTCAAGTCATTTCTAATCGTTGGCAGATACTGTGTTAAATGTAGTTATGGGATACACTTTTAAGAATATTGTTATGAAGAATTGCAAATCATTAAAACAATTTTGAAGGCTCCGTCCTGCAAAATTTTTCAAAAAGTTTGGGTACCACTGCCCTATACCGCTACTTTTGAGGAAGTGTTTGATGAACACAGGAGCAAAGTTTTTTTGGTTTATTTGACTTTTCAACAAAATTTTTTCGTATTTGCGAGAAGTTGGCCCACGCTTTTTCTCGCCATGAAATGTAAAAATATCGGATAAGAAACTTTTTTTTTTCATGAAACCTTTCTTTTGGTGAAGAAAAAGGAACATAATGTATTTCTTTGGGAGTCATTGCTCTGAATGAAGTCTCTAGCGGCTTCGGACTGGCTTTAATACATAGTTCAGCTATCCCAAATTTAGCCTGAAAATTTTAGGGCTGTTTTGACCATTGGTTTAATGATATAGCCTTTGTTCATTGTTGGCTGTTGTCGAAGGTATAGCGATTGACAGCACCAGCTAGCAGGTTAGGGTATTGTGATTGTGCAGGGATGCATATTTGAATGATGCTTGCTTTGCTACCGGTATCTTTTTACCTGTAGTTTGTTATCGATGCTATATGAGATTTTTCAAGCGTTGTTTCGTTACTATGTTTTCACCGCGGGGCAAAGCAACATCTTTAAAAATCTATTGCAAGTAAGGTTACTGCACTTCATCGAAAACATTTGTAAGTCGGTCCCCAATATCTCCAGCTCCCACATTTTCTCGTAGTGCTTGCGAATTGCGTTATAATTCGAATCTTGCTATTACCGTTGCAATTATCGGCAGTTAGTGCCAGTTGTTTCCATGTTTGCTTCCGTAAATATTGGCCCATGAATATGTGCTTTGTGCAAGCACTTATAAATGGACGTTTATTTGTTTTGTTAAAGTCCAACTATTAAACATTTTGAAACAATTAACCTTTGTTGCGTCATACTTATCATATGAGCAACTTTTAATGTCAGTTTAGTTATATTTGCTCTGGTGGATGTTGGTGTATTTTTCGATCTTTGACTGGAAAATTGTGTGGGAAAATGTATTCAAAAAAAATATTAAGGTGAACTATTTCAATTCATCGGACACAAGAAGAGTTTGAGTGGCTATGAAATAATATCAAGATTTTTCACTCACCATCCACCTACACACTTGCTTTTGTGGTAGCCGTAAGTGATAGCTTAGAAGCAAAAGTGATTCCGCTCGTACATTCCCGACTCTGCTATGTATTATGTCAACGCTTTTCAATTAATCTTGTCGTTTAAAAATACTGGAGTCAGGGCATACAGTCAGTGACCGTCTTGCCATAATAGTTTAGGTGTCGTGCAAACGTCGGCATCGTCTTGGATTGAATTAAGTTCAGCAGTGGTCCTGGAGTACCCTTATTGAAAAAATGTCCAATGGTACGTGCGACCCACTGTTTTCTCAAGTTGTGAGGTGATCTCTGAACAGGAAAGACTTTCATCTCAACGTAAGAAGTCCCCTTTTTACCACTTGCTCCCGCGCACGCACAAGCACCTTGCGCTCCCCCTCAATTCACAACCGGTGTCACCTCAAGCTATCGCTAATGATTAAGATCTTATAGAATGAAGCGGAGTTTATAATTGGCGAGAAAAAAGAAGGCATTTCATCAAAGAACGATTGCCTTCTGCAAACATTGTCAATTATCAGTGATTGTGTTCCAGGCAGCTTGCCTTTGTTTTGTCCCATTTCGAGTGCAAGCCAAGCTCTCGAGAAATCACCAAAATTTGCAAAAAACAATTACTTTGGTCTTTCAGATCTTGTAAAAACACAGATATGTTCAAGAAACGTTGTGAATTAATTTAAAGAAAATAACTTAGTTTGGATATAGGGATAAATCCGTATGAAACAAAAAGTTTGACAAGAAAAACATCGTTTAAATTTTGAGATAGACAATACTTTTTTCTAAAACTTACTAGCAATAAGTTTTATAAAGCAAGGGGAGAAAAATGTGGATCACTTACCTTCATTCTCAGTACGGTGTTAGGCCCAACATTTTATTTATATTTTTGTTATTTTCGAATATTCTATGCATTCATTTGACGCTCCAAATCGATCACTTCCCTCCGGTTATAAACTTGATTAATCTGCTTTTTTGTACCCAAAATCGTTATTTTTGCACCTACGTTTGCAATGCTACGAGTCAAATTTTAATTCAGTAGGTAAGCCCGAAATTATTTCTACTTTCCAAAAATAGTTTCAAAGTCAATTTTTAAAATAATTTTTCAGTTCTTGGGACTCACGCATTGTTCAGCTTAAAAAAACTTTTTTTTACCCCACGCGATTACGCGGTTGTAGGTGATCGAAAAACCGCCAATTGCATTTTTTGTGCTCGGTAATTGACCATTTCCGCACTCATAAATATTCCACATAGTAATCGGAAAAGGTTATTGTCGTCGCATCGGTTGTCCCAAGTGATTATCTTCAAAATAGTTGTCAACTTCTTGCAGGTCTGGTGGGGACCGCGTCTCGAAAGTCCCGATTGTGTTTGGATCCTTATTTGTAAGAACGAAATTGAAGAAAAAAGTTGCCACTGCTGTAGCGTTATTGCAATCGTCCACTTAGGATTTTGCGATACACGGACAGTGAAAAATGGTAAAAACATGATTTTCTCAAGACTTGTGGAAATTCTGATTGTTAATGAAAAACTTTAAAGATCATAAAGGAAAACAGTCTAGGAGGAAATATATTTTGGGGAAAAAGTGCGACAGAGAGTGTCCAAAGTGGGAATATTGTAAGGGCTTCTATCCGGAGGAAAATTGTCCGGCGGAAACGGTCTTGTAAAAAAAGACCTACGGTAGATCCATTTCAAACATGCATTGAAAGACTCGACAGATCATCACAAAATTTTATTTTACAATAAAAATGGGACAACACTATTTAAATTGTAGTTAAAATTACATGCAACATTTTTGTACACCCTTTTTGAGTGTTGCACCAACATGAGCAAAAATTTAGCAGCCAACGTTACAGTAACATAAGCTTTGAGAAGTTTAAAAACAATAATTCTCAATCGGTGTGCCACAGCTTCAATTTCCAAAATTTAGGTCAGTGGTTTCGAAAGTAAGCAAAAACATTAACTTCATGCAAAAAGATTTCGCTTTCAATCTGACTTGAAAATGCGAAAATTCAGACTTGGAAAAAGTCAATCTCTGAAAAAAAGGCTTTAATTCAGACTGAAAATGCAAGAAATTGGCCACGAAATATTTTCCAGATCACATATGAGCCACGAACAGAAAAAGGTTGAAAACCTCTGAGTTAAAGTGTGAAAGTATTCAAAAAATATTTTGATGCATGTTATCTCAAGGTTTCCTTACGCTTGTCCATTTTTCTACCTTTTAATACGGACTTTCTTACTCTTTATGACAGCAGCAATGCGTCACAAAGACACTGGTTTCACGTTCCAAAGATAGTCTCTCGTTGAGTGCTGCCAATAAAGTTTGCATTTTTTGCCTCCACAAAAAATGCATTTTAAGGCAATTTTTAGCGTTCGGTGGTCTGTGGCAAGAGTGTTAAGTTGAAGTCACGTTTGATAAAGACACCAGCTGGTCCTACACGTTTTTGAGTCGAATGTGAGAATATTGTCGTCTATCTCATATTTAAGCCAGGCGTAGAAGACTAAATGCAAGAAGTCAAAAATTGTTATTGAGCTAGAGCGCTCAAAGAGTAACGTTGCTAGCAGAACGGCCCACAGGAACCGAATTTTACAGAAAAAGCTCAAGTCTGGGGTTCAAATGATGGCATGCGCCAACCGCAACAATAGTATGGGCGACTGCTTACCTGAAGACGATACGATCACTTCGCAGTCTCAAAAACATTTCCGTTTATCCCGTGATTCAAGAGTTGATTAAGTTATCATTTTTCATAACTCATTTGTCAGAAGACAGGACTCAGGAAACGCAGGAAACAATGAGGTGATTGTCATTACTTTTTGGTTTTTGATAACAGCGCAACCAGTCTGTCAAGCAGCGAGGAATAAAGAAAAGGATTAATGGCGCTGTTGATTGGCAGTAACAAGCCAGCGGTGATGATGTAAGCAAAGTCTGACGGATACACTCCAGCAACGGACAAGTATGACATGATACATATCGGTAACCAGCACGCACAATCAGTAAGAATGATCCGAGCAATTCTTTTCTGCAACCTTGCATTTATATCAGTGGATTGCCGTGCTTGCACTGGACGGTGAAGTGTAGTCGACTTTTTATACAAGACAACGTAGGCAACAAAAATATACAGAAATGAAATGAAGTTGATAGTAATAATGGAAAGTGTGTAGGGCCATATTTTTGTGCTTGTAGTAGTGAAGAACCTCGGCAAACACATGCTGGTGTCACTGTAATAGAAAGGCAAGTTGGAAATGGCAGATGATGATTCATCATCTGAAAGATGTCCTGAGTATAGATTTAGCTCTCGGACATAGTTCTGATCTAACCCTCCAAGAACAAGGAGAAGCCACAAAGTCGGAATAGAAGCCAAAGCAAATGAACACACCCAGGCAACCGCGATTAAAACCTTCCAAATCAATGTTGAAGATGTCAGACTTGAAAGCGGGTGGGAAATTGTACGAAGCCGGAATGTTGTAAGTAAAACCATAAGAAAGCAAGAAGTTTCACTGGAGATTGCAGCAAGCATTCCAGTAATATGACAGAATGCACCATAGCGCCACTCTTGATCATACTCAAGGTACGATCCAGAAAACTCAACACTTTTTATTGAAATTATAAGCAAGTAAATCCCCATTAAAAAATCAGAAAGTGCCAAGTTCAAAATCATGTATTGTTGACACCGCTCGTTGGGGGGCATATTATCTTGCCTCAGTGTCTTGAAAGTGATGACGAGTACGTACATGTTGCCTGCCACCACAACAATTGCAACCACCCACAGAATTACTCGCAATCCCTCATTTGCAATCATCTCTGTGTTGGATGAAAATATGGATGGACAAATATCTCTTTCAATGCAAGAAAGTCGTTCCGCTTGATCGCCCAACTGTGACTCATAATCACATTCATCCGAAAAATCTCGACAATGTTTTATGCCGTCACAAACATACTTGATTGGTATGCTGTGATTGACGTGGCATTTAAAGCAGAGAAAATCTTCCGGACATGAGAATCCTTGGACGAATACATCTTCGTAACATTCATCCGATCCATCAAGGCAATCCCTGATACCATTGCATACACGTTGTGAAGGAACACTACGAGAGCTTTTTGTGCATTTAAAACAATCGGAGGAGCAGTTAAACCCTCTCGCTGTTGTTTCGTTGTAACATTCATCAGCACCATCAAAACAATCACGTGTTCCATCACAAACTTCATGCTCATTAATGAAGTAGCGAGATACTGGACATTGAAAGCATGAATAATTGCTTGAACATTTCAGACCTTGTGAAATCACTAAATCGTAACATTCATCTGATTTGTCACCACAGTTTCTTTTACCGTCACACACATTCTTTTGTGGTACGTATAATTCATTTTGTAGACATTTAAAACAAGTAAAGTTGGGTGCGCATGGAAAGCCTTGAGCTATGACTTCATCGAAGCATTCGTCAGATCGATCTTCGCAGTCAATGTCTTCGTTGCAAACCTGATTGGCAGGTACGAACTGGTTGCCGGTTACGCAACTGTAACATAAGAAACTTGTGGAACAATTGAAGCCCTGAGCAGTTGCATTAACATAACACTCATCTGATCCGTCCAGACAATCTACAATTCCGTCACACACTTGCTCCGGTTTAAGATACTTATTTTTACGGAAACGACTCTGTTGACATTGGAACAATTTAACATCACGTTTCGTCCGCTCATGGGTACAATATGATGAGCAAATTATAGAGGTTGATTTTTGATTGGGAGAAAGATGATCAACATTAGGTGTAGAGCGGCAGGTCGAAGGGTCGCACATCGGAAAACCAATCTCGTTGCATTCAGATGCATCATTCAATTTGAGCAATCGCAATTCACACTGAGGGTGACCTAAAATGAAAAGAGTCAATAAATTGGCTTTAAAATCAAAAAGGGGCATGAAGGGTATAGGGAGAAAGAAGAATAAAGAACTTTTCACCCTTCAGATATCTATATGATTAGTGGATCGAGATCACTTGCTGTTGCTTGATATTCTACAGACTGGTAATGCTAATAATTAATCCATTATTATTGTTGTCTAGGTCATAGAAAAGGAGAAAACTAAGTTCCCGCTGTAATATTCTCTAAAGTAGGAGCAATACATTTGTTTTAACCTCTGAAAACTATTTTTTTTACCAAGTACACTGTTTAAATAAAATTGGTTTTATATTTGTAGCACATTGTTGAAATGGTCGGCAGCAACCTGAAACCTGATGGTTTAAGTGAAATGATCTGATTTTATTGCCAATAAAAAAACGAGCTGCCTGAGGCAAAACTTGGAGTCAAACAAAGATTTTTGATTTACTAGTAATCATTCATCTACAAAGTATACTTAGCTCGTGTTGGGTTACTGCTAAATAATTGATGCTTTCATCAACAAAATCAAGATTTTCCGAAGTTTTAAAAGTAAATTTGCAGCAAAAAACTGCAACCAAATCACATCCAAACGATCCCATAATTGATGCTGAAACGACGATTTGATTCGCAATGTGACACAATAAATTGATTGCCTCACCATTTTTCGTCAGTTTGAGTAAGCGCGTTATAAAGCTTTCCCTAATCTCAAATCACTTCAATCAACTATTCAAGTAGCGACGTAGCGTCATTGGAGCTGTGACGCCCAAAGCGGCCTTGAGAGTTGCCACCTTAAAATATCAAAAAGTACTTTTAGAACCACTAACTACAGAAGACCTGTTTTAGAGATAAGTCGCAACACTGCCACTTCCTGAAGTAGTTAGTCTCACCCAAAGTGGACTGCCCGCTCCACTTTCCCCCTAGTGATTTCATTGGTTCAGCATAACATAGAATGGATAGCTTTGCGTTATAAAAAAAACAAAGTATAGATCATTTTTACTAACAAACAAATAAACAAACAAGCAAGTAAAGCAACCTGATGATCTCTGCTTGTTTGAATTAAAACTGTCAATTTCTGTTATTCAATACCTGCTATCATCGATGTGCAAAGTAGCGACGACAGTAATAAGATCAAAATAATCTTCATTTTAATCAACAATCTAAAATCATTGCTAAATTAAACATTACAAAAACCAATGTTAGATGTACATTTTTTTATTCGCGCTCACTTTTGCTGCAGAAATAATTGAAATATACATGAGTAAAAGTGTTGTTTCTTACTTCAAGAAATAATTAAGCAAAATAAGATGTAGCCCTAGAAAGAATGAAATCACTTCAGTAGGTTGCTCGCGCTTAATTACTGCCAATTTGTAGCTGACTGGCTCTGCAAACATCATAAGATTTTTGACCATCCACCAATGACAGACCGCTTTGCTGGTAATGGGCCTATCTGTCTGCATTTTGTATCCATGCCTAATTTAAACAAATATATTGCTGCTTTCCTCTGACTTGATCTCGCTTGAATTTGCGGCATGATCGTGGAATTTATTTTACGTTGTGTCTTTTCCTAAAAGAAGAAAAGAGGTATACAAACTAACAAACAAAAGTTTAATGTTAATCGCATGAAAATTGAAATTGAAATTGACATTAAACATACAAGAACATGCTTTCTGCATGATGCTCTGCCAAACCAACTGATGTAGTATTGGTGATAATCTCCCTGACTAAAAAAGAAAAATTACGCCACTCCACACGAATAAATTATTGGCACAACAGACGCAAAAAAGCGAGAAAAAACGATGATCATCATTAAGCATGCAAGTCTCGAAAGAGTTATAAACATATTCTAAGGCAGTGGCTCGTAATATTTTTCAGTTACAATGCTCCCAAGTTAAATTAGGTCAGATATTTTTTATTAATCTCCACAAGCGACGCTAAGCCATTGACGAGAAATGTGCTGTGTGTCAACTTTCAAAATTTATTTTGGTCTCACCAAACTATAAAAGCTTTGCTGGGTAAAATCGTGTTTGCCTTTAGGTAATTTTGACATAGAATCGCTGTTATTTACAAAATTCTATCGTTTGCCGCGGAATGAACCAACTTCTATCTGCTTGAGTCACTGGAGCGACGATGATAAAGGCCAAAATCTTCAGCAGAGCGATAGGAGAGGCTTTAACAAAGAAAGCAAGCGCTGCTGTCGCCTCCAGTACAATTTTGGACTTGCATTGGCACCAAGTATTAAAGATGTTGTAATTATCAAAGAGTCAAATCTACCCTCACAAAATTATTTTGTCTAGCATACGTGCTTGACAGCAGTTTTACAACAAGCATTGAATCAAAATTTAGGTTTAAGTTTTAAAACAGGGGCGTGCAAACTTTATGCCAGCGGGATAATTTAACCCAACCAGAAAAGACCTCGAGTCAGGCGTATAACTTTCATAATACCTTTGCGTTTTTTGTGCAGATCAATTGAAAAGAACAAGGTCTGTTAGGTAAATACATTTTTTGTGTGTTAAAGTCAAAAGGGTTGAGGTTTTGATTTATTTTGAGTGATTAACCTGTGAACATGAGCACACTACTGTGCTGAACCATTTTGTTGAAATATTAATAGAAGAAAAAAATGCACTAAATTCAAAATTGTATTTGTTTTTCTATTTATGCGCTCAATCTGCCTCATGAATCACTTTTGAATGTGGTACTTGCTTAAAATACTGTAGTTTCCAGCAAAAGCATAAAACAAGGGAGATCTAAGAGAGTGGATCTCTGTTAACTTATGTCAGCTCTTCCATAAATTTCAAAAATTTCTTCTCCAAAACAATCGTTTTCGAAAAGTTTGTCTCTAACAAAAAAGATCTTTAACGTAGTCTTCTATCCAAACGCTCAAAACATTGGCTTTAAAAAGTCCTTCCTTTCGTCAATCCCCCGACAAAAAATATGTGGTGCGGTATGGTTTCTTGTCTTCTTAACCAACCGATTCATATTTTGAATGGAAATAAAAGCGGAAGCTTGTTGAATAACTTAATGCGAACCTGATGGCAACGTTTTCATTTGAACTTCAATTCAAAAGAGATTTCAAATTTAAACGATGATGATTGGTTTTGATCAGTTTACCATTAATTTCTTTTTACGAATTGGCCTCTACTTCAAAACGTGTTGAATATCGGTTGATTATAAACATAGTGAATGAAAACATACCTTCTGTATCATTACAATCGCAAGTAATAAGGCAAATTTTCTCACAATAGTTCTGGCAATGTTAAAAGTTTATGTCTCATCAGCTCAAAACTGTCTTTCATATCACAGGAATAAACTAGCTGCCGACATAAGCATCTTACTTTTTATAAACATGGCCACTTCTTTTTGACGATGATGAAGAAAAGCAAATGACGTCATTGCCAGATAACTCTCTTGAGAAAAGCAACAGATATAAAATCTCATAAATATATAATTGCATGCTGTCCTGACAGTTTTTATTGCATACTTTCAATTGCTAGGCTTCACAAATCATCAAGGACTCATTGATTGCAGTGGCCAGACCACTGTTTCTCAACCTTTTAAGACATGTGGCTTATTTTCAAACTAAACAGAGATCTGTGACCAAATTATGTTATATTTTTCCGATTTCAGTGATATTCTTCTTATTAGTAGCAATTGAAAACAAGCCATGGCCCACCAAGCACATGTGCTTTGGTCTGCTAATGGGCCTCAAAAAGCTTAATTACTTCAAAAAACATTCAAGGACTACGAGACGAGTATCTCCAACTAAAGTCAAGGTTGGCTGCGTAACAAAGCATGACTTTATCACATGAGATCAAATCGCTGCAGGCAAGTTTGCCTAAATATTATGACATTTTAATTTTTATTGATATTGAACCTGGATATAGTTCATATACTCAAGATCAAACGGTAGTGGCATCAATTTCTACAGAAGTCATGTATTGTTATGTTTTTGAAAAAACAATTTTGAGAACAAAAGCATATTTTTGCTTTTTCGCTAAAGTGAACGGGAATAGATCTTTTCAACTGCAGCAGACATCGCTTAAACCACGTTTTGGATTGAAGTACATCAATACGATTTATAAATTCACTAACACATTAGAAACCAAATACATTCCCTCAAAAAACTAAGTTTACATTACAAATCGCCTGTGGATTAATTATTTACCGGCAATTTTTTTAATGCAAATAAAATTTCTGTACCAACAATTAGCGTCAGTGAGATCCGGTGCACAAAAGAAGAGTTCTCCCATTATTTCAAAAAAAAAATATAAATAAAGACTTTTTTCAGAGATAAGTTGCTAAATTGCCACTTTCCAATTCCAAATAAAAAAGTTCATCTGCCTCTTGTTGAAGGTAAAATCAAACTGCTATTAGAGTCCAGTCTGCAAAACTGTCATCCCTTAAATAGTGTTTCGTGGGGAGGACCACTTTTTAAGTCCTTTAGTAATGCCGTTTTTTAACGTCCTTCTATAAATAAGAGCATGAGACATGATTGCTTGTCTTTTTATCAAACTGGACCACCATGACAGACAAACAGTTTAATCCCCCCACCTGTCTGCCACATGAAAATGGTGATTTCCTGTTAAGTGACTTAATCAAGAACACAACAACGAAACTTGCCGGCTTTTTCTCCACACAATCCCTTTCATCAATACAATTTTTAAAACTCTTTTTGTATAACTCGACAAAGGAATCGATGCTAAGTCTACCGGATACCGGTATCGGCTAAATAACTTCTAATGTAAATTGAGTTTAATATGAACTTGTTTAGCGAATTCGTTCGTTATAATCGCACAACGCAAACTCAAATAAACTAAATCATTTTAAGAAATATTCTTGGAAATATACTGCAATTACAATGAAAACCGATCTAAATTAGTGTGTTTGCTTGGCATTCTGCGCCATTGAACTGCTCTATATGAAACCACAGCTCTAATTTCATAAAATCTGTTTCTTGTTTACAGTCGCTCCTGCGCTCGGAATATATCGTTTGGTTTAGGAAATTAAGTCATTTGAAATTATTTATGGGAAAGTTGCTCGCGTCACCACGTTAGCCAAGCGGAAGTGCTTAACTCGCAAATAGGAAAGTCGTGTACTGACGGGTAGACTAGTTAAACATAACGTGGTTAATTTCAGTTAAACTCCATGGAATTTAGTGTTTTATCGACCCTACCATAGATCGAGTATGTTCGAATTTAGCTACCACAGATTAAATTAGTAACGTACACTTTATATTTATTCATATTGCGTCAATCGGAAGATATTTTACGTATTAAGAATGTTACTTTTTAAAATAACTATTCATGGAATAGCACAAATAGGGGATAAAACCACATTCATTTCTTAGACACAATGAATGACAATATCAACAAGTATTTAGTGTGTTTTTTGGCCTTATTTTAGGTAATGAAAATTTTGAAATAGAAATTTGACATCTTTCAAATTTGTTTAGGCCGAAAAATCTTTTGGGCTAAACCTAGAACAAGATTAAATTGTATTCATATCTAAAAAAATTTAAGCGTTTTTTTTGTCCCTTAACTAAAGCTGAAATCAATACCTGTGTAATGCTGATGAGAAAGTGAAAGAAGGGCAAGATTAGATTGAAATTTCGCCTGCAATGCTGCTGACGGATGAATTTTTAATAAACTTTAACGTGAAATTACGGACGAAAAGGTAGCCATCATGCACTTGACGTTTATACCCTGCCAACGCCTTTTATTTTTTTATCTGGCCGTTATTCCCAGATTTCAGCACGAGTAGCACGTAGAGCAATTAATTTGACGGTTTTATCTTGTCCCAACTGTGCGTCAAACTGTGCGTCAAACTCCTTATAGATTTTTTCGTGCCAGACTAAACGACAAAATCTAAACAGTGTCATTACAATAAAACCCACACCAGTGTTTTACCACATCGGAATAGTGAAACTGTTCACCCAGAATATCCTGTGAAGCGACTTTTGAGCGTCTACCTGCGGCATTCTGCCTTGTCGGCGGTGGCGCTGTAAGTCTCCAATTTATATTTATGACTGCTTTGTAATGGTCTGCTGCGTTCGCTTGGTCTGATCTTAATTAGGTTTGCTGTATGGAATGCAACCAATCAGCATTGCGGTAAGGGCTACAGTCCTTTCATGACTGGCCTCCATCGCCAGAAAGAGAAGCCTAAGGGTAAGCGCAACAACAATAAAAACGACATCAGATGGCCTCGAAAAATGTCACCCCAAATTTCACAAAAAATCAAAAAAATTGTTTTCTAATTTTAAAAGTCTTTTCTAAAGAAAGGTTTTCGACCAAAACTCTTTTCAAAATGTCTCTTCTCCTGTAAGAGTTCCACTAGGTACGCAACCTTCTTTATCTAGTGACACTACTGTTCAAGGGATATGTTTGAAAAAGATACTAGTAGTAAATCTATACTATAAAGCGCAATTTTTTCTGTCAGTATGTTTGTAAGTTTGTGTCTTTTACTCCTCCGAAAGTCCTGGACAAGCAAACGTGAAACTTGGTACGATTAATTACTAGCCAGAGCTAAATGTTATAACAGGAGATTCGTGGCGTCACAAATGAAGATTACTTTTCAGCTACGTATTCTTTGCCAAAGGAGCGCAATTTTGTGTTCAAACGAATGTCAGCAAACGACTTACCAATTACACTAAATTTCTCCTCTTTAGCAAATGAGATGACGTGATAATGAACGACTAATTGTAGAACTGTTTTCTTTGTTTTCCCAAACTAATTGTAAAACTTTGGTAGTTTTGTGTCCGTTTCTAAGCTCATTTCTAACTTCTTTTATTTTCTGATATTGTTTTGATTTCTTGCGGTGGATTTGAACCTGCACCATGCAATATTATATTGGCTACAGTGCCTCGCTAGCATGTGAGAATTGTCGCTCTAGGCCTGCGTTTGGTCACACTTAGGGAGGGCTGAATTTTCCGATAAACTAATTTAGTGTCTAGCAGACTTTTTCTTCTTTCGTTTGAGGGCTCATCGCAGGTTTTCGGCTAGATGTTGAAGCCAGTTCTTTGTATCCCCGGTCACGTTGGTGAGGTTCTTGACGGTGTTAGGTGGACGAAGGAGATTGCAATCAAACAAGCTGTGCTCCGCATTTTGGGTGGCAGCTCCGCACGCAACACGAGGCTGATGTTCTGAGTCTCCATTTGTGCATTTCTGCACCAAACCCCCCTCTCCAGCTCTAAGGCGATTTACGGTAATCCACAGTTTTCGAGGTAAGTCGGATCCAGGTGGTGCGGTAGTATCCAGGGTTAGCGTCAGCTGTTCAGGGCGTTGATGTTTAGTCCACTGTTCGTTCCAGACCTGAATGATATTGCGGTCGCAGTTATGGTGTTCTGCTGTGTTTCTGCTGGCGCAACTTCAGACGTTGTTGGCATGGCTCTGTGGGTCAGGTACTAGACTGTGCAGTGGATGTTCTTTGTTGGCCCATGCGTGGTGAGATATTTTGTTGGTGACATAGTTTCTTCTCATATTGGCTGGGGCAATTCCTGAAAGTACAGGAAGGAGATGTGTGGGGGTGGATTTCAGGCAGCCGGCCATGATCCTCATGGTATCATTTAGGGATACCTTCAGCTTTTGGTATGGGAGCTTCGGCTCCATACTGGAGTGGTATACTCTGCGCTGCTGTAAACAATTACAAGGGCTGCTGTTCGGAGGGTTTTAGCATTTGCATCCCACGTTGATCCAGACAGGCATCGGATAAAGTTGTTTCTTGCCATCACTTTTCCCCGTAGACCTTCTATATGCTGTCTTAACGTTAGCTGTCTGCCAGTTTTACTCCGAGGTACTTAAGGTGTGGGTTGTGAGGGAGGTGGTTCCATGGACGCAGATGTTTAGTTTCCGTTGCGCTTCATGATTGTTTAAATGAAAAGGGGTCGAGGTTGTTTTTGTTGTATTCAATTTTAGTCTCCAGGTTTGCAAGAAGTCAGCAAGGTCCTCCATATCTTTAGATAGTGTTTTTTCAACTTTTGGCCAGCATTTGTGGGAATAAAGAAGTGCCATGTCATCTGCGCAGCCGTACTGGTGGGAGATAGTTGTTGGGATGTCGCTGACGTAGATGTTGAACAAGATAAGCGACAGTGTTGAGCCTTGCGGTAAACCATTCTTGAGTATGCGTAGTCGACTTATTTGACTCGCACTGGTTTTGAGTTTGAAATTGCGGTTTTATAAGATGTTCATGATGAAACGGATAAGATGGCGGTCTGGAATGGTAGGCAGAAGCTTTAGGGCCAGGCTCTAATGCCAACCAGTATCGTAGGCAACTGTCAGATTCACCATTACTGGCCCGGCTTTATATCCATTTTCGAAACTTTTCTCGATCTCACACGTGAATTTGAGCACTTACTGTACTGTGTCGAGCGACCTTGTTTAAAGCCTGCCTGCTGCGATGGTAGTTGGGGTTCGATTACGGGGTTGATGCGGGCAAGAATCAATCTTTCCAAAATCTTATAGGGAACACATAGTAATGAAATGGATCTGTAGCTTTTGGGGTCGTCTACTAATTTTTTGGGTTTTAGGATGGCTACAACAATGGCTCTACGTCAAATCGTCTGGATAACTGTGTGCTTAAGACAAAAAAAGTAGAATTTGCGCGCCCATTCCAAGCATTTTTGCCACAGTGCATCATGAACTCTGGAGGGATGTTGTCGAGGCTCTGGGCTTTCCCACCTTTCAGTAGTTTTGTAGTCGCTGTGAGTTCTGAGGTGGTGAAAGGTGTGGTCAGATGGCCACCCACCCCAGGCAACCCCCACAACATACTACACTGCCTCTTGACAGAGACGTCATGTTGTTATCAGCCCCTCTGAAACGCCCACTGGCTAAGACCTGCTTTGCAATGTAGATGGCTGTAATTGGGCATTGTTTTGAATCAGATTTGCGCGCAGTGAGGTGGTTAAAAGTTTTCCAGGCTTTCCTGCTTGAATGGGTGAAGTCTATTCCCTTAACTGTTTCTTCCTATCATTTATTGCGGTTCTTGTTGAGATGGTCCATCAGGTCTGCAGCCTTGGCATCAGCTGGTTGTTTGTCTTCAGCTTGGACGAATTCTTTGTAGTGATGGTTACATTCGTCGTCCCATGTTAGGATATACTGCTGACGGCAGCCACGTGGTATGGTTTTCTTTGCTGATTGGGAAAGCAGTTGGCAAAAGGCCATGCATGCTATGTTTGGGTCAGGGGTACAGGGAGACGGCAGCGTATCAACCACAGATTCCACCAGGTGTGCAAATTGTTCCCATTTGGCCTTGCCGAAGTTCCATCTCTTTGCATCCTTTGTTGGAATAGGTTCAACTGGGTTGTATCGGGTAATCAATGAAGGTCGGTGTTGAGATATAGAAAAGGGGTCCAAAACTAAGCGTTGTGGTAAGGTACTTGTTATGTTGGCAAAAGCCAAGTATGGATTGGAAGTGGTGTTCCATCTGCCAGATCCAAAACAGTTTGGTTGGTGTGGGTCATGGAGGAGGGTCACATCGGTAATGGATGCCCAGTTCTCTAAAGTAGAGCCGTTAGGGCTGGTTGCTTGGTATCCCCATGCAGTGCTGTGGCAGTTGAAATCTCCTGCATAGATGCGTGGTGGGGTAAAGATGGGGATATCACTCTTGTTGAGAACACTTACACGTGGTTTGTATACGTTGATAATTAAAGTGCCTTCGACCTCAACAGCAGTCTAATTTAGTATTGAATCAGCTGGACAGGTTGCGGCTCTCTTCCACACGGAGGCATTTTTAACGAACGAGGCTGTCCCATAGATGTTGCTTTCAGTATGGGCAGCAAGTTGGTATCCACATATTTTGAGGCGAGATATATCACTTGCATGTGTCTCTTGGAGTAGTGTGGTTGTTGGGTCATATTTTTGCGCCAGATATTCAATAACGTTGATCTTCGTCTTTGTAAGGCCTTCTACATTGATCTGTAACAACGTGACTCCTTGCTCTGCGACAAAGTTTTCTACCCGCACTGGCAAGGGCGTTTGCTCAAGGTTGGGGTCAGATTGAGACAGCTTGGTCGTCATATGGATGGTATTAGATGATAGCTTCGCACGATGTGCTTACTCAGGTTGTCAATATTCGCCCAGGAATAAATTCGTTGGTTACCAGGGTACACCAAGGTTATTGACTTGTATCCCATGTTTAACAGTGGTTACTTGTAATTCTACTTTGCATCAGAGTCTTAGGAGTTTGAGTAATAGTGTTTATTTATGACATAAGAAATAATCAACATATAAGTATATTTTTAGATATACTGATTAATGATTGAGTCAAGTGTAATTGCTAATTGCAACCCCACGTTGATCTTGATGAGTCTTAGTTTTTGATAACTGCTCGTCTTTAATTGTCACAAGAAACACCGGTAATTTTGATTCACTTGGTCTACCCCAACAAACTTGGATTTGGAATATATCAACGTGGGATCATATCAATACGGCACGTCAATCAATTCTAACTTCGATGTTCTATATTTAGCGTTGTGTATGGTGAAGCTACACAAATACTAACCGTGCAAATGCGGTTGAAAACTTTCTCGGGAGATTACCACAGGGTGCTACCGAAAAATATAACTCTCTAAACAGCGGTTCCCAAACTGGGCGCCGCGGCGCCCTGGTGCGCCGTGAGCGTTGCCAGGGGCGCCGCGAAAGTTGTTGCATTTGTCGCTGTCAAGTCCGCTTTGTACCTCGAAATTCTGTAATGGAAAAATACAATCTGGAAGAGTTGCCCGTAAACAGATTGCGCAGTTCACGTCACAATGCAATATGTTGTGTAACAATTGCCCGTTCAAATTCATTAACCTGAGTGAAGTAAAAATTCGGCGAACATTTTTGTCCACCTTTGAGAAGATAATTAACCCTTTGACGGATACTGGGTCATACATGTCCCACAATTGTTAATTGTTATGCCACTGTGATGTAATAATCACTTTTCTGAAACACATTGTTTTCCCATTATTACCAACAATTATGGAATTGTTTCAAATGTTATCAATTAGAATCTTATGATCTTCAAAGGGTTAAGAAATATAGCGCTTTTCTGCGTATTCTATTTGATTATGGAAGATTGTAATCATATTCTATTCTCAATTCTTGCCTGGATGTTGGTGTTAAAAGCTTTCCATTTTAATTAAAGTTAATTAAGCTTTTCCATTAATTAAAATTCCATTTTAATACTATTATGAATTAAAAGCTTTCCATTTTAATTAAAATTAATTAAGCTGTCCATTTTAATATTATTATTATGTATTAAAAGCTTTCCATTTTAATACAGTTTCCTTTTCCACTAAGGATTTATCGAATCAGCTCTCGTGCTGCTAAGATTCCGAAATAAAGAAGGTTGGTTGAATTTTCTTTATAATGTTTATGGATTTCTAAATTCACCTTGGAACTACCTGGATGAGAAAAGAACTGCCTGCTCCAGCTTGCGTAGAATTATCTGTTTGCTTTCTCTGTCCGTGTCGCCTGCCTAGACAGGGCTATTTCCTTGAAAAAAGGACAGAGTAGGACACTAGCAGCCTAACTGCTGTTTGGTGACCTCCGCTGTAATGTACTATTAGTGGGTCATATATCGTATTATACGAGAAGGCGATATATTCGCTGCTTTCTTTACAAAAAATTACAGTGCGTGATTAGCAGTAGACTGTTAGCGGCTTAATAATTACAGTGCAAAAGTTGTAAACAACTTACTACAATTTTACAGCTTGTTAATATTTTTTGTAGCAACCATACGATTGTGGAAAATAACACTTTCCGTAGTGACAAGCATCCGCAATGTGTTTTTGTTGCCAAGTTTTAGCTGCGAAATGTATGCTACCTAGTAAACTAAAACGCCACTTAATAACAAACCGCAACAATTTATCTGAAAAACCACGCGAATTTTTTACTCAATAATTTATCAGAAATGAATAAGCAGTCGGTCTTATTTTCAAATTTTTTAGCTTGCGTCTTTTAAAGTTGCGTACAGAATCGCGAAAAGTAAAAGACGGCATACCATTGCGGAAAAAATGCGTGGAAATGAATTCGGCTTACCATTAGATGAGGCAACAACCAGTACCAGTGATAAAGGTGCTTATTTGACTTGTTACGTATGCTTTATTGATAACGACGACAACATCGTTGAAGATTTGCTCTTTTGTAAGCCCATTTTAACAAATTGCAAAGCACATGAATTGTTTGCAATACTAAACAATTTTTTTCTGGAAAATAACTTCGAGTGGAACTACTGCGTTGGCTTATGCACTGATGGAGCTCGAGCTATGTCTGGTCGTTTTGGCGAGCTGCAAACGTTAGTGCTGGGCGTTGCCGTCAACGCAAAATGGACCCACTGCTTAATACACCGTGAGGCGCTGGCTTCGCAGCAGCTCCGTGATTATTTTAGTGGAGTGCTTGAAGTTGTTGCCAAAACTGTGAACTTCATTAAAGCAAGGCCGCTTAAAGCTCGGCTTTTCCAACGTCTTTACGATGAATTAGTAGCAGACTACAACAATCTATTGCAGTGCAAGGTGGCTTTCCAAAGGCAAAGTTCTCTTACGTGTGTACGAATTGAGAAACGAAATCTTCATATTTTTAAAAGAAGAAAACCATGCACTTGCGACTACCTTTGAGGATGAAGTTTTCCTAACTGATTTGGAGTAACTCTGTGATATTTTTGCAAAATTAAATCAATTGAACGTCTCACTTCAAGGAAAAGATACTCACCTTCTGCAACTCCATGACAAAACTACAGCCTTTAAAAAAAAACTACAGTTGCGGAAAACTGATCTGCTGATAAATAACAAGCAATGTGATAGTTATCCACTTTTAAAATCCCGTTTAAACTCGCAATTTCTCCCTGCAAAATACCGATGAGTGTCATTTGAAGACTGTGATGTGTTTGGATTTGGATGCTCTAATTTCGCATTTTGAGAAATATTTTTCTGAAGATATGGAGAAGTACAATTGGATAACAAATCCTTTTCTTGATAATGCAAATGCTTCTCAGGGGTTTACATCTCTGGAAGTTTTATCACTCTGGAAAATTTATCAATCTTACTTCTGTTCTCACTTTGAAAAGCATATACAACCCTCATTTCATTTTGGGTTGAGGCTCGAGCTGAATTTCCACTTGTAGGCTGTAAAGCTTTCCGTGTTTTTGTGCCGTTTGCGACGTCATACTTGTGTGAAGCTGGTTTTTCTGCGGTGGCAGTAATCAAGTTGAAGTACCACAATAAGATTGTCATTGAACGCGAGATGTGTGTTGCAATATCAAACATTGCACCACGCTTTGATAAAATGTCCATAAAGCAACAAACTCACTGCTCACATTAAATATTTTTAAGTATTTTGCATTTTGAGCAATAAACATGATTTAAATACAACTTTTGGTAAAACTTGAAATTCGCAAATTTTCGCTTCATTACGGCGCCGCGAATATTCATAAGTTTTAAAAGGGCGCCGTCAACAAAAAAAGTTTGGGAATCTCTGCACTACAGCAAATTTCTTCAAAGATTCCTTTTACATAATAAAGAAAAAAGGAGAATGAGCGCACGCGCAAAACCGTGACGTCTTGCATAAACCACAGAACTTTTTTAAAGTGACGCAATGACTATAAAGCTATACTGTTTCTCAGAAACCTTTTTTCTCAAAACCTTCTCGCTGTGAATAGCAGCTCTTAATTTGGCAAGTCAAAAACATCAGAGTGTTTTCAGATACACAGCTGTTTTGTAACTTTTTGTCAAATAACAGCAAAAGTAAATATACTACCAGGAATCTACCCGTGAAGTAACTTGCTCGAAGCGATCCAGGTTGATAATCATATAATAGATAAAATCAAGGTACACTAGATCAGCTGAGCTACTTTATTATAAGAAATATCGATTTCGCCTTATACAGGCATTTTCAATTTCTATGTAAAACGAAAATACAAAATGCATAAACCAACTTACCGTAATTATAAAATAAGAAAACAGAACTGACTATCTTACACTGGTTGGAAATTGAAATACAAAGCTAATAATATTTCGTGAACTTATTTATATGAACGGGAAATAAACTAAACTAAGGGGGTGGACTAACTACTCACTTGAACAAAACACTACATAATGCTATTCCTCGACTAAAACTAAACAGACGATATAGTACCAAACCAAAGGCATAAAAGAGAAAAAACTAAAACTTGTTATTCGCTCATAGCCAGTTACTACGAGAGCCTTTTATCTTATTGCGTAGTAACTGGCTATGAGCGAATAACAAGTTTTAGTTTTTTCTCTTTTATGCCTTTTGGTTTGGTACTATATCGTCTGTTTAGTTTTAGTCGAGGAATAGCATTATGTAATGTTTTGTTCAAGTGAGTAGTTAGTCCACCCCCTTAGTTTAGTTTATTTCCCGTTCATATAAATAAGTTCACGAAATATTATTAGCTTTGTATTTCAATTTCCAACCAGTGTAAGATAGTCAGTTCTGTTTTCTTATTTTATAATTACGGTAAGTTGGTTTATGCATTTTGTATTTTCGTTTTACATAGAAATTGAAAATGCCTGTATAAGGCGAAATCGATATTTCTTATAATAAAGTAGCTCAGCTGATCTAGTGTACCTTGATTTTATCTATTTGTCAAATAAATAATACCTTCTTGACGCTAAGCCATAACCCACCAATAAAGCAATGCAAGAAAATATTTCGTAATTTTGATACTTGACAAATGCTATTACGTAAAAAGAATTGTTTGTAAGCACAAAGCCAGAAAATAACTTTGGCGATGTGATAATATAGTTTTCGCTTTTTATGTTTTATAATGTTGTTGTCGGTTAAAATTAGGGATCGGTAGGTGGGAGAGCAAAGAGCGCACGTGCTATTCTTATTGGATGGAAAATATGCAATAGTGGCAGATTAAGGAAGACAGGGCGACAGACAGCGGAATTTAATTTAGAAATTTTATAAAACTTGATTTTTGTTGCTCTACGAGTAGGTAGTTAGTGATTAAATACCGAATTATATCAGCAAATCCAAATCCAAAACGCAAGAAGCCAATCGTGAATCAAAAAATTAATTTTTTTAAAGGGAAAAGGAACTGTGGAACATTTCCTAAGTTTGTGACCAACACCAAAATTTTTTCTGCTGACCGCGTGACAAAAGTAATGTGTTTGTATAGTAATGCAAGAGGCTAGCGATGCACTTCGCAAAACTGCAGACAGTGACACTGTTTCGACCTATCAGGTCTCTTCAGTGCAGTTGGTGACCGACAAGAAGCTAGAGGCTTTTAATAAAGCATAGCTTAGACCGCCACACTTGCGGGATCTATACTAGATCCACTTGGTGGAAGGTCTGTCAGTACTCTGCGAAGCCGTATCACTCGTGAATGAGTGGCGGTTGTCGCAGATGCACTAAGTCTAGCAACTGCTAGAACAATAGTGCTGTCACAGCCTAGTGGTCACAAGGTCTTACATGTATAGTAATGCAATGTGTAATGTGTTTGTATTCTACACACTTACAAAAGCAAACCAAGATCTTTTTTCTTTCCGTGTTCTTTTACCCACTTCCACAAAGACGCCACTGGTAAAAGCATAGCATTTAAAATTGTGTGGTGTTCTCTTATTAGAAAATAAAAAACAAAGTGCAGTCTGGCTCTGTGGACGTTAAAGGAGCGTCGAAGTGTAATTGAAAATATTAGGAGTTAAGCGATTCTTACGTTGCCTGATGCAAGGCCGAGCAGAACTGCATTTGCATTGAAGCTGATGTTGCAAGTTCAAACTATAGCTTGCGTCAACTACCACAGCATTATGAGGTGACTGCTGACTCAAATATCGTCTTCTCATTTCCAATCTTCTAAATTACGTTCATCTTACGTTCGATAGGCCAAATTTTTCATTGTTTTACTTCGATGCATCATGCAGAAATGGTTAGAAAGTCAAAAGCAGCGTCAAATGTGTAAAACTGCGTAACTGAAAAAGGAGCCGCTAGTTTCCATAACTTGAACAGCAAATTCGCACTTAGGATATCGATAATTTTTGATTGACCTTATTACATCGGGAATGCAGCCACTACTCATCAGTTTTATGTTTGAAATGTTTAAATTGCTCTTTTCCACTAAAATTTAAAGCTTCTTACCAATGTTGAAGATTATAGAGATTTTATGATATCTAACGACTTTGTACATAATTTTCTTTTATCAGACATATAAAAATCCAGCAGTACAAAATGGCCAATGTCAACGTAACACTTGAAAAAGTGTTAAGTAAAACTTTGAATGAAGTATCTTACGAAGAAAGCAGCATTGAAGACATAGCCTCTTTAGCTTCCGATGGCTATAAAAACTGTAAGGACCGTTTAAATATCACATGACGCCTCCCGAGGGAAACGAAACTGCCGTATTGGTGTTATTACGGTGGGAGGGATAAAAGATAGATTACATAGGCAGTGTACCACTCAAAGAGTTAATAGTAAGCGAGATCTGTTTAAAACCCTTACCTCTATGAACATAGCACGTGATCACCATAACCGTATCATTAATCGATTTATTGAGCTATAAAGGCAATCCACGCGCTTTATATGCATGTTCACACGAATGATGTGGTTATTTCACAAAGTAATAGTATTGCACATAGTATCTCGCTTACCATAAACTCTTTGAGTGGTACACTGCATCTTCGGTACGGATGGGATCCCCGTACCAAACTGATTGCATGCGCTGCGTATGTGATGTGTGCGAAGCAATTTGTAATAGAATGATACTACATTTTTCATGTTATTGCAAATATGGGATTTTGGTTTTTGGTTATGACGGGACAGGCCCTGCTGATGAGTCCAAAAGGACGAAACGCGTCCAGGGATGATCTCGTCAAATTATGGGAGGGGCTTTTATTATTTGCAATACTATTACTTTGTGAAATAACCACGTCATTCGTGTGAACATGCATATAAAGCGCGTAGATTGCCTTTATAACTCAATAAATTGAGGTTACATAGGCCTAACGTTATAAGACAAACTTCCTATTAAAAAGAATTAAAGTTTATAATCGTTTGATGTAACAGATTTTTGTTACAAATCCAAAACTTAGTTTGCTTGAGTACTTTTTCAAATGACTCGTCATACTCACAGACTTGGACCACTAGATAACTCTAGTTGGCTAATTCGGTAAATTACAGCAAAGAGTTGCTAATTATAACCTAATTTCAAAAAACTAAAAGTCTCTGATTCTAATCCAATTTAAAAAACTTCCAATTTCAATTCCAATCCAATTTCGGAAAAGCTCCCAACCAAAGCGTGGGGTCTGAAAAATGAGACGACCTTTTTTTGTTAGAGATCACCTGCGCAGTGCCAGTGCAAGCCCGATCAAGGGCCCCTCCCAAAACTTAGCGCGGACCTTTTCCCACCTTTGCCGTGCAAGTAAAATGGATAATGTAAGACAATCGTTGGCCAATGCATAATTTAGCGCTGGCTGCCTTGTATAGAGCTTCTCTAAAAAGAAATCTGAAAAAGGTGATTTAAAAAGTAATTTTCATTCATAATTTCATTCACACCAAAACTCTAAGCCATGCTTCATTTGAAAAAGTTCAATGATATTTTTGGCATTCTTCTTCTTCTTCTTCTTCTTCTTCTTCTTTTGGAAGGGATCCACCTCAGATGCTGGCAGTGATGGTACTCAGCCAGCATCGTGTGTCCACATCCAAAACCGTCAGTCCACGTATTCCTGTAGGTGCCCGATGTACGGGCATGTCAGAATAATATGTTCTGCAGCGCCACACTCGCAATTCGATGTAGCAGCAAGGCCCCATTTGTGCATGAACGACTGAAAGCACCCAACACCAGCCCGCAAGCGGTTGAGCCTGACCCATGATGATCTGGGCAGGCCCATCCCCATCGGTCTAGTGCTTGTCCTAGGAATAAAAGCACGGAGATCAGATGAGTACTCCGAGTATTCCGTGCTCCATTTAAAGTCTGTCCATTGAGCTGCACGAATATCCAATTCAGTTAGATCTTGCAGCAACTTCCATGCAGCAGGCACAAAGGGGCGTCTAGATTTTAGTCTCTCTTTGTGGCCGTCTGGAGACCCAGCCAATAATTCATAGAGAATATGGCCAGGGTTCAAACTGCCACGATATGCCAGGGAGAGCGTTGCTCCTAATCGGCGAAGCTCAGTCGGCTGGATACCTGCGAGGACGGGTAGATAGTCTGTTGGAGTTGGACGCAGGCATCCAGTGACAATGCGCAATACGTCGTTGAGAACACTATCGAATTTTCTGGGCGAGAAGTCGCCAGAGAGATTCACTGGAGATGGTATCAAAGCCCTCCAACGGTCAGACACTTCTTGAGAAATGAGTCGAGACGACTCACGATCAACACTCTCGTATTTCCCGTTTCTTACCAGCTGAGCAGCAATGGCGTTAGCTGAAACGGGACAGTTACGGGGGATGTGCCGCGATCTGCCAGTAAGGTTGTTAATTGTGCTCCATGCCTTTCTGCTTGAGTGTGAAAAGTCTATGTTTCGGACTGCCTCAGACCATCGGTCTCTGCGTTTCTTGTCAAGCCAAGTTATTAGGGCTGTAGCAGCCCTGCTTGACTGGTCTCCAGCAGGAGACTGCAGAAACGTTTGGTAGAGGGCCTCACACTTAGCGTCCCAACACGGTATGCAAATGTTACGACGACCGCGTGGGATAGCTTTCTTGGCTGCTTTGCTGATGGTATTGCAAAGGTCCTGGTAGGCCTGATCTATATTTGTTGAATCAGGTGATGGCAAATTCCTTGCAAGCTTGTTTGTCAAGGAGTTATAGTGGCTCCAGTTGGCCTTGCGGAAGTTCCATCGCTTTACAGGCCTTCCCGGTACTGGGAGGGAAAGCCTTGTTGATGTTATAAGCGAAGGTCGATGTTGTGACCTAGGAAACTTCTCCAAGACCTGTCTATAAGGCAAGCGACTATCAGGACCGACGGTGGTGAAGGCAAGATTCGGGTTAGTGCCAGTGTTCCAGCGCCCAGAATGAAAGCTAGGTTCATCCTTCGGATCGTGAAGGAAGGCAAGATTATTGGAGCT
This sequence comes from Trididemnum clinides, assembly GCA_963675345.1. Taxonomy (NCBI): domain Eukaryota; kingdom Metazoa; phylum Chordata; class Ascidiacea; order Aplousobranchia; family Didemnidae; genus Trididemnum; species Trididemnum clinides. Next base: position 6,277,238 of record OY776303.1, on the reverse strand, counting down.
TGCCCAGGCCAGTAGGCAGTCTCCATCCGCGCTGTTGGTGTTATAACCCCAGTCGACATGGGGGCAGTTGAAATCACCCGCATACAGACAAGGATGAGTGAACACTGGAAGGTCGGATACTTGTAACCGCGTTGGCGAAAGTTTGTAGATGTAAAGATTTTATAACCGTCAACATCCACGCACAACCACTCAGTCTCTGATGTCGTGGGAGATTGATCGTATAAGGTCCATTTTAGCCGCTCATGGACAAACGTGGCAAGGCCATGCTTTCTGCTTAGGGAAAACCTAGCTAGTTGATAGTTTGATAGCACTAGCTTTTCTGCAGACATGCAGTGGGTCTCCTGTAGAAGGATGACGAACGCCTCAAGCTGAGTAGCAAGGTGATGAAGAACATTCATCTTGCTAGCTGTGAGGCCTTCAATGTTCAGTTGTAGTATTGAGGGCCCACGGAACTTTTTGATGATGTGCCCTGAAAAGGGTAGTTTGTGTGCAACGCACTCATCACCCCGTCCTGAAAAGGACGTTTGCTGGTTAGCAGGCCCTTGAACATCGGAATAGATGGATACCCTTCCGGGTGGGCACATTCGGTTTCCACAGAGCATTAGAGAGACTTTCCAATTACTAGGTGTACTCACGACCCGCGCTACGTGAAAGCATGTGCCATGCGGGCCTTGGCATTTGGTATTATTAAAGCAGTTGAATAAAAGGAAACCATAAAACAAAGAAACACTTTTCCTAAAAACTTGAAAAAAGATCCCTGCTCGTTTTCAAAATGTTTTGCGACCAGCTTTCTCGTAGGTAAACATATTTACTGTGTGATAAAGATCTAAATCTCGCACACACGCTCTTTGGATGGAGATCACGCCAATGACGTAATGTCTTTCATCCATCATGGTGAATCTGTGAAAGATTTTGATTAGTTTCAACTCGCTGAGATTTCTCTCAGCACCTGCCACCGGGACTGCTGCACAAGTCAACAAACTCGAAGAGCTATACACAAGTTTGGATAAACGGTATACACAAATAAATTAAAATATTGTTTTCGATGTAATATAGGCCAGAAAATCTTTTTTTTCTTACGATGACCACAAATTGTTCCAACTCATCACTTATTTCCAGAGGGTCAATATCTCCCCTAGTTTTGTACAAATTTTGACATGCACTCGGAAGACGATCGCGCTCGTACCCTCAAAAGATTTTCTTGATTATAAAGAAAATCAAGAATTCCACCCTTCGTATGCATTTGCTCAAAGCTGTTAATTAAACAACATATTGCATGATTTGTCAATGGCAAAAAAAAATTTGCTTTAAATTGATCTTCTTGCGACATTTCACAATCTTCGTCCTCTGCTTCATTTTTTTTTTTTTTTTCTGGGTCTGCTTTCCACAAAACAACAATTGATCTGTAAAGGCGTTCCACGCGTACAAGCCACCACTTTAAGATATTTCTTTAACACTTCCTCTGTGGCTTTAATTTATGTTTCGACTCCTTTTGATGAAACACCAGAGATTAGCATAACTTTGCTGGTTTTGTTAATTTGAAAAAGAAGGCCATAACAAATGACAATAGACAAAATGAAGCTCCATGATTCAGTTCTAAGTATCAAAGCACGGACATTATTAACTGTTTCACCATCTTTTTTTTTCTAAGCAATAACTTTTTAATTTTTTCAAAGCTTTGAACACATCAGCCGAATGATATCGCAAAGGTGAGATGCAGTGGGTTCGGCTCCGCCAGCAAGTAACAGGTTGCGATGTGAGTGATAACGGCATCTTCTTTTTTAGTATGATCCAGCATTGCGTGAAAGATAAAAAGAGTACATACAATGGCGTCAACACCACAAAAAATAGCAATGCTTCAGTGGAAGATTTCGTGCTGCCTAACACAACTAAATTCAGTAAATACATCTCACATGAAACATAAGACGCTTTTGAGTTGATTTGCAGAAATCTACAGTGAAGCCCAGCTTCTTTCCCTTTCATGTTAGCTCCATCACCTTGCATTGACCACCACAATCAGGAAGATTTTACTCTAATTCTTCTGATCGTTCTAGGAAAACATTCAGCAAGCATTTTCCAGTGCTTAAATTTTATTCAATAATAAATTTTATTAAAAATAATATTATTTTAAAATTAATAAATTTTATTAAAAATTTAACAAAATTTACTACACTTAAATTTAAAATTAATTGAAATTAAAATTAGTTAAAGATTTTTATTAATTAAATTAATAGGAATTTAAGAGTCAGAGCAATAAAATTAAATGAAATTTATTCAAGTTAAAAACACCTGTTGAAGTATTTTTAACTTGGTTATATTTCATTTCATATTATTGCTCTTACTCGATCATTGAACTCTCTACTGTCAAATTGACTAACTACGTATTGAATTTAAAAGTGATTTTAATAACATTAAGTGTTATTAATATGACTCTTAAATAACCCAAAAAAGCCCCCTTTACATTTGCACCACATTTGTCATCACATTGAACGAAACACAATAGTCAATTGCTCTCGATGTCAAATATCCGGCGTAAGATCGAGAATTACAGCCAAGCATTTGGCTTTTTTAAGTTATGTAAGAAGTACTTTTACAGCTTCCCTTGCAATCAAATTTATCAATTCATTTTGAATATCTTTGCTGAAATGATGTTGTTTAGATTTGTGCCGAATTATCCTGTTTTGTAATTCATTCAACACAGGATCACTTTTTGTTAGTGATTCAAATAATCACAAAAATTTACCGTCCGTACGGTGCACCAAGGATTTTGTTCGAGCATGTAAAACCCAAATTTCTTTTTGCCAGTACGAAGTCAATTAGTCAATTAGTAATGCGAAGTCAATTAGCCGCTCCAAAACATTTCTTCAAAATGTTCTTTCCGCAAGAAAAATATGCATTGCTTGTTTATTACTGTAGATCGACTGCCTATGCCTTCTTTAGGCAAAAGTCATCGATCAAAACACTTTTTATGAGAGAGACCATTTTCGTGTTCCTTTAATTTTTTGGAAAACTTTTCCCATGCGTTTATGTCGCCACTACATTGACTGGCTGAGTTGCCAAAAAGTTTGCAGCAAAAGCAAAATGCTTTATTGGAATCTTGAAAATACATCAGCCATGACCGAACAACAGCTTCTCCACTAACCAGCACACGCTTGTAATTAGTAAATAAAAATCGTCTTTTGCTGCGTTGTAGGAAAACATGTTACACCTTGACAAGGTCATCTTTTGACGACGTTAATTCGTCGTGCGTCAGATACAATGTCTGGCGATTTATCCGGCTCACTAGAACGAGGATTATGAAAAGGATGCGGAAGTGATAGTGATGTATCGATGTTATCTTTTGGGTGTGTTGCACCAGTAGACTTAGACAGTTAATTTTGCTCAACTGATTCAGACAAGGTGTTTCCTGATTCTGAAGCGGAATCTGCTACGCAGATTAAATTCGAATATTGGTATCATGATCCGAAAATTGTTGTGTAGCATTATCTGCAGCATCTACTGCAGCAACGGAAAAAATCCTGTTAATTTGGTTACTTTTTTGCTGCTTCCTGAGCAACTGTCATTATTTTATTTTATTTTCTTCACTTTTGTATCGCTTCATTACACTGTACCTCCCACTTATTTTAAGGCAATCAAGGAATAAACTTTGACAAACTATACACATTTTAGTGACAGTAATGTTTCGGTGTACTGGAGAGGAAAATCAGAAAATACCCAAGCAAACCACACAGCTAACACACTTCTGCAACATGTTGTCTAGCTCATCCTACATATCAGTGCATTTTATTTTCCCTTTTCTTGGCTATCTGCTATTTATGTAAACTGGTAGCTTTTTTGAAATTAACCTAATTTCTTTTCGGGATCATTTCAAGTCGCTTTTGTTCACACGACCAAAATGAACTTTGACGTCTGTTTCAAGCGAAAATCGCACCGAATTCAATTTCATTGCTGCATGCTGATGTAAACACTTCCACTTCCATTGTTTGATTCTCTTCACCGAATATACTACTATCATTGTTTAATTCTCTCTTTTGTCTTAGATCGAATTTGCTTCCTCTGTGGTGTTAAGGTAGCCTAAGTAACTGCAACTGCAGATGTTGTTGCCTTACTCAAGAAGCCACTCACTTATCACGAAATAAAGTAAATCAATTGAATAAGTTGAATGAAGGCCAAAAAGTGTATTGCAATGTTCACGTTTCAAAGCTTTATTTGTGTCCCAAACATGGATGTTTGGATCACGATCAGAATAATTATCATTTTGATGACACCATTCTCTCCCTCCCCCTTAGGAAAACTGTTAAGCTAGTAGTCTACCTATAGTTTTGGTTGTTTGAGTCTGTGAGTGTGTCGGTATTAGTAAAAAAAGTTATCGTTTTGACGCTCTAGGTGGGGCAGGCCAGCGCCCCCTCTCCTCCCGATGGTGGTACGGGGGGGGGGGGGGGGTGATTCCACCGGCCAGGAATATGCGTTTGCGAAAATCTTGGCCGAAAATTGAGATCGAAATCAGGTGATCTCCATAAAGAAAAAAAGACTTCACAATAATTTTGTGGCCAGATTGAAAAAGTCTTAGAATTGTCGCAAATACAAAGTGGTTTTGCGAAGATATCCAAATGGCATCAAAATGGTAATTAGAATTTCAAACTACATGTAATTTTAGAAAAACTGAAAAGCTTTAATTACAATCCTACTTTAATTAGTAAAAGGTAGAAATGCTCTAATTTTATTCTACTTTAATTTGAGAAACGCATAAATGCTTTAATTCCAATTTTAATCTAATTTGAAAACGCTAAAAAAATTCTGATTGTCCACGTCTGCACAGAAGGATGGAGGGGTTGCAAAAACTACGTACGGCGTCGCATAGGAGAGGGAGGATAGAATAAAAAAAGGTTAATATGATTTGTGATTTGAACCGATATTGATGAGCTGACGCAACTGATTAGTAGACTTGCTGGCTGACGCCGCCAGAGCGGGATACTACAGTTTATACTCAACGTTGCATTCCAGACAGATTTCTTAAGCACTCTTATTTATGGTCACCACTCAAATAAGCAGCATTTTTACGAGCAAGTTAATGTTTTTTTGATGAAACTTTACTTTTGACTTCATTCGTTGCGCATTTGCAGAAAGATATACAACAAAATTAATCTGATACCTTCCTGATTTTGTGTGGCGCTCGATCGCGTTTGTGCATTTATTTAGGATTTGGATTCAGACACGTCGTAGTTGCATATTAACTATCGCTATGCAATCGTTACATTTAGCTGGAACATACGTTTCTCTCGCAGCTTTGTCGTTTTCAACAAATGCATGAAGTGGTTTGGCACTTGGGCAACCATGGTTTTGTGTTACAATTGAGTTAAAACACCTACATTACAATCAAACTACCTTATTTTACTCAAAACTTCGCATTATTTAATCGGCGGATGTTATGATATTTGAAAAGGTATTGTCTTGAAGTTCAAATTGCAGGTCCACCCTGAACAATTTAACTATATGTTTATGAAAGCAAAATAGAGTGAGGTCTCATATCTAGTTTTTCCTGCATTTTGCTTCGTAACAAAGGACGTGGGGAAGTTGGTATAGCAATTATTTAACCAACTATTGTTTAACAGTATTAGGTGCTACTATAGCGTGAGGTCTACCGACATAAGTCACCTACCGAGATGCAGGGTGAGGTGTACCGCTTGATTCGCATCTACCGAGGTGCAAATCGCGTGAGGTTTGGGTTAGGGTTAGAACCACTGCCCTAACCCTAACCTTAACCCTAACCCTAACCCTAACCTTAACCCCTAACCCTAACCCTATCCCTAACCCTAACCCTAACCCTAACCCTAACCTTAACCCTAACCCTAACCCTAACCCTAACCCTAACCCTAACCCTAACCCTAACCCTAATTCTAACCCTAACCCTAACCCTAACCCTAACCCTAACCCTAATTCTAACCCTAACCCTAACCCTAACCCTAACCCTAACCCTAATTCTAACCCTAACCCTAACCCTAACCCTAACCCTAATTCTAACCCTAACCCTAACCCTAAACTTAACCTTAATCGTAACCCTAACCCTAAACTTAACCTTAATCGTAACCCTAACCCTGGAATGTATGTGTGGTGTTTGGAATTATTATAGCTATAGTAGTAAGTGTGCAGCTATAGTGTGGCTATAGAGAGGGGAGGGATAAATAATTCATTGGTAGACCTCACGCTATAGTAGTAACCGGAGGTAGATCTCACGCTATAGTGTGGTAGACCTCACGCTATAGTAGCACCCAGTATTAGGTTGATTTTAAAATTACAAAGTTTCGCAATTTTAAGATACTTTAATAAAGTTGAGCAATACCTGCCTGAATTGATTAGTATTTTAAAGAAGTCATAAATATTTATAAAGTTTTCTTGGCAATAATGGCATGTGCAACATTTTATCGTAGTCATCAAATATATATAATAGCATTCTGTCTGTGCCTACGTACGACTTCCTTTGCCTAAAAAATACAATTTCATCAAACTAACAGTGTAGCAGTACGTAAAAAATAATTACATCAAGTTTCACTATCGAGAGGTTGGGGGTCGTTGAACCATTTCATAACGGCTGGTGATATCGGAATCTTTGCTTTGATCTGAAGAGGTGCAAACATCATTAACAGCATTCTTGCAGTCTGGCTATTTTTAATCACGTTTTAAACAGATACGAGTAAACAATAGAGTCGTTTAAGTTCACTGCTACGTTCTGCTTGCTCCCCGCTGACGCTCATGCATTTTGACAGCCTGATAGTCAGGTAATCTGACACACCACGCTCTACAGCTAATACGAAAAAACGTTTTCAATACTCGGAGTTAACAATAAACTGTTAACAGTGACGGGAGCGACTTTGCCTCATATCTGCACCAATCAATAGCCGTCTCAACGTGGTGGTGCGGTCCCCGACTCCGTTTGGGTTGGGTCGAAATAGCTGTTGGCCTTCCCGAGGGCCCCAGTTACCCCGGGCACTCCCCTTCATTTTTTCGCTATGCTGCCCCCTGAACGACCGCAGTAGGGCAGCACAAAGCTTCTTTAAAATCGGTTGCCTGTTTTCACTTTTTCTTTTCTCCTGCCCTTCTTTTGCCCTTCCTCGTCTCCTCATTCTTCTCCTTCTATTGATGAGCGGTAACGTTCATCCCAATCCTGGCCCCATCTTTCCCTGCTTTGTGTGCGCTGGAAATGTGACCTGGTGGGGCAAGTCAGTGCAATGCTGCACCGGCTCCAAATGGGTCCATCTAAGGTGCTCACAACTTTCCCTCTCCAAATTCAGAGCTCTTGGCAGCTCTCACTCTTGGAGCTGCTCCCTGCCGTAACACTGTGACTCCCTCCTCGGACTCTTTCGACATGTATACGTCCACTGTACAATCTGGCCCCCCTCTACTGATGCTGCACTCTCGCCCCGCCCTCGTCTCCAAACCTCTTATTCCCCATCTACCCATTCTACATCTCCTTCCTCTGCCCTTTCACCGCCGTTCCTTGCTCCTGCCTCCTCTCCTCCCCCTGACTCTTTCAGGGTTCTTCAATGGAATGCTGGAGGTCTTCGAGCCAGGAGCACTGAAATACTTCATTTTCTCTTGTCCCACCCTGTCGACCTTATCTGCATCCAGGAATCCAATCTTAACTCATCTTCCTCTTTCCGGATTCCTGAATTCTCTGCTCTGCGTTCTGATCGTACCCACTCCCGGTCTGGCATTCTCTCTCCTGATGCCACGCACGCCAGCGGCGGCGTTGTCATTTTCATCAGGCAGGGCCTATTCTTTTTTCAACTTTCCACTTACCCTCTTTCTTCGCTTGATCCCTACTCTGATTATGTAGGGGTCAACATCTCTCTTAACAACTCCTCCTCAGTGTGATTTCTCAATGTGTACGCCCCCCATATTTGCTTCTCTCCAATGGATGGCAGAACCGATTCCTTCTCCAGAAATCTTCATTTTTCCCTCCTCCAGAAATTTCTTCATTCTGGGGGACATCAATTGCCATCATCCCCTCAGGGACTCAAGAGTTACTTCCGACCCCTGCGGGGAAGAAGTATTTGACTGGGTCATCTCTTCTGACCTTCTCCCCCTTAATGGCCCTGACACACCCACCCTTTTTCATCGCTCCTCTGGCAGTCGCTCCTCCCCTGACATCTCCTTTGCTCCCTCTTCTCTTGCCCTTTCTTGCTCCTGGGAGGTGCTACAGGACCTGGGTTCTGACCATTTACCAATTCTTCTATCTATCCCTCTCTCTCCGGTCTATCGCCCCAACGAGCGTCCCCCTACCTTCAACTTTCAGAAAGCTCGCTGGGATGGCTTTGCTTCCTACTTTGACTCGCACTGTCCCTCTGCAGAGGAATACTCGTCTTTTTCTCTTTTCCTGCTGCTACTCTCTTTACCTCTCTGGCAGTGAATGCGGCCGAATCTTCCATTCCTTTCGGCTGCATCAAACGCCCTTCTAAAGCCTGGTGGTCTGCTGAGGTGGAAGAAGCGGTTAGTGAAAGACGCAAGGCTTTTGCTGCCGCTCACAGAAGTGATGTAGATCGCCAGGCTTACTCTTCGCTTCTCGACGCGCCTCGTCAGTCATTGCCAAGGCCAAGGCTGAGGCATGGCAGACGACTTGTTCTTCTCTTTCACCCAAATCAAACCCTAAATCTGTGCACTCTCTCCTTCGCTCTATCGCTGGCTCATCTTCCTCCTTTCCTAACTGTTTTTTTTCTAGGGAATCGGCTTCGGTTTATGCCGCTTACCTGAGATCCCACTTTTCCGTTTCTCAGCCAAAGCCCCTGCGTAGCAGAGCCAGAGGCTACCTCTCTGAGCTCCGCCGAACCACGTGCCCTGTGGAGTCTCACTCGTCCTTTTGCTCTCCATTCTCTCTCGCTGAATTTCTTGCGGCTGCCTCCAACCTTTCCTCATCCACTGCCACTGGCCCGGACAAAGTTGCCTATCCCATGCTAAGGCATCTCCCTCGCTCTGGCATGGATTTTCTTCTCCACATCTTCAATCTTTCCTGGTCTTTACATTCTTTTCCTTCCATCTGGAAGATGTCTTCTATTATTCCCATACACAAGATGGGAAAGCCTATCGACTCTCCTGCTTCCTTCCGGCCTATCTCTCTCACCTTCTGCGTATCAAAGCTTTTTGAATGCATCATTCTATCCCGTTTACTCTTCTTTCTGGAATCTAATTCCATTCTCTCTCCCCGCCAGGCCGGGAAATTCTGTACCTTTCTCAGTTCATTTCGGATGGGTTTAACAAACCCAAGCTGGGCTCTCGGACGATCCTGTCTACTATTGATTTCTCTAAAGCTTTTGACTCTGTCTGGCATCCCGCTCTTTTTCACAAACTTATTTCGGCTGGTCTCCCTCCTTGCTTTGCTCGTTGGACTCAATCTTTCCTTTCTGATAGGCGCGCTTGTGTGGTTTTTCAATATCACAAAAGCCGCTCCTTTTGAGTCCGTCGAGGTGTTCCGCCAGAATTTGTTCTTGGCTCTGTGCTTTTCTCTCTCTTCATTAATGATCTTCCGGCCTCTCTGCCTTCTTCGGTCAGCTGCTCTCTTTACGCTGACGATCTGGCCATTTGGTCCTCCTCACCCTCGGTCCCCACTGCGATGGAGGCCACACAAGGAGCTCTGTTGCGATTGGAGCGCTGGTCTGAGTACTGGTGTCTTCCTCTCAATCCGAGCAAATGTGAGGCCTCCTTCTTCTCAGTGGATCCCCACCAAGTTAACCTCCAACTTAACCTCCTCCAACTCGCTCCCGCCTCCGTTTTAATCTCACTCCAACTTTTCTTGGGGTCACCTTCGACCGCACTCTTTCCTTTTCTAAACATGTATCTTTGCTGAAAGCCAAGTTTTTCCCACTTCTCAAGGCCTTACGCTGTATCTCTGCTTCCTCATGGGGTCCCTCTAAGGAGTCCCTCTCTGTTCTGTATAAATCTTTTCTTCGGTCCCTTCTCACTCACGCTTCACCCTAAGCGCTACCAATTTCACCAAATTGGAACGCCTTCACCGAGCGACCAGTCGCGCCATCACCGGCTGCCTCACGTCCTCCCCTATCCCTCTACTACTCACCGAGGCTTCCTTATCTCCCCTACGAGTCACTCTGACTCATTTCACTCTCTCATCTTATGAGTGGGCTCTTCGTCTCCCAACCTCCTTTCCTATTTCAGGTTTGGCCAGACTAGGAGTGAAACCAAGACTCTACAGATTGTCCTGAAGAGCTTTTGCGTTCACTCACCCACTCATGCTTCCTTCTACTTGTTCTAGGGAGGCTCTTCTTGCTTGCTTTCTCTTTCCTCCTTGGAATCTGCCTTCGTTCACCGTGGAGTCCACCCTTTTCTCTCCATGCTTTCGCTCTGATCCCCCTCTTTCTCGCCAAGGTGCGGCTCCCGCCCACCTTGACTCTCTCCCCCCTTATGATCTGGTACTCTGGACAGACGAGTCTGTTCCTTTTCCTTTTGGCAAGGGCGGCTCCGGCGTTCTTGCCAACTGCTCTCTCTCTGTGGCACTGAGGCCACTCTTTCCTTTTCGGCAGGCCCAATATGCTCAAGTTTTTCCGCTGAAGCCTGCGCCATTCTGATGCTCTTTGCTGGTCTCGGCAGCACCAACAAGTCTGCCATTTCTCTTCTCCTCCTGTCTTGACTCTCGTTTTGTCTTCGCCACCCTGTTCTCTCCTCTCATCTCAAACTCTGTGGCAGATCTGGCAGGAACTATTTTCTCTCTCTTTCTGTTCTATCAGACTCAATGGGTCCCCGGACACTCGTTTGTCCGGGGAAACGACACGGCTGATGAGCTGGCTAGACAGGGAGCGCTACTTGCGCCCTCAGCAATCCCTTATAGCCTCTCTCCTCTTTATCTCGGACTGGAGGCGTACTGTCTCATCCAAGTTCTCTGACACACAGGTTCCCTCGATTTCCACCGAGAAACTTGTGCTCCCTCGTCATGTTCGCTGTGTCTTCACTGCAACGGACACAGCCTTCTTTTAGGTTTTTATCTCTCTAGGATTGGCAGAATCGAGAATCCTTCCTGCAGCGCCTGTGGACACTCGTCCCAGGACATCTCTCATCTCATTCTGCACTGTCCAGCTACGGACTCTTTGGCGACTCTCTGTCTCTTTACGACCTCTGGTCCAGACCCTGGGGAGTTGCCCGGGTTCTGGGGCTCCATAGTCTTCCGCCATGCTCCTATCCCTAGGAAGGAGTCGGGTAACCAACAACAACTCTGCAAATTCTGCAAAAGTAGCGACGTTACTTGGTGAAAAAAGTAACGTCTTTTTTTTGTAGGACGCTATTACCCACCTATGTTCTTACATAAACAGTTTCACTATTCTCACCTGGTAAAGCATAAAAAACTTTAAATCAACATGCTACCTTGAGACTAGTATCGAGCAACTAGTGTTTACTTGATACAGAAAAACACCAGTACAATCGAGAAGTTTTACTATACAAATGATAAGGTAGACAAAATAAACAGAAATAATATTGCACAATAGCACACTTCAACTGTGAAAATATAATTATCAGCATTATTATTATTATCAGATACAAGTCAATATAGCCCATGAACAGAGTTCGACCAAACAACCATACATCTACTCCAGTGTAATATAGCAATCAAATTCGATACAAGTTAACTTACAGCTCTACAAAAACAACAATTTATTGCGTGGACCGATTGGACTAAAGGCGCTTGTTGAGTAACTGGTCTTGAGGTCGTAGGTTCAATACCGGAACCCATCTGATGATCAAAAACCTTGGTTTTATTTTTCGAAACGAATTGTGGTCCTTAGACTTGATCAAGCAAGCAGCTGTAAAAACTAATATCTTTGCAATGGTTATGCTGTAAGTCAAGGAAAAAATGTTCCTCTTTTGAAAAGCCTTCCTACTCGAAATAAAGCGAAATAAAAAATAGCCAAGCATCAAGTAAATTTCGTGTGCTCTTTCATTGCAAGCGATGTTGCAATAGATGTAGTTAAAAATAACTTTTAGACGTTACAAAAGTGTTTGCATCTTCGTTCCGACTTAATGCAGACCTTATTTGTAACAGATATTCGATCAGATGGGCTTACTGACAATTTCTGTTATGCTACAAATATATTAATCCACCATTACACCGACGCGATGCTGTTGATCAAAATGTACTTATGTAGACAATGACAAGTTAATAGTTTCGATATTAGGCAACCGACATATTCACCAACTATACAAATTACATTTGATCATTAATTACGCTTCATATGAACCGGTGTTGTTAAATACATATGCCACTTCAGATATTACAAATAAATCATCATGGACAGATAAACACTTGCTCGAAATAACAATTTATCAACAATATACGAATATAAATATTATCTAAACCAAAACATGGCCGAATGTTCTATACATCTAATGTGCTTAGTAAAGAAATTAATTAACAATAAGTACGTATATCAGCTCAGTCCAGGTCGTATTTTAGATGGTGGTTGAACCTTGCGAAATGTTCTAATAACGCTTCATTGCAATGAATTGCTATTTCCTTGCATAGGGTCACCTTTTTTCCAGATCGCACTTTTCAAAACTTGATACAATAAATGGCGAGATAGAATTATTACTGTAAAGGGAACCATGAAAGTCATCAATAATGATGGATCAACTCACGATTAAATGTTTACAAATATAGAATATTGTTGCACGTGATTCTGGTATACTGCAAAAGAAAAATATAATGCAATGTAGTAGGCAATAACATGAAAATGAAGTGCTTTACAGAATGATAACACTACTGCAATTTTTGTCTATTTGTTCTCGTCTGCTGTAAAAAAATTCTCAAAAATAGGCAATATACATTCCTTACCACAAAAATACAAACACTCCTAACAGCTTCAAAATTCGTAATTGCTGCTGCAGTTTAGATCAAAAAACAAAAATGAAATTAGTGAAAGGATTAAGATATGAACGGTGCAAGCAACAGAGATGCAATGCATGCTGTAATGAGCGGAAAAGCTGAGTTCAGACAACTGGTACGGCCGGGGAAGTGGCTGGAGCGAACTCATTTTGAACCACTGCAGCGGTGTCCGACGGAAGATAGCCATCGACGGGCACACTACTGCCGCTCGATCGAAGGACGATGTTTCGTCTGTAATGGAGTATGGAGAGAACGAGTAGAAAGATCCATTCGAAGACGCATATCCATGATGCAGACTAAAAATCCAAACAACTTAATAAAATAACAATTACAGCCGCGGTTATGAGGTGACAATAGTAACGGTATTTCGAACAAAAGTTCCAAAGCTCGAAACTCAATTGACACTTATCAGTAGCAGTATACGGAATTTAAAGTGATGAGAATTCCAGTAAAGAATGGGTGAAAAGCAAATGAGTGGTGGTAGTGGTTGATAAACACAAAAACATCCAGTTCAAGCCACGCAAAAGCGGGGAATCAAGTCGTCACATTTATCTTGCAGGGACGCCGTAGAATGGTCCATCTCAGGACTTCTCAACGTTTTTCTGAATTAGGTAAGACTTTTTTATATTTTCAGAGACAAATATTGACGAATAGGCATTCCATGATCGTTCGGTTTTTTACACCTAAAGGGTTCATATACAAACTCATCCCAAAATGTTCAAGTGTTTTTTCCTCCCCAATTGCTACCTAAAACATTGATTTTTTAATTCCTCCCTAGAAACAAGGCTCCTCCCTTGGGGAGCCAAGTGCCTTCCGGCTGAGGATCATTGGTCTAACTTCTGAGCTTCAAGGTTTGTCGTCGAGTTTAAAATCGAAAGTGCCATCAATTTGTCAGAAACTAGCATCAAACCCCTTGCTAGCTTATCAGTGGCGATGAAAAAGCGTGTAAGCTGAAATACCTGTTTTTATCTTTCGGCACAGGAAAACCTTTCGTTGGTTCAATTAGCACATTGTAATGCTCAGGCCTAGGCAATGCAATCAAGCATAGGGAATTGACGTAAGCGTCTTTGCATGGACTCAACGTAGCCATCGTGAGGTTTAACTGGACGAGAAACGTATACAAACGCCATTTCGTTATTTTGTTTACAACCGTCAATTTCCAAAGTTTCGCCGAATCAGTAAGTTAGCAAACCGTTGCAAGACACCAGTGACGGGTATAAATTCTAATTTCGATATCGCAAAAACTTTAACACCCAAAATAATTTCAGCGTGTAAGTACTTCATAAGGCGTTCTCATGAACTTACACAAGATATAACGTACGTGAAAACTTCTCAACAATCAATGCGCCATTTCAAGTCAATGGAGTAAAAGTGATCTATCCGGTTTCCACTGAACGAAATTATTGAGAATGCATGCACATTACGCCATCATATTCATGCTCCAATAACCATGTTTACAAAAATTAATTACTGCGCCCAATTTTTCATTCACTAACGAAGTTCCGTTTACTGCAATTTAATCCACGAAATTCAGGCTTCATAATCAATCTCAGTAACAACGGCTTTTGAATAACTGAACTGAATAGCTCGAAGCTAAACTTTTTTTACAAGCGTAGGCGCTTATGCAAAGCAAACAAAACGTAACCGCGGAACTGCATGTATAACATTTCAACAGCCTGACATGCTCACTCGACATCATCAACTACCAACTTACTCGCGCTGTCGTTAAATAAGTGTAGAAATGCTTCCCATTCAGATCGCCGCCAGATGCTGCGGTCCACGTTTTAGATTGTCCATCGCTACAAGATCTGCAGAAAACACAACTGCTTAACAAACGGTAGGCGGAATTAAATTTCAAAACCTACAGTAAAGATTACCAATTAGGTCAGCAACAATGTCCACAGTAAAACTGGACTTCACTTTCGCGACCAAGAAGTATCTGACACGATACCAACATGGCTTCTGCAGTATATCTTGGTCTGTAGCCTGGCATTACATGTGGCATGGCCGAACGGACCTGGCGTTTGCATTAAAGCTCTCGTTTCGGGACCAAACTACAGGTCTGTCCCGTAAGTATAGACATGCATGAGGAACTGCTGATTCGAAAAAAGTAAACTCATTTTGCAATCTCCTAAACTCTCCGTTCTTCCTGAGCTCGATGGCACACAAGTTTACGAAACTTTTTTTAAAACCTATTACAGCAGTTTCTGTTGTAGTTGTGTTACCCCTTCTCTTCCTTGGGGCGGAGGTACGGCATGAAGCGGTAATTCAGATTCACGCCGCAAACCCAATCAAGATTAGGCAGGAGATAGCTGCAGTCCATCTCGAACCAGTCATGCACGCAAAGTACAGACTAGTAGCCCAACCCCCCAATAAGTGTGGCTGCCATTGGTGGATACTCAGCAGCTTTAGTGTTCTAACCCGGTGAAGTGTGGGCGACGGCAGTTTCTCGCGCTGAATGTAGAGCAGGCCTGAGCAAATTAAAACAGTAAAAGTGCTGTATCGGAAATATAACGAAAAACTTTTTGGACGGGTAACACGCCGAAGTTCTTGGAACTTTTGGTCTCAAAACATAAGACCTTGTTTTGGAGATGAGCTTTTTGAAAAGGTTATTTTGCTCATTTCGGTCTCATAACAAACATAAAGGCCTATACTTTTTTAATCAACTTTTCGAAGAGCTTTTTGTCTGTATTTCAGACTTGACCTTTCTTTAGTATTTTTTTGCAGTCAACTTGGGTTGAGAGCATGGCGAGGCGCAAAACTAGCATTCCATCAGTTATACCACCATCTGGAAATCGTGATATCACCTAAGATAAGGAGAAAATTTGAGAACAGCTGCCTTTTGAAGGTAAAAGTGATTTCGAAGAATGCACGTGTGCGACATAAAATGCTACTCACGCAATTCCAGCAGTAGTTGCAGAAGAACAGAGCTGGTCAAATCCAACATTCAATATTGAAGCACTGACCAATTTGAGCACCATTAACAGGAAATTTAACATAAGAGCAGGCAAAACCCACATCTGCATTCTGAATACACAACATTATATTAAGTTTGAATAAATTTTTTCAAAAGTACTGGCATAAAAGCTAGATATTATATCAATTTCCAGCTGCTTTGCAAAGCTTAGACGCGATGATAAGTGTCCCCTTTAAAATTGTAGTAAGTGCGCAACCGTCGGCGCAAGTGCGAAATTGCTAACAAATGTACGAAAACCCCCGAGAAATAGTGGCGGATATTGATAAAGAAAGCACTACAGTTGCCCGAGTAATTCATTATAAGGTAGCAAAAATGAATATTCTAATGCGGATTCTACTAAAACGCGGAAATTCCACAAACACACCTTTTAAGTGTAATTAAAACCATAGCTAACGCGGTTCTACAATTTCGCGGAATTTCCGTGTTTCAGCGGTATTCAATTCTCTGAAACGCTTTCCCGGATTTCCTCGTTTCATTATATTGCTTTTAATAGTACTATTAATTCAGTTTATAGACTAAGCCAGTGGTTCTCAAACTTTCATGATCTGTAACCTCCTGCTCGTCAACAAAAATACCTAATTTTGCTTTCAACGGGTTTCCATCAGTTATTTTATTTGCCACGTTTAATAATAAAGCCAACAAACGAAAGTAAAAGAATAAATGCATTGCAGTCAAAGAATTAAACAAATTAGAGTCAATTTACTATAAATGAACAAAGTCAGTGCGAAGCGTGTTCTTGTATTCGCCTAAAGAGACCTTTCATATTCGGCTCCATCTTCGACTGAGCAAGACGAATGTCACTGCATACATTGATTTCTGGATTTTGTTTTTATGGACGCCAGATAAGAATATCCAGCTTCGTAAAGGGAGGTAGTTGCGCATTGAACAAGAATTAAGGAAGCCTTCTTGCTGGGTAGTGGATATGAATCATGGAGACAACAAAAGCTGGAGTCGTCAGCTTGTTTTTAAATTACAGCTTCATCGCATTTGAAATTTTGAACTCTGCCAACTCCTCTGCTTCGTCGGCATTAGGGTCAATTTCAGTGCTAAACGGGTCTCTGTACCCTGAAACATGCAACATGTCGTGGTTGAGATACGATCGAAACTTAGCAGAGACGATTTCAAGGTACCTATGATGCAAGTTTTGATTTTATTTGACAAATCAATTCTATTCATTTTCAGCCACCATTTCAACAATGGAAGCGAGGCAATGGGCCCTACCTTGATTCGTGCTTGCCAGACTCCTATTCGAGCAATTAGCCCAGCCAGCTTGTCTCTGTCGTCGCAGACTGTCACATCACGGCCTTGCAGAGACAAGTTCATGTTGTTGAGGTGGCCGAATACATCGGCCAGGTACGCAAGCATCACAACGAACTCTTCATTGTGAAATTGGACATGGAGATTATTTTCTCAAAGAAAGATTTCAATCTCATTTTCAAGTTGATACAACCGAGAGAGGCATTTGCCTCTCGACAACCAACGAACTTTGGTATAAAACAAAAGTTCCACATGTTGCGCTCCCATTTCTTTGGCCACAAGTTGGAAGAGCCGGTGATATTTTGCTCTCGGAAGAATGAAGTTGATCACTTTGACCGCAACGTCCATCAAATATAGAGATATAGTCTTTAATGCTTGCGTGTATTGGTGTAGTGAACAGTGCGAGGACGTCACATGAGGCCATTCGTTCTTCACCAGTGTGACAAACCCTGATTTGATGCCAATGATCGCTGGGGCACCGTCAGTGCAGTGTGCTTAAAATTCTGCCAGCTGAGTTCGCATCCAGCCAGCTTTGACATCAGCAGCAGTTGTTGTGACTGACAGTGCATTGCTAAACAAAAACTCTTCCTTCATCCTTCTGTCTTTCTCGTATCAGGCGAAGGCGATCAAGTGGCTTTCTAAAGCGCCATCGGTAGATTCGTCCAGTTGAAGGCTAGATTGGAGCGTGCTTTGCTTGGTTTTGGAGCAAACTTGCTGGCACAAATTAGCAGCCATGTCGTCAATCCGTCGGCGAATGGTGTCATTACAGAGAGAAAGTTGCTAGATTTTCTTTTTAGCCCCCGATCGGATGATTATTTCAACCATATTTTGATATGCCACGTCGTAGGTGCATTGAAAAGTAAGCTTTTCCTCAACCGTAAATCCCAAATGAGGTAGCATCGCTTCCAGGTCGTATCGTACTCTTTTGGCAAACAGAGCATTGATGTCATCATCTTTCCTTTGGAGATGTTTTTTATCGAGATGGGTTTTTAGTTTGGAGGGTCGTAATGACGCATTTGACATCACCACTGAGCAGTAAAGACACGGCGCACCATCACGACCATTCCGAGTAACTTTTGTGAAGCCAAGACGTGGTTCCCGCTCCACTTAAGAATTTTCGACATTTGATAACACAAAAATTTTGTTAAGCTAAATATAAGTGAAACTTAAGGTCTAGAGTCGAAACAGATGCCAAACGAAGAAGTAGTTAAATTTCTATCAATACAACAATCACAATTACTCTATCTTCGCAATTCACCAACTTTATATTTTCTAAGGCAGGACGCACCAAACTTCTTCCACTACTTACAACCACAATCTTCGTAATACCAATAAATTACAACGATATAGCGCGGATATTCCGTCTCTATCCGCAACTAACTCTCACCCTGAGTTAACTCTAAATATCAATACGGATCTTCCATTCGTGCCCACTATTCTAACCCTTCTGAATAGTGATGTGTGAAATTTCGGTTGTATACATATAAAGCGAGCAAAATTGAAATTACGAGGCCCACTATTACGTAACAAAGGGAGTTAGCAAAGTCAGACGTTCTTATGGTGACAGGATTACGCCATAATCTGCAACTTGCTATCACAAGAGTTCATTACTACTGTATTTATAAAAACTTAATCATTTAAGTTATGTAATGCGACAGATTAAAAACAAAGCTACAATGTACCGGGTATTTCAACAACGTTCCAGAAAAATGCTTTACCGAACGTCACAAGGGAGGTCTACGACGTAATAATGGAAACTTCAAACTTAAGTTTGACTGGTGAATACTTAATATCATGACACTTGGGTTTTGCAATACTAGTGAAGGCCTTTGCAAAGCTACCTAGTGAAGGCCTTTGCTCCGTAGTGAAGTCCCCGGAGAACCGCTCCGTCCAAGAAACCCTAAACTAAGCTAACAAAATGTTTGATGTCGCTTACCCCGACACAGTTCATGGGTTCTTTGTTCGAATTTTTTTAGGGCAGATCAAGGTCTCACGTACGCAATATGAGTTGGTGACGCAACAGCCATATAGAGATACGCGCGCTCCGTTTCCAAGGTATTTTTTGTACGGTAGAATTAGATTCTAATGGTTTCATTTATTGCGTGAACTTGCCCATATCAACGTAGCGCTTCCCTCGTCTCTGGAGAATTGCTATTTTTTACGCACAACAAAGCTTGCCCATAACGTTAATTTGCATATTTTTATTTCTTCCCTAGAGAAGTATGTTGTTTGGTTATAACCGCACTCTTTGTCTAGATCAGTGCTTCTCAACCGTTTATGGCATGTGGGTCATTTTGCAAACTTGAAAACCTGTGTTCCAGTTAATATTTTTCTCAATATACAGAGGGGACCTTAAACGGTGATGCACCACAAACAATAAATTAACAGTTTTGTTTTGTTAAGTCGTTATGCACCACAAACGACAAATTAACAGTTTTGTTAATGAAAGAAAGGACGCTTTCTCAGACATAAGAAGAGTATTGTTTCAAGAAAAAATAAACTGAACACGAAATACTATAGGCAAAAAACAGCCTCAAGCAATGTTCTACAGGAAAGTTCTTATGCAGAAGCGCGCTTTGACTTGAGCATTTTGATGTTTTCCATTTAAGAGTGTTGCTGCATAAAACCAACTTACAAACTATAAACCTCTTTATAGTCTTACACAGCAAAATCCTTATTCGAATAGAATATAAAAAACAAAGAATTGAAACGGTTAGAAACTGTACAAAAAAAAGATTATTATATATTTCTAAAACCCTAAACACATAAATTAAACATTCATTGCATTCCGCAGCACTCAAAACTAAAAACTAATTAGTTGTAATGACAGCTTTCTAGTCAGACAAAATTACTAAAAGCACATTTGCACGAAAGATTGTAAAATGAATCAAACTCCCAAAGGACCATATCAAACAAAATCTTCGGTAAAATTTTACAAAAAAAAGTCGCGAAAGTGTAGGTTGAATCAAAATGACAAAAGACCTTGCTCTATATAACAATTTACTCAGAATGCGTTAGCAGCATCATTGCTCACAGACTATCTTCGGCCAAAGAATTACGCAAATCACCTCAAATAAATTTTTGCTACTGAAATCTTTTTACCATCATCGGTGTCATTGGAAATGCAACGGACTGTCCAGGCAAGATCATGGGAAAGAACAGGAGTTAGTTAATTCTTTCAATATGTTGATTTAAACTCCTCTCCTTTCCCCTATGCAGAAAACATCACCTGCACAGGAGAAAACTCCTGGTTACAGGCACTGCTGCTGAGCACTTTTGTAATAGACAAGTCGATGTCTCATATAACAGGAGAAAACTTTTACAGAGCTTCAAGCTCAGTTTTGGCTGATTATCTCTTCACTCAAGAACACTTGATACTCCGAATTAAGGTAAATTGCAACCAACACTGGTCGAGTGTGAAGTAAGTTTTGTCTTGCGTTCATACGTTCACTAGTTTCGCTGTTACTGAAGAGCATTTTTTCCCAACGATAACATGTTGGTTGTCAATTGTCAATTGCTGGACATGATGTTAGTGTGCTCTCTTGAAGTTTTGTAGTCAGTATGCGTACTGGTGCCAAAGAATCCACAATCTCCAGCAACCTTTTCTTTGCTTTTACGGAGGATTTTGGCTGATTATTTAGAATCATATTTTCGCAAAAACTGCAACGTTCGTAAGAGACATTTAAGCATGCCACAGGTAGAATTCCTACGGGTATCAACATCAACTACAACTACTGGCAAGTTTTACGTATTCAATTCTTTTATTATGTTGTACGTCTGAAGAGTGCATACGACATTTCGTGCTTGCTCAAGCGCTTCCTTTAGGTATCACAATAACCACACAGTCATAAGGTACAAGTGCTAGTGTGTGCGCTGCACAGTGAACAAGATGAATGGCATGTGCTGAGATTTGGAAGTCCTGTGCTAAATTGAAACTGAGAGATACTTGATGTCATTGCTCATCAGTTACAATTGAAATGGCTGGAAAAAGTAAAGACAAAACTTTTTGATCTCCTTTTATGTTAATCGCTTAAAAGATAATTGATGCAATGATGCACAGGTTACCTATGTTGTCATCATTCGCTGTCGCATCAAGGTCACATGATGTTTATGTGGTACATTGTGCTGTCCAAGAAAAAATGTTGATTAAAATTAAAGGAAAACTACATATGTATTCCTCTTCAATATCATACGTTTTCACAGCTGGTTGAAATTTTTGCCGGACAAATTGTAAAAAGTTTTAACAAGCTGAAAAAAGTTGCCAAAACTGATGGACTTTTTTGCACCGTGGAATGGTAACTGCAAATCTTCCAAACATTTTTTTGCATTCACTACCAACATTGGTGCCGATTGTGTGTGTGCCTGCCACTATCTACTTACTTTCGAATGACACTTTTCCATGTACAATGCAGCACTGTAACTTTGGCTGTACTTGCAGAATGATGCTGGTGCTGTAAACTTTGGATTTTTTGTTTCTAAGTCAAGAACAATTAATTGCCATTTTATCACAGTATAATCGCAAAAACAAAACTTTTTTAGATGATGCTGCACAAATGTGCTCAATCAACGTTCACACAAAACAAAAGCATATTTTGAAAGACTAAAAAATAAATTTACTGATAGTCAATTCACAAGAAGCATGGAGCTTTCTTTACCGTAACAGCATTACAGCACTAATGTAAGCTTTGTGTGAACTAACGAAAAACTATACCTCATAATAAAATGAAAATTTATCAAAAAAAAAAAGCAAAAAACAGCAATGCATTTAACAAAGCACACTTACGCATTGTCAAGAGTTTGACATAGAGCATACAATGAATACCCTCCATAAGCAAGTGGAAACAATGTTGTGAAAATGGTCAAGTATGTGCAGAATTCACACATGGTTTTACTTCCAAATTCATTCACGTATACGCTGTCATTTTTGGGAAAATATTGAACACTTGCAGATAAAATACAATTTCCTCCAAAATTGCTCTGCAATGAATACTGTTTAAGTCACGCAATGAATACAGTGTTGTGCTCTTGGAAAAGGCATTTTTGGCATTGATATTTTATGCCAGGCAGACTTAAACAACCAGTAAATTTATTGAAAACTACCTGGCTCTGCTGGTGTTGCCTGCAGGGCCCCCATCATTAATGTCATAGTTAAGAATATCAATTCAGCCAGTTGCACCAGCTTTACCCAATGCATGGTTGGTGAAAATCCTAATAAAAAGCAAATTTTTTTGACATAGTCAAACCTTGTTCCAAAACAAAACTATCATTTCTTGAAACACAATGGATTAAAACATTATGTAGGGTGGTGCATAGCTAATACAGGTTTTCCAAGTTTATCAAGTGCCTGGTAAAATCATATTTGCCGTGGTTTCACCATAGATGTACTTAAACTACACAAACTTTTATTGGTTCAATTCAGCAAATGCTTCAAAGCATATGAAAGTTGTGGAAAGGCACAAATGTAGTTGACACATATTTTCAGGATTAAGTTTTGAAATGTTGGGCTTACTATTTACAACTTTTGTAAGTAGGGAATGACAACATCAACAAATTTGGTCGGGGCTAAAGCTCTGGCTGGGGCTAGGTTTCCATACCAATCCCAGCTGGAGCTGGGGCCAGGCCCAGGGCCAAAACTCAAAATGCATGTCAGTGTGCATGCATGTATGATGTGCCAAGAACTTCTGCTTGAACCTAAGCATGTCTGACATGCCCTCCTGCAAAGTTGAACTCAGTTTCACAGTGGTGATTCTGTTGTACAAAGTGACTGTTTTCATCATTTACCTGCTTTCAAGCAGTCGCTACCATATGCCATGGCAAGGTAATCAAGCATATATCATCATATACACATATTGCTTTTGCATCATAAGCACAGTTGGTGCAACAATTGCAAGGGGTAACACTCCTGCTTCTGCCATCTTTTTTACGTTTGCTTTAAAGCCAATCTGGGGCAAAAATAGCATCCCTAACTGGAGCACAAGCCGAGGCCCTGGTTGATCTATAATGTAGGCATATTTGTATAAGCAACTCCTCTGGCTGCATGCATGTTACGAGGGTCAGTCAATAAGTAATGAGACTTTCTCAATAACTCAAGTTTGCAATGACTGGTAATCAAAAAATGCTTTTTTATTTTTCAACATAGTCTCCCTCCTTTGCAACACACTTGTTCCATCTTGATATTAGATTGTCTATTCCTTTGGCATAGAATTCCGTGGACTGGGTCCTTAGCCAGTTGCTCACAGCAGCCTTCACTTCTTCGTCAGTCTGGAAGTGAATTCCTTTCATACTCTCTTTGAGTGGGCCGAAGAGGTGAAAATCAGATGGTGCAAGGTCTGGGCTGTAGGGTGGGTGTGTTAGAAGTTTCCAGCCTAAATCTTTAATTTTGGCTAGGGTTCTTGCTGCTGTGTGGGGCCTTGCATTATCCTGAAGAAGAATCACACCTCTTGATTGAAGTCCCCTCCGTTTGTTCTTAACATCTTGGAAACCCAGCGACAGCAGACTTTTGAAAAATACAGCTTCTCACGCACAATTGCGTACACTGTGCCATGGGAGATGTCCAATTTTGTAGCAATTTCATCTAAAGTGACCCTTCTATCAGATTTGATCAGGTCTTCAACTGCCTGTACTGCTTCTGGGGTAGAGACATCCACAGGTCTTCCACTTCTCAGATCATCAGTAATGCTTTCGCGTCCATCTTTGAATGCTTGCACCCATTTGTAGAAGTTTGCTCTAGACATACAGGAAGGACCATATTGTCTTTGCATTCTAGACAGAATCTCACATGATTTTACACTCTCTGCCAACAGAAATCTGATGACTCCTCTTTGTTCCAACGATGAGCTGTTTGCTAGCCTAGTAGTCATTTCAATTTATCATTACACCTACAGTAATCTGAAAATCCAGGAAGTTTTGTTGTAAATGAGATGACAACTCCATTCATAATCATCACATAAAATTTGAGTTCCTTAGCTACAAAAACACAAAAGCAATTGAGAAAGTCTCATTACTTATTGACTGACCCTCGTACATGGTCCTGACATAAACCCAGCCAGGAAAAGAGCACACTAACCTAAAATGAAACACTCACAATTAAAGTTATTGCAATGGCAGGGCCCTCATCTGTAACGTTGAGGTTAAGAATATCAAATCAGCAGGCTGTGCTGACTTCAACCAACGGCAAAGAAAAATGTTTCAACATGTAGGTAATATGTAGCTCAACACTAATGCTTTTTGCATAAAATATAACAGGATCATTGTTACCTACCTGTTTTTGTAAGGGGATCACCAATCTTTTGCTTAGAGTACGCTACTTATTAAAATTACTAAAAACTTTTGGATAAAACTTTTAGAAAATTTTGATTGATAATGTTAACGAACCATGCTTTTGAGGAAGAAGAGATAAATGTACCAAAGGACTTGTTTTTTTCAGAAATTGCAATTTTGTGAAGTCCAGACACTACTATTATAAGTGTTTTTGACCAGTAGGCTACTTTTTGAACCTTTTAAGAGACTTCCTTTTTAGATGAATCTTTTTGAAAATTTAGATCGATAATGCAAAAGAATCATGCTTTTGAGAAAAAATTGACACAACATACCAAAAAACTAACTTTTTTTAAAAAATTGCAAGTTTCTTTGGTTTAGTGGGAAAATTGTTCAACTACAAATGGAAAACTATGTATGGCAACCAATTTTTGATTGGCCATTATAACTAATTCTTAGCCCAAACTAAGCAGAGTTACACATTGCTGGGAAAAACATTTTCTTAGTCTTTAAATGACACTAATTGTTAGTATTAGTACCAAATTGCAACTTTTATATGAACTTACCTGTTTTTTACTCAGCTTACAAATTTCTTGAGAGGAAGTGAAAAGTTACACTGCCAGTCATTAAGTTCAGTATTTTTAGTATCATAACAAATGGTAAAAATACATGCCATATACAGGGGGGTGCAAAAGTAAGTATACAGTAGTGTCAAATCAGCAAAATTAAGCAAAGGTGACTTATTTTAAGAAATAAAAATAAAGTACAGACCATATGTTAAGCCGTTTTTGTTCAATAAAAATCCTTGTATTTTTAGTTATTAATTTATTCATTTAACAGCAAAAGTAAATATGCTACCAGGAATCTACCCGTGAAGTAACTTGCTCGAAGTGATCCAGGTTGATAATCATATAATAGATAAAATCAAGGTACACTAGATCAGCTGAGCTACTTTATTATAAGAAATATCGATTTCGCCTTATACAGGCATTTTCAATTTCTTATTCAAATAGAATCTATTTGAATAAGAAATTGAAAATGCCTGTATAAGGCGAAATCGATATTTCTTATAATAAAGTAGCTCAGCTGATCTAGTGTACCTTGATTTTATCTATTTATTCATTTAAGTAATATTAACCACTTTAAACATGCCTGGTAATTTAACAAACAAGCAGCGTAAACAGATTTTAAAACAATACTGGAAGACAGAAATTTAACTCCTACGGACTCCTTTTTTTTGGGAACTGATAAGAATGAGGTTTTTGTACGCAGGCCACGCACTGCTGAAAACATGAGTCAGTTCATTTTAAAGGCTTATCAGGATATTGATGCCAACAAAGACCTTTGGTCTAGAGTGTGTATGAGTGTCAGTTCTCGATTGGAGGAGAGTGTGAATGCTGACCGCAAACAATTTGAGTACATAAGAGATAAGGGTCTCTACACATGCTTCTTATTGAATCTGTTTCTTAATTTGTATTAAAGGAAATTTATTTGTTTGTATAAATAAATGCAGTGTGCAACTTATTTGCTTTCTCTTTCTAATCACTATATACCTACTTATTGCACCTCCTGTATTATCAAAATTGCCTTGATGTAACTTTTAATTCGTTAAAATAAATTTGAAAATTAGTTGAGAAATAAAATCATAAATCAGCCTTTAAGTAAACTGATTTTGAAAAGTATTGCAATTTTTGAAAAAATCATTATCATGATCTCTAAAAACTGTGTTAATTGCACCAGAGAGCATTGTAACATCATAGAGCAAGTGTGATATGGCACGAAAAAAGAAAAAACATGCTTAGACTGTTTATATCAAAAATAAGTTGTTGCATTGCAAATTTAATTTCAATTGTTGCAGTTTGTTTTTTTTGACAGCCTCTTTGTCAATATCTCCCAAAAAAACTTTTAATTGCATTTTTATGATCAGTGTTTTTGAGAAAATAGGAAGAAAAACTGTGCTATTATGCATTAGCTATGACATTTAAAACCCCAAAAAGAATAAAACTTTTGTAAGTTGGTAAGTTGAGGGGTGAGTTATGTTTAAGCAAAAGCAGTTGTTCTCTCTTAGGAAATGCAAATTGAACAAATTATCTGTGATTGCATCAACACCATAATGTCACACACACCAGGGTGGTGATCAATTGTCCCTAGTTTCATGCTCGAACATCCAGAGTTAAAACACACACAAAATTGTTCCTTATATATATAGACAAAACAATAAAGTGGTATATTACTGTGCAACATTTGAACATTAAATACGCCATAAAAACTGACATGTGCTTGGAACCAGAGTTGCTGTCTTGCTAATTTGAAAGATAAATATGTAATCAGCTACAATATCAATGCAATTTTTATAGTATAATGTAGAACACATATTTAGATCCTCTTCCACAAGTTTTAGGGCTGCTGGAGTAGCATCTTTCTAACACAACCACATCAACACTGCCCTAAAATAGTTTTTATAATAATAATATTGTATTTCATATCGTATGAGTTTGTGCTGAGCTTTGCTGTTAACAAGTATTTTTATGCTTACAAGTTAGACTGCTGAGTGTGCTACATAGCTGAAATAAATGATACAGTAAATGCAGGTATCATTTCTTGAATCTGAACCACCAATCACATTTGAAGGCAGGAGCACCATCCACAACGTCACAGCATCGCTTCACAAAATTCAGCAAAAGTGCTTATTTTAAAATGCACAAATGTTTACCAGAAAAATAGATTTCTAAGGTAAAATGTCATTGATGACAAAATAGTCATTTCCAAAAATATCATCACAAAACTGTTTTTATCATCAACAAATCTTACAAGTAAAAAGTCAAATCTATTTTAAAAATTAAAGCATCTTATCTGCAATGAATAAAATTTAACAAACTATATATACAAAAGATCTTTTACCTGCACAAGGCCAACAGGAACCGATGACACAAGCTCTGTGATCACTGTGGCAAAATAAAGCAAGATTGCTGGGCAAAGTATAAAATCAATCTTTAAACAAGCCATGCTCTAAAGCACAGGTTTAATCATAATACAATAGCACTAGTGAGAAAGAGAGAGTGTTATATATTTTTACCCTTGGTCTTGGGAAAACTTATTGTTGGATACACTAGAACACTTGAACACTGTTGGGATGTTACTTGCAATGGATTATCTTCAACTTGTGACAGAAGATCTCAACCACTAGGCAGTGGTATTTTACCATCAATGGAGGCCATTTTGCCATCAGACATTTGTGATCTGTCAATTGTAATGATGTATTAAACATGCGAATTTTGGTCATTTCTGATCAGTCAATTTCTAAGATAAATTAAACAAAATCTGCACCCCCAGTACACACTCCCCCACACTGTACTCTACCTCAAATGCAGAATCAGTTGTTGTTATATATTCACATCCCAAGCCTCCATTTAGTGCACATAGCCTTTGTCCAGCTACGCTGCCAGTGAAGATTCCAACCCAAAACCATTACATTTCAAGGCAGCTGCACTATCCACACACCACAGCATCACTGCCAGAATGGTAGCAATCTTGACTACATAAGCGCACATGAATAGTGATGGAAAAATAGCCTCCAAGGGTAAAATGCTGTTGATGGCAAAATAGCCACTTCCTAATCTTTAAACTAAAACATTTTAATTTTGATGGGTTTTCTACTATTTTGTAATGTTATATGTTTTTTACTAAAAATGACACTCAAATAACAGAATTGAGATCCTAACACTTTCCCAACATTTTTTTAGCAAACCAAAATTCCACAAAAAGCACTGTTGGTATTTTTCAGGAAGAGCATCAAGAATATAAATTTAAAATAAGTATGTAGAAGTAGGCACACCCTGAATTAGCATGTCTGAGGTAGCTTAATAGTGGGGAGAAAGAGTGGAAAAATTGAGAAGGCTAAAAATCATCACTACTATCAACTAAGTTTGATAATCTGCAAAATGCTTTTAAAATTTGTTGACTTCAAAGCCACTTGTGCTGGTTATTGCAATCAATGCAAGTTTAAGTTTGAACCCAAAATTAATCTCTCAGCCAAAGGGTAAGCTTGAACAGTTGAAAGCTGAGAACAGGTAAATAATAGAGCCTACCAGCACTGGTACTAAGCACTGACAAACAATGAAAAATCAGATTTAAAGCATATGCAAGAAATTAAAACAATAACATTCTTAGATGGACATGATTTGAACTTATGAGCCACAGCTTAATTACTGCTATATCTGCAATAAATTGCTTTTAATGTTTAATTGTAGCACTATGCACTACTCTGCTACTTTGTTGTTCTGCTTTCCTTTGCTTTGCTTAATTAGTTTATATGCACTACTAAACAACAGCAGTGGCAAACTTTATTGGACATGAAAAATGTACCACAGTAGATGTACCAAAATTTTTGCCACATTTGTATTTTGGCACATGTGCCAAAATGTCGTTTCTATTCATAATTGTCTCCACATGAAAAATGGAGCCAATAAATTGTCTATGGCAGCTGATAGAAGCGCAGTTTTCTGGCATAAGTTGCTGATGAAACACTAATGCAATTGTAGCAGAGAGCACATAAATCTGCTACAAGTTTTGGTCAAATGAGGCCCTCAAATTTCACTGAGGACTTAATTTTCGGTATATCAGCAGAGCTACAAGATTGTTTACTTTCTGCCATTGCTATCATTTTGCTTGGCCCAAAAGCCAAACTTAATTTAACAAGGAGGAGGGATGATTAGGTCTCCCTACTGGCCATTGCAACTGTGCAACCCATACATGTGTAGCGTGTCACGCCTCGCATTTCATCGGGCTGCCACGCCAAACACCTTATTGTCTTTTTTATTTTGGTAATCCTGTACTTTAGCGCGGTAAATTATTTAAGCTGAAAGGGCAGTGTACACTGTAGGGCCAGGCCCGGTATGTAAATGTACGGGGCAGTGTACACTGGAAGGGAGTGTAATTTTGCACCCCCAGTGTATACTCCCCCATCCTGTACACTCCCTTCTAGTGTACACTGCCCCGTACATTTACATACCGGGCCTGGCCCTACAGTGTACTGTCCTTTCAGCTTAAATAATTTACCGCGCTAAAGTACAGGATTACCTTTATTTTTTTGTTAGTTTGCTTTCGGCGGCTTAGTACTTTGCTCCCGCCGATGTGTGTGATTCTAGTTGTTTACTGTAAGAGCTGTGTTTGCTAGTTTGCAACTTCGTGCGTTCCCAGTTTCACGCCCAGCTCGCGCACCGTTGCTGCTTTACCTTATGATTTTATTGATGAAGTAATATTAACTGACGAAGGATCTACCGTCAGGTTTGTAGCGCTCAGCTATCTCCGTTTAAAGTATATCGTGCTCCTATAGTCCGCACGCCTGGCGATGTAACCTCACGCCAGGAATTTAAGCCTGCATGGCTTTCCGGCAATCTTGCGGTGATATTGCAACCCCTATTCGTTTATTATTATTGCTTGTGTCTAAAATCACAAATATTTATTTTTCGTTTTTTATTAGGGCTAGATGTAGCAACCTTAGCAACTTCAACTACAAGCCACAAGTTGAAAGTCGCCAACAACACTTGGCTTTATATAGGGATCGCCATCTACGTTCACTTATCAACTCATCTACGTTCAGTAGCTCTCATAATAGAAGTGACTAGTAACCACATGAAATGCACTCATTTTAACACGGAGTACTGTCAGATGCCTGTCATTGCGCTACAATGGTGACCCGGCGAAGAAGCTACATTTTCCCCGATGTAGTTGGACGACAGCGTCTTCAGTCAAAGCAGCACAAGCCATCGTCGAGTCGCTGAGCTCCAACGTCAAGACCGCCTTTCAATTGATGTTTTGTTTGTTTGTGTACCCCTCCTCTTCCTCGGGATGGAGGTACGGCATGAACGGCAATTCGGATTCATACCGTCAACCTAATTGAAATTAGGCTAGGGGAAAGATGGCAGCCCATTTCGAACCAGTCATGAGTGATTGGTAGCCCCACCACCAACAAGGCGGACTGCCACTGATGGGTACCCAAGAGTCGTCTGACATGCTGGGTTAGCAACTTCACAATTGTAACCTGGTGAAGTACGGGTGGGCCGTCTGTCTGCCACATAAAGATAGGGACATCCCGTTAAGTGCCTTGCCCAAGGACACAACAAGCAAGCTTGCCGGCTTGTTCTCCACACTACATCTTTTTTATGCTGAGCGCCAAGCAGGAAAGCTATGAATACCATTTTTTAAAGTCTTTTGGTATGACTCGACTTAGGGAATGAACCCCAGATCTACCGACTACGAGGCGGACGCTCTAACCACTACACCATCGCGCCGGTTCCAATTGATGTCGTGGTGGAAATCTCACTTACATCGGCCGGCAAACCTCACTCTCTCAACGTTGGTGGGGAAGGCATGTTGCGCCCTCAGCAACCTCCTCTGTTCCTTTGCACGTCTCCGCTAGCTGTGTGTGCTTGAGGGGAATTGTGTAGCAACCTTAGCAACTTCAATTACAAGCCACAAGTTGAAAGTTGCCAACAACACTTGGCTTTATATATGGATCGCCATCTACGTTCAGTAGCTCTCATGATAGAAGTGACTAGTCGCCACATGGAGTGCACTCATTTTAACATGGATTACAGTCGGATGCCTGTCGTTGCGCAACACTAGATATGTTTATGTTTTTGTCCTCTCGTGGTAGCTCGTTGGTCGGCGTGCCTTTCCCCCATTAGGTTGTTTATCCGTTGTTTTCGTTTATGTGACATGTGCAGTGTCCTGGTTACATAGACGTGTGCAGCCATCTAATTTGTGGTGATGCGTGCAGCATTTTGTGACCGACCATGTGGTCGGAGATTTTGTGCTCTTTTTCTTCGTCGATCGCCGTGGCGAACGGACGTGTTCTGGTTGTCTGTTATTTCTCTTTCGTTGTTGATCGTCGTGGCAGAAGGATGTGATTTTTGATTATTTGCCATAGCTGCGTGAATTGATAAAATAAAATATTACTGTCGCGCTTTCTTCCTTGTGGCTGCCATAGTTCCCAGCAATTGGGGTTTAGTCAACACGCTCTTTCTCAAGGAAATTTCCTACCCATGCATGTTTCACAGCATGCTTTTTACAAGTGGCTGATTTGTTGCTAACTAGATATGATAGTAGTTGATCAGTTGGAGATTGACTTGAAGAAACAATATCAGTTTAGGCAAGGTGCGAAGTAGAAAGTTTTCATTAGGGAGGGATGTTTTAGCCAACCATAAGCCTAAACCATAGGAGACGAGAAACTTCAGTATTATGGTGACCAAAGAGAGTAAGTCAATCTCTATAGAATGTATAAACGGTCTGCAATCTGTTAGGAGCTGTAAAGTCCATGATTCTCAAAATAAGTGGTCATTAACTACCTTTGAATGTGGCAGCAAAGCTGTTAGATGGCCCAATAATGAGGCTTTGTGCCCGAATCTATCTATTTTGAGAGGACTACTACGGCTATTCCTGTGTCTGCACATAAAAACGCACACAAAAGGATGAGATTTCTTAAATGTTACAGAGTAATGGCAAGTTAATACAACCACTAGTTTGAATACTTTTGCCAGTCATGTTACCACCAATACAAGTCAAACAGTATAGTAGCCTACAATAAGAAAATATAATGCGAAAAAGATCTGTTAAAGTTAAATCGCTAAACATAGGTATTTATTCAACGGCAAACAAGAAATGTTTTGGTTGCAATGATTGTGACAGTCGATTTCTTCAATGTTGAGACTTAACTGAACGGTATTTATTAATCCATTCGTGCACATATTTACCAAAATCAAACTGCGAAAGCGAAGGACCATAAACATTAATGAACAAAATGGCATTGCATGCAGACAGTGTTGCCAGATTTTCTTCAGGTTTCTAGAACAAATGGTACCGGTACCTAAAAACTACCCCAAAATAGCCCAAGGCTTGCCTGTTGAAAAACAGCCGAAAATTTGCAAAGTCAGTCCATACAGGGCCATTGGGAGAACAATCCAGGCCCGGCATCAACACAGTATTTGGTTTCCCATCAATGGCAATAGACAAGTCAGCCTGTTCTTCAGCATGACTTTCAAAAAAAACAGGTACTGCTGTCATCGTTTTGGTAATATTTCCTTCGGCTAGGAGATGATCTCCAAAAAAAAGGTGATCACCTACCAGGTGGTGTCAAATCATCCTAGTTTTTGCAAAATAATGCAATTTAGTGCCATTTGAGCCTATTTTTAAGCTGTTTTTCTCATGAAAATATGCCGGCGACCTCCATATGACA
The DNA here is from genome assembly GCA_963675345.1 of Trididemnum clinides. Classification (NCBI taxonomy): domain Eukaryota; kingdom Metazoa; phylum Chordata; class Ascidiacea; order Aplousobranchia; family Didemnidae; genus Trididemnum; species Trididemnum clinides. The sequence continues at coordinate 6,244,631 of OY776303.1, read as the reverse complement.
CATAGTTGGCTCTTGCTGAAAATTTGGCAGGTTTTGTCGTTTGCAACTGGGTTCTTGATTTTTTAACCCTTTTTGGGTATGAAAATCCAATAATTAGAGCACAAAGTTTACATCATTCGATGCCTGAGGAATCAAGCGTGACCTTTTGAAAATTTTATGAAAATCGGTTGAGAAATAAAGTCACAAATCCATTTTTGGTAAACTAATTTTGTAACTCAATTTTAAAAAATTTGAAGGAAACACTGAAAACCAGAGATCATTAATAGAAAGGTTGTACGTACGTGATCAAACGTCATCAAATCGCTTTCGAAAAAGGTGGCTGACCACTTTCAGCGTTTTTGCATTGAATTGAATAGGAGTGATAGGCTATCGTCTTTTGAAAATCAAATGAATAAAGGTGACAGTTGTTGAATGAACGTTCAATATGTTATTTTATTGATGTCAAGGAATGAATCTAAAGTCAAAGTAAGGTAAGAAGTGCTAAGATTTGCTTGTTATTGCAAACAGTTGGGCTAATTTTATGAGCTAAACTTGCAGGCTTATTTGTAGCCTGCTACTGTGAGGGTTTTATATTCAATTAATCAGCGTGCTTGAGAATGCTAAGTTTAAGTTAATTGCAAATTGCAACTTATACAGTGTATTTAGTTACATAAGCATACTGAAAAATTGTCAACTGTTGTAATTGTACTGTAGCATAAATGACATGGCAGACGTCTGTACCGTTTGCCTTATGTTGGGTTAGATATTAATAGATAAAATCAGTAATTTTTTTGAAATCTTTTGTGAACAGTGCTTGCAGACTTGAGTATTGATATATCAGATGCAGTGGTGGCTCGTGGTTGAATTTGCTGGTAGGGCTGCAAGTCATTTTTTAATTTTTTTGCACTCTTTGTAGGCAGTTTTTTTGCCATTGTTTAGCTATAAATGTGCAAATTTTCCGAAACTCTGCGCTGTATTAGTTATATAATTGTATTCAATCAGGCATTGCTTTGGCTGAATATTACGGATTGCAGTAGGCTAATTTAGTGTGCGGCGTAATTTTAATTTTTGAAAATATTTTGTAATCTACAAAGAAAATAGAACAAATACAAAGTCTCGCACATATCATCAAGCTAAGGACTAGCTTGAAAAGTGAAGCACATGAACAAGTGCAAGTTGTACGAATTTATCGCATTTGAACTTATAACTGGTTAATTCGATGACTTGCAAAATTTCTTTCAGCATCCTTGGACATCAGCAATATATATATACATTTTTTTTAGTTTTTGCAAAGAGTCACGATCCAAGCAACATTAGTATAGCAAAATAGGTGGAACCATCCCTCAAATACGGGTAATGAAGTTGCATTATCATCACTAGGGCTCTTGCCAAGAGTAGGATACTTTACGTGGCTCCTGGCTAGCCAGATATCCAACACTGGACTGTATACGCTACAAACCCAAACAATCCAACAAAAAGCACAAGACTTACCTACCGTTTACTTTTGAACCAGGATTTCCTTTGACGTTACTGCTAACCGTGCAAGTATGAACTTAAACTGGTATCCTTACATGAAATTGATCACACAAAAGCTAATTAGGCATAGAAAAACCTTACAATCATTATATACTAAATGTGTTTTTTTAGACATTCATGGCAGTAGGTGATTACACGATAGCATGTCTCGGCATGCACGGAAAAGCAACTCGAAAGACCCGGGTTCGAAGCCCACAGGAATCATGCACGACGCAACATATCTCCGGACAAAAATTAATTTTACGAAGAGTCACGATCCGAACAACGTTAGTATAGCGAAATAGGCGGGACCATCCCTAGACTCAGGTTTCGGCATTTTGGCCTCATTAACAAGGACTCGTCCCACCCAACGAAACCCCTCCTGGAGAGGGCGTTGTGCGCCTAGAATTAGAGATTAACGTTGCTCCCTGCATTGCAGGTGGACGCGAAGCGTGACTAAACAATGAATAGTTGCGGTTTCGGGGTTGAGCGATGAGGTATCAGCAATCATAACAACGCATTGACCAACGTTGAAAGTGCGAGCCGCGGCGCTTGTAGAATCAAATCATCGACGACTCCAAACCAAGTCGTCAGAATTGGTCAAGACTGTCATAAAAACGGGCAGTCGGGCGTGTGGTGTTTAAATAAAATTTTTGTAAAAAACGGGAAATAAATTTTGGCGGCTGGACGAAATCAATGCTTTTACCCCATTCAAAAACGAGGGTCGGATACCTCGCCCCCCTATCCCTCATTTTTACTGGTTGTGTGGGTTCAATCTAGGGGGAGTCGTAAGAGTTCAGCCACTCTTGGTTAGTCGCGTGCAGCAGCAATATTCCCCCACGCAGTTGCGGTAATCTGATATTAAATGAAAAAGCGAAAATTTTACGACTTTTGTGACCGGTAGAAGAGAAAAAATAAGTTAAACGACTTTCTCGCCTTTAGATAAGTTTTCTTACTTCCAATTTATTTGCCTAATTCATTAAATGATACAACTGAATAGCAACATTTAATTTTGCTTACCCACAAAGAATCCAATCAATTACGGCAACTAGCCCTGCTTTAGAGCCACAACATGAGCAAGCTTAGCGGGAATTGTTACGTCGCGAGAAAAGTGACAAGAATCAAGCGACCGTGAAAGCAACGCATATACTGTACGTCATGCATCTGGGCGCTACTAATTTTGCCTTCCTGCTGCTATCTTTTGCTGCTTAACGAGCGGTGTTGAAAAGTTAGAGATATTCAGTTCTACAAAAAAATTTGGCTTAGTTATGTTGACAATACTTGCAGGGGCAACAAATTTTGCTGTGTCACTCAGAAACTAAAACTTTAAACCATTTATGAAGCAACTAAATCGCTTCACAAAATTACAGTCACGGAGCTGCAGCCCGTCCTACGCACCATTATGATGTCACACAGAATCCCTATGTCGCACGTTCACTTAGTTTAGTGCTAGCAATATAGGAAAATTTGTCTTTTCAGCGACATAAACTGGTGCATTGGCAAATAAGGTATGAACTATGACATTATAAAAAATTCGAAAAAAGACAGATCACAAAAACGCGTGGGGGGGGGGGGGGCTGCAGCTCTGCAGCCCATAGGCACGAGCCGCCACTGATCAGATGCAGTTTTGTGACTTTAACTATTCCTTAACAAGTTTTTGAGCTATTGCCTAGGCCAGGGGTCGGCAACCTTTTGAACGCAGTGAGCCAGTTTACGAATGATATCAAAATGTAAGCAACTTCGCGTGCCAAACATTTTTATGTGTTTGGTTTGAACACTCAACGATGTGAATAGTAAACGGATAAGAAACAAATCTATTTATTAATTTTATTGGATGAGGTCGAGTATAGTCAAAAGACTCTTTTTAATGAAACTACAGATTCCTTGTTCTTGCTTTTCCTTGTTCAGCTCAGTAATATTGGGACTAAATTTGGATACACTTAGTTGAAAACATAATTTTGATTGATCTTCTATAAATCGGCTGCGATGGGCACTGAGAATAAACTTTATATGTGAAAATATTTCTTCACACAAATAACTGTCTTGAAATGCAGCCAGCAAAGCTATTGCCATCTTCTTCAGACAGCTAAATTTCTTCAGCAAAGATTCCCAACATGCTAAAATGTTTTTTTTTGCTTGTTTTCAATCGTTTCCAGCGATTTCCGCAAATCAACAAATTTCGATGTCCACAATAAAGATGCTTTGAAATCGATCAGCTGCAACTGGAAGTCTTCAGTATCCATCCATTCAAATGCACATAAGTTCAAGTCTTTGTTGCTCTCGGGCTTGATGAGAAAAGAAAACAATGAACCAAAATGTTGAAAATCTTGAAATCTGGTGCAAAATTGAGACGTTGAACCCCTAATGTACATATCAATTTCAACCAAATTAACTTGCTGATCTACTGAAAAAGCCTTGTGATGTTTAAAGTAGCCAAAAGTGGCGGTTCGGATTTCCCGTGTGTAGACATTCAATTTAGATGCAAATCCTTTCCATACCTCAAAAAGACACATCACTCTATTTTCTGCACCCTGCAGACGAAGATTAACTTCGTTGAGGTGCGTGGTGATGTCCGCAAGAAACATCAGTTTTAGAAGCCACTTTTCATCCTCCAGTTCGGGAGAGGGCTTTTCTTGTGCTATCAAAAAGACCCTTATCTCGACTAGAAATTTAACGAACCTCAAGAGAATCTTACCGCAACTTAACCATCTGACACTGCAGTGCAGCAGCACATCATGGTATGCACTTTCCATTTCTTTAAGCAAAGCTCGAAACTGTCTGTGTGCTGTAGCAGAGCGTGCGACAAGGAAACTCAGTATTTTCGTTACTGTTTTAATATTAGGCGTGTCTACACCACAATTTTATTCATTCTTGCGCCGTATCGCATCTTTGTTTACTCTAATTTGTTTGTGCTAAAGGGACCTCGCATGAACTGGATTATCTTGAGCCAATTTTTTCGCTTTCACAGCGAGCCAGTTGTGAGTGTCGTTGGCAGAACCACAACAGACATCTCCGACATAGAAATTGTCAAGTGAATTGCATGCTTGACAAATTTTAGGACTGTTGATTTCGTGCAGTGTAGACAGTTTGAGCTTGGGAGTGCGCCACGCAGGTTTATAGGGTAAATTTCGCATATGCGTCAAGTCACTTGGCGTGCCATAAAAAATCCTCTCGCGTGCCACCTGTGGCACGCGTGCCAGGGGTTGCCGACCCCTGGCCTAGGCTACTTGTCCAAGGGTAATTAAAAAACTTACGGTACCGATTCATTTATTCATGTGTATGAGCTTGTGCTCTGTTTGCTTGCCTTTGGTCAGACTGGGCCACAACGACGGGTAGACTGCTTGGCCCTACCACCCGTTTGCTTCATAAAATGGAGGCATCCCGTTAAGTGCTTTGCCCAAGGGCACAACAAGCAATTAAGCTTGCCGGCAAGCTTACGCTACCGGTAGTAATGATCATATAATGGTTGTTTTTGCCAGGGGCAGATTAGCCCGGCGGGAATTCGGCAGTTTCCCGGTGGGCCCGTCCAGCGATTCATTGGGCTGCCTCAAAACTAACTTTAAGAAGCTAACAAATGTTCAAGAATATGAACCAGTTCCATACATAATAATTTAGCAATTATTTTTCAGTAATGGTGTTTTTGTATAGCCTATCTATAATTTTCTTATTGTGATTTGTGACTGCCGTGACTTGAGATAAAATAGTAAATAAACCGTCAGTGGTAGCTTCTTTCCCTAATTTGCAGTACTATGGTGTAATAAAGAGTCGCAGGAGAACTGATATCGCGTATGCAACATAGTTGTTTACCATCCATTCTCCAAGCCTCTCTAAATTTTAAATTACGGAAAAAGAAATCAAAAAGCGAAAAGGTGGAGCTGAGAAAGAGCGTGAAAGAAAGAAAAAGAAATTGCTGCTAAATATATGAACATTTAGGAAGCATTTGCAAGAGCAAGCACCTCAATGGAAAGCCAAACGACAGTTAATCCCACTTTGCAATTGAAACATCAAGATCAGCATCAGTCTGTAAGTTGTACCCTGATGTACCAGTGTCAGATTTAGTAAATCAAAATTGCTCTGACATATCTATTCCGACAGTATCAGAAAGCGAAGTCCAGACTGTATATACTGATGAACCAGATCCAGACAGCCTTAGCCAAGATAATCCTGAAGTATGTTCTGCTCCCCTAACGCAAGTTTTAGAAAGCCCATGTCAGCAGTCTGTAAATCTCGATCCAGCAATATCAGACAGTGTTCTGCTATATCTGCTCAAGTTTCAGAAGTTCAACGAGATTAGTCTGTAATTCTTTCTGTGACAGCGTAACGGCACTCGTGGTTTGTAAAACCACAGCGAGATAAACTAACCGAATATTTTGAGTTTTACCCACATCAATTAGAAACAACGAAATTCAACGCTACAAATGTGTACTTCCGACGTGATGACTGTGGAGATTGTTTACAGCGATTATGGCTCTCGTATTGTGAAGAAAAAGAATCTCTATTTTGCAGTCTTTGCATTGCACATGGTACTACTACCTGTAGCAATTAGAACCCCAGCAAATTTCTAACGGGTTTCAATTTGTGGAAACGCATTTACCAACGAATTGATGAACACAAAAGTTCTCAAAAACACAAGGCATGTGTTGAAGCTCACATATGATTCAGCAGTAATAAGATGGTGTTATACCTACTTACTGTCAGTCAAACATCAATACAAAACAAACAGGTCATGCAAAGAAAGCAAATTCTCGACAAAGTTGTCTCCATTGTGAAAATTATTTGAAAACGGGAAACGAGCTATAGGAAGACAGGGGATTCGAAAGCGGTGTCTACTTAATGTGATGAAAAAGTTGATTACGAAAAATTTTTGGAGATTGTGCTTCTTCTTGTGAAGTACGATAACATTCTAAAGTGTCATTTGGAAAATGTTATTAAAAAATAACACCTATCACAAACCCACGCGCACTGGCCACCTTACAAAATTTTCTAGCTTTTCCCCTCTTCGTTACAAGCGAAATCTAGTAAACTCCCTTCTTCATCGTTCCTATTCTATCTGCAATTCCTATTCTCAAATTGATAAAGAATTTCGTTTCATCAAAAACACACTTTTGCGGAATGAATATCCATCTGGCTACATCGATAAATGCATCAGGCAATTTTTTAACAAAACGTTTGCTCCTCGGACTCCTTTTATTCAAAAGAATCCCTCCAAATATTTTTTGTTCAAGTTACCTTACCTAGGAAATATCTCCCATCACGTTGAGAAAGAATTCATTGACAAGCATTTACCAGATACCATGTTTAGATTCGTCCATGTTACCAAAAACCTCAAGCAACAACTACACTTCAAAGATCCCCAACCCCAGTTATTAAGAAGCAACGTAGCATACCGGTTAAACTGTTCTTGTGGTTCTTTCTATATTGGTCAAACTCGTCGGAACTTAGTAAAACGCCTGGATGAGCACCAGACTAGTCTCAACTCGGAAGTTTGTAACCATTTACAATCAAATCCAAATCACAGAGTTGACTTCAACAACCCACAAATTTTCACCAGCTCTCCTGACAAATCCAAACTCCTCATTCTAGAATCTCTTTACATTCAGCAATTGAAACCTAGTTTAAATTTAGACTCCAAATCCTTTCCTCTCCGTTTATTTAACACGTGACCATTGCTTCTTGTGTGTTCATTTTTGTGTCAGTATGGCGTAGTTGCTAGCCAACCTGTTTGAGGTACATTGTTTGCTTTGAAAATGGCACCAGTTGAGGGCCGAAACGTTCGCAGTATGTTTTTAACAAGTTGCTTGGCTGTTATTTTTGGATTAAAGTTATTAAAAAATGTTTGCAAAACAAACCCGACAAGCACAAGCATAGCCGTAAACAAAAATACATTTATCTCCAAAATTACTGTTAACTCTATCATTGCTATTATATCTAACCTAATGAAAGAAGAAATTTCAAACTCGTTAGAGAAGCAGGCATCAACTCAATTCAAATCGATTCAATTCAAGATATAACTTCAACCGACAAATATTTAGTTATTCTACGCTTTGTTAAGGAAAACGTCGAAGAATGACTTTTTGCCGTTGTTGACAGTCATTCGGCTACTGAAGCAGACCTATGCAATTTGTTGAAAGAAGTTTTGCGGAAGCAAAACATAGACTCTTCCAAATGCATCTCCGACAGTACAGATGGAGCATCAAACATGTCGGGGCAGTATAATGGATTTACAGCTTTTCTTGAAAAAGAATTTCCTGGTTACATTCACTCAGGGAGCTATGCCCACGTTCTCAACTTGGTATACTGTGATGCTACTACAACTAATTATGCATCCATATCTCTATTTGGATTAGTTCAAAAGATTGGAGTGTTCTTTCGGAATGATATTTGCGAATGGACATGTGGAAAGAGCAGATGAGCCAAAGACACAGTCATGACATTCAGAGTAAGTTAAACCTGATTGGAGCAACTAGATGGTGGTCTAAGCACGAATATCTTCGAAAAATTTTCGGCACATTTGAAGATGGTTCCAGCGGCATGTTCTGCGATGTAATTGAAGTTCTCTGTTGTGCTTCTACTTCTGAAAAGTTTAGTGTTAAAGCGCGGTTTGATGCCAGTGTCACGTTAGATCATATGATTCGATACCAACACGTTTTAACAGCCATTACTTTTCTATGCATCATGGAGATAACCTCAGCACTTTCAAAGTACTTGCAGACCTCTGGACTGAATTTCATTAATGCTGTTAATATGGTGGAAGCTACGAAAAAGGATATTCAACAGATTCATCGCAATTTCGCAATGGTTGTAACAAAAACTGACCACTTTGTTCAACATGCCAATGAAGTTTTGGAAGAACGTGGATGTGATGTCTTGATTGAAAGCAGCTTTCCTGCTAAACAAGTTGGAAAAAGTAAAAAAAAAACCTTGGATGAAAGTCTTTCAGACTCAATGAAAAAATTTGAGGTCGATGTACATAACACAATTCTAGATCAAGTGGTTCAAAGTTTGCATAGAAGATTTGCTACGCATAAAAAGTTATATGCTGACTAAAGCTACTTCAGTCCCAAGCGCTTTTCTAAAACATTTCTTCATGGGATTCCTATCTCAACTGTAAATATGATATGCAACCTTTTGCCAAATTAAAGTTCAGATTCTCCTGTTCAGCAAGATCTTCGGCAAGAGCTCTTCGATTTTGCATCAAAATGGCCGGAATTAAAAAATATTTTACCTGAGCGCTGCATTGAATTGGATGAAGCAGGTGATCATTTTTTTGATTTTATTATTGAACAACTATTTACAAATGCTAATGTTTTGACCTTTTATCTCATGGTATGATACAACCCAAGCCTATAATTACTTGATGTCTATTTTCCATATCGATGAAAATGTTATTATTTGATCAAAATTTTGTTCTGATATTATCATCCAGCACTTTTCGCAGTTCAACTGTGCTGACACTAATAAATTTTCTTTCATACTACTTAAATTTGTTTTTAAAAAACAGATGACGATGATGTGAGATCGGACGAACGCCCCAACATTCGAACATGTCGAAGCCAAAATTATTTTCTATGCTGTTATACTGCGATTTGGAGATATGGAATGTACTGCAGAAGTTATCCTCTTCTATATCAGGCATACAAAGTAATTCTTACTCCTTCCGTTACACAAGTTGGTTGTGAAAAAACCTTTAACAAGCAGAGATATGTGAAGAACCGTTTAAGAAATCAGCTAAGCAAAGATAGCTTTGATTCCCTTCTTTTGATGTGCGTCGAACTAGACTTTTTGTTACGTATTTCGAACCATACGATCATCGACCAAGTAGCAAAAATGAACGCAGAAATGCAAAGACTATTGCTCTATAAATAGTGTTTGATAATGTTTGTTTGTTAATTCTAAATATTCTTTTTTGAAATGTGCTAAATATGATGTAGTTTGCAAGATGAGCCATTTAACGTTTTAGAAAGATTTGCAATTAGGTGCCAAAAATGAGCCGGCTCTATTTCAATGTTCCCGGGCTAGTTAAATTTGCTAATCCACCCCTGGTTTTTGCTAATGTACCGACGAGTATCTAATTGGTATAGAGTTATTTTTAACTGAAGAGCAAATGATACTTAGATGGCACTTCACTTGGGGGCAATTTTTCTTAATTGGCGCACATTACTAAGTTTAGACTAGCTAGCTAAAAGACCTAATCTCAATCAAATTGCTTTTGATTAAATTTATTTATTTCCCAAGATCCAACCAGCAATAATTCATTCTAATTTTTAATCAATTTCTCATTAATTTTCAAAATAACCCCAAAAGTTGGTGTTCGCCCTATACCTTTCCAGTATAAATTACAGCTGTTGTTCATCCACTTTTTTTGGCGTAAAATTTGTGATGTCATATGCAACCTTCCTATTGATGATCTTGTGTTTTTGGTGTTTTCCTCAAATTTTTTCAAATTGAGTTACAAAATCAATTTATTAAAAAATCAATTTGTAGCTTTATTTCTCATCCAATTTTCTTAAAATTTTCAAAAGATTATGCTTGATTCCTCATGTATCGAATGTTATAAACTTTGTCCCCTAATTCTTGGATTTTTATGCCCAAAAAGGGTAAAAAGACCCAACCTCCAGTTGCAGACGACAAAACCTGCCAAGTTCTTAGCAAGAGCCAACTACCTTGAAATCAAATTGAGATTACATGTTTACCACAAAACCAAAGTCTTTATCATTAATACAGTCTAAAAACTACTCCTTTGGGGCATCATTTGACAAAATCTCATGCAATAATGATAAAATTTACTTACTAAAATTTACAAATTTTTAGGGGTGTCCAAACCTCCCAAAAACATTTATATGGAAATAGAAAAAAATAATTTTGGTGCGCAAAAAATATGATATGTTGCTAAATACCGGTCTTATTTGAAAGCTTAGGAAATTTTCTTTCCAGCAATATATAACTTTAAATAGTCTAGGCTAAGAGGTATGTGATATTTACTGATCAAAAATTAGTACTGTACATCATGTCAGTTCAAAACACCCCAAAACTTTTTGACTTACCTTCACTAAATTATAATTTATAGAAAAACTACACCTTATAAAAAGATAAAATAAATTGCAAATATTTTACCACTAAACTTGTCGTTTTGCATCAAATTTCCAAGGAGACAGAAATTAAAATACAAGTTTAAAAGCTAGCAGAAGTTTGGCTTCTCTAAATCAAAGTTTGCTGTATCCCCCATTGTTTCTCAACAAATGGGAGGGGTCTAAAAAAACTTTTGTCTCATTGTTAGTGACAACATATTCTATTTAAACATAATATTTTCTGAATCTTGAAATTCCCTTTTTAAAAATACATATTGTTACATGATTTAGGCTAACCTCTAGCAGATAATGACTGATCATATTTTGGGTACTAAATTTAACTTACAAAATTTGGTACCGGTCAATAGCGGTTAACGAAAAGGTCATGGGCCTCAGAAAGTTGAAGATTGTAGAAAACCTAGGCTTTTAGGTACGTTTTGACTGATGTATCTTGAAAGCTTATTTCCTTAGCATCATCTAGCTACCATTTCTAAAAAAGTAATAATAAAATAAAATCTGAAGTGATTTTTGTGGTAAGGGTAATACTTTAACTTCGAAGACAACTCAGCATTGATTGGGGAGGGGCGGGGTTAATTAGTATAAAATTTGCCTATTCAAAAAAAATTTTTTTGTTTATATTATATCTAAAATCTTCAAGAAATAGAGATTTTAACAATATATAGCAATTGATGTAGAAGTAAACAGATGAGTAATGATTTACAAACAAACTTGGGGTATTTTACGATGATTAGTTAGGATTGATTGTGACAGTTTTTCGCTCTGCCATCTTGCGGACATTTTTTTTCGCAATGCGCATGGGCGCCAAAGAGATATATCTATTTTAATCACATTTTAAAACGTAGGTGAGAATGACCAATTGATAGACGCCTGTTCTGGGCTAGCTTTCCGTATCAGGAGGCAACCATCGCTCATCTGAAAAACGTGGTCAGCTAACACAATCTGCGTTGTCTCGAAATAATGTACATGCCAGGAATATTATAAGAGAGTGCATCAGTATTGGTGACACGATTCTGCTGAGTGATACTTAAATTTTTCAAAAACTGCTTGAGTGGAATACACTAAGCCTCTTTTCTTGGCACGAATACTTAGGCCATGACTCGTTTCCACACACCAAGATGCTGCCTTCCACGGGTACATTAGATAGCTGTCTTTGTATTGGCGATTGTATCACATTCTAAATGTAATTTGACAACCAAATGTTGCGGCTGCTTTTCCCAATCTAATGTCCAACATGGCATAAATCAAGGGACAGGCTTTTTACCACAGCGTACCAAAGACATTTAAAGCAGTGGACAACTTTTAGCTCTGTACCAGTTGAATAACTTTAGGCTGGTAATTGGCAACAGTACAAGTGAATACGTCCACAGAATAAGGCTAAATTTGGAACAAAACAAAAATAATAACTGCTGCTTTTTATGAAACCAAACATGCTTTGTTCCTGCAACACAAGCGCAGTGAAACTCGATAATAAATTAAAAAATCATTTTTGTAAATCAAATTTTTACTGAACATAGCTAGACACGCCTTATTCTACACAAAGTCTTTTGTTTTCTGAAAAGAACTTCTCTTAATCTTTTTGAAGTCTGTGCTGTTGCAGCTGGATTTAATTCTGCATTGCTCGCTTTTATTTTACGACCGAAAGTTACCGTGGTTTGGAGAGTAATTTCGATTTTATGATGTTTCGGCAGTGGTGAAAGTAGAAAATTTTTCTTACCGGTACTATGCATGCCAGAAGCTCATAACAGTGGTGGAAGTAAAATAATTTTTTTGTGGTTGCTGATCAAAAAAGGCAAATGGGTCTTAGACATCCACTGATCCAGACACGAAATCCTAAACGCCTTAATTATACCTAACACTTTAAATTTTAACGAACTATAAAATATTAGATAATCCGAAATAACTAATTGTTGCTGGATTAGAATGAATCGCTAATCTGAGACTCGAAACAATGTCCTGTAGTACTGTTGCCTGCAAATTGGAGAGTAAAAGGTTTGCCAGAGAACTATATTGACACGATTTGAAATAGCCTATTTTGGGGGATAATTACAAAAGATCCCCAAAACCTAAGTTACTTTTGGTTCATTATTGAAAGTTTGCAACCACAAACATAACGATACATTTTCAACCAAGCACATAACCACATAATCCAAATCAAACACTCAATTATTTAAAAACTTTCCGTAAAGGTTCATAGTAGTTAGCCTTTTTCAAGTTTTGTTGTCGAGCCATGCCGCTTGTTGCATGAGCTGCTCTTCTTCCCTTTCCAAGCCAAGTTCTTACGTATGGCTCTGGATTCCATTTCTCGCACGGTGGCCCCACAGTACTGACAAAGAGTTGCTTCTCGGCATTGTTCGTAGTGATTGCATTTCTGCTGTCAGTGATGATGTTGTTCATAGCGCTGAACCCGCGCTCACAGTCGGCGTTACTTGGTGAAAGGGTGTCAACGGCCACCAGCAACTTATTTAGTTGGTCAGGAATGCTTCTTCCTCCACTTGCCTTAAATTCAATATACGCAAGATGAGTTTGTTGCTTGTTGAGACGAAGGGTGCCACATAGACTTTTCACTTCATCTTCTCCAAAACGAGGATTTTCATGATCAATCTTTTCTGGATCTAACGCATCAATTTGACCAAAAAGGGTTTTGTAGTTCTCTCTTCGAGTTGCATGAACGCTAGGCTGTGCTCTGCTTGATGCAGTCGTGAAGAGCCTTTCTTTCATGTTGTCAGCTACAGCCGCAATAAATTGAGCCTGATTTATTACTGGGCTTCTTCCTTCTCTCAGTTCTACTTGTTGAAATGACATTGCTTTTTCTGCTTGTTCAGCCATGATGGAATGTTCCCCCGGGGAAGCAATAAGGCTTTCTATACGTTTTGTATACGCAGTGAGTAAAGTGTGGGCTTTTGGCAGCGTGGTATTTCGGCTTTGTAGTGTTTCTGATAAATTTGTTAATTCGTTCAAGACATCCACCATCAGCGCTAAATTTTTAACAAAATTTATTGTGCAAAATATGGACAGTATGCCTCGAAATCTGGCCTTTTCTGTGCTTGCCTCGTTTCGTCATTTGAAGCTTTTTCAAAATGTTGCGCCAATGCTGGGAAAGAATGCCAGACTGCTGATACTGCCCTGAAGGATGAAGCGACCCAGCGAATAGTAAACACCTTGCCGATTCTTTTGAGGGTTGTTTGCAAATCATGGGAACATTGGTCAAGTTCACGCTTGTACTTTGGTGACTGGCTCTACAGCGAATATAAATGTTCAAGAAATGACTGAAAGTCATTTGTACCACCGATAATTTCTAGTGCATTTCCTAAAGCAAGCTCAAGTCTGTGATTAAGACAATGCCACAGTATTATATCAGGAAATTTGTCTTTGAGCAACTTTCCGACTCCTGACTTTGTCCCCAGCATCACGCTAGCTCCATCACTGCAAAATCCGATGATTACTTCTTGGAGTAACTCAATGGAGTAGCCGTTTTTGAACAAACAGTCCACAATTTTGTCAGCAATATGAGAAGCGCACAGACTTTCCAATTCTACTAAATCTAGCGGAAAATTAATAGGCGCCGCTTTGCCATCAATACTAGCTCTTAGAAATACGATTAAAGTTGATTTGTCACCCACGCGAGTTGATTCATCCGCTAGAACATTTATCTTACTTCTGCTCTCTATAATTTTGGTTAAAAGTTTTTTCTTCATATGTGAAGATATATGTTCAATTATGTCAACAGCTACAGTTTTACTGTGTAAGACACGTCCCATGTCTATAGAATTGGCTTGCTGAAGGTTAATCAATTTTTCAAAGTCTGTAAAAGGTTTGCTATTTTTTGCCACATAATAAGCTGTCCTGAACACTCGCGCTGTGGATTGAAACGCAGTTTGCTCACTCTGTGCATTTAAATTAAGGAGTACATCTTTCTTTGCCGTCTCTAGAATATTAATAGCATCTTGGTACGCTTTTGAGTTTCTGTGCTTTCAGATCTTTTTTTGAAGTGATGAAAGTTGAACCGTTCTTGTGCTACCATAAAAAGTGACATTGCCATCTGCCCATTGAGTGGAAATATTAACACCACGAGATGCTTTTACTCCCAAATTATTGACTTCATGACACGGAGTACATCCTACTTTACCATCACTAGCGTACATCCAACTGTTTTTTTGCTTAAATTCCTCATACTGTTGTTCAGTCCAAATTAACGGATAAGCAGTGGAACATTTTTCCTCAACTTGATCTTGATGCACAGGTAGAGGATCGCTGATTGCACCACTTTGGGTAGGCATACCAACATTGCTCTCCGTTCTTTGAACTTTAGTTGCTACTGAACTCAAAGTCTCATCACTGGTTTCTTTTCTCTTCCAATAATGATTAATTTTTCTTTGCATTTTATAAAGGTATAGTCTTTAGGCTGGAAATATTCCTAAAAATCAAGCTTTTAAAATATAATACTCGCTATGTTTTATCGGTTATTTGATATTCGTTTAACAGGAATCCATAACATGAAATCCATAAAAATTTAAAACAACCTCTGTAAGTAGAAGACTCACTACTAAACTGTTGTCTCCACAACACTGCTTTCTATTTTAGTCGAGTCTGAGCTGGTCTGAGTACTTAGTGCGTATGCATTGAAACCAGCAGTGTTGGGAACACTACGATTTTCACGAGTCCGAAGCCGAGTGGAGTCCTTAGGTCACGAGTCCAAATCCGAGTCTGAGTTCATTAAAACTGGAATTTACGAGTCCGAGTCCACAAGCTATGAGTCCGGGTCGGACGTTGTGAACTCGAGTTCAGTAAAATTTTCACCATGAAACACGCAAACAAGTAATAGTTAAATCAATCCATTCTTACTGTACTTTGCTACTAAAATACTACTAGAATACGGTATTTCTTTGGACATGATGCTTAAAATCTATCTTATTTTTGTCTTCAAAATGGCAAAAAAGTTTTATTCATTTTAAAATTCTTTGCTCTAACTTCGACAAGCTGGCTTACCATTTTTTCTGCAAGGGATTTGGATTTTTATTAATATTTAATTCTAGCTCACTGTTTTCTTTTCCGCATAACATCTATATATATAAAACACAATGTGCCTCTGTCTGTCTGTCCGCTATAGAAATAAAACTGGAGACATTTAGATACAAACAAACATATGAATCTTATATAACTTTTTCCAGGGAAGCCAAGTACGGTATTTTGATTTCGATCAGAATTGTCTTTGAGGGGCTACGAGCCTATATTTATTCAACTGTTGC
This sequence comes from Trididemnum clinides, assembly GCA_963675345.1. Taxonomy (NCBI): domain Eukaryota; kingdom Metazoa; phylum Chordata; class Ascidiacea; order Aplousobranchia; family Didemnidae; genus Trididemnum; species Trididemnum clinides. The sequence goes on along the minus strand of OY776303.1, from coordinate 6,228,802 downwards.
CAAATGCGCTACAAACAGTTGCCACAAAATAACTTCGTAAATTTTGCCTCGATTGTTATCGCGTTTCAGTAGTATAGTGGTTATCACGCTCGCCTCACACGCGAGAGGTCCACGGTTCGAGCCCGGGATGAAACATAGATTTTATTTTTGATACAATTACACGTTTTATGGAGTGACCACAAAGAAGTCAAAATGGTATTTTGATTTTGATCAGAATCATCTATGGGGGGCTACGAGCCTATATTTATTCAACCTATATTAAATATAGAGTTGTCTAAAGATTTTGTTAGGTACCACAAACAGAAAAAAATTTGTGACAAATAAAAATCCAAATTTGATTGTTATGAGCAAGACTGTACTTTTAAGAATCACTAGCAGATTTACCCGTCGTTGATCTGTCGTTGATCGGGTAAATATAACTTTTTCCAGGGAAGCCAAGTACAGTATTTTGATTTCGATCCGAATCGTCTTTGGGGGGCTGCCAGCCTATGGGGCTCTACTAGAGGCCTATTTGTATCTATAAATATAAAACTCAATGTGTGTCTGTCTGTCTGTCCGCTATAGAAGTAAAACTGGAGACATTTAGATACAAACAAACATATGAATCTTATATAACTTTTTCCAGGAAAGCCAAGTACGGTATTTTGATTTCGATCAGAATCGTCTTTGGGGGGCTACGAGCCTATATTTATTCAACCTATATTAAAATATGGTTATTCAATGTAAAAATTTAATCAGTTTTTACATTTTACCCGATCAACAACGGGTAATTTAATCAGTCTTTACATTTTACCCGATCAAAGACGGGTATTTTAATCAGTCTTTACATTTTACCCGATCAACGACGGGGTAAATCCAAGTACGGTATTTTGATTTCGATCAGAATTGTCTATGGGGGGCTACGAGCCTACATTTATTCAACCTATATTGACTCTTTCGCTCCCGTCCGCCATTTTTACAAACCACAAACAGAATGTTAGAAAGGTTTATATATAAACGTTTTTGATTTAACGAGATGTACGCAAACAATTGCGCGAATGTCCGCCATTTCTGTTATTGCCGGTATACACACTGTCGCGGGAGCGAACGCATAAAGATCGCTTGCCGGTAATTATACCCGCGCGGAATCGAAAGAGTTAAAATATGGTTATTCAATGTAAAAATTTAATCAGTCTTTACATTTTACCCGATCAACTACGGGTAAATCTGCGTTATTTTGATTTCGATCACAATCGTCTATGGGGGGGCTACGAGCCTATATTTATTTTCCTTCTCTTTACATTTTACCCGATCAACGACGGGTAAATCTATATTTATTTTCCTTCTCTTTACATTTTACCCGATCAACGACGGGTGGAAATCTGCTAGTTGTCTATAAAAAACTATCTTTCGGAATTTTGTATCACTTTTAAGAGCCTTTCTTCTGACACCAATCTATTTGCTACTGTCCAAAACATTTTTCAGAGTAGATTAAAAAGATGCTCAATAATAGTTTAACTTTTTATCGCGACTTGACGGTTAATTTAGATTTAATAACGTTTGTGAAACAAAACGTTTGCAATTTGCAATTCTCCAACTCTGAAAACTAGTGCTTGGTTCAAGTTACTGTACTTATTGCGATGGGCCTATGACTTGAAAATTTTAAGTAACTTTGTAATTGTGATAAAATAAAACCTATTGTGTTAAAATGTATTGTGTCAACACAGTTTCAAGATAAGAGTAAGTAATGCCATAAATTGAACTTGATAACTTCCATTTTTTCACCGGTACGGCGTTCCGGCAGCAAATCTTTTACCGGAACGGCGTACCGGACCGTTCCGGCTTACTTTCACCACTGTGTTTCGGCCAATCATTTGGTGACCTTAACTGCTATCTCAGCCAATTTCGAGTTTATCTTGCTTCGGCCAATCATTTGCTGACTCTATTGGCTGTCTCAGCTTTAAGTTTACATTTCTTAGAACTTTTCTCTTTTTTCCACGCATTTGCTATCTTTTCATAAACTTGTGCAAAATTTGTGGCATTCAGAGTGTCTCGTCTTCGCTGATAAACAGTTGGTAAGATAGCTTGCATTTGTTTTGTATGTGTGAATATGTTAGCTTAGCTTGCGTTAAATTACAGAAGTCGTCGTTTTTCTCTATGTGAATTTGAACTGTTCGAATACAATCTGTTGCGGAATTCGACGCTGTTCGACAGACAGACGAGCGCTACATGTGCAAAATAGTTTTCAATAAAAGGCAAGCTTCAAGATCCTAAAATTTTAAGCACCTTTTCAACATTTCCCCCTGAGACAGATTTTAAAACCAATGTTTCAAAATGGTCACAAAAAATCCTTACATTTTGCAACCTTATAAATTTGACAAATTTTCAAGTATTGTAGATTACCATAAGTATTATTGTTTGCATGAATGCTAACTTCAAACTCTCTTTAAACATGTAATAAGTTGTGGCTAAAGCGACAATTTTTTTTGATAGTAAAGAACAACACGAAAACGGTCAAAAAGCCGGTTTTTTGACAAAGCCAATTGCTGTTCTAAAATCAAGTGCAGTTTTAAAAATGAACAAGGGCAAAATCATTATGGAAGGTTGAGCATAACTGCTATTCCTTTCCTCCTGATTCATTTACGGTTTCTTTTAATTACTACAGAGCAACTGTTGAAATCGAAGAAGAGGGTGCCTCAAAACAGTGATCGTTTTTACATTAAAAAAAAGGATATTAAGTCATAGGGTTGTTTTACGATTTGATACCCTTCTTTTTATAGCCTACTAATATCTGTAACCTCAAATCGTTGCTACGTCTTTTGCGTAATTTTCCCTACAGAGGCCTACCCGATATGAGAAAAGAGCTACACCTCCTCTCAAATCTTTAGTCTTGATTCCGGTAGCTCTGTAAAGCTATTTTTTGGCAAATAGCAAATGTGTGATCCTGTTCAAGGTGAAATGTTACCATCTACAACCTAAAGTCTCTCAGTGTGCTATCTGTACTCTGTTTCCTACATAGGCGTAACCAGAGGTAAAAGTGGCAATGCGTCCACCAAATTGTTCTTCCAAGCTCTGTAGATCTCAGCTCCCAACCCAGAGATTCATTGAGGGAGGTGCAAAAACGCTTTTTTACAAATTTCAGAGGACAATCGCCCTTTGTTTTGGAAATCAATATTTTCAGAGATTCATTTGGAGATTTATTTACTACCGTTACTAGCGCAACAATTAAAAACCACATTTTACGGTTTTCTGAGGAAAACTTGAGAGGGCACGCACATGGGCGTCTTCTTCCTTATGCTGCTGGTTGGTCTACTACAATGTTTTTAGACAAAATAGCAATAATGTTTCTCGTTTACTGTGTGATTTTACCCAAGGATACTATTTTTGGTGATTTCTATTCAAACACATCAAATATCTCTGGTTAATATCTAGAAGTAAACGTTTTTCCCATAAATTTACAACCAATTCTGTCCTTCCAAAAAGGTCTTTATCCAATACAACAATGATTTCTCCAATTTCAGATTAATCCTCACCTCCACTAAAAAGTCTTCATTCAAAACCCAGGTTAATCACCAAAAAAGGTTTTTGTTCAAAACAGGGAAGTTCCAAAGCTTGATCACAAAAGTCCCCAAATTTTTCCTAAATTATTTAGAAAACCAAGTCCCCAAAAAATTTCCGATTTGCAGAAAGATTTTTAAGATTTTGATATACGGTAGGCTAAATTTCCAACGCTTGCAGTTGGCAATTTAAGTAATGATTTGCTGGATATATGAATTATGACATCACCAAGCGGATATATCATATCACAATTACCCAATAAAGTTAACAATTTTGCTTTGGACATTTTTTTTACATTTTATTTAATTTTCCGTCTGCAAAAAGAATTCAGTTGTTCTTACTACTAATGAAAATGGTAAGTGAAGTCCAATTTTTACTAAAATAAGTTGACTTATGATCTAGCTTTTAAATAAATGATAGAAAAGCTAAAAAATATCGAGCATTTTACTTTGTTGTTGAGGTTGAGATGATTTTTGAGCTGTCGCTTCTAAGCCCACTAGTGAGTTACTCAAATAACAGTGGCTGGTCACTTGTACAACATCTCTGTTTAGGCCATACAAATGGACCTGCAATTACAAAAAATCGTCAGTTGTGCACCTAATATATTTAATAGCTTTTTCCTGAATATATATGACACCCACGACTTTCAATTTATACTTTCATGTAGTTGGTAAAATGAACGGATAAAACTTTGTAAAATTATTACTTTTTCATTTATGATCAGGATGTTCATTTCCTAAAAACGCTTACGTTGGAAACAGGGCAAACAAAACGTTGCCAGGAAACAAAAACTTTGATGAAAATATTGCGACTCTTGTGATTTAGGTGCGAGAATTGGCGATGTCAAAACAACTAACTTTTCAGAACTGTTCTCACAACGGCCTATTCCTAACCCTGTATTACCAATGAAGGCCATTGAGGTTGACGCCGGCAGAGCCTCTATTATTTAGTTCACCTCTACCGTTGCCCATCGATTGAAAATAACTGGTCTAGGCTACTATCATTGTCACTGTCTATATAACCTGTCACTACTTTTTAGTTTGATTAAAACTCTGATTGCAAGTTGCTTCTGGCGTACAGTATTTAGCTATGTCTTTTGCACTTGCAATTCGAGTTGACTGCGGATTAAAAATTGTCGAATATGACCTGAAAACAAGTCCAAACAATTGAACGAGCATTTGGGCGGCGAGTTTTCAAAATGTCGAGGGAGCAAAAGTGTCACGTTACGCTTCGGTGACGTGTGGATCACGTGATTATTTTAGCCCTAAAATTTATGTACAAATTGTCAGCGGCGAGAAGCCTGGCAATTGCAGTATAATAATATAAAGTTGTATGAGTTTACTTAAACTCTATAACGTTTGCGAGAATGATTTATAGATTTTAATGGTGATGATTTGATTTAATTTGCGAGTATATAAGAGAAATAGTACCGGTAGCATGTATAATACACTATCAAATAAACGTGGATGTGAGTAGCATAGGCCTAAGTAATGCTGAAAAAGATGTGCAGCAGTATACAAGAGAGGAAGCAACGAACTCAAATGTTTTCTAGTCAAGTTGCTTCCTGATATTAGGTCTACCGTAAATCGGTGGAGAAGTGCATATAAATTAGGCAAAGCAAACTAAATCATAATCTATGTATCTATGTATAATAGTTTAGCCGAAAACTGTTTAAGCAAGAAATTTTGAGATGTGATGTTGTTGGAGTGTAGCCTAACCTGAAGTAACTTAAAATTTGCAATTCATCGATCTGCTTAAAATTTCTGAAGCAGGTATACATAAAGACCAAAGTAGCATCACGAAAAAACACTGCACACACTGCATGTTGCACTACAGCCCATTGAACTGTTGAAGTAGAGTAAATACAGACAGAGACCGAAAGAAATGTCAATGATTTTTTAAAAACTATTTAGTTTTCCTTTATATGTTTTGGAGAATTTTAATCTCATAATTATGTGTAGTAAAGTTTTTGGTTCTCTCTTAGTTTTGACCGACATTTTTCCTTTAAAAATTTGATATTGTTTGGAAAGGTCACATGACTAAGGCATTTACTTGTTTAACAAGGTAATAGTTTGGGTTGTTTCCAAGTGCAGGATTAGTAGTGCAAGTCTAACTTGCAAAAGTTATGTGACAATGTGTGACATGTCCCATCGTGGTCAGTGGTGTTTAGGCAGTGGTATGACATAAGTTGACTTAAAACCATTGCAAAGCTGAAACCACAATTTTTACTGGAAGCATGAAATGTTGCTTAGGGAATCCTGTACTTTAGTGCAGTAAATTAAAAAAAAATTAATTTTAAATTGGGGAAACTTATGCATCGCAATGGAAGTTATTTTGAATAAGTCCCATTCCATAAGTCCCATTATTTCCCATAAGTCCCATTATTTCGAATAAGTCCCACATGGGGAAATTTATGCACTTCATCCATTTTAAATATCAATTAAAAAAATTTTGCACCCCCAGGTCTCTATCCCCCACCCTGTACACTCCCTTTCAGTGTACACTGCCCTGTACATTTACATACCAGGCCCGCCCCTTCAGTGTACACTGCCTTTCTTTTAATGCCCTGCCAGCTGAGATTCTAATGTTCTTAAGAATAAACTTGATAACTAACAATTTACCGTACTAAAACAATTTACCATGCTAAAGTACAGGATTACCATTGCTTACAGCCAACTTAAGTTTTTTGATTGGCTGTTGCTATTTTGCAGTTGATGGCATTTCATTTTTAGAATCTATTTTGTAGTTGAATGTTTGTGATGGTCAATTTCTATGACGTGTCAAAAGCATGACATTTAGTCCTTTGTGATGGGTCAGTTTCCATGACATTTTAAAAAGAAAGTTAATATTTTGCTGTGTGAGATTAGTACGTTTTTAAATGGACAATGGCTATTTTGCCATCAAACATTTGTAATTGGTCAATTTTAATGATGTGTTAAACATGTGGCTTTTGGTAATTTCTGATTGGTCAAGATTGATTAAGATTAACCAATCACAAATTACTCATGGCAAAATAGCCCTTTAAGGTAAAATGCTATTGATGATGAAATAGCCACTGCCATTTTTTTAATACATGGATGGTGATGGCAAAATAGCCTTCAATGACAAAATACCCACTTTAGCACATTTGCTAAAGTGCACTCAAATGCTATGGCATATTGCTGAGTTTGAATGCTGTGGCTTGGCATTTGATTCTTTTCTAAGTGCAGTGTACACAAAAGGGCTGATATGTGGTGGGAGGGAAACACATGCAAAAGGAAGGGGAAGTGTACACTGAAAAGTGAGTTTTTGTCAAGTCATATTTTTAACTTTTCAATATAGCTCTTCTGGTGTAATTAAAAGTTAAAATGATCTTTATTTAGATTTTAGATCTACATAAAATTCATAAAAACTCAACATTTCATAAAACTAAAATCAGTTTTTCTTTGTCAGGAAGTAACTAAAGTTTAAGCACAGACAACGGTTGCATAATCAACTGAATAAAAAAGAGAAAAAATTGTGGGTAATAAACAAGTGCAGCAGTGACAACTGGTGGTTGAAAATTTATAAATTTGTACAATTTGAGGTAAAAACTGTCAATTTTATCATAGCATAGCATAGCAAAATCAGGTTTGTGTATATAAAATCATTCTAAAAACCATTTTTTTTGTAGTCACTGTCACTAGCTAAAATTGCTGAGTCTCCCATATCAATCCAGTGTCCATTTAAGCAATCATGTTTCACTGGTGCAGATTTCTTTTTTAAATCCTCATTTGTTAGTTGTGCAATTATATCAGATTTGATGTCCCTTTGATCTTCTTTGTGTCATGTTTTAAATGATCAACCACTTTCACCAGTATAAAAACCTGTACTATCAACAGATGGAATTATATATATACAACAAGCATGTTGATCAAATTTGTTTAATTTATCTTTTAAACTTGGTAGCATGTTTCCAACAGGGCATAACGGTTTTGCTGCCACTTTGATTTGATGGTTTTTCAAAAGAATAGAATATAGAGGCTGCTAGTTGCTAATTAGCATTTTCAAGCAGATCTCCTATTAAGAGGGATCTGCCTCCAGCATCACACTAAGGTAAAATAGAAAAATTTGCTCAAAAATGATCACCAACATCATACTGTAAAGACATATCATTCTTTCAGTTATTCCAGGTATAAATGGCAAAATAGCTGATCCAATATATTTTTCTTCTTCTTTTAACTTTTAACTTGAGCTCAAGCTTTTCTTCTTTTCAGTGCTTTTTGCATGAACCATTTGGAATAATCATTTTCAGTGAGCATATGAGATAGAAATCTTTTTTTTAGTCTACTGGTTTGTTAAGGAGCGATTGTGCTTGATTGTATAAATTCATCACAACACCTTGTTTTTGTTCATTGGAGTGAGCTGAATGGTAGCACAAATATTAATTGGTGTGGGTTGTTTTTCAATATACTTTGTTTTAATAGAAGTGGCTATTTTGCCGTAAATGGGCATTATACTCTTGGAGGCTACTTTGCCATCATCGTTCATATGTAGGGTAAGATCGGGTAATGCTTGACAAAATTTACTGAAAAATTTGTGTTTGCAATTGAGAAATTTTATCTGAGTAGAGCTATTGCTGCAAGCACAACAACAAAATGCATCAAAATCTTCACTATGCAATATCTAAAAAGATTGGCACCTGCACCTGCGGATTGAATTGTCAACAAAAAAATTGTTGCAAAGAATGCAATTTTTGACATCCAACTTTTTCTGCCCGTGGGAAAAGTAGAATGTGCTTCTGCTGCTGAGTATATTCCATGTCCAATTTTTATGCATTAAAAAAAAGGTGCAGTTTTGAAGGAAAAAATAATTTTAATTAAAAGTGTTATAAATTCAGATGTAAAAATACTTGTTGCATTCTATCCAACTTGTAAAATTCGATTTTAGCCTATGCTTGACTTTTTCCAAAGATGTCCGAGATTTCCAATTGTCCAGGATTACCCCATCTTACCCTTTTTAAATGAGCATATTTACTATTTTGACAGTGATGCTGTGGTGTAGTGGATAGTGCAGCTGCCTTGAAATATGATGTTTGTGGGCTCAAATCTTTGCTGACAGGATACTTAGACAAAGGTAGTGTGCACCGGAGGGGGCCTGTTATGTAAATGTGTGGACTAGTATGCACTAGAAGAGAGTGTATATTGAGAATACATTTTTTTAATTTGTCATAGAAATTGACCAATTAGAAATGACCAAAAGTCACGTATTCAATATGTCTTTAAAATTGACCAATTGCAGATATTTAATCGCAGAATAGATTTAAAAGGTAAAATGCTGTCAATGGTAAAATTGCCAGTACCTATTAAAAAGGTGACTTGGCAAAAACATAATGCTCTATGTACACCCCCTTATCTTTGCATACTATTTAACCAACCATACATTTCTTGCATGTTGTGAGCATTATTGAAAATTTTGTCAGCAGCTACAAAAATCTTGGCTCAAGTATGTCACTAGTAACACATTTTCTTCTCTCGCATTTGGATTTTTCTCCTATTATTATGGACAAAATAAGCAATGAACATGGTGAACAATTTCATCAAGAGATCAAAAAGATGGAAATGCAATATCGGGGTAGAACATCATGTCAAATTGTTGTTTGTTTTTGCAGTGAGAAAGTGGCACACAGCATAAGTGCTAATCAAAATGGACAAAGCATTTTTAATGATATCTTGTGCGAGTTTTTGGAAACATTATATTTTACTCGTATTACCTTTTTCTATATGACGTGACCTAAAGTTTGCTTAGTTTTATTACAAAGATGTGCAAGATAACTAGACAATACAGTTGCTGGTGTTCATGAAAAATTTATTATATTTTTGTTTCGTTTTTGAAAATAATTTTTCTTAAAAATTCAAATAACTAAAAGACTTGATGGGTCAGAGCAAAGATCGTGGCAGGTTTGGACTCAATGCCCAAAATTCACCCTAGAACATCTCTTACCTTGCCAGTAGCAAAAATTTTGTTGCCCACTGTTGTCAACCTATACAATGAATTGTTTCTTCCTGCAACAAAAACAGTTTAAATTTTTTTCCTAAGTTGGCTATTGGAAAATTGGGCAAACGTTTGGGGTGGTCAGATGTTAAAATTGGTTAACTTTAATATTTTCTTAATTTAAGAACTACTTCATGAATTATTGTCTAGCTAACATTTGGCACCATTTCCTTCTTAACTTTTATTCTTGTTATTTTACAATTTTTGTCTTCTCAACAGTTGATAACTCCCAATTTTTGCCCATCGTTCTAGCTAAAATATTGGAAAAGACTTCATTTGTTTTCAAAAGGTGCAGCTCATTCATAAAAGTAGTAATGGAAGCATCCACTCCATAGCAATCTAATCATGGCCTAAGAGGCATTGTGATATTATAGTGGCATCAATTTTTTTCAACCTGATGGTAACAGCCAATTTTAAATAGGGGATTTTACACTTGATCATGACTGCAGTTTCAATCCAACTGTGAGCTTTACTGCAAATGCCAGTTCTGCTCGATCTTGCGTCATGATATAATGTTTTGATTGCCAATGCTCTGGCTTTTGGCATTTGTATAAACACTCAGTAAACCTTATTATGATGCTTACTGTCAATTTTATTTCTTAGAATAAAATGCCATTTTGTTTGGGGGTCTAAATGATGGCTAAATGATGTCAATTTGTTTGTCGTCTTCTTGTGTTAGATGGATGCCAGCTTTTAGAACAGTTTTTCAACTTTTTCAGACCATTAACTATTGGTGCGCCAGCAAAAGTACTGGCAGACTCAACATACACAGTATGAAGTAGCAAAACTTGTCGCAGAATCAATTTGTTTAAACTTTTTGCTTACAGAGTCAATGAGAACTTAGTCTCTGAACTTGTGTGCAAGTTTGCCAAAGTTTAGATCAACGGCAGTCAGTCCTCATTTAATACCATGATTACCCAATACTATTATGGGGTGAGAAGTGCGATCAAAAAGTATGATTGTATCGTTGCAGTATAGTTATATGTAGTTACTACAATTAATATTGTTACATGTCACCACACTGCAAAACTTTGCATGTAGATTTACATTAGTCTGCGGCTTTAGGGTTAAAAGACAGTGTTCTGGCACAACTTGCTCTTTGATTTCTGAGAAAGATTTTGTCCATCAGTTTTTATGTGGTTCTTCAGTCCTTTTCTCACTTTTATTTTTGCAAAATTGGGTTTGACCAATCTAGAACTAGGTATGGAATTTACTAAGCATCCTGACTAAAGTTTAATGGAAAAGATATTGAAATAAAGATTATTTTGGGTGGATTGGTCACGTTCAGGGCAAAAATAGTAGCATTTTAACCCTGTATTAATGTGAAAATGCATTAACTCCTATTGTGATTAGCCTTTGAAGATTGAATTATGCCTGATTTGCAATGACCTCACAATAAAAAGAGATTTTCGCAAACAGAAAGCATACCGATAGTGCCTTGCTGAGAATACAAATTTTTATGATGAATTTATTATGATAGAAGTATTATGTAGTAAAATTTTCAAATGATCTACTTTTTTGATGTCCTTGGAAGCCATCTTCATTAAGACTTGCCTTCTGGAAAATTTATATTTAACAGTTTTGATTATGTCTGCAGGTTATTTTTAAGTTAGTTTTGTTTAAAGGAGTAATGGCTGCCACTAGTGGTGGTACAGAAGCCGAAATTGAGCAAATTCAAGAAATTACGGATGTAAACATTTTGCATGAATACATCTTAAAGCTTGTAACGTTAGTTTTGGAAGATGGAAAAAACTCACCATATCCCTTGGTAAAATGTCTGAAAGATCCTTTAAACGTGAATTTAATGAAAAAATTTCTTGGGGAAATCCAACCACGAACTTTGATGATTGAAAGGCTTTCAGCAAAAGGTTAATATTTTTGAGCACATGGATTTATTTTTTGATTTCATCTCAATTTGATGCCGTTTAAGCAACGTGATGAAAAGTTTTCTGATTTGTTACACACTTTGTGCAAGCTAGCTCGATTGTTAAGCGTTTGGTTTCATTAACAATGTTGCTGTCTAGTTAGTATGAAATGCAGTGAAAAATGTACAAAAAATATCCCTGAGTGGCTATTGTTCTGCATCATGATAGCTTTGCTTCTGAACATGTTGCGGTTAGTGGTTGGGAAGTTTCTACTTGGTTTGGGTTGCTAGGTCATCCATCTGTTTTTTAAACACTAGTTTTGATATCAATAATTTGTTTTGTTAAGAAAGAGTACATTAAGAGTTTTAGTTTTAGAGTGTTGGGCTTCAGCAGTGGAAGCGTGCTCCTGTTAAATCAGCTTTAATTGGCTGGGATCTGCTAATTTTGCTGCCAAGTATGGTTATAATATGGAGGGAATTTTTGTGTGGGAAAGATCTCCAAAGTGCTCACACGCTGACTGGAGTTATTTTGGGATAAAAGGAACAATTGATTTTTGTGCTCACGTTTGTTTTTTTTTTTTTGATTGAAACTGGCTCAGATAGTTGAATTTGCAGTGTTTATGTTGAGCTGTTTTTTTAGCGGCTGTGCAGATGACGTTGGCAAAGTTAGGATTAGAACATGTTGAAAACTTTTTTTCATTGCAAACATAGTAATGGAAAGGTTTGGGAGATTGTAAAATGAGTTTGCTCTTTTTTGATCAAGTTTCTTTTGTACGCGTTGTTGGGATGTGCTGTAATATGAATTCGCAACGTTAGCTTAAAAGCACGTGATAGCTTCTTGGCTATGCTATATACTCCGAGCATTGAACTCACAGCCTTTCAGCAACAAGCTTTATACACACTGTATCCCGTTATGCTGTCTACGTCGTATTTTTTTAATGTTAATTATATTTACCTTTAGCTATTTTGCTTGTTTTCTACAAGCAGCATAAAATTGGTTGATTTCTTACAACATTCGCTCTGATATTTATTCACTAATCACTTCACTGAGTGTTTTGCTTGTTTTTCATACAGATGAAAGTGATGATTCAGATGATACAGAAGTTGATTACCTACTATCAGTTGATGTTCGTTATAGCAACGGAAAAGCAACTGGGTATGAAGTTGAGTTATTGTTTGGAAGCTGGGAGCTAGATCAGGCTTGTAATCTGCATTAACTTGCATTCCCCTTAGGTCATTTTTTGTTTCATTTTTTAACTAACTCAATCAAACAAATAAAATGATAAAATAGCGTAATTCATGAGAGATAATTCGTTAGACATTGAGCACAATCGGCGAGCTTTGTACGAAGATTATGCTGTTCAACTACCGACCAGGAACTGAATTGGACTAAAAAATTTTTACTAATTATTATTGTTTCAGTTTGGTTTTGATTAAGCGCGGAGCTGTTGTCACTGCAGACAAGTCGTTATCGTCTCAGTTATGCACCATCACTCTTACAGAAGACTCTCCATATGAAACCTTGCACTCCTTGGTCAGCTGTGCTGTTGCACCTTTCTTCAAGTCATATGTTCGTGAAAGTGGGAAGATTGACAGGTAAATGGCACAAAATTATTAACTGACCCACTTTTTGATGAGAAAAAAGATTCATAGTTTATGCATTAACGGGTACATCGCATCAAGCAAAGACTAACAGCAACATTCAGCAATTAATTTACGGAATCCTATGCTGTGTTATAATTGACAAATTTGCTTTAAAAACTTGCTGATTTTCACGTAAATCAATTTAAGCGACATCTACTACTACTCAAGGAAAGGTTTGGCTTCTCTAACTTTCTCTTACCGTGGTGCTGTTACCTTCTATAAGTGAGGATATCGTCTTTACTGATCCAAAGCATTTTAGATAAAAAATATTTTGATCTATGTTATACATTGAGGTACTGATCATACGTAAACAAATTTTATTCGTCGATTTGCATTGCTTTGGAAAACTGCAGTGGTATGTGCATGCATAGGGTCATTAATTAGACCTTTATTGTACCTTAAAGAGCTGGACGTAGATTTCAACGCTTGCATTGTCTAACCTCGTCGACGCTGTCATGTCCGTTTGTTGAGCATTTGTGATTATTTTGATTAAATTTGGGCTTTATATTGATTAATTTAATGCTTTTTATCGGAATAACCGCTCGCATAATGGTTCCAATTTTGAGCTATTAGTTAAACATCTAAAGAAATTATATTTTGTATGTGAATTATCGAATACGCAAAAGTTGCACGTATTTTTCAGGGAGGGGGACAAGATGGCTCCATCAGTTGAAAACAAAATCGCTGAAGTGGAAATGGGCTTGCTGCATTTGCAGCAGAATATTGACATACCAGAGATCACACTTACTGCTCATCCTAGCGTTGTAGCAATTATCAAGAAATGTCAAGCAGAAGGACGACGCGCTCGCGTGCAGGACTTTGGTGACAAAGTGGAGGATTCCACATACTTGAATGCATTGCAGACAGGGGTCAATCGATGGATTCGTGAAATTCAAAAAGTGAGACGTCATTCTTATTTAAGCTTCGACCTAACGTTTATGAATTGAATGCCTGAGCAAGTAATTCATCGATTCAAGCACATTTAACATGTTGGCGAAACAAGGCTACCATTTTTTGCTGACAAACTGCATTGTAAAACATTCCGACTTCTAGGTGACAAAACTTGATCGCGATCCATCGTCTGGTACTGCTATGCAAGAAATCAGCTTCTGGCTCAATCTTGAGCGATCCCTGCTCCGAATCCAGGAGATGAGGGAATCGCCAGAGATAACGTTGACATTGGATATATTGAAACATGGAAAACGATTTCATGCAACTGTCAGCTTTGATACCGACACAGGTTGTTACAAATTAGTGTTTTTGGTGCTTATTATTCCAGTTGTGATCGCTTGAAAATGAAATTTAAATCTCTGTTTTTTAGGTTGTTTACTTATTTTTTAGTGCTTAGCTTATTGTTGCTTGGGCAATTGTACTGTTAATAAGTTTTAGTGAATGGCAGAAAATAGTTATTGACCGGTTTGGAAATGATTGATCATTTTTGTTATTGATGATAGGTCTGAAGCAGGCAATTGATAAAGTGAATGACTACAATCCACTTATGAAAGATTTCCCTCTCAATGACCTACTTGCTGCTACTGAGCTCATTAAAATAAGACAGGTGATTCCGGTGTTATTGCAAAGTATGATATTTTGAAATAATATTTGTGCTATCCGATATGATTTGATGTTTTCTTTTCTTACTCTGTTCTTACCTATAAGCCAACTCAGTAACTGACTGTTGTAATGCATTGTTGTACGTCTTATCTTTGCTTTTCAACCCAGTGAAAACTTATTTCATGTCAAAACATAAAATTGCTGTAAAGACCTGCTTTGGCGTTGTTCCGCTTGATTGGCTTTGAGAAATTAGTGCTTGTTAGTATTAGCCATGCGAAGGTAATCATCGAAAGTGTGAGCGAGATTTGCCGTTTTGCTTACTCAGAAGTACAGGTCAAAATTACTAGGCCTATTACAGAACTTTCCAGCAATAATCGTGATTCAAAACTGTTTTAATAACAGGCTTTGGTTGCAATCTTTTCGCACATGAGGAAGATACGAAATTGCAAGCAATATCCAGGACAAAGAGCATTGAGTTTGATAGAAGCAATATCACGTGATTTGATGGGTCGTCTGTTAAAGGTACCAACTTCGCAGCCAATCTGGCTGTCCGCATTACTAACCTCCATACGTAAAAGCTATTTTATAAAAATCAAAAATCTTCCAACTTACTGGTAAATGGATTGCAGTAACTACGTAGGCAAAAGTATGTGAAAGGCCATACAAATATTTTATTCATAAGGTTACTAAATCAGCTATGTTTTTAATTATAAGACGGCCAATGTTTCAGCAATCATTAATCATGGAACCTTAATTGTTTCAACTTCACCTAAAATGTCAATACAAGTTTTCTCTAATCTTTCTACAAGCAAACAAACTGGTTGGTCATTTTGCTAAACCTTTATGCTCTTGGTTTGGTATACGTGCTTATCAACATTTAGTATCATTGCACTGTGCACATTGTTGGTATATGTTATATGAAGTTCTTTGCAAGTAATCTATTTGGTCATTTTTACATTTTAGATTATTTATGCACTTTTAGGTTCTTGGTACTCAACGGTTGATGCATATTTCTTATGATGAGTTCGAAAAAGTAATGATAGCAGCCTTTGACGTTTTTACAACGTGGGATGATGAATATGAGAAGTTGCAGGTTGGTTCTGCTTACCTTAATGATTTCGATACTCAGCGCACGGTTGTATTAAAAATTGGATTTTGAGATGAAGTGGTTATAGGCTTATGAATGATTCACGCATTGATTTTTATACTGCAGGTGTCTTGCAGAGATATGAGTCCTGGAGAACGCAGTGATTCATGGTTTCGCCAACTTTTTCACGATATTTGCAATAATGTTGCCCTCTTTAATCGAAAGGGACAATTAGTAAAAATCGCACGAAAGCTCTGGCTGACTGTAGCACGTCAAACACGCCGTGATTAGTAATTGTCTAATTTACTCTTTTGCTTAAAACTTCTTGCCATCGGGAATATCAGGCAAAACTTTGCAGGCAGTTAATCAACCTCAGCATTCTGATTTTCCTGGCTATTTACATCAAGGAGTTGAACTGCACCCACTCGGTCTGGAGAAAGTTTTTTTTGTGAGCGGCAGTTCAACATGAACATCGGCGGATACCTCACGTTTTCTGGTGTGGTGCTAGCTTTCTCTTGTTTTCTGTTCAATGGCATTTCAACCCTACCAATCAATTTTGCAAGCTTACTTACTTTCTGGCAGTTTGAAAATGTTGGCAGCTTAAAAGGTCTCAGTATGTTGCTGTGTAATTTTAACATTTACTGATGATCACTACGTAATATGCAATCGATTGGCTTGAACTTTAGCGATGCATTTGTCATCGCTTGTTAGCAAGCTAACTACACAAGCAAATAAAACTAATCTTTGGCGGTTCGTGTTACATTTTGCAAGCATTTATTCCAGTTTCATGAAGGGTTACTATTCTCAAAAAAGTTTAAAGGAAATTAAAACATTTAAAATTGATTTTCAACGAAAAGTGTCAGCTTCTTAGATATTTTCCTTTACTAGCCGACTTCACCGGCGTCACTTGGCAGGGCTGCCAATCAGTGTTGATAAGTTAGAAACACAGGTTAAGCCAGCTATACCGACTTCACCCAAAGATTATTTCTGATAGCTGTAATAAAAAGTTATTATAAATGGAGAGCATCCTCCTAATTTAGATCACTGTAATCTTGCATTAGGTCTGGTCTTACTTAGAAACTCTGTCGTTTCACGAATTTTATCGGTTCTTTTCAATAGGTCTAGGGGTGCAAAGTCAAAATAGGAGATGGGCCTTATGATCGCGGTCATTTTTTGATTACAAAAATTAATTATTTAGTGGTAAGCCTATTACGATTTGGCGTGACCTCCCTCGAAATGATATTTGTGTCGCCAACTTCTGTGACTGGATTTATGTGTTTTGATCGAACGTAGGTTAAACCTTCCTTATGTCGTTCTAGCAAGTGACCACCTAGTTGGCGAAATAACCCATTTTCACGAAAAAAGTCCTCCTCCACTGGTGCGATTTTACAAAGTGGTGCAGACCTGCTGACTTCCTTTTATATCCATTCCTCTCAAACCTCTGATCGTATAAACTATGCTCTGCTCCATAACTAAGATTGCGCTTACTCGCAAACAACCAATAGTTTCGGAAATTTATGTGCGTTTCCTATACTGAGTGCATGAGGACGTGAACTCAAGGACGTTAACGTCATTAATATATTCACAGGAATAAGCTATTAAGTAGTAATCCAACATCTACATTTCAGTAATTGCAATAGTTTAGGTTAAGGCTCGATAATCCACCGACCACGTTTCAAAGCTAAAGAAGATAATAAGTTTTTGTAAATCCTGTAAAATTTCACGTTATTATGCGACATTTTGTTTCGCTTTGCTACCCATAATATAAATGTCTTCGGGGTTAACACACCACATGACTACTACAGAGGTATTCCTACGTGGAATCCATCTGCAATTCAATATATTTTCATATTTGCCATTTCATTATTAAAAAAGCAGATTTGAACCAGTATGCCAGTGCTATAGTGTTTGATTGCATTTTAACGGTTAGCATATCAGTTATACGCTTTGCTGTCACCTTTGCTTACAAAATGATAAGTGTATAACAAGTACAGTTGCTGCCGGCAGCTGTTTCACTAGAAAGTGGTATCAGATAACATTGTGACGTCACTTGTCCATTAAGACCAAGCAAAGCTTTTTAGAATATTCAAAAAACACTTAAAAAAAGCATGTTTAAAAGGTGCCAAATCGCTTATTGCGTCATGGATAAATTTAACTTGTTTGAGAATTATTTTTATTGGAAGCAAAATGTTAATATCTTCAGAAAAAGCTTTCAATTGCGTTACAACGGTCAATGTTTTTTGAAAAAATAAAAAAACAAATTTGACTATTAATCGTTGATTATGACAGTATTTTACTTTCTGAAGAGTTGAAGTTAGTTGTGGTTGATAGGTCGGGTGGTAGCTTCCGTTTAAACAAAAACCCGTTTTCCTTCGTCAAAAATTGCAAATTAAAAAATCATCTTTGATTGTGACCTCATCATGAGGTCAGGACCTCCTTATTTCTCTCGCCCATGTAATTTCAGAAGATGATCAATCGTACCAAATTTTATGCTTGTACACCCACACTGAAGAGCGCTTTATGACAGATAAATGATCTTCATGACTCAACGCAATTTATCTTGTAGCGGTTGATCTGCGTAATTAAACCGATTGGTTGGTGTAATGGGTAGAGCCTTCGCTTCGCACTAGGTAGACCGGAGGTCGCTGTCGTTATCTGGAAATAACAAAATACTTAAAAATGATTTTCACAGCTTCCCTGTTTGGCGTTCCGCTTGAAGTGATAGCGCGGAGGAGAAGTCGGCAAGTGCACTTGTGTCCTTGGGAAAAGCGCTTAACGAGATTCCTGAGTCTTTATGTGGCAGACAGACGGTGGGGCCGAACAGTCTAGCCGTCGTGTTGGCCCAGTTTGACTGATGACATGCGAACTAAGGTTAAGCTCATACGCATAAACGAATCAGCCCAAACGAAATTGTAAAATTGCTCCTCTGTTTGCAAGCTTATTGCTTTTTCGTGAGAACTCCGAAGTGTCGATCCAGTTTACATTAAACAGATTTGAACTGATGAATTATTTAACGACAATTTGCTGTCGTGTTGTGTAATTGTTTTGGCTTCCCCGTTTATTTCATTTAGTTAGTGCTGGTGACATGTAATTTGGTATTTCGATTCTCATTACATGTTTTTAGAGCAATAGTGCTGCAAGTAGGTTATCCTTCATTAATTGTTTTATTGGATTAACAGGGGTTGATGAGAGACATTCTGAAGAAGAAGAGAGATGAACAAAAGAAGATGATATGGAGACTTACTCCTATTCACAAGAAGCTGCAGGGAAGGTGATAAAAATAACTTGTGTTAAAAACTGCAATTGTGATGCTGAGAGCAACTTTGTAATGTTATTCAATGGCATATTATTACTAATACAGTTCATATTTACAACTAATCATATGCGTATTCTGTTTAACCTCTGATCAGTAGCTGAGCTTTAAATTGTGAATGTTTGCTTGTTGCAAGTACAATTTTTTTTGAATAGAATGTTTCTTTGGAGCACAGCTTTGTGCAATCAAGAGCTGTACTGTATTGCATAGTTAGGGTGTTTTGTCGCACAAAAAGTTATGTAATTGCCAATGGGCTGAAAAACGTAGAACATCGGTTGAACACTTCGTGAATCAGCACATTATTGGTGCATTCCACAGCCATATTTATTCACCAGGTTGGATCATATGAGGAGGTTTCGTCGTCAGCACGAGCAGCTGCGGAGTGTAATCATCAGAGTGCTGCGACCGCAGAGAACGTCGTCAGTATCTGGATCAGTCCCTACCACCCCCGACGGAGAAGGGAGTCCGGAGAAGAAAGTAAGTTGGTTTGTTTGTTTCTTGTGCGTGTTTAGAACTATGCCAGTGTGATAGGTTACATCTGGCTTGTTGCAAAAGTTAAAACTTGCGGGTTAATTATTATTGTTTTGTGATTTGTAACAATAAAAAACTAGTGATATTACCGTTTCGAAATGTCACAGTTAGTAATTTATAAAAATGTTTGACAAAGTCCGTGTCTATGAATGTGTGATGTGATGCTAAAAATAATTTGAATCAGATGACCCTTGCCTTAATGGAGACGAGTGATGCTGCTGCGATCGAAGAAGTGAACCTTGCGTATCAGAATGTGAAGGAAGTTGACTGTTTGGATGTTAATAAAGAAGGTTTGTGAGGACATAGGAATCTCAAAGAAATGCATGAGTTGTATTGGAATCATTTAGCCTTTTATCGATTTAAAAAACAGATCAAGTCCAAATTAGGCACATATGCATCTTCATCAAAATAAGCCTTACTTGTCACTGCATGTCCTTAGCTTTTCCAAATTGAGGTTTTTGACAAGATCTTTCTGTTATCACTCACGATTGTTACCATTGATTCGGACATTAACAAGGCATGCCTTGGCCTTCAATGATCGATTACTGGTAGATTTTTAGTATAGCTATAAAAGCTAATCTTTATGTTACACATTGATTATGGTGACTGCTATTATAACATCTTCAAATGTTTTCCTCCTCATCACCAGGCACTGATGTGTGGGATGAAGCAGTGCGACGATACAATGAACGGATCGATCGCGTTGAAGCGAGGATAACTGCGCGTCTTCGTGATCAGCTTGGTACTGCAAAGAACGCTAATGAAATGTTCCACATATTTTCAAGGTAATCTTATTTGAAATATTATCAAATCGCCAGGATTGAATGTGAGGATTTTGCATAGAATCTTGTTTAGCTTTGTAGTTGGGATAAAATTTTTATAATGTTATTGTGTGTTTTCTAATATTGCGATTGTACTGACTGTTAACGCGATACAATAATATGTATTTATTACTTCAGTGTAACCAATATGATTTCTTAGATTCAACGCATTGTTTGTTCGGCCTCACATCAGAGGAGCTATCAGGGAATATCAGACGCAACTTATACAAAGGGTAAGCTGGCATAATCAGTTTTCCCTAATTATGCTTGATTTTGACAATATCTTATTGTGTCGTTATATTTTCCCATCCTCTTGCTGGGATAGAAATGCGGCATGAAGTGGTAATTTAAAGTTTCGCCGCAAACCTAATCAAGATTAGGTTAGGTGAAAGCGGCAGCTCATTTCGAAGCAGTCATGATTACAAATTGCAGACTGGTAGCTCCATCATCAGCAAGGCGGACTGCTATTGGTAGGTGCCCGAAATTCGCCTCATACGACATGCTGGGTGATCAGCTTCACTATGCTAACCCGTTAGTTGGCCTCATACGACATGCTGGGTGAGGAGCTTCACTATACTAACCCGGTGAAGCGCTGGCGGACACTATGTTAGTTACCGGTAGTTGCTGAAGGCCCATGAAAGATCATAACTTGTTCAACTCAACGAACACTTGATTTACTACTGTGATAACGTAAAAGGACGATCACTTGTCAGTTTTCCGTATTCTCCATTCTGTATTGCCTTAAGAATAGATTCTGGTTAATGTCCAGTATTCTTACTGTATAGTGTATGGTTCAAAATTGTTATAGAATATCGTGATAGACTTTGCTATTCATCTTTCTTCTCAGTGTCTCCATTTACTGCAGCATAACTTAATTTGAGCTTGGCAATTTTAATTTGTGTGTTGGTTTTATAGGTCAAAGATGATATCGAGTCACTTCATGAGAAATTTAAGAAAGGCTACGCTGGAAGTAAAGATGAAGCTTTATCTCGGAAGCGTGATCTTCCTCCTGTTGCATCTTCCATTATCTGGGCTCGTCAGATTGAGAAGAAGCTAACTGCTTACATGAGGAGAGTGGAAGATGTGCTGGGAAAAGGTAGGTTGTTAAGAATAAGAGCACGAAGTCGTACGGGTCTATGCCTATAGGATGTTTTTATTTTAAACTGATAAATGAACATAACTATGTGGGTTGCCTGCATAAAAGTTTGCATGCCTCCGCATTAAATGAAAGATTTTTCCCTTTATAAGCTAATGTTTTTTTTAGCTGTGGGTGATTATTGTTTAGTTGCTAAACAGCACGAGCTAAAGCACAATTAGAATATCTTTAGCGGAGTAAAACTAGAAATGCTTCGTTGTACTCTCGTAAGATTATGTAAGTGATTGCCCTAATACTGTGATTTTTTTGATTGGTGTTGATAGGATGGGAAAACCACGTGGAAGGACAGAAGTTGAAACAAGATGGTGAAAACTTCAGGAATAAGCTCGATACAAAATTGATATTTGAAGAATGGGCACAGAAGGTAAGAAGCATTAAAAGCATGCTTGTCTATGCTGCAGAGCTAAAAATGTTCGGCTCATAATACAGAAGTGGTTCATGACAAAGGATCTAGATAAAAGTTTTAACTAATATGATACTCTGCAGGTGACATTGCCGTATTATCAGCATCGGTAGTGAAAATTGCAGCAAATTATTCAGCTTAATTATTTAATAGTGGTAGAAACTGTGAATCTATTGTAATATATAAGATATTGATTGAAAAAATTTTTCTCAAGAGACTCTTTGGTTGCAAAAAAGCCTCTATGGTTGTATACGTGCAACAGCTTAATTGTTAAATGTTTCAAATTTACCAATGCTGCTAAAAAGATTTTATCGCAGACATTTGAACTAAGCAGGAGTAACAAGTTGTCTTCTTGTTTATGCAACATCTGTAGTAAAGTCGAACTTGTGCGGACACTGAACACATAACCTTACGCAAGATTGCAAGCCAGTGTGTTATCGCACTCGGCTATACGACGTACGATGTCGCACGTTCGTACGTCTGATTAACAACAATCGTATCTCAGGTTCAACAGCGCAACATTGCTGTGAGTGGACACATTTTCGCGATCGAAACAACTCGTGCTCATCGCACAGGACGGGCTGCTGATGGACAGAAAATACTGAGACCTAGAGTCAATTTTCAGGTAAAATGTGATGAAAAGTTTTCGAACCACATATTATGGAGCCAAACCGATAGAAGTATCAAGCAGTTTTGCCTTAAATCATCTTATTTTTTGAAATACATGAACCTTTGGTTTGAAAATGAGACGATTTTGATTTCACGGTAAACATTTGATGCTGAGAATGCAGATACTGCAATAGTTGTTCTTTGATTTATATACCCACCATGATACAAGTTTGTGTGTCAAGTTGACTTCTTTTTTCAAGCCTGAAATCATCACTCTGGCAAAAGAAGTTCGAAATTTGAAGTGGCTGGGATTCCGAATTCCGCTTGCTATCGTCAACAAGGCTCACCAGGTGCGTTCATGGTTCAGTGTGTGCTGTTTTGAAATGATGGTCTCTGCAGAGAATGCAAGTATTTTTAGCAGACCCTCTTTGGCTACATTGTTGTGTCTTTCGAAAAAACATTTTATTGCCATCTCCCTGCATGGTTGTACTGCTTGTGATAGATATTTGTTTTATGCCAGAAATACTAGCTACCTTTAATCAAGCCCACATGTTCCAATACACCCAAAAAATTTTTTTTCTAATGATCGGAAGAAAAATGTATAACTCTACATTCGGACTATTTTTCATCTGACTGGTTCCTCGTATTTTATTGCTTAGTTTTATCATTTCTTGTTAAGTATATTTTTTAAAGGTTTTCGGTATTAAATATAGGATAGTAGGGTGATTGTTTACGTTGGTGAAAGTAACAAAGCACTTGCTGTGATTGCGCAGGCTAATCAGTTGTATCCATTTGCTGTGTCGTTGATGGAATCGGTGAGGACTTACGAGAGTGTTTTGAGGAAGATTGAAGAACGTCCCGGAATCGCACCTCTGCTAGCTCAGCTCAAGAAAGATTTGCATGCTACATTCATGGAAGGTTAATTGCGACAATTTAAAAACATAATTAGGCTTTCACTGTTGTGCAGGTGTTGTGTTATACACGGCAAGCATTTTGTTAATTTGCCAATGGTTACCATATGGCCCAGAAAACCATCTGCTGTTCTATAACTGCGATCTCGATTTTCATGTTTGAGACGTATTTCTTTGCAAGTAGATCACCTTGTTCCTCGAAGGTTTATATTTTCACTTTTAATCAATTAAAAAGCAGCGTCTTAAATATTTTTATTGTGGAGCACCGTATGGCTATAGAGTTCCGCATTGATGCTGTGAATGTCTGCCTCAAACTCAAATATTGCGTGAAATCTTGATCAGCAAGCGGCACTGAAATTATTCATGCGTACTAGCTTAAGTTCTGTTTGCGAGCGTTTGATCAGAATGGGCCACTCCGACGATAGGCTGTTAGGCCCTACCACCAGTCTGCTACAAAATCGAAGGATTTTCCTAAGGGTATTACAAAAGAACTTGTCCGCTTACTGAATTAAAGATGCCTTTTTGGCATATAACTGGTAACTTCTGCTGGAGGTTTTAAATCTGAATTGTGTTGAAGCACAGAACAAATCAACTTTTAAGTTCAGGTAAGCAGGCTTTTTTGGAAGTAATAGAAAACTCGAACATTTTAGTGCATTGCATTTGCCTGCCTTGAACTACCTCACTCTTTTTCTCCGTTTTCTCGTTGAGATAGCTGCTCTAGTGATGTAGAATGTGAAGCGTTTTGAAGCGTGCTCACATCTCGAAAATCTTGCCCCATAATAATGGATATACTAAGGGATCAGTTTATGTAGGAATTCAGCTGGTGTGGGAATCATACAAGCTTGATCCATACGTGCAAAAGTTTGCGGAACAAGTGTTCAATTTCGAAGAGAAAGTTGAAGAGCTGTTGGAGATGGATGATCAAATCAGCGCTGAAGTCCGAAGCTTGGACACTTGCCAATATAACTTTCATGTATTCTCGCAAATCATTGGTTAGTGCTGTCACTTTTTTCTCGAATTTATTTTTTTGTGAGACATTTTGGAGCAAAATTTTTTCGATACTCGGCTATGGTTTATCTATATTTTTTTAACTTTAAGCTGCCTAATGTTTAAAAATGGATAAAATATGCAAGAACTTTTGCCTTTCTAGCTTTATAAAATTTTGAACGTATGGTAAAAGTCCTGTGATCTATGCTGCTTGTGACGCGTAAAAGGTCTTGACCTACAGGGTGGATGAAAAGGTACTAGGCATTAGAAATTTTTTTGTACTTTTTTTTTATTGTCACTGAAGACATCACAAAAACAGTTTTTTTCCGATTGCACTTCGGTTGTTACGTATTTTCTAGATGATTGTAATGATATTTGCTGTATGGTGATAGTATTTTCCAGATGGCTGGTTTTCAGGAGCAAGCTGAAACAACAGTACGCTATAAAACTCGTATAGCGTTATTTTTGATCAAAATTTTAAGTTATTTTGTGGTGTCCAACCTAACCCATTTGTCGATATGGGGGCTCTGCTGGAGGTCATGGATTGGGACAACTTTCCATCGCCTGGACCTGAGGTCGTCTTTAGGGTGAATTTTGACATGATAGGGTGAAGTGAGATGTAAGGAGTCGAGTGACCGCAACATTCTCAGTTATGGAGAAATGGGCTTTCAAAAAGAAGGCTGTGTCAGTTGCAACCAAACTACAGAGAATTATCGTTTAGAATTTTACTTTTCCTTGGGGACTTGCACAACTGATAAATTAAACTTGTTCTCAGTCCAGTTGCATATTTCAAATTGGTGCTTTACGTTTTTCCAGGTCAGATTCAAAAACGAGTGGATGATTTGAATCTTCATTCCTTCTCCAACTTGACAGTCTGGGTTCGAAAACTTGACCAGACTGTGGAAGAGAAGCTATCAGCTCGATTGGAAGCTGCTTTGCTAGCATGGAACGCGGTCAGTGGTTACTGTGTTGTAGTTTTGCAACAGCTATCATTTTGATAATGATTCTAATTTGTCATCACTTCAAGTCAAGAGACATCGATTAGAAACATCAAATTTGAATACATTGTGGTTTTTGTCTTATAATCGTAAAGTTGTATTTCAACCTCAATTTCAATTTTTGAAGCCAACTCTGATGATTTAGATTGGTGTGGCAGACACCAGTCTAAACTACCGTTTTCAAGGTCTGCACAAGGAAAAAATAAAACTTCAATCCAGCTTTTATCCGCAATAACTATAAGGTTTTTGAGATACTTTTGTAAACTTTAGTTTGGATTGTAATTCATGTGTAAGTGCATGATAGCTGGTATTTTAACTGTATAATTTTTAGAAACAGCTGCCAAAAATAACTTTCAAAAACTGGTGATTACAAAAACTGTGTGTTTTGGAATCATTATCATTTCTATAAACGTTTTTAAATCAAATTCATGATTGTTGAGACTACTTTTCATGGTGCCACTTGTAATTCAGGCGTTGCTTGGCAACAAGCAAAACAAGAAAGAGGAAGAAGATGGGGGCATGGGTGAGGCTGATGGCGATGGGGCCAGCAAGCAACAACACAAGTTGGGCGGGGATCCGAAATTAAAGCAGTTGGTATATGAGATGAGAGTAAAGAATCAAGTGATATATGCTTTCCCAAATATCAACATGATCATGAAGGTAAAGTTTAATGTTTTGTACGCTTATGCAATTGCCATAAATATTCTTCACATTGCAATTTATTAAACCACTTGATTATTCAGTTGTTAGGTATTTTATTCCGGTTGATTTTTGCAGCATCAGTTAAATATTTTTATTAATATTGAAGATCATGACAATTACTTTGTTTTGGATAAGACATAAAGAGTTATGTTGCAGTTGGGCTATGTCTTATCTTCAGCTACTTGTATAATTTATTTTTTAATTATGCTCTTGGAGTTTATACGGCAAAGAATATAATGCAACTTCTTTTGATTGAAAGCGGCTGCCATAAAAAGCGAGCGACTTGCTTTCACCAAGAATGAATTCAGTTATACAGCTGTGCAATGCTGAATATTATTCTGAAGTATAGGGGTATCAGTAAATAAATTTCCTGATATTAATTTATTCTTAATCAATTTGACAATGCTACGAATAATTGCCAAGTATTAGATGCAACGACCATTAAAAGCAAAAGTGAGAACAAATGTGAATTGTCTGATGTCTGCTGTACTACTAACAGTATTTTGATGCCTCAGTTCATTGATACAGTTGCCTTTATTTTGCAGGAACTTATTCACGATCTTCATGCATGGGAGAATCATGTGCTGCGTCTTCCTCGTATTTTGAGCACCAGATACCAGGTTTGATTTTCGCCCCCGTATGCATATTTTATCTAATGTTCTTCGTGATGCATTCATAGTTAGTGGTATTTTATCAAAGGGGATATCTCATCTGATGTGATATTGCTGTTGGTGTCACGCAAAGACAAAATAATTGTGTAAAATCAGTATGAAATGAATCTATTTCGACATTTAAGTATCTAAATATTACATATAAATACGCGCCTCTTCTAAAATAGAACTTTGCCAAGTTAATGTTAAGTTTTATTTTTGAAAAGACTTCTAGTTATCGAATGAATTCAACATTTACTACTAGGATTGTCCTTAGGTTGGAGCTGAACATAAACTGACGGATAAAGATCTTTATTATCGTGAATGTCTCACCAAGATGCCATCCGGACCTGTCGCGATGCAGAGATGCTACGAGTCCATCATTAATCTGTATGATGAGGTGAGCCGAGCGTACTATGATGTTGCTATGAAGTGCATTGTGGTTTTACGTGTTTCTGATACCACGCTCGGTTAAGATGAGCAACTACCTCGCAGTTTTCGTGTTGAATCGATCTCGAAAATGTCGATCTTAGTCAATTTGAAGGTTGAGTCGTTTGCGGACCACTTTCGTTACGAAGCGTTTGCATGTTTGCCCGATTGTAAAAGTTTTTGTCATGGGGAAAGTTTTATCCGTTGCAAGGTTCATTTACCCTAAATATCATGATAGATAATTAATTAACCCATGTAAAAGAGCAAGTAGCACTTGAATTTTTTAAAATGATTTTTCGTAGCGCTCTGCTTGTAATGATGACTTTTCGGTCTCAAAACTTTATGCACTAGCAAACAAGCTTTCTATACGCTCCAGGACGGACTTGCGTATTCAGAGACGCAGTCGTGTTTAATTGCAATGAAAAGACAAGTTAACGTGGTAGGACGGGCGATCGTGACAACTGACGAGATTGACGTGCGAGTTAAAATTGGTGGTTTTTTCGGTAAATGGGTGGTTCTACATGCTGCTGCGCCTGTGCCTAAAGACGGCTGGTCGTGCACTGATTTTTAATTTTAACGCGTATAAATGCATGCGATGTCAACTGTTGGTAACCTACCCAATGCCTGCCGTACCAGCGAGGCAAAGAAATACTGGTTGCATCGTGGCAACTTTGAAAAATATCGCTATGACGATGGGATCACTCTTACCGTGGTTGTTAGGGGTCACGAACCGAACTTAGCGCATCGACATGGCTAAGCATCTGTTCAAACTTGGTGGTTGAAAATGAAGTTTCCGCAGCGATGCCATCTGTTCACTGAATCAAGAATAGATATTTTTACTTTACTTGGAAACTTTGCTCAGGTGTCAGAGTATGTGAAGGAGTGGTTGCAATATCAAAACTTGTGGGACATGCAAGCTGAACGACTGTATGAGAGGTTGGGGACTGACATTCAAACATGGCAGGTAAGTCGAATATGTTGTTGCATTTTGATCGTTCATCGTTTGAACTTGCACCAATGCACTTGATCCTGAAAAAGATTCGATGCAAACAGCGTCGTTTACGATAACTAAGATCCCTTTATTTTTAAATTTTAAGTTCGAAACTGCCGTATTGACAAACTTCGCATCTAGCTGATGATGTTTTTACATTAATGTACGTGATGTTTTTTTCTTTAATAACGTTTTACTCCAACCATAATGTAGCTTTAACTAAAATATAATACTTAATCAATTTTTGTCGAAAATTTTTACCACTGTTGTGGATTTAACTACTGCGCTTTTGCCTATGGGTAAAATGTAAATAATGCGTCCTGATTTTGATTGACTAATCACACACTGATATTATTTAACTAAGGATTTAGTGATATTGGTTACCTGGTATCACTTTGTTGTTCAGGAGCTGCTTGTCGAGATCCGGCGACGTCGAGCCACTTTTGACACACTTGAGAATTGCAAAGTATTTGGTCCTGTCACCATTGAATATGCAAAAGTACAAGCAAAGGTCAATCTCAAATATGATTCATGGCATAAAGAAGTGCTTTCCAAATTCGGTCAACTTATTGGACAGGTATGTAACACAATCTATTTAAAATATAAATGCTTTTTACTGAGGATTCATGTGATGAAAACGATACCAGTTTCAGTTTTTTTTACAAAGCTTTTTTTGGCTGCGTCAAAAAATTGGTAATTAGATTTTTCTCTAGATCTTTAGTGTATGCGATAGGACGTCCACTTTTTTTACTTTGTTTCCAAATCGTTTTGTGGATATGATTTGGTGGGTACTAATTAACTACCAATGACGAAACAAAAATTTTTTTCATATCTTACTCCAGAGGGGCCGATGGGATGATATCTAAATCCCCGGATTTTCCGTCGGCGATAATATGACCCTAATAAATTTTATTGGTGGGAATTATTGTAAGCATGCTACAACATGAACGCCTTTTTCTCCCAATATTGAAACTGATACTGTTGACCATTAAGAGTAGAATTTTTTCCAACATAGCAGACTTAAAAAAATCAACGATTGAAAAAATAAGTTAGTACCAAAACGGAAGCACTTCTGAAAACGATTGTACATTTGTCATATCTTTTCTCATAGACTTTATACTGAAGCGTTTCGGGGTAAAATACAACGAAGCTTATTTGTAACCGCTCGAATCATTTTAACAGATACCGAATTACGCCCAAAAGCTTCTCTAGTACATGGTTTGCATTACTTTCTGGCGTTTTTTTACATTACCGTAAGGGTAAACAGTAATAGGCTGTTGGAGAGTTGTATAGTTAACGTTTCTGTTCTTGTATATTTAATGCACAGCTGACTTGCTCATTGTATACTTGCGCTATCTTAAGGCTTTCTCCGGTGCTTTTTGTGGTAACTTGCTGCTGTCTTACACATATTTATTTTTATCGCGTCTTTTCAGAACTTAGGGGTCACCCATTAACGTAATTTGTAGTTACCTCCTGAATGCAATCCATGCAACTTAAGTATATTATGTTTACTTTGTAGTTGGTATATTTGCACCCATTTTACCACTATCACTCTCAATCATGATAAATTTTCACTTCCTGCCGACCTTGGTGCCAATATCAACGTAAAATTGACTAAACGTACTTTTCAATTTGATATTTAAATACCACAGTAAGTGAACGAAGTTATCGACCATGCGAGATAAAAGATTGTTGTCGAAGCTATGAAGTGCTAGAACTCGCTAACTTTCACTTTTGAGCAATGTTAATAATTTCGCACTAATAATACTAGTATAACTACCATTTGGATCATTTCATGTGCATTTGATAGTTTGATCGTTGATTTAGGAAAAATATTTATGTTACAAGTATGTCCAATTTTTTACAGTGTTATGATTGAAATCAATCCATTATACCTCTAGAAAGAATTCTAGACTGCGGAGGCCATTCACGAGCAAACCTTATCATGCTTGCGTGGGTTCTCAAATGAACTGTCGCAGCTACGAATATTAAACTGATCCTTTATTTTTAATAATTTTTTTATTTCTGCTTTTTAGAACATGTACTTAAAATTTCGTTAATATGTTTTCACTGAATCTTGTTTCACGACGAGCAAGCTGCATCTTTTTCCTACTCCCACACTAGCATCCACAACTCCATTCGTTACAACGATGTAAGGTGGCAACCGGCGCTATGGTGTAGTGGATAGAGCGTCCGCTTTGCAGTCGGTAGACCTGGGGTTCATTCTCCTTGTCGAGTCATACCAAAATACTTTTAAAAATGGTATTCACAGCTTCCCTGCTTGGCGCTCAGCATAAAAAAGATATAGTATGGAAAACAAGCTGGCAAGCTGGCTTGTGTCTTTGGGCAAGGCACTTAGCGGAATGTCTCCATCTTTATGTGGCAGACAAGTGGCGTACCCATACTTCGCCTGGTTACAAATGTGAAATTGCTAACCCAGCATGTCATAAGAGGCGATTCTTGGGTACCCACCAATGACAATCCACCTTGTTAATGGTGGGGCTACCAGTCATTCATGACTGGTTCGAAATGAGCTTCCATATTTCCCCTAGCCCATTTCAATTAGGTTGACGGCATCCACCTGAATTGCCGTTCGTGCCTTACCTCCATCCAGAGGAAGAGGAGGGGTAATTACAGCAACACATGTAAGGTGGTCGTTTTTTAAATTCTCTTCACTCATTAGCTTGCTTCTGACTCCAAAACACAGCCCTATTGTCTTTATTTTTGTGTTTCCCTTCATATTTTTTGCAAACTCGCATTGTACATGAAGGTATAACTTGAACTCATCCGGAGACTCCTTGAAATTTGTATTCCTGATGTATTCTACTTTACTCAGAAATAAACAGTCGTACGTACAACTTAGAACAGTTTTACATCATAGCATAACAGTCCCAAATTGTGGGTTATGAAGTATCATTCAAATGCAAGTCAAAGAGATGAAATATGAAAAATATTGGATGATACCCTTGTTTCAAATTAACTCCATCAGTGAAGGACAAAAGACTATCATAATGATAATAGAAAAATTTGCTCAAAAATGATCACCAGCACCATACGATACCATACAGCAATCTATTACATCATGTCAATAACCCGCCACCGGTTTCGACCTTATTGGGTCTCATCAGGCGGGTGTAAAAAACACTCAACAATAAACATGCTGAAAAAACAAATTTGCCATTGGGTGCAAAAAAATGCAATATAAAACAATATGATACAGCAATATCTATATCATGGGGATCACATTCAAGGACACACACACACACACATGACACGGACAACAAGTCACATCGGTAAGTCCTAATAGGGGTGCAGGATCATTGTCAAGACTTAACAGTTTATAAAATACAGGAGTTGTTAGTTGCTAGTTAGCAATTTTCAAGGCTACCGTGGAGCACGAAAGCAGTCAAAGCTGAAAAGTACGTTCAATCTTCAAAGCTTTCAATGGGCCGTGGCATTGTTCATTATAGGTATCAGGAATTTTACTTGCTAACCAGTGGTTAATAGTAGTTGGCAGTAGGTGCCATAACCCTTAGAAATAAACAGAAATTACTTTAAACTGCATTGGTTATTTGGGCTATCTATTCATCAGACTTTCTTTGATCTTTGCAGGAAATGGCCACGTTTCACGGACAAATTGGACGATCTCGTACTGAACTCGAACAGTCATCGGTGGAAACAGCGAACACGTCGGATGCAGTCGCTGTCATCACTAATGTGCAATCACTCAAGAGAAACATGAAGACGTGGGAGAGACAGGCATGACCAGTTTTTATTTGCAGTGTTTACAAAGTTGGTACAGAAAATCAATCAATGCGTCTTGTGCAGAAGCCAGACAGTGAATTAGTAGTGCCGGTAAACTCTTGACAATCTTATAGCAAAAGTTTTCTGTCTCACTGCTTGCAAAGTAAGAAAACAGAATCAAGGGCGCCACTCTCATACTAACTTGGTATTTTAAGGGATGAAAGTTTGAGTACTTGGCATTGAACATTCCACACACTGGCATAGCTAGAAATCTGTAGGTGCAAAAAGAATTTCTTGAAGTGCAGACGCCCTGTCTTATTAAAAAGAAAAAGCGGCAATTTCAAATTTCAGAAAATTGACTCAGACAATAAAGAGTTTATCACCGTAGAGTATTTGTTGCGAACTTTGAAAGACGATAGTTCGAAACTTTTTTTAGACATTGCTGGTATTTGTCAGGACTGACAATCTGAATTTAAAGTGCTATGTTGCTCGAGCAATTCCTGGTTTGTAAAAAGTGGATATTGGATACACTTCACCAGACTATTTATGTCTGCAAAAACTGAGATAAAGGCAAAATATTTTTTTTGACTCAGTCATTTTTGCATGTTGTTGAGGAAATATTTAACACTGTAGGTTGAAATGTACCGCGAAGGGCAACGTCTGCTTGAAAAGCATCGCTTTCAATTTCCCCCATCATGGCTTTACATCGACAATATTGAAGGAGAATGGACTGCATTCCAAGATATCATGAAGAGGAAGGAAGTATCCATACAGAACCAAGTGGCCAGCTTGCAAATGAAGATTGTATCTGAAGATAGATTGGTGGAACAAAGGTACGACAGAGGAAGGGCAGAAACAGTCTGCTCAGTGATCACGATATAATAGCAAAAATTATTATGATAAACTGAAGGAAAGAATTGTTTTTTTTTCTATTCGAACGATATGATTTTGTTTGATTCCATTTCCATTTTTTCATAAAAAAATCGTTTAATTTTACTTATTGGTTTTTAATAATCTTAACTTCGAGTTGCAGGCCATGATTATTTGAGACTAGATTAGAACTTTAAAACCATTGTGGCGGCTTTGTTTTTTTGATTTTTAGTGAGGATACGTAAAATAGTTTTCAGACAATATAGAATCGATTTAAGTAAACGTTAGACTTAGAGTGTAGGAAAACTGCTGTTTGTTTAAAAAAGATTTGAATAAGTCGTGCTTATTTTCTTAATTTAATTTTTTTACATGGTAGTATTTTTTTTGGAAATAACTGTTTTTTTAAACTGTTGCAACTGATTTTGTCATCATTCTCTTCTGATAATAATACTGTGACAAGAAGTGGCAAATCTTGTTTTGTTTCCACTGGCCTTCATTCGTGGGTACAATTCTTAGCCTTAATACCTACTTAATGGATTAACAGACATTTAAAGTGTGGCTCATTTTTGTCCACTGTAGTGACAATTTTAAATATAACAAGTTTAGTGTTTGAAACAGTAAAATGTATCTAATCAATCTATGCATCCTATACCAAAGTGTTTCTCTTTTTGTGGTACCAAATTTGAAAAAATTGATTGTAAAAAGTTCCTGGCTAAACATTTTCAGAGAATATTTACTGAATCGTTTTCTTCAGTTTTAAAAATTAATAGAAAACTCTTTTTAGACAGTTAAAAAATGCTACGTAAGGATAAGTTTTTGAAAGTTTTGGTGTATGAATGATTTGACCTTGTGAAAAATTACTTGTGAAAAACTACTATCTTTACCGGTAGTAGCAAGAGCGAAGTATCAACGAAGCGCATCTAACGGACTCCTCTTTTTAGGACGAGCGAGTTGCTTGCGGACTGGGATCGTGGCAAACCCGTGGCCGGTCACTTGAAACCGGAAGAAGCGCTCCGCTCGCTGGCGATATTCGAAGGCAAGTTCCAACGTCTGCAGGATGATCGCAGCAATTTGATCAAAGCAAAGGAAGCGCTCGAGTTATCAGATAGCGGAGTGGTCAGCCCATCAGAGGAAAGAGTTCAGGTTGGATTCGAGTATATGATAACCACTAGAAAATCTATAAATAATTTGCATTGAGATCCATCCTGAGTTTAATGTGCTTTTGCTTGTTTATTATGATGAATTTGAGCAAATTTCTTAGTTTGTTGGCGATAACAACCTTTACGATGCGTTGAAAGTTGAACCGGCGCGATGGTGCAGTGGTTAGAGCGTCCACATTGTAGTCGGTATACCTAGGGTTTATTCCCTAAGTCGAGTCATACCAAAAGACTTTAAAAAATGGTATACACAGCTTCCCTGCTTGGCGCTCAGCATAAAAAAGGGATAGTGTGGAGAACAAGCCGGTAAGCTTGCTTGTTGTGTCCTTGGGCAAGGCACTTAACGGGACGCCTCCACCTTTATGTGGCAGACAGGTACGTCACCGGATTATAATTGTGAAGTTGCTAACCCAGCATGTCAGACGACTCTTGGGTACCCATCAGTGGCAGTCCGCCTTGTTGGTGGTGGGGCTACCAGTCACTCAAGACTGGTTCGAAATGGGCTGCCATCTTCCCCTAGCCTAATATCAATTAGGTTGACGGCATGAACCTGAATTGCCGTTTATGCCGTACCTCCATCCCAAGGAAGAGGAGGGGTAAACACACACACACACACATGCGTTGAAAGTAGTTGGTTTGCTGGCAAACTTTATCCGGCCATGATGTGATACGTTACAGAAAAGTTTTTTGCATATCAGTGTATTGCAAGGCTGCCTTGAATTGGTGTTATTAAAACTTCTATTTTGATATGAACTGAAGTTTGTTAATATAGCTTTGAGAAATGCAATATTAAACCTGCTATATTTCCACCAAGAATTTACTTGTTATGTTTTTGTTTGATGCATGATAGTAAATCAAATTGTATCAGGTATCTGTGGAAGAATTGGGCGATCTTAAGGAGGTGTGGGGTGAACTGGCCAAGGTTTCGGAGGGCTTGGAGCAAGTCAGGGAGCAACCGTGGTTGTCGGTCAATCCGAGGAAGTTGCGACAGACACTAGATGGCCACATGGAGCAGTTGAAGTCTTTCCCTGCTCGCTTACGTCAGTACTCATCATATGAACATATCAACAAGATGATCAAGTCATATATGAAGGTAGGTCGACGTGTGTGTGGGCTAGCAATTAGAAATATATGCCACAGATGTTGACAGCCTGTTCTGACTTGTGAGGTCTTTAGAGCATCTACGTAACAAGAACTGCATCATATTGAGGTTATGTCGTTGGAAACTTCAATATGCCACTCTGTTGATTGCCGTTCTTGTTATCTATAACCATTAAGAGGTAGATAATTTCCTGCTTACTAGTTGGCTGGGAAGGACGAATTGTATTTGATAATTTGGTTATTTTAGTATCTTCTAGTCACGGATAAAAGTCATGCATACGATGATTTGAGCGCAAACTCTCTTAATTGTCCGATGTGAGCATTATCGGTACACTGCTTTTCTACCTGCGCGATAATGCGGCCAAGCAAAGAATCATTATGCGGCATACGCTTATCTTCGATCAAAGATTTTCTCGTAAACCGAGAATAAAAATAACTCGTCTTTTTCATATGCAGAACAACTCAGAACTCATGGCTTATTGAAATCGAAAACTTTTTGCGGGCCAGGTTTTTATTGTGCTGATTGACCGCTACTAACTGATCTAGTGTAGGGGTTCGGGAGGTCGTGCAACGAGTTTTAGGGAATCGCTAAAAGCACACCAATTTTACCAGGAGTTCCGCATCTATAAGCTATATCGTACTTTTTTATACGTATGACGCAAAACGCAGCTTCAAGTAATATTATGCAATCAAAATTGTTTGTTTTAGAGAAGGCTTACTTGAAGTTAAAAATCAACTGTTTTGTATATTTAGAATGTGTAATTCAAAAGTTTGTTGAATTGAAAGGGGTCGCGAGGAGAATAGTTGGAAAGTTCTGGCTTAGAGCGTTCACATTGCAGTCATAGACCTGAGTTCAATTGCCTTGTCCTGTCTTACCAAAGACTTTAAGTGTGGTATTCTCAAATCTCCTATTTGACTCTAAGCAATAGAAGAACAACAAATAGAGAATGGAATTACGTTTACTTGACCATGATGAAACAATATATCCTGCGCTAACAAACCGGTGCACATGAAATGCATCGAAGCTGCGTCATATATCATCAGTTAACTTTCCAGCGGCTTTACTTGCGAATTTGTGCCACATTTTTTCTCGCATTGGAGGTCGGACGTTTATCAAAATTATGGTTTGCAATTTCAGGCTAATTGGATGGTCGTGGAACTGAAGGGAAGTTCTGTGAAGGAAAGGCACTGGAAGCAGCTGATGAAACAACTTCGAGTAGTGTGGGTACTCAGCGATCTTACATTAGGACAAGTAAGTCATGATGCACTGCAAAGACGAAGTAGGATTCATTTTTCGTTAAATCAGTGTCATTGCAGTCTAACTGCAGCTCGTATTTTTACATATGAAATTACAAATATTATGTAAGTCAGAAATTTCCAGGTACACTTGGAGTTTGTAGTAATAGTAGCAATTCAGTTTTTATCGAGCTTTATTTCCCTTTTGGAGTTGGCTGGTCTTTTGTGATAAATTGCTTCGCCGTTTTCTCTGCTCGTGCCACAGCGTTACTGTGAAAGCAAATCAAGTCACTTGTTATCACGTAATAACTGCGTAGATTTGTGCAAAGGTTTCCAGAACTTCACTGATGTCACTGCTGAAATGGCCTAAATCTAGCAGTTTACCTGTCTAGCTAGTCGTATGTCAGAAAAATTACAGCATCCAGAAATTTTTTTCAAAACTCTTGGCTTTCAAAAGTTTTGCAGTTTTGATATCGGATTAGTGAAATATATTACCAGTTGTGTGTAATGCGATTTTGCAGTTTTAGTCTCGTACAAGCGATGAATTTCATTGTTTAAAGCAAATTTGTAAGTTGAACTGGTCTTCGTAGTTTGGTTTTATTACATGATCAAACCGTACAACATACGGTAAAAACATTGAAAAGCAAGATTGCGAATAAATGCCTGTCTTATAAAGTATAGTGATGCAAAGAACGTTGCTGTTTAGTTGATATTTGTTTTTAGTTATGGGCAATTGATCTTCTCAAGAACGAAAACATCATTCGCGACATACTGACTGTGGCGCAGGGAGAAATGGCGCTCGAGCAGTACCTGGCGCAGGTAATAGCATGTGGCACGCTGATAGTTGTGAAATAAAAGCGATCATGTTTATTGCTACTTATTCAGCAACGTAGCTCTCTGCATTATATTGCTAATATGCGTTGGGGAGTGATAGGTTTAACAGATGGCTCAAAAAATGAGCTTGTTGGCTGCGAGACTTGATGCGTCAAATTTACTGTCGGCAGCCAGCAAGTTTAGTGCTGAGAAATTTGGTGCGGCATCAACTAGTTACTAGTGGATCCATTATTTACTTTAAAAGCTGGCGGTTCATGTTAAACTGTGACTTGCGTCGATTGCAGGCACATTTTACGGTGACTGCTGGTTCGAACTCCGTAAGGTTTCCTCGAATCTTCTGATCTTTTCTTTCTGTTGTGCGCAATGAGCTGCCTAAGTTCTCATTCGTTATTTATATTTTTGGCTTTGTTTTGCTCACAACTACAATTCCGATTTCGCGGTGCATTGTATGTGGTAAGAATGCGGTGTACCGGTTGTTCTAGCAGTTCCATAACGGATGTGAACGCAAGTGGTTTTATGCATGTTATAAGTGCTGCTTGTAATCATAAAATAAGAATATCTTGCACAC
Organism: Trididemnum clinides; assembly: GCA_963675345.1. NCBI lineage: Eukaryota > Metazoa > Chordata > Ascidiacea > Aplousobranchia > Didemnidae > Trididemnum > Trididemnum clinides. The sequence continues at coordinate 6,191,093 of OY776303.1, read as the reverse complement.
TGACAGGTGCGTGAGCAGTGGCAGTCATATGAATTAGACATGGTGAACTATCAGAACAAGTGCAAGCTCATACGAGGATGGGACGACCTCTTCACTAAAGTGAAGGATCACATTAACGCTGTTACTGCCATGAAGCTCAGTCCGTACTACAAGGTAGGTGGGCAAAGAATTCTTTATTGGAAATAAAATTTCTCACAGCAAGAGTTATTTTCATAACCTTTTGATATCTAGCTGCCCAAACTAAATGGAAGTTGATTGCTTTTTCATCTTTAGTTCCATCAATCATTTGTGATATCATTTTCACGCCATATTTCAAAAATCACCAATAAATGTTTGGTGGTTGTAGATTCCACTCATTACACCTTCTTCATCAGACTTTGATCAGCAAGCAAGTTTTTATTACCTGATGCCTTTTTTGACGTTCTAGCGTATAAATTCAAGCTTTTTTTTGCTTTTCGTTAGTCACATTCGGCACCGGAACGGGTAGACTGTCGGCCAGACCACGTGTTTTGCATGTAAAGATGGGGATACCTCGTGAAATGTCTTACCCAAGTACACAACGAATCAAACTTCCTGCTTTTTTCTGATTTCCCTCTCTTGTTGAGCATCAGGCAGAGATGTCGATTTTAAGGTCTTCGCTAAGACTACACAAGGAAATAAATTGGGTCTACCAATTGCAAAGGTGACCGCTCTGATCTCGACACCACTGTCCCAGTGTTATAAACAGTGATGCTTTGAATTTCAAACCATAGAATCTTTGGGCCACGACACCTCAATTTCTCCTTCGTGCTTGATGTTTAGTTCAAATAAACTTTGCAACGACAGGTATTTGAAGAGGAAGCATCGTCGTGGGAAGAAAAATTGAATCGTATTTTGGCGTTGTTTGATGTGTGGATTGATGTTCAAAGAAGGTGGGGATACGGGAATGCATGATTGTTTGACTAATGAAAAAATTACGTTTGTCAGAAATATTGGCCTTATTCTTCCAACCTCATCACTGCTCTCCACTTAAAGCTAGCTAGATAAAGATTGATATTCTTTGTCGCCATTTAGTGTTTTTGGTTAATTAGCGAAATACTTTTCCTAATGAAGCTAATTTGTGTTAGATGGGTTTACTTGGAGGGAATTTTCACTGGCAGTGCAGACATTCCTCATTTGCTTCCAGTTGAATCACAAAGGTTTGCTTCAATATCGTCAGAGTTTCTTCAACTCATGAAAAAGGTAAATCGCATTAAAGTAATCAATATGTTGATCTGCTTTATGACATTAAAAATCAAGCAGTACAAATCTCTCATTGGTTTCTTAATGTAAAGTTGGTTTGCACTTGAGCTATGTTTCTATAAAAGATGATTTGACGTTATCGTTTTGCGTCTTGTTACTGACCTTATTTTTCCCACAAAATATGTATTGCCAATTTAAAAGATTTTTGAGGCTAAAAAAGCTTGAGCACAATATTTGTTGAATCGTAATTTTCTTCAATTCACAATTATACTTAAAAAAATTTTATTTGGTTGCTGGAGTTATCATTAAAAATTCTGTCACTAAATTACTTTCTCATTTTCTGTCGCAAGTATTGCTTGATTTTTGTCATGGTTCAAACAATGAGCAATTTTTTAGAAAAGTGCTTTTTGACTCGCTTGTGATATGTGAATAGGAGCTAGTCGTCTTGTAGCAATTAGCAGCGATTAAAAGCTTTTTTTTTTCTTTTTTTTTTTGAAAAACACTTTTCATTTAGTTGTTATCGCCAGCAGAATGGCATGAATAAGTTTTTTAGGGCATCTTTTCAATGCAGATGAGATACTTTGCGAGATTTGAAGGATTGCAAAATTGTTTGAATAGAATAGGGCTGAACCTCAACGTATTTTACTTGTTGAATTATGTAGAACAGAAGTGCACATTTGCACAGCGTTTTCACCATTAGAGCATTACAAATTTCATTTTTTTCATACAGCAGCCAGCAATGATCAAATTGAGTTTTTTTGTTCATCTAAATGTGAAAACCTTTTTTTCGAATGCAAAACCTTTCAGATCCTAAGCGGAAATTTTGTTCAAATTGATTTCTTTTCGTTTATGAAACGGTGAAAACCTTTTTTGGAGGTGAAATTGAAATTAAATTTATTATATTTATACTCACGGTTGCACAACCTATCACCCGCATCCGCAGGTTGTGCATTGCTAGCGCAGAAGCTTCATTGCAGTAGAATGCTTTTTCTTTTTTTCTTTTTTGATTTTTCTTCACTCGAAGTCTTGACAACTGACAACAATATTCTTTTTTGTACAAAGTACAAGCTTTGAAAAATAACATATTACATATTGCCTGAATTAAAAATCAATAAAACTTCAAAAGGTTTATGTTATTCTATTCTGGCATAGCTAGGCTTTGCATTAAGACTATTCATCGTTGTGCGTATGACATTCACCAAGCTTCCTAGCTAGTTTTTTCAAGTCAATTGTTTGATGTTGGTTGTGGACTTGCAAGGTCAGGTGGTGTACCAGGAGGCTTAAACAATTTGAATCGTCCTTCAATGATGCGTGGGGCGGTCTGGTGTTCACCGATGTTTCATGGGCATTTTGGGTTGTCTGTCATGCCCCACTGGTGTAGTGATTTTCGAAAGCCATTATGGGTTTCAAGCCTGTTTAGGGTCGTTCAAGCGTGACGACTGAGTTTGCGAAGAACACTGTAGTTGGGTTTTGGAGTGTCGGAGAGAAAAATGTTGCGCTGACTCTAATTTTTTCTTCCAACGTCGGAGAATCCATCTGTACCATGAAAGCCACCTGCTTGTTGCGGCCATGTTTATACTACTGTTTACTATTACCAATGGCCATGTTTATGCAAATACTACTTATACTAATCCGAATCACAACACTTCCAAGTGCTAATGACTGTTCATGTTTTCAGGTTGCACGATCGCCTTATGTGCTCGATGTACTCAACATACCTGGCAATCAACGGTCGTTAGAAAGACTCGCTGATCTGCTTGGTAAAGTACAGAAGGCATTGGGAGAGTACTTGGAAAGAGAAAGGGCTTCGTTTCCAAGGTTTGTGATTGCGTTATATCAATGATAAACAAGTTATTCACTATGCGTGACTTTCCATACGTTTTTGATTACTATATAATGTTTTTTAATAGCATTGAGCCATATGTGTTTTATCTTTTAACATTGAAAATCTTTTGTTGGTTATGCAAAGAACAATTGGTATTTAAAACGGTAGAATTATCAATACTGCTGGCACTGTGCATTTGTAGCACAAACAAACAGGAAAAATTGCAATAAAGTGTTTTTCCCAAAGATAACTTCAACCTAGCCACTTTACAGGTTTCAATTCACGATAAAGCGGTCACCGAACCTCGAAATGGCACTGCGATCCACTTGACTGGCTATACTGCATACAAGTATCCCACAGGCAGAGAAGCAATTATTGGTGACGTACTTGAAAATGCATAGCAGCATTAACTAATCCTTGCTCGTGTTATTTATCAACTAGTACATCACCAGGTTTTATTTCGTTGGAGATGAAGATTTGTTGGAAATTATTGGAAACAGTAAGAGTATTCCAAAGTTGCAGAAACACTTCAAGAAGATGTTTGCGGGGGTCACAGCTCTGTTGCTGCAGGATGAAGATACGATCGTAGCCGGCATCGCTTCCAAGGAAGCAGAAGAGGTGATAGCAGGATTATAGCGTTGTTTCAACAAAACATCAATGCTTTACATAATTTTTTTATGTTATACAATATTGAATCATGCTGATGTGGTGTTTAGTTATCACCACTAGCCACTTCTCTGTGCAGTACGCAGTCGCATTTACGAAAAAAAAGTGATTGTTTTTCATTTTTAAAATGGTTTAAATTTAGTTATTATTAAGTCTAAACCCATTTTTTATTGCGACTTTGCATATGTGCTTTGAAAATGTGATTATTGTAATTGTTATACTTTGATGACGTTGCTGATCCTTTATTACTGTAGGTGATGTATAAATCTCCGGTATCAATCGCTAAAAACCCGAAAATCAACTTGTGGTTGTCACTAGTTGAGAAGGAAATGAAGCAAACGCTAGCAAAATTGCTTGCTGCATCAGTCAATGACGTCAACTCGTTCAAGTGAGGAAAAATTATATGTTTACATTAGTGTATGACCAGAGACTAGATCTTGCTGATGCGGTGATATTTACCACTAACCACCTATTTTTTGCACCAGATTGAATTGCGAGTGAGTCTCAATTTCAATATGGCTTAAAAACAATTTTGGACTTCAAACTAAGTATTTTGAGTCTTTTATACTCGCTATGTTCATTATCTGGGTAGCTGTAATGTTGGCGTTACGTGATATAATAACTCTTTTTAAAAAAATGTCTTGACACAGAGAGGAAGCAGTAGATCGTAATAAATACATGGAATGGATGGATCGTTACCAAGCACAGATCGTCATATTATCTGCACAAATATCATGGTCAGAGAGTGTTGAAAAGGCGCTTCAGATAACTGCTGATGGGAAGGCGAAAGGAACGAGTGCACTACAAAGTAGGAACGATTCAAATCTTATTTGCGAATTAAGGTTTGAGCTATTCGTTTAATGGATGACGCTATTTTCTCAGATGTATTGGCACAAGTTGACGCAACATTGAATGTGCTGGCTGATTCTGTTCTTCACGAACAGCCAGCCGTTAGAAGGAAGAAACTGGAACATCTCATCACTGAACTTGTGCATCAGAGGGATACCACCAGGTTTCTTATATCAGTAAGTCAACGGTACAGTGTGCTGTAGCCTAAGCTACAAGCAGTTACTGAATCAGCTTGTATAGCGATATACCTTGTATTTTTAAAAGCGATCTTAGTAAATGCGTATCACGTATTAATGTGTCAAGAGAATAGATAATTGGATTCATCTCTAGGTCTTATAACTCTCAGCATGCTAAAAGTAATGCTGGGAGTGGATTTGCAATGGTCGGCAGGTGTAAACCAACCTTCTTCTGCACCAATTATGACCTGATCACCTCGATAATGCTCCTTTATTTGAAATAGTAAGTTCGAATTTGGTCAATTAAATCATGGAATAGCTGATGTCCAAAAGAAGGTCCTCACACATAAAATATGGCGTAAATGTAGCTTTGAAAGTATTTGTTTTCAAAAAAGGACTTCACCATCTATTTGGATGAATACTGCCACCAGCCACCGTTTCGCGCCTTATTTGTGCGTGGAAACATTATTGGATACCAACTCTTGACTGGCCAGCGAACATTTTCAAGAGATCTCTAATTGCCCGCATGCAAAAAAAGGTTACGCATTTCTCCTCTACACCTGTAAGCCAGTGACTATTGTTCGACTGTTGGTGTAGATGTGGGTTCGAATACCACTCCCAGCATTGGTTTTGATACGCCAAAAGTTAGAGATAGATTCAATAATTTATGCTATTCATGCATTTATCAGTAAGTTCAAAAAGCAATTCTATTAACATAATTCTATTTAATCACTCTCGAAGCTTCTCGCTGTTTAATTTTGCATCCACTTGCATCACAGAGGTAGAACATCATTTTTGGAGTTGTCGTATTACATGACTTCAAATCAAACTGTAGTTGTTCATTCCAATATAACTTATTTGTATGACTTCATTCACCTATTTAAACTTGTCAATAGTGGTGCCAAAATGTACTGTTGCCACAGTTTTTTTTCCTGGAAGCACTCCTACGACTCGGAGAAAATTGCTGTCATCTTGGGCACAGCACAACTTTTATCCAGTGTTTCCCAGGAGCTTTTGACAGTTTGACATTTGGCCAAGATTAATTGTGTGCAACTCCAAAATCTAGTTCTTTTCTCTCACAAAGCATAAGCACTAAAACCAATGCGCAGATTTGAGGGTCTTTGATTTCAGATGCGTCAGATAATTTCAAAAACACGTATTTCCAATTAGGCAAAAAATTTTTCTCAAAAGAAGCGGCGATGAAATTTCACGTGACTGATAGCAGCTGTTTCTCATTTTTTATTTTTTTTATTGCAGGAAGTAGTCACCAATCCTCGGGACTTCTCCTGGCTGATGCAGATGCGCTTTTACTACGACCCACGCAACCCCAATGTACTGCAACAACTTTCCATACAAATGGCCAACGCTTATTTCCAATACGGATTTGAATACTTGGGTGTACAAGACAAACTAGTACAGACACCTCTCACTGATCGGTATGTTAAAGCATTTGCAATAATTTCAAATTAATATTGCTTGAATTTATCGTACATCGTCGAAACTTTTTTTTGATCCAAATTTTAATCAAAGTAACGGCCACACTATTTTCTTATTTCACGATTTTCAACTACATTTGACCGCTTTGAGCTGGTTCACACCAGATGCACGAAAATTTAGACGAAGTAAACTCTTGAGCTTGCTCTAAATATTCCCTTTTCTTGTCCGTTGCTTAAATATTCCGTTTTCCTGTTTCTTCGACCTAAACCTGCTTGGTGCTATGGGTTTTTTCAACGTACATATTTTAAAAATGTGATGAAATTTATACAAGGGTGTCCCAAAACATACTTTACCTTCGACCTTCAAAAAATCATCAACTTTGGCGAAGGCTATCAACAGTTTCCACTTAATTAAACTTTCTAATAGTGATTTTGGTAGATGAAAAGTTTCGAACTTACAAACTATCAAATCCGCAATTGGAAAGTTTGCCAATGTGAAAACTGTATACCAATATGCCACTAATAGATACCGAAATCCATTACAAAAAAGTTGCACCTGCTAAACACTTTTCGTCTGGTGCTGAATTTTAACTATATTTGTTTTTTCTTGCATATTAAGTTTCTCGTATTCCCGTTACTTGCATAGTGTTTAAACAAACTTTGAAGTGTCTAAAAGAAGAAATAGAGTAGTAGCTTCAAGTATCAAGATTACTGGTTATTAGGTGTTAAACGTAACATCTTAAAAGTTGTATGTTTTTTTCGGACACCCTATATAACGACGAGTATTAACAATTCTATAACCATCGTTTAATTTTTGTGATTGTGCTCCGTATGTTGATAAATGTTTTTGCTATTATGTAATCTGTCATATTACTGTATAGAATATTTTTCAAATCTGAGAGCAGAACAATGTCGCACGTTCTATTAAATCAGGGTTTCCCAAACTTTCAGGTTGTCGGTACCCCCTGGACAATGTATACATTCGCTCGTGTACCCCCGCACTTCCGCTAACATTAAGCTTACCATGTTTCTCAAAGCGAAAATCGGGACAATGGTTGGGGAATTTTCACGGGACGACATTTATGGTCCATCTAATCGATTTTTTGCCAAAAAATAGGGGTGATCTCCAAAAAAAAAAAGGTCATCACCATCTTGGCTGCACGATTAATGTGAATTTCAATCCGGTGAGTTTTAAATTACAGTAGCCAAGCCTGTGTTGACCTTTTTTTTTTTTTTTGGAGGTCACCCCAGTTTTTATCTCATGTACCCCTTGAAAGGTCAAAATGTACCCCAGTTTGGGAACTCCTGTATTAAATGCTTTGCTTAAAATTGCAAAACATTCAAAATTTCCCTAACGCAGTGAAGGTTTTAAAGTGCAGCTGTTGTTTGTGCTTGATTACAAATGTCACGTGATTTCCTGCAGCTGTTACCTCACTATGACGCAAGCGCTGGAAGCCCGTCTCGGAGGATCTCCTTTCGGGCCGGCCGGAACTGGAAAGACGGAGACGGTGAAGGCACTGGGAAATCAACTGGGGAGATTTGTGTTGGTGTTTAATTGCGACGAGACGTTCGATTTCCAGGTGAACTATTGCATATGTCATACTATGAAGTTTTAAACTGATAATCTAGCTTCTGATGTAATGAAAATAAACAGCAGTAAGTTGGAAACGTATTAAAAACTTTGTATCGCAATTTTACTGCATTGGAGCGGTATAGTAGGGGAATACCGTTTTAAATACTTATCTAAAAAGCCATAGAGCGGGCCTACCAGCAGCGAGAAACGTAGTAAACAATTTTTGTAGTTTTTCTAATACTTTCGAGAAGAATAACTTTTTTAATTACAGGCTATGGGCCGCATCTTCGTCGGTCTTTGTCAAGTTGGTGCTTGGGGCTGCTTTGATGAATTCAACCGACTTGAAGAGCGGATGTTGTCTGCAGTGTCTCAGCAAATCCAGCTGATCCAGGAAGCCCTCAAATTGCACGCCGATCCTTCTCATGATGCAAGCAAGCCGGTCAAAGCTGAACTACTGGGCAAGCAGGTGGAGTCACGTGATATATTTTGCAGATCGAATGTAGTTTGTGATGCTCGCAGCTAATTTCAAATACTCCCTGCAGCAGTTTCAATGACTTCAAATCTACAGCAGTTGAGCGTGACTTAGTGAACAGATGCCATCTTCTATGCTAGATCGGCTTCACAGTTATGTTGTCTGCAAAGGACGCGTGCCAGCTTTGTGAAGTCAACTTGTGTCGTGCTATTGAAGTGTCGAAAGTACCATCAGCTGAAAACCGAAATCTCCATATCAACATCTTGACAAATTGTTTAAATCTTTTGTTTAACAATTAAAATTGGAAAACAGTAATCAAACCCTAGCAGGATAGTCTATCCAAGCGACTTTACTCCATATCAGTAAATGTTGAAAAAGGGTCTGCTATTAACAAACAGTAATAAAGTCAGCTTAGACATTTATTTGCCATAAGAAAAATTAATTTCGCTAACGCATCCTCAGTTTCTGCAAAAAAATAATAAAAATCGCACAAAAAAAAATTTAAATAATTTTATACAAACTAATGGTGAACCAGAGAAAAGGCTGTACTAAGATAATAAAATCTTCAAAACTTAACAATAAGCAAAAATATTTATCTGCACAGGGTCTACAATAACAATAAACAGCTATCAAAACTACAAGCCATAAAACTAGCTCCGACTCCTTTCAAAATACATTCAAACTAATATGATAGGTTAAGTTATATAGAAATAGATGTGAGATGAAAGAGAGGTCTAATTACTAAATAAACAAAAGGCAGTATATCATAATAATGAGTGAAGGGTCATAACCTATAGAAGCAGTGACGTAAGTGATAGATAACACACTGAGATGTAAGAGGAAATAAGACTAAAACAGTATTTCAAAAACAAAAAATAGTTACAAAATCACTTAATTGAGGGCAAGAGCACTTTGTTTATGTTAATAGTAGCATTTAATTTATCTAGCCATATGTTTTCGTAAATAGATAAAAAATGTTTGGGCGGTTGATCTACAAACGTAACAAAAAAACAATCGGCAATATCTGGTTTTGTCTGTAATATGAGTCGATGGAAAGTGTGGTAATGATGTAATAAAGCTGTTTTATCGTCAATATTGTCGTATTTAAATTGATTCCAAATAAATCTGTGGTGGCACCAGCGTTTTGAAAATTTGTTTATGGTTTGACCAACATATTGTTTGTGACATAAACGGCATGTAGCCACGTATATGCCGTAGTTTGAACAATTCCAAGGTTTGCTTCAATGCAAAAATTTTACCGTTGCCTGCTGTGATGGTACTAGTTTGATATACCATAGATTTATAATGGTTGAAAGGGGCGCAAAGGGCACATTTCTTGCAAGGTTGAGATTTTCCTTGACTAGTATTTTCAGTTGTCGAATGAGCTACCTTTTTATAATTGGTAAGCATACTGGCATGGGTAGGTGGACGCTTATACACGACGGTAGCTAAAGCTACCGCCCAAACATTTTTTATCTATTTACGAAAACATATGGCTAGATAAATTAAATGCTACTATTAACATAAACAAAGTGCTCTTGCCCTCAATTAAGTGACTTTGTAACTATTTTTTGTTTTTGAAATACTGTTTTAGTTTTATTTCCTCTTATATCTCAGTGTGTTATCTATCACTTACGTCACTGCTTCTATAGGTTATGACCCTTCACTCATTATTATGATATACTGCCCTTTGTTTATTTAGTAGTTAGACATCTCTTTCATCTCACATCTATTTCTATATAACTTAACCTATCATATTAGTTTGAATGTATTTTGAAAGGAGTCGGAGCTAGTTTTATGGCCTGTAGTTTTGATAGCTGTTTATTGTTATTGTAGACCCTGTGCAGATAAATATTTTTGCTTATTGTTAAGTTTTGAAGATTTTATTATCTTAGTACAGCCTTTTCTCTGGTTCACCATTAGTTTGTATAAAATTATTTAAATTTTTTTTTGTGCGATTTTTATTATTTTTTTGCAGAAACTGAGGATGCGTTAGCGAAATTAGTTTTTCTTATGGGAAATAAATGTCTAAGCTGACTTTATTACTGTTTGTTAATAGCAGACCCTTTTTCAACAATCTGTTGTTTCAATAAAGGTCTCGGTCTTTACAATCTGTAATATACTATTTGTCTTAAAAACATCATTGAAGCCTTTGCTTTAAAACGATTGACAATATTAACGCTTCAACGCCGCTGTGATCTACCGGAAATGTTTTGTATACGGAGTTTATTGACTGTTGTTCTGTTGGCGACATCGATATTTTTCTAGTAAAGAATTCGGAATTGAATGCAAACTGTTAGAATGTGGTAGAAAAGGTGTGAGTTGTGAGTGTTAGACCGACCCTGATGTCATGACGTTGTCGATCATCCACTAATGGCAGTCCTTGTTGATGGTGGGGCTACCAATCTGCAATTTATATTTGTGACTAATTCAGAATGGTTTGTTGCTTTTCGTCGCATCATTTTAATTGGATTTGCGGTGTGAACATTTTGCCGTTTCGTGTCTTGGTTCCATCCCATCGGAAGAGGAGCGATCAAGCAATGCAAGAAAATTTATTGCTCTTTACGTATCGCGAGAACATCTCTGAGTAAATATATGCAGCAAGTAATATGAACATTGCGTTTCAGGTGAATGTGAGTCCTGAAATGGCGATCTTTATCACAATGAATCCTGGTTATGCAGGACGATCAAACTTGCCTGATAATCTGAAGAAACTCTTCCGCAGTCTGGCTATGACCAAACCTGATCGACAACTAATCGCACAAGTCATGCTTTATTCACAAGTATGTGCTGTTAATGAGACATAATGCCAGGCTGGCTTCCTTCGACATGCTGAAGCCAGCTGCATTGTAATGCTAAACAAAACAAATGACTTCGTTACTAGAGACTTGCTCAACTAGGGTGTTGCTTTGCTTTTATTTTCATGGCTTGTTTTGGTGGGGTAAGAACATTTTGCTTGTTTGTTTTGATGGTAAAAAGCGCTTTTGCTAGTCTGTGTGCGCATTTTTGCTCCAGATAAGTCTGCATAAATCTAGGTTAGCATGTTGTGGAAGATGATTAGTGGTTGCTCTCCCAGTAACAGTTTGTTGCTGATTCGGTTACTAGGTTCATGAATAACTACCGGTAGTTAAAATGAGCTGCTTTGGACTGTCGAAACTGATCAACACATTCTCTCCTTATTTGAGTTTGCGATGTAAGCAGTTTTCTTAATTGACACTAAACGTGGTACTTCGCGTTGCATTGTTGTTTCAAGGAAAAAAAAAAGTAAATTCATTACATTGCGATCAACAATGTGATTATTTGCAGGGGTTCCGCACAGCAGAGAAGCTGGCCAACAAGGTGGTTCCTTTCTTCAAGTTGTGCGATGAGCAGTTGAGCAGCCAGTCGCATTACGACTTCGGTCTTCGTGCGCTCAAGTATGTCTTGGTGTCTGCTGGTAATGTGAAGAGAGAGAGGATACAGGAGATAAAGAAGGCAAAAACAGCGCGTGGTGAGGCGGTCGAGGAAGCACAAATCGCTGAGAACTTACCTGAACAAGAAATATTGATACAAGTATGTTCGGTTAAAATCTTTGTGCAATTAACAGTACAGTGTTTGACATTGCTAACACAATGCAAAGTTTTTGTACGAAGACAAATATATGTAGATTGGCCAGTGGCCGTTAATCAAGTAATTGCACGTGAAAGTAAATTTTGAACGCGTTGACTTTTTGAAGAAAATCCAGTGAAACGTGCTAGTTCTTTTTGTGTGATAGCTTGGAGCGTAATTTTCGGTTAACAAGCATTGCAGTTCGTCCATAGTAACTAACCACATGAGCTAAAGTGTATCAAAAATTCAGTTTGTTTTTTTCATTCGAAATTCTACAAATGCTGTAGTTGGTACCTTTTTGAACAGGAATTAAATTTATTTTCCAAATTTAATGAGTACCGCCATTAAAAAGTGATTGATGATTTCGTATATATTTTTGACGTAAGCTGTTTCCCAGTTATATCTTTTTGTTTGTTGCGTTATTTGATTGGCTTTTGTTATTTTCAGAGTATAATGGAGACGATGTTGCCCAAGTTAGTGGCAGAGGACATCCCCCTGCTCCACAGCCTGCTAAACGACGTCTTCCCGAATGTTGAATATCGCGAAGATAAGCTTCCTGCTCTGCGAGAAGAGATCAAGAAAGTGTGCAAGGAGATGCATCTTGATTACGGAGACTCCGGAGAAACAGGTAAAGCACGGTGTGGTTACCGGAAATATACTTTCAGTGTTAGCGTTCCAACCAAATACGATTTTATTCGCTTTAGAAATATTTATCGCTTTGGCTGATAATTCAGTTCAGTCGAGATAGCTTGTTTTGTGTTATTATACGACATTATTGGTGAAAATTTCAAACTACATCATGTACGGAAACAAATAATGCGGCCACCAATCGTTTGATGCCGAAAGTATCATTTCAAATCTTGTTCTATTCATTGCAATTAAGTGCCACTCTAGCTTGTTTGTTTGTTTGTTGTAGCTTGTTTCAGATGCATTGTTTGCCGTATTTGTACAAAAAACGAAGGCACAACTGCTACAGAGAAAATATTTTGAGCTGCAACTTCATGATCCATAAGATTTAAATCAAAAAAATAGCTTACTTTAGTGCAAAACATATTTACGTGGGAACTTTGCATGCTATCGGCAATGTAAAGTTGTTGTAGCTGACCCATGATTGTCTCCTCAGGCAGTGCTTGGGTGGAGAAGGTAATCCAGTTGTATCAAGTTTCATTGATCAATCATGGTTTGATGATGGTCGGTCCAAGTGGATCAGGAAAGTCGATGGCGTGGCGGGTGTTGTTGAAAGCGCTCGAAAGATTGGAAGGAATTGAAGGAGTGTCGTATGTGATTGATCCAAAAGCCATAAGCAAGGTAAGTTCAATTGGTCAGCATTTCAGTAATTGCAGAATGTGGAGACGATGTTATCTATTTTTTTCATATATGACACGGTGTAGGTTTGTGATTGGTTGATATTGGCAAGTAATTGGACTGTTGTGCTAATGGTGAGACAATTTTTTTTCTCAGGAACATTTGTATGGTACACTTGATCCAAACACTCGGGAATGGACTGATGGGCTCTTTACTGCTATCTTGCGGCAAGTAATTGATAATGTGAGAGGAGAACTTGGCAGAAGGCATTGGGTTGTGTTCGATGGTGATGTGGACCCCAATTGGGTGGAAAACCTTAATTCAGTATTGGATGACACCAAGTTGTTGACTCTCCCCAACGGAGAACGTCTTGCTTTACCGTCATGTATTCGTATAATGTTTGAAGTACAGGTATGATGAATAGGTTGCCAAAAAATGTGAAAATCAATGTTTTTGTAAGGGAGATATAAAGTAAAACAGGAAACAAGCTATCATGGAGCAGTGAATTGTTAACGCTTTTAAAGCATTTGGTAACTCTGAAGTCTTTCAAACAGAAATCAGAAGTTAAATGCTTTTTTGCCGATTAAAGTTTAAATATGGTGGCAGACATTCACTGTATTGGTATTGTAGCCGTAAAGAGGGAATCTTTGTGGCGGAGCTCACCAAATTGACTTCATTTTCCTGGCAAGCATTGGTTGATCGTACAACGCTATAGAAAGGAACGCCGTAGCTATTTTGATATAAATTATTGTAGCCGTAAAGAGGGAATCTTTGTGGCGGAGCTCACCAAATTGACTTCATTTTCCTGGCAAGCATTGGTTGATCGTACAACGCTATAGAAAGGAACGCCGTAGCTATTTTGATATAAAAATGTGAACTTGATTCAATAAAGAAACTATTTTGACTATCACTTACGCTGAAAACTGTTCCCTTGAAATTTTGATGGCGGTTTAAATGTGTAAAATATGACACATTTTTAAGGTTCGTTCTTTTAGGATCTGAAGTTCGCCACACTTGCCACTGTATCGCGATGTGGCATGGTGTGGTTTTCTGATGATGTCGTCACTATTGACATGATGTTCAACAACTACCTGGCAAAGCTGCGTCATACATCACTTGAAGAAGGAGAAGACAGCGGAGGAGCAGGAGTGTTCCAAGTTCAACAGAAACCTGCAGGTTGGTAGCAACAGTAAGCTTTACAGGCTGCGCGAAATAGTCTTCCATCCGGTGAAAAGTGGAATGTGTACATCGATAGCAGTACTTCTCTGAAACATATTCAATTTTTTTCAAGAGCACTTACTGCTGAAATAGTTTGTTAATTGCTTTTAAGCAGTGCAATGTTTATTACGCAAAATACAAGGTTAGGCTATTACAGCTTTTTGACTTAAATATCACATTTTATACATTGGAGAGTTGCGATTAGAGAAGATGTTTAAGCCACAACTTCAAGTGATCATGCTTTGGTTATCAGGCTGCACTTAGTCTAAAGAAAGATTAGTTGCGAATAACAGTCTACTGCAATGTTGTTAGGCATGACAATCAGTGTATTTAATAAAAGGTTGCGATTGTTGCAGAGGAGAAGACATTATCACCGAACATGCAAGTGCAACATGATTGTTGTGATATACTGCTTCCCTTTTTCTCATCGGATGGTCTCATAGTCAGTGCACTTGAATTCGCTGTGAAGCTGGTATGAAGTGTTGGTCTCCTGTTTCATTCCTCTTCTCACTCTCCTTCTTTTCAGGATCACGTGATGGAATTTACTCGTCTACGAGCACTCAGCTCGTTATTTTCCATGATTGATCAAGGAATAAGGAACGTGCAGCAATATAATCAGAACCACTTCGACTTTCCCATGAAGGTTTGCCGATGCGCTAAATTTGTCCTCTTGTATTACCTCCGGTCACTTGGAAATGTTCATAGTTAGAACAACGCTTGTTCAAGCTCGATTTTCAGTTGCAAGAACGCCTTGGCCTGCATTCCACATCAAGTTTCCACCGCTTGCAAAAATTCGTTTTTTTAAAGGCTCACGTGATGGATTAAGTGCCGCTATAAAGTCACAATATCGCAGAACTTATGAAAGCGTCATACTCGCTACTTCTTGATCAGAAACTAGGTCTTGTTTTCCTTTGCTCCGCTTTCAAGTGAATGTCGGGGCTGAGGTAAAATTTAACAAACTTGGACTACTATCAAAATGTCTTGAAGTCGAAGTTCCACAAATGATGTCATGCTTAAACTCTTTTTGCCAGATGAAACCATTGATTAGATGATTTCAAACGCAAAAGTTTGTCTCAAGTGTGAAATGATTCAACAGTTATATACCATATCGAAATCATTGTATTTACAGTCGGATGTCATGGAAAAGTATATTCAAAAGTATCTCTTGTACGCCCTCTTGTGGTCATTTAGTGGTGACGGAAAGTTGAAGATCCGGGAGGAGCTTGGCAGCTTCATCCGTCGTTCCACGAACATTTCGCTTCCAGCTCAGCATAACTTGGAAATGATTGATTTTGAAGTTGGTGCTCTAATGTTGTAATGATTTGTGATATAAATTACTATACATCAAGCACACCAGCATACCATACATCACTGATAATTGAGTCGTGTGATTTATCCTCTGACTACGGGGAACCATTTATCAGGTAGGCTGGGAGTGCTTCGCAGCTGCCAGCAGTGCTGGTACACCGTACAGGAAGTTTGCGTTTATTGCGTTTGTTGAAGTTGCCACCTCAACGCTTAGCGTGATGGAGTTCGCGCCAAACTCGCAATCAGAAGTCGGCGAATTGAGCGCTCAAAGCACCTTGCATCCTGCCATCGCGACGTCGCCGAGCGGATCTTTGTTGGCTGTCAAGTTTACGTTTCATGTTCAACGTAGGGCTCGGCCAAACGCAATGACGTGTATGGTTGTTGATGACTTGAATACAGTAAAGTTATTTTGTGATCTTACATCTCTCCTTTATCTCGTGTTCAATGAAATTGAATGAATTGTCATCCTTTTAATGTTATCGTTATTGGCTAACTTAAAATTTATTACTACTCACTGGCTTTGGAAACGTTCGTCAGAGTATGTTTTGTTTCTTGCCAACGCCCATGCTGTAGCAAGCTTATTTTCAGCGTTATGAAACATACATCCGTTACATTATTTCAGCCTACGGCTGGCTTGCTTGTAAAGCGCCGTCTGCGCTGAGGCCGCACACGACTTGCGACTGAAACAGAGTAAAACCAATAAAGCATTTAGTCGCGCTTGGCTTCAATGCAGACCAGGGTTAGCAGCGCTGACGTAGAGCTGACTTGTTAGTTTTTGAGATTTGTTCCTTGCTATACAGGTGTCATTGAACGGTGAATGGGTGCCTTGGATGAACAAGGTGCCTCAGATTGAAGTTGAAACTCACAAAGTAGCTGCTCCAGACGTGGTTGTCCCTACGCTCGACACTGTGCGCCACGAGGCATTGCTCTACACCTGGCTGGCAGAGCACAAACCAATGGTGTTGTGTGGTCCTCCTGGTAAGTGGTGATGTTGACGGTGTTTTGGAGAGATGATTCTTCCAGACCCCAAGCAACGTTTGATTCAATGTGTTGGCTAATATAACAAATATATAACTAGTGTAACTAATATAACTATAGTCGAAAATCTTAAGCATGCAATTGTCAGTACTAATCCGTTGTACAGCATCTTGAAACTACGATCCAATCTTGCACCTACTGCCAAGAGAAGTTTGACGAAAGTCTGTTTTCAGGTTCTGGTAAAACGATGACCTTATTCTCAGCACTACGTGCTCTTCCTGACATGGAGGTTGTTGGTCTCAACTTCTCCAGTGCTACTACTCCGGAGTTGCTGCTGAAGACATTCGACCATTACTGCGAGTACAAGTGCGTATAACCAATTCTATAGAAAGCGTTTCTCAGTTTTGAATGGATCACTCTCTCATCACCCAAAATAATGAATTTACTAATGAAACTCAACAACGGTTTGGAAAAGCGATTCATCTAAGGCCTTCAAGTCGTCGTTAGTTACATTCTATGTAATAAGACAAAACAATATCCGTGTTTGCTGTTGTCTGGAAGATAGATGTATTGTCCGAGGGATACATCGCATTTTCGCTTATTGTTTATTCATAAATAGGGTTGTTTCATGAAAAGAGTCACTCAGTGATCAAAAATTTTTACAGTTAAGTTAGCGGCGTGGAAGGTAGAAAATAATTTCTTTTTTTATGTTGATTGTTGAAGGTGGAGGCTAAACCAGATATTTTAAACTTTTATTAATACCGACTATTTAAATAACTTTCTGGTTATTAGGACCCTTTTTAGGCCTGGTCTAAGAAAATTTTTCCCTGAAAAAAATCGGACGAAAGGAAAAACTACTGTGCTAAAATTTCCATTGGACTTTTACGGACCCCAGTTTAGGAACGCCTGGGCTGAAGGACCATCTTATAACAGCTCTACCCACGCAGGCAGAATGTTTACATTGTAGATTTATTGCCGGCGTTGAAATGTGTCAGTCAGGTGGGAAGCGTGTCAGTAATTGAATTAATGCGAACAGATGATCACGCCTATAAACCGCACCATCATTAATAGAAAGCATTTAGTCGCTTCTCAAGGACTTGCTGATGGAGCAGCTGCATGATCAATTCAAAACTTTGCTGGTGTTATTCGTTCACATCATGCACCGCGAAAATTTTCTTACCACTTTTAAAAATATATGACGAAAGTAGTTTTCAAAATTGAGGTTGAGCTTTCTATGAAGGCCAATTTAGCTCCAGCATTCTAAATGTGGTTCTGTATAAAGATTAGAATGCAACATGATGAACTGTTCTAGTAGTTGTGCATGTTGTTAGATGGACACCAAAGGGTACTGTCCTTGCACCTGTTCAGCTGAACAAGTGGTTGGTGTTGTTCTGCGACGAGATCAATCTGCCAGACATGGACAAGTATGGCACACAGCGGGTTATATCTTTCCTGCGGCAGATTGTTGAACACGGTGGATTTTATCGTACCTCGGATCGAGTTTGGATCAAATTGGAGAGAGTTCAGTTTGTAGGAGCCTGCAATCCTCCCACAGATCCTGGAAGGAAGCCACTCAGTTTAAGGTGGGTACTAAGCTTTTAAATGATGTATTAAAGATGTTATTGAACGTTGTAGGTTTTTTTGTAAACCTTTGCTGTTGTTGCTGTGTGTGTTTGTTAGCAGCCATTTGCCTTTGCATCGCTTTGATTTTAGCAAGTAAATAGAAATGTTGCATGTCTCTGCAGAAGCTTGCAGGAAGTTTCGGTATCAGCTGTAAAGTGCAACTGCTTTCCCGTTCCACAGCGGGAAGCCTGATAAGCGATAATGATTTTTTATGATTAAGAGGGCTTGTGTAGAGATGTTAGTAACATGCGTTAGTAGAGTAGACTTGCCTCATTTAATTCTTGTATCAAGAAAATTGCTGGTTGGTAAGGGTGCTTCATTTTTCAATAAAAGTCAACATGCTTCACTTTTATTAAAAAATGAAGGGTTTGAAGAAGAGGGAGGATTTTGATTTCAAATTAGAAGAAAACAGTTGCTTATTAGAACGTATTAGCCAAGGAAACAACCGGCGAGATGGCGTAGTGGTGACAGCGTCCGCTTCGCAGTCTTTAGACCTGGGGTTCATGTCCCAAGTCGAGTCATACCAACAAGCTTTAAAAAAAAATGGTATTTACAACTTTCCTGCTTGGCGCTCAGCACGAAAGCGATAGTGTGGAGAACAAGCCGGCAAGCTTGCTTGTTGTGTCCTTGGGCAAAACACTTAACGGGATGCCTTCATCTTAATGTGGCAGACAGGTGGTGGGGCCAAGCAGTCTACCCGTCGTGGTTGCGTAGTCTAACTGAAGACTATCAAAAAGGGCTAATGAGAAGCTCATAATATGAGATACATCTCTAAAAATGAAAGATCTTGCTCAAACAAAGAAGAGCTAAAGAGACGACCCGCATTCACAGCCTTGTTATTTCCGCGATTAAGTGGTGCGAGTGTCGCGAATGAATTATGTTGCATGATCTGTGATGTAAAGTTTGATCATCGCTTTTACTGTCGCAGTTACAGATAGATTGTTAGATATCGTTAATTTGATATAAGACCGGGCATTGAATTATTCGTTGCTGGCCGAATGTTTGCCAACTAAAGTCAGGAACCATAACTGAAAATAGGAATCAAATATCTTAAGTTTAAAGATCGGATGTGCATTGCAGTTTTTCTAGGAATGATCTCGATATCCCTCAAAAGTTCTAGGTTACACTAGTGGTCAGTTTTTCTGTTGAGTATCGTCCATGATCAAATTTTAGCTCCTATGTGTTTTGTAATTTGTTACTGTGCGACCGATGGTAGATGTACCTGCATAGTCAACGTGATTTTGGATGAATAAGCGCAACTTTGTTTTTTTTCGCAAAATTCTTCCGTTACGCATTCAAATTGATCCCTGTGCGTCACCGGGTTGGAATAGAGAAGTTGCTCACCCAGCAGGGCGAAAGAGGCGACTTGTGATCTCCTACCGATGGCAGTCCGCCTTGTTGGTGGTGGGGCTGCCAGCTTCTAGTTATGAATGCTCTGAAGTGAACTGCTGCTTTTTTTGCTTGATATTGTTGAAATCTTCTTTCGGCTTCTCCCTATTCGGGGTCACCACAGCGCGAAAGTATTTTCCACTTTTCCCGGTCGACTTCGTCTCCTTCCTTAGCTCCAACCCTTTCCATGTCTTCTCTTGCCAAATCCATCCACCTTCTCCTTGGCCTTCCTCTTTTCCTTCTACCTGGCACCGCCATCTCCATCATCGTTTTTTCCACGTAGCCTTCTTCTCTCCTTTTCACGTGGCCATGCCAGTGTAGCCTTGCATTTCGAAGTTTGTCTCTTAGCTTTGCGATTCGTTTCTTATCTTGTCCTTTCTTGTCACTCCCAGTGCCCATCACACCATTTTCAACTCTGCAACTTCCATTTTTCCCTCCTGTCTTTCCGTCACTGCCACCGTTTCCATTTCATAAAGCATGGCTGGTCTAACAACACTCTTTTACATTTTGCCCTTAACCCTTGCTGATAACTTCCTGTCGCACAGAACTCCAGACACCTTCCAAATCCAGCCTGCTTGGATCCTTCTCCTCACTTCTTCTTCACATCTTCCATCGCTACTAACTGTCGAACCCAGATATTTGAAATTTTTTGCTCTCTTTAGCTTTTCTCCTTGCAGCTTCAACTCTTCTCCATCATCCACATTCCCAGCCTTCAAATACTCGGTTTTGCTCCGGCTCTTGCTTGCTCCGGCTTGAAATACAAATTGTAAATCATTATTTTTCGATTGTACACGTTTCTTTCTATGGAGGGTTAGAAGTAACAGCCGCGTATAGCTATGCGAGTTTTGAAGTTGTAATCTTCTGATTGTGATATTACTCAAACAGTAGTATGTATCGAAAAATGTGTTAACCGATGAGGAAAAAAGACATGTTTGTACAGTTGATAAGGTAACTAAGTGAATGTGGCTAAGATTGGCTCTTTTTGCTTTGCAAAACCCAAAGATTCTTTTAGGTTCTACGCCTTGTTTCAATGTACTGCATAATTGGTTTTGTAAACTGCTCTTGCCCTTGTGATGATCATATTACCACCTGCTGGGTTTTAACAAGGCTTGGTTGCGATTGTGTTGGATTTGCTACTACCACTGGGTGTGAAGAAGAAAAAAACAAATGTTTTAAAAGTTTATGAAGGAAACTAACCTAATGAACTAAAGTGTCGATTTTTGGTTTGTCAAATATCAAATGCAGATATGCTCTTAATTCATTTATGTCAGTATTTGATTTATAAACTGCTCTTGACTTTTTGTAAACTGCCTGAGCAATTGTGACGATTAAATTGGCTTCTAGCTGAGTCTGTACATGGTTTTACTTGCGTTGCCACTTTTGGCTGCTAAAATTAGTTGAAACCTTTAAGTTGAAGAAAAAGTTTATTATGTTTGAAGCTCACCATCATTTTGCCAGTTGATGGAGGTTATGGGAATTTTTCGGGGTACCATATTAATGACGTCAACTTTATCTAGTTCGTGGCATCGTGGCCTTCAGATGTTAGTCAGCATGTACCCTAATTAATAAAACTGGGCAAGAGGAAAGAAAGACAAGACGCAATGCCTTCGATATTTTATGAGGGATGACTGTATCCTGGCCAGGCTAATAAAGTTGGTCTTCAGCACTTGGCTTGATTAATTTTTACCAAACTGCAGATTGTGATCTTCACCGACTACAGTTGTTTGATCAGTTGCACTGCCACAATTTTCACGAAGTGTGAGTAAATGTCACAGAACAATCTTCTTTAAAATGTTCTATGGCTGGAGTTATTCGTGCTCATTTGACTAGAGAAAGAAGGAATGCAGATGTTTTTCCGCTATCATCATAAAAGTGGATGGAGTTGCGAATTTATTTTTTAAGTGTAAGCTTGCTAAATTTAGTCAAACAGTCGATAAAAAAGCCGTACTTTCTGGTTACAAAACAAAAAATCCAACATCTTCTGACTGGCGCAGGGGTCCGCATTCATTACCAGAGGTGTATCGGAATTTCGTTTGCATCAGAATTTGCCATTTGTTTCCTGTTCCGATTCCTGGCAACTGGCTGCATTTTGGCTTACAACAATATACTAGAATTTAGATAAAATGTTTGTTTTCACGATAATTATGAGTCATTTTTCTACACCGTAAACTAACCGATACACCAAATAAGCACTAAGAACCGTGTACAAAATAAGTGATTGATTGCTGTCTACAACACACCTATTAAATTTTAAACTAGTTGTTCCAAAGTGGCTAATTAACCCTATTGGCTATGTTTTTTCAAGGTGTACCAAAATTCCGATTTCGGCCGGAATTTTTGTGCCTGTTTCATGAATTTCGGTTCTGGCCCAAACTAGGAATTATATTTCCGGAACACTCCTGACCATCACAGAGCATTTTGGTTTATTTGTAGTCTAGAAAATTGTGATTTCCTAGCAATTAGTGTATAGGATCTTTATGGCTTGCCAATATCGTTTTTTGATGCCAAGCCTATAAAGTTGCAAGTGTTACAAAGTCGAGGTAGTTGGGATTGATTGCATTTTATTTGATAAAACTTCGACAGTCCAACGACAAGCTTGTTTTCAACAAACTGTAGGTGTCTGCTTACTTGATAAACAAAACACTCTTAAGCGTGCGTATGTCTCGAGGAAAATGTTCACAGTGGATGGCCAAATTTTCAAGTGAAACACAAATGCATTGGTTTTGCTCATCATTGTTAGGCGCCGTTGGAGTGACGATACAGGAGTCCACCATTTTGTATTGCTTGATACCACTTTTTTTTATTTCGTATGATTTTCTAGATCAGGTAAAATCGCGATTTTGGAATGTGCCGAATGCGTCGAAAGCATCCCTTTTTGCCATCTCAAGCTTTTGTATTTACAAGTACGCCGTATTAATATACCATCCAAATATTACTTTGCGTTTTTTATATTTTAATATTGACAACTCTAACCCCTATCCTATGCCAGGTTCTTACGTCATGTGCCAGTGATTTACGTCGATCATCCCGGCGCGTCATCCCTCAAACAGATCTACGGCACTTTCAACCGAGCCATGTTGCGCATGGTGCCGTCATTGCGACCATTCGCTGATCCACTCACCAACGCGATGGTGGAGTTCTACACCATGTCGCAGGAACGATTTACTCAGGTTTGTTAATGTTCTGCTTCAAATAATACTACTTCCACTCGCATGCATTATAAGCTCGCGCCAGAAAATTTCTTTGTTCAAAATACTTTGGGTGCAGTGAGGCTGTTTTCAATAAAATATCGATCAGCATACACTTGTAAAGTGTGCAATTAGAAAACGCCCCGTATCTAATTGCTGTTCATAGCAGTGTTTTTTTAGGATGTCAGTGGTGCGATCGTTTTGGACTTTTTCAGCTTGATACTGGTTACAACTGTATTGACTGCGATGACTGATCTGACCCTCTGCAGCGATTATATTAGTAGCAAATAGATTAATGCGCTAAGAAGCTGGCGTTGAGGTCAAAAGATTGCGATTTCACTAAATTGTTCGTTGTCACGGTTTTTGAGAGGCGCTTTGCGACAACTCCATCATTCTCAGCTGGTATTTGTTGTAGGATTGCACTGTGTTAGCAATCTAGCTCCAATTTCTCGATTAATTAAATTGATTTTTCAGGACATGCAACCCCATTACATCTACTCACCTCGTGAGATGTCGCGGTGGGTGCGAGGTATCTGTGAAGCCCTAAGGCATCTTGAAACCCTCGCCGTAGAGGGCTTGGTTCGGATATGGGCGCACGAGGCTCTTCGTTTGTTCCAGGTTAGTCAAGTTTTAATGTTATTTTGCCCTGTACATACATATACAACGCTATTTCCTGTTTTTGTGCGCTATGTTTACACCACTTCTTTATAAGAAACTATCTCCATGTTTCTGTATGATTTTATACTGAGTAATCTCTACCCACTACCGTTATTACTGATCTGTAGCTTCTGTTTTAAGTATCAATCCTTGTATTTATTAACTTGTAATCATGATAGGATCGATTGGTGTATGAGGAAGAACGACGATGGACTGAGGAGAATATTGACCTGGTTGCTCTCAAGCACTTCCCCAACATCCAGAAAGATCATGCTTTGAAGAGGTAGTTTGGTGTATGCTGCTGATGCAGGATATTTGATGTCAGTGATAGAATCTCAAAAATTATGCTTTCTCGATTTGAGTTTTTCATAATTAAAATGTTGTCAACAGTGTGATTGAAAGCTACACCAGAAACAATTGTCAACTTTCAGAAGCCTTTGTTACCTCCGTCAGTAGCTCGCATTGAATGACAATACACCGCTAACTCTTTTTTATGTATTCTTGTTTAGACCCATCCTATACAGCAACTGGTTGAGCAAGGATTACGTGCCAGTGGATCAAGAAGAACTGAGAGATTTCACTAAAGCTCGGCTCAAGGTGGGTGAATCAGAAGTTGTCTGAATGGGATTTGCCACGTTCAGTCTGCAGTGCGGACATGACTTTGCATAAAGCTACTAGTGGAATGAAGATATATGCCTCAATGAACTAAAGTCATATGCGTCCGCTGCTAGGAAACAACATGGAATGTTGGTAAAATTTTTTTGTAGATTGACTAATATACTTCCAGTGCATCTTTATAATGATAATTAGAAGGAAAGTATCTCTTGTCATTAGATATATCTTAGGTGCTTAATGAAGCGATAATTTTTTCCGTGCAGTTGAGGCGCACGAAAGGTTATATGTTTTTGAATTAAGAGTTGAACTTTTGTTGACCTAAAAGAAATGATTTCAGTTGCATCACTAGAACATGATTGCAATAAAGTAGATGTTGAAGTTTTTAAGTGGAACAATTTTCAGGTTTTCTATGAAGAAGAGCTCGATGTACCTCTCGTGCTTTTCAATGAAGTGCTGGACAACGTTCTACGGATTGATCGTATTTTCCGACAACCGCAAGGACATCTCCTTCTGATCGGTGTGTCAGGGTCGGGTAAAACTACGTTATCAAGATTTGTGGCATGGATGAATGGACTAAAAGTTTTTCAAGTCAAGGTAACAACACCTCGTAGAGTGGAGTTCGTGGTGTAATTCGAACTAACTTCTCAGCATTCCTAACTTAGTTGAAATTTTTCTGTGAAAACGTTATGAAACAGTGTTGTATTGGTTAATGTGTTGTTATATTTTACTGAATGGTAATTATTAAGTTGCTGCTGTTTGTGCTTTTTACTGTTTTGTTAATTGCTTTGACATAAAGATCATTCTATTTCTGTGAAAACAATTTACAGCAGCTGGTAACCAACTCACTCACTTGATGCATGTATCAGGTGCATCGTAAATATACGGGAATGGAATTTGATGAAGATCTTCGTACTGTGTTGCGGAGAGCTGGTTGCAAAGGAGAGAGGATCGTGTTCATCATGGATGAATCGAATGTACTCGATTCCTCTTTCCTGGAGAGAATGAACACCCTGCTTGCTAATGGTGAAGTTCCTGGTTTGTTTGAAGGCGACGAATATGCCGCTTTGATGACGCAGTGCAAAGAAGGAGCGCAGAGGTATGGCGTAATTGTGTATTTTTGCGGAAGTTTTACTATTAATGGTGTAGAGTTCACTTATTTGTTTGGAGCAATCGCGATTCTGCGGGTACTATAGTCAAACGGTTAAGTAAGATTATAACGAAGTCATCCTTTTTCAAATAGCTTTGTAAAAGCTGTTTTGCTGTGCCTTGTGTATGATAGTTGTAGCCTAGCGGTATTGCATTCAATGATAAAAGATGTTTGCTAAAAAATTCGTTAGAAATGAAAAATGTTTCAATCAACGCACCGACACCGGTACGATTGAGTGCGTCGCAACAGTCTTAACATTACATGTATACAACGTCACATGTGTTGGGATGCAGGGAAGGATTGATGTTGGATAGTCAGGAGGAGTTATATAAATGGTTCACCGGCGAAGTGATGAGGAATCTCCACGTGGTCTTCACCATGAATCCGTCTGAGGAAGGACTGAAAGATCGTGCAGCCACTTCTCCAGCCTTGTTTAACAGGTACAAGAAATTTTCTGTTTCCAGTATTACACCGAGTTATGGATTGCTCATTTCAACTTAAACCAATCTTGGATTGAGAAGACTTAAATTCATATCAGAACGTCTCCCATAGAATGTTTTGTGTACTTGTAACTCTTTGATAGTAGTGAAATTGAACTCATGTCTTACAGTAAGCAAGCGACGTAAATAATGGAAATAGTTACCATATGTAAAACTGCGCTATTTTTATGTGCAACTATTTAATAAGTTTGCATTTTAACCAGATTATAATTCATGTGTATACTTCGTTACCAAAGTTTACTAGTTAAACGGTATTAGATAATGACGTAAGAAGCGAAACCAAAAAACCAATATCGTATTGAGACACTTCTTGGTTTTTTTGAGCTTATACGAGTATCATTTAGTAGAAAAGAGGTTAAAGTGCGACCTTTGCCAGCCAATCAAAAGGTTTCACACGATAGATTATTTCATTGTGTGGAGTAGGCAAGCAAAGCACTCGCTGCTGCTTCTAGCGGACAAGCGAAATGTTGTGACTGTATTACTTGAACATGTTTAATGCAAGTGTGAATGATCGAATGCTTATTAGATGTGTGCTGAACTGGTTTGGAGATTGGTCGATCGAAGCACTCTTCCAAGTTGGCAAGGAGTTCACAGCCAAAATGGATCTTGAGAATTCCAGCTACACTCCACCAGATTATCTGCCCGCTGTTTATGATAAACTGCCAGCTACACCCACCCACAGGTGATGGACAGTAATATTTATTAGGTGTTTGGTGACTTGCATTTACTGTTGTCTTACGCCAAAGTTATGAGTAATATTCGTGAGGGACTTTCAATGCAACAGAGCAGGGTACAGTCTCATTTTATTTTCATTTTTCGAAACTTGAAGAGGTAGTAATATAAAACGTCTTGTAATTGATATGGGAATCAGTGAATAACTAGAATAATTTTTTAATTCTTTCAACTGAAAGACTGTAGTGGGCTCGTATAAACCAAGTTTTGCGTTTTTAGCGAGAGGACTTGGTAAAATCCTTTGAAAATATTTTTTTCACATCTAAATTTTAGTTCACGTCACTGCTCCCATTTTTATAATCTGCTCTGGGTCTTGCTACCTCCAGGTTTGTTGACGAATTTTGTAATCTTTATCACGACACACGTATGGAATTAAAGCATTCACTGCGGAAACGAAAGCTAGGATGTTTTTTGTTATTTTTTATGTGGTTTCTCTTTTATACGAATCCCGGGTGTTAATCGTTTTTATATCTGAGTGCAAGATTGTTGTCAAAGGTCTGATATCTTCTCTTCATTGCTGAAGTATGAGCTAATAGTGCTTGTGATTTTTGGGGCAGTAACATGGTGTCGTAAGCTAAATGGAGTAGTGGTTAAGGCACTCGTTTCGCAAGCCTACGATTCGAGATCGAATCCTGGCATTGTCGGAATTCCGAAAAACAGAGTGTTTCAACATTAGCAGACATTTGTGGCGATAATGGAGGCCCAACAGAAAGGAACACTTTCTTTCATTGACGTAGGCCCAGGACAATGGTAGCTTTAACCTTTCCATTCTCGAAGATTAGAATGGAGTTGTAACTTAACCTTATCTTAACACTGGAATTACCAGGATTTTTTATACTTAAAATTACCAAAGTGTCCTATAGGACACCATCAGTAATGCGGCATTTTTGCCGTGTAACTGCTGGTGCTTTAACTGTTATTTTGCCTTCGACATGAAGGCAGTTTCCAAAGAACACATTTGCATTCAATTTGTAATGTAGAAAACCGATTCCGTGTACTTTTTGTTTTCGATAATTGTGCTCAGCAGCATCATCGCTGCCGCCACGCTGCAGCACTAAAGTGTCTGAAATGTAAACATAAAACACTTGCTGTTGCGATTTTACAAATGTTAATGACTAGAGAAATTACATGTGCCCTCAGAAAGAAAACAAGATAACCTCATATTGAGTTAGCTGCGACAGGCAACTATTAATAACAAAAGAGATTTAAACTCGAAATTAAGGTTAAAAGGCCAATACGTAAGTGTACAATGCTTTCTGGTGTCCTATAGGACTTCGTGGTAATTCCAGGGTGAAAAATTGAAAAAACGCAATAATCCCTTGAACAAATACCCTGAGAATTCGTGCAACTCAGCAATATCAAGTAAAGTAAATTTCGTTAGAAGTCAAGGAATTTCAGAACAAAACCTCTTAATCCTAAGCGGGAATTGCAAATAAAGGAAGACCAGGTGTCCTAAGGACACCTTGGTAATTCTACTGTTAAAGCGGTGTCAGCAATATTGGGTGGTGCCTCTAAATGTGATTAGCTAATTAGTTAAAACATTGACAACAATTTCATTGAAAGGAAGCGAGTTTTGTGAATAGATTTTAGAATCGCATAACGTGGATATTGATACTGCCTTGCAAGGGTGGACCTATTGACTGGCCTTCATCGAAACTAACATCATTAGATAAGAGTATTGGTTCTGCTTGACTTTCCTTGTTGCCTTTATATGCTATATGATCAAGTTGAAGCTCGAGATCCCTTGATACTGCTTGATGTTTTGCCTGCTGATTTAGCGAATTTCCTCTCACGATTATGATTTGATTTTCAGAGATGCGGTTGTGAATGCTTGCGTCTTCATCCACCAGACTCTTCATCAAGCGAACCAGCGACTGAGCAAGCGTGGCGCTCGAACCATCCTCATATCGCCGAGAGCATATCTCGATTTCATCAAGCATTATGCTAAGCTCATGCAAGAGAAGAAATCAGACCTTGAAGAACAACAAGTACGTGCCAGTATACGGAGCGCGTTGGGTAGCAAGTTTTTCCGTTAAAAATTTTTGTAAATGATCTCAATTATAAGTTGATTCAGTGCCTAATTTTGAGTGTTACATGGCCCTCCAGTTTTTGCGAAGCGCAGTTGAAGTTACTTGTTTGACCTCTTCCTCTCCATCTTCCAGTTGTGAAAGGACCTAATATCTGTTTTTAAGTTTTCAAAAGCCCCAGCGAATCGTTTGAAATTTTAAAACTTTTGCCCCGAGAACCATAATCTTGTCAACATACTTGAGTTATTTGTTTTGTTTAAATTGCTTCAGATTCATCTTAACGTTGGCCTACGCAAAATATCTGAGACGGTTGAACAAGTGGAAGAATTGCGAAAAGAATTATCTCGTAAGAACACCGAGCTGCAATACAAGAACAACTTGGCGAATGAAAAGCTCAAACAGGTGGTAAACGATCAACAAGAAGCTGAGAATAAGAAAAAGACGTCAAGACAAATAAGGTGAGACATGCTGTATGATGATAGCTCTTAAGGAAGAAAGCAATGGTTCCGACACCGAGAGCTGCAAGTTATTATTTTGAGTTGCTCATATTTGCGCTTGTCGGAAAGGCGCTTTGCGTCGATTTTCGATTGTATTGTTTGTGGTAGAAGGGCATGGCTGTCACTATGCAGACATGGCTTGACGTGGGCGAGGTGGAACTATGCGGGCAGTTAGCGGGTGTGGATGCTTGTTTCGTAAAGGTAAGAGTTTGCTGATAATAATCGGAATCCAGTAATTATGATTTCAGGGAACGAGCTATCTGCTTTAATTTGAATATGGAATTGATGATAGGCTTACCCATGGAAATATCTTTTCGATCAGAATGTGATGATCAATTGCGCGAAGGAATGAATTAATGGTTTATTCATGCATTTTCTTCTTCATCAATCTGATTAAATTGCTCAGAGCGCAACTGGAAGAACTGAACCAACAGATTCAGCAAGAAACTACGATGGTAATGAACGAACTGTCCAAGGTCGAGCCTGCAGTTCGGGATGCAAAGGCAGCTGTGCAGTCGATCAGGAAGCAACATTTGGTGGAAATTCGTTCAATGGCAAACCCCCCTGCAGGTACGCTTACCTTAAACAAATCATGTCGGATATGCACAGCAATCGTTCATCCTTTGCTGTTTTTTTGAGTAACTGCGCCACTGCGTTAGGCTGACCCCACCACTTGTCTGCCGCCTTTTTCTGATTATATTACGTTAACGTCAAAGCAGGGAAACTGTAAATACCGTTTTTTAAATTCCTAGATGTGACTCGGCAAGGAAATTGAATTCAAGTTTATCGACAGCGAAGCGGATGTTTCAGCCACAGCGCCGGTTTGCTATACGATGTGTTGTTTCTATCAAAGAACACGGTTATTGAAAGTCACTAAGATCAGCCTACATATTGTGACCCAGGCAGTTTGTGGTAGATGTATATCGCATCACCAATCCACGAGCATTTTGCAATGTAGAGATACAACATTGCTGAAACAGCATTGTTATGATAGGAGTGAAGTTGTGCTTGGAATCCATCTGCCTTCTTCTTGGTGAGCAAACTTCTGATTGGAAGTCTATCCGTCAGATTGTGATCCGTGATAATTTCATCTCCACCATTATCAACTTTCAGACTGATGATATATCGGATTATACTAGAAAGATTATGCAGGACAAGTAACTTACTAGAACAATAGTTATTTTATATTACACTTATACTGCTGCAATTCCGCATTGAACGTTAACTGAGTTCAATGTTTGGAAATCTTGAGACTTGACTGAAGATCGAAGTCATGTTCGATTACTTCGTAATCAACTTTATCAACTGCATTACGCCGGTTGTGCGAACTAGCAAATCAATAAGTTTAAGTCTGTGGTGACTGCGTATTTTTACCGCAGGCTTTGCAAGAAAGCAGATGAAACTGCCGTAATGTGCCTTTTGGACACAACAAGATAGCCAATGTGAGATATGATCAAGATCATTGCGGCTGAACATTGCTCCGACCATTTGGTCATGGTGCCCGAATTGCAGTTGTTAATCTTTCCGAATTATCTTGTTGCAATGAAAGTGTTTTGAAATCGAAATTCGTCAGGAAATGTATCCGGAATTTTTAAACCGTCGTGCTGATTAAACTCTGATGCTAAAGCAGGCGGTTAGTAATTGGCCTACACCGAATCAGCTGCAGCGAACCTCGTATCGCTGCTGGCGATCTACGTTGCTTTATGGTTGCTTCATAACTAGATACCTGTCGAACCCCGCCTACAAGTACGAGACGATCAATCGAGCTAGCATAGCGTGCGGGCCACTTGTGAAATG
This sequence comes from Trididemnum clinides, assembly GCA_963675345.1. Classification (NCBI taxonomy): domain Eukaryota; kingdom Metazoa; phylum Chordata; class Ascidiacea; order Aplousobranchia; family Didemnidae; genus Trididemnum; species Trididemnum clinides. The sequence goes on along the minus strand of OY776303.1, from coordinate 6,160,306 downwards.
GGCGACGGCCCAGCTGCAGTATGCGGACATGCTCCACCGCGTTGATCCTCTTCGAATGGAACTTCGCACGCTTGAAAAACGAGCGCAGAGTAATCAGCAAGAAGCCGAAGAAGTTGAAGCTCTCATCACAAATCTGGAGCAGTCCATCGCAAGGTAGGTGGTATATTATTCTATTGTGCCAATTTATCCATCGTTCTTAGTGCATGGTCGTACAACGCCGATTGTTTTAGATACACTTCGGAGTACGCTCTGCTGATCAGCGAAGCACAAGCCATTAAACAGGAACTAGTGACTGTGGAGGGCAAAGTAACAAGGAGCAGCAATCTCTTGCAGAGTCTTGCACAAGAACAAGAAAGATGGGAGCTTACGAGCGATTCGTTCAAAGGCCAGGTGATCTGTTTATTTGATTTTCAATGTTTTAGAGGTAGAATAAAAGTATTCTCGTCTTTAGAAAACATAATGGAACTCAAAACCTCCTGTAAGTGTTATTTGCTCGCTGATTCTTAGTTCTTAAGGCAAAGAAAGAGATTAGTTTCGGAACGCATCACATCAAAACCGATCAACCTTACGTGATAGCAGAAAAGTGATTTAAGACAGCTGTGTAATGCTAACTATATATCAATTCTATAAAAATACAGACTGCTGTATTACAGCTATGACATCTTAATCGATTATTTTATTGTTTAATGCCGCACATTTAGTTTGATATTTATTACTATACTTTTCTTTTGCGATCATTTTTGTCTGCTCATGTAGTTAATTCTGCTCCAACGTGGTAAAGGTTGTTTTCACATCGATTTTAATACTTTATTTAAAACTATCAATGTCATGAAATGCATTCCAGATGACCACCATGCCGGGCGACTGTCTCCTCTCGGCCGCCTTCCTCGCATACGCCGGATACTTCGATCAAGCGATGAGAAAGAACTTGTTCTTGGCCTGGTCCACTCATTTACAACAAGCTGGCATCGAGTTCCGACATGATCTGGCCAGGGTTGAATACCTGTCGACGGTGGATGAGCGACTGCAGTGGCAACACAACGCCCTCCCTGTTGACGACTTGTGTACAGAAAATGCGATCATGTTAAAAGTAGGTTGAGTTTTTGTAGTTTTAAAATTTCTTGCCACAGGACTAGATATACATTTGTGCACAGTGCAATGCTCACTTCATTGTTGCCGGCGCAACGCGAGCACTGCGACCAGCTCGAGAAAATGACCTTGAATTTCCTTTTTTAAAGCTACAGCTACGTAGAAAGCGTACTGGCATCGTGTCAACCAATGTTTATTAACCCCTAGTGACGGGTAGTATTGCAAATGAGCTTTTCCTTCATCTTTTGCAACATGAATATGCTTCTTTTTGTTCTGAGTTTACATCTTTACTATATGATAATTACTATATATTATTGTTGTGCTGACATTCATCGTAAATTAATTGAAGAGTTTTGTTTTTCACCACACGTAGCTTAGAGTTCAAAACTTCCCATAAAAGCACTGCACTTCATTTGAAATGGCATTTTTAAATTACATGCTCGATTAGAAATTATAAAGCAACTGAAAAAGCGTAGATATACTGCATCATATTATGATGTGATTGAGATGAAGCAAAACGACGTGAAGGCATTGTGGTGTTACGATCGAAGGATCGTATCATAATGCGCAGGGCTTCTGTAAGCTCATTGCAACCCCATTCTCACTGCAAAGTCAAAACAAACGAGCACATTTCACAAAACTTTTTACACTCCCCTATGTCGAACACCTGACGAGGAAGCTGTATACGCTAGTTTGTTGAGTATTAGGTCTGACCCGACATGAAGTTCATCGCTGTGCCAGTGTAAACGATAATACGACTTACTCCACTTATCATTTGCTTCAGCGCTTCAATCGCTATCCGCTCATCATCGATCCGTCAGGACAGGCTGCTGAATATATATTAAAGCAATATGCCGATCGCAAAATATCGCAAACATCTTTCCTCGATGATTCGTTCAGAAAGAATCTCGAAAGTTCCCTGCGATTCGGCAACCCACTGCTGGTGCAAGATGTAGAGAGTTACGATCCGATATTGAACCCCGTGCTGAACAGGCAAGTTTGTTTCACTCCATCAAGTCGGCTATTTATCCGCTAATAATTGTTCTCGTTAAGGAAGAACAGCTTTTGTTCCTTGCTTTCTAACTGTGCCTATCGCAATATCTATTTACACCACTAGCGCTGCACCTAACGTGGAGAAGTTGATGTGAAGACCTTATAGTTGTGCGTGACATACCCTTTGTATCGCGTCGTTTGACGCTGAACTGATGTTGGTGAACAAGCGCAGTGAAAAAATTACCTACAAGCTATTGTCAAGTTTGGTTTCTGATTTTTCAAAAACTTTGTCAAGTTCTTTGAGAATACCTGGCTTATGTCACATTTACTTCCCCCCAGCATTATATTTTGCTGCTTTACCCAAGCAGCAATGCTTTTTGGGTTTGAAATTTCAACAGCAACTGCGAGATTAACTTCAGTTTAACGCTCAGCATTCGCATTTAACAGAGAGCTGCGTCGCACTGGCGGCAGAGTGCTGATCACAATCGGAGACCAAGACATCGATCTCTCTCCCGCGTTTACCATCTTCCTCACCACACGTGATCCCTCAGCAGAGTTCTCTCCCGATCTTTGCTCCCGTGTCACGTTCATCAACTTCACAGTGACGAGAGGCTCATTACAAGCGCAATGCCTCAACGAAGCACTGCGCGCTGAGCGACCTGATGTTGACGCGAAGCGATCTGATCTACTGAAACTACAAGTGAGTGTGGTCATATCATAATGGCTCTACTTCATCTGAAATCTAATCAAGAAACTAATGCTCGCACTGAAACCTTTTTGAAAACCGCGGTGTATTCTTTTTGTTGGGCAATTGATAAATGTACTTTGCTAGAATGCTTGCGTATCGCATTGGATTACTTTTATTTGATTGGTTTGCTTATTCTTTAGCTTATCGAAACGTTAATTCATCTTCGTAGTCATGTGTATTCAGTGAGGTTATATGATTTTAACTCATTCTTGTTTTTTGGTGTTGTTTGTTAAATGATTATTCCACCAGGGAGAATACCAGCTGCGACTTCGACAGCTGGAGAAATCTCTTCTGCAAACATTAAACGATGTGAAAGGAAGGATCTTGGATGATGACAGCATTATCACTGCACTTGAAACACTTAAGAAGGAAGCAGCTGAAGTTAGTTTTGTTGAATTTTTCTTGCTATCGGTGACGTTCTTGGCTTTGGAGTTCTTTGCTCAAAGTTCTAACCTTACAAAAGCTCTATTGTAATCGTTAGTACATGTATCTTGGATTTAAAGCTCACTTGTTAATCCAAGTCTGAAAAAGCAGTTCAGCAGCATATAAACCTTAAAAGGGACTGGTAAATAATGTACGAAGCAATTGCATGGCACGGAAACCAAAATTTAGTTTGGTCGTTGCTTGTACTGAATAGTTTGTTGTGCACCATTGAAAGTTTGATTGCTGATTCAATGATTGGATTTCCGCTCATACCAATCTCTGATTTAGCCACTTTTCTTGACCTAATATGTTTCTTCTGTACAACTCACCTACAGAAAAAAATCTCAAGTTCAATCAAAAGTATAAAGCAGTAGCAAACTATAGAAGGTTCAACTAATCAAAACTAAATTATCAATCTATGTATTGTTGCTTGAATTATTTTTTGTGCTCTAGGTTCAGCGGAAAGTTGAGGAAACGGATGGGGTGATGCAGGAAGTAGAAACCGTGTCACAGCAGTATGTTCCTCTCGCATCAGCATGCTCTGCCATCTACTTCACACTTGAATCTCTTCCACAGTTACATTTCTTGTACCAGGTATGTGGTTGTTGTGTGATTGATAAAAGTAGTAGTAGATCAGATAAATATACCAATGTGGCTGGAATTTTTAGTGGACGGATTTGCGTGCTAGTCCGATGGAAACAGAAATCTATAAAACTGTAGTCAGATATTTGCAATAGTCTGTTCAATTTTAAATTATTCAATATTTCCACATTTTAACCCCGTTGTTTTTTCTTCTGCCTAAAGCGGCGAGCGACGTATGATGGTAGTCATGAATATAATGATTGAATTCATTTGGTCAAAACCTTATACGCAATGAGTTGTTTATGGTGGACAAATTAAACATGCACCACATCAGCAATGTTTTGTGAAAACAAGCAACTAACTAATTGCAGCTGATATTATTCAGTATTCTCTTCGCTTCTTCCTGGATGTTTATCACACAGTTTTGTATGGCAACCAGAAGTTGGATCAGATCAAGGATTATACAAAGAGACTTGACGTTATTATAAAAGGAGTGTTTCAGGTAATAGCATAGATTGGCAAATTTTTCGCTTATTGGCTTTTATGAAAAGGAAGACTCTATATGCTGTTGGTTGCAATGTAATTTCTTGCTCAGACATCCTACAACCGAGTAGCACGCTCTCTCCTTCACAACGATCGAGTCACATTCGCCATTCTACTGGCTCGTATATACTTGCGTGGTTTCAATGCGAGTGAAGCACTGCAGGCTGAATACAATCACTTCTTGCGTGGTCAGGAGATTGTCATACATGCCAAGTAAGCCACCATGTGGATGAAACTATTCAAACGATTTCATAAATAGTTTTTTGTTTTATTTCGATTTTAAGACAAGTCGCAATATTAAGCCGATAATGGAAAAAAGACCAGCTTTATCATTCATTTGTCTCCTCAATTTCAGAGACTAAATACGTGTCCCGGCTTGTAGGAGTCAATCGTCGGAGCTTGGCCCATTTTTCGCCAAGCACCTCTGTTCTGGTCATCAACTCCCATCACCTTCCTTCTTCTAATGTCATCTGAAATCAGTTTGACCGCTGAGTGAGAAGAACAAAAGTTTTAACAGCTTACATGCTTCATTTTCACTATTGCCTGTTATACTTGCGCTAAAACTAGTGTTGGCGCTTTCTGTGGCCATCGACTGATTTTCTTAATCATCCAAAACTCACACAGACACTCTTAAGATTCCTGTCACATTAATCGCGAACCCTATGTGCTGTTTATCGAACACTTGTTGGCTTTTTCTTGCGTTTGATCAACTATCAGGTTACAGCATTGTGTCTCATTACTTTAGGCACTTTCTTTTTTTATCTTTCTTTGCGTCCTTTGAGATTCGACCTCACATTCTACCGTTGACTCTGCGAAGGTTGTGAATTGGAATCTCACCAAAATCGTTTGATTAAAGTTTTTCAAAAGTGGCTTTCGCACAAGTGTGTAAATCAAAAACCTTTACAAATGGTTTTTCTCTTGTTGCAAATTGATGTTTGTTAAAAAATTTTCAGACAAATCGGTCGTGACGTCACCTCTGTTACCGGCCTCAATCAAGAGCAGAAAGAAAATCTGCAGCGACTTACACATCTCAATGTGTTCAAGGATCTGCCCAAGAAACTGCTGGTCAGTCATGCATGCAGTCACGTGACAACCTTAACACAGCTTGTATTGTATCGCAGGCATCAAGCGACGAGTTTGAGTTGTGGATGAAGAGTGCGGTGCCCGAGGCACAGGTTCCAATGATATGGAATGCAACTACGGGAGAAGGAGCTCAGAAGGTGGGACTTTTTGAATTTATGAATATTTGTGTGTAATAGTAATTTTAGTTTTTTAAAACTATTTAAATTAAGACGTTCCATTAAACGCTGCTTGTATTGTCAATCAAAATAGTTGCAACCAAATCAGTTGCACTATTTTGACAATGCTAGCAGCGTTTAGCGAAACGTCTTAATTAAAATATGTACAGCAGTATACTGGCTCTGTTTTTTTGCTGAGAATCGTCAAAAGATCTCAATCGTTTGCTCCTATCTTTAAATTAAGTTTCTATCCTCTTATTTTCATTTTTATGCAGGCCTCTCACGCTACAGCTGCCCTCCAATCTCTCCTCATCACTCAAACATTACGACCGGATCGTGTGCCTGCAGCAGCTGAAGCGTATGTCAGTGCTGTGCTGGGAGAGGAATTCATGGTGGAATCGGAACAAGAAATGGATTTCGCTGAAATTGTGGAGAGAGAATTAAAGGTGTGGTGTCATTGGCAGGAGATCAAAATCATGTCTGCAGCGTAACTCAGATGAAATACTGAAATTTTTTGATCCAAGTTGGCTTTCATCGTACTTGTCATAGTGGTCCGCCCAGCCAGTGTTATTTCCGAAGCATGAGCTTGACAGGAACTTGCTTTTTCGATGACGAGCTAGACACTCCTTCCGTCGTGCCATGCTAATGACACTCTATGTGGCAACTCCCCAGCTCGCAGCAAAAAGCTTGCGAGTTGAAACGCGTAAGTTGTGCTTTTTCTGAAGGGCTTTTGATGACACTTCCTCCTGATCGGTGGAATTGCTCGTTATGGAAATGGGACATACCAACTCCACTTGCAGTCCGGCAACTGCGAGCGGCTAAGAACATTTGTTAGCGACGTTACCTTTCAGGCTTTCCCCCACCTGACGATTGCGATGCACGTCTAACCCGTTTTGCACGGTGTTGTAACTATGATTGTTTCGTGGCAGGCATCGGAACCAGTGCTCATGTGTTCACTTCCGGGCTACGACGCCAGCAACCGAGTAGATGATCTCGCCACCCAATTGAACAGACACATCACATCGATAGCAATTGGCTCCAGTGAGGGATTCGAACAGGTAGGATCATTGACGTCATAAGCTTATAACTTAAGAATGATGCCAGTTCTCTTGCTCAGTAGGGTAGAGGAAAAGTGCAAACAAAGACACATTAAACTTGATCAAGCAGTAGGCGAATTGCTAGCGGTTAAGCATTGGCCCAAGTTGATTGACCAGCCTCACCAGGCGCCCTTGCATGGTGATTGGAGTTGTTGACAGCTTTTGCTATTTAACCTGGCAATCATGTGATTACTTTGTCACTTGTAGGCAGAGAAAGCGATCAACTCATCATCACGATCTGGCCGCTGGGTGATGCTGAAGAACGTTCATCTGGCACCATCCTGGTTGGTTCAACTCGAGAAGAAACTGCACACCTTGCAGCCTCACTCCAGCTTCAGACTCTTTCTCACGATGGAGGTCAACCCGAAGGTAAATGCGTGTTATTATTGGCAATGATTCGACGTTATAAAACAAAGCTATGTTATTCTAATACTTTTTTTCATGTATTTTTCTGGATGTTGTAAAAATTGCCAAAGCCTTACCAATTCATAAAGTAGAACGTAGAAGTCATGTAATAAACTTAAAAAATTACTCTAGAAACACCAAGTCTTCTACAAGTCATTCCATTCCTTATTTCAACTCACAGCGATTTCACAAAATTTATGGTTATGGTGTAGTAAACAATTGGAGTTTGATAAATATAATCTATATAGCAATTTACATCGAATTTGAGAAAGAAATCCCTCGAAAAATAGGTTTGTTAACATGGTTTTAAACCTTGATATTGTTGGGTCTATTACATGTCCTCTTTTACAAGCATCGTATTTATTGTTTCATCAATAGGCCCAACAGTTACACAAGTTCCAAAAATTTCTTGCAGTTTTACTGGTCCCCACAGACATTCGACAACTTTTGAATTGGCTAATTTAATGCAGCGGCCTTCCCTGGAACTTTTTCAGAGGGGGCATAAATGCAATATTCACCCTATTCTGCGAAATTTTACTCAATATTTAGCTTAATTGTGTTACTACCAACATGCCATGTGGGGTAAGGAACGGATGCCAAGAACGTATTAACATTATCCACGGCTTAAATACACGACATAACCTTGCTTTGCAACGAATTTTAACAGATACCGGTGAATTTGCTTCGTGCTGGTCGTGTGTTCGTGTTCGAACCCCCTCCTGGTGTGCGAGCAAATCTTCTCTCCACTTTGAGCAGAGTAGCCACACCTGGTCGTGTGCAGAAAGCGCCGAAAGAAAGAGCCCGCTTGTATTTTTTGCTTGCTTGGTTCCATGCGGTCGTACAGGAGAGGTTGCGATACGCTCCACTCGGTTGGAGCAAAATGTAAGTAACTCGATGATCGAAGATGCGTGCACACTGCACAGTTTCTTGATTGTTTGTACCGCAAACCTAATTAGGATCAGGCTAGGCTAGAGGTAAGCGGTAGTTTTCGAACCATTTATGAATACAGGCTGAAGGCCCGGCTACCAACAAGGTTGTCAGCCATTGGTGGGTTCCCGAAAGCATCGTCTTTTGACACTCCCAGGTGAGCGATGCTGAGCAGCTTTTCTACTCTAACTCTATGCAGCACACGAACATTGTCTTATATTGATAACGAGCTTATGAAACGCGGATGTTATTTGTGATGCAAAAGCAAGTGTTTGTGTTGGTAGTGTATTAACTAGTAACCTTGTGCGTTACTGGAAATGAAACATATATTGATCTGTTACTTTGGCTCCATTATGCTATCTTAATAAAAAGCGAAATTGTGCAATGATTTGGTTCTCCAATAAAACCTATCGATCAGAATTGTTTATTGCGACGGTCTGTCGCGTAGAATCTCATTAGCATTAGCATGATGTAGGAGCGTACTCAGAGCAAGCTTAGTTTTATTGCGTCGAAACATCCGCTCTTTTGCACAAGTACTGAGAACTTGCTTTGTCGTAATAAAACAAAGCATGCTTCTGATTACTCTCGAACATCATGCAAGTGGAAGCGATTGTTAAGAGCGAACTATTCTGTGAAACATTAATTTCGCGCAGATACGAGTTCAACGACTCTGACCTTCGATGCGCATGCGATACTATCGATACGTGGGTGGATGCCACCGGAAAGGGAAGGGACAACATACCCCCCGACAAGGTGCCCTGGAACGCCCTCCGCACGTTGTTTTCACAGGCAGTGTACGGTGGAAGAATCGACAATGATTTCGATCAACGCTTGCTCAACACTTTTCTTTCTCGGATCTTCACCGTTGCAAGGTGAGGGTGTAATGACGTCATGTCTGTATTGGAAATACGAACGTTTGGTTGAGAAGATATTACAAACAGGCGCTGCGTTGGTTGGTGTGAGTACAAAAGGTTGGGAACAAGTAGTTCAGACCTGCTTTGGAGTTACATGTACCGCTGCCACAAAGCATTTTTATCGAAAAGTAGTGCAATCAAGCGGAACAACTTTTATTTGTTAGCTTTGAGCGTGAATTCGCGTTGGTTCGCAACGTTGACGGACAGCGCGATATCAACATGCCGGAGTCGGCGACACGACAGCTCGACTTCGTTGAATGGTCGGAGCGACTTCCAGAGAAGCAAACTCCATCCTGGCTCGGTCTGCCCAACAATGCAGAGAAATTATTGCTCACTAATATCGGTCAGTGATTAGGAGTGTGAAGTATATTATTTATGCAGTTGATTGTAATCAATAGACAAAAGCTGGTTGATTATTATATAAACAAGAAAATTATGAAAGCGAGTGTGCAGTGGTAGACATACATTGAATCAGCACGTCTGAGCCAGCGAAAGGTGGAAAAAATGACGTAAAACTGACTTTCCTTTCTTTCTAATTAGTAATCATGCGCAATTGCGCACATTGAAAATATCACTACAGACATTACTAAAGTTGTATATTTACGTTATCTTGCATTGTTTTTTATGTGATATGTTGCCAATGTCATGCATAATTTATTTGGGGAGGGAGGGAAGCCTGAATTTAATTCAGTATGGTCTCCAAACTGACATGAAAACTTTTTGCTGCTGTCATCCCGGGTGGGTGGCATCCCCCTTTATCTCCTTTAAATATGCCACTGCCTGTTGGTGATGTGAATAAACAATTGCATCTACCACAAACCATCTACTTTTGCATCAGATTTTGATTAGCAAGCAAATTACTGATTTATTGAATGTGCTTTCAATGATCTTTCAAAAAAGTTCCAGACTAGAGTACATTTAGTCTGGCTTTTCATAAATGCGGTTTTAGCATGGAGGTTCTTTTATACTAATGAAAACTATTAAAAAATACCTTCATGCCCAAACCGCAATCTTGGCTATCTGGCAGCTTGTAACCTTCTTCACTGAATGTTTTGGTCACAGGATCGGATATGATCAAGAAACTCCTTCAAACACAATTAATTGATGAAGATGATGAACTGGCATACGAGCAGGTGCTTATTTGTAAATGTTAGTGTAACGTTATCTTCGAAACACTATTGCCATTGTAGAGTCTTGTTTTAACCAATTTCGAAGTTCTCAGTGCTGCTGATAAGCCTTTGGGTTTCATCTCCGACAAGCATTGCAACAATGCAAAAAAATAGCGGTGAAGCAGCTTTTTCAAGAATACAAAATGTACAACACTTCTTACAGTAATTAGACTATTGCTTACTACTGCTTCATGGGGATGTGGTAACCATGCTCAATTGTTTACCTTAGTAATTCTGTTCAGGTATCGATGACTGCTGATAGTCGACGTAGACGCGCGTCATCAACCTTGTCGGATACGGATGGACGACCACAGTGGATGAAAGCTCTGCTCTCTAGCGCTCGCAACTGGCGCTCACTCATCCCCACTCAACTGCACGTTCTACGAAGAACTGCTGACAATATTAAAGATCCTTTGTTCCGGTAAGTTGCGTTTGACGGTGATAGAGTGATGCTGTGTAGATGCAATGTAATAGGTAACTAATTGCTATCAATGACAATTCGTGTTGTGTTAAATTGTAAACACATCGCGTTTTTGGTTTAAATTTCTAAGTTGTCTGTAATTTCCTCATCAGACGGCACATTTTTTTGCTTGATTGGAGGTTTGGCGGCATCTTTCAGGTTTATTTTGTCACTTTGTTTCCTTTTCGATCTTGCGTTAAACTGAACTGGCTGAACCAACTACAAAATTTGTCGCAGAAAAGTCTTTCCGCGACGAAGCGACGGTAACCTGGCTTACGCCGCCAGATGAGGTTGGGAAAAGGGATATTTTATATCGATCGAGCCAATTCTAATGTGGACTGCCAGTGGTTGGATACAGAGTAGCCGCGTATTGAGGGCGACAACTTCACTATTCTTTTCCGATGAAGCATCGACCTGTGTCTCGCTTCAATTAGCCAATAGTGGGCATTAAATATTCTTGCTAAGCCTAGCAGCATCACCTATCCGTCCTTTCGTATGGTTGAGATCCCTGCATTGATGTGTACTGTGTTAAATTATGTTTTCTTTTTGTTTTCAGCTTCATGAATTATTGTTTTCAGTTTCTTCGAACGTGAGGTCAATCTTGGCGTTCGTCTTCTGGCTGTGGTGCGTTCGGACTTGGATGAAGTGATAGCAGTGTGCGAGGCGAAAAAGAAGCAAACCAATTACCATCGCTCCTTGCTTTCCAAGCTCAACAAGGGATTGCTGCCCGATGCGTGGAACAAGTCAGTGTAATGCTGTGTTTTCAAAGCTGGTTTCATCACAGTGTTGTGTTTTTATAACATTTAGTCAAGATTGAATTTATCTCCCAAAATGAATGACGACAGGTTTAAATTAAATAATCATATTAAGTTTAAATGGTGCAAGTGGTGGCTATTAAAGCCGTTTACGTGTTAAGCTTTCTTGATTAAGCCAGTTTACAGAAATTATTTATTGTAGTTGCTAGGTCAAATTAGACTAGCTACAGCATAGAAAATCTCTTAAGAATGTTTTATTTTCACGCATTTTCAATGTATGGTAGGGTGGGTGGAGTAGATTAAATTATCCACTACTTTTAAAGGCAATTTTGTTATCTGAAATTGAGCAAAGACGTTTCTGTCAATTATTTTCACGGATAGAAATTTTATAAAAACTTTATTGGAACCAGTTTCATAGGATTATTAAATTAGTATTCAAAAGTCATACAAAAATGCAGTTTTTATCACCTGTCAAACGTAGTGATGTGTGTTTTTGCGGATCAAATACGTGGGTACTTATTTTGCATTCATTCAACAGCTAAATTCCTACTACACACGTAAGTTCAGACCGGTATGCTGGAAGTGTGGAGAGCCGTTTACGTCGGCCACAAAACTGAGCGCAGTGCAGTATGTGGTGTCGTAAACTAGAAATTAGCTGTTGCGAAATGAAAATCAGCATCAGAGCAAATTTGCCTTCAATATACTACGATTATTTTTTAGGTATAAAGTTCCTGCAGGTTGGACGGTCATTCAGTGGATCACTGATTTCAGTGAAAGAATTCAACAACTGCAACGTGTTACATCCGCTAGTGGGAGCAAGGGATTGAAGGTAACGTATTGAAAATATGATCAGCGCTATCAGCACTTGTCAGAAAGGACGTTGGTTTTAAAAACTAATTTGCTAGTCAAAATCTCATCCAAAAAAGTGAATGCCACTCTGCAGGTCTGTAACGTCCAGTCTTGTCTGACTTATAGGAAACTATGTATTAATTGCATTTTTATTTATAGTTTTGAATGAACAAACGTTATTTTGTGTTAGCTTGCTTGTTTGTGAATCAAGTGTTTATTCTATCCGTCTTAAACTATGTAGCGACATTATTATTTGGTGTCGTAACTATTCCATCATTGTTAACGAATGATCTGGCGCGAAAAACTTTCACAATGTATTTGCATGTTTACAGAACCTGTCTGTATGGCTTGGTGGCTTGTTTGTAGCGGAGGCTTACATCACTGCTACCCGGCAGTACGTGGCACAAGCACACAGCTACTCGTTGGAAGAACTGTCGTTGCAAGTGCGAGTAACTGACGGATCGGGTTCAGTGTCACTGGACGACAGCACTTTTGCGGTGTCAGGTGAGTCATGTATACATCTGTGTTGGGCATGAAAAAATCTTTGTTTAACTTCTCTCCACCTCCCGTGATACTCGCTGCTAGTGTTTCACCCCGGCCAAGCTTGCTTACTGGTTGGCATTTGATAGAAAAGCAGACGATTATTGGGAAACCTGCATCGCTTCAGTAACATCCAATTAGGAGAAAACAAAGTAGTTGCTTTTACCAAAATATCTCGGCAGTGCATATGTAAGCAAATTTTTTAAGGTAGTGGTTGAAATTCGGTTGGTCGGATGAGCACGAAAATATAATTTATTGTAGCGATGTCGTAGCGTCAATTGAGAACATGATACAAAACTAAAACAAACTAAAGGTCACTTGAATTTATTCTTAGTTTAGTGTGATGAATGCTGTTCGGTAGTTTTCGTTTCCGATTTGTCAAAGATACGTTTTGGTGTGGTTGTAGCAGTTCCTAGTGCAGAGCTGAGATGTTTATCAGTTAACTAGGATCTGTGCCGGGCGTTGTTGCTATTTAACCTACTGAATGTCTGCTCACATATGTACGTGGAACCAAACAACACAAACATTCTCTGTGTCACGTGAAACAATTTTGAAAATTTGGTTTCACCTAGTGAAGCATCAAATTGATTTTTCTTTAAAAGCAAAATCACCTTGAAGATCGATTAGGTTCAAGTACATCTTTTCTAACTCTTATGTCAAATGACATAAGACAATCTCAAGTGAGTCATGGAATTTTAAAAATCAACATCCGACGTCTCACTTGTTTTAAGAATAATGAAGCTGTTTACCCAGCATCTATTTCGTGGGAGATTTTTATGGGCATGTGGAAAAATGTGCATAAAGGTAACAGGATCGGGAAAAGAAATGTGAAAGATTACTGGAGTTCTTTGCTAAAAATGAGCTGTGCTTGGCAAACACGAGGCTCGACAAACAAATAAAACTTATAGTGCATGTGAATATGAAACAGAAACTGATTTTGCGCTGTCGGAGAAGAAAAACAAAAAGCATCGTGAAAGTGATTCCATGGAAATTGCAGCACAGGCTGGTGGTCGTAGATGTGGATAAAAAGTTTGTGACAAAGACTGTGAGAAAGGAACGGATCACAGAGAAAAGGATGTGGAAGTGGAATGAAAATCAAGCAAGAGTAAGATAAGAAAAAAAAGAGTAAAAGAACAAGTAAGCTCAAACGTGCTTGATTTGTCGAAAACTTTCAAGAATGAATTTCTTAAGATGTGCGCGGAAAGAAGAAATCTAGAAGAGATCGTTGAAACATGGTGGTGGAATGAAGAAGTGAAGAGTAATACAGCAAAAAAGAAGGCAGTATTTAATGAGTTGTGTAGGTTTCCATCAGACGAAAATGCAATCCAATGCAACCATAAAAAATTAAACTATGAAAGTTGTTTCTAGAGCTATGAGGTAGGAAGCCGAACTAGAGTTAAATAATTTGTTTCAGAATTCCGACAGTGTTTTAGTTTTTATTGGAGAACAGCAAAGAAAAGAAAGATCTTATCGATTGGGCTGTAGTGAAGAAGATAGGGCAAAAGTTTGGAAGGAACATGTGCAAAAGATGACGAATGACGCGAACGAATGGGACCAGATAGGGGAAACTGATGATGTAGTAGGCCCTGTGGAAAGAGTTACTCGCAAAGAAATCGTGGAAGCAATGCAATAGATTAAGTCAGGAAAGGCAACTGGACCATTGAGGAGATGATAAATGCAAGTGGCGAAAATGGAGTTAAAATGAAAATAAGACCGGTGCCACCTCGTGTTGGATGGTTCAGAAATGCCTTATAAGTGGAAAACTAGTGTGATTGTGCCTATTTTTAAAGGAGTGGGTAATGTAATAAGCTTGGGATTATTTTAAGAAGTAAAATTGCTAGAACATGCCATGAAAATTGTTGAGAGGATACTAGAGAGCGGATACGAACGCTAATCAATTTGAATAAAATGCTGTTTGAATTTGTGCCTAGAAAAGGACAGTAGATGCAATATTCATTGTGAGGAGATCGCAGGAGAAATATTAAACAAGGAAAAGAAGTTGTAGATGTGCTTTTGTTGCAATGGAAAAGCATTTGATATGCAGTAGTTTCCAGAGCAGTGATGGAGTGAGTCATGAGAAAGAAAGATTTATCATAAGTAATGGTTCGAGTAGTTAAGAGCTTGTATAGTGGTGCAAAAGCAACAATAAGTGTGGGATCTGCGTATTCAGAGGAGTTTGAAGTAAAGGTTAGTGTACATCAAGGATCTGTGCTGTCGCCACTGTTGTCCGCAATAGTTGGATGTCATTACAGAAAATACAAGAAGGGGTGTGGTTAATGAGGTGTTGCATGCAGGTGACCTTGTTTTCATCAGCGAAACCAGGGAAAAAGTAAAAGAAAATTTATGGAATTGAGAAATAGCGTTGGCCAGCGAGGGTTTGACGGTCAACATCAGAAAAACAAAAGTGGTCGTTAGCGGGTCGGAAGGAAAACTGTTCAACAGCTAGATATGTCCATTTGGAGTTTATGGGAGGAGAGTGATGGCCAGTTCAATGACGCGAACGAAATGTGGAAGCTGGGTGCATGGCAGATCTGTGAAAATAGATCACCATAAATAAATGAAAATAAATAAAAAGGGATTACCTCTACGTTGGCCAAGCGTTTTGTTTGTTCAAGATGCAGGAAAATGATGGGAAGAACGGTGAATTCGATGGAAAAGTTGTGTAATGAAATGGAGACAGTGGATGGACTTGCAAGCCGAATGCTAGCGGTGTTTGCGAAGCGGCAGTCACAGCAAGAGTAAGAATTAGTTGAGTGAGATTCAGGGAATGTGGAGAGTTATTGCTTGGAAGTACGTTTCCTCTGAACAGAAAAGGTAAAGTTAATCGTTGTTTCTTAAGAGCAGCAATATTTGTGTGGAAGCAAGACACGGTGTTTGAAAGAAACGGAGAAAGCGATTTTTAGCAGAACGGAGAGAGCTATGGTGGGAGCTCTGTGCAATCGGAAAATTACTAACGAAAAGACTACTCAAGAACAGATGGATATGCTGGGATTAAAGGATACTGTTGATAGGTTGGCAAAAGCAAATGGATTTAGATGGTGCGAACATAGGCTGAGATGGTATGATGATAGTGTTCTTAGAGTTGCCTTTGACCTTGAAGTAATTGGCGAAAAAAAGTGAGGACGACCGAAGAAGACCTAGAAGAAGCAAGTAGGAGAGGAGATAGATAGGGGATGCCCTGAACCGAGCGATGCGATAGAATGCGAACAATTTCGGAAGAGATGGAATGAATGCAGCCATGCCCACTTAAGGCTCTAAACCGGATAAAAATTCAACAACTTCTACTACTATCGCAGAGTTCTATGTTCAAGTTTTCTGGTGGTTTATAGCATTATTTACATGTTGAACGATCTCTTTTATTGTTGCAAGTGAAGGAAAATAAGGAATATTGTAGAGACGTTTGTCTTGAAAATAGGTGTAGTTTTGAAAGTAGTTTCTTTTGATACGATTTGCAGAAAGATTTGAAACTGAAGCAGAACGAAAGTTTTGTGTGTGTAGGTTGCTATCTCTGCGATTGCGACAAGTTTTTTACTTGAGTAAATAATAAACGGAAATGCAAGTGGACTTTTCTAGAGCAAATCTTGCCGGGTTTTCTGATCGTTACTTGCTTTTTCTCACATTAACTTTTACGATAATTGGTTTTATTTTCTGTAAATTTTGCTTGATTTTCGAATGGAATCGTATGTAGTGATGTAGATTGGTTTGATCAAAATGCCTAAGAAATTCTGGCACGGTAGAGTTATTTTTATGGTGCTGTAGTAATGTTTTAGATTAAAATAAGTTTCGAGTCTAATTAGCGCTGGTAGCAACGTTTACTGCTTATTTTGATTCGAAAGTAAAAAGCGATTCTTGCCGGATGTACTTTCTCTACAGGTGACAAGTTGTTTTATACTAGTGCATTTTTTCCTTCCCTCCGAAAATAATGGTATGCAAGCTCTTTTAATGATTTTTTATAAATACTATTTTCTCTTAGAAAAGCTATTTTGATCATCACCGGCCATGAGACGGAATTAAGGAATCATTTTTTTTTTTGTTCATTGCTTCTAATGCGTATATTAGAGAGACTCTGCGCAATACCTTCTGAAAAGGCCGTTGCTGAATTGCGAAAATACATGTTCCATAACCATAAAGCACGTTTTTGTAGATGTAGTTAAAAAACAAAAATGAAAATACCTCAAAAACTTGATGTGCTAATTACTTTCAGAAACATCTTAAACCATTCCTGATGTAATTATGGTGTTGACTGATGCAGTCAGCATGAAATGAATATTGGAATTTGTTGCAGGTCTCATTCTTCAAGGAGCGACCTGCAGTGGCAATCGACTTTCTCTGTCAACTGACATTTCAACTAAACTGCCACTAACGTTGCTCTCTTGGGTGAAGTCGTCGGCGGCTTCATCGAAGGACGAGGTATGCGCTGTGGTTGCAATGTTATTGTCTCAAATAGTTTGTTGCTTTGCTAAGCAAGTCTGAACATGCTGCATTAAAAATGCGTTCAAAAAGAATATATATTGGGTTAATTGCAGAAATTTTTAAGTGAGCTTCTGAAAAAGGGTTTAAATTACGAGATTTTAATTTTTGCCGTATTTTGTTCAATTTTCTACGGCGGTCGATAATGGGTCTGTATACTGTCGGGACTTGTGTAGCCGTGTCACTGAATACGCAATCGATGTATTAATGAGCTGATTGGTAATATGTAATTCTCAACTTCATCTTTCAGGTCACTCTCCCAGTTTATTTGAACGGAATGCGAGCAGATCTTTTATTCACTCTCCGCTTTCAAATCACCGGATCGGAATCAACATTTCATGAAAGAGGAGTTGCAGTTCTTAGTGCTGACTAGCTGTGTGTTTTCCAGTAAAAATATATAATCGATGTAATTAGTTGAAATATATCTTGCATGCCTATGTTTTGTCATTGATGAAAACCACAATTTATTAGTCTGCAGGCATTGACCTATTTAAGAATTCATTCCGATAAAATTTTCTCAAAATTGCTCGAATTTACGTTGCGCTTACCAGAGTTGCCAGGTTTGGCTAATTTCAGAGGTCTGCTGATGTTGCTGGCTATAAAGCAAATGTTGTTTTTAGCCATAAAAATTGAAATTTTTTCAATTACATAATGTTTCTAGTCTTATAATAATACCTTTAATCAATAAAATAGATAATGTTAAATTTTAGCAATTATGTAGCAGGTTTTACCCCAAAATTGACTAATTTTGGATAATTTTTTACTGAGGCATGGCTAAAAATGCTTTAAACTGTGGCAACCCTGGCGCTTACCCAAGTCGACGTCAGAAAAATACTTAAAATTTAATTTAAGCCAAAGCCAAAAATATACCCACTCATAGACCTTTATGTTGTTTTTTTCCTCTTGGATTTTCCTATTCGTCCTTTTCTTCGCAACTTTTTTTTGTTTTGCAGCAGCTAGGCCCCCAATGACCGATTGTTTTGCTTCTCTCAATTTAAGACTCCGTAGTCTCGGTTTATTGCACGGTGTTGCTTGGTCTCGCTTGGTGAATTGGCGACTCATAAGTCTAAGCCTAGGGCGCTGGTACGAAACTGCGAGGAACCTGTTTGATCCAAATCATAGCATTGTTGGTTCTCTCATCGCGTGATCACTGTGGTATGTTTTGAAAAGGCACAGGGACATTTTTGGTGCATAAAAATGCATAACTCATGCCTAGGCATTTATAGCAAAAAAAGTACAATAGTTAGCCCATTTTCGCTTCTTCATTGCATTCATAAGTCTACTAGCTAGCTCTATGCGAAATTTCACAAAGATTGACGGTACGAATTCAGAATTACAAATGCCAGAAAGTTTATAGTCATTATAAAATCGCGATTTTAAGAAAATCCATCTAAAAGTGCACATTTACACCGATTTACACTTCTAACCTGAAGAATTATTCATTTTTTAGCAATGTTTCACGTTGAAATGCGACTTTTCATGGCGACAATCTTAAAGATGAAGGATTAAAGATACAATTTTTGTTAAAAAAATATTATGGCCAAAATTTTCGAAAAGTGATAAAACGAACCCCATATTCCCCCTTAAGGAAAGAAAAGCTGAGGAGACTACAAAATGAGCAAAGCAAATTTTCAATGCTTTTTACATCAATGATTGTAATTAAGCTTGTGCCTCCAAACTAGGGCGTTTTAAGCCCTTGAAGATAGGTACAAGAAGCAATAACGTAATCACTAAAATGCAGATCGAAACAGGGAAATGAGATGCGAAGTCAAAATCAATGCTGCACACAGTGGGGGATACGAAGAGGAGGGGCTTCTATGCGCGAGCCACCGCTCAGGTCCTCCTCAGGCAAACGTTAAATGTCATTTTCAGCCATTGTGCTCGTAACGGTAACAAACAAGTCCGCTGATATGGTGTTGAAAGTATTGACCTTCAAAAAAAGAAAGATCTTTACCACGACTACCCAGTGAAATTTGCATAAAGTCATTTTCGCACCCCCCTCAACAAATTTCTGCGTACGCTACCGGCTGCCTGGATTAGTCTAAGTTGCATCAAGCTCTGCAATAGAAATAGACTACAAAAATTTTTACGAAAGTTCGAGTATGGACATAAAATTTAAGAAGTATGAAAATGTAAGTTAAGAGAAATAAAGAGAAAAAACGCTGATTTAATCTACGAATGTCGGAATACCTTCGACGTCATCTATTTTAAACCTAAATTTTCTTTTTTCTGGTTTTTGTGCAATTGCAATACAAACGTTTGGATCGTCATAAAATAACAGCCTATGGTTTTGAAGAAAGAATTTTTTTGAATTTTTTGTCGCATTTATTGCTGCAGTTGTTGAATGTTTTTAGCCTACTAATCAGTTAATTTTTAAGAATGAAAGTTATTACATTTGCAGTTATAATTGAGAAAATTATTCTGCTGATAGTTTTTGTTCATCATTCGTTCGTTTACTGGGCCAGGACGACACCAGAACGTAGATTTTAAGGAGGAAGAATCTGGTACAGAGTTGGCGAAGAGAGATATGTAGAAGATGACAGATTCTGATGAGTTGTTAAAATTTGTCAAAGCTCGCTTAACTGATGATTTTCACCGTCAAGTGACAACCGCATGTTGTGATTAACAGAAAGCAGCTCTAAAATTAAATGATATTTTTGCATGTAAACCGATCTTGAAAATTTTAAATTTGCAAGCTTTATTGAACAAAAGGAGACAATTTTGTTGCTTCTATATTTTGGCAAGAAAAAAAGGAACACAAATCTCTTATTACCTGTCTACAACGTAATCAAATCATTGGCAAATTTTTTGCAGATTTTCTTTATTAATAAACTATGGAGACACCATAAATGAAAATCACCAACAATATTACATTGGACTTTCCCATGCTTCGTTGACTTTCACGAGTTGTTTGGTACTTTTTTCCAATAATACATTGCAATTAATTCAATCATTTATTATCCTCATGGGAATTTTAAACAGACAAAAATTTTTATTTGCTAGGTTGGCAGATCTGCAGATGCAACTTGGCCAGCATATTTCGTGGAAGCTCCATAATAAGGTCAAAAAAGAATTTTTCTAAATCGGTGGTCTTTTCATAATTTGATGTAAGATGGTGACCTTTATCTAACTGCTTCGACCGCAGTTTACTTCCTCATTTCAAATCGTTTGTTGCATTTTATCTGAAACCTTTAATGATAGAAGCTTTGTTCCAAAGAACAAAGTGATCAGTTGTTGGTTCAAAGTTTTTGAAAAAGGTCTAGATTTTGCAAATTTAGACCAGTCGGCTTCAATCTCGCTTTTTTGTTTCTGTTTTGTTCTCCGCTGCCGGTAGTAGCCTACTTGATTTACAATTGTAGAAATTCACCAGTTTTGCCAGCCAATTTTGCCTGATATAGCAAAGTGGGTATTACCAAAACTTGAAAACATGTAGCCTCAATTTATTATCCAGGAAAAATGCGCTTTCAAAATAAACTAACTGCAGTAATTCGAAAACGTGGCCGTTTGTGTGCATTTGCAGACAGGCTGATTCTTTTTTTTCGTAGGCCTACTACTCCGATATCTTCATCTTTTTCTATTGTTTTTACTCAACTGCATAGTAACAAATATGATTAATTGCAAACAAATAAAAGCTTTTAAAAAAGAGGGAGAGAAAAGATCTAATTTTTTAAATCCGGTTTTGTTTCCGCAACGCAAGTGATTAAAATCACTTCATGTCCCGCGTATGTCAAAAGTAGCGACAATTTAACTTTTGATGGTATTTTCACTAATTCAGTTATTTATTTTTCAGCCAACTGCCTTTTATAAGTCATCACGTCATCACGAATCGCCTTCTTCTTCTATTTACTTCAACGTCGAACTCACTTAACACATTATCACTTCTTAGAACACGCTCACATCATCAAACTTCACTTGGTTTTGCTAATCTAACTACAATTTCTCGTAAATTTAGCATGACCAATAGTTTTTGGTGATTCCTTTTATCGATTAATTTTAACAACAAACAAGAATTACATCAAATATTAGTTATTGCACCCAGAAAAAATAAAATTGCACAGAAAATTAAGGTTTGACCAAGGGTCTGCAACCTATAGCTTTTCTTTCCTTATACAGTGGTTTTGAGTGGCTTGGCAAAATATGTACTATAACGCATAGGCAAAAAATCGGCGGGTAGATATTGAGAATCACTTTTAGAAAGTTTCTCTCACCTCCCAAAAAAAATCTTCAAGTATATTTTGAAATCAAAATAGGAAAATAATTTCTTCGAAAAGTTGATCCCAAATCAGCCTTCAAATATCATTTTTGAGAAGATGATTTCCAAAAAAAAGATTTTATAATAAGTGACTAGTTGTGTTTTTCCGTGGAAACTGGTACAAAATGGTTGTTCGAGCGGGGAAGATTGCCGACCCTGGTTAGAAATTGACAAATTACTTTCCAAAAGACTAAGGAGCTTTGTGCTAGTAAATCGTTTCCTTTAAGCACCTACTCACATTTTTGTAATAAAGTGTTTTTCCACAGATGAAGATCCCTCTCCTCCCCACAAAATCATTATCTCGATACTGATGACGATGACCAATTCAAATGTCAAATGATTGTGTCTGGGAGCATGGAGCATAAAGCGTAGAGAGCAAGGACTTGAGAAAGTTGAAGTGGAAATCAAAACAACATCCCTGTGTAAAATATCACTTTATTGAACACATCAGTGTTGGGAAGACTAAAGTCAATGACTCAAGTCAAGTCGGTGTAAAAAAGACTCGACTTGACTCGATTCTTTCGCCCAAAATGACTCAACTCGACTCGTGACTCGACACCAGTGACTCAAGACACGATTTCCATGACTCGATACGCGAGTCACGACTCGGCTGATCTGCTGATAATGAAATTACTTGCTTGAAAAAAATTTTCTGTCTTGGAAAGTTTGATATCTTTAAAAGTGTAATTTGAAAATTTGTGCGTTCAATAATAATTTTTTTTGCACACTCGCAACCCTGGTATAGCATCTAAATCTTACAAGTCATTTTTATTGACAATTAGAGCTTCTAAGAATAATGTTAGAGCAAGGACAGCTAAGAGATGTTTCTTTGTGTCTCAGGGCCGAGACCCGAGGCGCTGTTTGCAGTTTCAAGTCATTCATCAAGGACCATAGTATATAAGAAATACTAACAAGCAGTTTCTATTTGTAACATCATTTGGAGGGGTCAACAAGTACAATTCTTATGTGATAAAGCCAAAAAAAGGTTTAAAAACAAATAACTATGTGGCCAAGAACATAAAAAATATCAATGAAAACCTTCAAAAACTGTAATAGCTATGAGAATTTTAAAGTATTCAAGTTTCTTATGTATGAGTATTTGCACATAACTTCGTTGTAAACATGGAAATGTTTAAAAATGACACTTCATATCTTGATCAGGCTGTGATCGACAGTGGTCTGCACCATCGCTTTGTGCGAAAAATCACTGACTCGAAATATGCGACATGCCCTCATAAACTTTGCGTTGTTGTACTCTTGGGTAAATCACTTCATGGAAATTTTCCCTGCTTCGTTGCAGATAGGCTGTGGTGGAAATGCACTGAGCCACTAGTACCGGCTACTCAAAAGATGATCTCAACACAAGTTGTCCTATGCATTACAAGTACTGCAAAGGTTCTACTGTGATCTGAGGATCAAAATGCGATAACTATTACAAAGAGCAAGCCTTGACCGAAGGCAAAATAACAGAAATTATTGTCAGTCAGATATTGAGATTAAGGCTTGAAATGAATTTTGCGAAGCAGACTTCGCAGTGTAGTTACATATAGTGAGAATTGTAAAAGTTGTTTTGGTAATTATTGTCAGTCAGATATTGAGATTAAGGCTTGAAATGAATTTTGCGAAGCAGACTTCGCAGTGTAGTTACATATAGTGAGAATTGTAAAAGTTGTTTTGGTAATCTTCAAGAAAGACATCTGAAATTTGATGTGCAGCTTTGCTCCAACAAAACGCGAGCGTGTAGCAGTAGACACACATTGAATTAGATCAGGGTTGTCAAACTCATTCAGTGATGTGGGCGACATTTACATACATGGATTTTATGCGGGCCAGACTCTGTTAAAAAAAATTTAAGCAGGTAGGACTGTATGTCAGTGGTCTCCAAACTTTTTTCTGCCGTCACAGCGACCGGTTGATCAAGTTTCACAGCACACCAGCCACGGCATTATTTGGAGATTACTACTCCTCCGTGCAACGATCTCCGAAAGTTATGTGATGTAGCTCGAAATGGTGCTGTTCTCCAAAAAAAAAAGGTCGTTACCTCTGCCACCGCAACCTGTAATGCCAGCCACGACTTCAAGCAGTTGCCGACTATCTCTTCATGGCTATTTTCACCTAAAATCAACTCAAAAGTTTTTTTGCTTTTGGAAAACAATTTTCCGCAGACCGAATTCGGGGTCCAGGCATTCGCACTGTGCCACAAAATCCTTAAACGGGCCACATTTGGCGCGCGGGCCAAATTAAATCTCGCGGGCCGTATGTTTGACTCCCCTGAAATAGATCTTTAAAGCCTGCAAAAAGCGTAACGAAAATAAACCCCGGATTAGCTACTACCTTTACTGCAATTGTGTACATTTTTATATATGACAATACGGTCAGCATTTGTATTGAGGAGATAATACTCCTCAGATTTGAAGTGTATTTTGCAAGTAATCCATTGATTTTTAAAAGGTTGATTTGTCGTAGGCCTACAAAATTTAAAGATTGCTTGAAGTAACATTTTTCAGAAATATTTAGTCTGTGTCTAACAGTCTGGTAGCCTATTGTTCAAGGTAAAAGAAATTACGAAGAAAATTACAAAAATGGACACTGTTAAAGAAGTTTGCCACTTCCAAAAGAAACCAAAGCCTTTTTCAAAATCAGATCATTGTTTCATAACAGCTTTCTCTAAACAGCAGTCATAGATGAATGTCATCAACAATACGATGCCTCTAAAATCATAAAATTTTACATTAGACAGCTCAGATTTCAATTTTATTAGTTTTTAAAACTGAAAGCTGTAAAACGTGGCAAGAATGATTTACTTTTCATTTCTGTAAACTTGTTGGTACCGCTGTCCAGCAAGACGTTCTATACAGGTTTATCTTCTGCTTTCAATAGGCATACTGGTAAACTGAATGTAAACAATTAAGTTTCTGTTTGATAGCAGTGTTTCACGAGCATGTACGAAGTAATAGGTTATAGTCCGTGGGCTAACTAGGCCCACCGTGCACCTCCCCCCCACCAATAAACGAAACTGTGTTTTCCTGGTAGTTTTTTATGTGCTTTTTGATATTAGATATGTTAACATTGAATAAACTCTTACGCACTCTCGATTTTGAGCCACTTTGTTTGTTGCACCAACAAAAATTTTTTTCCGACTTTGGGGGGGGTAATAAAAACATGAATGGCAATATTTTGGTATTGAAATATCACAAATACACAAGTGACCACTGTAAGAAACAGGAACGCTTACTGTAGAACCTTTTTAAATTCTAATAATTTGTATGTAAACCCGCTAGGTGTCGCCATCACCCTTTTGTGAGATTTTTTGTATCGAGTATCTTTTAGTCTTTTTTGCGTGATGACGGTGTAGAGGTAGGTGGCAAAACTTTCTCGAATCGCTGGGATCTTGCAATTTGTTCATATTTGGTAAGTGATTAGGTATAATTGTTTTGTGATTTCGTTCTGGTAGCTAGCCTACTGTTTTTGACCGCGTGTATTGCCACTATATTGGAAGAGAGTTTCAATTATCATTTAGAAGGCGTGTCATTGTATGACCACGTGATGCTAGTCGTCGGAGCTATCAACATAAAACATAAAGAATTGCCTTTTCTGTCGATTGCAGGTTCAGTAATTAGAGATCAACCTCACCCGTTCTAGCTAGGTAGGCTGCCAAGGGAAGTAACATTCATTCGAGAAAAGTTTTAAGATAAGCCTCTCAGTGTCTTAGTTTACTAGGCTTGGTTTGTTCTACCGCACTTTGAGATTTGCTGGCACCCCATTGAGATTTACACAGACCATTGTTCAACCGTGACGGGCCCGGCCATTTTAAAGAGTACGGTATTTGCGATGAATATGAAGTCTATTAATGAGAATGACGATAAAGAAAGTTCAGTCGCCATTAATCATCAGGGCAGTGATAAGGCTGTGCTGAAGCGAAAACTCATTGCTATTCAAATTAGAGCATCTGCCTTGAGAAGACAGCTAAACGATGTCCTTGAGAGTAATGATAGCACGATTGAGGTTGCTAAAGACTTTAACAATGAATGGAATGTGTGTTTTGAATCAGTGTCATTAGTGCACGCTGATATTCTGGCATGTGGTGAAAGCATTAATATTGACGATCTTGATAAGTTGGCTTGTAGAGTCGAAGATGTGTTGTTTGAAGTAAAAGGCGAGTTAAGCAAACTGAGAAAGGCACAAAATTCTTGGTCAAGCCCAGGAAGACGACGGTCTAGCAGCCCCGCTTGTAGCGAATTTTTACACATTCCGATAGATAGCAAATCTGGTGAGGATAATTGTGAAAATGAGTCATCGAGCACGAAACACAATGATCTTCCACCGCCACTTCAGCCCAACTCTGTACGTATGACACCTAATTACGTAATGACTAATTCGAGGGGAGTTGTTGGAAAATTTGATTTGCGACCTCTTCATTCTCTGAATCCAGAAGCTGCTCCGTATTGTGGCAGAAATGTTGGTCATCCATTGGCAACCGTTGATAACATGCAGTTGCCCTTACCACCTGCACCACGTTTAACTCTGGAAAGTTTTAAGGGCAATATAGTTAAATACTGGGATTTTAAAAAACGATTCAAAAGGCACGTTGAGGATGTTTATCTCAGTTATGATGACAGAATGGCCTTTTTGGACAGCTTGTGTGTAGGCAAGGCTCATGAAGTAATTGCTGGCATAGGATGCTTACTTGATAGCCGCACTGCGTACATGAGGGCTTGGGATCGGTTAGATAAAAGGTTTGGTGATGTTAAAAAGCTTATGCAGCATCTGCGTGGAGAGCTCCTCAACGGTCCAGCAATAAAGGATGGAGATGCCGAAGGATTGCTGAGGTTTGCCGATCGAATGTACCAATGCGAGGTAACTTTTGATGGTTTAGATAAAATGTGGATGTTAAATTCTCAAGATTGGATGCATGATTTATTTGGAAGATTGCCACATCGAATTAAGGTGCAATTTGTGACTATTAGCAGTAGTGGCGATCTGAGCTCCTTTATTGATCTTAGAACCTTGGTGGAGAAGGCGGCATTTGAGGCCGATAGTAAATATGGTAGGCTGTTGTACAAGTTCAAGACAGGTCAAAGCAGTTCGAGGCCACAAGACCGTCCTACAAAGAATCATCGTTTGTGTGCTGCTCAACATTCCGCTCATTCGGTGGTAGAGAGTGTAGGCTCTACATCCCAGCCTTTGGTTTGTGAATGTTGGAGTGGATGCCATAAGTTGTGGAAATGTGCATCATTTGAAGCCAAGACTGTAGAAGAAAGGAGGGCATTGCTAAAAGAGAAAGGGTTATGTTTCAACTGCTTGCTTTCTGGACACAGGGTGTCCCAATGTAGGGTTAAGATAGTTTGTAAGAAGTGTAGTAAGAGACATAATACCTTGCTCCATTGGGATTGGCAACCACAGGGCCCTTTGGAAAAGAGCGTAGCAGTTTCCTCAACTGAAGAAAGGGAAATAGAACAGGATTCAGGTTCGGTGGTTTGTGCTGCTACGCAGCAGAATGATTGTCTCTCTTCGCAGGGAGCAGTATCTTCCATTTTGAAGGTGGTACCAGTTAAGGTGTGGGCAAATGACCCCGGTGAACATGTTCTCACTTATGCATTCATAGACGAAGGGTCCAACATAAATATGTGTTCAAGCCATTTATCTAAACGGCTTGAGGTCTCAACATCAGCAACTAACGTCAAGTTGCTTACGAGTAACGCAATTTCAGTTTTGGATCGCAAAATTGATGACTTGGTAATCCAGGGGGTGAATGAGCTTGAGGCCTTCAGAGTAAGGGAGGCATTTGTTGTTGACAATGTCGTTGATGTAAGCTCAAGTATACCTACCAATGATTTGGTACAGCGGCACTCACACCTTCAGAGATTGAAATTTCCAGAGTTGGAAGAAGGAAGGGTAGACCTTCTCTTAGGCTGTGATATGCATCGGGCATTTTTGATTAAAGATGTTTTGGTTGGAAACCCAGGCTCACCATGCGGATTTCACACTGCGCTTGATTGGACCCTTTTTGGTACAGACAAAGGTAATATAGAAGCAGTGGACTCACCGCAGCTTATGGTTAATTTTATGACAACGCTGGGAGATGAAGATAGATCGTGTGAGCAGTTGATAAAATTGTTTTCTCAGAATTTTGATGATATTGATGAAAATAAGAACGATACTTCGCTGTCCCAGGAAGACAAGCGCGCTCTCTATATCTTGAATGACACTGTTGAGAAGGTGGATGACCATTATTCTGTTGGTCTTTTGTGGAAAGATGATTTGGAAATGTCATCAGATGGTCGAGCGTTGGCTGAAAGACGTCTGAAAGGATTAAAAAGGAGGTTTGATAAGGATCCTGATCTATTCCAGAGGTACTCTGAGAAGATGTCGGAGTATATTTCGAAGTATGCTGAGCCGGTCTGCGAAGAAAGTGAGCAAAATGGTCGTTGCCGCTATATTCCTCATCACTGTACTGCATTAGAGAGCAAGTTCCGAGTAGTGTTTGATTGCAGCGCTCGCAGTGGAGATGGTGAGTCACTAAATGACAAGTTATTACCGGGACCGGACCTTGTTAACACTAGAACCGCCAAGGTTTTGGGTTGTCGCGAACAGCCAAAAGCGGTCATTTCGACCGCTAGTCTTACGGTCGATTATTTTGTATAAACTAATTTGTATTGTTCATGTTCTGGATCAAGATAGTGACTAACATTGCATTTGCAATAGTTAACCGTTCAAAAACGATATTCTTACCAATTTTTGCTTCAAATATTTACTCAGTTAATAAATTACACATAATATTTATTGGTTTTACTGCATTTCCATAGCACAAATGACGCATTCAACGAAACTGTTTGCTGTGCAGTTACCACACACGGTGCTGTTACATTTGTGACAGCAATTCGAGGTTTTGTTTTGTTTGCAGTTCACAGCAACTTGACACTGCTTCCGTTTTAGGGATTTCTTGCCAGCAGTACTCAAGCCTTGTGCAGGTGCAATTCTTCTGCTGCTTCTTTCAGCGATGTAGTCTTCTCTTAGCTCACAAGCAAGTTTGAAGATGAAATCTCTTCTTGAAATAGAATCTCCCGTTTTCTTCTTATATAAAACAAATGCGTTGATGCAAGCTAAATCCAAGATATTATAAAACACCGCAACCGGCCACCGGCGCGTACCAGCTTTTACTGAGTACTGGCAAGCCATTTGATCTGCTACATCTACTCCACATTTGGTTTTGTTGTAAAATTCAATCGTTTGTGGCTTATGTTTTTCGGAGGAATCGACACCAACAGACATTTGGAGTGAGCTAAGAACACAAACGTTTTTCGTTGGCTTGCATTGATAGATGGTTAGCGTGGCAACATCATCTGTTTTCAAGAGCACAGTTGAATATCTTGTTGCTTGTTTCTTCGCTGATGGAGGGAGCTCTCTTCTAACTTTATTTACAGTTCCCACTATGCTTGTCTTCTTCTGCAGCAGTTGCTTTTCCAGGCTGTACGAAGTAAAGAAGTTGTCCGTCGTAACATTTCTTCCTTTTCCCAGGTAAGGTTGCATAAGGTTCATGACTACCCAATCAGAGAGCCATTGTGATGGAGCACGTGATTCCTCTTTACCCAAGTAGGGAATGGCATTCAAAATATATTTTGTGTCTACGTCAACAGCCAACCAAAACTTGATACCAAACTTATCAGGTTTGTTAGGCATATACTGAGTAAACCTGCAACGAGCTTTTGTAGGAAAAAGCTGTTCATCTATAGTGATGTTTGGCCCAGGTTTGTAGGAAGATATACAGTTGTCGACAAACTTATTCCACAAATCCGAAACTAATGCAAACTTGTCAGCTTGTAAACGTATTGACCTGGTGCTGCGCATATCAAAGCGCAAAAATCGCAAAATTTCTCGAAAACGATTTCTTGCCATTGTCTCTGAAAAAAATGACACTCCCCACTGCTTGTTCCAGTAGCTTTCCAAAGGAATATTTCTCCCTCCATTAGCTCCGCGCACATAAAGCAAAGCAATAAAAGCGAGTAGTTCAGATCGTGAAACATTCCAGTCTTTATTGCTAAGCACTCTTCGAGCTTCTACATTTGTACAGTTTTGTACAAGAGAAATCATATGACTGTCCATGAGTAACAAAAAGGCACCTAAAGGTGAGTCTGACAGTTGCCGGCTTCGCCTGGATAAAATGTGAAACGGTCATTTTGACCGCTTCGGCGGTTCTAGTGTTAATAGTATAGTCGGAGTGTTGATCCGCTTTAGGCAGCATCCGGTTGCAGTTGTGGCAGATATTAATGGAATGTTTTCCCAAGTTATGGTGGAGGAAGCTGATAGGGATGCCCTTAGATTTCTTTGGTATCCGGATGATGATATCAGTCAGGCACCAGTCGTTTATCGCATGAAGACTCATGTCTTTGGTGCTAAGTCATCGCCATGCTGTGCTGCCTTTGCCCTTAGGATGACGGCGAGTGAAAACGCCACTGGTGCTAAACAAAATGTTGTAAACGCGGTAATGAAAAACGTGTATGTGGATGACGTGTGTGTTTCTTGTGTCACAGAAAGCGAAGCAAGCAATTTAGTACACCAACTTTGCCAGTTATTGGCTAGTGGTGGTTTTCACTTAACGAAGTTTGTGTCTAACAGTAGAACCGTATTGGAACAATTGCCGCCGGACGATATTCTTGGATATGTGCATCTCTCCGAAGAGCTGCCTGTTCATAAAACACTGGGCATGTTTTGAGACGCGTCGTCTGACCAACTGAGAGTAAGAGTCAACATCAAGAAAAAGCCGTGTACAAGGCGAGGTTTGTTATCGATGATTGGGCAGACGTATGACCCATTGGGGCTCATACAACCTTTCCTGTTGCTGCTAGGAGGTTACTCCAACAAGCCTGTGCATCCAAATTAGGTGGGATGACGATATCAGTAATGTGCCAGGCTTGGAGTTAGATTGGGGTTGTTGGTTTGCATCTTTGCCAGAACTGGAACAGGTGGTCCTGGCCAGATGCTTGGTGCCTGCGGATGTCGTGACTAGAGTTGAACTTCATACCTTTTCGGATGCAAGTACTGTGGGGTATGGAGCGTGTACTTATTTACGCAGTGTCTATCAAAATGGTATGGTGCATTGTCGTATAGTAATGGGAAAATCTCGTGTTGCTCCTTTAAAAAAGATTTCGATTCCGCGTCTGGAGTTGGTCGCGGCAGTTCTTGCTGCCAGATTAGGCAATTTGGTTCGTAAGGAGCTAGATATCATTGTTAACGAAGTGTATTATTGGACGGATGCTACTGTAGTGTTGCACTATATTAATAATTCGTCGTCGCGTTTTGAAACCTTTGTTGGCAATCGTATCGAAATATTGCATACACTTACCTCTGTTTCGCAGTGGCGTTATGTTCCCACTGAAGTAAATCCAGCCGATATGGCTTCACGGGGGATACCACCCAAGGAATGTAGTTTTGCAAAATTGTGGTTTGATGGACCGTCTTTTTTGAAATGTAATTGTAATGATTGGCCAGAACAGCCAAAATTTCTCGTTGAACTGCCTGAAAATGATCCAGAGGTCAAGAAGAGACCCAAGAAATGCTTTTCTCAGAGCGTTAAAGAGGAAGAAGAAGGAATTTTGCGTTTGTTTAAGCATTACTCTGATTTCACGAGATTACAACGAGCGGTATCTTGGCTACTACGCTTCAAGATGTATGTTCGATATAAACATTCAAATTACGGCAAACCCCCTTCTACAGGCCCATTGACTGCCGATGAATGCGATGATGCCTTTGACGTGATCATTCGGTCTGTCCAAGCCAATACGTTGAAAGAAGTAATAAACATTCTACCGAATCAGTTCGAGTTGGATGATCCAGTGAATCCTGTGACTGAAGAAATAATAAAGAAATCCCCTGATCTTCAACGCTTGCAATCGCTCAGTCCTTTCGTTGTGCGTGGAATGCTTCGCGTTGGAGGAAGACTTCGTAAAGCTACTCTTCCTTATGAGAGGAAGTACCCGTTGCTGTTGCCTCATCAGCACCCAGTAACGGATTTACTCATCAAGCTACACCATGAAAGGGAGGGAGTAAACCATGTATTGGTGGAGTTGAATAAAAGATTTTGGATAACGAAAGGTCGGTCTACTGTAAAAAGGGTTGTAGAAAAATGCGTGCCCTGTCGATTTTGGAAAGCGAGGATCGGAACCCAGCAAATGGGTGATTTGCCTCCAGCCAGGATTCAAAGAAGTCAACTGTTTACTACAATTGGGACTGACCTGATGGGACCAATCATGGTTGCTGTTTGTCGAAGCAGTGTAAAACGGTATATATGCATTTTCAATTGTATGGCTACCCGAGCAGTGCATTTTGAGGTAGTGCCATCGTTAGAGGTGGATGCGTTTCTCCAAGCTTATCGACGGTTTTGTAACCGCCGAAATGTCAATCCTTCTACAGTGTATAGCAGTGATTCTCAACCTTTTTGTGCTTGAGGCACACTAAAGAATCAAAAATTCATCCGCGGCACACTTTCACATTACAAAATTTAAAACTCAAACATACTCCAAACATAAATGAAATGAGATTGAAATGAAATACTGAATTGAAATGAATACATAAATAAAATGAAAATACTCCAAACATACATGTTTAATGGGACGGTTGTGCTTGCTTTTTCGAGCAAATCAATTCGAATCGAGGCTCTAATGACGTAAGACATACTCTCATTTCATCGTCAATAGCAAGAAGGCGTTGTCTTTTTTTACTTTTGATTTCAGTGAGTGCGGAAAATCCAAATTCGCAAAGCCAAGATGATGCAAATGGAAGAAGAATTTTGATTGCTTTTATTCTTAGCAAAGGATATGTTTTTACGATGGACAACCAAAAGTCATGTAGGTTTTCTTCGGAAAAACTGGACCGATAAAAACAATTGTTTTGTAGCTCAATAAGCTGCTCCTCTTCTTCGGTAGATAGATTCGTTGTGTCGTTATTTTTTCCAAATGGATTGATTACCCACCCGTAATCTTTAACACTGAATTCTGGAAAGTAGTTTCGGAGTGAAAACTGGAGATCTGACAAAGTGTTTAAAATTTCCGGAATTATTCTTTTTTTTAAAGAAGACTTGTTGACTGTAGGAAAAGCATCTACATTTTCCTCAGATACTTTTCTCTTCCATAAAGACAGTTTTTCGTCAAAAGAAATCAATGTTGATGTAGCTGTTATTGTATTTTCGGATGGCCCTTGTAAGCTTGAATTCAAAACATTCACTTTTTCAAATAAATCTGCTATAAATTGCACTCGTAACCACCACAGTTCGTCATGTACAGAAAACCCGAAGTCTTTTTTTTGAGCGTCCAGGAAAGAACAAATTTCAGCCTTTAGTTGGCATACACGTTTCAGTACCTTTCCTCTCGAGAGCCATCGGACCTCTGTGTGAAACAGCAAGCATTTAAATTTTGAATCCATTTCTTGACAAAGTTGCGTAAAAAGTCGGCTTTGGAGGGGACGAGTTTTTATGAAATTTACGACTTCAATAACTTGCTTCATAACTGAATGTAAATTTGTTGGCAATGTTTTAAAGACGAGAGCTTCTCTATGTATCATACAATGCACTACAAACACGTTTGGATTTTGGTGGCGAACATAAGCAACAAATCCCCTGTTTTTCCCTTGCATGGATGGGCAGCCATCAGTGCAAATGCTAACACAGTTTTTCCACTGTAAGTTCAACGACAAAATGTTTTCGTCGACCAGTGTAAATATGTCTTCCCCTCTAGCAGTGGTTTTTAACTCTTTGCAAAATAGGCATTGGTTTACAAACGACCCGTTTTTTACGAATCTAATAAAAGCTAAAAGGTGCGCTTTTCCTGTACTATCAGTAGATTCATCAACTTGCAGTGCCCAAAGTTGAGATAACTCGTCATCTTGTCCTTGCACATCAAAATGCTCACGAATTTGATCATTTATATCCGAAGATAGGTCTTCAATTCTTCTTGAAATTGTGTCATTTGATAATGGAACTTTGCTTACCGTATCTGCAGCATCACTTCCAAGCATAGTTTCTACAATAATGGATACTGATGGTGCAATAACAGATTCGGCGTCAGTGTGAGCTTTTTTGCGTTTAGCCAACAAATGAGCCACTTTGTAGCTGGCAACTAACCCCTTTTCTGGCAACTTCATGTACTTGTTAAATCGTTTGGCTTCTATATCTTTTTGTAACAAGAGATTCTCAAAGTATGCTTTTGGTTTATCTTTTAAAGATTCGTGATTGGTTTCTAAGTGTCTGCTTAGTTTGCTAGGAACGAGGGCCTCATTTGACAAGGAAAGATTGCAAATAATACACAAAGGAAGTTGGTGATCGTAGGATCCAGAAGCAACAAAACCGTACTTTATGTAGTCTTCTTTATATTTACGCTTGACTCCTTTTTTTGCAGGTACTTTCTGTTGCAATGCACCACTTTTGTTACTGGTACTGCTTATTTTTAAATACTTTTCCATGGTTTGACTACTAAACTAATGACTAAATTTTGTCACTAAAACTAAGTCCATGCATTATTTAAACTTGAATTAATCTGTTTCACTAAAAATAGCAGAGCCAAAGTTATTTTAAATATATTTAATACGGATACTATTTGAATAACAGTGGCATAGAATTATAATTTATTCTAAACGTCTACTTTAATAAATATGATCAAATACCGTAAACTTGGCTCTGCTATTTTTATTAAGATTAGATTTTTTTCTTAATGCAGTTGTAGCTTATAAAACAACTGCTTTTATCTCTGAGAAACCGCTCTCATCAGGCATAGCTTTAGTTTGCCTACTTAGGCTTTAAGCAGCTCTCGAGACTATTTCAGGGCTCACTGTATTGTATTTTGACTTTTAAAAAGTTATCTTGTATTTTGGCATTAAGCTGAGCTAGATCTGCGACCAAGATTATCAGACTCTCTTCTTTCACCCTTTTTTTTGTCACACAAGTCACGCTGTTGCATCCTTCGATAAGCTGCTTCACGATTAGGCTTGTACTGGCTACGCTCGAAGGTTTCAAACGAACAGCAATTTAAAGAATTAAGAATCGAAAATGCGATCAAAGAATTGATCAATTTGGTTTTGCGGAAAAATAAGCGATCAAAGACAAAAATATACGCGGCACACTAAAAAATTCCTCGCGGCACACTAGTGTGCCGCGGCACACAGGTTGAGAATCACTGGTGTATAGCGACAACGGCAGTAATTTTGTCGCAGCGGAAAAGGTTTTGCGGGAAAAGGTGAAGTGGAACTTTAACCCTCCGTGTGCATTGCACCAAGGGGGGTTTTATGAGATATTTTTTAAGCTATTTCGAAAGATATTTCGTTCCATCACCTCAAACTGTACGCTAAATGAATTTGATCTACTTACTTACGTTGTGGAAGTTGAAAGGATTCTCAATAACCGACCGATAACAAAGTTACCCAATTCTTCGAATGATTGGACGGCTCTCGCACCTAACTCCATTCTGACGGGATTTCTAGCTGATGATGTGCAGTTGGGAAACTTCCTGAAGGCTGATGCTTACCGTAGATCATGGAAAAAAACCGAGTACTTGGCTAACCAGTTTTGAAAGCAATGATTTGATCAGTACCTGCCTTTGCTTCAGCCCAAACAGAAATGGTTTGGAGCCTCTTCTAACCTGCAGCCGGGAGATTTTATCTTGATAATGAATGAATCTGTACCCCGAGGGCAATGGCCGAAAGCAATAGTAGTGGAGAAATTGCCTGATAAGTGTGGCCTCGTGAGAAGAGTGCGCTTGCGGACGTCGGATGGATCAGTCTTCATGAGGGACATAC
The DNA here is from genome assembly GCA_963675345.1 of Trididemnum clinides. Taxonomy (NCBI): domain Eukaryota; kingdom Metazoa; phylum Chordata; class Ascidiacea; order Aplousobranchia; family Didemnidae; genus Trididemnum; species Trididemnum clinides. Next base: position 6,125,070 of record OY776303.1, on the reverse strand, counting down.
GAAAGCTGTGTTTGCTTGAAGGACAATTGCAGTGAATCTTTGTTCAGAGTATCTGAATTATTTGTGCGTCCTTATTTGTGTGTGTCGTAATTTATTTTATTTCGTTGTGTTGATTTGTAGCATAAATTGCAGCGGTCGTTTGTTCCTGTTTCTTTCTTCTTTTTTTTTATAAGGCATTGGATAGAGCCTGCCTTATTGGGGTGGGAAATGTAAGAAACAGGAACGCTTAGTGTAGAACCTTTTTAAATTCTAATAATTCGTATGTAAACCCGCTAGGTGTCGCCATCACCCTTTTGTGAGATTTTTTGTATCGAGTATCTTTTAGTCTTTTTGCGCGATGACGGTGTAGAGGTAGGTGGCAAAACTTTCTCGAATCGCTGGGATCTTGCAATTTGTTCATATTTGGTAAGTGATTAGGTATAATTGTTTTGTGATTTCGTTCTGGTAGCTAGCCTACTGTTTTTGACCGCGTGTATTGCCACTATATTGGAAGAGAGTTTCAATTATCATTTAGAAGGCGTGTCGATGTATGACCACGTGATGCTAGTCGTCGGAGCTATCAACATAAAACATAAAGAATTGCCTTTTCTGTCGATTGCAGGTTCAGTAATTAGAGATCAACCTCACCCGTTCTAGCTAGGTAGGCTGCCAAGGGAAGTAACAACCACTCAAAATGTTAATACTGGAGAGCTCTACAATGTACGTTTTGATTTAAGGAAATTCGATAAAAAGTATGTCAACAAGGGCCATTATGTAATCACCAGTTTTAACCATCGCTTGAAAGTTTGGTACATGGTTTCTGTTTATGACAGTTTAACATACAATGGAATGTGATTACATTAAAGCAATCTTTACTGTAATGCTTTCTGTTGAAATTCACCGAGCTTGTTAACTTTTGTTTATTTACTTTTTGCTTGGCAACACTTCCACGGGCTATTTTGTTTTTCTTTGTCTCGTGTCAATCGAAAGGGTGTTTAGTAGACTAGTGCAATTGTAAACGATTGTCAAACTGCTAGGTCACGGGTTCAATTAAGTTTGTAGTAATTGAAAGTCGTTTTGAGTGATTTTGTTGGATTTTGGACGACTAACTGAGTTTTTCTAGGTGAACAAGATTAAAACGTAAAGACAATTTAACGCCGTAATTATTGCTTCTAAACGTTCTAAGCATTTACAACAAATTGCTTAAGTTTAATTTGAAGCATAGAAAGAATTATGTGAGTTTAGTTTTTGAACAAAATTTTATCTTTTCAAGCCTAACAACAGAAAACTCTCCCCTAAACGATTAGCAACTCTTCTTGCGCATTCTCGTTAATGAGAAAGCTGAGAGATCAGAATCAGAGAGAATAGAGCTTTTTGTTTCATCCATTGGTCAGCACCTGTGTCGGGTAGCAACTAAAGGCCAGTGGTCACTACCAAAACACATTCTGCTTTGCATGACATTAGGCCATCTCTCCCGGAGTGTCAAACTGAGCATGTTAATGAACAAACTGGGTCGTTCAGAAAGTTACTTCTTTTCATTAGAAATTAAAACCGCACTTGCAGAGGCTCTTGAAGAGGCTCATACCATACTAACACCCCAAATAATACGGAACCCTTATCATCTATCATAATTTTGATCAACTTGTTAATGACATTTTTGGTGCAGATTCGAATCACACCTGCCTCGGGATAATGTCACAAAATATTACCTTTGAGCCTGCTGCTGATGAGAACATGACAGATAACCAGGCAGAAAGCCTGCTACCTCTGCCAAGGACAGGGTACGCTCTCTTAAATTTTTGGCAAATGATACCCTACCTCCATGCTATAGGAATAAGAGGTTTAACCCAAAAATGACAATTTCTCACCAAACATTGGAAGAATATGAAATGCTCTGTCAAAGTTAATGTTGAAGTATTTCCTGTGGTGTTGAAATATTATGTTGAAGTATTGTTGAAGTATGTTGAAGTATTCCTATTCCTATGTTGAAGCACTGTATCTCAGCATATACCTGGGTGAGCGGGCTTCATATGTGAAACTGGTCAAGTTTCAAAGCGCTTTACCACAATAGATTATCATCCAATCATGGATCACCTTATAACAGACTACTCCACTGTACAAGAGTGCCTTAGAGCAGAGGTGTCAAACTCGCATCCATCGGAGCCTTTCAATGCGGCCCACGAGACGATTCTAAAATTCTTGATAAATTTCACTTCGTGCCACAGAACTCGATTTCTGATTAACAAAGCCTGAATAGGGGCGATGGTGTGGAGATGCTGGAAGAGGTAATGACCTTTTTTTTGAGATCGACCTCGCTGCGAGCTACATCATAGAGACCGTTGCCCGGAGAAGTGATGATCTCCAAATCGAAAAACATCATGCGGCACGATTGCCAACATGTAATGTGGCCCCCGAAGCCCACGAGTTTGTCGCCCCTGCCTTAGAGTACTAAAAAATGCCTCGCGAGAGGTTGGTCAAAAATACACTGTCACAACATTTCACTCAGGCTTGTGCGTGAAGACTTATCCTATTATTTGGAAGATTCCAGACTTCTATGATGACCACATTGTAATAATAGGATCCTTTCATTTGATCTGAGCATACCTAAAAATGATTGGTAAAAAAATGAATGAGTTCGGATTAGCTGATGTGCAGTGGGAAGCGGAGGTTATATCTGTTGGTTTCATCAATGGTGTGATATCCGGCAAAAACTGCGGTCGTGCAATAAATTGCCACAAAGTCATGGCTAAAAGCCTGGAAAGACTGTTTCTTGACAGATATTTGGAAACTAGATGTTTAAAAGGTTTGCCAGGTGATCTGCTACAAGCAACCAATCGTATTAATCATATTATTAATGACAGAACTTCAGAAAACCTGCATGCTGCCATGCAAAACGAAGCACTTGCGAATTTTCTTGAAGAATATTCTTCTTTCAGGCAACAGATCCGTGGCGGAAGCCAGGGTAAAACTGCCCAATTTGGGCTGGCGTACATGAATCATGTTTCGTTGGCCCTTTTGTTGCTGTATGCTGTGAAAATCAATGATAACTATTTGTGTGGCGCTTGTTTAAGTAAGATAGTGAATCTATTTTTCAGCTTTAATGGTCAAAATTATGCCAGATATCTCTGTTACTTCTCGTTGTTCTTGTTCAACACTGTGAAAACTCACCCGTAGTTACTGAAATTAAATGCAATAAGTGCGGCAAGGTCATTCATACCTGCAAACAGGTGTACAGTAGATATAACCATTGAAGAAACATTTATGCAACATGCCAAATCTCAAGCTGGCACGGGCCGGCGGGGTGCCCATATTTCAGGTCTCCTGATTAACTATGAAGCTTAACGTCGTTGGGCACGTACACTCCTCGAAAGATCAAGATATATTGAAGTAATGCTCCAGATGGCAAATATATCCAATGATGGTAGTGGCAGAAAACACCGTAATACTCGGCCATGGTAAGTAAAGAAAAGTGAAAAAGCAACATTTGGTAGGACAGTCAAAGCAATTCAAAATTTTATGGACCCATGCCAAGTAGAGATGGATGATAAACTTTACCTTATTTCATCTGATGCTCTAGTACCATTTACATAGAATCAGATACAGTATCAGATGTCTGGTACTGAATTGTCTGCTACAGCAGCAAAGAAAGCTTTCATATGTAATAGGTTGCGAAAGAAAGAGCAGTTTTTTGAGCCAATGAAAAATCTGAACAAAAAAACATTAGCGGTTATGGGGAAGGCATCAGTGGTAAAGACATTAAGCAATCGTGAAGCTCAGTACAAGCAGCAAGCAAATGTTACATTTTAATTGTTAGTGCTTTCACAAAAACAATCAGAAAGGATTGATATGAGAGAACTGATGAAATATCCACTCATGCCAATGCCCGATGGCTACCTTTTGAAGACAGATAAGAGCAAAGGATATACTTATCTCACAGAAGAATTAAATGACTTTACCATGCTGTGAAATGCCAAAACGTTGAATGTTAAAGATAGGAATGCAATTTTCTACTGCATAAAAGAAGTGCCAGTAACATTTAAACAGATACGCCAAAAAATATACGATGTCAGTATCACGGGAAAGCCTGATCTCCTATTTAGCACTGACATGTGGGCTACAAGAAAAATTCTATCAAGAGCTTGGAAAGGACAAACCGTGGTAGTGGTCAAAAACGCATAATTAAAGGCGAAAGTACAAAACGATATGAAAACTGAAAGTCATTTCTTAGCAATGACTCCAACAAATAGCAGCTTGTGAGATTGCTTCCAAAGGTGTAAAGCAGTGATGATTTCGGGAGGAAGCTTCAAAACAAAAAGGTTATATTTATCTGTGAAGAGAAGGCCTACCTACCTATAGACAAGGAGAATCAGTGATGATGACAGAGATTCCCAAGTTGGAGTCTGATCAAGAGGAAATACACACAAGGGTTGTTCTATATTGCTCCTATGCAGTCGATGAATAATATAACTATGTTCGAGTCAGAAGCCCAGATAGTGATATTTTCTTCATTCTTCTTTATTATGCATCAAAAATAAACATCACTCTCCTGTTTGACACAGGCTCCAGATGCAAGAGAAGGTTGTTAAATATCTCTCAACTGACACATGACTTCACGCCTCTTTACTAAAATGCTCTGTTGAGTCTGTATGTTTTTTCAAGGTGTGACACGGCCATGCTTTTAAAGGCATTTGGAAAAGTGAAGCCGATAAAACTCCTTCAAAAGAAATCACATTATCATGCTGCTTTCAAGAGCCCTAAAAAGTCATGGAATGTGTCAGAAGATCTTTTTCTTCAACTGGAAGATTTCACGTGTTCCATGTACAGGCCCAGAGGTAGCCATTTAACTGCTGATGATCTTCGCTATGAAATGGTTTTAAAGAAATGCTGTGGCAAAGAAAATCAACTGAATCTAAAGAAGAGTGCCGAGCGGTCATCCCTTCCACCCCCTAGAGCCTGCTTAAGAAAACACCTAAAAAGAGTGAACTACCAAGAGGCAATTTTGATACGATTCCGTATTTCCAAACCAGTTATTCCATTACTAACTGGGAGCAATGAATGGATTTTAGTAAACAAAGTCATTGAGCCAAAATAGTCTGATACGGATGTATTCCCAACACATCTTCCTGACATTTCGGACAAAGCACATGAGACTAAGAATGAGCATAAACAAAATATACACTGACGATGAAAGTAATGAAGAACTTGAATCTAAAACAGACTATGATAACGACTAAAAATAAAATCAAAGCACACAAAAAATTTACATAAAAAGAGGACCTCTTAATGATTAATAGGCGTTTAGTTGATATATTTCAGTTGCATAATTTGAATATTTCCTTAAATAAATCAAAACGTACATTGTAGAGCTCTCCAGTATTAACATTTTGAGTGGTCACTTGTGTATTTGTGATATTTCAATACAAAAATATTGCCATTCATGTTTTTATTACCCCCCTAAATCGGAAAAAAATTTTTGTTGGTACAACAAACAAAGTGGCCCAAAACCGATAGTGCGTAAGAGTTTATTCAATGTTAACATATCTAATATCAAAAAGCACATAAAAAACTACCAGAAAAACACAGTTTCGTTTATTGGTGGGGGGGGGGGGGGGGGGGGGTGCACGGTGGGCCTAGTTAGCCCACAGACTATTAGTGTGACCTTACAACCAATAATCTGTCTAAAAATCCAAGATTTTTGTTGCCAATTGATGCCTAAGTGTAATAAGACATTGGTTCTGTCAAATAAGTTGCTTGTTTAAAACTCTTGCGTTCTGCGCAGTTGTCTCTAAAAAAGGAAATATCTCCTGCATACTTGTGATAGAAATACACTGTTTTAACATCCCACGCTTATTATTAACAAAATCACAGGAAACTAAAACTGGTAATGAAGAGTTAAAAAAACACGAGTCGTAGTAAAAAAAAACTCGACCTGACTCCAGTGGTTTCGACGAAATGACTCGATTCGAAAATTGAACTCAAAAAGTTCACCATCTTCCTGTTTTACATTTTCTGATAAACGTTTTCTCTTATTTTTAGCAGACTATCCAAGAATGCTGACTTCTTTTTAACATATCTAGTTTTTTCGCAATATGATTTGTAACCATATTTTTTCCACCGTTCTCTGAATAGTAAATGGCGACAGTGTAAGAATTTGCACACGTTCAAAATATGAATTCAAATTTTTTAATTTTTCTTTTCATTAATCTATCATGCAACAAAAAAGTTTTAGGTCATCATATTCATTCTCAATGGTTTCAGACGAATTCAATTGAACGTTTAAGGCTGATTGAAGATTTTGTTTTATGTTCTGTGAAGCATGCTTCAGTTTTTGTTTGGCTTTGGCTTTTTTGGTCAATTCTCTCATATGTGCACATTAGTGGTGTTTCTTCCAGTTTATAAAACGGTGTAAGCACCATCGCCATGGACAAAGTCTTCTGTGGTGTACATGGACATTTTGAAGTGTGGGCCACATTTTTTGCATCATCTTCACTGCTGGATGTTTCCGGGGTTTTCATCTCTTGATCTGGTTGCAGCTTCAATCTTTAAGCCTGAGTGGCAATGAACTATTTTTGTACAAGCTTTAAGCACGACAGACACAGCTTGTCTCTAAGTATTGAGCTTGATGCTGGATTAATTAATTTTTGGTATGCATCCAAACTCAGAACTTTTGGCTTTTCTTTGGCGTTTTTGTGGTGTGTACATTGAGTGAATCAGAGCACTCGGTTTTTGAGCTTGAGAATTTTTATTTAAGCGGAGCACATGTACTATAGATTGAATATTTTTCCGTGGCGGTCCTGTGCGTAATTTCAAAAGGCTAACATTTGGATGATCTGGTGGTATAGTTTCTGTGGTTTTCTTGATCTTCCAGTAATGATATTTTTGGTGGCAGGGATCAACAGCTGTGTGGAAACTGCTCTAGAACCTGAAATATTCACAGGAGTTCAATCAAATCTGTTGAAATGTTGCTGACAAAAATTGGTAATGAGAGTTCTACGACAGTTTTACCTACATTATGAAATACTGTTGATTACAGTGTTATACACTGATAATTTTGTCATTCAAAGGTACTCTACCTGTCCAGAGTTTTAGATTGTTAGTTTTTGGTTGTATGAGATATTAGCCGGTTTTGCCGGCGTCGCCCGTCAGGGGCCCCCGGTCAGTAATGTCTGGGTTTAGTATTTTAGTTCAACCGACTGTGCCGGCTACACCCATCGGGTTCTTGTGTGAACAGTAGCGAAAAGTTGATGTTTTTACGCACTTTCACAATTCTTCTACATGAAATCATAATCACCATATTCTTTTAATCACGACTGGCAATGCTCACAGAGAATCTTGCCACAAATTATTGTTGATACTTGTGAGAGAGGAGAAATTGAAATACAGTCAAAATTGATTGTAGCAGCGAAACGGTGGATGTTTTCATAATACAGATATAAACTATTTGATGGTAAACCTATTTTTCGATGTGGTGCTTCCCCTTTCCTATTTATATTTGTGGTATTAAGTTCTTTTGGCTGCCCTATTGGTCTTGTTTCCGGCATAGCGACAAAAGCGGCTGTGGCTTCCCTAAAATCATTCACCGTATTTTAGTAAGCACCCATCAAGCCGAGTTATTTTCAAACAAATGTTTTCTTTAAATTCAGTTTTACAAATTGTTGGCGTTATGGTTTTATGTTGATTTTTTCCTCAACTTGGGATTTTATTACAACCCTGTAAAGTAAAGACATCAATACCTCAACAATAGGATGACCATATTTTCATTATTAAAAGGAAGAACATTTTTTGATAATAATTATTATCAGCCCTACAAGTTGTTCTACAAGGCTGGGCTAAGTTTGTCTTTATTTGCTACAAAAACAAAAGTTTCGTAGCCACAAGTAATGCATTCTGCTTCGAACTCATCTCGTCCTTTTCTAAAAAATGGATCTTTCTGTTGAAGCTCTTCAGTAAACTTTGATTTTCTTTTTCGAATACCGCATTTATTTTTTAGCTATTTGTTTTATTTTTCAAAAATCACATCAATGGTAATTATAAACAGTTCAACTGAAAATATAGTTTGATTTTTTAAACGAAAACAAATACCTATGTACCGAAATGGTTTCTTTGAAATTAGGTCAATCGACCAGAACAACAAAGCAAAATTTATGTGCGTATCTCATACAAGAAATGCAGTTTGGAAACTTACCGGTATTTGAACCGTTTTCCATATAATCTTACTCTTTGAAATCTAAAGTAACAGTCAGTCTGAGGTAGACCGTTAAGATACTCCCTTTTATCATTCCTTACCAGTTAAACTTATTATCACTTGAATTAATATGCAGTGACATAATTTTTTAATCACAGGGTAAACGTAAAAAGGGAATTTTTTGAACGACTTTGGATGACCAAATTAGTTTTTGTTAAAAAGAAAGACAAAAAAGGTATTTTTAAACATCCTGGGAGGACCAATCACTTTTTACAAAAAAGGAGGATAAGTCCTCCAAAAAGAGGACGTATGGTCACCCTACTTAACAAGCAGCATATCTAATCTTTCCTTTATAGTATATACGACGGTGTTGCCCGCAGAGCCCCCATCAGTAACGTTGGCATTGAGAATGTCGGTACAGCCGGCCAAGCCGGCTTCACCTATCTGGCTCTTGTGTAAAAAGTTATCAAAAGTTTATGTGTTTGCTGTATAAAAGATTTTCACGATTTTTGCGCTTCTTCTCCCAATAGAATATCTCATTTCAAGATCCTGGCTATGCTTTAGGTCTATGTGCTCTGTTCATTGCTGACACGATCTCAAGGGGCCTTACGTTTCCTGTAGCTTGGAAGTAGGAAACACATTTCTGATATTAAACTGTTTTCAAGCAAAATAGCAACAATGTCTTTCGTGTGGTGCGATTTCACGCTATGATGTTGATTTCTTTTGATCTCTCCTTAAACTTTCTCAAGTTCTCGCTGGCTATGCATTATATTGCATGTTCTTGTTCCTCTGCTTGATGAGCCCCAAGGAGTAAAACGAGTCCTTGGTTTTTCCCAAATGTTTGGTTTGATTCCGGTAGCTCTATAAAGTCATTATAAATCAAAATACCACTAATATTTTCCATGTGGTGCGATTTGATACAGAGACGTTATTAAATTTGATTTCCTCTCAAACTTTCTCAAGTCCCTGCTGGCTGCGCATTATAATTCATATTCATTTTACCTTGCTTAGGTATGCTTGTAGAAGTTAAAGGGGTTCTTGTTTTTCCCAAATTTTCAGGTTTAATTTCGGTAGCTCCATAAAACTATTATCAAGCAAAATAGAAAACATGTTTCTCCTAAGTATGGTACGATTTTACACCGACAGGCCATGCTATCACCCGTGCCGATTTAAAACGTATCAGTTAATGGAGTTGCGCCAGCTTCACCGTACAAACATTTGTGAGAGCAACAACGAAATGTTACTCAGTATAAGCCATAGCTCCTGTACATGTAATGGTGATGATGTTGGTCTATCAATCAAGACTGGAAGTATTTAAAAAGAAAGAATGATGTCACAAACTACCATTCGTAATTTTTAAAAGTGTAAGGGGGAAATGAAACATAGTCAAAATTGATGACGTCGCTCCAATGGTGGTAGTTTTGACTCATAAAAAAATGAGCTGTTTAGTGGTAGGCCTATTTGACGATTTGGTGGCCTCGTTTTGGTATTTACATTGGTGAGATCAAGATTTTTGCCTGCGCTTTTTGCTTTAATTCGGCAATAGTATAAAAAAAGGCCGTACCTTTTCCCTAAGTCATATGACCCTTTGCAATAAGCACCTATTAAGCTCTTTTCAAACAAAAACATTCCCTCTTAATCCAGTGTTACAAATTAATGTCGTTATTGTTCAATTTTGATCTTTCCTTCAATTTGGGATTTTATTACATTTAACTTTGCCCCTCATCCATATCTCCCTACTTTGGAATAAAGATTAGTGTTTTGTACCGATATCCTTGCAATTACAAATGTCAATAATGGGCTTTACCATTTATGTTTGCTATTAAAACAATAGTGGATAATTTACCCGCAAACTGCTGCTGTTCTCACTACATGGTGGCAAGCATTGTGATGTGATTTATGATTATGACCTACCAATCCGTTTTAAGCCATTAAATATTTGAATCGCTACCGGTACTTACCACTTTTTCATTACTTGACGAGAATTAATGTGAACTAACGTCTCTGACTGCGTGCATGTTCCTTGGCCCTGACATAAACGCCGCTGTGCAAAGAGCAAACTAATCCGAAATAAAGCACTCACAGTTAAGTTATAGCAATAGTGGAGGCCCCGTTAATAATGTCGAGGTTACGAATATCAAATCAGCTGGTTGCGCCAGCCCCATCTAATTGTAAAGAAAATTGCTTCAACATTTAGATCATAGGTAGCTTGACACGAACATTTTGTTGCAAAAGATAGAAAGGACCATTTTTACCCTGTCGTCTTTTTCTTGGGTAATCATTAAGTGTTTTGCTTGGAGTAGACTACGTGTTAAAATTTGTAGAGACTTCATTTGTCAATGAATCGTTTTGAACATTTTGATGGATAATGCCAAAGATCCATGCTATCGAGAAAGAATATACAAAATGTACCAAAAACTTGCTTTTTCTAGAAATTGCAATTTTGTAAAATGCAAGCACCAAAATTTAGTGTGTTATGACCCAGGGGTTCTCAACCTTTATTCTCTCATTTATCCTTTGGCAAATTTCAAAAGTAAAATTTAGCCCCCAAATTTTTTTATATTTTCACTTTTACAAATGACTACTGTAGTAGGTAAAAGTGTAAATTTTTGCTTACAAAATTTATCTCAAAGGGGTAAATTTCCCCCTGGTTGGGAAACCCTGTTTTAACCGGTAGACTACATTTTATAAACATTTAAAAACTTCAGTTTTTGATGAATGTTTTAGAAAACGTCGGCAGATAATGAAAAAGAACCATGCTTGTGAGGAAAAGTAGTCAAAATGTACCAAAGGACAAACGTTGACCAACAATTGCAAGTTTGTTAGGTCAAGTAGGATAATTGTTCAACTAAAATAGAACATGATGTATGGCAACCAATTTTTGATCGGACATTATAAACTAATCGTCAGCCCTAATTGGAGTCACATATTGCTGGAAAGTAAATTCCCTAAGCTTTGAAAGGACAGTAATTGTTAGTAATAGTTTATAACATTTAAGTATTAAATTCACCTGGTATTACTCAGGTTACCACTTTTTGGGAGGGGTAAAAAGTCATTCTACAAGTCCTAAATTTAGTTTTTTCAGTACAAAAACAAATATTAATTGTACATATCATACACTATCGGAATCGCTTTGAAATAGCCTTTAATTTGTAGAAAAAGTTTGAAAGTCAGTTGAGAAATGAGATCACAAATCAGTTTTTAAGCAAACTGATTTTGTAAAAAGATTACAATTTTTGAAAACATCTTCATTTTATTATCTGCGATAGGAATAGATTTGTATTAATCGTACTAGACACATGATGACATCACAGAGCCAGTTTTAAGCGCGCAGGCGAAAAAGAGTTTATAATGGTTTAGAGGAGGGTTTCCCATAGACAGACTTCCCACAGACTTTTTGCTTCGCAGACCCTTATTGCGAATCTGTTTTTTTGTGGACCCCAATTATATGCGACATAACATTTGTCACCCGACTCACGTACAATAATAGTAATTAAAATACGAATACAATATATTCGTCAATGTGATAGATGGGCTTGCTTCACTTTGCACAATTCATCAATTCTTGGGGCTGTTTGTGACAAACAAACCCGTAGGTCAGACTCGATATTCAGCCTGGATCTATATTTGTCTTCATATTAGTAAGTGCCGAAAATGCCCTCTTACGCATATGGATGTCCCCCCCCTGAAAAAGAGATCAACACCTGTATTGCTGCCGAGATTGTGTTACTCTCGGTCCAATTCATCGTCAGGCTAGATAGAGTTACTTTTTATAATGTCGCTGAAGTGAATTTCCGGGACTTATTGCTAACCTGGCAAACGTTTAAATCGGGACGTATGATAGGTCTAGCTATGCTGGCTGACTGAATGCCTGACCGGCATTTTTGCTTGACTGACCACAACGAAGCCACGGATCCTTTGTGCAGTCGTCACGGAACCCCATTTTGGGAAAATCTGGCTTAGAGGGCTTAAAGTGCTTAAATAAAGAATTGCTCGTAGCATTGTCAAATAAGCTTTAATTGTTGTAAAGCTATTTTAAACGAAAGCACTTTTATTAATATCTCCTGAAACAGCGTTTAATTTCGTTTCTGCGATCACTACTTTTTGAGAAAGAACGAAAAACAGATTGTGCATTGAAGCGATGATTGTGAGGTCATATTAGACCCTAAACAAACGAAAGTTCTTGTAATGTGGTAAGCCTGAAGCTGGTTTTCGTTTGAGCAAAAAGCGGTTGTCCTCTGTCAAGTAATGCAAATTAAAAAAAATTTTGATTACGATGTCATCATGACGTCACCAATACCCTCATGACACTCACCACTGGGTAGTGATCAATCGCGCCAAGTTTCATGCTTGTATCTCGAACAGTTTCAGAAAAGTTTAAACAGACAAACAGAATTGCGCTTCATAGTATAGATTTAATCACAATATTTCAATCTACTAGATAATTTTCTACTTCGAGAAAGCTTGATAAGGTTGGTGTAAATAATTTTTTACGTCCAAGGTTGAGTTGACAACATATCAATGAAATAGACATTTTATTTTATTCGTAAGTTGTTAATTCAACTACTATACAACTCAAACACTACTAATAGCAGTAGAATAGATCGAAGAAAGCTCATGGAATAATGCCAACATTTGGCAAAATGTTCAGCCATAAAACAATATAGGAATTAGATGAGAATTTATTGCAAAAATATCACAAATTTTCCAGTTCATTTTGTACATTCAACAATTTTCATGCAGCGAACAATTACTTATTTAGCAGTTAAGTTAGGTGTCAACATCTTTTCTTTAAATATACATTTTCATTCTGACTACAGTATCACTAATCTTTTTTCAATAAATAATAAATTACAGCAATACAAAGCACAACCACTTTTAGTCACAACTTGCAACAGTGCTTCCTCGATTATCCGTACCTCGTTTAACCGGCATTCAATTATCCGATCGCTCTATTTTGCTACATTTCAAAATTAGATTGCTTTTAACTAGATGTTGCGGGAATAGTTTCCGGGAAACTTTACGCTAAATCCCACTAAAAAAAGCTAAAATACTGTATTGTCGGCGAATTATCTGTGGAAGAAAACGCAATTAGTTCAGAGAGAGCGCTGAATGACGATTTCGTGGAACAATTTGCCGCACTAAACATTGAATTGACGACCTCTGATATTAATGGCTAGTTTCGTTCTGGTGGGCCAGGTAATGAATATTTGGATGAGCAGGGAATAATTGATCTTGTTTCAGTAGCAGAAGGGAACAAATGTGATGAAGAAGAGGATGCAGACGGCATACACAACATTTAACGCAAAAAGCACAATGCTCTTTTTCTCGTAGAGGCAATGCAATGATTTAGCCATTGCCTAACGTGGCTCCGTATTCAGCGGGAAGCAACAGTTTCAAACACTTCCACATTGGTACGACTTCGCGAATTTGCTGCTAAAAAACGCAAATCTTCCCGCAAACAATCTAAAATTGATTCCTATTTTAGTAGATCTAGTGTTGCAAGTGATCGTAAAGCGGGAAATTTCTTAGAATATTGAAATGTTGAACTTCTATCACTTTTTTAAACCATAAATGTGTTGTGTTTTTGTCTGTTGTTGTTTCCTTGACTTAAACGTTAAGAATTCAGTTGTCCGGTTTTTTTGCTTATCCGTCCAGATTTCTGAAAGTATTATCCCAACTAGACCGGATAATCGAGGAAGCAGTGTGTTTTATTGAGCCATCACATCCAACAGTAAAAACTAGCACAAAAGGTTGTTAAACACCACAATGTCTTTTTAAGCGCACCATCAAATCTTTTTTCCAGTCACTGATGGTGTTTGTTGCATCGAACACTGCACCAAATATACCCTTAACAAGGTCAAGAAAAATTTTAACGTTTTTACAGAGAAGGTTGTTTCTAAATCTACATGACCAAGAATTTTTTTGTTATTCTAAAAAATGTTTTTCTTTTTTCTCCCAAGGATACTTCCATTAATAGCAACAATGCAAACAACAATATAGTTTTTGGATTTATCAACTTCTCGCTCGCCTGTCAATTGCCTTTCGTCCAAGTAGAGAATCAATATACATGGAGGAGCATATTTGCTTTTTCATGTTTTGAACTAGTTGTTGTGAGCATTATGCAGGAAAATACACTGCGCTAGCGCTCACACTCGGTTTACGAGTTTTCAGTTACACTGGGACCCACCACGACGGATAGACTGCTTGGCCCCACCACCTGCCTGTCACATAAAGATCGAGGCATCCCGTTAAGTGTCTAGCCCAAAGACACAACAAGCAAGCTCGCCGGCTTGTTCTCCACACTATCCCTATTTTGCTGAGTGCCAAGCAGGGAAGCCTACCGACTGCGAAGCGGACGCTCTAACCACTACGCCATCGCGCCGGTGGTAGTATATTTGCTGATAAAAGTACTTAAGCAGCCTTTAATATATTTTTCTTCTATTTTTCGAAATTCTCTACATTAATGTAATGGACTAGTAGAAGCTATACTAGGTCTTTTTTGTTGCAACTTTTTCTTGCCGGCAGTATCTGATATGAATACTGCAATGGATGAGGCAAAAGCAACTCTTCTGTGTCTCTGAGAGCGTCCGCATCGCAGTCGGTAGACCTGGGGTTCATTCCCTAAGTCGAGTCATATCAAAAGACTTAAAAAAACTGGTATTCACAGCTTCCCTGCTTGGCGCCCAGCATAAAAAAGGGATAGTGTGGAGAACAAGCCGGCTAGATTGCTTGTTGTGTCCTTGGGCAAGGCACTTAACGGGACGCCTCCACTTTTATGTGGAAGACAGGTGGCCCACCCGTACTTCACTGGATTACAATTGTGAAGTTGTTTACCCAGCATGTCGTAAAAGACGACTCATGGGTACCCACCAGTGCAGTCTGCTTTGTTGATGGTGGGACTACCAGTCACACAAGACTGGTTCGAAATGGGCTGCCATCTTTCCCCTAGCCTAATTCCAATTAGGTTGATGACATGAACCTGAATTGCCGTTCATGCCGTACCTCCATCCCGAGGAAGAGGAGGGGCAACCACAAACAAACAGAACAACTCTTGACGACGTTATTGTTTTGTCAGCTAATTTTGCTACATTTTTAACCTGTTCTTTCTGCGTGTTGGCACCACAATCACCTCATCTTTTTTTTAACCTTTTTTGAGCACATAAATTCTTCTTCACTTTCTGCATCTGTTGTGAAGAATGCTTCATCTGTTGACGAATCAGTTTGCAAAGCTTCATCATCAGCTTTTTGTCTTCTTCACATCTGGACTGTTGTTTTTCTTTCTTCTTTTTATCTTTATTCTTTTGATGTGTTTTTGTTTTTTCTTCGTCCAAACTTCTTATCAACATTTCTCTTGGAACTCTTTAATCTTCCAAAAAAAGCAACATTCTCTTCATCATCTCTTTCACTTTTCATAATTTTATTGGCATCTTGATGAGCGATATCAAAATGGCTGCTGAGTTTCTCAATAAACAGTCGTTCTCGTTTCTGTGGTTAAGTTTTTCTATTAGAATTTTGTGCAATATTTCTGTAATTATCAACGATTTTCTCAATTTTGTTTTGACATGCTAGATTAGGCGTGTTGGTATCCCTTCATTAGTCCAAAGCTGAAAAACTTCAGGAGATACTGTCTTTAAAGAAGCGTTTTTAGTATTACTCTTTACCTTCACTTCATAGTTGTACTGTCGCAGTACGCCTTTTGCTGTTGGTATTAATAGATTAGACCTTGTAAATTCTTGCAAAGATTGCCCCAAATCAGATTTCAGTTCAGTAATAGAGCTTGTTGATGTCATTTCACAAGATTTATCGAAACAACATCAAATAATATAAAATAGAGATCAAAACTTTAAAACAAATTTCTGACATGAGAATCGAAAATCCAAAAAAGATTCAGACTCTGCAGACTCTGCAATAGTTCTACCAACATGTTCATGTTTGCTTAAGTCTAGACCTACATTTTTAGCCTTCATTCATTGTCAAATATGCATAACAGCTTAGTTTTTCTAAATCATTAACGTTTCCTCTTCAAAACCTGCTTGGTTTCACTTTTATTTATCAACATTACTTGATGCTTCAACAGTAAATGTGATGTATGCCATTATTGTACATCTCTAGCACCCCAAACATTAGACAAGGCAGGCATGTCTCAGCAGAACAGAGTTGGAAACGGGCCCAATTGTAAAGCCCGAACCCGGCCCAAATCCGACGTTTATTTTGTAGCCCGACTTTGGCCCAAAATTTAAATTCCCTGAACGACAAAATTTTTGGGCCCGAAATCGGCCCGAAAATTTTTTAGAACTTAAGCCCGAACCCGGCCCGAACCCCAACCCGACCAGAAAAGCCCGGCCCGCTTCCAACTCTGCAGCAGACTGTTTGCCGCCAAAACTTGCCCTTGGCTAAAAATTGAGTACTATCGAGATTTGTTCATAGAACTATACCTGAACTCTAAGGGTAAAAATGCGTGTTAAAATGGCACTGCCAAAAAGCTTAATGCATGTTAGGAAGTTAAAGCAAGCTGAATATTAAAAAATATGCATCAAACTCGAAAATATAAGAATTTAAAACTTTGTGCTTTTACATGTGCTCCAAAAAAAGCAAAAAAATCAAAATATCTAAAATGGCTACTTTCTTGATAGTTTTGGGTCAAACATTTTTTGGTGGGCAGATATAAATATGAGGTTTTTGCATCTTTTAAGCAATAAATAAGCTTCCTATTATTAGCAGTTGTCAAGTTAAAGAATTTTTGGCTGATTGTAGCCCTCGATAGGGTTGAAAATAATAAGCATTGTCGAGACATAGGCAAAAATCAAAACTTTCTCCCGAGAATTTTTGAAAGTCGGTTTTACATGAAAAGTAAACCCAAAACACCCTGAGACTGTTGACTTAAAAAAATCGTTTTGAAACATTCTATTGTCGCAACCAAACGCTTTCTCGTGATAAAACATCACTGTTTATTTGCAGCTTAATAAGCTTATATTTTGCATCTCATAATTGATGTGTTTGTCTTTTTACACGAGCGTGAGAGAGGCAAGCGGCCTATTACGAAAAGATGAGTTTTGATAAAAAAATGTAAATTTTTTCGATTTAAAACTGCCTTTCTATGTAAGCCGAAAAAATAATGACAAAAATAACTTTCATGTACCAACATGGCGCAAATTATCAACATTTGAAGGGAAGAAAGGGCAATGTCTTTCTCTAAATCTTATGACGTAGCAAAAAATTGAAAAAAAAGATCTTTACGTCATTTGATGAATAAAATGAACAACAAAACAGATCTTTACGTCTTTTGGAGGGCAAACTAGGCAAAGCTCGCAATTTTAAAAGTTTAACCTCTTAGAATTAAAGTCTTTTGATTTTACAAATGCTCTGATCCCACAAAATTTATTTCTAATTTCGCCACTGCTTACAATCAAGTAATTTTGGGCAACAACAAAATTACTTTTTGTAAAACTAGTAATTCTACCTATAATGTGATTATAGTTAATGCTTACTTTTGCAGTAACGTCACAGCAAACCAATAAAAGTAGAAGATCTATGAAAATTGCTGGAGTTTATAAAAGTGCAGGATTTCTTCCCAAGCTTACTCAAATTTGTTTATAAATTGCAGAATATCTTGGCTCGAGTAGTGCTGCAAATGAGCATGGTCACATCTCGAGCCAAGATCATATTGTTGAGCTATCACCATTTTGTAAAATAATACTTTGCCTGGCTCGTCGTCATAGTGAAAAACTAGAGTATTACCAAAACTATATTCTACATCAATGTACCCCGGTACCGTACGTTAGTTTATATCATGTTTGTGGCACCCCAATAACAACATTATATTTTATTAGTTCCTCTTTTTTTGTCATAAAAAACAAACTTCATATTGTTGCTGATTTATTAATGCCAATTAAGACTTTGTGTACCCTATTTTCCATATAAAACTGGACTGCTGTAAGGAACAACCACACAAGTGATAAAAACTAGAGTATTGGACTCGAGAACTTCAAAGTTTTCATTTCTGGCTTAGACAAGCACTTTTTACTGACAAATCCAAGTTTAATTTCGTTAAATGTAGTATGAAATGTAAATTTTTGTACTTCAGCTACGCTATTATCATTTAGTCTTAGTTTATTTTCAAAATGAAAAAGGTGTGCATTTGCAACATCACAGATTTGTGTTTAAAATTTATGTTTGAGGGATCGTTGATTTATTCGCAAAATTTTGTGTCGGAGTTGGACTAGTGTCATAAAGTCAGACTGAACTTGATACTTGGACTTGACTAAAAATATTTGAAAGTCCAACTTTCTGAAAAAATCTTTCTCATGACGTAATCATCAAGCTCAAATTAAGCTGTGTCCCGATTCAATGAATCCAGTTTTAAAGTGCTTTTTTAAACTGACTTGCTGGTAGACTTCATCCAATACTATTTATCTTCAATCATGATTTCATTCCAGAAAATTGGAGAACAACGGTTTTCTCTGATAAACGTAAATCAAGTTCTTACTGACTTTAATCGATAAAATCAAGGTACACTACATCAGCTGAGCTACTTTATTATATTATATGAAAAATCGATTTCGCCCTATACAGGCATTTTCAATTTCTTATTCAAATAGAATTGAAATTGAAATTGAAAATGCCTGTATAGGGCGAAATCGATTTTTCATATAATATAATAAAGTAGCTCAGCTGATCTAGTGTACCTTGATTTTATCTATTATATGATTATCAACCTGGATCGCTTCGAGCAAGTTACTTCACGGGTAGATTCCTGGTAGTATATTTACTTTTGCTGACTTTAATCGATTGATGCGCATCTCAGCTCAATGTTTGTAGTTTCCATTGCACAATCCTTGGTACCAGCCATGGACATGCTTGCAACACCCAAAGGATGTCAAGTTTTTTCACGTTGCAGTGCAAGTTATGCAACGAATAAACAGTAAATGAAATCATTAATTGTATCATTTTTTACAAAATGGCCCATGTAAAATTAAAAAATGTAACCGTACTTAAAAGTATTAAATGACTTTGACGGGTCTACTCTAAAATGCAAACGATTATGGTTTTGTTTTTGTATCATTAAAAGTTTTCTTTCTTGAAAAACTCAGCACTGCACTATCAAGTTTTGTTTTGCACAATAAAAAAATCATTTAGTGCACATTCAAAATTTAGAACATAACAGTATTGTTGAAATCAAAGCAAGCGTCAGGTGCTAATCTTTCAAAAATGTAAAAACTACCTCATTTTTTCAAAGAAGTTGATAGATTCATGCCACTTTTTGTACAACTACTTGAAATCATTTTCTTTGATGTAGAATCTTTGTGAGTGAAATACTTTATTAATCAATTGAAAATGGGTGAAGTGTGGAGCAAAATTAAGGAGTTGATCTCAAATGCTGGTGGAACTTACAAAAAGGAAGTAACTCCTTCTGGCGAAGTAGAAGAAGCAACTGGAATAGCTGCTATAATTGTTGTTATTGGAAAATTGATCAAAGAGCCTCTTTGTAAAATTCTTGACATTATTCGGGAAGTCCTTGGTTCCATACTCAGTCTTCCACACCGGGTGATTGATCAGGTTTTACCGCACGCGGAACAACAATACAAGCAAGCGTGAACTGTAGTGATTTTGTTTGTGGCAGCTGTAAATAATTGAGTGATAATTTAATAAATGTAGTTGCTGGCCTCCTAATGTATGCTATGCGATGTTTTTGCAATTGTTTAATGATTTTTCCTTGTAGGCTAGTGATATGGATCTACGTAACGCTTTCATTTTTAACAAGTTTTGCTTTCGATTATGCTAACAATTATAATATTGCGTTAGAGCACGGTTGTACGACCTGCCGCCCGCGGGTCAAATGTGGCCTTCGATGTAAAATTTTGCGGCCCGCGAAAAGGTTTCTAAATGCTTCCCGCGACATAAAATTTAGCAGCTTTAAAAGACAAGCCTATCAATTTAATCTTGAAAAATCGATCTCCACAAAAAATAAAGGTGTTCATCACGTTTTTGTGAGGAAACTGTCACCAGTAACTGCTTTAGAACTAGCCTGCACGTAGGAACAACATGGATTATGATCTGTTACTGGCCGGCAAAGTTTTCAAGATGTTTGAAATTGGCCCGCTTTCAAAAAAGGTTGCACATCCCTGTGTAAAAGTAGTTTCTATTCGATATCAAAGTGACGGTATTATTTTACAATTGTGTTTAACCCTTTGCCGTCCAATTAATTTTTCACGTTTCGGTCAGTCAAGGTCCAAATTTTTTTGTTTTCTTCTGAAAGCTATTCTTGCATATATTCAACTTTTCAAAAAATTTACCCAAATTTTTACTGTAAGTAAAATTTGGCTAATGGGAATTCCCCAGTAATTCAACCAAAACAAAGTCGATAAAGGATATTTGTTTTTTTTGCATTCGTAAAACTAGTTTGGACCTTCCAAAGCAGCAAAACACATCCATTAAATGACTATGGACCAGATAACATAAATTGCTTTTGCATCTGTCTAATACGGTTTGGACCGCGAAGGTTTAAATTGGTTTTGAAGCAGCGAAGTGTGGTGTTGCCAGTCGACCAATAGGCTTCGTATGTGTTTGGTTTTTGGGCTGATAGTAAAGTTCAATCTTTTATTTTAAACAGTGCGAGATGCAATCTAATACAGCTTTTGATATTTCATTCTTCCAATTAACAACCGTTATCCTTCGCTTGACACAGATTCGTCTTCGTACTTTGGTAGCTAAATCTCAACAAGCGCAATGCGCACTAATGGTAGCTACTAAGTCAACAAGGGAACGGCTTTACGAAAGCAACAACGCGCATCGCATGCTATGACGTCATACTTCATGTAGTCACGCATCAAAATTAACGAAGCAATTTGATAATATTAATTTATTAACAGCGGAAACAGATACAAACTCATCATAAACGATAATTGCTGTTTCACTTGTGTATTGCCAGCTCACAATTCGGCCGCTTATGATCTTCATTTTTCATCCATCAGCCTGGGACGTATTGCATTGACGTTAAATATTGCATAGTTGTATGTATCGCCTATTTGCTTTGTTTGTATTTGTAGTTATAATTCAATGCTTCAACAAGAACCACGCTTGTGCTACGAAATTTTTTATTACAATATATATATATACTAGCAGATTTACCCGTCGTTGATCGGGTAAAATGTAAAGACTGATTAAATTTTTACATTGAATAACCATATTCTAATGTGTTTTCATGATTTATATTTCATCATACAACAGTACAAATAGGCCTCTAGTAGAGCCCCATAGGCTCGTAGCCCCCCATAGACGATTCTGATCGAAATCAAAATACCGTACTTGGCAGATTTACCCGTCGTTGATCGGGTAAAATGTAAAGACTGATTAAATTTTTACATTGAATAACCATATTTTAATGTGTTTTCATGATTTATATTTCATCGTACAACAGTACAAATAGGCCTCTAGTAGAGCCCCATAGGCTCGTAGCCCTCCATAGACGATTCTGATCGAAATCAAAATACCGTACTTGGCTTCCCTGGAAATAGTTATATTAGATTCATATGTTTGTTTGTATCTAAATGTCTCCAGTTTTATTTCTATAGCGGACAGACAGACAAACTTTGAGTTTTATATATATAGAAAATTATTTTTCCTTTGTGAAACGTAGCAGTGCAATAATGAAGTATTTTCTGTTTGAGCCCCATAGGCTCGTAGCCCCCCATAGACGATTCTGATCGAAATCAAAATACTGTACTTGGCTTCCCTGGAAAAAGTTATATAAGATTCATATGTTTGTTTGTATCTAAATGTCTCCAGTTTTATTTCTATAGCGGACAGACAGACAAACTTTGAGTTTTATATATATAGAAGCAGATTTACCCGTCGTTGATCGGGTAAAATGTAAAGACTGATTAAATTTTTACATTGAATAACCATATTCTAATGTGTTTTCATGATTTTTATTTCATCGTACAACAGTACAAATAGGCCTCTAGTAGAGCCCCATAGGCTCATAGCCCCCCATAGATGATTCTGATCGAAATCAAAACACCGTACTTGGCTTCCCTGGAAAAAGTTATATTTACCCGATCAACGATGGGTAAATCTGCTAGTGATTTCTAAAACTACAGTCTTGATCATAATCATCAAATTTGGATTTTTATTTGTCACAAATTTTTTTCTGTTTGTGGTACCTAACAAAAACTTTAGACAACTCTAGTATTTTAATATAGATTGAATAAATATAGGCTCGTAGCCCCCCATAGACGATTCTGATTGAAATCAAAATACCGTACTTGGCTTCCCTGGAAAAAGTTATATAAGATTCATATGTTTGTTTGTATCTAAATGTCTCCAGCTTTATTTCTATAGCGGACATACAGACAGACAAACTTTGAGTTTTATATATATAGATACTAGAGTTGTCTAAAGTTTTTGTTAGGTACCACAAACAGAAAAAAACTTGTGACAAATAAAAATCCAAATTTGATGGTTATGAGCAAGACTGTACTTTTAAGAATCACTAGCAGATTTACTCGTCGTTGATCGGGTAAAATGTAAAGACTGATTAAATTTTTACATTGAATAACCATATTTTAATGTGTTTTCATGATTTATATTTCATCGTACAACAGTACAAATAGGCCTCTAGTAGAGCCCCATAGGCTCATAGCCCCCCATAGACGATTCTGATCGAAACCAAAATACCGTACTTGGCTTCCCTGGAAAAAGTTATATTTACCTGATCTACGATGGGTAAATCTGCTAGTGATCCCTAAAAGTACAGTCTTGCTTATAACCATCAAATTTGGATTTTTTATTTGTCACAAATTTTTTTCTGTTTGTGGTACCTAACAAAAACTTTAGACAACTCTAGTATTTTAATATAGGTTGAATAAATATAGGCTCGTAGCCCCCCATAGACGATTCTGATCGAAATCAAAATACCGTACTTGGCTTCCCTGGAAATAGTTATATAAGATTCATATGTTTGTTTGTATCTAAATGTCTCCAGTTTTATTTCTATAGCGGACATACAGACAGACAAACTTTGAGTTTTATATATATAGATAGCAGAGGTACCCGTCGTTGCCAGGGTATAGGATAAAAAAGCAACGTCAGTATATGCAATTGGTCAGATCATGTAAGTTATCCTGGTGATTACTATTCTGACACACTTGCTTTTTAACCCCTAGAAACTGTTGTCACGTAATATTTGCTTTATCGGAGGCTAATCACCTTGAAGAGGAAACAGGTTACAATATCATACCTCAACAGTTACATTAGCATAACCATATTCTATGTAAAGGTGAAGCTGCTGAAATTTTGGGAAACTTTTTAATTTAGTGTCTTATACATATGGTTTAAATTTCATCTAAATCAGATATATTTGAATTTTCAAAGGGGGGTTCTGCCCCCATCGCTCCCTTAGGGGAGCACTTAAAGGTTCGAGACCACTTCCACAGTATTCCTTGGAAAATTTTACATGACAATACACTTTTACTTATTTTTTGAAGCTTCTTTAACTTTTCTCTCTATAGGTATTTGAATTTTCAAGGGGGCTTTCTGCCCCCTTTTTGCCCCCTAATATAGTCGAAAAAGGCTAAAATTTTGGAAAGCTTTCTAATTTAGTGTCTTATACATATGGTTTAAATTTCATCTAAATTGAATATATTTGAATTTTCAAAGGGGGGTTCTGCCCCCCATAGCTCCCTTAGGGGGGCACTTAGAGGTTCGGAACTACTTCCGTTGTCTTCCTCGGAGAATTTTACATAAGAATACACTTTTAGTTTTTATGTAAACTTTTTAACCTTTCTTCCTATAGGGAACACACACACACACACACACACACACACACACACACACAGACACACACACACACACACACACACACACACACACACACACACACACACACAGACATTGACTTTTATATATATAGATATATATATATATATATACTATCCGGCTTTGCCGGTGTCGCCCGGCAGAGGCCTTCGATCAGTAATGTCTGGGTTCAGTATTTTGGTTCAACCGGCAGCGCCGGCTTCACCCATCCGGCTCTTGTGTAGCAGTAGCAAAAGGTTAATGAATTTTATGCACTTTTACAATTCTTCTACGCGAAATTGTGATCATCATATTCTCTTAATCATGACTGGCAATGCTCACAAAGAATCTTGCCACAAATTATTATCGTTAATATTTGTGAGGGAGCAGGGATTGTACATAATCAATACTAATTGTAGCGGCGAAATGGTGATTGCTTTCACAATTAAAGAAAATAGCTATTTAATGGTAAGCCTATTATGCCAATTGGTGCTGCTCTTTTCCTATTTATATTTGTGGCATTAAGTTCCTAATTTGGCTGCGCTATTGGTCTTGTTTCCGGCATAGCGACAAAAGCGGCTATTGTTTTCTTTATATTTAGTTTTACAAATTGTTATGGTTAACTTTTGGTTTTGATTTTTTTTTAAACTTGGGATTTTATTACAATGATGTAGAGTATAGACATAAATGATTTAACAGGCAGCGTACCAGCAAAAAAAAATCCTTGCTTTATAGTATATATGACGGCGTCACGCGAAGAGACCCCGTCAGTAACGTCGGGATTGAGAGTGTCGGTTCAGCCGGCTTTACCTATCTGGTTCTTGTTTGAAGAGTTACCAAACGTTTGTGTGTTTTCTGCATTGAAGATGTTTACGACTTTTTGTGCTCCTTTTCCTGATAGAATATCTCATTTCAAGATCCTGGCTATGCTTTAGGTCTATGTGCTCTGTTCATTGCTGACACGATCTCAAGGGAACCTTGCGTTTTCCGTAGCTTGGAAGTAGGAAACACATTTCTGATATTAAACTGTTTTCAAGCAAAATAGCAACAATGCCTTTCGTGTGGAGCAATTTCACGCAGTGATGTTGATTTTTTTAAAATTTCCCCTTAAACTTTCTCAAGTTCTCGCTGGCTACGCACTATGTAGCATGTTCTTGTTCCCCTGCTTGACGTGCTCTCAAACACCTGAAACCAGAAAAAGCTCCAGGCTCAGATTCTGTTTGCCTGGAGCTACACTAAAGTCCTGGTTGTATGGGTTCCTTCCTTCATTCCTGCCTGCGCCACCTCAAAATCCAAAAGTCTGGAAAAGAGCACTGGTAGTGGTGATCATTTAACCCAAGAAGCCTCTAGAGGACCCGAAAAGCTATCGTCCCATCTCCTTGCTCTGCGTCCCCGACAAGATCCTCGAGAGGCTCATACACGCTCGTTTTGAGCCGATTGTTGACTCACTTCTCCCTAGAAAGCAGGCTGGGTTTCGACGGGGAACGTCAACCGTGGATCAGACTGTTTTGCTTACTCAAAACATCGAGGATTCGTTTGAGGCCAAGAAGAAGGTTGGTGCCATGTTTGTCAATCTGACAGCTGCTTACGACACTGTCTGGCACCCTGGTCTCACTTGCAAGTTACTTAGGCTTCTACCGGATAAGCACATGGTCCGGATGATCATGGAACTTGTCCGGAAGAGAAGCTTCACGCTCACTACTGGTGAAAGCAAGCAAAGCAGGTTAAGGCGTTTGTGAAACGACCTCCCACAGGGATCGGTCTTGGCCCCCCTCCTTTTCAACATCTACACATAAGATCTGCCTTCCACGACTACCCAGAAGTATGCATATGCTCTGGTGACTTAGCATTGCTGTATGCTTCTCGAGTTTGGAAGGCTGTCGATCTTACAACGACGCTTGTAATTTTACCTTTGTTTGAAAGTAAGGGGCTTTATTTGAACAAGCAGTGCTTATCACCAAGCATGTATGCAGTGGTAGAAGAAAATCATTTCAGGTGTGGAAATGAGCAATAAAGCGTGGACTTCGGAAGAGTAGAATCTGGCTGAAAACCAAACTGAAATTAACAGCGTCACTGAGCATCAGTTGGGTAAACGAAATCGCGCTGCGGGAAACCGAATTGGGTTGTGTTTGCGCAAGCACGCATGTTGCTGTTGAAAGAAATCATTGTAAGTGTAAAAGAAAACAGTAAAGGATAATTTGGCGACAGCTTGGCACAATGGTTTAGAGCAGGGGTGGGCAAACTATAGCCTGCCAGAGCATTTTGTGCGGTCCGCCAACACTTGTAGAAACTTTTGTACATCTAATTTAATGTGACAAGGGTAGCCACACTTGCCGTATTAAAAAGCAAAAGACGATAGAAGCCATCATTGAAAGAGCCGCTACGCAAATTCTTAGTTTAAATTGACGTATTTTCCTTCAAAATAGAGGGTGATGACCTTTTTTTGGAGACTATTATTTTCAATATTTTCACTTTCCACCGGTCACAAAACTTAACATGTCTCACAGCAGGTTGCCCACAACTACACCTCACCTGTAATATGACATTGCAAGATACTATGGCCAGATTGTAAGCACTAGCCCTCGACCAACTCTTGAATGGTCAATGCAGCCCTCCGCCTAGAAAGTTTGTCCACCCCTGATTAAGAGCATCCTGTTAGTCATCAAAAGTTTACTGGCAGCCGGTTTGATTCGTGTAATGGGTATTTGCATAGCTGTGTTTTTGGGATTAAGTCTTTCTTTCTGACTTAAGCAGACACCCAGTTTCCAGTAGCATTCCTGTTAGCCCCAAATGTTAGGGGGCCCACTGTTAGAAACCATAACAACGATAAATTTTCGCTGCATCATAAATCATGTAACAAAATTTTTACTGTTGGATGCCCTTCCTGACATTATACAAACATGTCGTTGGTGTGTGAAATACTCTTCCACCTGAAGACAACTTGAAATGCCTCCATACTTTTTCGAGGTTCGCCCCTCTAGATCCGCCCATGTTAGTAAAAACAGACTCACTCTGTGAAAGTTCTGAAACGGTCTTTTTGCCAGAAGAAACTTATGATAGGAAGATCAGGTAGCAGGAGGAGGCTTTTCACTTGCGCATCACCCGTTGAAAGGTACTACTCCCCAGACCTTGGGAAAAAATCTCATTATGAAGTGTAGAAAAAAATTTCAAAAAGCGTCGTATTAGGAATGGAGGGGTTGAAAATGTACAAAAAAATTGTTATATGATTTGTGAACAGCCCCTAAGGGTGTACCAAAGGAACGTAT
Organism: Trididemnum clinides; assembly: GCA_963675345.1. Taxonomy (NCBI): domain Eukaryota; kingdom Metazoa; phylum Chordata; class Ascidiacea; order Aplousobranchia; family Didemnidae; genus Trididemnum; species Trididemnum clinides. The sequence continues at coordinate 6,097,842 of OY776303.1, read as the reverse complement.
CTCAATTTCAAAACATTTAAACGAACAAAGCTTATCCGCAAACCTTTTTGTCGATGAATGACAGAGAGCGTTTGTAAAGCGTTGCCGTTGATATCTCCAAAGTCGACAGAGATAAGTTGCAGGTTATTTTGCTGCTTGTAGTTTGCTCTTCTGAGTTTTCTGCTAATGATTGTTTTTTGACTTAAATTTGAAGCTGGATTCGGTATCTTCTATCAGGCAGGCTTTGAATATATCAAAACAAAATGCGTGTTGGTGCTGGTAATGGCTTTTTAAACCACTCCGCGACTTCTCGCCACGAGAAAAACCTTTTTCGCTGGGTGACACAAATGATATTGGAAATATAATTTAATGCCTTTTCGCGAAGAAAATTTTAAGTAACTGCTGATGTAAGACTAAGGGTTTTCCGAATTTATTTCTCTCGACGTCATTTTTTTACTCTCAATCCTGATTACTAAATCAGATCTTTCTTGTAGGTTATGACTACACATCACACTTATACACGCTAATCAGTCAATTTTCTTTATTAAGGTGGGAAAGAAGCAAAAACACGCTAATGCAACTTCTGACTTATACTGTTCCTCGTGGTGAAATTAATGATTCTTGGTGCAAACAAAAAGCGGTCGATAGACAACACCAGAGACGTAGCAGCCGCCCCCCAAACCCCCCAATTGGGGGGGCCCAGGCCAACTTTGGGGGCCCAAGTTAGTCTGAAATTGCTTTTTGGCTACGTGACTATTTTCAGTTCAGCAGACTTGTTTACAACCGATTTAAACTGTAGGAAAAAATTGGCTTGTGACATCATAAGTGAATGCAACGTCATTTTATCTCGCAGAATCTAGAATATTTCGATTGATTTTCTGGTAGAATCTTGAATATTCGATTGACGTAACAATGCGGTTGTTACGCAACAATCATAGAATGGTCTGGAATTCTGTTTGGCTAGAAATACCGGGACAATATATATACACTGCAGAGTGCAGATAAAGTATTTTATTGACATTGTATAGAATGAAACGTTCAAAAAGTGGTGCTCAAAAGAGAAAAGAAGCAGCCACTGCTCGAGATGCTGTAGCGAAATTGCCCAAGATGACAGATTTTTTCAAGATTACTGAGCAGAGTAGACCTGGCACTAGTATCGAGAGGGATGAAGAAAACTATAGTGTACAAGAAAAAGAAGACTATGACGATCAGCATCAAAGTGATTGTGAATTTCCAGAAAATGTAAGTTGTGATTTGCCTGCCAATACGCAACCTTCAATATCAAAAATACCTGAATCTCAATTTACCCCTATCCCTGATGACCCATGTAAATGGCCTGAAAGTATTTCTGATGCTCAACGATGTGATATAGTAAAGCGTGGACCACATCAACTAATAATGAATTTTCCATATAATAACACAACTCCAAGGCGACGTTTTTCCTCCAACCATTATAAACGTGTGTTACCTAATGGTGAAAGCGTTTCACGGTCGTGGCTAGTTTATTGTGGGGAATCAGATCAAGTTTTTTGCTTTTGTTGTAAGCTATTTGGAAAAACACTAAGCCCCTTTTGTAGTGGTATAAATACATGGGAGGGTTTTTCGAAAAAACTGAAAGACCATGAAAACGGCATTTCCCACCAAGAATGCTGCAGTCAATGGATGTTGCTAGCTGAAGGGATAAGAAATTCATCCACTATCGACAAACGCGAGATGAATATTTTTTTTCAATGAAAGACGTTTTTGGAGAAATGTTTTAGAGAGACTTATCGACATTGCCTTGTTTCTATCGGAAAGGAATCTTGCTTTTAGAGGATCTGAAGAAGTCTTAGGATCTCCTCACAACGGAAATTTTCTGGGTATATTTGAGCTTTTGGCAAGAAGAGATCCGATCCTAAAAGAGCTTCAAGACAGAATCAAGAATAAACACACTAAAGATCACTATTTGAGTCCTACCACACAAAATGAACTAATTGAATTGCTAGCGACAGAAGTTGAAAAAGAAAATTTACAGCAATTGAAATTGGCAAAATATTTTTCTATAATTTTGGACTGCACTCCAGATATGTCACATCATGAACAAATGTCTGTCATTCTCCGTTATGTACTATGTAATGAAGAAGCTGCTGTTGTTAAAGAAACATTTTTTGGCTACTTGAGAATAAGTGACAGTACTGGGAAAGGCTTCTTGGACGCTTTCTTAGAAAAAGCGACCGAACTGCAACTCGAATTGTCTGATTGTCGAGGTCAGTCATATGATAATGGTGCTAACATGAAAGGAAAACATTCTGGGGTCCAAGCAAGAATGTTAGACATCAATCCCAAAGCTGTTTACGTGCCCTGTGCAAACCATACCCTTAACTTAGTTGTTGTTGACAGTGCTAATTCATCGACGGAAGCATTGACATTTTTTGGAGTACTTACAAGGTTGTATGTGCTGTTTTCTTCCTCTGATCAGCGTTGGGAAATTTTGAAGAAACATGTGGAGCTGTCCATAAAGTCACAATCTGATACTCGTTGGGAAAGCAGAATTAAATGCATCAAACCTCTTCGATACAATTTAAAAGAGGTGTTGCTGGCACTGAAAGACTTGGAAGCCATTTCCATAGAAAGAAAAGATGGAAGAGCTGCCTCAGAAACAAAATCGTTGATAGCTCATTTATCAAAATGGAGTTTTCTTTTGTCGGTGTTTATTTGGTATGATATCCTATTCCAAGTCAATAAAGCAAGCAAGATTCTTCAATCGTATGGAGTCTCCCTTCATACAATGGAAACGGAAATCCAGGCAACTGAAAAGTTTTTGCAAAACTATCGCACAACGGGTTATGACAGTGCCGCAACATCTGCTGTTGAAATAGCACAGGAATTGGATATTGATCCTTCTTTTCCTCCGTCAAGAAGTGGAAAGAAAAGAAGATTGTTTGATTACCAAGGTGAAGAGGAACAACGAGCTACTCCTGAACTGAAATTTAAAAGCAACTTTTTCTATCCATTAGTAGACCAGGCTATTATGTCAATAAAGGAGCGCTTTAATTTGTTACGTGAGGTTTCTTCCGCCTTTTCGTTTTTGTACACACGAGACAAACTTTTGCTTGTGCAACAAGAAAATGCTCTTCTTACTTGCTGTAAAGAGTTCCAAAAAAAGTTCGGTGGCATTGATTCTGATGAAATGAGCGCTGAGCTACAGCGGTTTGTTTTAATTTTACAAAAAAAACGCAATCTCAATACGGCTCAAGACTTTCTGAACTATCTTCCAATCTAAAGACTCATTTATTTGAATTGTATCCGAATGTGTACATCGCACTTCGAATCTTACTAACTTGCCCCGTGACTGTTGCCAGCGCTGAAAGAAGCTTCAGCAAATTGAAACTGATCAAAACTTTTAATAGAACGTCTATGACAGACAGTAGACTATCTTCATTAGCCATGTTGTCAATCGAAAATGACTGCGCCCGATCTCTTGATTATGACAATGTCATAACAGCATTTGCGAACAAAAAGGTTCGCTCCAGACTATTTAAATGATACTGTGTTTTTATAACTTTTTCATGTTTTTCAGTGTCATTGCTTTCGTTTCGCAGTGTCTGCATAAATGTCCTACTGAACTCTGGCATCGGTGCCGAATTTTTTATGACTTGCACCTTCGGTATCGGCATGCTTTATTCTGACATTAGCCTGTTTACTTATGTACAAATTGTGGTGTATTTTCTTAATGCAGCTTTTCAATTTTACACCTCTAAAGTGATATGACCTGTGCGCAGGGGCTCTTGCGCTTACTTTGGGGGGGGGGGGGGGGCCCGAAGTTGGAGTGCTACGGGACTGGACAACACCATACAGTACAAATAGCCAAACTGCGGCTCTTTAGGTCCTTGGATGCGGGTCTTTAGATCCCTGACTGTAGCTCTTTAGACTCATGTTGTATTTATGTACAGTGATGTAGTGTAGAGGAGTGCAACCAGCTGTGCGTTGTGTTTGGTTTCGAAGCCGGTGGAAGGGTGAATGCCAAATTTTGTGCTTTGAAAATGATGGTTTCCAAAAAAAAGTAGGTCAACGCTCTGTATTTTGACGGAGAATGCGTCAATTGATGCTAAGGATTGCGTAGCGGCTTTTTTTAATGATGGCCTGCATTGTTTTTGGCTTATTATCACGGTAAGTCTGGCTACCCTGCCATATAAAACGGAGAAAACATGCTTTGATCACGCATTCATCATGCGTGGCAAATGTGTATTGAAAACAGTACAAAAAGTAAAGCATTTTCACGTCAAAATCATGGTGAAACAAATTTTTGAAAAAACGGCAAAAGCAATGAAACTTGAAAACTTTACGCTTACGCTATGCACTGAATTTGAGTTAAAAGTTTACCGTGTACCCAACATTGTCAACCCTCTCAAGTATTGTCGGCGTATACGCCACCGTAAATAAAAACTTTACGCAGTGAGGTTACAGCGTAACATTAACGGCGTAAACCGACATTTCTGTCTACTTAAGGCGTTGATGTTTAGTCCACTCTTCGTTCCAGGCCTCCATGATATCGTGGTCGCAGTTATGGTGTTCTGCAGCGTGACGGTAGAAGGGTTGGTGTGACTTCAGACGTTGTGGGCGTAGGCTCTGTGAGTCAGGTACAAGACTATGTAGTGGGTGTTCTTTCTTGGCCCATGCGTGGTGAAATATTTTGCTGGTAATATAGTTTCTTCTCAGCTTGGCTGGGGCAATTCCTGAGAGTACAGGAAGGAGATGTGTGGGGGTGGATTTCACGTAGCCGGTTATAACCCTCATGGTATCATTCAGGGATACGTCCAGCTTTTTGGTATGGGAGCTTCGGCTCCATACTGGAGTGGCATACTCTGCGATGCTGTAAACAATTACAAGAGCTGCTGTTCGGAAGGTTTTAGCATTTGCACCCAAGTTGATCCAGACAGGCATCGGATAAAATTGTTTCTTGCCATCACTTTTCCACGTAGACCTTCTATGTGTTGTCTATACGTTAGCTGTCTGTCCAGTTTTGCTCCGAGGTATCTAGGGTGTGGGTTGTGAGGGAGGGTGGTTCCATGGATGCGGATTTTTAGTTTCCGTTGCGCTTCATGATTGTTCAATTGAAAAGGGCTCGAGGTTGTCTTTGATGAATTCAATCTTAGTCTCCAGGTTTGTAAGAAGTCAGCAAGGTCTTCCATATTTCTAGATAGCGTTTCTTCAATTTTTCACCAGCATTTGTGGGAGCTTATTAGCACGAAGTGGTAGTGATGGCATTTTATGATACCGTTTGTGGATCGACCTTAGAAGATCCACAAGCAGGAATATTCTACATAGGGTATTGGACAGGTAACCAGATCTGTTATCAGACCCAGGAAGAATTTTAATCAAAATCATATTGGGAAAACAGGCTTTAAAGTGTTTGTACAATATATGAAAACAACGCTTTCAAAACAAAAAATAATAGTTTTCATCTTTGATATGAAAAATATCTTGAACTCTTTGTTCTGTCAAAAATATGCAGCACTCGGACAGTATTTAAGTTACTAGTCAAGTGCTCAGCAATTATATTATAGTACGGGTAGTTCTTTTACAAATTTTAGTTGGGATGTATCTTTTTCTTCATAAAAGCTAACTACCCGGATCTGTCTGGTGTGGAATCAGTTCAGAATACCGAGGTAAAGAATTTCGATTTAGCTGTCTGCGCCGGCTTCACCCAATGGATAGTTCTGAAAATACTAATAAAATAAAGTGAATATTTTTCACTTTGAATATTTGCCAAATCTCGTTCCCAAACAAAACTATCGTTTTTGGATATGAAATCGATTTAGAAATACATTATAGGACTTGAGCATAGCAGCTACATGTCTCCAAACTTTCTAAATTCCGTGGCAACGTTTTATTTGCCCTATTTTTAGTATCGGCGTCCTTAAGCTTAACAAACTATTATCCGCTTTATTCAGCAAGTGCTTGAAAGCATATCAAAGCTGTGGATGGGCGCCAAGGTGATTAATATGCATTTTTAGGGGGTTCAGTATAACCGCTATATTCTCCTAAACTTTCTCGAGTCCTTGGCTTCCTTTTGCTTGCGCTGTTTCCACCACAGGCGCACTTTAAAACTGGACTTGCTCACTAATGAACGAGCCAAAGTTTACAAATTTTTATGCGTTTATTTGATCAAGTGCATGGAAGCACAATTTTAAGATTGTGGGAGGGCGCCTAGGTGATTGATATTTTCAGGAGTAACCTACTTTATATTTGGACAACTTATTACTTTTTCGTAGATGAATGCCTATCTGTATGACGTACAGCCTCTGGCAGTGCGCATGCTGATAGGTCCTGGCATAAATTCATCCAGGGAAGGAACAATCAAACCCGAAGTGATGCACTTACAGTTTATTTCGAAAAGCTTTGTGATAGTCGAGTTAATGAAACTGTCTCAATCGGCCCCCACGTTTAATTACTTAGCCCCATGGTTGAATGATACAAACTTCTTAGACGTTATTGTTTTGAAAATTTTAAAACGCTTGAAGTAAATGTAAACATAAGCCTTTGTCATGCACTCCCTATAACCAGGGGCGTGCCCAGAAATTTGAAAGGAGGCGGGGCGCAATTGAAAACCTACACAGTTGAAACTTTTTGGTGGGACAAGCTTTTTCGCTTGTATCAGCATATACAGGGCTTTTCCTCCCAACTTGTGCGTTTTGTTACATTCCAGTATTTACAACTTTGATTTTCTTAGCATTGGTATAGCTAGGCCTTCGCCGCTGGCAGAGGTACCGTCGCTAGTGAAAAAAATTTTTTAATCTCAGCGTACTCAGTGGCACTTGCTCTGTCAGCTTTTTCAAAAAACATTAGCATGGTAGGCTGTCGTTTTGCTATAGCACGGTAGCGAGAGCAATCACACAAAACTCTTTCAGGCCTAAACCCTTTTAATACCTCAGTAGAGAGGTCACTAACATCGCTATTTAACATAAAAGCAACCTAAAAGCTCGTTATTCTTGTGCTAGAAATTATATTATCTTACGTTGTACCGGTACCGTACATTAAGCTTATTCAAATACTGTTTTATTTACGCCATGTAAATTATGAAAAAGAAATATGAATTAAAACTGCTAAGCTACCCCTACAACTTTATATTTTCGTAACCTTTCAATACGCTTATGCTTTTAGTTTAGTCAACTATAGGCTACCGAAGCAAAACTATCTTGTGAGTGAAGTTTACATAAGAATTATTATGTTTTATGTAACTCAGGGCTGTAACTACCGCCGGTGCCCAATGCACCGGCGCCCCAGCAAGAGGGAGCCCCGCATTGCTACATTTTCTTGTAAAATATTTTCGTTAAAGTCTCAAGGAAACTTATCATTAAATGTCACACTTCATCAATAATTACCCATCAAATCTATTTGAACTATTTCTTAATATATTTAAAGTTTCGATTGTGACAGGTTGATTTTAATTGCGACGTATTCACGACGTAATCGGTTTGCTACCCCCACTCAAGTCTGTTTAGTAAAATAAGTTTAAGTTGTGATGATTGCATAGCATTATATTTATCTGCTTTATTCTACCTTGTAATTGTTAATATTTTCTGTGACCGCCCTTTGTTTTTGATGAGTTCTTACAGGCGAGGTGATATGCTGTCAATCAGTTTGCAGCAATAACCTGTGCAGATTTCTCTCATTCAAACTTCTTTAAGTGCTGTTACAAGTGCATCAACGCTTGAGGGACGCTTTTCTGAAATTTTATTCTTCATAAGGTTCAAATCCGAACTGTTTCTTGGCCACTCCAACATTTGGATATTTTTTTGCTCCAAAAATTTCTTCATCACCTTGCTTCGATGACATGGAGCTCCATCATGCATAAAAATCTCGCAGTTGTGGACTTTCATGTGGAGCTTAAGTTTGCTCTTTAACAAATTAACATATTTTTCACCATTTATGATGGTTTCCGGCGGCAGAAAATAAAGTCCAACAGTTCCCATGGAGGACATTGCCCCCCAAATTATTTGGCTAGGTGGGTGTTTCACAGTAGGGGTAGTGTACTTCCCTCTTAGCGTGATCCAACCGGCATTCAAACCCAATATCTCGAACAGAAAACTGCTGTACAGAAGACTCGTCTGAAAAAAGTACTTTTTTCCAGATGTCTACGTCCCAGCTAGCCTATTTCTTGGCAAAGTCCAGACGTTTTTTCTTTATCGCCTCAGTCAAGCGTGGTTTATGGGCTGGCTTGCTTGACTTGAGGCCAAATTTCTGAGACAACCTGCGTTGAATCGTTTTGGTTCTGATTACTGTGCCGATTTCCTTCAACTTAGCCTAAATTTTTTTAGAGCAACTCATTGGAGAGCAAGCAACCACGGTACGCATAAGGCGGTCTTCTCTGCTGCTGATAACCCTTGGTCGGCCAAACTTTTCTATGTCCTTAAAAGTACCCTCATTTTGGTATTTCATGGTTGTATTGTGTAGAGCTGTTTTGCTAACCTTTACCTTCTTCTCAATTTGACGTAAAGAAAACTTTAAACTGTTTAAAGTTACGATTTGAGCACGTTTTTCCGTGCTGAGAGATCCCTTTTTGCCCATTTTTCACACCTATAAATTTAACTAATTTTGACTAAAACACGTACTTGAAAGTAACTTCTTGAGCAGGAAAAGAAAAGGCATTGTCATATAGAGATTCTACATTAACCCAACAACATAATTATGCATTATGACACAACAGTACCGATTACTCATCGAGACATAACCATTTAATGCTACATCTTTTGGCTTTTTGGAAGTGTCCTTAAACTTTTGTCACAGGTTGTAATCCTATCCTTCAATATCTAATCCTAAACCCCACAAACAAAAAAGATAAAGTGAAAGAGCAAATAGCATTAATACGAACCTACAATTTCTAGCGTTCATGTCTGATGCGTTAACCGTTTGACCATACCACACCTTACTCGTTTCACAACATTTTAGCTTTTTGAATTGAGAAACGAATACGTATAGGTTACTCTACATGTTTCCTTTGTTGAAAAGAGCAAAGTTGAAAACTGACAAAAAAATTGGCCTTATGGCCGGTACCCTTTTAAAAGGCATCGAAAAATGCAAAGTAAAATAAACAAACAAAAGAATTAAAACATAACAGAAATTAAAGTGTAGTACTAAGCGCAACACCATAGGCTATCAAAGTAGGAAGAAATTAAATTCAAATATTTTACAAAACAGGAAATAGTACTTACATGTTCCTCCTCACTTTTACCACTCCCGACTTTTTTTCATTTTTCTACCATTTTGAAACTTACACAAAATTCAGAAAAGTATATCATTAAAAATTTACTTGTGCCTTTTGAAGGTGTCTCTAAACTACTACTAGAAGGTCCAAAACTGATTCAACGAAATAGGATGATGCAATTTTGAGTCATTCAAGATGATGTATTTTTAAAAGGACATCGGCCGTAAATGGGTTAAATGTCTAGGCGTGAAAGAACATCTGTTACTCGTCAACAAACCAAGTTAGAATATGCTCGTGGACCACGTAAATTGTCAAAAACTGAGCTGAGTACTAGCCGTAAGATGATCCAGTAGTATCGTTTTTCAGCCAAGTAAATCCTAATGAAAGTTTTCTATACAGTTTGCATCATATCAGGGAAGGTTTAGTTTCTATTAGGCAAGCATTCAACTGTGTGTGTGTGTGTTTACCCCTCCTCTTCCTCGGGATGGAGGTACGGCATGAACGGCAATTCAGGTTCATGCCGTCAACCTAATTGGTATTAGGCTAGGGGAAAGATGGCAGCCCATTTCGAACCAGTCTTGAGTGACTGGTAGCCCCACCACCAACAAGGCGGACTGCCACTGGTGGGTACCCAAGAGTCGTCTGACATGCTGGGTTAGCAACTTCACAATTATAATCCGGTGAAGTACGGGTGGGGCCACCTGTCTTCCACATAAAGGTGGAGGCGTCCCGTTAAGTGCCTTGCCCAAGGACACATCAAGCAAGCTTGCCGGCTTGTTCTCCACACTATCCCTTTTTTATGCTGAGCGCCAAGCAGGGAAGCTGTGAATACCATTTTTTAAAGTCTTTTGGTATGACTCGACTTAGGGAATGGACCCCAGGTCTACCGACTACAATGTGGACGCTCTAACCACTGCACCATCGCGCCGGTAAGCATTCAACTCGCGTTTGCCATCTGCCCTAATTCTCTGAAAGATCTATTCAGCGGAAGGTAAAAGCTTTGCTGACGCTAGTAAAAGATATCAACAAAAAACATGAAAAATCCAATTTAAGATTTGGTACTAAATGATACGATCACGCGCAAAAGCACATTTCGTATTTTTTTTGCGGGAGGATTATATACAGTGTCGTCATAAAGGATTTTATTTAAAACCGTGGTAATCATCGATATAATCTCAGCCATCATAAATCATGGCTAGAAACAATTTTTGATAATTGTGCGAGTAAGAATTTTTATCATTTGTCAAAGAAAATGTATGATGACCAAGTCATTAAAAAAAATAGCGGACTGATAAAAACGCTAGAAATGGTTTTAATAGTTCAGGGTCTGAGACCAGCTATATATTTTTTGTAATATTAGTAGTTTTTACAAAACTTTCTCTGCCATCGCAGCGTAGCCAATCACTGTCTTGAGCGCTTTTGATTGAAAAAAGACTTGGGAAAACCATCAATAACCTCACTGCAAGGTGGGAAACTGATTGAGGACATAAAGGGTTTTCTCCTTTTTATAAATGAAAGACATCAAATCGATAACTTTTGACTACCTTTGAATTGGTAAGATTGCGATTTGATAATTGCTCAAATTGAAAAAGCGATATCTTTCAATGTAAACTGCCAAATGCATTGATTAAGAGCTTTTACGAGAGTAAAAAGCAAAGCAAGTAAAAGAGGCAAAACGTGTTTTTACATCATCTCTTTTACTATTATACAGTAAACAGTGCTACTCAAATTTTTTAGCTTCTCATACCGGCTATATTTCCACTATGCAGTAAACCTGTGGTAGACATATTTGATAAAAAGTTGTTGCTAATTTTTGGTTGTGCTTATGAAAGATAATAAATCGATGATTCTTAAATGCAAAGAATCTGTTTGCCTCTTTTTGATCAACATATGCGTGGGTGAAATTGTTGAAACATACACCCAATTGTGATGTCACAATAACTTTTTCAGCTCATAACTTTTATTTGTGCTAAAAATTTTTGGTTTACTACGCAGTTCGCGAACAACTTTTCCAACAAAAGTTTACAGGAAAAAACACACATTCTGCTGTATTTATAACAGGGATGAAAACTTGAATCAACTTTTTTCAAGTTCTTCAAATTTAATAAACAAAATTTAACTTCAGCATAATTTTTAGTAAATTCATTTTTAAGCAGCCTAACGATTTTTTATTTTTTATCTGAATTTTGCCCCCATATAGTGGACTTAGTAAGTGTTGTTGACTTTTTTTATACTTCTGGCTTAGTTAGCACATTAAGAGTTGGTAATCAATGATCCTTAGGAATTACAGTACTTTCGAATTCGCCGCCAGATTTATATTATCTGATTAATATGCTTGTCAAACTATACAGTTGTTGATACCCGACCCCTCTCTTGTAACGAAAGCATGGTGGAAGGCCATGCAGCCCCAAGAGACGTGCAACTTTTCACGGTCTGGAACCGTGATTGTACTGTGAGAAAGACTCACAAAAAAAAACATCGCAAAGAGTCAGCAGCGTGGCAGGCAAAATGAGATGGCAAGTATGCTGAGTTGGGTGACCTCAGGCGGCATGCAAAAAATTTTCAATTTTGCTCATTATGAACTATCGTCGCACAAGCAATCGATGCATACGCACTGATAGCTGTAAACGTATTACTGCTTGACTAGGACTGGGGAAGCATGTTCTACGTGCGTGGTCAAAACATCGTGGTGTATAAATGCAGGAATAAATTACTGGTATTGAAATAGCCTAATTAGCTAGGTAAATTCAATTAAATGAATAATGCTACATATCATCAATAAATGTTAAAATTGATCTCATGCTCTCTATTAAAAAGTTGGGAATTAAAGTTAAGGTAGAATATGTTATATTAGCTTATGCTTGCTGGTTACATACTACGTGACCTAAATCAAAGTCATTATCTTCGTGGGGGGGTCTGAAATGGGAGCAAAATTTTTTACCTCAGCAACTACAGGCGATAAAAGGTTTGAAAACGTTGTTTTCAAAGACCGCACTTAGTCATCGCTTGCTAAAAAATTGCTGCAAACAAGAAAATGAGTTTTCACATGCAGCAATAACACCCAAAAATATTTTCCTTCATGTAGTAATTTACAGGCGTTTGGAGGTACTGATATTTAATCACAGATTAAAAAAGCAAAGCCTTAAATTTTCACTTTAAAAGAACTGTTTTGCACTTGCTATTACTGCTTGATGAACAAAATTTTGTTTTGATGTTGTTGTTTTTGAGACACAATAGAACTTAAATTTTGTGATAGGCTTATAAATGATTGTGATCGTGAAACTTATTGTACAATACCAAGGTGGTTTTAATTAAAAGATATCCAGTCAAAGTTTTGAAACTCACTAAAATTTTACTTTGAGCTGCAGGGAATGGTTCGGAGACTCATAAGAATATTCTCTGGTAATACGGCAATACCCAATAACTAATGAAATCAGGTTTTTAAGAAAATCGATTTTTTGTCATTTATTTTTGTTCAACAAGGGAACTGAATTATTTTCTTTTTAGCCTTGTCTTTAATCTGTCAACTGTAGAAACAAAGATTATTTTTTCATTTGCTGATTAGTAGCTTTATATAAACGAAAGAACAAAACGTCATCATTGGTTGTGAAATCTAAAATCTAGTTGTTTGGTTAAAAATTACTATGGCAGTAATTCTCTCAGAATCTTTTGAAATTTCGTTTATAATTTTAGCTTGGTATATTTAGAGTTTAAATCTTATTTATAAACGAAAATATTAAACAAAAAGTACATAATAGAAGACTGGCGCTAATAGCAACAATAAATGCAAATTTTAAAAACATCGAAAGACCATTCTTGCAGAAGGCATTTAATTTCGTGTGATATCACGTTTGACATAGTTGATTCAGTTTGATTGCCTTTCTTTTATCTTTCAAAAAATTTAATAAGAAAACTGAACTTAATTTAAGTGCTTTATTTTGCCTTAATGGTTGAGCAAAAGAAACATTATTGGGGCAATCACTCCTCCTCCACTTTAACCATGGTCTCCTTCATAATTTGAGCAGCACCGTTGTGTTTTTGTTCGAGGATCTCAGGCGAGCTTATAGTTTCTATACCTAATAGTTTAATGTGTGAGTTCCATTGAGTAGTGATTTGTGGGGCTGATAATGTCAAAACAACAGCTGGATTCTTGCAGCACAAATTTTATTGACAAAAAATTCATGATCTATTCCAATTTTGAATAAGAAACATTTTGAAAACTGTTGGTATTTTGTTAAGATTTTAATTTATAAACATGTCTGCTTGAGCTATTTTATTGCATCATAAACATCATCACAATGTTGTTGTTCCTCATTTGAAATCGAATTAGTGTTATCTATAGTAGGCTAGCAGTGGCTTTTTCAGAAGTTGCGTCACCCGGCTTCAAAAAGTGTCATCTCAATTGTGAAAAGCGTCACACAAAGCTTCGTGAGTGCCGTCCATAGTTGTAGCTACGGGGGAGTACAGGGGTCACGCTACCTCCAACAAATTTTTTGAATCCTGTCAAAGAATAAAAGTATTTTGACTAAAAACATAAAAATGATCTTACTTAAAAGATTGATCTCCTGAAAAAGAGAACTTTATTTCAGTTTTGGGCCACAGATAGAAAAATAGCAACTCAAGAGTGATTTAACAAAAGAAACTTTGTGTACTTTGGCCGGGGATGGAGGCATTTTGCTTTTTTGAATTTTTGAACCTGCTTTCATATAAAACAGTTTTATTTTTAATTGAAATTGGAAATTTTTTTCTCAGATGTGTACGTAGTTTTATTTTTATGTGATTTTTTCAAACATTAAATTTCATTGACGTCAAAGCTGCAGTCAAAGCCACGGTATTTAAAAGACAGAAGTTTTTCTAAAAGCTATAAAATGAAGGATTAACGTTTGACAAGAGGAATTAAACTTTTTTTTTAGAATACCAAACAGTTTTGAAAAACCACTCCTATGATGTATTTTCTCGCTAAGCTCTTCCTAGAGTGACGTCACTCATCATAACTCATGGCTAAGGGAGGATTAAGAAGTTGGGTTCTGGGCTAATGTAGTTACGGGGCTCTTTCAGCGCAGCAGTTTCAACGCATGAAATATGAGGATACACACGAATAACGTAATCACAGCAATAATGTCTCGTATGACCAGTACGTTTCAATATATTGGTTTCTTTTGCCCAACACAAAGGGCAAAATTGTTACTCCTTTTTGTTTTTCACGTGGCAAAATAATTGTTGATTAAAAATCTAAAGTTTAAAATTGCAAAAGGATTTCCAAGAAAGAAATTTGTCTTATGACCGTTTATGTACTTCTGCAACATTGGCAGATTGGCTGCAATACGGCATAACTTCTATTGGAACTTTGAAGGCCAATCAAAAGGGCATTCTCAGGGATATAACAAAAGTATCATAACATGAATGTCAATCATATACTGTATATTGGGAAACATCGGAAGAAGTTTTTAGTCATCATTCGTATGTCACTGCAACCAGAAGCAAAGAGAAACGTAATGTCTTACTTCTAACATCCATGCCTCCTTTGCTTGATGTTACAATAGACAGCAAGAAGAAGCCTATCATTTTTAAGCTTTACGATTATCAAAAGGGTGGTATAGACATTGTAGATCAAAAAATAGGTTACAACTCATGCAAAGAAAGAGCGAGACACCGGATGATTGTTGCTTTTTCATACTTGCTGCATACATGCCGTGAAAATGCTTCTACAGTGTTGGCGAAGAGCCGAGAAACCGACCTTAAAAAAGAAAATACATTTCAATTCGGATGGCAATTGGCAATGGATTTAATTCGTTCTCAATGTCAATCACGAACAACTGTCGGCTTACAATATTCTAATCAAAGAAAAATAGAAGCAGTTTTTCGCCAGCAGATATCAGCTATTTAATATGCTTCCGCTTTAAGCTCAATCATCTATCTTTCGCATGGCTAAAAACAAAAATATTGTCAAGAATGCCTTAACCAAGACTTAAGAAGTTTAAACCAGAAGAAAAAATTCCTTAGGCAATTAAATCAATGTTAAAAGTGCAGAAAATCTTTTTTGCTGTACTAGGTTTACAACCACAAAACTACACAAAACCTATTTTCGAATGTCTGAAAACATTGGGTGTATTTTTTTTGTTTTGTTGTTTTAATATCTCTCTGCATGCAATTCTATGTGTCTTTACCTCAAATTTGACTGAAAACGACCGTCTTGTATCGAATTTTATTTGTTAATTTTGCAATAAACACATGAAATTAGTGTGATACATTTAGAAACATAGATAGGTTTACACGAGTGTACAGAATCTACAAAATCTCATTTTTTCTCAATGTTCAGATATCAGGCACCATTCGATTTTTTAAGCAGTTACTTGAATTCCTTTTCTGAAGCGGCAGAGATTTAGGGCTTTAAGCATAAAAACTTCTTGCTTCCCGGGAACCTTGCAGCCAATCAGCCATGATATGTACAGTTAGTTTTTAATCAAAACGTACTCTTTTCATAGTTTGACTAAATCAATTTTGCGCTCTTTCACTGCTTTCGATTCTTGTAAGTGTTGCAGAAAGTTTGTCAGCTGTTTGGGTGTTCGGTGGTAGATCGCAAATGTCGTCATTTTGCATTTTCAGTGATACGTAGTTATGAACCAGTTGCAATTCTTGACATCGCCGAGCTGGGACGTTTTTAACAGTAAATCGCAAACTGAAATTTTTCAGACAATATTTCTTGTTTTATGGTCAGCAACTCTGCGTGCTTTTTTGCAGCATGCAATTTGAATCATCTAGGCTTGTTGCCCAGAATAAGAGCTGCGCATAGTCTTTCATTTTGGTTTTAGGTCAAAACAAGATATATGGTAGATTACCCATCAGTAGAGTCACGACTTTTCTTAGTTATTCAGGAGAGAAGAGCATTTTGTCCTTTTTTAAGCTGACCACCGCTTTCCTCAACACAGTCGCAGCGAGTTATGAAGTTGTTGAGGCATCAATATACTAGAATTGTTTTGTGAAATCCATGTCACTTGTAAATAAATATTTTCTCACAATTGCTTTGGCTACTGAGTCTGTTAACACACAAAAAGAGGAAAAAAGATTGTAGAAATGAATGAAATATCGCAACCAAGTTGCATCATAGGATCATGTTTTGTAGGCCATAAGGATGGTGTAATATTTTGACTCAGTGGTGCAGCAGACTTTACACATGTATGCTCAAATTTTCGCGGTTACCTTTTCTTGGCAGTGATGGCAATAGTTCAGATCCTGCGGATATCCAACAAACTGCCTGGTGGCCACATGGGAAACATAACGTGTTTCTTTCTTTGCTTTTACATATCAGACAATTTTCTGTGTCCTAAGCTAGCTCCCAAATTGCCTTGATCAAATCTCAATGATTGGTAAATTTCAAATTCTGTCCTAGCAATTGAGAAATCAATGCACGTCTGATTTTGTTCTCGTCAATGCCTATTTGTTTTGCAAATGCTGCATTCGGGTCAACAGCAATAAAACTTGCAATTCTACTGGTTTTTGCTTCTGGTCAGTCATGTTTGCAGATCGTGAGCCATTCAATATTTTACGTAGAATTTTCACGTTGTTTGCTTTACAGAGGCTGTTCAACATTGGTCAGTTTAACTTCGGATATTTGAGAGTAATGTTTTTCACATAATCCATAACCTGTTTCTTCAGCATATATTTACACAGGAGAAATCATTTAGCATGCTCATACTAATGTTATCATTCGGTTTCAGGTTCTTCAAGATTCTACCACAGTAAAAACAAATAACTTCTCGGTTGCTACCACCCAAGTAATAGAAAGCAGCATCTGCTATTCCACACAGTGTTGCATGTTCCTTTACAGGTCAATTCTTGGTAAAGGCCTGCAAACGGCCAGCACTGTTACAAATATGAGGCTTATACGGAGAACGAAAAGCAAACGATTCTTTCTAATTTTTCGGAGCAGTGTCGTTTTCCCACATATTTGATTACAAACTACAATGAAATCTTCTTACCATATACATCGAATGATATAAGTTCAAGAATAGTACAATGACATGCAATAACTAAATTTTTACAACCCCCCTTTACAGATTACGGATTAATTAATTTTTTGTCTACAATAGCAAAACACAAAAAAAGCAAAAGAAAACAACACAGGAATTGCAAATTATGTGGCCCAGGAAGTAGCGAAGAACCGAAAAGTTATCTAGTCCAACTGCTTCCTGAGGCCAGCTCGAGAGCAGAAATGAGGAATAGCTAAGTGATATATACTGTATATATAAAAAATTTGACCAGATTTTATAATTCTACTGGTAAATCAAGTGATTAAATGAAAATTTAGTAGTTAATAGACTTCCAAAAAACTATTTTTTAATTGTTTTTTAAAGCATATCATAGTTAAATGTTTAAATTATCGTTGAGTTCAGACCAGAATTTAGTGCCACCAACTCCCAATTGATTTTGAGCTAAAGCTTTTGAAACAAATTGTAAAAAGAAAATTGAATTTTTGGTTTGTTTTGTGAGAGGGCACATCTTGTAAAGCAGTAAAATTCTTAACAAAATTTAAAGGAAGTTCGTTGTTAACTATTTTGAACATGAGCTTTCCAAGTTTAAGTTTATAGGTATCTTGGAGCTTAAATAATTTAAAATTTTTGAAGAGCTTAGTTACATGACATTTTGTTTCGATTACGTCATGATATACAGAATCGATTATGTCATGGTATTAAAAATTGCACAATAAGGATGCAAGAATTGCACCCGGCAAACAACTACGTAATTGTTTGTTTTGTTTTGTTTTATTTGCCATATTTATCCTCCATTCACGAGAAAGCGAATTGTATCGCTACACTTTGGACGGTGAGTCCGCACTCGCTTGGGAGTTGCCTTTTTCGAGGTTTATGGGCCACCTGTCTTCCACATAAAGGTGGGGCATCCCGTTAAGTGCCTTGCCCAAGGACACAACAAGCGAACTTGCCGGCTTGTTCTCCACAAGCTCCCCTAAATGCCAAGCGCCAAGCAGGGAAGCTGCAGAAGCTGCAGGTCTTCTGGTATGACTCGACAAGAGGAATGAACCCCTGGTCTACCGACTGCGAAGCGAACGCTCTAACCACTACGCCATCGCGTCGGTTATGTAATAACTTTATATAAAAAAGTCAAATACTATCATAAGGTGGCAAGAATTGGACTTCAGAAAGCTCTTTTAAATATTGTCCAACCATGCACAATTGAATGATGTCTACACCGTGTTAGGGTGAGGGTTAGCTCTCTCATATAGCATTGGCTCCTTCGTCAAGATCTAGCATTAGCTCCCTCACATAAGATTAGCTTACTTGCATAGAATTAGCTTACTTTTAGAATCTAGGATTAGTTCTCCCATATAGGCTTAGCTCCCTCAGGTTGAAGTTAGCTTTTTTGTATGGGATTAAAACTCGCATTAGCTCCCTCTGATTAGTGTTAGCTTCCTTCTATAGAATTAAAACTAAGATCAGCTTCCTCAGACTTAGGATTAGCTTCCTCACATAAAATTGATGTTCTTGGAACTAGGGCTAGCTTCCTCAGACTTAGGTTTGCTTCTCTTAAATAGCTCTCTGAGCGGGTGCTCCGCAGTCAGCTCTTCCTCATGGTTTTTCCTCAGCTTTTTTACAATTGCAACCAAATGAAGCATCCTATACTACTAATGGTAGCTACTTAGGCTGTATAGTTGTTCGAGGGCACTAATGCTGCTTGATAGAATCAGACTCGATGAAAAAAATACAAAATCAATTTATACAAGTATATTTAATGGTACAATCACGCAATCCATTTAACAACAATTGCGTTGGATGCAAGATCTCAACCATTCCAATAACACAGCACGCTGAAGAAAACATTAAGTAAACTATTATTTTACAACAAATGAAACAAAACTAAGATCGTTTCAAATAAAATTAAATATGTGAAAATTAGTTACAAACATTTAGTTATTCGGGTTCGAAACTAAAGTCCGCGATAAATATACATTCTCTAAAATTTTACTACACTCAACACTTATTTTGTTCTTGTAGAGCTGTTGTATCTTTTTTGGAAAATTTATCGTCATACATAAACTCAAAACTGTGAACTTGTTTTTTACAAATCAAGTGAATATGTGATTTGCTGTTGGAAACAGTGATGCTAGAAGTGATTTTATAAATTTGTTATTATTATGAGGAAGATTTTTAATTAATTATTAATGTAAAGTACATGGACCATCCCGAACACGAATGTATGTTATCTCTTGCTTAGTGCTTCTAAACGTGTTTGAATATTTTTGATAATTTTGTTACCTTTATACATCATATCTTTTTGCATGCTAAAAAAACAAGTTTCAACCCTAAAATAAGAAATGGAAAATTCCATTGTAACCAACGACTGGTATGTGACATGATAATGCTTATATATAAAAGTGTGCTGTGCCTTTTTTCCGTGTTAATAAATGTTATTTCAAACAACTGATTTTTTGAAATCAAAAATAATAAAACATACAACTTGCATTTACTTAATCTGAGGTGTCACATATTAAGCTCATTTATAGTTTCAATGATACTTTTTCTGTTTAGGCTGAATGTATATTAAAAATATTCTTGCTGCATTTCACCATAAAACCCCCCATTGTAAGGCGACACTAAAGATGAAGACCAACCACAATACAAGTAGCAGTAGGCCAACAAGATTATGTTCATTGTTCAATGTGCCTTCAGCTGGATTAAGCTTTTTTCTTAAACTTCTTTAGCTTAAGTTTCTCAAGTTTTTCTCTTGACAATGAATTAAGTAAGTAGTTCCCAACCGGTGAGGTATTCCTACTCACAAAGAAATTTTTAACTTTTAGATGAGGAATTTATACATTTTACAGTCCACAAGTTAAAGAGTTCACATTATTTTATTTTAATAATTTTAAAAAGACACTTTTGTTTCAGGGTTGTTCCATGCCTTTTCTTATTTTAGTCATCTAGCAATATGATGCTATAAATTTGTACATGCACAGGTGTGACGAAAGGTGCCGGGGCAGAGGGAGGAAAGCTTTGAAAATAGCGCTCTTTATTTCTTAAAACCGCATTTTTACTTCTCGTAGAGGCAATCCTTCGGAGACGACACCAATGCTCATACCATGTATGTAACTTCAAGAAAACCTTATCATTCCAAAAGGTGAGGCAAATGATCCCTTGTTGCTGGTTGATCTCCAAGGGAAAAGAGTGTTTATATTTTCATCCTAATAAAGGTACAAAAGTGACACCAAGACAGCTTTGCCTCAAAAATTTGAGGAATTTTCCACAATTTACAAAGTTTTAAAGGAAATAAGTTTTAAGATTCATTCTTTGCAAGGTGCTTTTGTCTTTCTTTGTTTTGACATCTCTAAATAAACACGCACAAACAAAATTATCATGCCCACGAACGAATCACAATTTTGCATATTTCAGACATGATTTATTTTGCTCAGTTATTCAAAAAGTACAAAATGTAAAAATCAGTTTAGTTTTTTATGTCATTTCAAAAAGAAAGGAAAAACAGTTTCAAAAACGTTCGAGGGAGAAATTTTTTAAAAAAGTTTGAAGCTACTGCATTAGAAAACACGACTAGCCCACGTCAATTTAATATCGACTGCATGGCAAGATACTTGACTTTTAGTGTAGAATTAACCGGTGACTTTCAAATTTTTTAACTTAAACGGACCTACAAAGTAGAAGAATCTTTTAGGCAAACTGTAGGTTATACAATCTTGGTCTTCTCTTGCGATTCTACAAAAAAGCAATTTGGTGGATTTTAAAACACGAAAATTGGGATTATCGAAGATTACACTAAAACAAGTTATTTTTGATTAGGAAAAAACTTCCGAAGAAATAATGAAGTCGCAAGACTGTTATCGGAGAGACTCATATTTGATCCAACTCAATTGGTAGAAGCGGAGATTAATGCCTTAGTTCAGTGTTTCTCAACCTTTTCTCTGCCGTGGCCCATTTCAAGAGGCTACAAATTTTTGTGGCTCATTTTCATAAATACTTCGATGTAATTATTACAATGTCGCTGGAATATGCATAAGGTCTCATGGTAGTGAAGTTGACCTCCAAAAAAAAAAAGATTATTGCGTCTCTAGTTCTCAGGTGCTGATCCGTGTGATTGTTCATATAGACCAGTATTGTTCAACCTTATTCGGCATGCAAACTCATTTTCAAAATGCTCAGACGTCTGTGGCCCACCGGTTGAGAACCACTGTCATAGTTTAATTCAATGCAATTTTGTCCAGCAATAATTTTTATTGATTTTTATGTCTATGTAAAAACTTCCGTATTTCTACGATTACCGTAATTTGGTTGGTAGATTTTCGATCTTTCCGTAATTCAATGACTCTTTATTTTAAACTTAATTTTCGTAAATTCACATTTCCGTAATTTGGTGCTGCTTGCTTAACATCTTTAAAATTTGAACGCAAAGTACTTTAAACAAAATACGTATCACATTGTCATACATTAGCTGCTATTATGTGCTTAAATGTCAAATCATAAATTGTCTAAGTTTTGTGGCATCACAGAACTAACTTTGCAAATTTGCTCAAAAACAAAATGTCATTCAAGACCTCGTTAAAGCTCTTGAATATATTGCCTGCAAAGCAAACGACTTTATGTCATGTGATATAATGTTCCAAATTCCTTCTGCTTTTTATCTGACATGTCCTAGATTTAGTGCTAAATATAAGGGGCGAGAAGGCACAGAGTGAACGAGCTCCGGACCACGCTACAACACTGTTTATTGATATTTTTGTAGCACCTAACAAAATGGAGAAAAATTTTGGCAACCATTTTTTTCTGCCTTTAAATCTGTAATCAAACTGTTGACTAATGTACGCAAACAACTTTATGTCATATTACTATATGTTTGCGTAGTAGGCAATGAATTGTTTGCGTAACAGGCAGCTTAATTTTCATATCTCTCGTTTGAAATTTGAGCAAAGACGCAGTACGTACGGTGCAAAGAGTGAAGCAAGTTTTGGCGACAAAGAAAAGTAAAAAAGTTGGTTTCATCACTACAGCACAGCTACTAATTGCATTCATCTGTAGCATCAGTGCTTCAGGAAATAGTGTTTCATCTACATATATATTTCCGAAAGAGACATTACCTTATACCCCCGAGAAGGAAGACCAATAAATTTGAAAACACATTTTAGTAGGAGAAAAGTGTAACATGACAAAACGCAAAAAGTAAGAAAAAATAATATTTTCTTAATTCCGAGAAGAGCTTCTTTGATTTTACCAAATTTACCCTATATGAAATGAAATACTTGGATCAGTAAATATTTGTTAAGACATGAAAAGGGAATTAGCAAAAGTTGAAAAGTTTGCTAATTGGGACGGAATAACAGAGAGAGCAACTTCTTAAATACTGTATACAAGTTTATTTAATAGAAACTGTAAGTCAGCTGGATTTGCTAGCGTATTGACTGGTGACGAGGTAAAGTGCATTGGCTCATCCAGAGGCTCATTTATAAGTAATTTCTGTTTTTTGGGGGCAAAGCGAAGCATAAGATTTTTTTTATTTTTGAAGTTCAGCTATCGAATTCGAGAATTTTGCTCAATTTGGCTTCCCAACAAACACAAAGAGCTTTTTTGCTAATCAACTTTCTCAAAGCGAGAATTTTACCATGTTTCCGTCCGACAGATAGGAGACCTTTTTTCTTTCTCATTTTTTCTGGAGGGAGGGTGGGGGAGGCATCGCCCTCTTCTATCCCCTATATGCGCCACTGGTGCCATCTCTTACCTCTTTGGCCTTGACAGCGAATTTAAACATCACCTTTTTTGTTTGAGTGACTTTTAAAAAATTTTTTACCTGAATATTTCCCAAATACGTCAATTTTGACAGAATTAATTCTGTCTGAGTTTTTACATTTTCTCACACTTAGCAGCAACCTGGCTTCTATAAGGAAGAGTACGCTGTTTACGCCTCTCCCTTTTTTAAAAATCTTTGGTACGCTAGTATTTACAATGCAGATTAATAACATGCTCCTATCAGTTCAAAACAAAGAATTGAAAAGATTGGTATATCAACTCATGTGTGCTTTCTTTGACCAAAAAATATTTAAAATGATAATGCCTATGCTGTTTCAAACTATGTTTAAAATGGTACTACGTTCATTTTTAAATAGACTTGAGATAGCTTGTTGTCGCTTAATAGAGATAACGATACTGGCTTAGTAATCAAAAATAGCTTAAGGTTCGGGTCACAATGCCTACCTATGTATGTTTTCAAAAAATAACTTTAAGAAATGACACGAAGTTCAGGGTAACTTTACTCACGTCTAGGCTTACAGCCGAAAGTTCGAAACTCGCAGTCTCAGACAGCAAATAGTAGAAATTATATACAAATGCAAACAGCGAGGTAGCGACACACAACAGCTAACGCCAATCCAAGTCTAGATTGATTCAACTAAAACGCATGCTATGCAATGACATCTTGAAAAATTATATAAATTATTGAATCAAATCTTAGCTAAACAATCGACAAAGCTCTTTGCTGAACAATTGTTAAAGGGCGCTACAGACTTTTACAAAACACATAATAAGAATAATGCCAAAGGGCGTAATTATTGTATCCACTAATGTCTATCCGTCTCCCTTTCAGGAAACCTTTTTTTGATAGTGCTCTAAAAATGATTCGTTTTAAATGTGTTTAATGAGTTGGAATAAGTTCTCGCCATTTTATTGCAATAAAAGTCTTACCCAGTCTCTTGCTTTTCGGATTTTGGATTGCAAAATTTTTAAAGTAAAACAGCGCCCAATCCACAAAATTTTACGAAATTTTTTTCTCCGTTTAAGTACCGGTAGCCTATTGATTATCTAAATTGACTTTCATATAATTTTCCAGTAAAAAAAGTTCTATAAGGCTAATGATTTATTAGTAATAGACTTAACCTTGTAGCAGATTAATTTACCATCAGCCTTTTAAAACCATATATGCTTACTGCTATTAACTAACTACCTAACAAATTAGTATAGGCTAGCCCAGGGGTGGGCCAACTACGCGGGTCGCATGCGCCCCTCCAGAGCATTTTGTGCGGCCCGCGAACACTTGTTGAAGCTTCGTCATATATAAATTAAATGACAAGGGGAGGAACGCTTGCCGTATTTAAGAGCCAAAAACTTTAGAAGCCATCAGAAGGTGGGCAGTTGTTAGCTCCCACTGACGCATTTTCCGTCTAATGAAAAGGCAATGAACTTTTTTTTAGAGACACCATCTCTTTTGCGCCCTGTAATACGACAAGGTTAGGACATATCGCAAAATTTTAAGCTAACGCAAGCTCTTTCATTGCATACAGCTGAACAAGATTATAAGTATTGGCCCTCGACCACTCTTAAATGGTCAATGCGGCCCTCCGACCAGAAAGTTTGCCCACCCCTGGCCTAGCCTAAGTCGAAGTGCCTTGCCACATTCTTTACATGTATACCTGTATACCACAATATTTATCTAAAAACATTTTAATACTCCAAGCTTTTGTCGTGATAGGCGGTATGGAATCTATAGCTCGGTGGTTATTGATTTGGTAGGGAGGAAGGGGGGAGCTGGACAAGAAGACCAAAAGCAGTATCCTAAACGACAACACATATAAGTTCTAGCTCACGTGATTTAGACAAAACTTCGATAAGCTGATTGAGAAGCTAGTTTACGTAAGCTGTGCTCTCTGTTCCACAAATTTTATTAAATTTTGCTGTCACCAGCTCATCAATTGCAAGTGGTGGTGGCAAAGAGCTTTTGTTTTAGGCACTCAACGGTGTTACGGGCGATGCCCATGAGCAATACAACTTGTTAATAGAATAGTCGACGGAATAAAAATGCTTGGGTATGATACAGCAGTTAAAGATATATTTATTTAATTTTATCTCTACATGATGTACCAGTTACAAAAGAAAATTATAAGATTATGGAAGCCAATGGCTTTATAAATGTTGTTAAAAATTGCGTTAACTACTTACTGATCTGCAGATTAGGGTGATGTGTAAGCACGGGAAGAGGGGGAAATGGGGCAGACTTCTTCCTCACTCCTGCTTAGGGCCATTTTTGTCTTTCGTGCAGATCTGTTGCGTATTTTGGGAGAGATGAAGGGTGGACCCCAAGACTCTAACTCCTAGTCTTTGAGGCAGGAGAAATATTTTGAAAAATCACGTAGCTTTAAGTTTTGTGCGGTCCGAGTGATCCCAGCAAGGTACATGAGTTTGTGCACTTGTAATTTGTGATGAAAGTACAGTACTTTTTGTGAATAAATCATTCGAAATTTACGCAGTTTGCGTTACTACGTCACCAATACACAACTACATACGAAATGATAGCAGTTTTACAGTAGTTCAGCTACTATGATATAGTATAGGGCAGACTCTGCGATTAATTTTTGCAAATTATCACTTATTTGTTAAAGCAATGCAAAACGAATAATGAGTGGCAACACAACTCAAATATCGCCAACATTTATCGATACAAAAAGGAGTGTGTGAGAACACGGGAAAACCTTAACTTATTGGAGGAAAAGATTTTAATAATAGGTGTCAGACAAAGAGGCGAATTGATTGTTGGGGAATACCTAGCAATATCATTGAAAGTGTTTTCACGCTTGAAATATGCAAAGTGGAAAACTGCAAAATGCAATGATTTTTAACATTGGAAAAATAGGAGACAGCAATATGAAATCATGAGTGTAGGTTACTGAATTAAGGCATTGTCGAAACACAATTAACGTATAGCTGAATATCACTACAATTTCAATCAAAATCGCTGTAGTTCTGTTAAAAAAATCAAAACAGATTCCAGATTGCAGCCAACTTGACATTGACAAGTATTTCATATTAGACTCAGTGAAGTGCTACGATTTTGCGTAAAGCGGCCCAAGAAATAGGATATGCAACCTTTGAAGCAATTTTGACATGATCAGTTAAAATGGTGCTTCCATGTTTTCACGGCCACAAAATATTTGAAATTATTATCCACGGAGTTACCCGCAACATACAAATATTTATAGAATTGTAACATACAATACTAGTTACCAAAGATGGGATTGCTGCAGCACAGCAGCACTTGTTGAAGAACCGGCCCTATGCCATTTCTATCTACAAAAATATACTTAGTTTGAGCTGAACCTTCTGTTAGTTACTGATGAAAATATAGCTGGGCGGAAAAGAAAAATAGCAAATCGAAGTATGGAAAACTCAATTGACAGATCTTCAGCAGAGAAGCCACCGACTAGAAATCTTCCAGCTCTTACAATCATTTGATCCAAAAACTATGGATAAAGAAGTCTACCGCTGCAGTAACAAACAGATTTTAACCACCATATTGGGACAAATATTTCTGTCGTTCCGCAGAGTTGCAGTCGAGTGAAGACTTTGTTAACTTTCTTCCAATACAGTTGTGTATACAATTAACAAAAACCACTGAACCAGGACCATTCAACCTCTCAAAATGGCTAATTCTGGCAAGTAACAAAGTAAATATTTGGATCGGAATATATTTGCAGCGAGATTTAAATATTAATTATTTTTCTCAATATTTGAGGAATACTGAGGCAGATCTTTATTTTTAAATATAGCATGTTATCTGCAGAAAATGCCAAACTTATAAAAGCAAGCATTGCTTGTGAGGAAAGACAAAAAAATTATTATTTTATTGTCACTTTCCACGCCCTTGATGTGGTTTAACGTTAAAAGCTTGCCTTTTTGCAGTTATGGGCCTAGACTTATTTTTCATCTCAATGGCTGCAATCACAAGATCGTTGAAACGTCAGATATGTTGATAACACAAACTGAGAAAAAGGTTGAGAAAAATCAGTTCGCACATTTGTTGTTCCAATTCTAAATTATGTTGCTGACCATATTCCGATATCACAAATTTATGCCACAAACCTATTTTTGCAATTAATTCTGCATTTGATAAAATTGCTTTCAACTACAAAACAAAAACGGAAGAAAAACACTTTGCAAATCACACTCAGAGAAAAAAGCATTAGAATTAGTGACAAATGCATTACATGAAGCAGGGGATTTCAACCATTTTATAGTGGTGGATCACTTCTGTTCTGTAAAGTATTTTAGAATGTCTTCAAGCTCTGTATGAAATTTTGTAATAACTGAGCAAGAAAAGCGGCTAGTTTTGTAACTTTTCTAAAAAGAAAACGTTTAGACTTACTCTAACATTTTGAATACTTTTTTGTGATGCTTCAGAGGGAGCTAAAACTTGTTTTATGTTAGTTCAATGGTATTCTGATCCAATTAAAAATTTTTGACTACAGTGACTTTTGGTTGCCCTAGAAATAAGATATCAAAATGCTTTAGAGAAAGATAGGCTTTTGTTAAAATAAAGCCTATAAAACTTCGGTCATATCTTTTTATTTGATAATACAGCAATGACAAGCGTCAGGACTGAAAAAAAATGCCAATGCGTCGTTTGGATGAGTTTGGTGCAGCGATGTCCAACCCAAAATTTCATGAAAGAAAACTGATCTGACGTTCCTGAACTAAATGACAACCAATGGCTTCTTGATTTATGTTTTCCTGCTGACATCACGAAAAAGTTAAATGAACTCAATCTCAAGCTGCAAGGACGAGAAAAATTGATTGCAGTTTGCTATGAAGATATACGCGTACAAGCATTTGTCACAAAACTTAAACTTTACGAAAATCAACTTCAATCGAAAAATGCAGTTCATTCCCCGCTTCAAATGTTACCGCATAAATGTTTCTAAATATGCTGAACAAATTACTCAATTGTTGAAAGCTTTTCAAGAAAGATATGCTCTACTTAACAAATTTGACAATTCGTTCAACATGTTATGCGCCCATTTGACTTTGCGATAGAACAGGCACCTGAGATTTTGCAACTTGAGCTGATAGATCTCCAAGCAAGCTCAGAGCTGAAACACCAATTTCGTAGAATAGACAAGCTTCAGTTTTACGGCGAATATGCTGATGACGAAAAGTTTCCCAACTTGAAGCAAATGACAATGCGTATTCTAGCAACTTTGGGTACAACCTATGTATGTAAATCTTTCTTTTCAATGTTAAAGATTGTGAAAACAAAAAATCGGAGTAGGTTAGCGGTTGAAAGTATGACAAATGAGTTGCGTTGTGCAGCAACGAAACTTCCTGTTGACTTCAAAGAGTTAGGTTATCACATTCAAAAGCAAGTGTCACATTAA
Source organism: Trididemnum clinides (assembly GCA_963675345.1). Lineage (NCBI taxonomy): Eukaryota > Metazoa > Chordata > Ascidiacea > Aplousobranchia > Didemnidae > Trididemnum > Trididemnum clinides. The sequence goes on along the minus strand of OY776303.1, from coordinate 6,069,523 downwards.
AGTTGCTGATGAACAAAATATCAAAGTATTTTTGTTATTTTTCATGCACGAGTACTCGTAAGCTTGATTTTACGTTCCATCAGCTATAATTGTTCTGCATGCTACAGCTGCGGCCCTTCTTATAATAGAAGCGTAAAGTTCGGCCCAGTGATACAGTTGGGTTGGACAAAGCTGCTTTAATGTTTGCACAACTTACCCATTACACAAACAAGCTTATAAAGCTTTATAGATGAGGATTTAGGGTATTACGGCAGGAATAAAAAAGTTTAGTTTGGCAACAGCATGCCATTGAATTGGTTTAGTTAGCAAAAAAAGATTGAGATTGTGAGGCGAATAAAATATAGAATTCATAAAGTTGAAATTTTTCAAAAACAAATGATCTAGTGCAGGAAACAAAAAATCAGAGCTATTGCTACTCTTCAGTAAAGCAGTGTCTGCTAGCTATATATTAAAGATAAATCTTTGTTTGAAGTTAATCAAAGAAAATGTTAAATTTAGAATAGTCCAAGTTTCAGTTGCGTCTCTGGAGTCTATGACCTCTGAAATAACTTACAAGAATACTTAGATCAAAAATTGGCCGTACTTCTTTTCACCTTTCCACCCTTAAGGCCACGTACATCAAAACATCCAAACCAAGTTTATGCAAACAAAAGGAATTTTTTTATGGTCTAAAAATCACACATTAGTTTCCGCTCCTTCTATTGGTCACTTCTTTTACCAATCATGATGAGCTTTTTTCTTTTTCGTCAACTGTGTCTCTATATAAGTGACTCACTTCACCTTTTCACTCTACTTCTGACGTATTCTGTTGAAAAGTGTTAAACGAAAAGCTTCGAGAATGAATACTTTACTTTCTACAATTTTCAAGATTTGTACCACCAATCAACTCTTCAAAAATATCACCGCGGGTGATCTCGATAAATGCCATCGAATATAATCTTTTTCCAAAATGAGTTCTATTCTCAAAAGAAATAATCTTCAACTCAAATTTTCTCCAATTTCTCTAGAAAAATGACTGCTTTTAAAGTATCGTTACCAAAGAAGGGGGACGGAGTCTGTAGTCCCCCTTAGGACGTAACTGCTTATTCGCAGACCGTTTTTCAGGTAATCTAATAATTAAGTTTCAAAACGCTCCAATTATTTGCATAAACAGTAAAACGTTTGCGATGTTGTGCTCTTGCAAAAGACTCTTTAATACCAGTTCCATGCTTAGTTGAGAGTGTTTAGTGTAGATAGCAAGTTTACTGGCTTCTTGGGGTAGGTCTGAATGCAAAATGTTCTATGTACAACCGTAGAAAAAGATACAGGAAGGTCTATCGCTTTGTCCATTTATGATTGTCTTTGCAAAATAAAAAAGTACCGTTGTAATCTATTGAGTAACTTTTTGTGTCTATTTTGATTGCAATACAGTTTTAAAGAACCTTTGTTAAATGGTATTTCCGTAATTTTTGAGCAACGAAAGCTAGTGATAAGTGCGGCTCCAGACAGTTTTCTAGAGGATGGAGCAGTTAAAAACTTTAGAGCTTTTACTCTCTAAAATTTTAAATGTTGCTTTGTGTTTGCAGTTTGTTACCTTAAAGATGCTAAAATTTTATGAATTTAGATTTGTGTTTCGGTTTTTCATTTTTGCCGCTCTTTTTCTATCACTTCCGTCTTTGGTGAGTTGTTTAGATTGTGAGCCCCATGATGTGGCTATTAGAAATTGAATAATATAGGAAGGTTGCACGCACGTAATGAAAAGTCATCAAAAATGCGTATTCGAAAAAAGTGGCTGACCACTTTCAGTGTTTTTGCATTGAATTGAATAGGGGTTATATCGTTTTTTGCAAATCAAATGGATAAACGTGACATTAAATGAACGTTAAATATGTTGTTTTAATAATGTTGAGGAATGAATGTGAAGTCGTTGTAAAGTAAGAGGTGCTAAGGTTTGCTAGATATTGCTTATAGCTTGGCTAATTTTATGGGCTAAGCATGCAAGCTTATTTGTAGCCAGCTTCTGTAAGGGTTTTACATTAGATTAATCAGCGTGTTTGGGAATGCTGAGTTTAAGTTAATTGTAATGTACAACTCATACAGTATATTTAGTTGCATAAGCATACTGAAAAGTTGTAAACTTAAATTATACTGCAGCCTAAATGACAGGACAGACTTGTGTACCGTTTGTAATATGTTGGATTCGCTACTGATGAATAAAACCAGTGGTATTTTGAAAAATTTTTTGTCAATAGTGCTTGCAGACCAGTCGTATTGATATAACAGACGTAACTTTTGTCTCCTTAAACGATTGTTTGGGCTATTGCCTCTGCTGCGGGACCAAGGGTACTTTAAAAACTTACGGTACCGATTCATTCATTTATGCGTATGAGCTCTTGCTCGGTTTGCATGTCTTTCGTCAGACTGGGCCACCACGCCAGGTAGACTGCTTGGCCCCACCATCTGTTTGCCACATAAAGATGGTGGCATCTCGTTAAGTGACTTGCTCAAAGACACAGCCAGCAAGCCTACGGTACCGGTAGTAATGATCAGATAATGGTTGTTTTTATTAATGTACCGACGAGTATCTATTTGGTATTGAGTTACTTTTAACCAGAGGTGGGCACTTCCGCAAATCGGTCCGCAAATTGCGGACTTAAGTTTCTATTTGCGGATTTGCAAACTTAATTTCCTACCGCAAATATTTGCGGTGAAAAATTGAAATTTACCGCAAATCCACAAAGCAATAGGCAGTGTTGCCTGATCCGCGGTAAAACCGCTTGGAAAAAGTGGACGCTCTTATTTTCTGGGTTGGAGGTTAACGTCCGGGAGTTGATGACCTTTTTTTTTCTTTTCTTGGAAATCAACGTCTGGTCGATGGCAAAATTTGACCTTCAAAAATAAAAAAGATCATCACGAAGACAAAATAACAGTAAATAATGTGGTCTACGTTTGCGGAAGTGCAATGTGCATTTGCGGTTGCGGAACAACTCTCGCAGTTTTGCGGAATTGAATGTAAACTTGCGTTGCCCAGCTCTGCTTTTAACTAAGGAGCAAATGGCATTTATATGGCACTTATCTTGGGGGCCAATTTTTAAAAGTTGGCACACAGTACTAAGTTCAGACTAGCTAACTGAAAGGCCTAATCTTACCTAATCTCAACCAAATTGCTTTTGATTAAATTTATTTGTTTCTGAGGATCCAACTAGCAATAAGTCATTCCAATTTTTAATGAATTTCTCATTAGTTTTCAAAAGAACCCCAAAAGTTGATCTTTGCCCTATACTTTTCCAACATACATTACAGGTTTTGGTCAGCTACTTTTTTGGCGCCGAATGTATGACGTCATATGCAACCTTCCTATAGTCAAGGCGCAATCATTTAATTTTAACTGAACTTTAAAAAATCATAAAAATTAAAAAAAATACTAGCTCTTTTCTCATTTAAAATTATAATTATTAGTTTTTGTATATTAAGATCCTATGTACCAGGCTGTTTGCTGGTGCGCCAGTTAGCCTAATCTAGCCAATTGTCACAATAACCACATAAAACCATACGTTGCCAAAAAACCTTGTTACCATAGCAAAAATGGTTTCATAACCAACGAAACCAACGCTCTGTTTTTGTATATTGGAGCAGAAGTATGCAGTTTAACTGTACTCAAAAGGATGCACAGCATAAATAATTCTTCAGAGTATAATTTAAATATAATTGTCTACATTTGTGAGAGGTTCCTAACAAAAATAGGATTTGAAAAACATTTTTCCCACGCAAACCATCAACTGGGCTATGGCTTACGTGAGAATCAAACACAAATTGCTGTCGTTTCATGTTTAGATCAATGGAATTCAAAATTTTGATGCATGGGCTGCTTATGCAGAAATGGAAGATGACGACTTCGATCCTCCTGTTCAATACTCAACTATCTATGTAAGATGGGATCATCCGGAGAACACCACAGGCCTTAGTCATTATATTGTTGCCTGGATTCCTGTAAATGACGATGAGGGGCGGATTGAGGAGCTGGAAAAAACTTCTGATCCTATTCTATACGACCCGAGGAACATTTCAGTAGCCACTTATATCTATGACATCACACAGGGAGAGTGCTATGACGTCCGAGTGGTCTCTGTTGATGACAGGGAATCGAAAACTTATTCGGATTTCATTCAAGTTAGAACATGTAAGATACAAATTTTCATTCAAAAATTTTGAATTAATGTTATCATCAATTTTTCCAGAAATTGTTAAAGAGTTTGAGAATTAAACTAAGTCTTGTAGATAGGTGCCGGACAGTTCTGTATTTTGTGCATTTTCTGCATTCTAGTTATTGAAATAAAGCTTCAATCCTTACAGCCCATATTAGCTTTGACATACCTAAGCCTACAACCATTCATTGATAAAGATCAATTGAATTAAATATTGAAATTAAGCAACAAGAAGAAAAATAAACGATCAAATGCATATCAACTTTTGCGTCAATCAACCTCTATTTCCTAACACCAGCAAAGCCGCAACCAGGATCTTCCACTTACCATGACAATTTGCCACAAAAAATGGGTAGAAACTGTTTTTTAGAATTTCAAGAATACTGATTGTTTTTGCCTCAAAAAAGATTGGTATAGTTTTGTTACACCGAATTCTCCATCTTTTTTTTAATTTTAGTTGTGTGTCTGCTCACAAGAGTCCCTTTGCAACAAAACAATGCTAAAGACTAAAAAAAATTCCCAGTGGGATTGCAACCCACAGCTTTTAAGTTGTGAAGCACACAGTCTATCCAAAGTGGTATAGACTTCGAATCTTTGCCGCATATCTTTGCACACAGCTTAGCCTATCTTGCAGAAACTACTGGCAATATCTTGCAAATCTTTTTACAAAACTTCTGTGGCTTTGAACCAACGCGAAGGTATCGGTTTATCTCTTGCGTTGCTCCATGGTCACTATAAGTAAACAATACGTGCTGTATGTGTACGAAGCAAAATTAAAGACATCTACAGGCAGTTGATCTCTGTTGTTGGTTTAAACAGCTGATTTATGACATCATAAATACGGTGTACCTAGTCTCCTTCTGCAATATTGAGTGATTGATTGATTTATTTGTCAGTATACTTAAGACGCAATAGGATAGATTAACACAACATCCAGTAACAGTGCAAGTGAAAGTGTAGCAATATTGAAGTCAGGAAGAAACAAAGAATTCAAATGATTTTCTTAGTCGAGTTACTTTCTGGTAATAGAAATCTACTGTGATTCGGTGCAAAAATGCAACGCAATTAATCAAATAAGAAAAATATATTAATCAAATAAGAGCAGTCAAGATAGTGAGCCGAGAAACTAATCTAAATTTTAAGATGCAAAAACAAGTGCATGTATTGGCTGGCTTGGTATTGACAGTCTTCACGTTTTTTCTGCAATAGTTTAGTTCCACAAATGATTTGTTAAATTTGAAATATTGTATTGGAAACTTTTAGCCAAAAATAAAGAGAACTATCTAGTTTTTGGTTTTAACAAATTTTAGTGAATTTGACCTGCAAAATGGTTAAAAATTTGAAGGATGTTTCTGCAAATATCATAAAACTCAGACACTGCATTCCAGTTGAAGCCACATGCCCTAGCAACGCTAGTTGCCTCTGAACTTCTCAAACCAATGTTTTTGTAGCGTTGCATAAATCCATTCATCCAGTCTCCTCCTTCCATCTTGTTTTCCTTCCAATACTGAGGAAATAAGATATCTCGTTTCTCAGTAAATTCGAAAGCAAGTGTCTGGACTTGTTGGTAATCCAGACCATAGCACATCTTTGAACACAGCAAAATGTATTCTTTTAGGGATTTTTCTTCATTATCTGTCAATAAAAAATTATTGCGTTTGCCCAGTAATGACGGAGGATGGCTTCTTTAATTTTTTGCACACATTTATAAGTCATATCAGAGGTGCATCAACTTTGGGACTCTATTACTAAAAGCTGACATGCTTTGTGTACAAAGGTGGCCATATCATTATTCTATGCTAAATTTAGGCTGAGAATTTGACTGGGTGAGATAGGGATTAGAATTAGAGAAAAAGTTAAAGTTAGTTTTCATTTTTCCTCTCTTTTAGTTACAATTTTTCCATCACAAATATATGAACAAAAAGAGTAAGCTAAGAACACTATCAGTCAATAGGCTACTATGAAAAATCCTTTTGACTGATTCTTTTGTATGAAAAATTAGCAAAGATAATATGCTAATTTGTCTTGTGTTTAGTTTTGGAAACAGGATATCCTGTTCGTTGATTTGACCATCTCTGAATTTTTCTACATATCTTGTAAGGGTCATTTTATCCACTTGCACGTCACGAGCAACAGTTCGAATCTTGCCTTCATTCTAAACCACTTCTTGAACAGCTTTCTGCACAATGCCACTGTCGAAAGCATCTTTACCAGACTTACGCTTATAATTTCGCACCATTACGTCTGGAAAGAACAAAAACGAAGTCATTTGATTAGATTGCAAAGATTTCTACGCCACATAGATCTTTTTTCGGCTATCCATCAAGTTTTAGTGCAGTAAATCCATGCAAAGAACTTTGCAATATAAGTAGCTTTGTCTATTGTACTGTTTTCTGGTGAATTTTGCATTACGCCAAACAATGGATAGGTTAACTCATTTACTGTACAATCTCCAAGATTGCGTCTAAAACATAACGCTTGCAAAAAACAATTTGAAAGCCTATTCCTGTAAATGTATCCATCACTTGAGGCCCACCCACAACTTTGAATTTGTTCTTCCATGCATTTAATGAAAGGTACAGAAAAAAGATTGTGAAATTATTCGCTGTTGGTGTGTATGTTCAAATTTTATTAATCAAGAAAATCAAGGAAGCTAAATTGGGAGCATACTTTTTGAAATCCCGAGTTTGATAAAAATCAAAACAAAAATATTGGTAGCCTATATGCTATAGCAATATGTGAAATTGTATCTGTGGAAGAAAAAAATTTTTCTTAAACAGTTTATAGGTCTACTGGGAACGGATACAATGCATTTGGGGGAAGCATGGCTCTTTTCGCCCTATACCGGCACCAGGGCACATAGGTGTAGCAAAGAAACTATCCGTCGCAAATATCATTTCAAGGGGGGCACATCAAGTCGTGAAATAGGCTTACAAACTAATAATTTGCTTCTGTAGAAGTAAAACGACCACCATCGTGGTGCCAGCTCTCAAATTTAACTTCGTGCCCCCTGGTTAAAGAAACCAAAATGCTGCCTATTGAAAAAGCAAAACAAAGTAAGATGATAGGGATTAAGGGCATAGGGGTGATGCTCCAATTTATTACGACTTTTGTTGCTAATCTCAGAAACGTTTCTTGGGTAAAACCGCCTTAGCCAGCTGAACCGATATTTCTAACTTTACGTAAATGATTGGCTGGTCCGCCGGGCGCCGCCGGCTATAGTTTGTTAATGATTTCAACATGTAGCATTTTGGGAATGATATAGAGCTATTTGCCTATTTGAAGCCATCGTTTATTTTCGATCAATTTACGATTTAGTCCTTTTTCGAGCGACTGTTAGATATTTATCAGATATCATTGCAAACGTGATTATCAACAAATAATGCAGTTTCAAATAGTGAGGATTTCAGTAGACTAAAGGACCTAAATGTGACCAAAGACACAAAAATGATACCTTAGGTCTACTTTTAAATACTTCTTCTAAATCCGGTTTTGGTTTTGACTGTTCAAGAAAGAGATGGCCTTTGGAGTTTTTATGTATAGAGTAGGAATTTGGTGAAACATTCAAGCAAATTTTTAAACAATTGTAGATTTAGTTTGAATTATGAATTGTGCAAAATGTTTCATTCTTGTGCTCTTGCGTAAAATGATGTTAGGCATGAAAAGAATCGTATTTGAAAATACTTTCGCTGGACGCTTCATCCAAAAATAATAAATACAGGGATTTTTAAAAACCTTTCCTCAAACCTGCCAATTCATTGGTTTGTTGATTGTTCCACCAAAAGAAGTTATGTAGTAAATAAATTGGTTTGTTCTGCCTTTAACAAGTCAAAAAATTCATCGGAAACACGGGGTGATGTGTTCTTCCAAAGAATTTTTCTTAAGCACAGTAGGCTTTGCTGAAGGAAGATTCTCCAGTTTTTGTTTTTGTCAAAAACGTCTAAAACGAGGAATTTTGTTTAAAAGTATAAAAACAATTTTTGATTTTTTGCAATACACATCACCCAAAGAAGTGTAATAGGCATCAAAGTATGGCCTTTTTTCAATATTTTTTTGTTATTTTTAGATGTTCCTATGCCTTACAATCTTGCGTTCACTCCATCAGTCACTGAAGACTATGTGGCCGTGGTATCTTGGGCAGTACCAGGCGACTTTCGTGTCTCCCACTACCGAATCATGACGAGCGGGGTTGGGTCGTTTCATTTTATCTACCGGGCCAATAGTACAAGCCCAACCTCAGTGACAGTTTACTTGAACCGTGGAGCTTATTACCATGAATTGTTCGTGTATTCTTATGAGAATAACATTTGTGGGTCACCATCAGGATACCTTCCACCAGGCATTATCCTCGTAGCATATTCAACAAGTTAGCAATGTCATACTTAAGGGAAAAGAGTTTATCTTAGCCATGTTTGAACTTGAAAGGTGGGGTAACCTCTCATAAAAAATGAGCAAAAGCTTTGCTTTTGTTGTAGAGTACTTTACGTATGCTGTCTTCAATTTTCTGTCTTTCATGACGTTTTTATCGAAATCTTAATTCGTAGGAATATTTAAATGGTACAGTAGTAGACAATATATAACTAAGCTTGCCATACATTCTGGGCTCCTTTCCTGGTCGATTTATCAAATACGTTCCGGAATTGTTCCATCTAAAGGCAAGACTTTTCTTTAGGCTTTTGAGAGACGATCTTTTTTGGAGAACAAAACCTAAAGCTTGAAAATTTCAAAATCTCTCTCTGTCCCAGTTTGATGGTATAAAAATATCGTAATTGAGTTTATTTATTTTATCTTACTTCAAAAAATGTGTGACAATGCTTTGTTTATATTATTATTTCCATCTCAAGAATATATAGCCACTTATTTCGATGTAAAAATTGAATCTAATTTCTTTGTGCTGTTCTAAAAATTTGTGTAAAGCATTTTGAAAGAACTTTACATTCAACTATTTTAAACTTTGCTGCGAGTCTGTTGTGTTTGTTTCAGCACCTCCAACCCCTACCAATGTTTATCTTGTCGAAGAAGAGGAAACAGATCCATCTTCAGAGCTATCAGTAAGCTGGGAGATGTCAACCCCCTATAATTGGTTTTACTACCTCACCCTAACATCTGTAAATGGTGAGATTGAAGAGCATGGATTTATTAGTTGGGAAATTTCTGGAGGAAATATTTCTACGAACCAAACAATTTCTTTTTCCTACAAAATTACTGGCCTCAACCCTGCTCAGAATTACAGTGCAACAATGCAGATTGAAAACCAAGGTCAAGAAATTGGTCCAAGTACACTTGGAAATATTTCTCTCCCTTCAAACTTTGCAATAACAGGTATTTTTGTATGTAAAAGCTGTTTGCTGAAAGGTTTCTGTGACTAACCCACAATAAGCGATTAGATGTCGAATGAAAAGAGTGGAAGCATGGCGAGTAAATATCCTGTCCGCTCTCGTTACTGTAATGCAAATTTGAATCATTACGTCGTGATCAGTGTTAGACAAAAAGTTTTTTCAAAACTGCCGGAATAAAATCGTTCTGTACAATCAATGACTTTTCAGTTTGCAAAATATTGTCAACAACAACCGTTTAGCACAGGGATGGGCAACATACGGCCCACTGGCCGCCATACGACTCGAGAGCTCTATATGTGCGGCCAGTGAAGCCTTCCATCTGGTAATACCAAAAGATATATTTTTTTTGTTTTTAGCGCAAAACGTAAATTATAAATATAACTGAGAAAAATATAAGCAGGCCGACCCCTAACTTCAGCAAAATTGTGTGGATGCAAAAATTTCATTAAAATACAACTTCAGATTGTATTAAAATGTATTCCGTAGTCACAGTGTGGTTAGTTTGTGTATTTAGTAAATAAATTCCTTAGTGAAACTCTTTCATGTTTAAATTTAATTGCTCTTTTTCACAAAAAGTTCAAGCATGTCCTGCTGAAGACTTACAAAAAAATTATATTCCTTTATTCAAATAAGTTGCGCACCCATGGTTTAGCACTACAGCAGGCAAGAGATTATAGATTGTTTAGAACTTGTATTACTTTGTTTTTCCTCTCTGCGAGACTCGCGGGGGAGCGACATTGGCGTAAAACCAGGGCGTAAATCCCGAGAGAAAATGAATTTTTCAATAGCTTTCAAGATACATTATACCCCCAGTAATTTTTAAGGAAGATATTACTTTTGGAAGTTGACCGGAAAATGGGGGTTCTTTTGCAATAGAATCATTTTTTGAGATCATATTGCGGTGGATAAATTTTTTGTAATATTTAAGATGAAGATCTTATTTTAAAAGAATTTTTTGGATTTTTGTGAGTTTACCTTTCCTCTTCAATAAGCTACAGTTTTTGATTTACGGCGCAATGCTAAATGTGAAAATGTGGTCCAGACCTGCTTTGAATACTTCCACATTTTGCTTAATTAGTTGGCGTGAATTTTTTCGATTTTGCTGCCTGTTAGAACCTGAAAAGCTGAGGAAATTATCGCAGAGTCTCTTTTCCAAAAGTACAGCAATGCTATCATAGTGAACTTTGAACGTATCACCATTGGACTGCTGTCGCTGTAAAACAGCGATTTAAACTACTCGACCATATTGTCGAGCTCATCTCTTGTACGAGATCAAAGTGATTACACGCTTGCAGGGGAGAGTTTAAGGTACTGGTAATTTCTTCTTTCCAAAAGTTTGTGTCAAGTCCACTTTAATCAATCTGTCTACGAATTCAATATGATCGTGCTTTATTCAAACAGGAGTTCTGAATATCAACCTCAATCAAGGGAAATGTTTTTCTCAATAACCACTGTGGTCTCTTCAGAATTATTTTTATTACATTTATGCTTACTTCATCCCATTTCAGAATTTCAAACTACGAACTGTTTAGGGCCAGCGCCGGTATCTAATCACTCGAGTGTCGAGTTACTAACATCCAATGGAGGAGGGACTGGTGTGATCTACACGACGTGGTCCCAACCACCTGGTGGGGATGCCATCGATGATTATGTGGTGTTGTGGACTCTGAACGGTGTCACTACTGAAAACTCCGCAGCAATACCTCATGTGCCTGGGCAAACTAATTATGAATACACCACTTCACAATTGACCCATGGAGCTATTTGCAATGTATCGATATTAACAAGAAACCAAAGAAGCATTTCGTATTCACCTGGATTTATTTTATACCTCGGTAAGTAAAAAACTCCCAAAACTTAGGATAAAAAAGAATGCTCAACACTCGGCTTGTACTATTCAAATATGATTTAACCGGTTAGCCGATTAAAAGAATAAAATTTTTCTATTAGATATTTGGATAAAAGTTGGTTTGCTAATCGGATATTGTGTCAAGGGAATTAATTAAATCTACCTTTAGGTCTTATGGCTCTCAACATGTTGGAAACAATGCTGGGAGTGGGACTCAAACCCACATCTACAACAAAACGTCGAACAATGATCATGTCTCATAGGCTCAGAGCGTGATTTAACCTCTACACTGTACCGTTAATTGATATGGAATACCTGGTCGCTGTCACGACAGCTTAATACGTCATAAAGGCTCAGTGCCATGCAAGGAGATAGTGCTCCCTTAATTTAGATACGAGTAGCAGAATTAGTAATATCAGCCATCAAGCTGGAACGGGCAATCGGTTAAGGTGCTGGCCCTAGTTAACTTATGCTTTGCAATTCGCACAAGCTATAATCGACGGTTGGGGTTGATGTGGGTTCGAATCTTGCTTTTAGCATTGTTTGTAACATCCCAACAGAAATAAGATTTAGAGTTAGATTCGATTGTTTATTTGTTTGGTACATTTTAGTACCCAATCACTCACAGAAAAACATTTCTAAAGAAATGTGAAGTTTTTGAATATCAGGGAAACGGTCAGTTAATCTTTAAATTCTTTATAAAGTATTGGTTGCCCTCCAGACCACTTCAATTGAAGCAGAAAGAGCGTTTAGTGCTTGTGGACTCCTTATTGGAAAACTAAGATCCTTTTTCGACAATTCGTCAATCAATATGTTGTGTTTCATATGAAGTGCTTAACAAATGCAAAAGAAATAGATATTCAAAACTACGAAATTTTTGTATACAGTATGTTTGTGAACATTTAATATAAAGAAATTGTGTTGCTCTTTTGCTACCACGCAACTTGTGAAAAAAATGTCCGCGACGTGGCAGAGCAAAAAATTTTCATAATTCGTCATAATCAATCATAATTAATCACCACAAAATATGCCAAATTTGTTTGCAAAGCATTACTTATCTGTTGACTTCCACATCGACTGTTGTATATCGTTGAAATCATTATTTCTTGAAGATTGTAAATATGATAGAAAAAAATTTTTGAATATGCAAATTTTATGCTTGTTATCCCTCTCACAGGTTTTGAGTTGTCTTCAAAATTGGAGTACCTTACCTCAAAGATCACTGCGGATTTTATTTTTCTATCAATTTTTTATAAATGATCGCTAGATGATGCTAACGAAATAAACCTTCAAAGTATATCAGTCAAAACTTAGCAAAAAGACTAGTTTTTCTACAGTTTGCAACTTTCTGAGGCCAATAAGCTTTTTGTTTACCGGTACTAAATGTTGTTAGTTACATTTAGACCTAAAATATATGATCAGTCATTGTCTGCTAGAGTTTAGTCTAAACCATGTCACATTATGTAGTTTTGAAAAGGGAATTTCTTCAAGATTCTGAAGATATCGAGTTTAAATAAAAAATATGCCACTAAAAATGAAACAGGGGCTTTTTCACACCCCTCCCATTTGTTGAGAAACAAAGGGGATACAGCCAATTTTGATTTAGAAAAGCCAAATTTCTGCTAGCTTTTTAACTTGTATTTTTGGTTTTATCTTCTTGGGGACTTGATACAAAACAACGACTTTAGTGGTGAAATGTTTGCAAATTATTATATTTTTTAAAGGAAATAGTTTTTCTAAAAATTTTGGTTTAGTGAAGGTAAGTCGAAAAGTTTTGGGGATTTTGAACTGATATGATGTACGATACCTATTTTTGATCAGTAAATATTATGTAACGTTTAGCCTAAACTATTTTTAGTTATGTATTACTGGAAAGCAAATTTCTTAAGTTTCAAATGAGATTGGTATTAAGCAACCTATCACGTTTTTTTACAAACCAGTATCTACTTTATTTACTAACCATAAAAAGTTTTTGGAAATGCTCTGAAATCCATAAGAAATTTGAAAATTATAATATGAAAATTTTTTTAATATTGATTGAAATTTTGTCAGAAGATAAAATAAAAGAGTAGTTTTCAGACTGTGTTTATGGTAAAGGCTTTGGTTTTTCTGGTAGCATGTATATCTCAATTTGATTTTAATGTAGTTAGCTTTTGCACGTATCTGCTGAAAATTTTGCAATTTCTGTCGTCTGCCACTGAGTTCTTAGTCTTTTTGAATCTTTTTGACCCTTTTTGGGTAAGAAAATCAAAAATTTATGGCACAAATCAAACCTTTTTTGCTATGATTGAATGATAGACCAGCAGATGGTTATCCTCCATATTTGCGTCTAAAGTTTCACTGGCGTAGATGTCTGACTTCGTTTCTATAAATTAGGAAACGTACTTCGCTTTTTGCTGCAGTGTGGTCATTTTCATAACCTCCACTTTCGCTGCTAAATTTGAAAGATTCTGCTAAATCACTACATAAATTGCAATATTAAACCTAATTATTTCAACAAGATACATGAGTTGCTAGTTGCTAGCCAGCAATTTTCAAGGCGATCTCCTATCAAGAGGGATCTACCTCCAGCATCAAAGTACAATAGAAAAATTTGCTCAAAATGATCACTAGCATCATACGGTACCATACAGCAATCTATTACATCATGTCAATAACTGATGAGACCCAATAAGGTCGAAACCGGTCGCGGGTTATTGACATGATGTAATAGATTGCTGTATGGTACCGTATGATGCTAGTGATCATTTTGAGCAAATTTTTCTATTATTTCAATAAGCAACTTATCTGACAAGACGGAAAAAACTTGAAATGTTTTCCTTGATTACAAAACAAAACAAAAGCAAATACCTCAAAAAATCAAATTTGTTGAATTTCTGAAATTGTAATGATAATTTCTGGCCACCCTGTAGAACTTATTTCTACATTGCTTCTTAGTTTATTTTATACCGCCGCCCACTTTTGTATCAAAAAGTTGTATGCCTCACTGATCGCCAAAACTATGTGATTACATTGTTATAGTTTACACCGCCTCGCTTGAAAGCAACAGTGAGACCAGCTTTTTTGAAGATCAGGGTCCTAAGACCAAGACCTTAACCTGACGAAACCAACACCGGTAAATTTTTTGCAATTTATCAAAATAATTTACATGCACGAATACTTAAGTCTCAAAACACAAATAATCCAGAAAGAATGCGCACGCTTGATTTTACTTTTGAATGTTTTCTTTGCATTTGATACAAACAATGATTGCAACCATCTCATTCTCAAAAAAATTTTTTCTGACCCTATGTGGTCACATTACTAATCCACTTTGAATAAACAATGCGCTCCACTGCAGCGATTTGTGTTAACAGTCATGGTATGTTTGGAGAGCATTAAATCAACTTTTAAACACCATCAAAATTTACCAGAATTTTTCACGCCCCACCAAAGTTATCCTATGCCCCTTTGGTGAAACGGGATCCGCTATTGAAATAAGACGTGGGTCTCACGTTAAGAAACACGGTTCTACATATCTATTAGTCAACCGTAAACATTTTGGTGAGGCAACGAATGCTCGATGTGCATGCGAATATGTCAAATCTCTTCCAAATTAAATCACAACGAGCAATTAAAATAGGGATGCCTTACGACTGTTTTTGAAGGTTTTTGATGCAGCTGCACCTCCGGCTTTGTACGAAAACATTGCCAGTTGTAAAATGTATTACTGGTAATACAAAAACCTTGATTCGCTTCAAAATTTCCAGCGCCACATTTATAGTTTAGTTCTGTCCATTTTACCTTGTGTTAAAAAGAAGAGATATTTTTAAACTCGCAGGTAAACCCATTAAATTATTTTCAGGATTTCCATTCTTTGTGATGAGAAAAAATTTTTTTCGATGAACTTAAAGACAAAACTGTTTGTGACGGCAATTGGAATTAGTGGCCGTCACATGGACAGTTGGTCAAAGTCTCACAATCTCAACGCTGATCACAAAATACTTCGGTTGTGTCCAAGATACAGCAACAAACAGAAATGAACAACTAATTATAAATTAACAAAAACAACGAACTTACTGGCAATTGTAAACTTCATTCGTTGTAGAGTTAATTGCATTAGCACAAAATTCATACATACAAATTTTAGGATTCTAGACAACAAAAAATTTAGCACTTTATTACACAACTCCAGTAACACTCTAGTGACCAGTGGTTCTCAACCGGGGTGCCGCGGCACCCTAGGGTGCCATTTGCAATTCGCTGGGGTGCCGCGAGCTATTGCACATTATTTATTTGTCTAGGAAAAAGGTTGAATGCTGTGATGTTATTTTAAGGTATAAACTTTAATTCATTTTGATAGAAAAGTGACCTTCAAGTTCATGCTTAGGTGAAAATTTGAGATGGCTTCGAATAATTGCTTTACATTGACGATGACGCCATACCAACTTTTCAGTTCAGTCAGTTACTGTTCAAAATCATACTGTTCTTTTCAAATTTTGAACAACAATGAAGCCTCATCATGACGTTTCATACTATCTCATTCATCCCGCTTGTATCAGATAAATTCATTCAAGAAAGATTAATTTGCTGACTGAGAAGAAAATGAATAGTTTGATAGAGAAAGAAACAAAACGCAGTGTTTAAGGTTTTTTTTTGCATTAATACAATGGAGAAATTTATCACGAGAAAAAGAAAGTTAAGCATTGATCAAAGCGCATTTGCAGTTGCTGAAAGTGAAAGTACTGGTAAGGTTTCAATTTCATTTGCTGAAACAGAAAGTACTAGTAAGGGTACCGGTACATTAGAAAAAAAGAAGAAACACCGGCTATATTGCAATAGTTATTTGAATTTTGGCTTTACTTGGTGCGGCGACGAAGAACAATCCGTACCAGAATGTTTTATCTGTCATACGAAATTATCAAATGAGGCTATGGTGCCAAGTAAATTGAGTAGACACTTTTCAAAAAAGCACGGAAATCTTTCTGACAAACCGGCAAGCTATTTCAAAAGACTTTTGGAAGAACGAAAACAACAAAGTGTGACATTTACCAAAACTTTTCAAGTTTCTATAAAAAGTCAACACGTCAGCTATTTGGTAGCAGAAATAATAGCTAAAAATTCAAAGCCTCACACGGACGCAGAAAAAGTAGTTTTTCCTGCTTGCAGTGCGATAGTGAAAACAATGTTTGGGCCCGAAGCTGAGGAAAAATAAGACAGATTCCTTTGTCAAATGATACCATTCGCAGACGTATTTGTGACATGTCAACGGATATACAAGATCCTGTTGTTTCTTCTGTAAAGCAAAGCAAAATGTTTGCGATGCAAGTTGACAAATCAACTAACATCAGTGGGAAAGCTCAATTAATAGCTTTTCTCCGGCTTGTCAGTGATGGAAAGATATCTGACCAATTTTTCTGTTGTAAAGAACTTAAAGAAAGAACGACTGGTCAAGATATTTTTGATACTCTTAGTAAATATTTGGAAGAAAATGAATTAACATGGAAAGAATGTGTAGGACTGTGTACGGATGGAGCTCCATCTATGATTGGGTCAATCAAAGGATTTGTGTCATTTGTAAAAAAAGTTAATAGTGAAATCATAGCAACCCACTGTTTTCTTCATCGTGAAGTGCTTATTGGAAAAACATTGAACTCGGACTTAAAACAAGTGTTGAAAGATGTTATAAAAATAATAAACTATATCAAAGCTAGACCACTTAAATCACGATTATTTACAAAGCTTTGCAAAGAAATGGAAGCAAATTATGAAAATCTTCTGTTACACACCGAGGCAAGATGGCTCTCACGTGGAAAAGCATTGTCACGAGTATATGAGCTGAAAGAGGAGATGTTAGCTTTTTGTAGTCTTGAAAGACAAGGAGAATTTTCTAATTTGCTTTGCGATGACAGCTGGAAGTCCAAATTAGCATTTTGGTAGACATCTTTGACCACTTAAATAAGACAAATTTCAATATGCAAGGCAAGAATGAAAATCTCTTATCTTCAGCAGACAAAATGAGAGCTCTACAAGAAAAATTGAAAGTGTGGTCATTACGAATACAGGACGGAAACTCTGACATGTTTTTCATTTTTTGAAAACGAATAACAAAGAAATGGTTTCATCGGTTATTAAACATCTCAAGTCTTTGCAAGACAAAATTGAGAAATACTTTCCAACAGTGTCCACTGAAAACTATAAATGGGTAAGAAATCCATTTTTACCCCTGGATACCCATTGTATTTTGAATCTGAAAGAAGAAGAAGAACTTATTGACATACGTAACGACGGCAACATTAAGCTGTTGCACAGGGAGATGCCTCTGGATGAATTTTGGATTAAAATTCAAAATGAATACCCTAACATTGGAGAAAAGGCATTGGTTATTTTACTTCAATTTTCCACAACGTACCTATGCGAAACCGCATTTTCCGTTTCAACAAACCTAAAAACAAGAAAAAGAGAAAGGCGACTTGTTGTGGAGGAAGAAATGCGAGTAACATTATCGAATGTGCGCCCCAACATTGAGAGAATTTGTGCTAAAAACCAAGCACAAATTTTGCACTGACTTTTGAAATAAATTAAATCATTTTTATGACATTTTTAGAGTTCTGTTCAGCTGTTATTAATCAAAACCGTTTCAATATAGTGTTTTGATGCAAACTTCCCTCTTAAAATTGATTTGATTAGAATCGGAAGCTCTTAGGTTCAACCGGGTGCCGCAAAACGTTTTTGGTGGTTACAGGGTGCCAATAACCAAAACAGGTTGAGAACCACTAGAGTCTAGTCAATACTTAAAATTGCCTTGTAAGAGAAACTCTGTTCAATTGTCGTTTAGTAAGGTTTGCGAAATAAAATACACAAGATTTGGAAACAAATTATCCTATAACTGAACACAAATTACCAGCAACGCAAACTGAGTGAACGATAACGGCCTGAAACAGAAAACTTAGTTCGATACTAGGCTGGCTTGATTAAAAATAAAATTGTAAACTAAACTTGCTATTGACATCATACGGCAGTAACACTGTTGAAAGCATATTTTACTCTCTGCAGGACCACACATATGGACGGCATTTGGCAAAGTGCAATCGATTATGACGGCATTGAACAGAAAGTCGTCACAAATTTACCCATATTTCATCGATCGTCGCATATGATAAAAAGGTTCGTGTTCGGTCCCACAGAGAGGGCTTATTCGAAGAGTCCATTCACTCTTTTCCACAAGTTGTCTCTTCTAGGACAATCGACACACGATCGTCATGTGTTTGAGAAGACAAATTATTGTACTGAATTCCACTTAAACAAAACCACTAGAAAACAATTGATAATATTTCAAAGAGTCAAAAATGATTCTGTCTTTGAGAAATATGTGACAGACTTTGATATTGGTATTTATACTTTTTAATGCCCAATGGTTTATCAAAATCGTTGCAAATTTGTTGGATCAGAGTTGGATTCTTGAAGGAAAAGCATATCATGAACTCGACTTTACTCTATAAAATTTTGCTTGATAAAAACTACCACTTTACTAGTTAAGGCTTCCTTTATGAATCTGAACCAGGTGTACGAATTTATTGACGCCATTACCTATGTTTTATTTCTTTTATTTCTCCTCTTTTACATGTACCATCTTGTGCTTGTACTGAAAGTCATGGAATGACCTTATCTCAACGTTATACATTGCAGTTTTTTATTGGTAACAAAATTTTTTGTTTGAAAGATCCTAGCCTATCAAACCGTAACACCGCATCGTCAATTTAACTACTCTTGTTTATTTGCTTCACAAGAGCCAGCTACGCCGACATCCCCCGGCGAAAACATTGGTTAGTTTTGTCGAGGAAAAAATAACGAATCAGCTAGCTGTTCCAGTTTTAAGCAAGAAATATTTGTGAGAGATGTAAAAAATGTTACTTAAATTTAGGACATTGCCCCTATGATCTCAAACCCAATTATCTTGCTCTTAAATCTTTACTGGCCTTACTCACAAGCAACATATCGATTTACAAGCTCTTACCTGTTTCTTTAAATAGGCAGCTCACGGCCGTGGTCTTTAACTTTATTTTAGGCGAGCCTACTTGAAACAACATTGAACTCTGTAAGTGCTTTACTTGCGACCCTGTCCAAGTACTGATTGTTTATTGTCTAAAACCAACTGCTTTGCTCATTTTGGTGGCCCAAATTTTTTATCGTTGTTCTTGAAGACCGGTTGTTGAAGTCGATAGTAGCTGAAGACCGTTTTCTTGCAAACTGTGTTGTCCATTTTTTGTCAACGTAAACCATTGTTTTATTAATGCATTTGCCCGTTTTTTAAGCATTTGAAAACATATTTTTGGATATCAACTTTGTGAAATTGAGTTTTATATGCGCAAATGATACTTGCGACTCATCTGTGAGGTTGTTGTGTATCTCTAGAAAATCCATCGAGTGCCAAGTTTGAAACTCTAGCCCACAACAAAAACTTTGTTTTGCTCTCACCTTAAACTGCATATCAATAAATTTTACAAGATAAGCTTTTTAGTATATTGTTTTCATTTTTAAATAACAGATCACCCACAGAAAATTTTAAGTGACCCCACAGTATGATCGGTCACACAAGGTCACAACCCACAGTTTGAAAACCATTGGCCTACTGGGAGTTTAAAGTTGAAGTTGGCTGTAAGCGCCAACGTAAAGATCGTTTCGCGATTACAAAAATAAGATATTTAGCAACTTGTAATATCTCAACTTCTTGGCTGCGACTATGTGCCCTGATGCCCGCAAAAGTTCCCAAATATCTTGCAAGATGTTGGTGGAGACTTCAAAAACTTTGGAAGAAAAATAAGGCTATGCGCTGCTATTCCTGATGTTTTTCTACTCAATTATTATTACTAAAAACACGGCACTTTTGATTTTGGAACGAGAATTGGTTATGTCAAAATAAAATTGACTTGTCCTTGTTGCTCTCACAAATACCAATATTCATAAGTTCGACATTTCTGATGGGGGTGCAATAATTGGAATAATATAACTACAAGTGCAACACATTGGGTTAGTTGGTTCTTTTCCTGGTTGCGTTTATGCCAGGACCTACCAACATGCGCGCAGCCAGAGGCTTTCGGTCGTACAAATGGGTATGCAATAACGAAAATATGAGAAGTGGTACAAAATTTCAATAAAGCTTTAGTTATCGACCATTTCATTGTACTCTTTTAGAAAGAATAGGTGAAAACTCCAACGTTTTCGTCTAGCTCTCTTCAGGAGTTATCGCTAGAATTAAGCCTGGTGTTGATGGTGAGGTATTTATAGCGATTATTTGTAGATATTTGTCTACCAATCAGAACGTTCCGACATTTTCACCAGCTGCAATCGCTATAAACACCTCGCCATCAACACAAGGCTTCATTCTAGCGATAATTCCTGAAAGGAGTTAGACGAAAACTTTAGAATTTTCACCTATTCTTTGTAAAAGAGTACAATGAAATGGTCGATAGCTAAAGCAATAACGAAAATGTCAAAAGTGGTGGTCCTAATATTTAAAAGCTTCATCCTGAAAATACATGTCAATCATCTTGGCATTCTTCCGAAACTTTGATTTGCTTTTAAGCACTTCCTTAATTCAACGGAGATTATTAATTTTATTTATTTTTAATTGGAACGCGCCCATCGTTAAGAAAGGACAAATAAGGTGTTGCAGAATACCCGAGACACTTGGGGGGCTTGTAGCGGCTATGCGCAAACCCACACAGTGGTTTTCAATCAAATTCCTTTTCAAAAAACGGTAGTTTTGTTTCAGAAAGAGATCTGGGTATATTAAAAAAACAATAAATTGTTTTTGCTGTTTTCACAACTGTCCACTCAATGAAGCCCGCTGAGCCTGCTAAACCCAAATCGTAAATCTGAACATTACTGATGGTGGGCCCCGCGCGCGACACCGGTAAGGCCGGTTAGTAATCTGTATCCTAAGTTTAACAATTTGTTGTAACTAAACAGCGCGCTTGACACTAGCTTGTTGTTGACTACAGTATTTTGATGGTTGCAAATAAAAACAGGGATCAAGAAATACGGGTGTAACTACAAATTGCTGTTTTTGCTGAAATGGTATCAGGAAACATCATAATGTCACTATGCATTACAAAATGCAATGCTACCTCCGAAGCATTTTTATAAAAGAAAGAATAATTTTGTAAAGAGTGAAGTAAAAAATATGCCTTAATTTGTATATCTCAAGCCCCAACCAATTATCTCCCGTATAAAATTTCAAACACCATTTTTATGTTAAGTACTGTGCGAGAAATAAAGAAACGTTTATATTGACGTATCTTATCTTCCAAAGGAGTAGAGTTTTTGCGAATTAATGGGTGGTAGGCTAGTTATTGTTTGAGTCCTAAGTCGGTCTGTTCCGTCAAAAGATGCAAATTTTTAAAAACGTCTATCATTGTGAAGTTATCACGATGTTATCAAACGCCTAATGACACTCAAGTGGGGGTAGTGTTTAATCGTGACAAGTTTTGTGTTTGTACGCCAAATAGTTTTTGAGAAGTTCAACGTATATATGTGGGTAGGCAGATAAAGAGCAAAAGTTTTCTTTGGTATTAAATACACTATCAGTCGCGTTTTGTGTCATGTGAGGTCTGACGATGTTAAGATGACATCCTATGGAAAGATGCGTATTAAAATGTTTCCAAAATATCAAGTTTTGAATTTGAAAACTGATGTGGTGGTTTGCAAAAACGAGTTAAATAGTTGTATAACATCATGGATGCTTCACTGCTGCTGCAGCCTAAAATGGCTCAGCATTTGTTTAGTACTAATTCAAAACGTATATTTGGTTTGACGTGATGTAATTAGACTTTTTAAGTGATGCTTTTTAATTTTAGAACCAGCAGCGATTGAAAATCTTAAGCTTTTCCATGTCGAAGAAGATCCTTCACGTCTCATCATGATAACATGGCAAACCGTTGGAGTGGGAAATTTTACTTCAGTAAGCTAAAATTTAACTAAAATTTGATTGAAGAAATTTCCTTCCTCCAAAAAACTAAAATTAATTCGATGTTATTCACTTCTTAATGATTTGTTTTTTCCATAATTTGTTTCAAAAACATTTGCCTATTTACCGACAAAAAATTCTATCTTTCGTGGATTTATCCCCGCTTGGCTATTACGAGTTTTTTTGAAACGCAAATTTAGCAGTGAGTAGCCTGTGGCTGAATGCGTTGTCTATGCTTGAGGCAGAAATGCATGAATCGGCGGTACTAAAACATCCCTTTGTTTTATGTGAAACAGCAAAGAAGTTATGGAGATAGGAAGATTAACCCTAAAAAGCTCAAGATATTTTTTTGGTTAGTCTACTCAACGTTGTACTGCAGTAGTACAACAAATTTTAAACGTTTGTATCTCGCATACCACTACAGATTTCATAAAATTTTTTTCACAACTGCAAAGCAAATTTATATATAAACATGATAAACTTTTTTGTTGTGCCATGCGAATTTATTTAAACTTGAAAAATTGGATTTTTTATGAAGCTATACGAAATTTTCTGTTTTCTATTTGTCTTTCAACACTAATCCGTAATAATCAGATTATAGGTCACGTCGCAACTGTTGAAAAAATGACCCAAACTATAAACTAAGGATTTTGGCAAACAGCAAACACTCAATGTTGATTTATCGCAGCTGCAAAGTCAAACAACTTTTGAATGCTTTGTTTTTTATAGAAAAAGCTTGTTTATATGATTTATAACTTATCATTTTTGAAAATTGCAAAACGCTTGCATCAGAGCAAAAATTTGTGTACTAATGATTAATTTTTAATTATTTTTATAAATCTGGTTTACAACATCATGTCGGCATCTATTTTAGACTTTGTCATGCTTTGTATTCTAACTTCATTTGAAATATGGTTTGCTTAACTAATGTTTGCATAAAATGGTTTGTTTGCGACTTGCCTACCAGTATTGTCAGAATGATTTTTATATGTTTACAAATAAACTTTTTTTTTATGAGTGCGCATGGAATAACTCATAAAAAGAAGCTTTTTTACTATTCATCAACCTTATAAACAGGATGTATTCCAAATCATCCGTAGCTACAACTAATACTCTAAGGCCTAAGCAAACAGTTTACCCATAGTCAATAATAGAGCTTTATATGATGTATTTTAAAAATATTGAGCATTTCTTAGTAAGCATAAACCAATTCAGGTTCCTACTTATATGCTTGATTGCTTGGCAGTGTATTTAAGAATAAAAACCGAGCGAAAAACGCTAAGAATAATGAATTTTTCTTATTATGGGACGGTGTGGTTCTGTCATAGCCTACTGTCTACAAATATTTTCTGAATACCAGAAGTCCAAGTTTAGAAACTACTTGATTCTCAGTAAAGCTTTTTTCCATAATATATCATGTCATTGCAATGGACCGTGCCAATTTACGAAACAAAAAAACTAAAACCCATACGTAACGTATGATACTGCACAATTTTGATTATAACTAATAAAGCAACTCTATCATTCCAGAGCCCCTGCCAGAAAAATGCTTTAGCGAGAAGAGTCGACAACATTTGTCAGCAGGTGCAAAACATATATGTAAAACCAGCGCATATCTAGAGATTTTTTTGAGAAAATTCAGCATGAAGAAACTTTTGTGGATGAGTTTACAGTAAGAGCTGCCGCTCTTAGAAAGTATTGAATTTTAGAGGTCAAAATAATGATTTATTAGTACCATTACACGTCTACGCTTACCCAACTGTTTATAATCATTTTTTGGCGTAGGACGATACAACCAATGCACCTCATATTCATACTATCTGGCTGAAATAAACAATCCGTTTTTCGATTGTGACTGAAAATCTATTTTAATTCCAATGAATTGTGGCAGAATCATCACAAAATTGGTGAGGCAAAGTCACAAAAATAGTGGGATTGCCTTTTTCTGCAGCTCATCTTGGCACCGGTACTGTTGAATTCGGTTGCACTTCACCGAATTATCTAAGGAATTGCTTCATTCAATCTCACCCCCGCAACTGTTTATGCAGCATCAACAGAGCAAAGTAGATCAACAGAGCAGTTTATGCAGAAAACATTGCAGCGGTGTCAAACTTTTGGTAATTCTGCCTTTAATTTTGCCGGCTCTAGAATCAAATCAGACCACCCATTCAAAAGGAAGTACCGATAATTCCTACACAAAGTAGTTTATAGAGAATCAAGATACAGCCTATAGGTTAGGAAAATTGCACAAAGTGGTTATATATTGTTTGCTTACTAACAAAATTTCAATATTTTTTCCTAATGCTAGATTATTTCTTAATAGTTTTTTAAAAAGAGTGGTATCTTTTCTTCGTGAAATGGTTTGAAATTCATCAACATAAAGCGCATTCTATGGTTTATCTATCTTATTTTTAACCAAATTTTTGCATGTAGAGCAATCAATAAAACTTATGGCTGGGAACAGTCATGATTTTCAAAAGTGTAGCAATTCTTTTTTAGACGAAATCAGTGAGGATAAAGGAATATTCAGTTCGTAACATGGAATCACAAAGAATTTTGCAGGACTGAGAGAATCGCACCCGAGATCTGAATATAGGGTTTTTACTGCTTCAATGTTCTCAAAAAAATAATTATGTAAACAGTGATTTTACCATAAATGTAATGTAAATTCGGTGAAATCAAGCGATAATTTGCATGAAAGATGCATAGTGTCCATTTTAGTTCCTTGCAAGCTTTGGGGTGAGCAATTTATATTTGGCCCTGTGGCACTGCCTGACCGAAGAAACTGCTACCGGATCCGCCGAACGCCGGGTTGGAGTGTTAGATGTAAATGTTGAAGTGTTGGCATAGCTGCATCATTGGATAAAAAATGGCATTTTATTTCAAGATTACAGAAGCATCGTTAGTTCTGAAATTTTTTCGCAACAAACCTTGCTAAAACCTAACAAATTCAGTTGCAAATGCAGTAGTGCATTTTCTTGACTCAGATATTTTTCTACCAAATGCAACTTCAAATTTTTTGCATGTACATTAGCTCCAAATATTTGTGGGCAATTAATTTTATCAGACGACACTGTTTACTAGATGAATCTATAAGTCTGAGTTCGAGGCTACTTGACGTACTTAAAATTTCAAGGATATTTGGTTCACTTGTTCCATGTTGGCTGGAATTGGCGGTTGAAAAGATTACAGTTTCAACGTGCATAAAAACAAAAATAATTAACACCAAAACACAAAAATATTTTTGTATCTTTTATAAGAAACAGACAAGCACCCAGTTGATGACAAATATTTTTAATGACTTTGCAGTTAAAAAAAGTCAAAGGCTAAAATTAAACGTTGATTTTGTGGCGTTGGAGTCGAATTTAAAAAAAGACTTTAGAGTTGGCTTCGAAGTGGTTCCGATGTTGTTACAATTTCCCATATTTGGTATCACCAATAATTTTTAGTGCAGTTAGCAATCTCTGGTGCTTGTTGATGAGTGGCTACAAAAGAACTTAGTTTGCACAACCTTAGCCTTTAAACTTTATGCAATAAACAACGATTGAATGAGCAGCAAAATATAAGATAAAATTACTGGTGTGAATTTCTTAGCTGTGACAACTTAGAGCATTGCATACCCATCTGAACAGTGAGATCTGAATATGTAGCTAGTGAACAAATTTGACATTGTTTCTACTTTTGGACATATTTTGCACTCTTTTACGGCTTCGTAATTTCGTTTACACATGCTAGCATCTGGATAATATAGCACATATTTGGGTGTATTTCATCTTGTAATCTTTCTCTTTTAGAAGCCCTGGTTTGTTGGAATGGATTTGCTTCGACTTCTTCCCCAGGAAGCAGAACCCCATTTTTTTACGTTTATCAAAGATCAGTTAAGGTCGTCGTTGGATTGGCGGACGAATAAATGAAAAAGCAAAGTATATACTTAAATCACATAAATCTTGCTTGCATAGATCAATCTTTTGTTGAAAGCAAAAGCACTGCCGGCATTGATACGGTGCACATTCAATATGCCACTAAATTCTGTTAAAGTCCAGGGATTTGATTTGGCTTTGCAAGTATAACTAGGCACCAATTCGATGTTCCATCACATCCATGCCAGCTTTATTAAAATCATATAGTTTGCATATAGGGGGTTTCTTTTTACCATCATCTATTGTTACTCCAAGGATAAGTTCTACAGTTGAGAAGAGCAAAACTTTGCTCTGGCCAGAACTCTTTGTAGGAAACACATAAGAGTGAAGCACTAGATTGTTTTCCGACGACTGCCAAAAGCATTGACAAGAAAATCGTTCTCTCTCTGCAACGTTTTTTTGACTTCAATAGGTATATCCCATCCATTTGATTTAACAGTACTCACAAATGTTATGCTGTGAAAGATAGAAGCCATTGTACCGGAGATACGAGCGTACAAGCGGTAAAAGAAAATATTGCGCTCTTGTAAATCACCGTAATTCTAAAGATTTTGAAGATACCTTACTGTCTCTTCCACTCCATTGACGTAGTATGCTGTTGTTCCTTCGTTTGGTTTTCCACAATATGAAATTATAAAGTGCATGAAAGCGTAAGCGACTGCATTCGTAGACTTAAAAAGCAAATTATATTTGACAGGCTTACTCGAATTTTACTGCTTGAAACTAATTTTATTTCTTGTGGGATGCAAGATTTCATCAATGCACAAGTACTTTTCAGGAACAACTCAAGTTGAGCAATTTTTATTGAAGTAATCGAAAAATTCTCGAATAGCTGCGACACGATCATGTTTCTACCGCTGTTTGCTTGTATCATAGCCATCAAATGATATGCAGATGTAAAAAAACTGCAACCTATTTTTACTCACTGTAGATCCAAAAGGTGTAGGTCCCATGATCGGATCATATAAAGAGCAACATTATGATTGTTCACGCCAGCATAACCACGCATGTACGTTAGCCTTACAAATGCACGAATTTTGATGTCAGTATTTCTTGTGAATGACAAAAGATTAGCTTATACTTTTTGAATTGCTCGGCATGGCATTTCAATTCGTTTATTAATATATGGTGCAACACATTCTATCATTAGATACAGAATATAATTGGAAAATATTTCAGTTTGTTTATTATCTGCTGTAGTTGTTTTTTTGGCTGAATAGTTTCTGTCAGCTTTATCTTGGTAGTAGGGCCTACTAAACAAAACTTCATAACACTTCCAGTTTATATCTCAAAGCAATTTTGCTCCTTCTTATTAAAACGTTCAGTCTGATTCAAAAATTTGTTACACAGTAAACAAGAGATGTAACAATTGAGCTAATTCTATAATACCCCACATTAAATGTGTGTGTATCAGCATATGCAGAGCAGGTATAGAGTTCATGTTGTAGGCTTGTATTTAGGTGAGAAAATTTCAATAGTATAAGAGCATCAATCTGTCGTTTCATCTTTTTCCTACCGCAATTCGCTCAACTATTTGACATGAGTCGGGGGCGGAATGGTCTAAGATTGTGCAGGTTGAAACTTTTGTTACCAATAGCCTGGTTTCACACCCAATAAATCTGTAATAAAAAGAGGGTTTGAATCCCACCCAAAGAAAACTTTTCACAAAGGGTCCCTACCTGTCTGACGCTGGTGTGATAATTGTGTGTGCATGGTGTTGATTAAGGCCAGCACCATGATTGAACACATGACAAAAAGAATTGTGCTTTCAATATAATCATTGATCAATTATCCAAGTGATATCAAATCAACTTTAATTGATATTTTTTCAGATTGCGTACACAAGTTATCCTGATGATGGGTTCGCTGAATTTTTTGTAGAGTTCGAGACCACTTTTGTTAAGATGGAAGTCAAACCTGGCTACTATTACAGCTTGCGATTAGCAGTCATTGGTTATTCGTCCAATAGTACCTACGAATATGCTAGTATTACAGCAAGTAAGTAGACACTTTAGCATTTTTTTGTGTTGTAGAGGGAGGGACTAAATTAAATCTTATTTTAAGGATGAAAGGACTTATTTTTGTCTAGCAACGCAAAATTACACCAAAAAAGCTTGAGAATATTGAAGTCCATTTTATTCTTAGCTTCTCTCATGACGATTTCTTGTTTGCTTGTCTTGACCGTTTACGAACTTACTTATATAATTTCCCTGTACTGCTCTTGCTTCCATAAGCTAAAAGCTGAGTTTTCAAAGTTGTAACTTTTTTACTGCGCAAGTGCTTTCACGCATGTTGCTTTCTTACTTTCCACCGCTCCAACGCTCATAATGTAAGCTAGACCAGTACACATTGGTATTGCTAATGATGCATTTTAACACTTTCGATGCATCATTTTTTTCTCGACATCACGCCTACGAGATAGGCATGTCTCGCATTGTTAGCTTACCAACAACACTAGCATGCCCTTATTACTACAAAACAAGCATGCTTCCCACACTCATAATCGTTCAATTATAATATATAATTGTAGCAAATTTATCTGACTATAGTTCTACGACAATCAGTAAACAACAAATCGAAAAAATCACCTCATAGATTTGGAAAAATTAATTATTACTTAATTATTTCAAAACAAACTTTTTGTTAATTAATAAACAACAAAACAATCCATTAAAAAAGACTGTCAAACATTAGTAAATATAAACGTGTTAGAATGAATTTGCACTATTGATATTTGGGACTATACAAGCTATATGAATGACAATTGTATCTATAAACTTAAACCAGTAAAGTTTTGGTCCAGTCTGTCTAGAGACGAAGAAATAGAGCATGAGTTCAAATATGCAAAAATAGAAGATCATGTTTATGCACAACTTAATGAACAGCAAATTGCTTGCTATTTTTTTTCAATGCAACGTTGTAAAAAGTCACTTGCTTTCCTTCTCATAACATCAGAAAAATTTTTGACATCAGTTTATATCCTTCCTTAAACACTACAAACAAACAATTTGTTTTTAGAAAAGCAATTTAAACAATACGGAACTAAGCATAAAGTAAAATTGACGTTACTATAAGATGTTATTATTACGCTTTATCTAAAAAAATAGACAAACGATATCTTTTAAATTCTCTCATTCTACAAATTGAAGGTGTTAGGAGTGGTATTCCTTTTTTTTGTTTTGATTTCGTGCTCTCTTCATAACATTATAGCGTAACGGGATTGCATTGAGAAGTTTCAATTTTGTAAAATTTTATTTAGGATGTGGGAATTTTGGTCTTCCTCTCCATTTTCAGTTTTATTTTTGTTGATCTTTATTTGATTGTCTTGATTTATTTATTATTTGAGTTATTAGTGATAACTAGCAGGAAGCAATTTGACTTAAAATCTGTAAAACCTTTTAAACGTACTTGTATCCGACCTTCAGCCTCTCAGATTATATATTGTTTCTTTTCAACAATACCCTTTGTTACTGTAGTTTGTAGGTGTCTGAAACTGATAAGTGAATCTACTTTTTATTTCCTGCAATTACAGGCAAGATAGGCAGGCTACGAACTTCTAACATGCAAAGTAGGATTGCATGTAGTTTGTGAGCTGGTGTTAAAAAGTGCAAATAATTCAGTCCAGCATGATCTACCACAAGCATAAATCACAGAAATTTACACTGGCCAAGCACCTCTTTCCAACTTTTT
The DNA here is from genome assembly GCA_963675345.1 of Trididemnum clinides. Classification (NCBI taxonomy): domain Eukaryota; kingdom Metazoa; phylum Chordata; class Ascidiacea; order Aplousobranchia; family Didemnidae; genus Trididemnum; species Trididemnum clinides. The sequence goes on along the minus strand of OY776303.1, from coordinate 6,039,593 downwards.
GTGCTTGACACCTATATCATACTTTTTTAGTAATTTCAAAGGCGCAAAAATTGAGTGATTTTTGTTAAAGTGATTGTTATATAGTAATGCAAGAGGCTAGCAATGCACTTAGTAAACTTCAGACAGTGACACTGTTTCGACCCATCAAGTCTTTTCAGTGTAGTTGGTAACCGACTAGAAGCTAGAGACTTTGAATAAAGCATAGCTTAGACCGCCATACTTGTGGGATCTATTATAAATCCCATAAATGTGGCGGTCTAAGCTATGCTTTATTCAAAGTCTCTAGCTTCTTGTCGGTCACCAACTGCACTGAAGAGACCTGATAGGTCAAAACAGTGTCACCGTCTGCAGTTTGATTGTTAGGTGTTTACGATTTTCAGCAATAAACTTTGGATCTATTTTGCCTTAATTTAGATCTACATGCATAAAATCAAATACAACTTGCAGCTAAAAGTAAACTTTGGATGCGAAATTTTATAATAAAACTGAAAACGTTAATTAAAAATAAAGGTTTTATAAAGTCGTTTTCTTTTGTAAACTATCAAATATTTCTGAAAAAATTTCCATAATGTTTTTCCTCGTTTCTGACATGTGTCTATGCAAATAGCTTACAAATTTAATCACCTTCTTTTTAAAAACGATTTTTAACAGTTTAGTTTCGTTTTTTCGGCCAAGTTGGGCCTGCAGAATTTTGCATTGATTTTAGCCCTTGCTGGCATATTAATCTTATTTTTATAGTACGGTATCGTAGATATCTCAAATAGATTTTTTCCGTATTAATAAAGAATAAACAAAACTTCTAGAGCCTTTAGAACCAGAATACAATGTAAGCATCGAAAGTTTGACTTCTCTGAAACTTGATTGGAACAAAGTTGATGGGAATATTGATTACTACTTGATTGAATCTGGGCCAATCTACACTTTTCCGGTAAGTATAAGGAAATCTTACCAGATTAGTCACAGAAGAAAGATTTTTATTTTCAATTGACGGAAAAAACCTCTTCCTTTTAAATTAACCAATTTGTGTTCTGAATCTTTTCAGAGTTGTTAGTACTGGAAAGGTGCTGAACGAAGTTTTGGTACTGGCATAATGCTGACCAAAGCTAACAATTTATGTTGCGCATAGAAATGACTCGTGTTAAAACCGGTGGCGTCACTAGATTTTGTAATACCCAGAAACGATTTGAATAGGGTCGGTTCAAAATTCGTTAAAAAAATAGCTTCAAGTATCATTTTTTAAAGAGGAAGACTTTTTTATATTAACGAACTTAATCCATCTCGATTTCCAATACCAGCGCTTATCAGGCGACCCATCACCAACATCCTATACTTCAAGATTGGTTTGGACATCGACTTTGTTTCATCACAATGAACCTCTACAAACAGAGTGGTTTCTCAAAATTATAGCAAGAATATCTCGGTTGAGATAAAAAGCTAATCTTTTGAAAAATCGCAATTTCATACTGCAGTCTCAATTTATTCTGTATGAAATTTTTAATCTGCTTGGCTGAAAAAATGCAACAAGTCAGCAACAACGCCGGAAGGAACAAACGAGCGTCTAGATTTTATTCTCTCCTTGCTAGCAGACTGCGGCTCAGTCAGCTGCTCATGCAAAGTGTGGCTAGGGTCTAAAGAGCTGCGATTAGCCAAGGAAAGTGTTGCTCCTTGGCGGCGAAGCTCAGCTGGATGGATGCCTGAGAGAACTGGAAGGTTGTGCGTTGGAGTGGGACGAAGGCATCCAGTGACAATGCGCAAAGTCATTAAGAACGCTGACAATGAGGCGAGTATGTGCGCTGCGACACCAAGCTGGTGCGCAGTACTCAGCAGTTGAATAGATCAGGGACAAGGCAGTTGTGCGCGCGTAAATAGTTTTTTGCGCAATGCCTTAAGATGATGACGGTACGTGAATGCTCTGACTAGTTTCACAACAATATAGGTCGGCACTGGGCAAAATGGTTAAGATTTTGCCTTTGTGTTTAACTTTTCGCTCACGCTTAGCCTCTCGATTGTGGAGATGAAAGGCTGCCGTCACCGTTTTAGCTTGGCTGAGCTTTAGCCGCGAAATCTGGAGGTATGTAGAACAATCACGGCCTACCAAAAAAGCAATGCCATCAATCACTTCATGTCACTTCTGTATATGCCCAACTGCCTAAGACGTAAGAACGCTCCCGCCAAACCAACACTGCTACCGATGAAAGTGCACATCCTTCATCAATTAGAATGGCGAAGCTTCTCACCCAGAATGACGTAAGAGCTAACTTTTGGGAACTCAAAGATGAAATTTGGCCACGTTAAGGATGGGGATATTTGAGTCTACAATTTTCATGGATGACTGGTTCGAAATGGATTGCCGCTTTACCCTATTCTGATTTTAATTATGTTGATAGCGTGAAACTGGATTGTCACGCCGTACCTTCATCCCATGGAAGGGGAAGGATAAAGTTATTTACTCACTCACTCGGAAACGCGCCCTGAAAAACTTTAACAGAAATTTTACTCAGCGTTTCATAAATTAATCTTTTCACAAGCTGACAACCTTACACTTTATCACATAAACCTGTAGAAATTCTACGAATGTAGCCGACCTATCAATTCAAAAGAGTGATTTTCACAAACACAAATTTAATTACAGTAATTTACTTATAAGTTGTTTGCTAGACCATCTCTACCAAGCCAGCTAGCCTAAAAATTAGAATTATTTTCTCAAAACTACTTTGTTTGTCATTTGTAAGCTAAATAATCATACAGAACTTTACAATGGCAGTTTTTCAATGCCAAATTACCAATCGTCAAAAGCAATGTGGAAATGTTTCCATTTTGTTCTGTTTTACAAGAAATATCTATTTCATTGTGCATAAAAACATGACTCTTAAAACAGAGTCACATCATCTAACAAGCTCACAAAACTTAAGCCTTAAAGCCAGTTATTTTAAGGAGTACACTTTTGCTAGTGTCGCATGCAATAGAAATTTTTTTTGATTCTATTTCAACTTTAATTTACTTTTTAAAATTAAGTCGACTTATAGTATCGCTCGAATAGTTAAGTTTGGTTGCAACTAAATAGCTAGGAAAAGATTGGCTTCCACTAAGATACTTTATCCCAAGCACTTTTCGATCAAAAACAGAACAAATATGTTCACAAACCACTTTAAAACTCCGAATTCCTTCTCTCGACGATCACAGAAAATATTGCACTTATTTATTTGCACTTTAACAATCAGAAACCTACCAAAACAAAACAGCTGTCGGACACTTGTCACGCCAACAATCGGCAATGAATTCCCACAGAACAATAAGTCTTTTTTCTACTCTAATGATCTTTTTACTACTCTGTTGAACTACTTTAAATTGTAAAAATCTTGCCGCCTTATACAGGGTGGGCCAAAAGTAGGCATACAGTTATTAAAAGTAGGGTTTAGGTTTAAAAAGTAAGTTTGTAGTTCTCATTTAGGCACTTTTAAACTTCAAGAATGCTAGTTATACCTTAGACATAACTATTTAATCTCTTAAGTGCTCAAAATCTCTTCCGCCAACATTGCAACATTCTTCACACCTGTCCAATACACTCTGACACCCATTTTCTTTGCTCTTCATTTAAATTATTTGCCATTAAACCTAAAATAATCATGATTTACAAAACTGTACTACCTTCCAACCAGCTAGAAAACTAATGTAAATTCAAGTTAGAATTATTATCTAAAAAATAAACAATGTTTGTGCTACTTAACAAGTAACATAAAGTACACTGCATGTAACTTCAAAGCATATAAAAAATACTTTAATAACTGTATACCTACTTTTGGCCCACCCTGTATATAATGAGACGAGTTTCCAGAAAATGCTAGGACACCACGTGACACGTAAGAAAAAAACCGTTAATAAATTACGTAATCGACAATAAAAGAAAGAAAAAAAAATCTTCGAGAAGAACCAAGATTCACTAGAATACTCTGGAACTTAGTCACGTGGTCAACTATTGTGACGTAAGAAGAGGCGTGTGAGTTACAAATCTAAATGCGAAAGAAAACAAGATCTTTTTCAAAAACAACCGCGATATATAAGTAAGTTTGAGCTTAAAAATTTAGATTTACAATTAAAATAATCACGGCAGAACAAAACGACAAATTACACAAACTATTCCTACAACGAAAATTTACTTATTCGTGTCAGCTAGGAAATACTGCAATTTTTTGTTCAATATTTCCCTCCGCGTTTGATAAAACAAGGTGAAATGAAACTTCACCATTTCTTGTCTCAAAAGGCAGAATCAAAATGAAAAGCGGTAGGGTGCTGGGCTAGCAACCCGCCTTGCAAAAATATAATCGTAGTGAAAGACCAGAGATATTACTGTAACTCAGGGTTTCTTAAATTTGTTTGAGGGACTACTTTTGCTTCAGAATGAATCATCGCGGATTCAACCTACAACATCATATAGCCACTAATTTTAGCAAAAAAGATTTATCATTACACTAGCCGTTGTCCCACTGCAGGGCTACCAATCAATTCCGGTTAAGAAATATCGATTCAGCCGGCTGCGCCGATTTTGTCCAAATAACTTTTTTGGGAGCAGTAACAATGAGTTGATACAAATGAGGCATGACCTCTATGTCTTAATCCTGATGGTCGTAACCGATAGTTTGAATTAAGATTAGTCTTACGATCAAACTCTCTATGATTTCACATATTCTATCCGTTTCTTCCAATAGGTATGGGAACACCAAGTGAAAGATGGAGATGGGCACCGTTATAAGTTTTGTTTTACAATTACTGAAAATACTTATTTGGTGGTAGGCTTATTTTACGACTTGATGCAACCCCCTCGCAATATTTGTGACACTAAATTCCTTGGTCGCAACTATGCGGGCTGGTCTCGGAATAAGCCAAAAAGGGCTGTATATCTGTGTTGGTACTAGAGGGGAATGTTGGGCATGCATACCCCTCCCACCAGCTTTTCTTAGTCCTAGTTTTGTGAACTTATTTGTTCACATTTTTCTCGAAAAGCAATTTTGTTTAAAAAGTAAACTTCGTAAAAGTTAATCTCCTAAAAAAATATCTTTTAACTCCAACGATAATGCGTCAATTAAAATTTCTTACTCTCCCCACCAAAGGTTTCTTGATCCGTTACCGCAATACTCATCCGATCACCCAGTTGATCTAAAAACCTATAAAAAAGATTTCCTTTATCTGTACGATTGTACGTATATTTGGTGACAACGATTTCAAACAGTAGAATAGACGTACGTGTTGACTTATTTTTGTACTGATTTCTTTCAAACTTGTGGTTACATAGACTATGCGCATAACACCACTTTACCTACTAATAACTAAATACTAGATTTCAGATAGGGGGAAACTTTTCTTCCAAGTTTTGAGAAACCAAACAAATCGCTTCTGCATGTTCTGAGGTACTAAATTGTGGGCAACTCTAGACAAGTCTATAAAAACGAAACCGTTACCAGTCTTCAAAAATGTATTAAAAGAACGAATGATTAGAGATTATTAAATTGAAAGTCTTGCTTTAATTCCAGATTTATTTTACAAAAATTGCTGATGCATTAAATATGTGACTTTTACGTTATGCTCTTTTATACAAAATTTAACTTCCTCTCTTCCTTTTTCTTTTTTTTCTCTTTTACTTCTTCTTTCAGTCTCTATTAAACTTTTGTTTATTGCTGGTAATTTATTTGTTGTTTCCTTGTTATTAGGAGGCACTGACTAGAAAACCTTTGGTTTATTTCAGTGTCTCCTGTCCCATTGCACGAATGTACTATTTTATCCTACTAGTGTTCTATGTTGACGTCTATTGAGTGTATTGGGCAAACAACAATAAACTATGACTAACTATGACTAACGTGTTTCATTGAGAGGTACAGTGAAAAAACGTTACCGGTACCAATTGAATCATTAGTGTCTAGTATCTGGTTATTATATTAAATTTAATATTAACTTTTTTTGTTTAGCCCTGATGAAGTCCCCGAGAGGGGACGAAAAGCTTCGGAGAATTTTGTTATGTTAATTATTCTTATGTTAATTTAAGTGTGTTCAATAAAGTATTATTTTGGATTTTTGTTGGTTCCTCAAAACTTGGAACTAAATACTATGCTTAGTAACAAACAGCAAGTAATTTTACAAACTTACATATGAACATTTGATTACGTGCATAGAGGTAAAGCTTTTTTGTAGTTGTTAGTCTAACTATAAATTTAAAGCCTCTGGCTGTGCGTATGTTCCTTGCTCCCAGCATGAACACAGCCAGGGTCAGACAAATTGATCTGCTGCTCATAGCCCAACGCCTATAATTCAGTTATTACTTTTAGTTGGGTGATAGCCTAAGTCGAAAAGTTGTCAAACAGCCTTTGGAGCTAAGGAGGAGAAAATTGTTTTTTTTAATCCTTTAAGATTTCACATTAAAACTCTGCTTTTTGTTTCGCTTTGCTACATGTGATAAAAACGTCGTCTGAGTGAAGAGTGCCCAGGCGCCCGACATGACTGCACTACAAAGATATTCTAACGTTGAGTCCACTAGCAGTTTAGTTGTTGTAATTTTTGTACTTCCCAATGTATTTTTAAAAAAGCAGATTTAAACCGGTATTTACAAGTATTGTAATATATCATCCAACTTAAACAGACGACGTATTGGAAATAGGTTTGTTAATCAGTTAATTGCGTTTGCTTTCGAAATATTGCGGATAACACCAGGCAACCAAAATGTTTTTGTGTTGCCGAGAATATTAGACCAAATTTAGGGTACATCATGTGCCCTGAAACTGAAAATGAGGTTATTGATGTTGTCAGCTTGACTTTAGTTTTTAAGATAAAAGCATTGATCTATGCCCCTCATATATCATCATTCGCTCTATGATTTATCAATTGTGCTGTTCTGTACGGACTATAAATTTGTACCAGGCATTCCAGGAAAGAGACAATCTTTGCTTTTCGCGATTTAAGCAGTGTCACTGTATAATAAGGACATATAGGTACTACACAATTCACAAAACTTTGTCTAACTTTATGTCATCTAACTTTTAGTTAGGTTGCAGAGCTTTACACAGGCTATTGATGTCACCAACGATGTTTCATAGAAAATCAGCTTTTTCTTGATTTTTCGTTGTAACTACGTAAACATAGCTTTTTTGTGTGTGGATAGGCATTTAGTACCATATAGGTTGTGTAGAGTCGTAAATTTGAGAAATGAGTTCAGGAAAAAGATGTTCGAATGATCCTAATTGTTTTTGTTGTATTTGTGGTAATTTTGCTGTACTGTGAAAGGACAAAGAAAGCCTATAGCTCAGTGGTTCTCAAACTTTTTGCGATGCGACGCATTTGAAAAAGCTTGCGAGACTTTGCGACGCACCAGACAGCATCCTACAGTTTAGTTTGCCCTACTGCGAGATAAATGTGACCCCTAATCTACATAAATAACTGCCCCTATGCAGATGCTCCCGAGATTTCGGATTGGTCTGTCATCTTCAATCGTAAAATTACGCTCTTCTAAGTTGGTAACTCATGTTTCCTGTTTTCGTCCAACATACAACTGAATGCTTTATTCTTTATATATTTTTCGCCAATTAAGTTAAACTTCTGCAATTTGATTTTTGAATAACAAGTCAACCATTACAACAGTGTATTAAAAACACTATTGTGAAAATGTCAGAAGAAAGTAAGAAGGGAATCTACGATCAGAGTTCTTTTGACGCAATAAAACCTAGACTTAATGGCACAAAACCAAAATATCTTGCGACGCCTTTGGAAAATTGAAACGACGCACCGGGGCGTCGCGACGCACAATTTGAGAACCACTGCTATAACTGATTTTGGTAAAAGAAAGAATTATGCACATTGTGGAATAAAACTTGCAAATCAAAATAAAACTTGGGCTCCGCATATTGTCTATAAAACGTGCACTGAGATTTTATGAATATGGACCAATGGAAATTTGGTGACCTTAAGGTCTGGAGAGAACCAAAAAATCATTCAGATAGTTGTTGTTTTTGCAATATTGACTGGAAAGGTTTCAGTTCTTTTAAAAAAGGCAATTGATTTTATCCTGACGTGCAGTTAGCCAGAAGACCTGTGCTTCATTGTAATTGCATTCCAGTGTATTTTTTTGTCATTTTCCAGACCTTGAATGGGATCTAAGTAAAGATATAATAAAATGTTCGGTTAGTGAAACAAGCAACAGCTGTGCTAGTGAAATTTAAGGTTCTTGTAGTCAAGAGCAATTTAATCAAATGAAACTAAGTGATTTAGTTCGAGACTTTAGCTTATCTGAAGAACTATGGAAACACTTGTCTCTTGCCTTAATAAAAAAAAACTGCTAACTTTCTGCCCCCACGATGGCATTTTTTTGCAGCACAGAGCAAAAGCTAATTGAGTATTCCACAAAAAGATGTTGAAGGGTTACTTCTTAAAATGTGAATATCTAATTACAATACCCCCAAGATCGACGCCTTGTTATAGATAGTGCAAAAGTTGTTTCAAATTGCTGGCGTATGTTATTGCACAATGGAAACAACTATACTTTAATACCGATTGGATATTCCATATCATTCATAGAAGTATATGAAAGTGTGAAAATTATATTGCAAAAGTTACCTTATGAAGTACGCCAATATGTAGTGAACATCTTGCTTGGCCAGCAAGCTGAACAAAACAAAGTATCTATGTTTTCATTGCCTTTAAAACAGCAGAGCTCTAGATAAGCATTGGAAAAAAAAGACTGGCCTTTGAAAACCACCATTAATATTGAAACAGCAAACATCATTAACAAACTGCAAATTTTCAGAGAAAACACCATTCTTTCACTTTTACCTGTAAAGTTGGGGTTGACGAAGTAGTATGTAAAAGCTTTAAATAAAAACGATGACTATTTCAAATACATTTACTGAAAATTTTCAAATTTGAGCAAAGAAAAAGTCAATCAAAGCACTTTCAGTGGTTCTTGAATTCTTCAGCTTAAAAAGGATGTCAAGTTTGTTGATTTGATGATAGAATTGGAATCTGCTGCTTAGGATTTCTTTGCAGTAGTTGCAAAACGTTTCTCAGGAAGTCATAAAACGAAAAATTTCTGGAAAGTAGTTGACACGTGCAATCAAAGTTTCGTGATATTGGAGCCAATAGGAGTATATAAATTCTCTACTTGTTTTGTCATTTGGACTAGATTCCTGAAAATCTAAAACATTAAAGTTAGACCCATCAAGGTTCCATCAAGATTTTAAAACCAAGCAGAAAAGCTACCAGGGTAAGTGGGATAACCACATAATTGCTGACTCCTACAGGAACATATTGTGTGATTTCCCTACAGTTTAGCTTACACATAAAATCATACAAACGTCAATATTGTATTGAATGAAATACCAATCGTTTAGGTATGCCTCACAACAGTAGGCCTATATTATGATTAATCAAGCTGGTGGTTTTATGGCTTTTCGGTTTTGCTAATCAGCAAAGTTGCTTATTTGACCCAACAATATGTTGTTTATTGTAGTTTGCGGTTCTATGATTTTCTTAACTTGTGATATCTAATCTGAACAATATTTTATTATTTTACCCTAACGCAAAGTATTTTATAACTTGTCTCGGCATATATACGTTCTTCAAAGCTGTTAAATTGTCTGTCATTGTCACAAATAAGGAAATTTGCCTTGCGGGGTTGTTTTCATGTTTGTGTAAAGTGCTGTGTCATTTATTCGATCGGCTATTGATTGATAAAAAGACCTTTTTTTCCTAGCAGTTGGAATTGCCGTAAGCACGCCTCTATTGCGTCACAGTTGTTTATGACATAATACCATTCCAGATTGTTCTAGCGATTCTAGTTTCTTCGAAGAATTTCGATAACTGATTGAAAGAAAAAAAGAACTTTTTTCCTCGCAAGTGGATTGCTGTGTACGCTTTTATTGCGTCACAATTGTTATTACAACATAGTAAAATTCCAGATTGATCTAGAGATTCTAGCTTCATCGAAGAATTACGATAAACGATTACATAACTGGAAATGTTTTTTTTTCTTTCTTTCACGTGATTTCGTTCTAGCGTTTTCTAGATTGTTTTTGTCGATTGGTATATAAGGCGATGGGATTTTTTTTTAGCCAGCGAGAGCGAGAGACAGAGAGAGGAAGGAGTTTTAGAAAACGCTGTAGTAAGAAAGAGTGATTAATTGACGGATTGAAGAAAGGCTATTGTTGTTTGCAATAATTTATTGTGGATTTCGTTGACGTGGAGAATAGTAAACAGTTATTGGTGAAATTAATTTTAGTGGTTTTCTGATTGTGTGGTAAAGCGAGTAGTTTGTGAGATTGTTGAGCGAAGAAGTTTGAAGTTGTGAAGTACCGCACTATTTCTGTGAATATATTATTCTGTTATCAAAGTGGTTTGAGGTGTTACTGTGGAAGCCAATCTTTTCCAAGTTTTTATTAAGTTGCAGTCAGACCTAATTATCCGAGCGATTATCTCACGTCGCCTCAATTTTAAAACAAAATTTAAGATTGAGATAGAACCGAAAGTTCTATTATTAATATTATCCATATATTAAAAACGCGACAGTCATGCTGGATCATCATGACCATAATATGATTTCATGCTATTATATTAGTACAATTGCACAATAACTTAAAAAGAGTCAATTTTTGGAATAATTCTAAATACATTTCATGAACAAGAGCAAATTTAACGAAACTGATGCCATTTTCAAAATCCTCAGCTCGATTATGACTTAATATTGATGCAAGCTTTTTGTCAACAAATTATGTGTTGGCCAGTGTAATAAGTACAGCTGCTGCCTGACCCTGTTTTCACTGAAGTGATACCAAACAGCATTATGGGGTCACTGGACAAAAGGGGAGAAGGTGGGGCCGTAGACCCTGGAATTAACACAAATCAAAATATACTATGTTCGTTATGCTTATATTAAAAGTAACTAAATATTACAGAAAGCCAATTACCTTAGTCTATATTGTTATGCTTCCCCTAAAATTGTTTCTGCCGATGCTCTTGTCACTGAGTATTATGACGAAATAATTCTTTTTGAAACGTTTAAAAAAGAAAGAAAAATCATACTTAAAAAGCACTTAAGTGCTTGCTAGCTTATTGCATCGTCAATAAAGCTCATATTGAAAATTATTAATGCTAGAAGCTTTTGGTAAATATTTCCCGATTTATGAGCTTCCTACTTTCAGCAGTTTTTGAGAAAAGGTAGAAAACAAATTTTACAATCATATCTTAAGGTTCTTTGTTAGACACCTGGCTTTTACAGACGAGAAAAAATAACTAGCCACTAAGTACTCAGCTACAGAAATACAAACAGTATTACAGATCTGCAAATTTGGTGATAATATGAAGATTTTCATTGAATCATTGTTTTAATAGTTTTATGTTACGTGTTGATCAAGATTATATTTCATGTTCACTAATTGAAAAGACTGTACTATAGCAGCCTATTGATCAATTTATCAAAACGATAGTTATATAAAAGCAGTACCCTACACTAAATCAATAATATAACAAATCCACAGTGACTCCCACGAAACTTCGGTGTGTAGTTGACCATATGTCAGCTAAAACACACACGAATGACAGATTGCCAGTTGTGCTTTAGTGGATTTCTGCTTTGTATTGGATGTTGTCGCAAAAGATGTGGCCAGGTTACGTCTAGATGGCATCTGAACAGTTGAGTTGATGTCTGAAAAAATATTTAAAATTAAACCAAAGACACTGGATTTACAACATCACAAACAACAATAAATTTAGTTAAGCTACAGCAGTCTAAAGTTCATACATTTAAAATGAATAATAATTGTTTTCGTCCAGAGATTAGCTGACTTATACTAACATACAGTAAAAAACGATCTTTAAATTTTTCTAGCTCAACTGGGCTCAATGGTAAAAGCCAATTGGTCTCGAGCGAGAGTATCTTCTTTTCAAGAAAGTCTTAGATAGTGGTGTGCTTGCTTTTTGCTTGCCAATGTGAAACATGTTTATTGTTGTTTGTATTGACTGCTTGGCAATTTTGGCTGGCGAGAACTGCTGGCACTAGCGTCTTTGTTGTCTAGAACGTTTTCTAGATTTTTGTCTGATTCATATTCATCCAAAATATCAAAATGTTACCTCTGCACAAGAAAACAGATCATTAGTAACTGACAACTGACTTATTGTTAAACAGTTTAAAATATGAAAAATAGCAGATCAAATTCTGAATATCTTTGATTGGTTCCATACCAGTGTTCCCTCTACGAAAATTTTGCACTGAGCAAATATTTTTTTTTAGTGAGCATTAATATTTTGAAGCTTAGTGTGCGAAATCCTAGGTGAACGACAAACTTTGTGAATTATTAGAATAAATTAAAAATCTTATCGAAATAGAAACAATGTAATGTACACATTTAATTCAAATTACTTCTTCTTTTTGTGCTTTTCCAGTGTTTGTGCACTTTGTCCAGGTTTATTGCTGAATTGCGATAGGTTGCTGATTCATCAGCACTGTCATCCTATATTGTTTTTGACGTTGTAGTCAAGACAGATTTGACCGTCATCAGTTGGTCCAGATGATATGGCTCTAGCCTGCATCTGTTTTTGGTTTTAATTCTGTTCGTTATGCTGAAGCCTCTTTTGCAGTCAGCGCTGGAGGCTTGAAAAGAGGAACTTATTTAAAGGAGACAAAGGATAGTGGAAAACTTTTCATGCCTAAAGCAGATTCCAGCCAAATCACTTAAGTCTACGTTACCGCCTGCTTTGGACGTTTCTTTTGCCAAAAACTTGAAATCATTATAAGCATTTAGTTTTAAAGTATCGCTTTCATGTTCAGGGCCCTAGCAGTGAAAGAAGTAGCAGAACTGCTTTATGAGTTGTTGTAACTCGTTTAAGCCAAGATTGGAATTAGTTTGTTTTATGCAGCTGTAGTCAAATATACACCAATTTTATAGTTTATCTTCGGGAAATCGGTCTTTCAAATAAGTACAGAGTCTTTCAACAAACTGACTAGTGGAGCCATTTTGTCCATACCTAATGCTGATTTATTATTTAAATTTTGAACAGTTACACTCCAGTGTTTCTGTTCACCCAGGTACTGCGCCTGGAGCTCGGCAATCTTGCTGCGAGCGACTTCTTGTGCTTTTATAGAAGTGATATCGCTCTTTTGAAATGTCCTTAATGAATCTGAAAGTTCAGTTAGGATATCATTTAGGACAAACAATGCAGCTTTAATTTGCATTGATTCCAGTTTGGCAACGCAAAAAACTGCCACCGGATCGCGTGTTCCTTGTTCTTTGCAACAATCAAGAAGTTCATGATAGTTTCGTACTGGTGCTTGTACAGCAAAATGACGAGACAGCCACCTCACATCATGTATGGCTTTGAATGAGATTTGGTTGTGACCAGATGCCTGAGCAACAGCATGCAATCCTTGCTTCTTAACTGAGGATCTTCTAAACATAGTATAGATGGTCCTTACTAATGTTTTAATGTCTTGCATAAGGGATACTTTTGACCACGCATCGTCGATACCCAGGTCTTTTCGGTGACCTACGCAGTGCTGTTCCATTATATGCGGTAGGAAATTCTTCAATAATTTTGCTACACCATTTCGTTTACCAAGCATGACAGCAGCACCATCACTTGTAAACATAACCATTTTTTGAATATCAATATTTTTAGTAGTGTAAAATTTCTTGATTTCTTCTAGAATAGAATGACTGTCACAGCGAGCAAGAGGTATAATCCCTGCAAACACTGTTTTAGTCGTTAAGCGGTAATCATCTGCAGTAGGCCTACAGTACTTTATTTACAACATCAGCATTTTTGTTGATAAAATATCATTGCTTTCATCAATCATTAGGGTATGGCATGTTGCTTGTCTTATGCTTTGCATCACTTCTTCCCTTGCAACAAAGTCGATGCTTTTCGAAAATTCAAAGCCGTAATTTTTGCCCCGCCATGAACGTGGCTATATAGTGTATTTTGACATATCATCATTTATCACTTGGCAGGACAATATTGATGAATTAAGCTTAACACTAAGCAGAACACTATCTATGAGAGTCTTTACTTCTCTTAACGGTGTTTTCAAAGCCTCGCTCTCTTCTGCAGTTGGCATTGCGGTGAAATAGCTCGAGCTACCTCCTCTTGCTTCAAGATTTCGCTTTTGAGTCAATGTACTTAGTGCTATACTGTGATGTTTATGATACAAGTGGCGTTTTAGGTGGTCCACCTTCCATGATTTGCCTTTTCCGAAATCACAATCGGGTGCAGCTTCATTACAAACTTTGCAGATTATCACATTCCTTGACGTGGAATAGTTTAGATTTTGGATAGTTTGTTTTTTTACCTTGTATATATCGGTAGTATCATCGCGAATTATTATCTCACACTCCACTGGCGTATTAAGCCATTCCACTCTAAATTCCGTTTTTTTTCTTTTAGCTTTGTTTCCTTCAATAGACATTTTACTTGAACGTCAGATAAAAAGCTTTATTTTATTACTTTTGGTTAAAAAAACTTATTCTTAGTCGCCTGCAAAATATGAGATCGCTTACGAATCATTTTCAAGCTAAAAATTTGTTGAAGAGTAATCATTGCAAATCACTTTATAGTTTTTCAAACAATATTTCAAGTCATAGACTACTTGCTGCCAATTGCAGTATAAATATACTGACTATCTTAACACAAAACGACTGACTAATAGTAGCTGAGACTTTACGATCTTTTCTTCAATTTTAAACTCCTGCTTCCTTAAGATAGTTATTATAGCGAAGTTTCTTTTCTTGGTGAATATTGTTATGATATTACAATAAATGCTATTAAATATTTTGTGCTGTTTTGTCTAACTTCTTGATGTAACTTAGTGCGGCCGCCCGTGCTCTGCATACATTTCTCTTTATTTTCGATGTGGTGGTATTGTAGAACAATTCGCTTATTTTACTTTTTGAGTTGATGCTGATGGCAACTACTTTAAAGCCTGAGTTACTTTGTCACTCATAGGCAAATGTAGTTTTATGACAAATCGTCACTAGTCACAGCAATTGCTAGAGCATTGTTGCGTCAAAACACTCAGTGGTCCCTTTTCCTCGGTACGCTAGTGGTCACAGCAATGGCTAGAGCATTGTTGCGTCAAAATCCTAAACTGTAAATGTCATATTGCTACTACATAGCAATTCAAGGCTATAAGTCTACAACTCTACTCCACTTCTAATGGGCTATCTAGGTTACGACTGAGAACCACGTTGCAAAGAAGCAAACAGATTAACCTAATTCAATTCACATTAGAGATAGAGCAATCCAGATCGTAGTAATTTAAAATATCAGGAGTGGGCCTTTCTGGATTTAACGCAACCCACATAAAAAATAATTTAGGTTACGGTAATTTAAAGAATGCACAAATTGCACTCTCTGTTAGATAGATATATCCAAAAGAAATGTTAATGATTGTTTACTTTTAACCCATATCTTCCTGAGATCGCAAATTTTTTATTTTGTTTTTAAAAATAAAAGATTCTATGCTAAAACCACCGAAAACAACTTTTTTTTTGAAAAAAATTTTTTTTATTGTTATAAATGGCAAAAATCTAAGCGTCCGTTTAAACTGACACCAGGAAGAAAAGGTAGGAAAAAAACAAAAAATGTAAAAGCACACAAGAGTTAAAACACGCTTGATAACAAAGTTTAAGGCATCAAAAGTTGATAAAATCATTTGCTATCGTCATTAGCTGTATAATTTGTAATCACAAGTTGATAACTAATTAAATTTGTACAAGTGCAACTTGGAGCACTGTGGCTACTAGTGACAAATTGTGTATTCTATTTGTCTCTCTTTAGACACACACATCGTGTTCTTGCATATACGTAACTTCAGATATCATGTAGATTACTCGATGCTGGTATTGTCTAACATGTGTGATATGCTTTGAAGCATTTTGGATGCAATGCAACTGTGCACTTTTTGCAACAATATAGTGTCGTGCCCTTGCAAGGCTTATTTTGGCACCTTCGCTGTGTTGCTTTTTTGATCCAGTGGCCGACATTATCATACCGTACTTCATTGCTCTGACACATTTTAGGATGCTTGAAGAGCCCAGACGAATCTTTGGTGTATTTCTTGGAGTAAACTTCAACAATAGCTCGCCTAAAGCCAAGGGAATCTAACTTCTTAGATACTCCTCTTGCTTGAAGACGATAAATCTGATATGCATTTTGTACCGCCACGTCGACACAAAATCGGAAAAACTGGCCACCACCATTTCTTTGGTCGCTGTGTTATCATATATGCAGCAATGTTTTGGTCAAAGCGATCGACACCACCCATTCCATAATTATATTCTGCCACAACATTTCGTTGTGTTATTTCAACGCGCTTCTTTTCTGCTATCGAGTACCGCTGGGCTTTTTTAATGAGGTTTACTCCAGCGTAGGTTGACGTCATCGTAACAACCTTACTATCTTTCCATCGTGTGATGCATATGTCGGTGTCTTTGTCGTTGTCAAAGTTGTTGGAAAGTGAAATATCTAGCTGTCCAAGAACTACTTGTTCAGCCTGGGAAAACTTTGTCCGACCACTGCGTGAATTTTGCTTCATCCTTTTTCCTTTGTAGTTGTTGCAAACCAATTTCTTTAAGAGACTTGTGAGTGTGGGAACTGTCTGTCCCAGCGTGATTGCATACACAAACAGCTGATTATGGCGATTTTCCCATCAAACACGAAAAGAAAAGTTGAAAGACCCCAATAACATGTCGCGAATACGGTTCATAGCAAAAATCATTCTTTTGCAAAAAGTGGATAGTGGATCTTCCTGGTGTCAGTTTAAACTGACAGCGAAAAAATTGAAATAAATACATCGGTGCGAAGTTGAATAAACATATAAAAATTAAAAACTGTCCAAGATAGTCCAAAAAACAAAATTCCAAGGTTTGGTAGTTCTTGCATTTCTTTTTTCGTTGATTACGTGAGCCAAAATGTCAATACATCAATTTTTTTAAAACTTTTTTTATGAAGTTCAAACATCCACTTTTTTTACAGAAAAAAATAAAACGAAATATCAAATCATGTTACAAATTTACCACTCAACCATTGTCAATCACAAAATCACTGATTTTTGCCACAGTTAAAATTTTGGAGACCAAAAATAAAGTGTCAGTTTAAACTGACACCAGTAAGATATGGGTTAAATTTGGAATGTTTCAAGTGCGTTAAGGAGAGATTTCACTGCGCAAATGGTATGATGGCACTGCGCAATTGCGCACCTTAGAGGGAACACTCTTCCATACCATCGCTTAAACATTGTAGACCTACTCTGTATAAATATTGAATAATAGTTTTCATAGTAATAAACTTGCAATGTGAAAACTAAAAATTGTATTTTGAACCAAAGAGATTATAAAGAACCAACCTCAGAACTTGTATGCCTAGGTAAATCCAAACCTTTATGAACAGATGGAGCAGTGTACAAAGGATAGCCCACTACTACTCTGTCTGGTAACGGCATCCCAGAGCTAGTAGTTGTAAGACTAATTACTGTTGGTTGTAAGGGTAACTGTAAATGTGATTTAATAAAAGGCGTTGATGTTAACTTATGAGTTCATAATTTATTTGATTTACGATTTGGTGGTTATTTTCTGTTCCATCTGTTTATAAAAGTTTGGGTTTAGCTTTGCAAACAAGTTCTGAGGTTGGATCTTTAAAATCTCTTTGGTTCAAAATACAATTTTTAGTTTTTGCATTGCAGGTTTAAAAAGAACAAGGTAAAACGACTTTCTCGCTTGTGGGTAATTGGCTTTTACCATTGAGCCCAGTTGGGCTAGAAAAATTTAAAGATCTTTTTTTACTGTATGTTAGTATAAGTCAGCTAATCTCTGGACGAAAACAATTATTATTCATTTTAAATGTATGAACTTTAGACTGCTGTAGCTTAACTAAATTTATTGTTGTTTGTGATGTTGTAAATCCAGTGTCTTTGGTTTAATTTTAAATATTTTTTCAGACATCAACTCAACTGTTCAGATGCCATCTAGACGTAACCTGGCCACATCTTTTGCGACAACATCCAATACAAAGCAGAAATCCACTAAAGCACAACTGGCAATCTGTCATTCGTGTGTGTTTTAGCTGACATATGGTCAACTAAACCAGGGATATCTAGAATTAGTGGATGTGGCACTGATTTTTGCATCTAACAACAGAAGGGCAATTAGAAAATTTTAAGGAAATATGTCAAATAACGTGTTTGTTGGTTTTAAATAGCTCCTGGCAAAATGTAGCTATCACAAGGGTCAATGAAGGTAATTTTGCATTGCAATTAGTACCCGGTATTAGGCTAATCTAGTTTCGAGCATAAAGCCAAAAGTTGCAAATAGTAAAGTGGCAAACAAAACAACAATACTGGTTATGCAGTGTACTGCAAGAATACTAGACGTCAGCTGAAAGTTAGCTGACGATGAAGAACTGAAAACTACACAAGAAAATTTCATACATTCACGAAAAGTATTTGAGGAATCGTTGGTAATGCTTAGGTTGCTAAGCAAGCTGCTATCAGGAAATAACTGTTTATCTTATTGAGTAATGACAGCAGCATATTTGATATAGGCCTACTGAGGAGCACGAATGCTACAACAATAATTTGCGCCGTTTATTTGGTAACTGGGAGATTTGCTCATAGGTGCAACCCTACTCAAAAATGAAACTCGCCAAGCATTATCTGGCAGACCAATGGTGGATCAAGCTAAAAACATAGTACACACAACACTCAGGGAAGTCCTCTTAGTCAAAATAATAACATAGCAGGCAAAAAATTTGATTAATAATAAGCTTCTAACTTTCCTAGACATCATGGCAAGGGGATATTTTTGTCCAGCTTGCACTATTAATTCTTTTTAATTCATTTCTTGCAAAACAATTAAACTAGCATTTGACAATTAACTAAAAATTTAAATGGCCTTGCACACACTAGACATTTATTGCCTCTCAATAAAAATATTTACCTGTTACATATAGTAGAAATTGTTACAATGAGAAAAATAGGCTGTATCACGCTTGTTTACAGGAACCAAGCAAACAATGCCTTTGTAAGTGCTACAAGTTGATTGAACCGTAAAAATCAGAACTGTTTTAGCTGGTAAATTATCTTCGGTCAACCCCATAAAGTTTCTACTGCAATATGCAACGCGCTGGGCAATGTACACTTCATCTATGATAAGAGTAACTATGCGTTCTTTTTTAGGTAAGTTGGAAATATGCCCCTTGACAGTCTATGCGATTTACTTAATGTGGGCAAAAAAGTCTTTTGTACAAAGATGTGCTGGTTAACTGCGAAGAAACGAAGATACCAAAATGTTCATAGAGTATCTTCAAGCATTTTTAAAAACTTGTATTAATTCTAATTGCCCTATGATAAAATGAATCAAGGGTAATGATGCTGACCAACTGTCAGACTCCAGTAGAGCAGAGTGAAATGCTTTCAATAAGCTAATTAATGAAATTAGAAATGCATGCTGGTAGATTATAGTTGGAGTAGATCTTTTACTTTACAGAACGCCAAGATATTGCTTAATTCAATTACAGTTGTTAATTTATTGGCTTTTGCAAGATGCCCATAAGAACTTTTAACTATCGCGGTATTATTTACATATACCAAAAATTCCAATGCTTTAGAAATTGTTGAGCACACTCTCATTTTTGGGGCTATCAAACTGCTATCATTCCGCTGAACACAATAAAACTCTACAGAGTCTTGTTTTAGGCACGCAGAGTAGCCAGTTGGCAGAGTTACAGTAGGCAATTTTGACTTCAATAATGTCAGATCATGAAACTTTTCTTCAACTGGAAGGTTTTCATTTTTTGCAGTTGGTGCTAGTAATCTGCATTATGTCCTGCTGTCGAAGTGGATAAAACTGTTGGACCAGAGAGCATACGATTAGAGCTAAGGTATTTTGTCAAACTTTGGAAAACACGAGGAATTGCAAAATCCTTTATGCGCAGTCTTTGCAAAGCATCAAAAGCAAATCAGAATTTCAGCGTTGACGACGACCATATTGGTTTTGTCACAAGATGTTCTTGTGAAATCTTCAGAAAAATGTTTGGCACATACACGAATGGATTCACCTAATGTCCAACTGGCCCTAGGAATTGATTTTATCAATTTATTTTTGCTCTTGGTATCCCTTGGAAGTTAAATAAAGCAAATTTTTCAGAATCTTTATCGGACTTAAGGCCACTTTTACATCCTAGTACACAGCAGATATTAACCATTTTTTGACTTAACAAACTAAAATGTTAAATGGTTTCTTTTTTCAAAAAACTGGTAACAAAATGCAACAAGTAATCTAAAACAGTAAAAATTATGATAATTTTGATCTACATTTTATTATAGGCCTAGCCCAAGCCAGATTAGTGACTTTGTCCGATGCCTTTTGACTCTGAGCTACGATAGCTAACTAGTCTTTTATTACCGTTATTTCACTTTTACCAGATACTATTAAGATGGAAATTTTTTAAATAGCTTGACTCTGAGCTATGCTAGTCCACTGGTATCAGATTTGAGTCTAGCTTTAATCTGATGTCGGTAGGCAAGAGATTTTTAGAAGATATGTTGACTCTGAACTCGGCTAGTCTTCTGTTACCGATGGCAGTTGGCTATCGTAAATAGATAAAGGTGGGATTTTCGGAAGTATCTTTACTTTACTCTACTCTGAGCTAGGCTAGGCTAGGCGTTGTGATCTGGATAGCTTACTAAACATACGAGCTAGTTGCTTATTGAACAAATGCATTATTTTATTAATCTGCATCAAAATTAGATTTCTACATGTTATATTTCAAAAAGGTTACTAAGCTAGGGTGGCTAACTTAGCTAATATTTTATGGATCTATGCTCGAATTCTGCTGACTCTAACTTAAAAATTCTACCTCTGGCTACTGTTTTCTTCAGTAAATTAGTTTGGAGCTAAGTATATTCTTTTTTTATCAGCTATTGATTATATGAACACCTGTTTCGCTTCATTAATATTGACAAAATGAAAATTGACCCTTCTGTTGCAAGCTTACAACCTAAAATCAATCAAGAAAAACATCCCGAAGTTCTAGATGTCCCTGAATTAGACACCGAAGTTTCGTGGTAGTCACTGCGGATTTGTTATATTATTGATTTAGTGCAGGCGTAGGTTCTTAGTCGAATTACGCGCTCTTGTGTGATTTCCTCGTTACGAGACCAGCTGTAATTATAATTGATCATATAACAGAAGAAAGGCAAACGCGGTTTTCTGAAAAACATGCAATCGCCTTATTATACACAAATACCAAATAGACATGATGGGACACAAACGTTTGGCAATTTAGTACTATTTTATATCAAAATCAAAACAACAAATTTCTTACCGAACTATGAACGGACACGTCAAATTATCTCCACGAAATGCCCATGATGCACAAAAATGTAAATTCGAAAAACAGCCAACATGTTGATACCGAAAGTAAAGAATGACGCAAAAAAGGGGCGTCAGTCACTACTCAAATTAAACGTGTATAACTGACTTGCCTCCAACAACTTAAGTGTGCAACCAACTTGCCAGGCAATCAAGGAAGCAAGCAGCTAAAGTTGTGACAGAATTACCCAGACCAGACGGTAGGAAACTGGTTCAAAACCCCGCTGTGTCAAAAACCAAAAATACGATCAATACTTTTCCGAAATTTCAAAACTGCTAAGCTCTTATACGTTGAAATTTCTACAGTAGGCTACTGCTTTTATATAACTATTGTCTTGATAAATCGATCAATAGGCTGCTATAGTATAGTCTTTTCAATTAGTGAACATGAAATATAATCTTGATCAACACGCAACATAAAACTATTAAAACGATTCAATGAAAGTCTTCATAATATTACCAAATTTTCAGAACTGTAATACTGTTTGTATTTCTTTGGCTAGTTATTTTTTCACGTCTGTAAAAGCCAGGTGTCAAACCAATGTTGTTGAAATAAGACTTAAAAACATTTTGTTGTCTTATAATACAAATCAATATAATTACTTGTCGCTAAGATCAGCTGCTTTGGCATGCCCAAGATTTCGTGGAACATATAGCTTTGATAAAATTGCGAAATTATTGGACTGCGTCATGTAGGAGCACGGTTTATCTTATAGAAAAGTTGTATCTACGGTCACCGAAAATGCATTGAACATGGTGAAATGCTTTAAAGAGTTCGGTGTTCGTGTTTCTAATAACTACACTGATGAAAATGACTATGGGGAGTCAGATGAAGATGAAGAGGGAGAGGCTATGACTTTTCTTTGGAAAAGTAGTCAGTGAAATTTTCATCTCATTTTCGATGTGCCTCCCACACACTAAACTCGGTGGCAACGGCTGAACCAGGTAAAGAACTGGAAATCACCTGCACTAAAAGAGATAAAGCATTCCGCCACGGGAAAATGTTTGACGCTATGGAATGCTGCTGGTAAACTCAAGACAGTCGAAGAAATACATGAAATAACTTGTTTTCAAACTGCAGACAGTGACACTGTTTCGACCTATCAGGTCTCTTCAGTGCAGTTGGTGACCAATAAGAAGCTAGAGGCTTTTAATAAAGCATAGCTTAGACCGTCACACTTGTGGGACCAAATACTAGGTCCACTGTAGTGGATGGTCTGTCAACCTCTGCGAAGCCGTATCACTCGTGAATGAGTGGCGGTTGTCGCAGGTGCACTAAGTCTAACATCTGCTAGAACAATAGTGCTGTCACAGCCGAGTAGTCACAAGGTCTTACATGTATAGTAATGCAAGAGGCCAGCGATGCACTTAGCAAACTGCAGACAGTGACACTGTTTCGACCTATCAGGTCTCTTCAGTGCAATTGGTGACCAATAAGAATAAGGTCTAAGCTATGCTTTATTAAAAGCCTCTAGCTTCTTATTGGTAACCAACTGCACTGAAGAGACCTGATAGGTCAAAAAGGTGTCACTGTATGCAGTTTGCTGAAGAGACCTGATAGGTCGAAACAGTGTCACTGTCTGCAGTTTGCTAAGTGCATCGCTGGCCTCTTGCATTATACATGTAAGACCTTGTGACTACTCGGCTGTGACAGCACTATTGTTCTAGCAGATGTTAGACTTAGTGCACCTGCGACAACCGCCACTCATTCACGAGTGATACGGCTTCGCAGAGGTTGACAGACCATCCACTACAGTGGACCTAGTATTTGGTCCCACAAGTGTGACGGTCTAAGCTATGCTTTATCAAAAGCCTCTAGCTTCTTATTGGTCACCAACTGCACTGAAGAGACCTGATAGGTCGAAACAGTGTCACTGTCTGCAGTTTGCTAAGTGCATCGCTGGCCTCTTGCATTACTAAACTTGTTTTCAGTTTAAAAACCCATGTGTCACTCCATGGAACTCAATGTATGATTCATTGAATGAGGTATATATAGCCTACATAAGAATGACGTAAATGTGGCTCTTGAAGAGCTCAATGTGCCAATTCTCAAAGATAATAAATTAAAATTTCTTTCTAGGCATTTGTACGTTATGAAACTAATTTTAGCGCCCCTTAACGAGTTACAGAGAAAAAATGCTACTACGGTTTTCTTCTGCCAACGTTTCTAATTACTCAAGATGCCCTTGCAAAAGTGGATACTGGTGAAACAAACGACCTAAGCTTGAGACGCTGCATGACATTACCGACATCGGTCATCTCTGGGTTCAATTCCAGATATGGCAATTTTTTGTCATTGACCCCGAGCACCGAGGTAAGCGGCACCATGCTAGCTTCCGTATCTGATCCATATTTCAAACTTGGATGAATATCACAGCTACAAGAGTTTAACTTCGGTAATCATGAAGCAACCGCCTCACAAGTTAAAGACAAGCTGAATGTAGCTGTCAGAGATTGTAGTTGCGACAGCATTGACAATAATGCAAACACCGATTTGTCGTCAGAAAACAATTTCTTCAAAAGTATGAATGTTTTTTTCTTAACAACCAGGACGTCTTGGAACTCCTCAGTTGTTTTGAGAACACCAGCAATTCAATCAACACTTTAGACAAGAGTCCTACTTCAAAGAAAATCTTCAAGAAATAAAACACCATGCTACCTTTCTCTGCACTAGTGGAGCGGCCTTTTTTGTTTGCTGGCTTGGTGCATGGCCTCAAACAAACTCGTCTTTCAGATGTTAACTTTGAACAGTTGATTTTGGTGAAGCCAAATGGTTTCAGTGTGTAAACATTCACAAGTTGAACACGAAATCAAAAAATGCATGGTGTTTACTTTAGCCTGTGGGGAATCTGTCAGATGTCATGTTAGCATCACATAGTCGTCGCGCTGCCGTAGAATCAAACGCACGCTCCCACATTTAGCTCTCAGAAGGATTGCGCTTCCGGACCAGACCGTCGGGTAGAACAAGCGAGGTATCTCTTGACACATGGACGTAGGCGAAAACGTTGATGTAACACTTGTTTTTTAATTTTGAATTCAGTGCAAAGATGTTTCTTTATGTAAATGGAACATTATTTAATCGTTTAAATTGACGTCGGACTGGAGGGACTAGGAGACAGATACGATGATGTGGGTTGGGAGGCTTAGGAAGAATCATCAGAGGGAAGGGGGAAGACGTCTGATTGAGGGAAGGTAAGAAGTAACTAGAAGTGGACGTGAGGAGAGGATAAGAACATATATAACAGAATCAGAGAAGGCTTCCCTGGTGTGACCGGTAATCAGAGCAGCATGAGAAAAAGTGGACCGCAAAGAGCAACCCGCAGGAGGCAGCCATTTTTATTCCCCTTGAATTGGGGTGAGACTGGACCGCCCCTAAACGAGGACCAAATTCGGCTTTTCTCTCTTTTTAATCTCTGATACAGATTGCGAGAAATTGTTTGTCTGCTTAAGTTTTATGTTTACTCATAGTTTATTGTTGTTTGCCCAATACACTCAATAGACGTCAACGTAGAACACTAGTAAGATAAAATAGTACATTCGTGCAATGGGACAGGAGACACTGAAATAAACCAAAGGTTTTCTAGTCAGTGCCTCCTAATAACAAGGAAACAACAAATAAATTACCAGCAATAAACAAAAGTTTAATAGAGACTGGAAAGAAGAAGTAAAAGAGAAAAAAAAAGAAAAAGGAAGAGAGGAAGTTAAATTTTGTATAAAAGAGCATAACGTGAAAGTCACATATTTAATGCATCAGCAACTTTTAAAATGAATGCACTCCGTGTGGTAACTAGTCACTTTTTATCATGATAGCTACGGATTATAGATGGCGAACCGTATATAAAGTCAAGTGCTGTTGGCGACTTTCTTTTTGTGGTGTGTAGTTGAAATTGCTACAATATCAACTAAGTAATCTTGATTTTCAAAAGAGACGAAAGTTTGAGAAGTGATTGGGAGTTAAAAAAACCTTGATTCCAGAGAAGAGTAATCAGAATGTGGTGCATAAAGACTTGTTGCTGCTCTCACGTAATATTCCTAGGGAAAAGCCGGTTGAACCAATATTTATCTCGACTGATGAATAGTTTTACAGGACGGTGCCGACAGAGCTGGCTTGGATATAATTGATCTCCGGTTACCCAAACTAACTGGGATTGCGTTCTATTTAAATAAGCGTAGTCAATACATAGCACACAACATATTGACCGGTTTTATGTTTTATACCTGTAGCTTACAGCAATCAAAATGCGGGACAGTTTTATAACTTTTCATAACGCATTAATGGCGTTTCGGATAAATCCGCGTTTTGCTATTATTCCAATTATTTACTGCTGATTTAAGTAATTAGATACATATTTCAATAAGCACTGAAAGTATTTAGTAATTTGTGCTTGTTTTACTTATATTTTTGTTATAATCAATTTGACCGGATTTAGTTTGCAACGATCTTTTTATTGTTGAGTTCTATAACACAGCAACGAAATCGATAAACTATGGTGTAGTTTCGTTGGTTGAAAAGCTTGTAACAAACTCAATTAAACATCGAAAGACAGGAATATTTTGCATTACCCTTAATCCAGTAAGACATCAAAAAAGGCCTGTCGTTGCCAGAACCCTTAAGGCTACTTGTGGCTTAATTTAGTATTGGATCTGTGCCCAATGTGTTATCAAAATCAGAGTAAAGAATTTACAACCAACCACCTATCAAAGACTGCGCGTTGAAACTCTTGCTAATCAATTAATCATGCTCTATTTCAGACAATCAAATTGTCGTCATCTACCACCTCGTATACAATCAATGATTTAAATCCGTACGCTGAGTATACCATCTATTTGTATTCAGTGGCTGCCATTGATGCTGGACTCGAAGAAAGAAGTTTGGCCACTCCAACTACAGTTCTTTTGTTTAAGATAGGTAATTGCCCAATTCCCATAATCAAAAGTGAAGGACATTAGGAGCACTTTTTTGCCGAGTCGCTATTTAGTATGGGCCAAAAGTTAACGGTATTTTGTTTTTTTTTGCCTCAGTCAGCAAGTTTTCCAAAAGCCAAAAAGTGTGGGCTTTTTCTTGGTTACAACAGCAAAAGTCTTTGATTTTTAATATTTCTGCTAAGACCATGCTTTTGTGCTAAGACTTAATCAGGAGTCTGTTACTAAATTTAAGCAATAAAATGTTGCATTTTAACCAAATTTTAATGCTAATTCAGAAAGATAAGTCTATGAAAGCTAGGCCAATTGAACTGAAGCAAATTTGCGCCAACGCGCTGACGTTAGCGACGGCAACTTTTCCAGAAGCTAACACTAGAGGTTTGGGCGAGATTTATTTTGCTAGATTTTAAGCGTGAGCAAGAAGCATTATTTTTGTTTTCAGAAAATCATACATTGACTTTTTCTTTAGCTGTTATCAGCATCCACATCATGATTTTGTGATTCTTGTCACGTACTATGCTAACTACCTATTACCTTTCAATTGTTATAAGTACTCTAGCAAAATGCAGCAGGCTCACAGAATAGCATTTTAAAATGTTTGTAATGTTCCAAGGAAATAAAACGTAGTAGTTCAATCAAAATAGACGTCAAAACTTTTTTAACGTAAGAGTAATTTAGATTTTCGCCACTTGGCGTTAACGCTAACAGCGTCACTTTTTCTTCTAATTGATCGCGCCACCAGACTTGTAATGGTAAAAAGTACTTGAAATAAATTTTTCGATGTATTTTGAATTTAATATTTTAATTTAGTCCATTGCTACGCTACAGCAATAGGCGCAGGCATATTGACAGCATTCGACCTGGTTCAGATGTGAAAACCGAAATGGCAGTACAATGCACACCAACAATTTTCAGAAACAAAAAACGCTACAATTAGCTATCATTACTTGGCTTTAAATTAGTGTTATTTTTGATCTGTGAACCGAAATGTGCGCTGCATGAAATAATATACCGTCTGCAGTGTATAAGCTTAATGTTCTATCGCTTTCTTGATGGGGAGGCCTAAATTCAAAAAATTTTGAGAAAGACCTCTTCACAAAAAAGTATTAAATCGTGTGCCCAGACTGGAAAAATATGGGCATGTCGTTCTCATGCGTTCCCACCCAGAGGTGGTCAAAGTAGCCAAAAATCTACTTGAGTAAAAGCAATACACTCCAAAAAATACTCAAAGAAAAGTTAGAAGTAACAGAAAACAAATTTACTTAAATAGAAGTAAAAGTAGTTTAATGTTTTAGCAGTTTTTTCATGTATTAATTTTAAATGATACAGTTCTGTACAGACACCTATTTAGGGGAAAGGGCATTAGAGTAGACACAAGCAAGGTTTGGTTGGGACCAAAAGTATATTTATTTCGCTGTGTGTTCCTTAATTAATCTCTTTTTTGCATATGGTCATTTTGTTGCAGACATTTGCCTCTTTTTCAAGAATCATCTTCTATTGAGTGGCACTACGTATTGCTGCCATTTTACTTGAAAATGACTTCTTACCTTAAGTGAAACTGCCAATAAAATATATAAACTTTTGCAATATTCAAGATTTAAAATAGAGCCAGAGAGTTAACTAGCTAAAAATGTGGAAAATGGAGAGAGCACAAAATTTTTTATACTAGACCGAATGTTTTTAGATAAATTTTTTTTATCGTTTTTAATGACTCCACAGAATTTTGGATAGAATCAGCAGTATAAAGCAATTTTGTAGGTATTTGTAGAGGTCAAGCTTACGCAGGGATGTTGAGAGCTTTAGCCTGGTCAAGTGCCAACGTTTATTGATATCAGAACCAGTGACAGAAGATGAATGTTGTTTAAAAACTTGCGCTATTTCAGCGGACTGGCACACGGGTACATCAGCATAATAGCAACTTTGTCAACCTAATGATAATTAACTTTAAACTTTATTTTAAACGATTGCATTAGTCATAAAGCACAAAATAGCAAAAAGGTTTTTGTACTAGTATTAACGAAATCGTTAAGCTGCGTTATAAGAATGGGCTGATGCAGCAAAGTAATACTTGTAGCTTAATTTATCACGTGCCTTTAAAACAATAATTCTCTACTTTTATAGACTTGTAGACCATTTTCGAACTAAACAGAGATACGTGGCTCAGTTATATTACGTTTTCCCTAATTTCATTTCGTGGTGTTTGCTTCATTAGTTAAAATCAAAGTAAAGGCAGTGGACCCTTTGGCATGTATGCTATGGCCCACTAATGGACCAGGGTCCACAAATTGGGAAGCTGATTTAAAACTAAATAAAATCAATTATATCATGCAGCATTTGCTATGGTAATCTAATTTATCAATAAAAACCCTTCTTCTTTGAAACACTTTGTCTGTAGTTATAAAGCAAAGTTATGTTTGTGCGCAAGTACGAGCGAGCGTATGCTTTAACTCCTTCCAAACTATTGGACGTATGAGCGTCAAATTTGGTGCGATTCATCACCATCCCGTGGTGAGTGTCATAAAGGAGTTTATCACCTCATCGTTAGGTCATATTTAAAGATAATTGTTTTGAAATTTGAATTTCTTGACAGGAGAAAATTGTTTTTGCTCAAACGAAAGCCAGTACCCAACTAACAAAACATTAGAAGCTAGTAGACATATAGCCTACTAAAGTAATACATAAAATGTCTCAAGTTCTTACTTGCAATGCTAAACCAACTTATATTCGGATTAGTATTTAAAAATAAATATTCAAGGTAGAGAAAGATATAAAAGTAAAACTGATCACAGACTTGGATTCGAACCATAAAACTGTTTGTAACGTAATGAGGACAACATTAGCAAATGGCAATCACATTTTGATTAGCTGATAGTCAACTGGTTAAAAGACATTTTAGCTAAGCAAGTAAGTAACTAACAAACTAACATTGCCGCAGCCTACAGGCATATTGGCACTGCAGTCTACAGCAACAATCTATATCCAGTTAGGCTTTTGTACCTGGTAAGAAGTGATTACTGTAAACTTGCAAAAAAGAGAACTAGGCCCACTCTTATGGCAATAGAAGAGGCTAGCGATGTCTTAGCAAACTGCAGAGAGTGACACTCTTTCGACCTATCAGTTCTCTTCAGTGCAGTTGGTGACCGACAACATGCTAGAGGCTCATTTACGAGTGATACGGCTTCGCAGAGTACGGACAGACCATCCGCTACATGGGATCTACTCTAGGTCGCACAAGTGTAACGGTCTAAGCTATGTTACAACCGGCTAGGCTATGCCTGCCTCTAGGTTCTTGTCGGTCTCCAACTGCACTGAAGAGACCTGTTGGTCAAAACGGAGTCACTGTCTGTAGTTTGCTAGGCCCACTTTATTTCACTTCATTTTTTAAATGCTTGAAAGCTGTTTGGCTTGTCTTTAGAATAATTTTCAAGCTGCTTTTTTCTATGCTTGATGATTTTAGGCGATCTAAAAATTTAATTGTTCCTTTGCCTGCTTTGTTAGCAAATCCAATGACGACACGCACAAAAAGTGACCATTATAGATTAACCATTAAGTTTACAGTTATAAGCCCTTTATAAATTAATGGGGTTTAGGCTGATTCTTTGTTGGTTTGGCAAACGCTTAGTCACGAGAAATGTAAACTTTTTACCGAATTAAATTAAATTTTGCTAAATTTTCTTGATGTGATTTGCCACTGATAAGAAAAACGTCACACACAACCATTTCTTACGAAATTTTTTAAATTATTGTTTTACTTTGTATAACTTCACACTGCAGAAAGTAAACAAGCTTTCAATATATTTTCACAACGATTAGTGCTGACAATTTATGAAATCAATGCAACTGATTTATACAGTAACAAAAAGTTAATGCGTTGTTGACATAGCCAAATGTCGTTCCAAGATTAAAGTACTGCTTTATATGAGAAATTGATTAAGCCTAAAAAACAGGTTGTTGCGCAGAGCCACTATATTTCTCCAAAAGTTTTTGGCTTTGTCTTACTCATTCTGTTTGATGCTTAGGAACTGGACTTGCTCACAATTGAAACAAGAAACGATTGCAAAAGGTTTAATTTGTTGATTTTATGAAGTGGAAGGAAGTGTAATTTCAAGGGTGTGGGTAGGAGTGGCGCCAAAGTAATTGGTATACAGTTGAATCCGGTTAATTGCATAGTCAACTTGCCAAACTATTTTATGCGATTAAGCAGATTATGCGTTTATCCGAAATTAGTATAAACAAAGAAATACGTTTGGCATGTACAACTCTTATGCAATAAAACATATTATGCAATTATCTGATATGCAGTTAACCGGATTCGTCAGTATGTACGAGGTGCATTCAATAAGTTTGCAGACTTTTTTGGTATGGACACTTTTGTTAACCGTACACACAAAAAACTCTAGTCCCCTTCAAAGTATTCTCCTCCAACATCAATGCACTTGTTGTACCGTTCCAACAACTTCTGGAAAGCCCCCTGAAAGTCTTCTTGTGTGAGCGTGTTTAGGACCCTCGTCACAGCCTCTTTCATGTCCTCAATTGTGGAATAACGATTGCCTCTGAGGTTTTCCTTGAGCTTTGGGAATAGCCAAAAGTCGCAGAGAGCAAGGTCCGGGCTGTAGGGAGAATGGGGAACCGTCTTGATGCCCATCTGGGTCAAATAGTCTGTGACGAGGATGGAGTTGTGGACTGGGGCATTGTCCTGATGGAAATGCCACTGACCTGATTCGAAGAGTTCTGGCCTCTTCCGACGGAATCTTTTCCTGAACTCCCTTAAAACTTCAATATAGTACTCCTTGTTGACTGTGATTCCAGTGGGAACCCAGTGAATGTAGATTATGCCCATGCTGTCAAAAAAAGGGATCATCATGAGTTTTTGGGTGGACTTGCTCTGTCTGGCCTTCTTGGGTCTGGGAGATCCAGCATGCTTCCACTAGGAACTCTGTCTCTTGGTCTCTGGGTCATAACAATAGATCCAGCTTTCATCGCAGGTTACCAGGGCATCAAGAACTTGGGGATCTGAATTAATGAGCTCGACCATCTCCTTGCTGTCATTGCAACGTCTTTCTCTCTGATCTTCCCGGAGCACTTTTGGGACGAACTTCGCGCAAATCTTCCGCATCTTCAGTTCCTCACGAATGATTATGTGTACAGCTCCCACACTGACATTAAACTGTGCGCTTAGTGTCTCTATAGAAACACGACGGTCCCTATTCATGAAATCGTTTATTTGGCCAATCATCTCTGATGTTCTGACTTCCCTACTCCTCCCACATCTATCATCACCCCTCACGGACTCCCTGCCTTCCTTGAATCTCTTGTGCCACTGAAAAACTGATCATCGATTCATGCAAGATGGTCCATAAGCAGTCTGAAGCATACCATACGTTTCCGTGGCAGTTTTTCCAAGTTTAAAACAGAACTTGATCGCATATCGTTCTTCTAATGTGTCCTCACGTCCAGATTGCATTTTTGAAATTCACCAGCTGTGACAATCAGGATTTAGTAAGGTGTACTCTAATTCCTACTGTAGCTATAAATTTGCACCTAAACAAGAAAAAATTGGTCAATCATCTCATAAGGAATATAATAACAACATATTGAAATATCTCGAGTTTACGGCAATTATAAATGCCTGTACAAAAAAAGTCTGGAAACTTATTGAATGCACCTCGTATTTTAGGAATAACCTATTAAATATTAGGACCACTATTTATGACTTTTGCTTGATCGCATGCCTATTTGTACTCTCTAAGGCCTCTGGCATAAGTGATGCACTTGCTGTTAAGTTATTACAAAAGCAGCGCCGCCAGCAGTGTTGCCGAGGTTAAGAATATCAAATAAGTCGGCTGCGTTGGCTTCACACAATTGCAAGGAAATTGCTTCAACATTCAGATGATATGTAGCGTGATACTAACATTTGGTTGCAAAAAATAAAACAGGACCAAGTATACGGACTCGTTATACACTTTTTATAATTAAACAGTAAATTGAAGAATTTTTGGGCTATTTTCCAAAACTTAATAGCTAATGCAAACAGTCGTGATGTAAAGTTTGCCTACATGATTCTGTTAAGCTAGAAGCAAGTTGCTTTATGCAATTACTTGTAGGTAAGCTGTTGCCTTTTAGGTTTCCAGTTACGGTTCCAAGTGAATAATGAGACGTAAACATTAGATAGTTACTTTTATGAGAAATGTAGATTTGACTAGAATTCAAAATCGTGTCTTTATCGATAGCATTAAACTGTCACATGTTCAGGTTGATATGTCTTGTTTTGGTTCCTTGATTAGCTTGACATGAATTGATCTTTGTTTAGTGCTAACGATTACTAATTTTAGTAACAAATTAACCTCTGCGCATTCTGCAATACAAAAAAGGTATGCGTTGTGGTAAAAAATACGCTGAGTGGATTAAGCAGAAATTCGGCCGAAAGATTAAGTTCTGTAAAATTTGTATTTAGGTAGATCATAATTTAGTTCGTAATTTGTTTATAATACGTTACCAATGCTTTGTAAGAAGATATTTAATGCAGTTCAGCTGCCTTAATGAAATCACAATTCTTAATGCATAAGGTATTGCAATACTGATGTTGCAACTACTTGTGATTGTAGTTGCAACTTATTTTTATTGATTAACTTGGTGGTTACCAAATTTTCTTTTTTTGGCGCCTTTTGAAAATATATGAATACTTGCATCTTATTGTCAAATCCAAAGATTTGGCCAATTTAAAGTTAAAGTTGTTTTCATGAAGATAACTGTTGGAAACTATAGTTTTTTCCTCACTCATATCTCAGTCGTTTTTTTGGTACTAAATTTGCTTCTTTGGAAGTTTAAGATCTTGTTTTTGGAGATCAACCTTTTCAAATCGTTTGTTTTACCCAAACTTACGGCTCAAGATGTTTTTTGATGCTGAATTTGCCTGTTTTTAACATTAAAGGCTATTTTTAAGTAATCAACTAAATACATTTAGTTTAGTTTACTTCACGGCACCCACTTTGTGAACCATTGAATTAACCTCCCATAAGTATATACAAGCTATCAATATTTTATTTGATGTTGTTATCCTGACATCTTTGGAAGTTAACAGTAATTTAGGTTTAGTGATTAGCCACATATGATTGAACAAGGCGTGCTAACGTTATCAATTTTTTTGAAGTAAGAACACAATGATTCGACAAATCTGACATGAATTTCAACAACATTATCTAAATTTGACGTGAAGTTTTGGTATTAACCTTTTAAAACATTTCTGTGAATTTGGGGGTAACTTTTACTTCTGAAATTCGCCAAGGGGTAAATGAGACAATAAAGGTTAACAACCCCTGGTCTAGCCAGTCAAGGTAAAGTCCACATTTTGCATTTGGTCCCACAAACAAGGCTTCTAAGCCAAAAAGAAGTCTGCAGTTTCAGTTTATTTTGTTGACGTCCACAATACCATATTACAAAAAAAAAGAGAGCAAAGCAATATGAATACCAACAATTTCAATATGGTCTTCAAGTCAGTTGCCTCCGTTTGCAAGCAAAATAAGAAAATCACACTCGACTAAAGAAACATAGAAAGTACACACAAAGCACAAAAACACATGCACGCGCACCTAGCACGCATACACACACACACACACGCACACACACACACACGCACACACACACACACACACACACACACACACACACACACACACACACACACACACACACCTTTGCATAATTCTAATTTAATGTCAATCGCATCTTATCACTTTATTGTAACTTTTTCGTTGAGCCTTGACGTGCTGATGACTCATACTTAGTCAGAAGATAATTTTTGAGTTTTTTTATGAATGTTATTGTGGCGATTTCAGTGAATTGGGTACTTTGCTCCACACAGCTAATTCACATATTCTCAAGCACTTCCTCACATACGAGGTGTTAGTTCTTTTTATGAAGATTTTGTTTTTTGACTGTATGTCGTTTCAAAGCAATGTTGAGATTCTGCTGAGAAAAAAATGAAATCTTATGATTTGGTTGCTTATTGGCATGGCATCTAATATATGGAGCGTCATTCGGTCTGTGGGTCTGTCTGTTTTAACTCCTCTAAAACTACTGGAGGTACAAGCATCAAACTTTCCACTATTGATCACCACGATTCACAAGAGTGTTATAAGGAGGTTTGTGATGTCATGATGACGTCATAATTAAAATATTGTTTTTATTTTGCATTACTTGACAAAAGACAACCACTTTTTTCTCAAACGAAAACCAGCTTCCGACTTACCACATTACAAAAACTTTTATTTCTTTCGGGTCTAAAATAACGTCACAACGTGCTTTTGTTTTTTCTCAAAAAGTCCTCATTGCACAAATGATATTAAACGTTTCTTCAGAAGATATTAATAAGATGCTTTTGATAAAAACATTTTTTGCAAAATTTATTGCTTATTTGACAATGCTTCAAGCAATTCTTTTTTAAGCACTTTAAGCCCTATACGCATTTTTCTCCTCCATTTCGCTTGCACCCATAAAACTGGCTCAATGATGTCACATAATGTATCTCCCAGATTTAACACAAACCTTAAGATGTTTTCAAAAATTGCAACCTTTTTACAAAATTAGTTTATTAAAAAACTGATTTGTAATCTCATTTCTCAACTGATTTTTAAACTTTTTTCAACAAATTAAAGATTATTTCAAGGCAATTTCGATAGTGTATAATATGTACAATTAATATTTGTTTTTGGTTTTAAGGAACCAAACGAAAATCCAAAATAATGCTTTATTAAACATAATCAAATTAACATAACAATAATTAACATAAACAATCCACCGAAGCTTTTCGTCCCCTCACGGGGACTTCATCAGGGCTAAACAAAAGAAAAGAATAAAAGTTTGTTTTCTTTTCTTTTGTTTAGCCCTGATGAAGTCCCCGTGAGGGGACGAAAAGCTTCGGTGGATTGTTTATGTTAATTATTGTTATGTTAATTTGATTATGTTTAATAAAGCATTATTTTGGATTTTCGTTTGGTTCCTTAAAACCTGGAAGAAAAGTTCCCCCCTATCGGAAATTTATATTTGTTTTTATAGTCAAAAAAATAAACTGTAAGATCTGTGGTGTGACTATTTACGCCTCCCAAAAAGTGGTAAGCTCAGTAAGAAGAGGCAACTGTAATGCAATAACGTTACAGTAAGGTACTAACAATTACTGCCTTTGAAAGCTTATGAAATTTGCTTTTCAGCAATATGTGACTCCAATTACTTAAGGCTAAAGATTAGTTTATAATGGGTGATCAAAAATTGGTTGCCATATATTACGCTTCATTTTTAGTTGATTAATTATCCAACTTGACCTAACAAACTTGCAATTGTTAAAGCAAAGTTAGTTCTTTGGTACATTTTGACTACTGTTTTTCGCAAGCATGGTTCTTTTGCATTTTCTGTCGACGTTTTCAAAAATATTTACCAAAAACTGAAGTCTCCAAATGTTTATGAAATTTAGTGTACTGGTTAAAAACACTCAAATTTTGGTACCTACTTTTCACAAAATTGCAATTTCTAAAAAAATTAAGTCCTTTAGTACATCTTGGCTCTTCTTTCTTGATAACATGGATCTTTAGCATTATCCATCAAAATATTCGAAAAGATTTATTGAAAAATAAAGTCTACAAATTTTAATTTGTAAAGCAAAACACTTGGTAATCACCCAAGGAAAAGACAAGGAGTTATAAATGATCCTTTCTTATCTTTTGCAACAAAATATAAGTGTCGAGCTGCATATGAGCTAAATATTGAAGCAGTTTTCTTGGCAATTGGGTGAGGCTGCCAGCCAGCTGATTTGATATTCTTAATCTCGACATTATTATTGGGGGCCCCTGCTATTGCTATAACTTAACTGTGAGTGCTTTATTTCGGGTTATGTTTCTATGTGCATGGCGGCGTTTATGCCAGGGCCAAGCAACATGGCCGTTAGTTCAGAGATGTTAGTTCATATTAATTCGCCTAAATAACGAAATTTGCAAGTAACAATCTTAATAATTAATGGCTTAAAACGCACTGTGAGGTCATAATGTTAAATGACTTCACAAAGGTTGCCACTAATTAGTAAAAACACCAGCAGGCAGCAAAATTATCCACTATCATTTTGATAGCAAACATAAATGTTAAAGCTCATTTGTGATATTTGTAATTGCAAGGATATCGGTACAAAACGCTAATCGTTATTTAAAAGTAGGGAGGTTTGGATTAGGGGAAAAGTTAAATGTAATAAAATCCCAAGTTTAAGAAAACATTAAAATTAAACCATAAAAGGATCAACTTGTGACACTGAATTAAGAGGGAATGCTTTTGATTGAAAAGAGCTTGATAGGCGTTTATTGCAATAGGTTATATGACTTAAGCGTCATAGGGTAAAGGCATGGCCCATTTTCATGCTATGGCCGAATTAAAGCAAACAGCGCAGGCAAAGATGTTAATGTCACAAATATAAATACAAAAGCGGGGCCACCAAATTGTCAAATAGGCCTACCACTGAATAGTTTATTTCTTTAATTGTCAAAATGACCAACATTTGGGAAACACCAACAATTTTGACTTTTTACCCCCTTTCTTACACTTTTAAAAATTACAAATGGTGGTTTATGACATCATGTTTTTCTTTGTGAATACTTCCAGCCTTGATTAATAGAACAACATAATCACCATTACATGTACAGAAACTATGGCTTATATTTACTAAAACATTTCTTTGTTGCTCTCACAAATGTTTGTACGGTTAAACTGGCGCAGCTGCATTCATTGATACGTTTTAAATGGGCGCGAGTGATGGTATGCCCTGCCGGGGTAAAATCGATCAAAACTTAGGAGAAACATTTTTCTATATTGCTTGATAATAGCTTTATAGAGCTATCAGGATCAAACCTGAAAATCTGGAGAAAAGCAAGGACTCATTTAACTTTTATGACCATACCTAAGCGAGGAAAAACAAATATGAATCATAATGCGTAGCCAGGAGAGACTTGAGAAAGTTTGAGGGGAAATCACAATTAACGACGCCACTGTGTTAAATCGCACAACATGGAAGGTATTATTGGTATTTTGCTTTATAATAGCTTTATAGAGATACCGGGTTCAAACCAAACATTTGGGTAAAAGCAAGAACTCTTTTCACTCCCCAAAGTACTTCAAGCAGGGAGAAAAAAACATGCTGCATAATGCGTAGCCAGTGAGGACTTGAGAAAGTTTAAGGAGAAATTAAAAGAAAATAACGTCACTGTGTGAAATCGCACCACACAAAAGACATTTTTGCTATTTTGCTTTAGAATAGCTTAATATCAGAAATATATTTCCTACTTCCAAACCACGGGAAACGCATGGCTCCCTTAGGTTCGTGTCAGCAATGAACAGAGCACATAGACCTAAGGCATAGCCGCGATCTTGAAATGAGATATTCTATTAGGAAAAGGAGCATAAAAAATAATGAAAATTAATGTGCAGAAAACACATAAACTTTTGGTAACTGGTCACACAAGAGCCTGACAGATAAATCCGGCTTGGCCGGCTGAACCGATATTCTCAATCCCAATGTTACTGACGGGGACTCTGCGGGTAGCGCCCTCGTATCTATACTATAAAGCAAGGATGTTTTTCTTTTGCTGATACGCTGCATGATAAGGTATTGTATAAAACTATAATTATAACAATTTGTAGAACTGAACTTAGTGAGAACATTTGTTTGAAAATAACTCGACCTGATGTGCCTGTACTAAAATATGGAGAATAATTTTGGGAAGCCAGTGCCGCATTTGTCGCTATGCCGGAAACAAGACAAATAGTGCCGCCAAAAGAACTTAATACCACAAATATAGATAGGAAAGGGGCAGCACCACATTGCAAAATAGGCTTACCATTAAATAGTGTATTTCTGTAATTGTAAAAGCGACTACCATTTTGCCGCTACAGTCAGTTTTGATTGTGATTCAGTCACTTCTTCCTCGCAAGTATTAGTATTAACGATAATTTGTGGAAAGATTCTTTGTGAGCATTGTCAGTCATGATTAAAGAATATGATGATCACAATTTCATGTACAAGAATTGTGAAAGTGCATAAAACTCATTAACTTTTCTCTACTGCTCACACAAGTGTCCGATGGATGAAACCGGCACAGCCGTTTGAACTGAAATACTAAACCCTGACATTACTGATGGAGGGCCTCTGCCGGGCGACGCCGGCAAAGGCGGTTAGTAGAGTACAAAGCAAAGCTTTTTTTGCAGGTGTGCTACCTGTTTAATCATGTATATCTGAATTACAAAGAATTGTACTACAGTCCCAAATTTAAGAAAAAATGAAAATAAAGCCATAAAACAATTTGTAAAACTAAATTTAGAGAGAGTATTTTGTTTGAAAACAACTCGGCCTGGTGGGCTCCTAGAATGTAGTAAATGACATTGAGCGAAGGCATAGCCGATTTTGTCGCTATGCCAGAGACAATGCAAATAGCGCAGTCAAAGAACTTAATACCACAAACATAAATACAAAATGGCCCGCACCAAATCGAAAAATAGGCTTACTACTAAATAGTTTATTTCTGTAAAAGTATTAAAGATAGTGTGTGACAATATTCTTATCTTGTGAGCATCACCAGTTTTAATGAAGAGAATAAGATAATCACTATTTCGTGTGCATGTGTTATGGAAATACATAAAAAACAAAAATTTTTATTTTTTTCACACAAGACCCCGATGGGTGAAGACTGCTTGACCGGCTAAACTGAAATACTTAAACGCGACGTAACTCATTGAGGGCTCTGTGGGCGACGCTGGCAGAGCCGGCTAGTTTGAATATAAAAATGGCCGTTTCTAAAAATTACGTCATTAAGTTTGAGAATAATTAACTCGTGAAAAAGAGGGGTTGAGTGAGCTCGATAATTTTCACCACCAATTATTCTAATGGCTCTCTTTTGAAATTTAAATAGGGGCTCAAGATTGGTAGGACATCCATTTCCCCTTGAAGAGATCCTGTAATTGACGTGAGAATGCATCAAAGAATATATTTTGAGTAGCATTTTTTTTGGTTCACGAAGTTTCTTAACCCTGACAAAGACCAAGTGCCATTACTAATTTTGCTTCATAATTTATCAATATGATTTTTTCATGAAAATTTGTTACTAATTAACTCCCCTAAATCATTGATAAATTCTTTTCACTTTAGTGTAGAATTATCTAGCATATTTGAAAATTTGGTTGAACGCTTTAATGGTTCAAAAAATCGCATGTAGTTACTTTTATGAATATTTATTGATAACTTAGTTGATTTCATTAAGTGATTGACGTTATGAAATTCTTGATTTAACATCGTTTTAAAAGAGAAACCTTTGTACTGGCAATAAACAAACGTGTA
Source organism: Trididemnum clinides (assembly GCA_963675345.1). Classification (NCBI taxonomy): domain Eukaryota; kingdom Metazoa; phylum Chordata; class Ascidiacea; order Aplousobranchia; family Didemnidae; genus Trididemnum; species Trididemnum clinides. The sequence continues at coordinate 5,999,912 of OY776303.1, read as the reverse complement.
TTACCAGCAATAGAATTACACAAATTTGTACACTTAAGTAAAACATTAACATATAGAAGAAAGAAAAGGGGTCCCAGAGTTGATCCTTGGGTAGCTCTACATGAAGCATTTTTTAGATTTGAGAGTGGTCCATTTAGTAGCGTGACTTGCTTTCTATTGCTAAAAAAGCTTTCAAGGAGTTTAAAAGAAAGGCCACGATTTACATAATTAGGCATTTTAATTAAGAAAATGGAGTGGTTAACTGGGTTGAAAGTTTTAACAAGGTCAAGCAATACGCAGCAAACATTTTTTTTTTATCAAAGCTGTCAATAATTTCAGCATGTAATCAACCGGCATGATGGTGTAGGGCTTGAGTTCTCCTCTTCACAGTAGACCTGGGGTTCATTTCCCAAGTCGAGTCATATCAAAAGATCTTAAAAACAGTATTCATAGCTTTCCTGCTTGGCCCTCAGCAATATAGGAACTGTGTGAAGAACAAGCCGGCAAGCTTGCATGTGTCCATGGGCAAGGACACTTAACGGGATGCCTCCATTTTTATGTGGCAGACAGATGGCAAAGAGCTTGGAGAGGAGATGGACACCACAAAACTATCTTAAGCTTCCTGCAAGGATATGACAAGAAGGAAGAGCTGCTTGTGCTTTTATATCCCCCCGACGACTCACCAGTCATGGGTTGAATTCACTTGACTTGAAATCAGCTAGAATTTGGGATGTAAAATAATTTTTTCTGCATCTATATTGATTTGAAGTAAAGAGATGTGCTTATCAGCAAACTACACATGAGTGAATAAATATACTGTTCAAAAATTTTACTGATTGAAGGTAGTATGGAAATAGATTGGTAATTTGAGCATAAAGTTTTAGAGATTTCTTTTTAAATTGGAGCAACTTCAAAAACGTCTGGAAAAATGCATGCAAGAATACAACTGCTGAACAGTTAAAATAGCAGTTGTGATAAAAGATGTCATTTTACAAAATTTAATCAAAATACACTTTTTTGGAGTACTTTTACGTGAATTTAAACTTTGCGGCTCTCGAATTATTTTATCGGAAGTGATAGATTTAAAGTATAATAAATGTTGAAATCGTTTTACAGTAATGGATGATTTAGCATTTATATATGGAATTTTAGCAGCCATATCTGAGCCAATATAAATGAAGTAATCTTTGAAAGCACTACTAATGGAGAAAGGAGTGTAATGAGTAATATTCTGAATATCTGTTATTTGTTTTGGGATCAGATTATTTTGTTCACATTTAAATTGTTAATATTTAAGATTTTTACATCGTTATGCTTGTGCTTATCTATTAAGTTGTTGTAATATAATTTTTTAGAATGGTCAATATAATGTGTAAGTTTCTGCGATAACTTTTATAGCTTAGGCCTAATTGAGACAAATGGATATTAGATGATTAAATATATAAACAATCTTTCGAATAATTCGTTTTTAGGGCTTATTGACATAAAAATACTTTTTATTATTTGTGTTTTTTGTTGTAGTTTTTGTTCTTTTTTTGCTGCATAGCGCGATGGATCACGTTTGCTAATACCAGTTTAAAGATGCTAATGACGTTGCTAAAAACATAATCTTCAGTGTAAATAAATATTTTTTATTAATGTAATATAGTTTTCATAAGCAGTGGCATGCGTAGAAAGTTTCCGAGGGGGGCAAAAGTTTCATCACAATCGTGTGACGTCACAAATAAACTTTATGGGGAGTGCCGAAGGCATAGAAAATCGAAATCCAGAACGAACCCCGAATACTCGCGAAAAACCAGCTTTGCTATACATTTTTTCATTTTTAGGGTCTGAGGGGGGCATGGCACAGTGGCCTCCTCCCTCGGTACGCTAGTGTTCATAAGCAATGCTTAAACACGCTACAAATGTTTCTGCGTTAAAGTTTGTGATATCACGAAAAACTTGACTTTAATTGTTGTTGCTCGTTTCGGAAGAATTGCCTTCAAAGTATATTGGGGAATGATCAGAGACATCATATACCGGTTTTTGAAATTGAACAGTGTGTTTTGTTAGGTGCATTACTAGTATGCATATGATCAAGAATAGAGCAAAACGAAAAAGTGATTCTGGTTGGATATTGTGCAAGAGATAGGCAATCATGGCTGTGAAGTGTATTGAAAAAATTTTTTATTTAAAAATTAATTTATTGTAAAAAGTCTATGTATATGTCGCCACAAATAATATAAAACATTATTTTGTTCATATTAGGTTTGCTGATATTCTCAGTCAATTTTTTTTTGAAAATCAGTGGTATCAGTTTTGGAGTGTTCGTACACAACACCAATCATGTAAAATTAAAGGATCTTCTAGGCAAAGAATTAATGGATATAGCAGCTTGCTTTTAGCTTTGTAGCTTACCAGCATTATGTTGGCAAATTTTACATCAGTATTGCTCCAAAACTATTTTTGCACTACAAAAGCGCTTTGCCTCAAATATAAACAAGGTTTTACATATAGCACATTTCCTCTATATTTTTTTATTTAAAAACAGCTGCTGTTTTCCCGAATTGCCTCATTAGCCTACCAGCATCAACATATTTTGTTTTGACTGGCACATAGCATTAGGCGCTTTTCAAAAAAAATTCATCATCTTTTTACAACAATATTATCTTTTTACATGAAATATAAAACTCAACCAGGGTGCTGTTGGACATTCTATTTGCTAGTGCTCTGAGGTAATGAGTTTTTGTTGTGTCAGCGAATCTGTTTTAAAGTGGCACCGGATTCGAAGTCTTTTAACAAGAATACGCTTCACTTTCGCAAATAATGTTAGCCTTTTGTAGCTAATATCTTTCAATAACCTTAATCAAAACCTACAATTCAACTTTTTCAGTTGCGCAAAATGTTGTTTGTATCGGCAGGCTTCTTACATTCTTAGTTTACTACCCCTTTACAAGGTGTAGCTGCAGAGCAGCTACAAGCGACACAACTTGGAGCGAATTTTTTCTTGCCTTCCAAACTTGGTAATGTCAAGACGATGGTAGGCCTACACTAGCAATATGTCTACGGTGCTAATTTTTTTTTCCAGAGCGACACAAATTCTACTGTAGCACTTGATGCACAGGTAACTTCCTTTCATGCCAGTCGTAGCATAAAACCTGGAATATTAATGTGATTAATAAACTGACTGCAAATCAAATTTGATGATATGACTGCAAACCGTGTTATACCAAATATTTTATCATAAAATTTTATCGTAGAACTGTAAAGTTCGTTGTTACATGAAAGTAGCAACGTCATAAGAAATTTTGTTTGGGCATTGATTGTGTTTCAAAGCATTAAGGAGATTGTCTTACTAAATATAAGGAAAATTGACCGAATGTTTGTTTAGAATATTGCGATAAATCAATTCTTAAACACCCAAATCTGGGAATATCTGTAACCTTTCCTCAAACACAAGCTGGATACTCTAACACATCGATTGATACATGCTCGGCTGAGACTGCTAACGGTGAGTGGGGGAATGTACATTGCAATAGGAATGAGCAGTAGAGTCATGTAAGCGGCCGGTCCATTCTAAAAGACGAGTTTCAAATCGAGAAGTTAAATTTTGACGAATTCCAAATTTAATCAACTCTCTCTTTTCCTTTTGCATTTACGAGCTGCTCACTTTTTTTGTCGTTGGTCAAAACAGAACTTTATAAGCCAATAGTTGGATTGCAAGCAAAGGTAAAGAAGGTAGTTTCTAACAAAGTTGTAAAATTTGATACAAGTGAAAGGTACAATAAACTCAAAAACGTGTTTTTGTGGGCAACATCCATTAAAGGTTCTTGCTTTTAGCCCAGTTTTCAGTTTAGATTATTTATTTTTTATCGTGTTATTTTAGCAGTAGGCTAACCATTCTTCTCTCGGATATCAAGCAAATAAAAATAAAATTTTACTTGTTTCAACTTGGCTCTTGTAGGGTTGTGCCTTTTTGGCATCCCGTTAAGTGTCTTGCCCAAGGCACAACAAGCAAGCTTGCGTGCTTATTTTCCATATAATTCTTTCTGTGGTGAGCGGCAAGCACGGATGCTACCAATATTGTTTTTTAAGGCCTTTTGGTATAACTCAACTTGGGAATGAACCCCAGGTATAGCGAATGCGAAGCGGACGCTCTAACCTCTACGCAATCGCGCCGGTTGCGGCGCAATGGCGTAAAAAACAGTATGGAGTACGTAAAAGGTTGGAGTAATCGTACAAGAAAAAGGATGGCGTAGTCGTACAAGAAAAAGGATGGCGTAATTGCAAAAGGAAATAAATGGCGTAAAGGGATAGAGCTCAGCACAAAAGGAATAGTGTGGAGAACAAGCCGGCAAGCTTGCTTGTTGTGTCCTCGGGCAAGATATTAACGAGATGCTTCCATCTTAGTGTGGTAGGTGGCGGGGTCAAGTACTATACCCGTCGTGGTGCCCAGTCTAATTAAAGACTTATAAAAAGGGCTGACGAGAAACTGATAATCTGAGATGTTTCTACAAGAAATGAAAGATATTGCCCACACGAGGAAGAACACATTAGTATGAACATGTCACTGAGCTCCTGTAATCAATAGATTTGTTCTCATCATGGTTTTCTAAAAATAATACAAAATAGCTTTGTATTGATTGAAAGTTTCAAGCTCCAGGCCTGTAGCAGCTGTCACCATGTTGATCCAAAAGCTCCAACAGTGTGTGAGTGAACACTAAATGAGGCAGCATTTGTTGCGTTGACTTTGAAAATAAACTGCAAAATGTAAAAAAAACTGTGAGAAAAAATTACTAAAAATCTTGGTACACTTTTTTTAATCCATTGAAATGAATTTGTCTACAAACTTTTACAAGTCGTCGTCATATGCTATAGATAATAGTGCTTGATGTGGTTGTTTTAGGTGGGGCTTTTTATGCGACCAGAATGTGTGGTATTGACGCGGAGTGGTCAGAACCAAGGTGGCTGTCTTCGTGTGAAACCACTTTGGAGGTAATGTGGTTGAACCTAATGTTAATTAATAAATAGTTGTTGTTAATTGAAATATAGTATAGTAGCACATCTGAATAGTAGCACATCTGAAGACTTAATGCACAAGGTTGGCTTGAAGTTAGAGGGCAATACCAAAAATGGAATTTTTTAATGTAAATTAAGTATTTATTCACTTTATATATGTTCACAGTAATGTAATGAATAATAAATGATACTTTTATTTACAAATACTCAAATTGTCCACCATTTATCTCGATGCACTTCAAAACTCTGTTCTCCATCGATGAACACACTTTGTGACAAAGCTCTGGAGTAATGGAATAAAAAGCGTTGGTTATTCTTTCTTTCAATTCCTCTAAAGAACGTGGTTTAATACTGTGCGCAGGTTCCTTAATAACTCCCCAGAGGAAGAAGTCAGGCGGAGTAAGATCGGGAGATCTTGGGGGCCACTCAAGTACTCCCCTTCGGTCTATCCAATGATTACCAAAAGTGTCATCAGTCTACCACTTACGAGCCACGTTTCTATAATGCGCTGGGGCACATTATAAGCTGCGCGCGCGGACGGGAACATATCCATAGATATTAAAAATGACACATTCGCAGATGTAAAAAAGCTAAATTTAATAAAAACAATAAATACAAACCAGCTAGACATAAACACTATTAATCCCAGCGCTTGTTAGATTTGTAGGTGATTGATTTGTGTGTCACTGCCCCCTAACTTCTGCCCCACCCTGTATAGCATATAAAAATGTGGTACAGTAGGAAACTTTTTTGACATTTGCGAAAATGCCGTCCCCTTTTTCATAAACTCGTTTTGACTGATCTTGTTTCTGAATGCAGATGTGTGGTTTGAAATTTAATCTTTGTTTAAATTGTAATTTTATTCCAACCTATCCCGCCATTCATCTAAATACGAACAAATAGGCAGTAAATTCCATTAATACGAAGAATTTTTGTAAGTTTTTTAAATGCTATTTTTAGTAGAGATATAAAACGTTTATGGGATTATTAATTATTGATGCAGCAATGTTTCCATGTATTCAAAAACAGCTCTGTTTTGTAATTTACGATTTTTTTGTTGTGTTAACATATACATGTATATCAACTTTGATACCGAGTCATTATTATCAATACCTTAAATCAAGCGGACACAAATTAAACGTAAAAGAAATGTACTGGGTACTAGACCCAAAGTTAACTGTCTAAAACAGGGTTTCTCATACGGGACCCTCAACTTTTCTTGAGGGCCACGGAGCGACTTTTCGGGGGCCACGGGTTAAGGTCTTCACCTGTATTGCAAAACCCAAGTGTCACGATATTACGTTTTCGCCAGTTAAACTTAAATTTGTAGTTTGTATTATTACGTCGTAGACCTCCCTGAGCTAAACTTCGCAATATAAGCTTTATTAAACTAAAAATAAGGCATATGTCTGTGAAACATAAATTAACAAATCTTTACTTAACAAGCTACTTAACAAAACAAGTCTATAGAAACTAGATAACAAATCTCTACAAGTCTCAACAGCAACGCAGTTGCTGCAATTGCACGCGCAGAATGCAAAAGGTCATCGCTGAAGGCAAACTGCGCTTTTCAACGCGATAGCACTTTACTCCCTTGTGACGTTCTGTGACGCATTTTTCTGGAACTTTGTTGAATTATTCGGTACATTGTAGCTTTGTTTTTAATCTGTCGCATTACATAACTTAAATATTTAAGTCTTTATGAATAGTAATGGAATCTTGTGATAGCAAGCTGCAGATTGTGGCGTAATCTTGTTTACAACTTTAAATTGTCTGAATTTGCTAACTCCCTTTGTTACGTGATAGTGCGAGTGCATCTGGTATTTTCAATTTTGCTGTTGTTGTTGTTGATTACCCCACCTCTTCCGAGGCATTGGGGCATGGCGGAAGACCATGGTACTCCAGAAGCCGGGCAACTCCCCAGGGTCTGGACCAGAGGTCGTAGAGAGACAGAGAGCCGATTAAGAGTGAGTGGCGCAAAGATTCCGTAGCTGGACAGTGCAGAATGAGATGAGAGGTGTCCTGGGACGGGTGTCCGCAGGCGCTGCAGGAAGAATTCTCAATTCTGCCAATCCTAGAAACATAAGAACCTAACGGAAGGCTGTGTCCGTTGCAGCGTAGACGAGAGAGAACACAGCGAGCATGACCAGGGAGCACAAGTTTCTCGGTGGAAATTGAGGAAACCTGTGTGTCAAAGAATTTTGATGAGGCAGTGCGCCTTCAGTCCGAGAAAAGACAAGAGTGGATACGAGAGATAAGAGGAGAGAGACTACAGGGGATTGCGGAGGGCGCAAGTAGCGCTCCCCGTCTGGCCAGCTCATCAGCCACCTCGTTCCCCGGGAGAAACGAGTGTCGAGGGACCTATTGTAGCTTGATAGAACAGGAGGAGAAAGAAGACAGTTCCTGCCAGATCTGCCACATAGTTTGAGATAAAAGGAAAGATGGAGGAGAGGACAGGGTGGCGAGGACAACAAGAGTCAGATAGGAGGAGAAGAGAAGAGAAATGGCAGACTTGTTGGTGCTGCCGAGTCCAGCAAAGAGCGTGCAGAATGGTGCAGGCTTCAGCGGAAAAACTTGAACATATTGGGCCTGCTAAAAAGGAAAGAGTGGCTTCAGTGCCACAGAGAGAGCAGTTGGCAAGTTCGCCGGAGCCGCTCTTGCCAAAAGGAAAAGGAACAGAGCCGTCTGACCAGAGTGCCAGATCACGAGGGGGGAGAGAGTCAAGATGGGTTAGAGCTGCACCTAGGCGAGTGAGAGGAAGATCAGAGCGAGAGCATGAAGAGGAAAGGGTGAACTCCACTGTGATGGAAGGCAGATTTCGAGAAGGAAAGGGATAGCAAGCAAGAAGAGCCTTCCTAGAAGAGGTAGAAGGAAGTATAAGCCGGTAAGTGAACGCAAAAGCTCTCCAGGACGATCTGCGGAGTTTTGGTTTCACTCCAAGTCTGGCTAAACCTAAAATAGGAGAGGAGGTTGGAAGACGAAGAGCTCGCTCATAAACTAAATGAATAAAATGAGTCGGGAAGACTTGTAGGGGAGGTAAAGAAGCCTTGGAGAGAAGAAGTGGGATAGGGGAGGACGAGAAGCAACCGGTGATTGTGCGACTGGCCACTCGTTGGAGGCGTTCCAATTTGGTGAAATTGGTAACGCTTAAGAAAATAAACCATCCGGGTGAAGGGAAAGTGAGAAGGGACTGAATAAAGCTTTATAAAGAAGAGAGAGAGAGGGACTCCTTAGAGGGACCCCATGAGGAAGCAGAGATACAGCGTAAGGCCTTGAGACGTGGGAAGAATTTGGCCTTCAGCGAAGATACATGTTTAGAAAAGGAAGAGTGCGGTTGAAGGTGACCTCAAAAAAGTTGGAGTGGGATTGAAACGGAGGCGGGAGCCGAGTAAGAAGAGGTTGGGCTGAAGGTTAGCTTGGTAAGGATCCACTGAGAACTAATAACACCATTTGCTGACGGATTGACGACATGGCTGCTTATGTGTGCCGGAAAGTTTGCTCCGAAATCAAGCAAAGCACACTCCATGCTAGCATTCAACTGGACGAGTCTACCGATAGCGCTTTAAAAACCACTTGATCGCTTTTGCCCGATTCGAGAAAGATAGAAAGATGAAGGAAGAGTTCTTGTTTAGCAATACACTGTCAGCCACAGCTGCTGCTAATGTCAAAGCTCTTGTAAACTCTTTTTGAAGCCAACGAGCTCAGATTGCAGAACTTCAAGCACATCTGTACTGACGGTGCCCCAGCGATGATTGGCGTCAAATCAGAGTTCGTCACACAGGCGAAGAACGAATGCCCTCATGTGACGCCCTCGCACTATTTATTACACCGATACACTCTAGCATCGAAAACTCTACATTGAATGGAAGCTATGAACGTTGCGGTCAAAGTGATCAACTTCATTCGAAAGCAAAAAGTCACCGGCTTTTCCAACTTTTGGCCAAAGAAATGGGAGCGCAACTTGTGGGATTTTTGTTTTATACCAAAGTCCGTTGGCTGTCGAGAGACTAATGCTTCTATCGGTTGTATGAACTTAAAAATGAGGTTGAAATCTTTCTTCGAGAAAACAAAAACAACCTCCATGACCAGTTTCACAATGAAGAGTTTGCTGTGATGCTGGCTTATCTGGCCGATGTATTCGGCCATCTCAACGACATGAACTTATTTTTGCAAGGCCGTGATGTGACAGCAACGTTCAAGACAAGCTGGCTGGACTAATTGCTCGAATAGGAGTCTGGCAACCACGAATCAAGGTAGAGTTCACAATTTCAATTCCTTTGTTAGAAAAGCGCCTGAAAATAAATAGGATTGATTTGCCAGATAATATCAAAACTTGCATTATAGAGCATCTTGAAATTGTCTCTGCTGAGTTTTGATCGTATTTCAGCGACGACACGTTGCATGTTTCATGGTTCAGAGACCCGTTTCTACTGAAATTGACCCCGATGCCGAAGAAGCAGAGACGTTGTCAGAGTTCAAAGTTTCGAATGCAATGAAGCTGGCATTAAATAACAAAACTGACGACTCCAGTTTTTGGTTGTTTATTTATGATTTATATCCACTACTCAGTAAGAAGGATTCCGTAATTCTCGTTCAATTCGCAACTGCCTATTTTGCGAAGCTGGATTTTCTGATCTGACGTTTATAAAAACAAAATCCAAAAATCGCCTCAATGTATGCAGTTACATTCGCCTTGCTCAGTTCAAGATGAAGCCGAACATCAAAGGTCTTCTCAGGCGAATACAAAACACGATTTGCACTGACTTTGTTAATTTAAAGTAAATTGACGGTGATATGTTTAATTCTTTGACTGTAATTTTTGTTGGCTTTTATATTATTAAACGTGACGAATAAAATAACTGTTAAAACCCCGTTAAAAGCAAAATTGGGTATTTCTATAGAAGGGCAGGGAGCCACAAGTGTTGAGGATCGGTGGAAAGGAATCAATAATCATAAAAGTTTGAGAACCACGGGTCTAAAGCTTGTATAAAAAATTGCTCATCTTTTTATCTGTTTCAATCCCAGAAAAACCAGACATTTTTGTAGCATTGCTTACCAGCCGGGTCCATTGGACCCGTGTTGCATAAACTGCACTGAAATGCAGGACTTTCACCTGTTATAGTGAAATTTAAATACTGTGAAGCTGTTAATTTTGACAAAGAACCAAATGCAATCACTAACATCCAACTGATTGACAAATAAAAAGCTTAACTGGCAAATTTATCGAGTGGAAAGTATAACAATGTAACATTATCTTCGGCACTGACAGCAAACAACAGCAGAATGTTCTGTACAGACATTTTTGCGGTTTTGTTCACACAAGGTCTTTTTTGTTTTTCTTACTTGAACAGAGGTAACGTCGTTTCTTCTGTGGAGGGCTAGATGGCATATCATAGTTATTACCCAACTGACAAGCAGCGGTGCTCTAGGTTGCTGATTTTCATAACCTGCCAAATCTTTCCCTAAATGAATCAGCAAGCTCCTGCGAGTCAGCCTTGTCCTGCTTCCAAAGGCACCCTAATGAAGGGAAAAGTACACTATAAGTGCATTTAGAGCAATAACATCAACCATGTTGTAAAATATTGCAATTGGCCACCGGCGGGTCATTAGCTTAGTGCTGTAGCTACGAACCAACTGGTCCATGGTATCGACTGCACCTTTTGCACCGTTGTCGTACCTAATCACCCCTGGATTCGTTTCGATTCCTATTTTTTCTCTTTTACTCAAGTGCATCGTACTCATGAGGGTGACAACTTTTCTATTTTTGGGGACAGCACGACACAGTCATGCCTTCTGATTGGAAGCTATGGAGTGTTATCTTTGCCTCTCTTTTCTTTACTGTAACAAATCCTGGAGGAGGCTCTTTCCTATTTTTTCAAATTGTTCCAACAAGTGTACGCCTGTCCTTCAGTAACTTCCTACCAAGCTCCAGGCTGGTAAAGAAGTTGTCATATGTTATGCTTCTGCCACTCTTCTTGAAAGGTTTTGGGAAATGCATCACAACCTTACAGCCAAGGTTACTGTTTTGTAGTTTTTGTGGTTCTTTTCCTTTGTAAATGTCAATCTTCCGAACATAACTTGTAGCACTGTCGCTTACAGCCCATATTTTTATACCATATTTGCTAAGTGTATAGAGTATGTATTGGCGAAATGGACATCGACCACGAAAAACTAGAAGCTGTTCTTCCACGATCAGATAAGGGCCTGGAACAAATGTATTAAGAAGTGTGTCATTCCACATTTCAAATACCTTTCGAATCGGTTGAAATTTGTCAGGTGATCTCCTAGCGCGCTGGGCTTCATTGAACCTCATAACTCTAACTATTTCCTGGAACCGAGTACAGCTTATTATTTGGTTGAATATTGGCCTACCATCCGTCAAAAACCATAACTAGGAAATATTTCCGTGGTTGAATCGGTAAACCCTTATTAGAAGGACACCAATCAATTCTTTCAGCTCTGTGACTGTCATGTCTTTCCATCTGCATGCTAAAGTTTGCCTTCCTTCTTTGTTTGTCCACTTGCAGATTTCCTCCGGAAAATCCGTTCAAAAAAATAAAAAGGAACTGATAAAGGCAGATGAGCAAAATTTAAAAGCACACCTGGTTGGTCCCCTGTTTTCACGAACAACATTCCTGGCACTGGATATACCTTGGCTGGAGGTAACAGGTGCTATTGACCAACTTTCTTTACCATCACGTGATTTCAGAGTAGATGCATCAGCAGGAAGACCTCCGACATTTGCACCATCAAAGCTGCTGTCATAATCACTTTCTGGATCAGAAAGCATCATGTGGACTTTACCATCATCATCTGAAGAAGTGTAAGATCTATCGTTTTTTCCACTTCATTTTCATATAGCATCCCTCTTATTTCGTCATCTCTCAAAAGTGTTCTTTCCATTGCCCTATCTGAGAAAAATTTTTACAACTCAATTATATTCAGAAAATACACTGCGAAACAGCAAGTAAAAATGGTAAATTTAGAAAGTTCTGTTTAGAAGATAAGTACAATCTTTAAAACAAAGCAAAAGAAATTCGGTTCAAACGAAAGAATTTGTACACCGAGTTGACCTATTCAGATCCCAGCTGGAAAGATATACGTTGGCTGTAATCCAGATAACACAATTACAAAACATCAAGGCCAGCCACAAATAACTCCAAGTAACGGTTTCCGTCAAAACGACGTCGGCAGCAGAACTTATTGTAAACTTATTTTATACACAAGTTATAAAATAATATAAGGGTCCATTGGACCCGGCTGGCATCAGATATTACAATACGTCCTTGCTCCAAAAATGCATTGCCCACGAGATTAAGGTTAATATCAAAACAAACCTTGTTGGTAGGTAGGCAAAGTCACTAAAGCTCTGCATACCACATCACACAGGCGAAAATTTGTGCAACTTCAAAATTAGTCGTCGGGTTCAATGGACGCGTCTGGTCGTTCTAGGGTTAAAACACACATTTTTGTCTCCAATTTGGTTGATTGATATAGTTGGTAGGTCATATGCCCCAAATACCAGTTTGCATACCTCCATAATGCATTTACAGATGGGTGGGATGTTTAAAAATATAGACAAAAAAGCTGCGGTCCTTCCGAAGTTTTTAGAATCTTGCATAATGGGGGCGTGAAAACTTACAAAAGTAGTAAGCTCTAATTTCTTTTTGGCAATCAATTTTGAAAAAACAGATATAGTTGATATCCCCACAATTTGGATTTTGGTTGCGCCAAATCACTCGTGATTTAAATTGCCATTATATTTTCAAAACAGCAGAGAATTGTGTATTTGTGAAGCTTGAAAGATTTAATGATTTTACCGTGCCTTTCTACAAGTTTTGGTCTCCCTCCACCTTACCACAATATATTTTTAGATAACTCGTTAAACATGTGATTATTTTTTTAGACCATTGCCAACGACACAATTACGTCACCAATTGAGCGAGAAGAAGTGGCGACCGATTTAGTTGTATTGACGTCAAATGCGTCGTCCCTGACATCACAATCACTTCAATTATCAGCTGCTACATTGGAAGTAATTGTTGCCACCGACGAGTTAGATCAAATGGTTAGTTGATGTTATTGTGTGGTTTCAACAAGAAGATGATTAGATGACAAAATGTGAGCGAAACAACACTTAATTTCTTCTGTTAGTTTGATTATATCACTCATTTGAGATTGCTTATGCAGTGGTAATTAACAAATTGGTAATTCACAAACAAAGCATTCAAATTATGCTGACATTGTGTAGCACTCAGTTCAACAGTAACTCAAAGATCTTGCACTCAATATCATATCAGGAAACCTCAAAGATCACTCCAACATCCATTTTAAAAACGCCTTGAAATTAGTACCTTGAATAAAAAAAAAAAACAGTTTTGAGATTTTTTCCTTTTTATTTTGACATCAGGTATGACCTGTCAATTATAGCCTCTAAATGGTGTTACAACATCACATATTGAATAACATTCTAGGTGTATAAGAACACCAACAGCTGTTTTGTTCGAAGACTCATTTACTGTGCAGGAGTTTCATTCCAGTAGACGCCTGATGAGTCTTCGGGCGAAACAGCTTTTGCGTGGTTAAGACACTTAAAATACTTTTAAATTGAAAATGTACTAGTTAACTGCTATTGCTCTGACGATCACGATTTTGAGTACTCTTGCCATAACTACTGGGATCAATTGTATAATCTCTAAATATGCTTTTACTGTGACTGCAGACATCAAACTTGATCGTGGAGAGTGTGGGCAATCTGTTGAAGGCCCCTGAAGACGAATTTGCTTCAAGTGGAATATCTGGAAGGTGAGTGATGCTTCATCAAGAGTTAAAAGGCAATATTATTTTGAAAGAAGTGAATCTTGATAACTTGGCTGGCCTTAAAAACCGTCAATTAGGAAGCGTTTGAGAGGTTTCATTTATAAACAATGATTATACAAATATTTAGGTACCTGCAGCTAATAAGGCTCGCTTAATTAAAAACCATTAATCTTTAATCCACTAGAAAATTCTTGAAAATGGTCGAGTTCTCAAAATGCCGCACCAATCAAAGTAAATTTGGGACAAGTTTCAAAATGTTTCTCTACAAAATATTTTTGCCCTTACAATGAAATATGACGTCTGGGCCTTATTTATCTGCAGGTACCTTAGTAAACACAACTTGATTTTTCATAAGGCACATAAATAGCCTACTGCTTTTTTATAAAATTATGATTAACCCAATTTGTCCCCGGTAGAGGTCTACTCGACTGTAAGTGAAATAAAACTGCTGTAACTTATCGACCGTTTTACCTAAGTGTTTGAAATTTTTTGGATTTTCATAAAATTTATCAGGCTTTTGTTTGATCATAAATTGACAGACACATTCCTCATAGTTTTGAACTAAACATAAAGATTTCAAAATGCTCTTCACAAAAATTCTTCATATTTTACTTTCATTTAACATAGAAAAAAAAGAAAAGCGTATACGTTCAACCTTGAAGCGCTTATAAACCGCAGAATTCCTTTGAAGAGAGCCTGGGAGTCATTCCATGACAAATCACCAAAAGCCTTTAACCACTACCTCTCTGATTTTGACAAAAATTGATGTATGGGATTATCTTATAGCTAAAACCCACTGGTGAAAATTTTAGGTTTCTACGACAGATAATTTTTGAGTTATAGGGGGTGAAGTTTTGGAGGAAACAAAAATCCTCTTTCAATAAATGCATTTATCTTCCTCATGATACGTTTAATATATTACATGTTATATATGGTTGGAATCAAAAAAGAACAAAGAATTCAAATAGGATATCAAAAACTCTATAAATATTAATATAAAAAAGTATTAACTTTTAAAAAACATTTTTCCCACTCCCTCAAGGATTTTAAAACCCCCAAAATTTTTTGATCCATAAGCCATAAAAATATGCAATAAAAACAATGGGTATAGACCATTTATTATGTTTAACACTCAATACAAATTATCCGCTAAAGCAATTTTTAAGAGAAATATTTTCAAAAATTTTATTAAAATACTAGCCGGCTTTGCCGGCGTCGCCCGGCAGAGGCCCTCCATCATTATTGCCCGGGTTTAGTATTTCGGCTCAACCGGCAAAGCCGGCTTCACCTATCCGGCTCTTGTGTAAGCGGGAGCGAAAAGTTTATGAATTTTATGCACTTTCACAAATCTTCTACACAAAATTGCGATCATCATATTCTCTTAATCATGACTGGCAATGCTTACAAATAATTTTGTCACAAATTATTATCGTTAATACTTGTGAGGGAGCACGGATTGTACATAATCAAAACTGATTGTAGCGGCAAAATCGTGGTTGCTTTCACAATTAAAGAAGAAACTATTTAATGGTAAGCCTATTTTGCCAATTGGTGCTGCCCTTTCCTATTTATATTTGTGGTATTAAGTTCCTAATTTGACTGCGCTATTGGTCTTGTTTCCGACATAACAACAAAAGTGGCTATTGTTCTCTCTATATTCAGTTTTACAAATTGATATGGTTATGGTTTTCTGTTGATTTTTTCTTAAACTTGGGATTTTGTTACAATGATGTAGAGTGTAGACGTAAATGACATAAATACCATAACAGGCAGCACATCAACATAAGAAAAGAAATCCTTGTTTTATAGTAAATAGCAGATTTACCCGTCGTTGATCGGGTAAAATGTAAAGACTGATTAAATTTGTACTTTGAATAACCACATTTTAATGTGTTTTCATGATTTTTATTTCATCGTACAACAGTACAAATAGGCCTCTAGTAAATATATAATTAATAGCAGATTATCATAAGACTTCTTTGTAAACTATATTTTTTGTTTTAGCATTTGGTGCATAGACATAAAGATTTTTCGAACTTCCGACTCTTGAACAACCAACATATAACTGACCATGGGAGAAGCATGGTTCTACCAAATGTAGCCCCGCAACGGCTAAAGTTTGTCCTTGCGATTTGTTAATAGACATGGCAAAACTTAATCGCACAGGAAATTGGAGTCTCTTAAATTCAAAGGGTACATTTAATGGAATAAGAGGAATCCTAGGTATAAATGCATCTTCTCCTTTGTCACAGCCTGTAAGAATAGTGGCTTCAATTACATGTGGCATTAAATTTTTTACTATCAGTCGTGTGCCATTGCATAGTCTTGGCTGATCTAGGTTTCTCCGTAGCATAATTGGCACTCCAACCTTTAATAGAAGACGGTGGGGAGGAAATCCTGGAGGCTCTAAAGAATTCAAAAATTCAATAGGATAATTAACTGCTTCATTTTCATCGATGACAGAATCAACAGATTTATATGTGTATGAATTTCCTGGAATTAAATCTAAAAGTTTATCATTTATATTATTTACTGTGACATTTTTGGTGCCAAAATTGCCCTTTCACATATCCAGGCATGATTTTGATAATGATGCATTACATTTGGAAATACATGCTCTATCAATTCTGCAACCGAATTAACAATGGTACTTATTGGTGTAAGTTGTAGATCACCATTATTATCAAGGTGTAACCTTCCCTCTCCAAGTTTTAGTAGCTTTTCTGAAAAATCTAGGGCAATATCATCTCCGAACAATTTAGCTCTCATGTTTGTAGATAATTTAATAATTTTCACATTGCGCCATAGTGGAGAAGACTTTAGACATGCTTGGATTTCATCTGCCTTGGTTCCTTTAGGTATTACTGGAAGCGTTTGACGAAAATCCCCTGAAAGTAACAGAGTTGTTCCTCCCATCACCAAATTACAGTTTCTAATGTCTCTTAAAGCTCTGTCTAACGCCTCTAATGATTTTTTATGCGCCATTGTGCACTCATCCCAAACAATCAAATCGCACATTTGAAGAACTTTGGCAGTTTCGGAAGACTTGCTAATGTTACAAACAGGTATTTCATTGGTGATTAAATTTAAGGGCAGTTTAAATGCAGAATGTGCGGTTCGTCCTCCTGGAAGCAATGTAGCAGCAATGCCTGATGATGCTACTGCCATAGCTACCTTGTTCTCTTTGCGGACCTTGGCTAGTATAAGATTTATAACAAAAGTTTTCCCTGTTCCACCTGGAGCATCTAGAAAACAAATACCCCCACTTTTGCATCGAACTTGTTCACTGATTTGGGTATAAACATTTCTTTGGTCAGACAGGAGCTTTGATTCGTTTTCACTTACATATTTAGCCAAAACATTTATATCATAGGAGGTTTCTCTTATTAGTTCAGTAACTAAATGACTGAAATCAGTTCTGTTGCATTGTTGTAAACCATATGTAGATAGTTGTTCACCTCCCATAGATATAATTCTGTCCTCTATATCTATCAAAGCCATATTATAGATTCTGTCATTGTATTCAATTTCTGCTCCAGGGTTTCTTAATTGAGCCTGATACTTGATGTCTTCAGAAAGGTCATTTTTATATTTTTGCCACAATGTCACAGGGCTGCTAACTTCACAGGTTTTAAGAAGAATGGCAAAGAGAGCTCTTAAACATTTGGGTGATCGTGAAATTAAAGCCTCTGATAAAGTTGCATCCCACTGTGTATCATCTTCCAATAATCCCAATCTAAAGCAAGCTTCTCTATATGTTAAACAAATATGACCTTCAACAGTTCTGAGAGTTTCAAAAGAAGTGGGGCCTTTAACTTCATGCAGCAAGATTCTTAAAAAGAAGCATTCATGTTGACTCGGGTGTACTGTGTAGACTCTTCCAAGAGTCGAATCAAATTTTACGTTAGGATGACCTTGTACTTCAGCACCCCTTTTTCTTTTGTTCCACGAATCCTTACTCCATGTATAATAGGATGGTACTTGATGATAGAAAAGTGTTCTAGCAAATTCATCTTCTTGACACAATTTAAAAAATGCTGTAAGCGTAGTGTTCTTTGGAGCTTGGACTTGCTGTGCAGCAGTTTCTTTTGTAAAGTAAATTCTTTGTCCATTTTCTAAATGGACAGCAAGTTGCTGAATGGCGGGATGTCGTTCATGTATGGGAAAGCCGAAAATTCTCCAGAAAGCTTCATTGCTACTTATATATCTCCCTATTTCATACTGAGTAATTTCATCATGGATATTTGTCTCTTGGAGTGCAAACATTGCGGCATCTGACCCTTTATTGACATATTTGCAGACATACTTGATTGACTTGACAGAATTACAAAATTCAACATTGATATGTGCATTAAATGTCTTTGTTAATAATGGACAATATGGTACAATCCATCGATTATCTATTTCATGTTTTCCAATTTTCACTTGATGGCCGCCATGTTCAGGCTTTTTTCTTCTATATGATGGGTATCCTTCTTCGTTTGTTTGAGTTTCTAGCAGAAACGGCTTTGGGTAACCTTTAGAGCATTTACCATCTTTCATACATGGGGATTTGTGATTGTAAGCACCACATGAACCAAGCACCATTTGTGACTTAATAATTTCAAAGAGGAATTTGTCATTGTTAGGGTCTGGCAGCTCTGCTGATATAAAAGAATCAATTTGATTGGAATGTATCTTTGTAGACAGCCAAATCAAAATATGGGCGTGTGGTAATCCTCTTTTTTGCCACTCAATAGTGTACATATAGCACCGGACTGGTCCAAATATTTCAGATTTTGTGATAAGATTCATTAGTTTTATCAGTTTTAAACGGAAAACTCTTGCTGTAAGATCATGCCTATTGATGTAAGTTTGACCAGGAAGTAGTTCATTTTGAATTTCGATCCATTTTGCGTTGCATGTGAAAGTAATGAAGAGATCTGGACGACCGTAGGTACGCACATAAGTCATTGCATCTTGCGTCCTTTCATGCATATACCGTGGACTGCCAGTAAAACTTGAAGGAAGAATACACAACTGGCCCAGATTTTCTCCACTTACGTCATTGTTAATGCCATCTCTTAAATGTATGTAGGATTTAGCACGAAGTTTTTTTTGATGAGTTCTAATATATAGCAATCTTTCTGATATCACCTTAGCAAACATGTCCACAGCATATTGATGGAAAAGGTTCTGGGCTCGATGTAAATGATTGAAAGAATTGTCCCGAATCATAAAATGATATGCATAAAAATCCATGCATGAAATTGTCTTTCTGAAATTGACCCCAGCCTGAGGAATTCCAAAATGATAGTCATCTTCTCCATTTACATAAATCAAAGGGTATTGTAGAGCATCGTATGATCTGTGGGTTTCACTGACCCGTTTAATAGTGTTATCTCTACATTTCAAAATAATATCCCTTTTGCCATGCTGCTCACCGCTCATTATTAAAGCAACTTCACTACATTCAGGGGCATTAAAACGACGGGCATGTTCTCCAGAAGGCCTCTTATCTGCATCAATAACAATTTGATATTCTGTTAAAGGTATATGTTCTAATACAGACTTGAAAGTTTTTACATAGCTATTTCTTGAGTGTAACATTTCTTGAAGACTTAGAATAATATTAAGCTTTGTTCCCTTGCTGACATTACACCGCCTTAGAGCTTGGTTTTCTTGATTCCCCATAAAATAAATTTGTAAGAATTGACAGTTTTCATTCTCTTCTGGTAAAAGACTTCCAATTCTATGATAAACTTGACCTTGAACTTTGAAAGTTGGCATAAATCCCCCTTGTGTAACAATTTTAGCTCCAAAAGATGTCATTTGAAATGCTGAGTTATACTTTTGAATATGCTGAAGAAAATGTTTTGAGTCAGAAGTGAAGCCGGTAAGAAGATTTTTTAAAGGTTGTGGTGGTTCTTGAAACGTTGCCAATTGAACTTTACCGTTAGAACAGCACACACCAGGAGGTTCATTATCCCATTTTTTAGCTCTGCAATAATTGCAGACCTTAGACATAGAACCAATAGTGATTACTTCTTCAGCTGCATAATTATGTTTTGGATCATAATGAAATGCACCTTGTTTCCATTGCCTTGTAGTAAATGGTTGAAACCTCAATTCACGTTGCCTGCTCCTACTTCTCAAAAGTCTTATTTCACGGTTTTCTTGTGATTCCTGCTGTCGAGATAGACCATGTCTCTCAGCATCAACTCGTCTCCTGGTTTGTTGTACTTCTTGAGATTCCTGGTTCCTAGATATAGCATATTTGTGAGCATCAATCTGTCTCCTGGTTTGTTGTACTTCTTGAGATTCCTGGTTCCTAGATAGAGCATGTCTCTCAGCATCAATCTGTCTCCTGGTTTGTTGTTGTTCTTGAGATTCCTGCTGCCTGGATATAGCATGCCTATGGGCATCAACTTGTCTTCTGCTTTGCCTCTGTTCTTTTGTTTCTGATGCTCTTGCTACATGTTTTCTTCGTGCATCTGCAGATTTTCCAAATTTAAGTCTCTTCTTAGGAGGCATCTCAATGTTTTATTTCTAAAAAGGAAAAAATAAATAAATAAAATATTAAGTTGCATCTTTATCTATATGTCGGCAGTTAAATTTGTAAAGTCGTTGATCGGGTAAAATGTAAAGACTGATTAAATTTTTACATTGAATAACCATATTTTAATATAGGTTGAATAAATATAGGCTCGGCGGACATGCGCGCAATTGTTTGCGTACATCTCGTTCAAGCAAAAACGTTTATATATAAACCTTTCTAACATTCTGTTTTGCCGGCTAGTACTGAAAAAAATATTTACCTAACTAATTAAGCTTCCAAGAACTTGACCCAAGTAGTAGAGACCACCCAAATTCCTTAATTTTCTGTCGAGGGCAAGTAGCAAATCTTTTAACAACAAATGGTGAATACTGCCGTCCGTTTGCTGGCAACTCAAAACAACAACTGACACAAAACCAATAAACAACTGTAATTGTGGCAGTCTGGAGGCAGCGTGAAGCTTTAACAGGCGAGATAAGTGCCAAATAAATTAACTAACTTGCTATCAAGAGTAGAGTGAAGTAAGAGGCCAAGACTTCAAAACTCGCACGCAACGACAGAACAAAACGCACGCACAATATTTAACATAGCAGATTTACCCGGCGTTGATCGGGTAAAATGTAAAGACTGATTAAATTTTTACATTGAATAACCATATTTTAACTCTTTCGATCTCGCGCGGGTATAATTACCGGCAAGCGATCTTTAAGCGTTCGCTCCCGCGACAGTATATATACCGGCAATAACAGAAATGGCGGACATGCGCATTTGTCTGCGTACATCTCGTTCAAGCAAAATCGTTTGTATATAAACCTTTCTAACATTCTGTTTGTGGTTTGTAAAAATGGCGGATGGGAGCGAAAGAGTGATCGGGTAAAATGTAAAGACTGATTAAATTTGTACTTTGAATAACCATATTTTAATGTGTTTTCATGATTTTTATTTCATCGTACAACAGTACAAATAAGCCTCTAGTAGAGCCCCATAGGCTCGTATCCCCCCATAGACGATTCTGATCGAAATCAAAATACCGTACTTGGCTTCCCTGGAAAAAGTTATGTTTACCTGATTAACAACGGGTAAATGTGCTTGCTCATACCATCAAATTTGGATTTTTATTTGTCACAAATTTTTTTCTGTTTGTGGTACCTAACAAAAACTTTGGACAACTCTAGTATTTTTATATAGGTGGAATAAATATAGGGTCGTAGCCAGTGATGGGATTCAAAATTTTAAGAACAGGTTCTCTTTTGTATCAAACTCACTAACAACAGGTTCCCTCATTTTAGAAAGCCCATTTGCTGCGATCGTCTAAGGTCTATAACAAAAAACAAGAACGGGTTCGCTGATTATCACGACACTCCAAGAACGGGTTCGCACGAACCCGTGCGAACCCCCTGAATCCCATCACTGGTCATAGCCCCCCATAGAAGATTCTGATGGAAATCAAAATACCGTACTTGGCTTCCCTGGAAAAAGTTATATAAGATTCATATGTTTGTTTGTATCTAAATGCCTCCAGTTTTATTTCTATAGCGGACAGACAGACAGACAGACAAACTTTGAGTTTCATATATATAGATAAAGGATTTTTTATATACCTAAATTTTAACCTCGAAAATATTCTCTATTTAAAAAGAAAGATAATTAACTCAAATTTTACAAAATAAATAATTGAAGAGTTGATTGGTGGTACAAAACTTGAATATTGCGGAAAGTAATACATTCATTTTCTCGAAGCTTTTCGTCTGACTCGTCTTCAGGAGAAATACGTCAGAATGAAAAAGATAGAAGTGTTGCTCGCTTATATAGAGGAATACTCGATAGTGATTGGTCGATGGGTCGACCAATGAAAAGAGAGGAAACTAATGTGAAATTTTTAAGCTGTATACGAATTCTTTTTGCTTACACAAATTTGTGTAAGCACAAATTTTTGTAAGCACAATGTAATTTTTGCACAAATTCTTTTTGCTTACACAAATTTGTGTACACAAATTTGTGTAAGCAAAAAGAATTCGTATACAGCTTAAAAATTTCACATTAGTTTCCTCTCTTTTCATTGGTCGACCCATCGACCAATCACTATCGAGTATTCCTCTATATAAGCGAGCAACACTTCTATCTTTTTCATTCTGACGTATTTCTCCTGAAGACGAGTCAGACGAAAAGCTTCGAGAAAATGAATATATTACTTTCCGCAAAATAAATAATAATTATCAGTGCTTATTACTTGAAACAATATTTATCAGGGATATCTGTAGTATCGCGATTGACAACTCCATTTGGTAACTGTCGTTACAAGGGTCACTTTCTCAATTTCTACAAAAGTAGAATTTTATTAATAAATTGCTAATTTTGTCTTGGTTATGAAGTAGTTGAGTTGTTATAGAAAAAAAAATTAAGTATTGCGGTAACAAAGACTTTGTTTCGAAATTTAACCGCATTAGCAAACAAAGAAAGTGGTAGCTATTTCACACATGAATTTGGTAGAAGAGCTGCAGCCGTGAAAAGCATTGCGTGCATTTCACGATTTCCAGCAACACTTGCTGCACAAATGTAGCCAAACATTGCTCTAGTTAAGTTCTAATATCATTTGCTTGCTTATTACCGATTCACATAGGTCGATATCAAACAAAAACACAGCAGGAAGAAAAAGTAGAACAAACTATTTAAGTAGAACACTTTTGCTATGAAATTTTACTTTTAAGTTTATTTTGAAGTGATCAAATTTTAATACCATAACTCATACACTTGATTCTTGAGCGCCAGTTAAGTATTTTTTGAAGAGTTTTGTCTAAATTGCCATCAATTAATTAACGAAGGCACAGGAGGCTTCTAAATATGAAGAAGCTGCACAGTGCATAGATAAAAAAAAACACAAGAATAATTGAATTTGTACAATGAGGGAATGATAGCAAAATGATAGCCATAAAAAGCAATTTTTAAAAATGCCTTGGATGTTATCGTACGCAGTGATGACCGTAGGGGTGGGCAGCTGCCCAGGCTCCCCCGAAACTTTAAGGACCCCCATACTGAACATTCGTTCATCATGATGATTGAACTAGTTTTTTAAGTTTGAATACTATTACCACTACGTGACTTGATCAGTTTTACAAAACTTTAAAAGCATGCTTATTGCCTATTTATCATGGGTTGTAGAAATTTGTTGAAATCGATATTGATAGGTGACAGCAATATTTTTAATTTTTTTGTTCTTGCACATCTCCAAAGTTTGCTTTTGTTTTGCAAAGTTTTTTTTGCTATTTTGTTAAATTTAAGCCAAAAATATTGCGTTTGTTTATTGCAGCTGATATAATGATGCTACTGGTATTTGTCCAATGTTTATGTATTGTTGCTCCATGCGGCTTTGCAATACAAATTTGCATGGCCGTATCAACATGTTTTTTTTCAGGGGCCCCCCTTACTACCTTTACCCAGCCCTCCTCAAAGCCTAGGGCCATTACTGAGCGTACGAACTTTTATCAAACACTTAAGTTGTAAATCTTTCGAGTTTGTACAACTGTTTAAATGTTTTAACTGGTTTTTAGCAAAGCAATTAAATGCACTTGGGAAAATCAAAACAAAGTTGCAATGATATGATTCCAATCGGATGCCTTGAAAATTGCATTCTGAGCAAGATAGGGCAGTGGCAGGCAAACAAACCTTACACTTATAAGCTAAGCAACCTAGCCTCTGGTTTGCGTAGCTTTGGTGTAAATCATATCACTGCATTACTAGACTTAATCCACAGCTACTAGCAATGATTTATTTGTACTTTTGACCCTTCTTGAGACACTTCAGAAGTGCAGAAAAACAGAGTTATCAATCCCATTCCTCTAGATATTCCTGATAATTATAAAAACTCATTTTTAAACACATGTACAAATGAAAATTGCAAAAAATATATCTAGACTGTCAAACATCATTTAAAATATTACCATAGCTGAATGTAAAGGTGCACATAAATTACTGTAACAAGTCAAATATTAGTTTGTTCATTTCATAATTATTACATCTTCTGTTTAAAGTAATATTAGATCTTGTGAGTTCCTAATTCTACGGATGAAGCAGCCAATATTTTCAAGATATTTTTTTGTCCGAATGGCAAGTGTCTACTATTTTAGGATGGCAATAATATTTATCATATTCGCAATTTAACTTTAAAATCATCAAACTTTTTATTGTAAGAGCTGATGACTTTGTCATCGCATTTACAAATGACATAATCTCCAGAATTTGGATAAAGCAAATCTTGAACCACATCTTTTTTAAAATTCTTTTGTGTAATTCTTTCCTCTCCTTCATCAGCATTTGATGTTTCATAGATTTTGACTATACCATAGCCGGCTGGAATTATTTCATGCAATTATTGGGTTCCAGGATTTAATAGAGCATTTTGGAATCTGGTTGCCAAAATTTTTTCTTTCTCTATTTCTTCGCAAGAAGTATAAAAAAAATAATTGTTTCTCCAAAATTTTCTTTGCAAAATGTATACATGTCCTGAAAAGTTAATATTCGATTTTCCAATGGTCTTTGTCGTCTAACTTTAGCAGTCATCTTTTTCACCACTCCTTCAATTCCATCACAAGCACTTCTTCAATGTGAAGTTGCAGTGGTGAGAGCGATGGTGTAGTGGTGAGAGCGTCCCCTTCGCAGTCGGTAGACCTGGGGTTCATTTCCCTTGTCGAGTCATACCAAAAGACTTTAAAAAATGGTATTCACAGCTTCCCTGCTTGGCGCTCAGCACATAAGGGATAGTGTGGAGAACAAGCCGGCAAGCTTGCTTGTTGTGTCCTTGGGCAAGGCACTTAACGGGATGCCTCCGTCTTTATGTGGCAGACAGATGGTGGGGCCAAGCAGTCTACCCGTCGTGGTGGCCCAGTCTGACGAAAGACATGCAAACCGAGCATGAGCTCATACGCGTGAATGAATGAAGTTGCAAAAAAGTGCCACTCACACTCTACATCAAAATCCGTTTTGTGATAACATAAATTTATAAAATTAAGTCTGTTTTTGTATTGTCCAGCGCAACCACACTGTAATAATAAATTTTGCTCTGTTCGGGTATAGTTCGACGTAATTTTGGGCATTAGAGCAGATATAAAAGTGTACACCATAAATAGATCATGCTTTGTGTTTGGGGATAAAAACAAAAACTTTCATAGGTAGTTTCATCACCATTTGACTTCTAATGGTAAACTACAAATGGGTGTAGAGCACATTGGCAATTTTCCCAATGAAAACTTTGGGATTCGCCTTGTATGATAAAAGAAAAATTCTCAGAAAAATCCAACAATATTATTACTTCATTTATGAGAAGACTACTTTTTAGATTTTGAAGAAAAATTTCTAGAAAATTTGAAATTTAGAGGCGTCTTTTTGATTTATTTATTCTTTCATCAGTGAAGTACTAAAATTATCGAAGTCTCCAACAAATTGCATATGTCCACTGTCACCAATGTTTATATTTAACTTCTTCTGCATCTAAAGGGAAAGACCTAAAGTGAAGCCATAATTATATTTCGATAGATTGTTTTTAGTGGCTAGTGTTGTCAGCTGACGTCCGAATTATCGAAATATCATTATGTTTTCACTCTAGACCTTTCCCTTTGACGCGTTAGCCACTGATGAGAGCGTCACGAAAAGCTTATGATAATATCAGCTTTTTTCAAAGCTTTATTAAAAATAATCCATTATATTTGGATTAAATCTGGTAAAATTTTTCCAAAAATTGCTTTAGCAATTATTTGTATTAAGTGTTAAGCATAATAAATGGTCTATACCAGGGCTGGGGAAACTACAACCCGCGGGCCGCTTGCTGTCCTCCAGAGCATTTTGTGCGGCCCGTGAACACTTTTTGAAACTTCGTCATACATAAATTAAAATGAAAAGGGGAGGAACGCTTGCTGTATTTAAGAGTCAAAAACTTTAGAAGCCATGAGAAGGTGGGCAGTTGTTAGCTCCCACTGACGCATTTTCCGTCCAAGGAAAAGTCAATGACCTTTTTTTTATTTAGAGACACCATCGCTTTTGCGCTCTGTAATACGACATTGTCAGGACATATCGCAAAATTTTGAGCTAACGCAATCTCTTTCATTGCATACAGCTGTACAAGATTATAAGCACTGACCCTTGACCATTCTTAAATGGTCAATGCGGCCCTCCGACTAAAACGTTTGCTCACCCCTGGTCTATACCCATTGTTTTTATTGCATATTTTTATGGCTTATGGATTAAAAAATGTTTGAAAAAAATTTTTGAGGGTTTTAAAATCCTTGGGGGTGTGGGAAAAATGTTTTTTAAAAGTTAATACTTTTTTATATTAATATTTATAGAGTTTTTAATATCCTATTTGAATTCTTTGTTCTTTTTTGATTCCAACCATATATAACATGTAATATATTAAACGTATTTTGAGAAGATAAATGCATTTATTGAAAGAGGATTTTTGTTTCCTCCAAAACTTCACCCCCTATAACTCAAAAATTATCTGTCGTAGAAACCTAAAATTTTCACCAGTGGGTTTGGGCTATAAGATAATCCCATGCATCAATTTTTGTCAAAATCAGAGAGGTAGTGGTTAAGTTTTTTTGTGGTGATTTGTCATGGAATGACCCGTGGGCAATATAAAACTGTTTACGGCTTTTCGAAAATTATAAACTGGTTGTCCAAATAGCAAAACAGAACCTTACTGCTGTAAATCAAAAGCAAGTCACTAGCCAGAATCGTCAAATTGTTTTGGAAGGAATATTTACATCTATTTTTGTATCTTTTTATGATATGGTTTCTATCTTTTTTGACACTAAATTATACAGCACGAATTGAAGAATACGAGATGACGTATTGTGATTCTGTTTTCTCAACTATTTAACAATAATTGTGTACATAGGACTGCAGTTACGCGCAAAACCAGAAAATAACTTTAGAGATGTAATATTTAATTTTTCGCTTGGCATGATGATGCAATAATTCTGTTGCAAGTTAAAGATTGAGGTAGGGGCGATGCCAACTCTTCATCCTCTTGCTACCCTGCAGCATGGGGAATATAGCAGACATGTCACCTTAGCTCCAATGAAGTGGCAGAATGATGCAACCAATAAACTGCAGGATTTTTTTTGGTATCACAAAGCAAACATTTCTATATCAAGTGATGAAGTACGAGTATTTGCACCAGAGAAAGCGTGAGAGTTTAAATATTACTTAAGCACTACACATTTGTCAATATCACGCAAAACATGGGATCGGTGATTGCTAGATATAGCAGTGTAACTATTTGATTTTTGACATTTAAATTTGGTGTTCACTTACTGGACTTGGCACTTTTTTGTCTTTGCGGTTTTTCATTGAAAATTTAAAATAAAATTTACTGAAACATTGATAAAATAAACAAAAATTTCCAAATTTTCTTAATTGGGCTTGCCTCGTTATGACCCATAACTAGGGTCCGCTAAAGTCAATAAAGTCAAAATTTTGCATAAAGTCAAAACTTGTCAAAATTGTCTTGATCAAAAATTTCCTTACAAAAACGAACAAATCTATATTTTTTTTTATATTTTTTTGAATTTTGGAGCTGCTATTAAAATTTTATGCACAGTTTTATTTGATTTTAAACTTCTGAAATAGTTGCAATGGTAAAAATGCGTGCGGTAATTGAGAAGGAAATAGCACTTATTATGCATGAAATCGTCATTGTTGATGCACAAACACATAATTGTTAGACAATTAATCTATTCCTATAAAAACTTTGCGCTCTTTACACGTGGTCTTTTTAAGTCGTAGCTTGCAAAGCAAAGAATGCCTAAACAAGCCAAATCTTCTACAGCGAAAGTTAGGCAAATTTGCCAGGAATATTCGGATGAGTTTTCGGCAACTCCTACCCGCGACTTGCGATGCAACCTTTGCGACGTGTTAGTCAAATGCGACAAAAAGTTTTTTGTGGAAATCCATCGAAAAAGTAAGCAACACCAAAGAAAACTAGAGACGAAGAGCAAATCCCAAAGTAAGCAAACCTTTTTACAACTCGATCAAGTAAACTTCAAGGAACAGGTTGTCTCTTCATTCTTAGCTGCAGATATCCGACTTCATAAACTGAACCATCCTTCTTTAAAGTCTCTGTTTGCTACAATGGGAAAAGTATTGCTTCGGAGACTGCAGCCCGGGCATGTGTTGATAAATTAGCATCCCAAAAAGAAGAACAAATTCAAGAATTACTTCGTGACAAAAAATTTTTTTAATTGTGGATGAAGCAGAGATTGCTAAACAAAAGTATATTAGTGTGCTTGTGAGCAGCTTAGATGCCCCAAATCAGACATTCCTCGTTGATTGCCATCCACTTGACAGCGGTAGCAATGTTAATAGCAGTATTATTCTGCACACTGTGGATGACATATTGCGACAACTTGAAATAAAACGCGAGAATTTTTCATTGTTCTTGACTGATGCTGCTCGGTACATGTCTTTGGCTGGAAAGACATTAAAGGAATTATACCCTTCTTTGATGCATGTCACCTGCGTTGCGCACTTACTACATAACTGCGCTATGCGTGTGCTCATTTTAAAAATATTGATGAAATAATAGCAACGATCTAGGCAGCAACAATCAAAAATAAAGATCGCAAGAAAGATTTTCATGATGCTGGTCTGTCATCTCCTCCTGACCCCGTAATTACAAGATGGGCAACTTGGCTTAGAGCTGCCTTATGTTACAGTGAGAACCTTCCAGCTGTTCGTACCATTGTCAACAATTGGACAAGTGCAGGCCTCTTAGTCAGCAGAGCAAAAGACGCTATCAATGTGGAAGATTTGGTGCCGGACTTGGTTAAAATAAAACAATACCAGACTCTAGCAGCCAACGTAGAGTTCTTAGAAGGAAGTGCCTGCATGATAACCGAAGCATACGGACTGCTGAAGAATATGCAAATCGATGATGATCCGTGCGCAATTAAAAATTACATTAAAAAATGACTATCCAACTCTGATTTAGAAACAATAATAAACTGTACCAACTTGACCATTGACCCAACAAGCTACGCACTATTGCAAAAAGCCCAGCCAACCTCTGCTGCTGTTGAGAGGTCGTTTTCTATGCTCATTAAATTACTGAGAAAAGACAGAAATTTTGATGTTTAGAACGTAAAAAAATATATGATGCTGTATTACAATAAAGTCCTGGTAATTATACTGTGTGGCTTTCGTTAAAAACATCATAGACAGACTGTTAATGTACAGTACATGTTGATTAATTTCCTCCTAGTCTCTCCTCAGAAAAAGCTTAGGCAAATTCTATCAACAAATGTAGAATCCTTGTCTAGTACTGATAGACTTCAACGGAGTTATACAATTCCAAAAACGTGAGAAATAAATTTAATGACGGAAAATTGATAATTCGATGTAATTCCACAAATTATAGAACGAATGATTGAAAGATAAATTGGGGTTTTGTGCTTTTCCTTATGCGTTTTTATACGTCCTTAAACGTCGTTATACGTCCTTAAACGTCCGTTTGTAAAAATAAAAAAACCACAATCGCTTGACTGCAAAACATTTACAAAAACAACTGTTACGTACCAGAACTATTTTGTAGACAGGAATCGAAAAAATGACCACTTGAATTTCGGAGTAAGACAACACTTTTCAATTGTATATACTTGTCGCAATTACTTATCAATTGTTTTACTCTACAAAATCAATATAAGGATTAATATGTTGACTAATTAGTTGTGTGACACGAAACTCAACAATAGCAATTTGATACTTTAATTGAACAAACTCTAGCGCGGTTTTCTATTACTTCGCATGTAGGCGCGTTTGCATTTGACTGGACCGCAAAAAGCGAGGATTTTACCGATACTACGCGTTGACTACTGCGTCAGAAAAATGAACCATTAGGCATAACAAATTCCACAAACTCAACAGAAGGTTACAACAAAAATATTTGACAGTACAGTTGCGATAACAACGCATTTTTTGTATTACACACTAATTGATACCCGTACACGCAATGGCTCGTTGTCCTAGGTTTTGACGTCATGCGTCGCTTTGTTGCATTAGCTTCAAGACTGAGTGATTGAGAAAATGTTTAAAGTGGGCTACCTTCTTCTTTAAAAACTTATGTAAATTGCGGATTATAAAACATTTTTAATCAAAAACGTGCAACATGACATAAATAATAGGCGAAAGCGATTAGGTCAAAATAAAGTCAAATATTTGCTAAAATAAAGTCAAAAATCAAAAATATACCCTACCCATTACTTAATACATAAACAATATGAATTAAAACTGGGCCTGCTGTCAAATCGACAATATACTACATACACTAACTGCTGAAAAGTTTAATAACCCGTTTATTAGCACGTGACAGCGATTTAAGGGGCTGTTCAAATATCATAGGAATTCAAATCCTCTAGGAGATAGTGGGAAGCAAAACCGTCTTACAGGTGTTATATCAGGGAAGAGGGGGATAAGAGATATTGCTATATGGCAAACTTGCCATCAAATCAAAAACAAAAGTTTTCAGTTGTTTGTGTAAACAGGTCTTTGTGCCAAGCCGAGTAACTGGAGTTTGTTTGAGTACTTTTGTATGATGTATGACGCGTCACGTGGGGAAAGAGAGGGATAAAAATCGGATAAAAAAAGCGTCATATAACACTAAAAGCCCGGACCGGTCATTTTTGACCGGCTTTAAATTTTGACGCTTTGTATTTCTGGCATTTTTGCTATTTGATTTTTCATACTCCTTGACTTTTCCTAACTTTGGATGATGTTTTGGTAAGTCAAACAATTTTTCTTTTATAGCTTTTGTAAATGGAGCATTTTGCACATCTACCTATAAGCCCGAACCGGTCAAAAATGACCGGTTCTTAAGACGGTTATAATTTGTCTTTGAACTTATGAATTAAAGCATAATAGAAGGGTGGGAAAAGTTTGTTTTTCTACAAGCAATGCCTCACGTGACAATAAGATTACGATTGGTCACTGCTGCAATGGATAACTGATAAGCAGTAACTAAAATAATTACTATTCCTGCTGGCTTTATTGAAGTAAAGTTGAATTTTATTTGCTGTCTCGAACAATGGCTGGTCATTGAAAGTTCTAATATCTTTCTTAGTAGCGTAGAGTTAATCAGTGGTGTGTGGAGATAAAATAGATAGTTTATTACAGCCAGTCCCGTAGCACTCCAACTTCGGGCCCCCCCCAAAGTAAGCGCAAGAGCCCCTGCGCACAGGTCATATCACTTTAGAGGTGTAAAATTGAAAAGCTGCATTAAGAAAATACACCACAATTTGTACATAAGTAAACAGGCTAATGTCAGAATAAAGCATGCCGATACCGAAGGTGCAAGTCATAAAAAATTCGGCACCGATGCCAGAGTTCAGTAGGACATTTATGCAGACACTGCGAAACGAAAGCAATGACACTGAAAAACATGAAAAAGTTATAAAAACACAGTATCATTTAAATAGTCTGGAGCGAACCTTTTTGTTCGCAAATGCTGTTATGACATTGTCATAATCAAGAGATCGGGCGCAGTCATTTTCGATTGACAACATGGCTAATGAAGATAGTCTACTGTCTGTCATAGACGTTCTATTAAAAGTTTTGATCAGTTTCAATTTGCTGAAGCTTCTTTCAGCGCTGGCAACAGTCACGGGGCAAGTTAGTAAGATTCGAAGTGCGATGTACACATTCGGATACAATTCAAATAAATGAGTCTTTAGAAGATAGTTCAGAAAGTCTTGAGCCGTATTGAGATTGCGTTTTTTTGTAAAATTAAAACAAACCGCTGTAGCTCAGCGCTCATTTCATCAGAATCAATGTCACCGAACTTTTTTTGGAACTCTTTACAGCAAGTAAGAAGAGCATTTTCTTCTTGCACAAGCAAAAGTTTGTCTCGTGTGTACAAAAACGAAAAGGCGGAAGAAACCTCACGTAACAAATTAAAGCGCTCCTTTATTGACATAATAGCCTGGTCTACTAATGGATAGAAAAAGTTGCTTTTAAATTTCAGTTCAGGAGTAGCTCGTTGTTCCTCTTCACCTTGGTAATCAAACAATCTTCTTTTCTTTCCACTTCTTGACGGAGGAAAAGAAGGATCAATATCCAATTCCTGTGCTATTTCAACAGCAGATGTTGCGGCACTGTCATAACCCGTTGTGCGATAGTTTTGCAAAAACTTTTCAGTTGCCTGGATTTCCGTTTCCATTGTATGAAGGGAGACTCCATACGATTGAAGAATCTTGCTTGCTTTATTGACTTGGAATAGGATATCATACCAAATAAACACCGACAAAAGAAAACTCCATTTTGATAAATGAGCTATCAACGATTTTGTTTCTGAGGCAGCTCTTCCATCTTTTCTTTCTATGGAAATGGCTTCCAAGTCTTTCAGTGCCAGCAACACCTCTTTTAAATTGTATCGAAGAGGTTTGATGCATTTAATTCTGCTTTCCCAACGAGTATCAGATTGTGACTTTATGGACAGCTCCACATGTTTCTTCAAAATTTCCCAACGCTGAGCAGAGGAAGAAAACAGCACATACAACCTTGTAAGTACTCCAAAAAATGTCAATGCTTCCGTCGATGAATTAGCACTGTCAACAACAACTAAGTTAAGGGTATGGTTTGCACAGGGCACGTAAACAGCTTTGGGATTGATGTCTAGCATTCTTGCTTGGACCCCAGAATGTTTTCCTTTCATGTTAGCACCATTATCATATGACTGACCTCGACAATCAGACAATTCGAGTTGCAGTTCGGTCGCTTTTTCTAAGAAAGCGTCCAACAAGTCTTTCCCAGTACTGTCACTTATTCTCAAGTAGCCAAAAAATGTTTCTTTAACAACAGCAGCTTCTTCATTACATAGTACATAACGGAGAATGACAGACATTTGTTCATGATGTGACATATCTGGAGTGCAGTCCAAAATTATAGAAAAATATTTTGCCAATTTCAATTGCTGTAAATTTTCTTTTTCAACTTCTGTCGCTAGCAATTCAATTAGTTCATTTTGTATGGTAGGACTCAAATAGTGATCTTTAGTGTTTTTATTCTTGATTCTGTCTTGAAGCTCTTTTAGGATCGGATCTCTTCTTGCCAAAAGCTCAAATATACCCAGAAAATTTCCATTGTGAGGAGATCCTAAGACTTCTTCAGATCCTCTAAAAGCAAGATTCCTTTCCGATAGAAACAAGGCAATGTCGATAAGTCTCTCTAAAACATTTCTCCAAAAACGTCTTTCATTGAAAAAAATATTCATCTCGCGTTTGTCGATAGTGGATGAATTTCTTATCCCTTCAGCTAGCAACATCCATTGACTGCAGCATTCTTGGTGGGAAATGCCGTTTTCATGGTCTTTCAGTTTTTTCGAAAAACCCTCCCATGTATTTATATCACTACAAAAAGGGCTTAGTGTTTTTCCAAATAGCTTACAACAAAAGCAAAAAACTTGATCTGATTCCCCAGAATAAACTAGCCACGACCGTGAAACACTTTCACCATTAGGTAACACACGTTTATAATGGTTGGAGGAAAAACGTCGCCTTGGAGTTGTGTTATTATATGGAAAATTCATTATTAGTTGATGTGGTCCACGCTTTACTACATCACATCGTTGAGCATCAGAAATACTTTCAGGCCATTTACATGGGTCATCAGGGATAGGGGTAAATTGAGATTCAGTTATTTTTGATATTGAAGGTTGCGTATTGGCAGGTAAATCACAACTTACATTTTCTGGAAATTCACAATCACTTTGATGCTGATCGTCATAGTCTTCTTTTTCTTGTACACTATAGTTTTCTTCATCCCTCTCGGTACTAGTGCCAGGTCTACTCTGCTCAGTAATCTTGAAAAAATCTGTCATCTTGGGCAATTTCGCTACAGCATCTCGAGCAGTGGCTGCTTCTTTTCTCTTTTGAGCACCACTTTTTGAACGTTTCATTCTATACAATGTCAATAAAATACTTTATCTGTACTCTGCAGTGTATATATATTGTCCCGGTATTTATAGCCAAACAGAATTCCAGACCATTCTATGATTGTTGCGTAACAACGGCATTGTTACGTCAATCGAATATTCAAGATTCTACCAGAAAATCAATCGAAATATTCTAGATTGTGCGAGATAAAATGACGTTGCATTCACTTATGATGTCACAAGCCAATTTCTTCCTACAGTTTAAATCGGTTGTAAACAAGTCTGCTGAACTGAAAATAGTCACGTAGCCAAAAAGCAATTTCAGACTAACTTGGGCCCCCAAAGTTGGCCTGGGCCCCCCCCAATTGGGGGGTTTGGGGGGCGGCTGCCACGTCTCTGATTACAGCGTATTGACAACCTTGTAAAATCTCTCAAGTTTGTCTTAGAGATATGAAGAAATGCATATTGCATAAATAATGTCTTAGGTATAGGAATTTTGTTGCGAGTTTTTTCATCGTTTTTGACAAACTGGTTTTTCTAATCATGAATCGTGGCAACAATTATACTGTCCAGCAAGTACTTCAGCGGTTACAAACTGATCAGCTTAATGACTCCTGTGATGAGAATGAAGAAACTGAATTGCATGATAAAGAATTTGTTCCTAATTGTTGTGCTGGTGTCGAAAGTTGTGACAATGATACCGACAGCGGTGAAGACGAACAAAACTCTGCTGCTGTTTCTATAGATTTTCTTTCTGAAAGTGATCAATCAGTATCTCAAAATACTGTCGAACAGGTGAACGCACCAAACGGAACTGTGTGGAAAAACATGACAGGTGCTCCAGGTCTGGGAAGAGCATCTCCGTCCAATGTGTTTTCGGAACATCCTGGCCCAACGTCTTATTGTCACAGATCTGTAGTAAACGGTAGCCCTTACAGTGCTTTTCATTTATTTATAGATGAACATATGCTCAGGTGTATTCAGAAACGCACTATCAACCACGGAAAGAAAGATAATGACAATTTTGATTTACATGTTGATGAGCTGGAAAGTTTTTTAGGTCTTCAAATCGCTCGAGGAGTGTTGGTCGGGAAGAATACGTCAGTAAAGCAACTTTGGAGCAAGAAATGGGGACAAATAATCTTTCGAAATACAATGAGCCGTGATAGGTACCAGGAAATCGTGAAACATTTGAGGTGCGATGACTTTTTTAGTCGGAGGCAAAGGAGAGAAACTGACAAATTTTGCTTGATTTCTGAGGTGTGGAATTGCTTCGTAGAAAATTGTAAGAAATGCCATGTACCAAACTGCGATTTGACTATTGATGAACAACTTTTCCCATGCAAAAACCAGGTGTCCTTTTATACAATATATGGCTAACAAGCCAAACAAATTTGGCATTGAGTTCTGGCTTTTGGCTGATGCTCAATCAAAATGCTTGTGCAATGGCAAACCATATTTAGGAAGAGATCCTAGCGGAAGCAGATGTAGCGACCTTCGAGGTGATGTGTGCTTGGCCCTTTTACAACCTTGTTATAAAAAGGGCCACAATGTCACCACCGACAACTACCTTACCAGCCTAAAGCTAGCGGAAGAACGTAAGCAGAAAAAAACAACAATACTTGGCACTATACAGAAACAACGGCGAGAAGTGCCAAGCACTGAGCTGATAATAAAAGACAAGGAATTATATGCTTCTGAAATATTTTCTTCGCCATCCGGTTGCAGCTTGACAATATACAAAGCAAAGAAAAAGAAAGTTGTTTGCATTCTGAGTTCAATGGACAGAAACATAAACATTGATCAATGCCACAAGAAAAAACTGCCAGAGACAATATAGTATTACAACAAGTCCAAGGTGGGCGTGGATGTACTGTACCAGATGGCTCGATACCATACCAGCAAGAGTTCCACTAGAAGATGGCCTGGCTGTATTTTTTAATATTCTCGACTGTGCCTGCATAAATGCTTACATTATTTACTGCCTTACAACGAAATTGAAATTATCAAGAAGACAGTTTATGCTTGAGCTTATAAAAGAACTTTGCGAACCAAAAGATGGAGTGGGCTCAATACCTCCTTCTCCAGCAGTGGATCACATAGTCAGCATTGCATTGCCGGGAACCAGTGGTTTAGCACACCAAGCTCGGAAAAGAATAGAGTGTCAGTTTGTAGCATGTAGAAATAAATCTATCCCTTTTTGCCAAAACTGTGAGAAAGTATGCTGTGGCAAACACCCAACCGAAAAAGTAACAATTGTAAAATGCAAAAATTGTGATAATTGTGTGTCAATAAATTTGTATACCTTGTATTTCTACTTAATTAATTATAATCATAAAAAGGTCAAAAAATTATTCATAAAAATGTCAAATACGCAAGAATAGTTTCTTTGTGCTCTTCATGCAGTATATGTCGAAATTAGTGAAAGAGAGAACCTATTAAAACCGATTTACAGATAATCGGTCAAAATTGACCGCATCCGTCCTTATAGGTAGGGAAATAATTCAGGGCTTCTAGTGATAATTTGTAAACAGCCCCTAACCTTAGTGCGATGCTGAACTTCAGTAAGATGGTTATTGTTTAAACCTGCTAATCGAATATAGTGACTGGTCTTTCACAAATGGTATGACGCGTTTTTGTCCAATTTTAAATCTCCTTCACCATCATGTGACGTTTCTAAAATCAGTATTTTTGGAGAAATTGAAGAAAATGAATTTTACGATTACAAGTTAATTATGACGTCCTCTCAGATTGTAGAGAAGTGAATTTCGATGAAGTTGGTAAGTTGGGTATTGGCTTTCCTAGGTCCAAAAATGCGATTTTTAAAAAGAGGTATAGTTTATCTCAATTAGGCGACAGTATAATCTAGATTTACAATTTACATTTTGCTTCTGCTACTTTATATGCTCTATAAGTTATACATTTCAATTAACTTAAACTTAATATTCCCATATACGCTAATTATTCGATTATCAAAAGCTGGCTACAAAAAAGCCTATGTGATAAGCCCATAAAAGTAGGCCAGCTATTATCAATAAGTCAACCACGACACTTATGGCCTTGCTTTGACTTCAGATTTATTCAAAAACATCAACAAAAACCGTATCAAAAAAGAGATTACATCGATTGAGTGGGTTGATAGTTTGCTGCAAATAACTCCAAAACTAAACAGTTTAGAATACTGTAATGTATTACAAATAAATAGAAAACGTGTTTTTGAATCGAACGGTTCAAAATTGTTGCTCGGGGCGCTGTATTTCTCGAGATACAATGAATTATTGGTTTTTGCTTCCTGAAAACCTATTGGGCCCCACCACAGTATAAAGATGCTGAATTCAATAAAAATTTTTTTCATCGTATTTCGATGTTAATTATCCCCTAAAAATCATATAAACTAAGCGATTGGAATAAAGGGAAGAAGTGGACATGTTAGTGAAAAATTATTTTCGGTAATGAAGCACACACCGAAAGTAAGTTAAAAACACACTTAACTCTAAACAATTGGTAAAATGTTGTGCTTCTGACGTAGGCGTAGCTAGGGAGCCAAAAAGGTCATGTACCCAGATTTCTCGAACCCAATCAAGGACAGAAGATATTTAATTATTGACAACAAAAAACTACTGTGGCCAAAAAATTATCAAACAAAGTTGAGGGAAAGAAAACCCTCAAATTATTTTTGGTTCTCGAAATTCGTTTCTGACTACGTTGATGACTGCTGGCTTCAGGCAGCATATCACACCTAAACTTCAGAAATTTTTGAGCATTAAGTATGGGATCACACTAATGCACTGCTTTTTATAAATGTATTTTGTAATTTCCTTATAAACTGTAACGTGTTTGATTCGGAACAATTTGTGTCTAAGTCAAGTTGTTTGGAAACACAGGGAAAAAAGTAAATTAAAAAAACGCGTATTACGAGAGCAAATTTCTGACTTTCAAATTACAAAATATAAAAACGCGCTGCAAATGTAGTAAATCCGCAATGTTTAGCGCCGCAAAAACAGTGAAGGAAAGGAATTTGCCATCGGAAAATTAACTGGGCCCGCCGAGATCCAGCAAATTTGCTTTTGGCCGGCGATTATGAATAGGTTGCCGACCACCCTGTATTAAACATTGCTAGTTATTTATACGATTTCATAAAAAAGAATAGAATTAGTAAAATCAGATTTTATTTACAGTTTGCTGGTTACTCTTGACGAGGTATCATCGAGTGTTGTTCTGGAGAATGGAGAGGAATACCAAACCATCACAAATGCACTCTCCATGACTGTTGTGAAGACAAATGAAAGTAGTGAGAGATTTCACCAGTTGCGGTTTAAAAAGAGTCAAACCAATCTAGAAAAATATGACTCCAAAACTATTTTTAACGTTAACCTTATAATCCCCACTTCATCATGTGTGCCTAGTGTTCACTGGTATATTTAAAAATAGGCATAACCAGCAATTTGTTTTTTCAATAAAATAGTTCTTCGATTATCAGACAAATTGCAGAATCGTTGGGCAATAGAAATATGGTTGATTTTAAAACCAAGATTTTCATGAATAAACATCAACATTAACCTGGTGGTCATAATTGGGGCGGCTGATATTCAAGCGGATTTTGTAACCGTGGAAATAAGTTAAAGAAGTACTTGTTTTGTATTTTATCAAATCTTTTTTGTTTTCAATTCATAATGGGTGACTTCTTTTGTATATTTTTCAGATATCAAGTTGGGTGGAATTGGGAGTGAAGAGAAGTACAATCCTTCATCCAGTGAACTGGGATTTAGTTCTGGACAATTTCAAACTTTTTATTTCAATGCTTCTCGAAAAAATACCTCATCTATTTTCATCCCTTCATCGGCATTGGACAAGAAAGGTAAAAATTACATTAAATGTGCAAATCAGTTGCAACGCGATGCCCAGCTGTTGATATCATCACAGTGATCTGTGCTATTGTGCAGTGTTTTTCAGTGCTACTATGTCCACATGAAAAGAAGCAATCTGGTTCGTTTTTGTAAAGCTCCAGGTCCAAGGTTCTATTGTTTTATCACCCTCACGAGTAGGTATGCATTCTGGGCGATAAGTCAGGAAAAGTGTTTAGAAGTTATTTTTTGAGGCTTCCATAATTGACGTAATGCACAGTCCCTGTGCCACAGTTGGAGATTGATACGTAGTTAATCACAACATCACAGGGTCGGTGTTTTGATCCTCCAAATGACACTCATCGGCCGAAGACTATGCCGCTTTCCATTTATACGTGTTTGAGCAAAAGCAATCATTGGCAGTGCAAATGATGCAAACCATCATTGGTTTACCCTTGAACGCGGCAGGATCAATCCGACGGTATCAGTTCCACTATCATGGATGAAAGTGTAGTGCCTGCGGTGTTGGTTTGCCATACCATATGCGGTTCGTTCGATGAGAAACACTAATCTCCAAGTTGTTGTTTTTGTGTAGCAGCAACTGCATGGACGGCACACGTAGATAAATGTTGCGGTAAGAGTCGCTGATGCCTCTTACTTGCAACGGAATGGATCTCGAAATAGTGCAGGTGGCTTGGATCCACCAGTGGCCTGTTTTAGCAAAACTCGACGGGTTGGACGTCTGCAAAAGTGAATAAATTTCAGTTGGTGTGAAATCAAAGAATCCTGTTACAATACGAAAGACAACGTTGATGACGTTGTTAATCTGGCTGGAGTAAGCGCGAAGAAAAGGGATGCGCAGTATTTGGCTACGGATAGGCAAGTGCTAAAGCAGTTGTGCACAAAATATCAGCGCACCCCAACCCAGGTATATTCCGCCAGATCTGTAAGCACGGAGCAGCGGTGCAAGATGACGCAACAAAAGCTTAAACATTACGTAAGAACTCACTTTTTTTGGTTTCCAAAT
Organism: Trididemnum clinides; assembly: GCA_963675345.1. Classification (NCBI taxonomy): domain Eukaryota; kingdom Metazoa; phylum Chordata; class Ascidiacea; order Aplousobranchia; family Didemnidae; genus Trididemnum; species Trididemnum clinides. Next base: position 5,959,794 of record OY776303.1, on the reverse strand, counting down.
GTCAGTGATTTATAAGTGACCTGTTCAGATTTACCCAAAGATATTCCAAGTTCAGGGCTACAAGGTTTAATGTTAATGTTGACAAAATAGCTTATATTTTGTTTTTTTTGTTTTAAATATGAAAGACTTCGGTCATTGTCATGGTTTCACTGAGCTTTAATTTCAATTTTTGAAAATGCAATAAGAAAATAGTCAACCAGTCGTATTGTTGAACAGAATTTCTTTCAGTGTTTTTCATCTTTTTGTTATGTGTTAATGACCAAAATCATCTCCGAATGCCTATTTTGCCAAGATCGTCATTGGCAAACAATAAATGCAGATGTCTAAAAAGAGCGATCTAGAACTCATCCCTGTGGGAGGTCGTTTTAAGTAGTGGGGAAGCTTCGGTTTTAGACTAGCTTCATGTTCGTGCGAATGCTGTATCTTCTGGAAGCAGGGCTGTGTAGCATGTTGGCGAGTGAGCAGTATCTTGTAGTGTCATTAGCGGATATGAGAGCAGGAAGCACAGCACCGGTTTTCTTTTTACGTAAAATCACTTTTGAAGGTTTTGATTCATAAGAATGACCTGATCTAACTCAAAGCCCATCTTGTTTCTGAAAAAAAAGAAATGGGCTTATGATAGGTTTGACGCAAGCGTAAAAAAAGAAGTTTAAAGATTTTAAAGTGGAAACACACAAGAGATACTGTATGATCGGTGACCAAAAATATTTGTCTGTCCTTTATTGGCATAGGAGGCTAAGGAATAGCATAGGTTTAGTATTTGGAATGCGGTGACGAATTCCACGTGGATGCAATTATCAGAAATGCTTCATCGCTAAGTGATTTATCCCACCAGAAGCTCAAAATTTATGAGGCTTTTATTTTAGAAAAATTTACAATCTTGTAAACCCCATACCAGCTAGGAAGATTGCTAATACGTCATGCTTTATGGCTAGAATGTAGTCTGCAAAGTCTATGATTTTGTTGCCTACGTCTATCGTTACAGCCTCTTCATCTCAAATCACACAAATATTTTGGCCGCTGATTTATCAGAGGCAGTGCCTAATGAGTAAGATGTAAGGAGCGATAGAGATGCTCGCAACCTAGCAAGTGATAATTTACAACATTTCCCTTATTTATCAAGGCCATGTTGTGTGGAATTGTTATTTTTAGACAGATATTAAGTAATAAAAAAAGACATCATCCCTATTCATGATATGAGGTGATGGTAGGTGTGGAGAGAATTGGTTTGTAAGAAAATTAGAGTGATTCCAACTGTTCTTGCTGAAGTTTCACCTCTTTACTAGCTTGTTTGAAAGAAAAACCGCAAGCTTTGGCTCAGTGATAACCAACGATAGATTCTTAAATCATGCGAACATATGCAACACACGCCTATCCCGCATTGAATTATCATGATTGGAGCTCACCAAGCCAAGTTTGTGTTTGTCCTAGCTAGCTGCTTACAATCGGCATAAATATTAGCAACATTCTTCTGGTTGTGTAACACGATAATGCTGTTATTAGGTTGTTGATATATTAATAAATCACGCATTTGATACTGATACAGCCTTTAATTAAGCTTTAGAAAACTATTTGTAGCGTCAGTAAAATCATAACAAGCCAAATATTGCACTGATCCTGATGCCAAAAAAAACTACTTTGTATGTTGATAATCATGTGAATGTGACATTTTAACTATGAGCACTAACAAAATTCAAAAAAAGTAATTCCCTGAAAATGTGATTACAATGCCTAGGCCCTAGGGTAAACCAATTACAAGTAAACTTGCTGATAACAAATAAGTTGTGATTAAATGATAGAGGTTCAAATCTCTCGACGCTTCCCAGTAGCCGAATGCTCATTGTAATGGTGCTGACGCTTTATCTCCGATCAAAATGCTGACAATTGAGCTTCGCAGCACGCATGCCTGAGCGAGAATATGAGACTGTAAATGGATATATTCCAGATAGAGGAATTTTGTAAAGATTGACAAGGTTATAGTTGTTATCACCATGACTACGCATATAAACTCAATAACATAATGCTGCTAAAATTGCTCAACATGAGTTTTGCTCAGACTCTTTATGCTCAAACGTAGTCAAGCCATGTTTGATATTTGAGGTGGACCCAGCTACTTTGTAAAGTTGGTAAAAACTAGCATTTAAGTCAAGATGCAGTGGGTCTTCTAGAATGGAATGAAAAAAAGCGCAGTGTTTATAGTCAGCTATTCTATGTTATTGAGTTTTCAAGTAGCTATAGTCTTCGATTTACATTGCGAAGTATTCAAGAGAGATGGCACTTAGTTTTGCGCAGTGAAAAAAGCGATATACCAAAACCTGCAACGAAAAAATACGGTTTCACCTATTCGTCAACTAGCAATGTTTTTGTAGATTCTCGGATAAGCTTCTACGCTTTTAACAACAGTCGAGCTTTTCAAGTTTCTCGCACAACTAATTCAAACAAAAATTATCTTTATGACGCGGCAGTTCAATCCAGAATAGTATTGTCAGCTACTATCATTGATAGCAATACAAATCAACTGAAGGAAAACATCACAATAACGTTCAATTATACCGAGGTAAATTTCAGTCTGATTAATTTAATTTTTATCTTTGTTCTAATTTTGTTGTTGTTGCTGCTGAATTTGTTATGCAATGGTATCTTTATTTGGACGACTTACTTGATAACTCTGTATTTCTCCAGATGAGACATATTTTAAGGTTTTGATATTCTGCATGCTACTTGTTAGAATCTGTCAAGCAAAATAAGTTTTATTAATGTGAATTTCATGACAAGAATAGAACAGTGGACAAACTATCTATCAATCACGATTTATTTACCTAATAAATAAAGCTCAATTCTATCTGTAATGTGCACGTATGTACGTACGTGGGCTTTAAATACTCCGAAACAACTGGGCGTACAAACATCAAATTTGGCACGATTAATCACCACTTCGAGGTGAGTGACATAAGGGATTCATGGCATAACAATTACGTCTAAATCAAAGATAAATTTTTTTTAATTTGCATTTCTTGACAGAGGAAAACCATTTTGTGCTCAAACAAAAGCCAGCTCTCGACTTATCCCCAGGCAAAAATTTCATCTTTTGGAGTCTAAGATGACTTTAAATACTCGGAAACAACTGGGCATACAAACATCAAATTTGCAAAAATTTCATCCTTTTGGGGCCTAAGATGACTTCACAATCAACGCCTAATTGCACAATTTGTTATATGTATTTTCTCAAAAAAATGCTGATTGTAGAAAGGCGAATAGAAGCTGTTTGGGAAGTTGTTAACAACGTGCTCTCGATAAAAGTAACCCTAGAACAAATTAAGCTCATTTCACGATACAACGAACAGTTCTTTATTTAAGTACTTTAGATATCTTCTTTGCTCTTGCACACTTAAAACTCGCTCTATGATGTTCTAATGCTGTCTGGAATGATTAATACAGTCTTTGGCTACCGCAGATCATCATATGATGATTTTTCCAAAAATTGCAACATTTTTTCAAAATCAGTTTACTTAAAAAATGATTTGTGATTTCATTTCTCAACCAATTTTTTAACACTAATAAATTTAAAGGTTATTTCAAGGCACTTTCAATGTGTAAGACATGTATTTTCCTACCAGCTTTATACTAAAAAAACTAAACTTGAAGATCTGTCCTTAACTTTTCATCTCTCTCAAAGTGTGGCCAGCTTATTAAAAACAGATAAATTTAATACAAAAAGGTTATTAAGATGCTAACACTTGGGGTCGTTTGGAGGCTTAAAAAATTTGCTTTCCAGCAATATGTGACTCTAATTAGTTAGAGCTAAGGATTAGTTTATAATGGCTGATCAAAAATTGGTTGCCAAACATCATTTTACAGTTTTAATTAAACAATTTTTCTACTTAACTTATTGTTAGACAAAGTTTGTTCTTTGGGGCATTTTGACTACTTTTTCTTCCAAGCATGGTTCTTTGGCATTATTTGTTGACGTTTTCAAAACGTTTTATCACAAAATAAAGTGTCTAAATATTTTTTAATTTTAGCCAACCGGTTAAAATCACTTGACATTACGGTGCCTGCATTTTACAGAATTGCAATTTTTAGAAAAACTAAGTTCTTTGGTACATTATCATCATTCTTCCTCGAAAGCATGATTCGTTGGCATTATCTGTCACAATTTTCAAAAAGATTTATCTAAAATGAAGTCTCTAAAAATTTTAGTTTGTAGTACTCTAAACAATACATTTGGTGATTTCCTAGAAAAAGAGGAGTCTTATCTTTTGCAACAAAATATTAGTATCAAGCTTAATTATCGTCTAAATATTGAAGCAACTTTCTTTGAATATGGGTGAAGCCATTGCAGCCAACTAATTTGATGTTCTTCAACATTAATAATGGGGCCCTGCTATGCAATAACTTAATTGTGAGAGTTTCACTTCGGGTTAGTTTGCTCTTTGCATAGCTGCGTATATGCATGGACAAAGCAACATGCTTGCAGCCAGAGGCCTTAGCTCATGCAAATTCGCCCACAGTAACAAAAAAGTCGTAAGTAGTGGTCCTAGTTTTAAATGGCTCAATTCTGAGAATACATATGAATTAACTTGATCCCCTTCCTCAACTTTGATACGCTTTCAAGCACTTGCTGAATTTTACGGATAAAAGTTTGTTAAGTTTAAAGAGCGTCTGTGGTGAAAACATGGCAAATAAGACGTTGGGAGAACTTGAAAAACTTGGGGGACATGTAATGGCTTCGCGCAACCCGCCCATAATTTTTTTTTAAGCGATTGCATTTCAATCAGCTATAATTTTTGCTTCAAGTAATTCTATGACATCTTACATTTTATCAAGGCGCAACAAGCAATTGTTTATTAAAGTTCTTATTAAACATGCGTTTTTTCTTCTGTCTTGAATCATTTTGAAAAGCATTCTTTGGTCATAATCTTAAATGACATCACCCTGCTTGCCGCTTTAAAGTGAAAACATCAGCAGGCGGCAAAATTATCCACTATCATTTTGATTAAAAACATATATAGTAAAGCCAATTACTTATATTTGTAGTTGATAGGCTGAATTAAAGCAAACAGCACAGCCAAAGAACTTAATATCACATATACAAATGCGAATGGGGGCCCATTAAATCCTCCAATATACCTATCACCAAACAGCTCATTTCTTTAATTGTCAAAACAACCACCATTTGGGCACCGCCATGATCTTTGACTGTGTTTTACCCCCTCCCTTTATACTTTATAAACATTACAAATGATAGTTTCTGACATCATTCTTTTTTGAGAGTATTACCAGTCTTGATTAATAGACCAAAATGATTACCAGTACGTGTACAGGCACTATGGTCTATATTTTCAACAACTTTTGTTGCTGCTCTCCCAAATGTTTGAATGGTGAAGCCGGCACAGCTTTCTTAATTGATACGTTTTAACTCGTTCATGTGATGGTAAGACCTGTCGGGGTAAAATTGCACCATATTTTGGGAAAACATTTTTCTATTTTGGTTAATAACAGCTTTATAGAGCTAACAGGATCAAATTGAAAAATTTGGGGAAAAGCAAGGACTCTTTTAACCACTGTGGGCACACCTAAACAGGGAAAAAAGAGCATGCAACATAACACATAGCCAGTAGGGGTTTGAGAAAGTTTAGGGGAAATTAAAAGAAAACATCACGGTTTAAAATCGCATCTCATAAAAGATATTATTGCTATTTTCCTTTATGATAGCTTTATAGAACTACCAGGATCAAACCTAAACCTTTGTGAAAAAGCAAGGACCCTTTTAACTTCCCTGGGCTCGCCAAGCAGGGAAAAAGAACATGCTACGTAACGCATAGCCAGCGAGGACTTGAGAAAGTTTAAGGGAAAATCAAAAGAAAATAACGTCACTGTGTGAAATCGTACCACATGGAAGATATTTTTGCTATTTTTCTTCCAAATTACTTAGATTCAAAATTGTGTTCCCTACTTCCAAACTAAGGGAAACGCAAGATCCCTTGGGTTCGCTTAAGAAATGAACAGGGCACATAGACCTTAGGAATAACTATGAACTTGAAATCATAAATTCATTAGAAAAACGAGGGCATCAACTGGTGACATCTTATTCCAGAAAAACATAAAATTTTCGTTATTCTTCACGCAAGTGCGCAATGGGTGAATTTGGCGCAGCTGGCCGAACCTACATTCTCAATCCCTGCGTTACTAATAGGGGTCCTGCGAGCGACAGCGGGATATACTACAGTATAAAGCAATGTTTCCCAAACTGTGTGCCGTGGAAGATTTGCAGGTGTGCCGCGTTTTTTTAGATACTTGATATTTATACAAGTTTTCATCCGAAATTGAATAAATGCTGCCATGAAGTAATGGTCGATAACGTGGCTGTTGTATTGCGAAAAAATACAAAAAGGGCCTCACCAAATCGTTAAACATGCTTAACACCGTTTATTTTTGTAATTGTGAAAACAGCAGTCATTTGGCCGCCACCATCATTTTTGACAGTGTTTCCACCTTCCCCCCACCTCCTTACATTCTTTAAAAGTATCAATGATAGTTTGTGACTACGTTCTTTTTCTGTGAGCATTCCCAGTCTTGATTGAGAGGAAAAGATGACACAGGAATTATGAAAGTGCATAAAAAACATTGACTCTTCATTAATTTTTACACTATTACCCAATGGGTAAAGCCGGCACAGCCTTCTGAACCGATATACTTTACTCCGATGCTATTAATGAGGCCTCTGCGGGCGACGCCGGCTGAGCAGGCTAGTTTGCCTATAGAATCGACTTTTAAGATTATTGAATTATTTTTGATTGTAGGTTGATTGTGCTTCTCAAACATCAGAGAGCTGCGGTTCATATATATGTGGATTTTGGGAAGAGAACCAAAGGGTTTGGTCGGAAAGTGGTTGTACCTTGATTAGAATAACGGATGAGATTATTGAGTGTGCATGCAACCATTTGACCAACTTTGCATCGTTATTTGTAGGAATGTTTTTTTTGTTACCTTAACATAGATAGTTTATGCAATATTATCTAAGTCATAGATAGTAGTAGCTTTACTGCATACAGTGTCGGAGCTGTTTCAGCTGGTAGATCGAAGATATAGTCGATTGAACGCGCCGTCTCAATTTCACAATTACTTTAAAAAATGCAGCACAATCCATATTTGTGCAGAGTTGATTCAAGAAATCAAAGTCAAGCGGTAATCGATCTATGACTCAAACAAGTCATAATATGGCGTAGAACGCACGAAAATCACTTACATCGCCATGAAGCAAAATCTTGTTTGTCTCTCTGTCAGTTTGTTTTAACTCTTTCAAAAGTGCTTGTGACGTATAAGGATGAAATTTCACACAATTGATTGCCATATCTACTTTAGTGTCATAAGAGAATTCGTGATGTCACGATAAAATCTCGAATGAAGATTTTTTTATACTTAGCATTTTTTGTCGGAGGAAAGCAAGTTTTACCCGTTTAGTAGGTAACGGGTCCTCATAATTAAAAATGGCTTATAAAGTTGCTCTTTCTTTTTCTCAAAAATGTTGACCGCATAAACGCGGTTAAAAGTTTTTTGGGAGATTAACAAGGTACTTTCGATAGAAATAATTGTTAAACAATTTAAGCTTTGTCGACGACGCAACAAAGGATTAAAATCCAAGCGTTTTTTAAAGGTTTTTTTACGTGAAAGCTTCAAAATTGCACTGTTTCGAAATAACGGTTTGAGCCATCATAATGTTGCATGGTATTACTTTAGTAAAAACAGTGGAAAGGCAGCAACTGTACTTATTATCCACTGTCAGTTAAAGAGCAAGCGTAAATGATAAAACCTATTACTGATATGCTGCATGTTTACAATGTATTATCTGTTACTGATATGCTGGTTGGTGGTTTGTCCACCTAAGCCATAGCGTGACTGAATTGTAGATGCTGGACTGTTTGCTCACTTCGCTTTCCTCTGGCTGCGTTTATGGTGGGAGGAAGGAACATATGGGCAACCCATAGACTTCAAACGTTATAACTAGACTTTAGCGTTATGGGGAATCAGCATTTCAACGCAACATTGACAATTTTATAGCTGAAGAAGGACTGGCGGACACCTTTGCTTACCTCGATGACGTAATCATCTGTGGAACCGACCAAGAGCATCAACATAAGTATATGAAGAAATTCTTGGATGCTGCTAGTCGTAAGAACCTTAAGTCTCAATCGAGACAAATGTGTTTTTCTACGAGAAAGATTGCGTTGTTGGGTTTTGTGGTTTCTGAAGGAGAAAGAGGCCTGATTCTGAAAAACTACATCCCTCTTAAAAATTTACCGCCCCCAAACAATGTGGCTTTCCAAAAACGGATTTGGGAGATGTTTGCGTACTCCTCGCAATGGATGTGAGAATTTGAAGCAAAAACAAAACCGTTTGTTTAGAACACAAGTTTTCCATTGCCCAACAAAGCTTTGTCGGTGTTTATTAAAAAACGACAGAATCGTCTGTTATTTTTGCAATTGGCGAAATAGCTCCATTACAAGTCAAAGCAGACGCGTCCGAGTTTGCTTTGGCTGCTACTTGAAGTCAAAAAGATCTACCAGTTGCCTTTTTCTCAAAGGTATTTGAGTGCAACTGAAAAAAATCACTCTGACGTTGAAAAAGAGGCTGCTGCTATAATTCAGACTGTACGTAAGTGGAAGCATTACCTTACGGGCAAATATTTTAATTTGATTACATACCAACATTCTGTATTTTGAACGTGTATGTTTAACTCGAAACATAAAGGAAAAACGAAGGATGACAAGGTCATACAACGGAGTGTCGAATTATCAATGTACAACTTTGATATATTTACAGATGTGGAGCCGAAAATATTCCTGCTGACATCCTTTTAAGGTTTAGGTGTACGAGTTTAACCGTGGAAAAGCTTTACGAACTAGATGAGGCATTAGGCCAGACGGGTGTAACTCTTATGCTACATTTTGTTACATCAAAAAATCTATTCTTTTCTTTTGATGATATTAGGGAGATAGTCCGAGCATGTAGTGTGCAATGAACTAAAGCCGTAGTATGCCCGAACTGAGCTCACTTGCTTAATCAAAGCTACTCAGCCATTTGAAAAACTAAGTCTAGGTTTATAGGTCCTTTACCAGGCACCAATTAGTTCTAGTATTTGCTCGTAGTTATCACTGAATATTCAAGGTTTCCGTTTGCCTTCCCTCGCAAGAAGTCGCTGCTCAGTCTGCAATTTAAAATTTGTGTGCTATTTTTTCAGTTTTTGAAATGCCTTCCTACATTCACTCCAACCACGGCTCATTCTTCACGAGTTCTTGAACAAAAAATGTTTTTGCAGTAGAAAGGAGTTGCCACTAGCTGCACAACTAGTTACAATCTTGCTGGCAATGGGCAACTCGAGCGGTTCATCAGCACGCTATGAAAAACGATCATGTTGATCTCAAAATCGAGAAAATTTCCTACTACTTATTGCCAGTTTGTTTTACATAACGCTTTGCATCTATCCGGTCAATGTTAAGCACGTCCACCAATTGTGCGCCTCACTAGAGGCTTTTTTATTGTCTACGACGTTCTACAAACGGAACTGCCATAACGATATGGCTTCCAACACCAGGATCCGCTTTGCTAAAACGACACAAGAGAAGTTACAAATATGACGCGCTTATGCAAGAAGCGGAATTAACTGAAGCCAATCCTCAATATGCTCACGTTAGATATCCGAATGGGAGAGAGGACAGGATTGCAACTAAGCACTTAGCCCCTGCTTGTAAACTTCCTCCACACTAATTGTTAGATCAGCAATCAATCGACGCTGAAAATATAGATAATGTTGAACGTGAACAAGATAATGAAGAAGAGCCTACACAAACTCCAAATATCCGTAATGATGAAATGACTTCACCTTGCGATGCCCATAGTGATATCCTTCCTGTTGATTCTCCTGAACGTGAAAACGTAGAGTGTTTATCTGTAAAGGGGTGTGATCATAAAGTGTCACCTGATTTCCATCAATCTAAGCCAAGACGTTCTCAACGATTGCGAAAAGCTTCTAACAGATTAATGTACTATTGACTGTTTACTGTGTAATCTTTTGTACGTCGAATATCGTGAATCTCATTGGCCAATGTACAGTATACGGGACGCCTCCGCCTTTATGTGGAAGACAGGTGGCCAGGCCTGGAGAGGGATGGGCTCCGCCAGGCGTCTCAGCCTAAGATTCGCTGCATGATGAACACAACCAAACAAATTGGTCATCTGCAGCGCCCCAACAGCAATCGCCATGGGATAAGTGCAGTGCAGTATACGCTGTATGTTTTCATTTAATTTGATGGAAGAGAATGTCATACACATTTTTAACTTTTCTAAGATTTTAACCCAGAACTGATCCAACTCAATTATGTAATTCTGCTTGTGTTAAATCATTCAGGTGTGTTGAGCAATTGAGCGCTTTTATGTTCTATGCTCCATAAACATGATAGATGCAATTGCACTGCAATAAGACCTAATTTGCAAACTTTTGTGATTAGTATCTTTGTTGTAAATGCTATTCCTAAAATTCGTCCATTCATTTGTATGAGCTCATGCTCTATTTGCATGTCTTCAGTCATAATGGGCAAACGCGAGCTCCAGATTGTCCGTCCTCAACACCTGTTTGCCGCTTAAGATGAAGAAATCCCGCTTAGTGTCTTTCCCAAAGGCACATCGAATAAATTTTCCGGCTCTTCTCACTATCTTTTCCTGCTACCTAACAAGCAGAAAAGCTGCGACAGCTCTTTTTTAAAGTTTTTGATATGACTTGACTAGGGAATTCAGCCCAAGTGTATCGATTGCTCACCATCGTCTCCGTAATGAATGCATAAAGGGAGGTTTATTCGTAAGATCTTTCTACTTCATTTTAAAAATAGACCAAGAGGCCAAACAAAACTTAGATAAATGAAATGCCTTTGCCGTACAAGCAAAACGCCTATTTAAAACCTTGAATCGGATTGAAAGAATTATGGTAGATTATATTCATCATCGCCATTTACAACACGTTGGTAAAGGGCGAGAAGTTTTGCCCACAGATAAGTCCTAGGTATACTGACTTCGTGACCTTCTAATGAGAGTTTATAGTTCTAGTATTGTGTACGCAGGCTTACGGCAATTCTGATGAAATTCGCAGTAATTTTGTTTTGGATTTACTAACGTATATTGGGTGTGGAATTTCATTGTGTGGAATAATTTCAACAATTGTTGCTTTGTTGGTCGTCAGGTAAGGGAAGGGTTGCCGCTTTATGCTACAGAAAAAAACTACTTGTGCTTAGAAATTCTTTTCATGCTTGAAAGTAGGCTTGTAATTGTATTTCTATTACAAATATGTCAGCCAAGCAAAAAAAAATTGCTATTAACTATCTTTACTATGAACAATAATGTTAAAATGTTAAATTCATTGCTCTTTAATCAGCTCAAGATTCTTGTCATACGGTGGTGATGTTGCTTGTAAATTCTTGTTAAACACTGTCATTTTTTTTCTAAATGATAGCTTTAAATATCGTAGGGACTATCTATTCCTTGCTAAACCATTTTGTATTTTAGATTTTTTCGCAAATCTGTAATCCCTGAACGCACCATATTTATTATGATGAATTTTGCTGTGGCATTAGCTATGTTAAATGTTGTGATTTTGGTCAGTTTCGTTCACATGATCACCAGCCAACCTGTTGCATGTTCCGTAATCGCTGTTTTGCTTCACTTTTTCCTGTTTAGCACGTTGCTATGGACAACAGTAGAAGCTGTTTACGTCACTATTGGAGTGGCAAAAGTAGGTCTCATAGTTATATGAGTTAAAGCGTCGTGTTTGTAGTGACCACGTACAGCTAAGGCAATGCTCCCCAAGCTGTTTGAATGAGTGACAAAACGATACTCTCTAAACGATCCTGCACATATTAAATGCATGAAATTGTTTTTTTTATCACTAGCCAGTAAGCCCAATACAAAAGATATGCAAAATAGATTTAATTTGTTTCTTAACCCAGGATGTAGCTTTCTTTGACGCCGTCTTTTGATATTGTTCGCTCCACATTTCATGAAAACCCATATTCTGTGTGCGACTTGGAAATCGTCCAAAAAGCTTTATTTGAAACATTGTACTATACTGAATTTTTCTTTCTATTGTGCAAAAAACTTTGCACAGCAAGCAAAAAAATATTATGTTCAGCTGGTGGAGTTTTTTTGAAAAAGAAAGGAATTTGCCGCAACGATCATTTGGTTGCGAGTAATCCCTCTCTTTGTATCTTGCATTTTTTATTTTCATTTTTGGTCCTGCACTGTAAGATTGTATTACAGCATGCCTTTTAATAAACAAACCAAAATTATGGATGCATTCCAATTAAACCTCTGCTTCAAAATAGAACCTCATCTTAGAAATAGTTTAAAATTCAATTTCCTACATTTTTACAGCTTAACTACTGGGTTGGATCATTACGGACTAACTCAGGAGTACCCAAAATTTTTACGGTTTGGTCCGCATTTCACTAATGTGAAGTCTTGACAGGCAGCAAAAGAAACAATGGGAGGGAGTTTTTTGGGAGTTCAACTGGTTTCAGTTGGGGTTATCATATCTGAAGAGGCAAAATCAGCGTTCTGAGCTCTAATTTTGTTGTAGACGATTGTCACGAGACTAGTCGCAGGCTGCAAATACTTCTTGCGCGGGCCACACTTTGTGCACCTCTGGCCTAAATGATCGGTTGGACCACTCACTTCAAAAACTGAGGTTGGGGATAAGCAAGGGTATGCTTTCCACAGAAATTATTTGCTTCAACAAACCCCATGGCAAGAAGAAATAAAGTTATTGTTCGCAAATGACTTTGTTCTCATTAGCTATCCATAGACCATTAGCAAACTGAATAAAAACTGAATTACTACTACTACTACTACTATTACCACCACCAACACCCACTAGTGCTCATTATTTACTCAAATTTTAGCCCACTATTAAAAGAAGCTCAGCTTTCTGTTAGCTTTGGTGTGATACGCTTTAACTGTGAGACCTTATCTTCTCTTAGATTTGATTCATAGACCTAAACCTAAGTCTATCAGCGTTAAGTTGCTTTTTTTTGAAATTCGGTACTCACTGAAATAGTTTTTTTTTGCTAGTAATTTATATTTCTAATTACTGCCATTTTCAGAGCATCTGACGAAGTGGTAGTTTCAACCGCTAAAGCTCGAGTTTATATATTATTATAGTTAGCCTCAACAACGGCACTGAAAGGTTGTTTGAGATTAAATGGTACAATGTCACAGGCTAATACATTTAACCAGTTTAACAAGTTAGATATATCTTCATTGATTAACCACAGAAGAATTTTCATATATTTAGAAAACAAATTGCGTTCTGTTTTGTGTTGGAATTGCCAGAATTTTGTGGCTCGTAGTTACTAGAATGTTTTATTTTTGAATATCCTGAGTTTTTTTTAGCCTCTTTACTACCGGACCAGACTGACCAACAAAAAATTATTTTTATCGTCTACTTTGCTCGGATGGTTGCTACCCGCCATTTTTGTTGGAGGAATTGCTGCTGTTGATATTTCGGTTTATGGTAAACATGAAAACGATGACTCAAACACGTAAGAAAGCTGTTTTTGCCAATATTTTGAATCTTTTTCCCCCATTTTTTCAAAATCTATGTTTAAATACAACCAAGGATTTGTTTGTTTTGTAGAAGCTAGTATTGTAGGTCTATCTCTTTTTGTAAATGGCATTTAAAACGTGAAGCATATGTTGCATTGAAGATTAATCACCTTGAAGAAAGTTATGAATAAATGGGTCGTACAAATTTAATCCAGACCAGCATTGGACGGTCAAAAACTGACAAATGAGGGAATTCGAAATATCTTGTATCCAACTGACAAACTCAAGGAATATTTTATTAAAACGTTTCGCTTTTAGATGAAAAGCATCATTAGTTAAAAAATGGTCACCTACGGCTAGGTTAAACAGTTTTACCTAGCCTTAGGTGCCCCCTTATTTAAATCAAGGAATATTGTTCCAAAGTCAAACTTAAACGATGTGATTTTTTGGCCATGGAATTCTCACTGCGTTCAATAAAACAAAATGTAGATCATACTCGTAATTAAGTTGAAAGAACCTTTAGAAGGAAAAAAACGCCAGATAATCTGGAATTTAATCTAGATTGGGAATCTGTTTCGGTTCGGTGAAACAAGAGTTATCGATTAAGTTATACTTGAATAATTGCCAAAAGGTAATGTCTATGGAAGCTTCATATTTTTGAAAACATTCCATCTCGATAAAGACAGACTTACAGTCGCGTTCAAAAGTTCAAGAGCATTTGCCTGAAACTCGGATTTTTACAGAAGTTAGGAAAATTGTCATAATTGCAATATCCCATTGTCTTTTCTGCCGCCAGTAAACTGCTATGTGATAAATGCTTTTTACACAGCTTTTAATAATGAGCGGCTGCTTTTTTAAAACAAAATAATTCTATTTTTTTTCAAATTTTGCTAATGAAAAAATGGGCAAAAAGAGAGAATTATTAGGTCATAATTGTTACTTTACGTATAGAGAGGTATTCGGAAAGAAAAACTGAAGTTCAGCAAGACAGCAATTCATCAGAATTGTCAGATTCAAAGTATTTGAAAGTTTTTTCGTTTTAAACAGGGCTGTTAGACCCAAAGTTATCAGCCCAAGATATGATCTTTTGCTGAGGAGGATGGTAATGCATTCGCTCACATGTTTGAGGAAAAAGATTCCATCTACTTTGTTGCTCTAAGGTACAAACATCTGCACATCCACAATATAACGCTGCTTGAGTGAGGGGTTTGGAATCAAAACCTGTAGACTGGCCAAAACATCTATGAAAACTAAAAGAAAGACTCATCTCAAAGACTCAGACCCATTTGAAAGTGGAGAAAAGCATAACTTTCTGATGTGTCCATTGTGAAACAGTCTACATCTTGCTAGAGTGTTGTTAGAAGACCAGTTGGTTCCAGGTAAAAAGATTGTGACGCGGTTCAGACTATGAAACACCACTCAAGCATCATGTTCTGGAGGCAATATATGTGAATAGTACCTCTGGTCTTTATTTTCTCTAGCTAAGTACCACCATGCATGGCACCAAATAAATAGATATCCACAGGATAGTGCATGACTGCAATATTTTTAAGCGCGATGGTGCTTCATGCCAAAGGTCAATGCTAGTGAAAAACTACGTGCTAGAGAAAAATGTTGATGTTCTGGATTGGCCAGGATATAGTACGGATTTAAATCCCATTAAAAACCTGCGTTATATGATTAAAACGAAACATGACAGATTGACGTCCTCCCAGCATAAAATCATTGAAGACAGCAAAACACTGTGTGAACTCGAAAAATTAGCTGTAGGTCCTGTTGTAGTCTTGTAGATATTATGCCTCGCGCAATTGCTGCAGTAATTACAAATTACAAATACAATTTACAAATAAGCGCGATTTCAAATAAATTAGGACATAAAAGCGTTGAAAAATTAAAATTGATTGTATCATTTAGAAGCTGGCTGAGTGTTAAGTGTTTGTTAGTTAATAATGAAAGAACAGAGAAAAGATTAGGTAAGAATGAGCAAAAACAAACGAATTATTATAAGTCAAAAGCAATGAGAATAAAAATTTTTGAATGCCCTTAAAAGTATGAGCGCGACTGTACATTATGCTGTACATTCTGACTCCGTCGGTGTCTCCGGCTAGACCCAACTCGGAGACGACTGGGTAAGGAATATCGATTTATCCGGGGTCATCGGCTTCACCCAAGAAGCAATTGCGAGAGCAATAATGAAAAGCAAATTTTTAAAAGAAAGGAATTCTTTTGCAAACCATTAATAAACCAAGCAGTGATGAAGAATAAATAATTTAATATTTGGTTATTTGCAAAAAAAATAATGCCCTGATAAAATAAATTTCTATGACGAGACAAAAAGTTTCGGCACTTTGATTTAATTTTATTATATATTGCTCGATAAATTTGTGGTTTTCATCACTGTTGCTTTATCAGAACCAGCAAAAAGTTGATGACATTTTTGTATCGCTATGTTCGCTTTCACGACAAAACTTACTTTAAATTGAAATCGAGTCAAATTGATTAAGAGAGAAAGCATGTCCTTCATTTTCTTGATTGCAATCTTTCTTCAGCTACTTTTAATAAGTAGGGGCCATAATTAAAATCAAAGAAAGGAAGCAGGTCCCAAAATAGTAATCGCTTTCGCGACTATCAAGTAGTTACTCAGGCAATAAGCTTGTTAAATGACTTTCCGTTTTTCTTTGAATACGCTTTTTTACTTCAAATACCCGGCTACCCTATTTCCTGTAGCTGTTTATCAGGGGCGAAAAGAACTGTTGCTCTCCCCAGTTTTCTCGCCCTATTCCTGGAACGCCTATTGAATGATTTTCAAGCACAATAACAACAGCATTTTCCACGTGTGCTGTGCGCTTTGACACATGGAGAGTTGTTTTTCATTTTCGCTCCGTCTCCAGCTTTTATTAAGTTTCTCTTAATACATTATAAACAATAAACGGAATTGCTTAATTTATTTGTCTAAAGTCCATTATGAATTGCAGTCAAAGCTGTTTTGTAAAACGTTTTGGACGCTAAATTGAGCTTTTAAGATAAGTTACCAAAAACTTTTGATAAAATTTGCTCTTTCCTGCAAAAAAAATTTTTTCTGGCTGCATGTTTTTGGACCCAGTCTACCTGCATTTAAATCCAGGCCGGTTTTTCCCATTTAATAATGCATGATTTTAATAGATAAATTCCGTTTGTATCTCTTTTTTTATTGTATTTTGTGCCATTAAGTAGCATTAGTTTCTATTCTCGGTTGATTACAAAATACTTTTATAACCATTGAAATAACCACAGGGCTCGCATTTTTAGTTAACTACACTCATTTAGTTTTTGAGTGACAACCGTTAAAAAGTTCTGCTGCATTTGCTAAAATTGTACCAGGCAGAATTTTACTTATTTTTTTTTTTTACGAATTTTAATTTACTTATTTAAAGTAATTTTTAAATGCCCTTGAAAAAGCGTGCTGTCGCGCTTATTGTACTTTTTGAGAAACTGTTAATGCAAATTAAAAAAAACATGTATTTTGTCATCATCTTCCAATCAAAATATCTGGTACTGGCTGTCCGGTGAGCTAAAAATCTTTTTTAAGAGATATCGATTTTAAAAACTTTATCATTAAGCTTGAAGTGAAATTAACCTTACAAACACTCTTATAATTTTCACCCAGTGATCAGTCGTACGGAGTTTCATGCTTGTATGCTTCGCAGTTTTGTAGCAATTACGTTGTAAGGGAACCCATGCAGAATTCTGCTTTGAATATTAAGTCTAAATCGCCAAGGTGTTATCTTAATTTTGTTCAACTTTGAGTTTTTTGATCAGTTGTTGGATCGTACCTGAGATGATGCTTTATCTCGTCGTAATACCTGCCTCGGTTGTGCTGGGAAGCAACGTTATCGCGTACCTGGTTACGTTGAAGAATTATTTTTCTCGAAAGATGGTCGGAAATGTTCCTAAAGGGGTAAGAACTATAAACAAAGATTTTTAGGTGAACTTTTTTACAAATACCGGGACAAGAAATTCGAAAACTACCATACAAACGGATTGTTTTAAAAAATTGTTTTTGACGCTGATGTTGCAATATATAAACTTGCAATATTAGGCAGAGTGTAGTTTAGTAACGCTTTAAGGGAAAAATAAATTAATCTTGAAAACTTCGGTTGTCATGCCACACATGGCTATATGTTAAAAGACTGTATGTTAAATTGTTATACAAATTTAAAATATTCAAACACTTTAATGGGGAAAGAATAGTTGCAAAACAGAAGCTGTTTTCTTGAGAAGCTTTGAACTTTAAAATACTTGTGAAAAGAGTAAGGTTGTTCATATTTTAGGGAGTGAGTTTTCTTTGTGGTGTTATATTTTTATTTTAGCTACAACAAGCGAACTCGGGAAAGAGCATTATGTTTTCAATCACTTTATTCATTTTATTTGGCATTACCTGGATATTTGGGTTTCTAATATTTGGATCCAACACACTCAATATGGTGTTTGCATACATTTTTACCATATGTAATTCGTTACAAGGTATGATAAATAAGTGAGCAAACTTGTAGTTTAAAAAGATCTGCAGCAAAGTGAAGTTCAATTTGGAAGTGCCCACTTCTAAAACAGCTAATACTGAGAAATCTTGCAAAGTTTTTTAAAAAATGGGTTTGGGTGTTAAATTCCAAATCGGTTTGCACAAAAGCGTTGGGTTCTTTCGTAAACGTTGCAAAGATTAATTCTGTTTTATTCGCAGTGCTTGTGATAGAAAGGCTCTCTGTGTTTGCAGTAGTTAAACACTGTTTTGAATCCAACTACTTATAACCTTAAAACTTGCTTCGTGGTAGGAATAAAAAAAGATATAAGACACAATGCGACGCATTCAGAAACGAAGTCGCCCTCAAAGTATATATATATATATATATATATATATATGTACTTTTTATTCTATATCATCACGTAGCAGAGATTCCTCGCTATAGCTTTGGCGTTTCGACTGTCTGAAGAAGATAAACATTCATGACTTCTCGGCATTGCTACAACTAATTTATTTCATGAGCAATATGCAGTGCAATTCTGTGGTAATTTTTGACTTTAGGAATCTTTTTGTTTCTTTTGTTTGTGGTACGAAACAAGAAAATCCGTGATGGGATGAAAGATAAAATGAAAGAATTAATTAGCTCAGAGAAGTTGACCACAGCTGTTGCAACGGTGGGTTTCTAAGTGTGTTCGCGTGAATGAGTTTAAAAGACAATATATCTATAATCTTCACTCTTTGTTTATCTATTATATAATGGAAAGCAGAGTTCTGTACGTACGTACGTTTTAAATCCTTCGAAACTGGTGGACGTATAAACATCAAATATGGCACGATTGATCACCTCCCCAAGGTGAGTCACAACGGGTTCGTGAGTCATGATGTCGTTATAAAGATTATATTTCTATTTGCATTTCTTGAAAGAGAAAAACGATATCTCGTTGAAACAAAATCCAGCCCCCAAGTTACTAACTTTCATAAGTTTCATCCGATTTACGTGTAAAATAACGTCACAGTCAACGTTTGGTTGCACAATTTGTTCTCTATATTTTCTCAAACACTACTAATCGTAAAAACTCGATGAATAGCTTTTTTGACAACGTGTTTTCGACAAAAAAGACTGTACAACAATTAAAGTTAAGTTAACAATGTAGAAACAGATTCCTTTTTTGAGCATGTTTCTTTGTTTTTCTCTTGCACGGTTCCAATTCCCTCTATTACGTCATAATGTGTGGCACGATTGAAGTACAATAAGTAGCAGCAAGCAGCTACACGCGTAAAGCTGTTATTCACTGTTACTTCCAAACCAAATGAGTAATATGCTGCCTGTGAAAGAAGAACGATACATTAGAGTATTAACATAGACGTTGGTCAAAAAATATATTGTTTTTTAGTAATACAATGGCAGGTTACAATACTTTTGTACAGTCGTGTCGCAAGCCTGACAGATCTTAATCTCTGAGACATTTTAATGAAATCTAGAAAAGTTAAACAAATTGACAATTTTTCACTTTCAATCTCACAAGAATCACAACAATTATTCACATCTGTACCCCCAACAACCTGGTCCATATATTATACCCTCAAACCATAACCTAGTCCTAACCTATTGTAATAACTCAACTGTAAGTGCTTGACTATAAGTTAGTTTGCGCTTCTCTTTGCTGCGAGTATGCCAGGATCTAGCAACATATGTGCAGCCAGAGGTGTTAGGTCAAACAAACAGACATACAATTACCAAAAGTCGTAAGTAGTATGCCAAATATTTAATAGCTTATTTCAGAAATAACGCAGCAATCACTTTGGCCCCGCCACCTCTCTCCACCATAACTTTTTATGCAAGTGGTGAAATTAATGAGTAAAAATTTGTGAAATTATTGGCTTTTTTAATTGTGAACAAGTTCACTTTCTAAGTGCATGCTGCAATCAGGGCTAATAAGCCGTTGCTAGGGACTTCAAAAATTTTGGGACAAATATTACTGCTATGCGCTGACACTTCTAATTTTTTGTATTCAATTTTGATTAAAAACACGGTAGTTTTGATTTTGGAATGATAATTAGCTATGTCCCAAAAACATTAACTCGTCACTACCGTTCTCACAGCTACTCATGTTATGAACCTGAGCATTACTCATAAAGACGCTGGAAGTGGAATAACTTAACCCTTTGAGGGACACTGAGTCACATGTGACCCATAAATATTTTTTTAACTGAAATCCAACTAGGTAAAATTCTTAGCAGTTTATTTTTTGGATGAAATTTAAAAGGTTCTCTCTTCAAAATTAAAAAAAATTTTCGGCCATTTTCGAAGCTCTTGGTCATATTTTTGGGGAGTAAGAACTGGTTATTTTTCGTGACTTTGAATGGGATGGTATTGGGCTGTTTTAGTGCAAAAAATGATTGATTTTTAAACTTTTTTGAGTTCAGTTTATGTGATTTCGTGTCTGACATGCATTTTATATCTTTACCAAGCTATTTCATTAACCTTATTCTCAGACACGAAATCACATAAACTGTCCTTGTTCTCAGAACCTTATTCTCAGAACAAAGGTTAAAATCACAATGGGTCTTATATGACCCAGTGACCCTCAAAGGAAGATTATGATAATGGTGAGGTTGGCTTACTACAAACTGGAATGCATTAGCAACCTGGTAGAAAAAATAGTTGATAACCTACTTGCACTGCAGACTCTTTGGAAAATATGCAATCGGTACTATAGCACACGTTCGCTACGTATTGGTACATATACGAACCATGAAGTGCATTACAGATAGACAAAGTGGTACATATGTATACCACTGCATATTGGCTTTGGTACAGATTTGGCCCAATACGTGTACCAATAATGAGTTGGCATGTGGATGACGGGGTTACACATTTGTCCTACGCATTTTATCATATGTACAAGTTGTTTAGAGGTGCGCAGAGGTGCTCACTTGCTACCGTGACTGTGCCACGCACCAAACCGATACAGTGGCGGATTATTGCCACCGCTCTCAGGAAAACCACTAAGCTAGCGACCGTAGTGAACGGTTAATTGATCGCAAAAATAGCGGATATGTAACAGCAGGACAGCAGAAAAGCTTTACTTCCACAAATCCACAATAAAATAGACAAGTGGATGTAGCAAAAAAGCCAACAAAGCCACAAGTTTAAGCTCTACTCATAAAACAAAACACACCATGCAGAGTAACATGAGGAGGATCGGCTAAATAAGCATTTTAGTTCTCGGTATTAGTGCTTTGTTGTTCATTTTTGGTTTTCACTCTGTCATCTTTTTTTTTTCTTCACATTACGCTGTGTCTATTCAATTGTTATATTTCAGCTAAACATTACTGTCCTGTAATATACAGTACATAGAACAGTTTTCAAGCCTTATCATATCTGTTGATGTTGAGTCGTTTTCGCCTTTTCTGGAATAAGTCAGAATACAATACAAAATGTAATGTAATGTATGCTAATTTCAAAACGCCAATAAGAAAAAAGCTTAGTCATCTCACTAAACGTAAAGTAAATCAAGTCGTGTGCTGTGACAATAGTGATGATGAGGAAGGGCTCACTCTTGATGATGACGACTTGGGCTTTCTGAAAAAGACTGAAAGTCTATTGAAAAAAATGGAGAAATGAATGATGTGGTTGAAGCTAACAAAGAACCTTCTCAATTAGGTACTAGTCAAGCAGGACATGACACTCGACAGCAACTTGAACGAAACTCCATGCGTTCTGACTCATTGGAGCAACTTAAGTTCAAATGGAAAAAACCAAAAAGGTATCTGTGAAGAAGCTGATGATAGAGGAAATAAGTTTCCATGCGGTGAGGTAGGTGTATGTTATGAGAAAGAGTTGTCTGGTGACATATCACCATGCACAGGTTTTGATAATGTTCTCAAATTTACAAGTTTTATTACAGACATAATGATTCCACAAAATGTTTTGTACTGCCAACAAAATAGCAATGTGTTCACTACTAATGTAACTAAATTGAAAGAATTCTTTGGAATGCATTTAGTCAGGGGGTACCATGCCCTTCCAACACTACGAGACTAATGTGTTTGAAAAAATTCGAGTAAATACGAAGGTATTTACATTTTAATTCTTTTGCTCCCGCGGGATCATCAATTGATGATTTTTTTCAAAAGTTGAAAAAATTAGTTTACTTTAAAATTGATTTGTGACTTTATTTCTCAACCGATTTCAACATTTTTTTTTAAATTAAAGAATATTTCAAGGCAATTTTGATGATGCTTTACATTCGTCTTTATTCTGAAAAAATTGACCTATATTACCTGTAGTTAAATTTTTTTTACCTCCCTAAAATTTGGTAATCTAATATAAACAGACAAATTTAATGCATAAACAATGTAATAACCTGACAAATGTTAATATATTTGAAAAGCTCAAGAAATTAGCTTTTCAGCAATATATAATTTTAAATAATTGAGGCTTGGAATTACTTCATAATGGTTGATAAAGAAATAGTAGGCATACACAGTTTTTCGTTTTTTTTTTTTAATTTTCTAACGGTACTTCAGAAAATTTCAATTTGTAGAATAACTAATTCCTTTGGAACATTTTGGCTATTTTCCTGATATTCATGGTTATTTAGCTGTCTGTATCTACGTTTTCAGAAAGATTGATCAAAAAATGAAGCCTGTGAAATTTTTGATAGATAGCCCACACCAAGCAAAGAATAGATAATTTTGTGAAAAAAAGGGGGGTCAACATGGTCCTGTATCATTTTTAAAGACAAAATTTTATCTCAAACTACATATTATCAAAATGTTGAAGAAATTTACTTTCCAAAACTATATAGTGTTGCATGGCTCAGGTTAAAAGTTATTCTATAATGACTGATGAAATTGGTAAATTTCGTAGGCCTAACCTGTTTTCAATATCGGCAAAAACACTCAAAAATTTGGATTTTTGAGCTTCACAAAATATCAATTTATAGAAAAACTGATTCTTTTTGTACAATATGGATATTTTTCCTGATATTCATAGTTATTTAGCTGTCTGTATCTAAGTTTTCCGAAAGATTGATGAAAAAATGAAGTCTGTGGAATTTTTGATAGATAGCCGACTCTAAAAACATTGAAAGCAAAAAAATTGGCGATCCCCCTACAAAAAAAGGTAAGGAAATCAACGTAGTCCTGTATCATTTGTAGCAACAAAATTTTCCTCTCAAACTACAAGCAGGGATGTGGAAGCGGTTATTTTTCAACCGCTTCCACTGATAAAAAACGTGAAACAGACCGTTGACAATTTTTATAAACTTTTGTGTGTCTGTAGCCTGCCTTCTACAACACATCATCATTTTGAGAAAAAAAACCTTCATTTATTGCTATTACTTTACCTACTTCGCTTGAACTTATTGTTCCGAACTACTCTGTGTTTCTTTTATTTTGATATTATAACTCGTGTTGAATGTGCAACAGTGCTTTACAATCTTTTTGTCATCGCGGATCCCCTAATGTACTTTTTGCCTTTGTCATCACGGAACCCCGCTAACAAAAATTTAGAAATCACGAATTGCCTGCAAGAAAATCAAATATTTCGTTAATACAATTCAAGAAATAATTAAACACTTCAACAAATAGACAGTTATTACAAGTTCGTTCACTACTTACAACTACTTTTACAACAGTTAACTTAATGCCTCTCAGATCTAAATCGTATGACCACATATTACAGCTCTCGACAATAACCTGTCGTCACAACAAAAAATTACACTGTATAGCGCTGATTTTCCCTCTCTGTCCTCAGCCAAATCTGACTTTGAGTTAATTTTAACTCTAATCATCATTACGGACCTTCTGTCTGTTTCCAAAACACGTATTTACTCCGATTTTTTTGGGTAGTAATGCTCGAAATTTCTGTCGTATATATAGTATATACATGTAAAGCGAGCAAAATTGAACTGCACCAATTAACAGCCTTCTTAATGTGGTGACGCGGTACCCAACCCCGTTTGGATTGGATTAAAATGGCTGTTGGCCTTCCCGAGGGTCCCAGTTACCCCGGGAACTCCCCTCACACAAACCAGTTTTTGCCGTGCAGCCCCCTGAACGATCGCAAAAGGGTAGCACACAGCCTCTTTAAAGTCGGCCTGTCTTCTCTCTTCTCCTGCCTTTCTCTTGCCCGTCTTCTCCTTCTCCTGATGAGCAGCAACGTTCATCTTAACCCTTGTTCTGTGTTTCCCTGTTCAGTGTGCGCTGGAAATGTGACCTGGCGGGGTAGGTCAGTGCAATGCTGCACATGCTCATATTGGGTTCATTTAAAGTGCTCGCTACTCTCCTTTTCTAGATTCAGAACTCTTGGCAGCTCTCACTCCTGGAGTTGCCCTCCCTGCTGCGTCCCTGCCTTTTTTTGAGATCCCACACCCACCAGCACTGTCACTTCCTCCTCGGACTCCTCCAGCTGATATACCTCCACTGCTCAACCTGGCCCCCTTCTGCTAATGCAGCACTCGCACCCCACTCTCGCTTTCGAACCTCTTGTCCTGTTTTCGCCCACTTTGTATCCTCTCCCTCTGCATTCTCACCACCGCCTCATGCTTCTGGATGTTTCTCATTACCTCCTGTTTCCTCTTCTCTTACCTAACTTCCCCATGATTTTTCAATGGAATGCTGGGGATCTCTGAGCCAGGAGCACTGAACTGCTACACTTTGTTTTGTCTCATCACGTTGACCTCATTTGTATCCAGGAATCTAATCTTCATTTATTTTCCTCTTTCCGGATCCCTGGATTCTCTGCTCTGCGATACGATGGCACCCGCTCCCGATCTGGTATTTTTTCTACTGATGCCACACACGCTAGCGGCTGCGTCGTCATTTTCGTCAGGTAGGGCTTATCCTTCTCTGAGCTTTCTACCTCCTCTCTTTCTTCGCTTGACCCCTACTCTGATTATGTAGAGGTTAACACCTCTCTGAACGACTCCTCCTCGCTCTCATATTTTAGTGTTTATGCTCCTTCTATTCGCTCTTCTCAGAAGGATAGCAGAACCAATTTCCTTTTTCTTTTCATTCTCCCCTCCTATGTGGAAGCGGTGGAATTTTCGCGCTTCCGCTTTGACAGAAAAAGGACCGTTTCCAGCTTCCGCTTCCACATCCCTGACTACAAATTATCTGAAAGTTTAAGAAATTTTCTTTCCAAAAATATATATTGTTGCATGGTTTAGGCTAGGAGTTATTCCATAATGATTGAAAAACATGATACCGTATCTACTCGTATAGTTATCTTTAGTACCGGCCCAAAACACTCAAAATTTGATAGCTGGACCTTAGAAAATGCAAATCACACTAAAAATACTCCCTTTCCAAATTTAAAATCATGTTTATGCGTTTACATGACTCATTTTTGCGCCCTGTATCAAGTTTCCACGTAGCTGGTGTATATCAAACACTTTTTATAGATTTTGCTAGGTAGGGTACTCCGGGTGATAATTTGGTTCCTCCAAAACAAAAAGAGGGGTGTAAAAATGGTCCAGTTTCATCTTTAGCAAAAAAACATTAGTTTTAAGTTTTATATTATCTGAAAGTTGAAGAAATTTCCTTTTCAAAAATATATCAAAATACAGTAGATTCCGCTTAATCGGGTCACATCGGGATAAGCACCATTTGGCCCGATTAAGCGGCTGACCCGATTATCCGAAGTCTTGCAGTATCTGTGCCAGGGTTGCCCTCGGTACACCAGTTATCTTAGTTAGCTGGCGATGACTAATGCTTGGAGGTTGCTCTCTAATTTTTCTTAGGACAACAACCCTTTCAGCAATTGTTAAATCTTTTTGTGGCATCTCTGCTTGGGACTTCACATAATTTGCAACAAAACACAACAATTACCATGTCCAAGGGCATGAAATGACAAAATAATTTGCGCCTGTATTGTTCAATTGTTACATAATATAGTTGGCTTTGTGATATTGAGTTCTATTACATTACAAAGGCGGTTTTGCAATTAAACCAGTGTATGTCTGGCTACAGCTGTGGCCCGATTATGCGGATTTAACACTAGAACGGCGAAGGTGTCGAAATCGACACGACCCCTACTTTTCAGTTGTAACCGCTCCCTTTGTTTTTGAAGGTACGCTCTAAAATTACCTAAGCATTATCAAAAGTGACCATAAATGATAAATTGATTAAATTTTTCAAATAAGATGTTCTCTCTAAAATATAAATTGAGAATATACCTCTAACGGCAAAGGTGTCGAATTCGACACAACATGCAGTTTATCATGCCGACATGTTTTCTGACGCGTAAGCACTCTCCCGCTGTATTTCATTTCCTACTGTTAGCGTCATAATGATTGTTTTCTCTTTTCTCGTTCCGACTCGTAATAATCAATAGAGCAGTTGTAGTTTTGTAAGCAGTAGTGTTTTTGCGATACAGTAGGTTAGTAACTACGTCTTTTGACAAATTTCAGTGCTTCTACACAGTTGAACAAGCGAATAACTTGCTTGCGTATTCAGACATTTCTGATGACGATGTTGATGTCCCTGAAGCATTTTTACAAAGCCAAGCTAGTGATAACGTTAGCGATAGAAAAGCTCTCCCTCCACAGCCTAACTGCTCTGATGACGAAGACAACTGCAGTTCCTCTTCTGAAGATGAGAAGGAACATTTGACAGTGAATCCAAGTGGTCAACAACAAGCTAAAAATGGTGTAACTTGGAATCCTTTACTTAGAGCCAGACCGGGACAAGCAAATGCTCCTAACATTTTTCGTATAAAAACAGGAGTTCATCCAGCAATACGAAATAGGGCTGCTGCTGGTGCTTACAACTGCTGGAAATTGTTCGTGGATAATAACATGTTGAAATCTATTCAAGTGCACACTTGTAGAGAAGCAACCAAAATTAATCCTGATTTTAATCTGTCACTGGACAAGTTAGAAGCATTTATTGGATTGCA
Source organism: Trididemnum clinides (assembly GCA_963675345.1). Taxonomy (NCBI): domain Eukaryota; kingdom Metazoa; phylum Chordata; class Ascidiacea; order Aplousobranchia; family Didemnidae; genus Trididemnum; species Trididemnum clinides. The sequence goes on along the minus strand of OY776303.1, from coordinate 5,932,798 downwards.
ATACGCTCGGGGAATATACGGTAAACATCATTCTATTGACTTTATGTGGAACAAAACATACGGCTCTAGATTGTTTGGCGATACTATGCCTAGAGATTGTTTTCGAGAGGTGAAACGTTATATCAGATTTGACAACAAAGATTGTCGAAGCCAGAGGCTAGCTGATGACAAGTTTGTTCATGTTCGAGAACCACTGGAAAAGTTTGTAGCTAATTGCATGTTCAACTATACCCCACAATGGAGTCTTACAATAGATGAGCAATTATTTCCAATGAAAAATAGATGTCCTTTCATTGTCTTTATGCCCAATAAACCGGACAAATTTGGTATGAAATTTTGGGTGATGACGGAAGTAGAATCCAAGTATGTATACAATCTTTTACCTTATCTAGGTGCTTTTGAAAAAGAACAGCGCAACGGTAAGCCCTTAGCTGAAGATGTTGTAATGAGACTTACTGAGAGCATTCATAACAAAGCTGGTTACAACGTAACTACTGACAATTTTTTTACTAGTGTTCATGTGGCAAGCTTATTACAACAAAAAAAAGATTACAATCGTTGGGACGGTACGAAACAACAACAAGGGCCTGACAAAAGAAATGACAAAATGTGGAAATGACATGTATGGCAGCAAATTTTACTACAATGAACAGAATGAGCACTTATTTGTCAACTACCAATGCAAGAAGAAAAAAAATGTGAATTTGTTATCCACCATGCACAATGCACCTAGTACAGACAATACTGAAAAAAAGAAGCCCCTTGTAATTCACTTTTACAATAAAAACAAAGTCGGGGTTGATGTTTTCGATCAAATGGCCAGACAATATACGACGCATTCTGCAAGCAGGAAATGGCCATTAGCTATATGGACCAACGTACTAGACATAGCTGCCTTGAACGCATGGATCATTTTCCGGAAAACAACTGGAAGTAAAGTTAGTCGCCGTGATTTCATTTTGGATCTAATAGAAGGCCTAAAACAAAATTATGTGGCACAGCGAAAAAACACATCTTTTCGAGTTGATATTCCATTGGAGAGCCGTTTAGGCAAACGCCGAAAATGCTTTTCAAAAAATTGCAATAATGCAACGGTTACAACTTGCCGGCTTTGTCTACAACCCACATGCGGAAAATGTGGAAGTGCATCGTACAAGGTTACCAAATGCCATGCTTGTTCATCAAAATAAGTGGCATAAACAAAACAAAAACAATTTTTCCTTTACGGCTCTATGCTATTCTGGATAAGTCGATTTCCGTTGCAGTTGCTAATGCTAATTGTAATTAGTAATTATACTAACTTTTTTGAAATTTTTGCTGTTTATGTTGTCATATCGTGCTCTCCTAGCTTTTTTCTTAATATGTATTAAAATACAAGCATATGCTTTACATATCAGGCTTATAAAGCAACTGGTGTCGATTTCGACACCACCGCCATTCTAGGTGCAGTTTTTTTCTCGCCGTTCTAGTGTTAACGTAGTGCATTATCTTTGATTGGATTTCGTTCTTCACAATTTGACCCAATTAAACGGCTGACCCGATTAACCGGCGGCCCAATAAAGCGGAATCTACTGTACATATTTTAGGCTAAGTTTTAATTGGTAAAAAGGCTAGCCTACATAATAAATTCTAAATTATCTTCGGTACCGGCCAAAACTCCCCAATTTTGGTGCTAGACCTCATAAAATTGCAAGTTGTGAAAAAGTACTCTTTTTAAAACTCTTAAAACATTTTTATTAAATAGCGCTATTCTTTTACTAAGTTGTATCAAGTTAACAAGAAGAAAATGCAAACGAAGCACTTTTTATTAGGTTGTCCGGAAAAGAATGTCGTATTTCGCAAATAACCACATATATAATGAACCAACCAACAAACCCAAGTTGTAGTAACCTACATCATGCTTGTTATAACAGTACATTCGTTAAACATAAAAAAAACCGTGCTGTTTAGATCTCAACTGTTATTATTTTGCAATTGTTGCAACCCTTATAAGTAGCATGATTAACAAGGACCTTCGCTTAATTTATCTTTATGAGTTTAAACGTGGAACGAATGCAACGGAAACTGCAAGAAACATCAACGAAGCATTCGGAGACAAGTCAGCTGAAGTTCGTACAGTACAGCGGTGGTTTGCAAGGTTTCGAAATGGAGATGAAAGTTGTATGGTCAAGCAATATCATGGGAGGAAACGTAAGTTTGACGACGTCAGACTAAGAACAGTGGTGGAAACTCAGACAGATGCAGAAACAGCTTTCCAGACCTTTCTTGACTCAAGTACTGACGACTTTTATAAAAAAGGCATCGATGACATTGTCCCTCGTTGGCACAAATGTATTCAATCTTATGGAGCTTACTTTGATTAAATATATATTTATTACGTAAATGTTTTTGTATCTTTAACGACCTACGTCCAAAAACGACATTCTTTTCCGGACAACCTAATATTTACTTTAACAGGCGGACTAAAATCAATCAAAATTAGCTTTCTCCCATCAAAAAGGGGGTGGGAAAGAGTAGCTTATGTTTTACCTCAAACAACAAAATAATCTATTTAAACTGCATATCATTTGAATCAGGAAGAACCAGTTTTTTTAAAGATAGGCAATATTAGGTGGTATAAGCAAAGAATTATTACATAACGATTGATAAAAAGGGTAGTTGCAGTAGATTTCAGGACCTCCGAAAAGGCCAAAAATTTGGCTTCTGGGCTTCAAAAAAAATTGAAAATAGTACAAAAAATTTGTCCTTTAGTAATTTTTGACATTTTACCTCGAAAGTATGATTCTTTTACATCATCTAGCGACCATTTTCAAAAAATTCATTCACACGTGAGGCCTATAATACCTTTTGAACTTGGGGTGACATTGGTTTCCCCACCAAAAAAAGAAGAGGGTAAAGATATTTTTGCTTCATTTTGTGTCACAAAGCATTGTCTTTAGAATGCACATCACGCTAACTGGGATGAAATTTCCTTTCCAAAAATATTTTACACTACGTAGTTTGATTTAATCTTGATTTCATTTTGATCGATCAAAAACGCAGTTCCAATACACATCTTGTTGTTGCAGCCCAAAAAGATCTTAAAATATCTGTGGCTATGGGTCTCAGAAAAGTAACAATTGTAGGAAAACTAGGTAACTTGGTGCATTTTGGCAATTTTTCCTCAAAAGCATGGTTCTTTGGCATGATGTGTCTAAATTTTCGAAAAGATACATCAAAAAATGAAGTCTCTAGAATTGTTTAAAGCTACAGTGCCCTATTTTGAAAGTAATTTACTCCCCCAAAAAGGAGGGTTTAATTTGCATAAATTATACAGGGTGTCTCAAAAGTAAGTATACACTTTAAAATTTGAATAACAATCTAATGGCTTATTCAAATTTGTCAAAAGTTTACAAAAATATTCTATAAACTACTAGAAACAGATTACCGCCCTAATATCTCGTTAAATTTATTTATTGACAGAATGTTAGACCTCAACGTGGAAACCACCAATTTCGAGACATTTCAGCCACCTTTTGGCGCATTCTTGCCCGATACCCTGCAATAAATCTTGTGTAACTAGTCCACATGATGCTCTAATGTTTTGTTCCAACTCTAAAAGGTTTTGAGGCCGTGTGGAGTAAAGTTGACAAAAAATGCTTCGGTTGAAAAACTGTTACTTTCAGCAAGATGGAGCTCCTGCACATTACACCAGGAAAGTCAAAGATTACTTAAATCAGCTTTTTCTCGGTAGGTGGATCGGGTGCAGAGGTCCTCTAGAATGGGCCGCTCGTTCACCTGACTTAACCCCATGCGACTTTTTTCTTTGAGGTTTCCTTAAGAGCAAAGTTTACTCCACACGGTCTCAAAACCTTTTAGAGTTGGAACAAAACATTAGAGCATCATGCGGACTAGTTACACAAGATTTATTGCAAAGTGTCAAACAAGAATGCATCAAAAGGTGGCTGAAATCTCCCGAAATTGGTGGTTTCCACGTTGAGGTCTAACATTCTGTCAATAAATAAATTTAACGAGATATTAGGACGGTAATCTGTTTTTAGTAGTTTATAGAATATTTTTGTAAACTTTTGACAAATTTGAATAAGCCATTAGATTGTTATTCAAATTTTAAAGTGTATACTTACTTTTGAGACACCCTGTATTTATGGGCAAAAAATTTTTTTTGGAGGTCAGCATATTTTAGATCACAATGAAATTTTTTTTTCAACGATATAACATGATCGATATAATAGACAATGGCCTAAAACCAGTGAATGATAAAAGTAAACATAATTAACGGTTTTTTTATGCAAATTAGCCGTTTTTTGCATCTGCTACAAAAGAATTCGAGGACTGCTTCGCGAGAGCAAAAGAGTTAATGACAATGCTCAAATGACAGATTGCAATGACCCAGACCATGATCAGGCCTTCAAACTGAGACCTGTTTTGAAACATTTTAATGGATTTTTTTGGCTCCAATTGAACTAACTAGATTTGAATCTATTAGCAAACGCGCAATTCGCTTCAAAAGCCCAACATCATAAAGCAATACATAAAGAGAAAACCGATTCAGAGGGGCTTCAAGATGTGGTGCAGGTGCAATTCCAAGAGCAGATATCACTTTGAATTCGATTTGTACACTGGGAAGAAGCATAGCGGTGTGGAGTATTTCTTGGGAGAAGGAGTGCTGCTATCACACACAGAAAAATTAGAAGGCCTCAAGTGTCAAGTTTACTTTGTCAACTATTTTAATTCTCCCCTGTCACAGACCACTCTTTATCTCAAAAAGATTTTTGATGCTGGAACTGTACACATCAATCGAAAAATGTTGCCAAACAAGAACTAATTCCAGCAGACAAAGAAATGGAAAGAGGTGATTCAATATGCTTGGAGAACAATCGCGTTTTTTTCACAAAGTGGTTGGACAATCGGCCGGTCCACATGATTTAAAATTTTTTTGGCTGTCGGCCCAAAACATGAAGTGAAACGAAAGTTTCAAGGCTCCTCTGAAAAAATAGCAATCTCTTGTCCTATTGCCATTCAGACGTACAACTAATATATTGGGGGAGTCAATATAATGGACCAAAGGAAAGTGAGTTATCAGTTTGGTCACAGGTCAAAGATTACGAACATCCTCAGAGTAGTATTTGATCTTATTGATATTGCAGTTAACAATTCTGGAATAGCTTTCAACCAGTTGTGTGAAGACTAACCAGAGATGAAAAAGCTGGATATAAAGTCGTATCGTTGAGTTGCTTGATCAGGAGTTTCAGTTGCAGAAACGGAATGTGCCAACAAGTTCAGTCCACTGAAGTCCCGATGCAGCTAAGTATTTACAACCATCAACTGGTTCCAAGTACACAATGCAAAAAAGATGGAAAAGAAATCGCTGCAAATTCTGCACCAGCAATAAAAAAGACTTTAAAGCAAACAATATTTGTGTAGAATGCAACGTGTTCTTGTACTACGTTAACGGACAAAATTGCTTTGCTGCATACCATGAATACGGCCAATAGATATTTATAAAGGCCAACCTACTTTCATACATTGCATTCTTTGAATATTTTGTGCAAATTTTGACTTATTTTTTGATGAAGAAATCACTCTGGGTCAACTGTAAAGCAATTTGCAGGTGAAAAGAAGTCATACTAAGTAAGAACTAAATTTCAGCGCGACTGACAACTTTTACCGTTAAGAGACACCGGGCCATATATGACCCATGCTGTATTTTAAAAAACGAACAAACAAATTAAAATTTTGTTGCGTTAATGTCTTTTTGGAAACCTAATAACACAAAATGGTTTTTGAAGCAATTCTATCGTGAAAAAACTTATGTCCTTCAAAGGGTTAAAAAAAAGAACATTACTTCGGGTCAGTTTGCCGTTTCCCCGGATGCGTGTATACCAGCACCTAGCAACTTGCGCGCAGCCAGAGGATTTAGGTTGTACAAGCAACCAAATTTCTTTGAGAAAAGTCGTTAGTAGTGGTCCTAAGTTGTGAGTAGTGGTCCTAACATTTAATACGTTATTCCTGAAAATACATATTGATTACTTTGTCGCTCTCCGATAATCTTCAAATTATGATTCCATGCACTCCATCAAATAAACGCAAAAACGTTTGCGAAATCTTTGGATGTTTTAATTGTGAATAAGTTCGGTTTCAAAGTAAGCCTATGCTAGAGCTAGACAAGCAAGACATATCCAGAGATTCGAGAAACTTTGGACAAAATATAGTGGGTAACCTCCTATAATGTCTTTTTTTAATTGATTTGCATTTGGAACGACAATTGGCTCTGCCAAAAAACAGCATTTACTTTTTATTACCGTTCTTACAAATAAAATTGGGTAAAGCAATCTGATATTCTTTACCCCAACATTATTGATGGTGGCGCTAGCAATTTCAATAACTTGACTGAGAGTGCTTCACTTCGTTTTAATACCCTCTTCCTTGGCTGCGTTCATGCCAAGACGAACCAACATACCTGTAGCCGGAGGCTTTAGCTCATACAAATTTGCCTAAAGCAGTAATTCCCTGCCTCATTGAGTCCGTGGACCAATAAAAAATAATCAGCACCGCCTAAGACCACTATCTCCAATTTCCTCTGATATAAACTGCGGCACTTTAAAAATGTCAATAACATTTGGGTTGCAAATTTAAATTGGGCAGCAATGCCTACACAGACTTTGAGGTTTAACAAGAATTAAGAAGGAGATAGGAGAGAGTGCCCAACATAGCACCAGAGGCCTACAGTGTGCCACCTTAAATTTATTACAATGCCCTTTAATATACCTTCTCACTTGGTCACTAGGATGAGCAGCAGACAAAAAGCATCAGTAGCAGCAATGTTTTAGTCAAGGAGCAGTTCTCAGTATTTAAGTAGAAATAAAAATCTAATTTCAAGATAAAAGACTAAAAAACAGCTCAGTTAATTCCCTAGTGATTTAAGCTTCGGGTAAAATTTTTGAAACACGTTGAAACTTGTTTTTTGTTAGCAAAGGCATTAGGCCCTATTGCGAGCTTAACATTTTGATATTCACGACTGTGATCAGGACGGTAGACACTATGTTGTTTGAATAGCCCGTGATGCCAACAGTGCTTTAATCACAAATTTTCAGCAATGCCCTATTGGGCAAAACCTGAATAATTAGCTTATGGTGCTTTGTGTGGCATTGATTTATCTTTTATAATGAGCAGGCTAAGTGTGTAGTTTTCTAAACGTTTATGGCTCTTATGTATAGCTTGTTGTTTCGATGCTGGCCAAGTTATTAAAGTCCTACTCCTTTTATTAATTAATTATTATTTAATTAACTTTTCAAAATTAATTGATACATAGGCACTCAGGTAGTTAATAAATGACGTGGAATATGGACAGTGTTGGAATAACAGTGGATACTGTAGGACACCGCGGCCAACATGCATTTTGACCGAAGCTTTTATTACATCATTGCTACACATCATGCATTTTATGTTCAATTAATTAAGAATACATTAAATTTAAATGCCAGAAAAAATTTTTAAAAACTTTAAGTTTTGGCGTAAACATGCTATTTTGTAAAATTCGGGGCATTGTTGGGCGACTTCCTCTTCTAGAATTCTAGTTTAATCGATTCTGACAACCATGGCAAATAGACCAATTCGTAAGCTATGAGCCTAAATAGCAGAAAGCCTTGACCGTGCGACAATGTTGTAAAAGCAAACGCAGTGATATCTAATGATCATAATTGACCGAAACTCACGTAGAATCTTCAGAATATGCATGTTTTGGTAAATAATTTGTTTTCATGGAAAGTTCACTCTGTGAACCTCTTCAAAAGTCGTATGGACCACTGGCTGGGGATCACTGGCCTAGAGTTACGAAAACGTCGTAAGTAATGGGCCTAATATGTAATAACTTAATCCTGAAAATACATGTTAATCATCTTGGCACCCTTCCACAACTTTGCTATGTTTTCAAGAACTTATGAATTTAACGGATTAAACTTTGTTAAGTTTAAAGACGCATGTGGTGAAAATAGGGTAAATAAGTTGTTTCAGGGGAGTTTAGAAAGTTGGGAGACAAGTAGTGACTACCACAACCCCCAATAATGTTTTTTAATTGATTTCCTTTTCAAAAAACGGTACCTTTATTTCAAAACGAGATTTTACTATGTCAAAAAACATAACTTTTTATTAGCGTTTTCACAACTGTCCATTGGATAAAGGCTACTTGTCAGGCTGAACCATTCATTTTTCATTTTTTCCTTTTACATGAAAAAAACAAAATTTAACAACAGTGGACAGAAAGAAGACGATGGCAAAATGATATACGTTAAAAACACGCCCATAGTATGAATTTTGATCAAATTTAAATATAGTAACATGACATTGCATGGCCATGGCACCTGAAACCCATATTGTTAATCTCGATATTACTTATGGGAGGCCCTGCTGGCGACGCTGACCAACCCGGCTAGTTTTACTACATGACGAATTTCAGACAAACAAATAAAGGTCACTTTTAGGCTAATTACTGTGAATAAATTCGAAACGATGAAGTTTTTAAAAGATGTAGGCTTTTATATCATAAAGTAAAACTATTAAAACATTTCATTACAAATACATCACTTTTCTTCGAATATGCTACTATTGAAAGTTTAGACGAATTATAATTATTGGCGCCATATTTAATAATAGCCAAAGAGTTCAGATCAAACACAATCAGAGCTTGCCTATTTTCACAAGTAAATAATGAAACTGGATAAAAATTTATGAAATAATTTTACTTTGACACCATAGCCAGATGCTCGGAAGTTACCTTTTTTCAGCAGAGCGCTTTAGGTCTGGTCATTTTGCAAAAAAGTTACAATCAGCTTAAGTTCATTAGTCAACCGATACTGTTAACCCTAGATTATCTTGGTGAAGTACTCGATGCAGTCTGATTTAAGCTCATGCTTTTCCGCTTCATTACCTACGAGAAATTTGCTAGTTAAGATTTGCCACTCTGCGAATATTAGCTACTGTTGTTTCATTCTAATGTTTTCATTAACTGCTCAGCAACGCTGCTTTTCCAAGGTCTTTGATGGCAATTTCGTGACCAAACGTTCCTGAAATTAATATGTTGATAAAAAGTTTCTATCATTTCTTTTTCGAAATATTAGTATTTGGGTCTATTTATTTGGGAGAAGAGCAATCGTTGCTCGATGCACTTCTGAGTACAGTTTTAAGTTTTCACAAAACCTATTTTATTTTTTAGAAAGAAAGAACTTCAGAGAATGATAAATCGCATGACAACCAGGCGTTTTCTGTATCATCATGAATTTATTCTTTCTGTGCAGTCGTATCCATCAAGGACGAAACAGTTAATTCTTCAAATTGGCTTGTGCCTTTTGTACCATAATTTTATATTGAACAGATTTAGATGGTATTATAATGTGTCGCATGAATTAAAACCACCAACGGAAACGAAGCCAAGCAAGCATAATATTCCAATAAACAACCCAAAGTTTGCTTTCCTACTTTTCTCTTTAGTGATTTGTAAGCAATATTACAGATGATTCAAGCAATATTGCTGGTTTCTTTCTTTATTTGTTTTCTTTACGGTAATTGGAGCATTTGTATGATCTTGCAATAAATAAAGTTAGTAATATATGGAAAAATTTGTGTTTGGACCCCTAGCGAATTCAAGAAAGACATTAGCGCCATGACCTCAGCAATGCAAAAATCGTTTGTGAGCAACAATGCAAAAATCGTTTATGAGCGGCCTTTGTTTTAAAATAAGTACTCAGGTAAATTTTGATTCAAAAACCTTGATTTTCGGCAAAATTTTAATTGGGTTAGAAGATTTTTGAAAGTGTGCAAGTTTCAAAAATTTGTGTTTGCTACAACTCGAGAAACACTGCACATGGAAACAAGCTATTGGTGTGAAAAGATTCTCTTTCCTATATGTTCTCAATACATTCCAGGTACGACAGAAAAACAGTTATTCAAAAAAAACATGTTTATTCCTTTAACTGTTGACCATAACTACTACCACCTATTTATCCTGCCCTTAAGATCAAGCTGGGATGTTTTTTCATTGTTGTGACGAAATATAAGCTTATCCAAAACAGTGATTACCAACCTGTGGTAGGTGAGAAGGTTTCAGGGATGAGTTAAGCCATTGGTGATTTTTGCTAAAGCTAAAAACAATTAATTTACTTCATGATTTGTGGAACTTTTGATCATATTTTATGATGTATTGCGTAACCAACCACCACCTTGTTTTCCAATTATGGGTCATGACCCAAAGCAGGGTCGCCATAGGCTATAAAAAGCTTAATCCTTCCAAGAAAAAGTCTTCACAAACATCCGTCAATAAAAACTTGTAAATTCGAACTTTGAATTTTTTTATCTCCCAAACAAAAGTTCTTCACTTCCATCTGTCAATGAAAATTAAAAAATCCATACTTTAAATCTACTATATGAAGCGGAATTCTTTCTGTACGTTTCTCTGCCTTAGCTTCTAGTACATGAAATGTACATTCATTATTAGTTTTTATACTAAAAAAATGAACTTAAACATATGCAGTAAAACTTCTTATCCCTCTCAAAAAGTGGAAAGCTGAGTAAAAACAAATAAATATAACGTACAAAGGTTATGAAAAGATACTAACAATTAGTGCTTTTTAAAAGCTCAAAAATTTGTTTTCCAGCAATATGTAACTCTAATCAGTTAGGAATAATGATTAGTTTATAAGGATTGATCAACAATTGGTTGCCATACATCGTGCTACATTTTTAGTTGAACAATTTTCCTACTTCACCTAAGAAATCAGCATTTTTAAAAAAGTTAGTTCTTTAAAACATTTTGAATACTTTTCCTAGCAAGCATGGTTCTTTGGCATTATTCATCTAAATCTGCAACCAGATTCATTAAAAAATGAAAATTTAAAAGATTGTGAAATGTAGCCAACCGGCTAAAAACACCCTAAATTTAGGTGGCTAAACTTCATAAAATTGTAATTCTTAGAAAAAGTTAGTTCTTTCGTACATTTCCACTTTTTTTCTTCAAAATCATGGTACTTTGGTATTATCTATCAAAATTTTCAAAAAGATTTATCGAAAAATGAGTTTTTGACCATTTAAAACGTGGCCTAATCCTAGCAAGCACATTGGTGATTCCCCTACTAAGATGTGGAGCTAAAGATGTTCTGTTTTGTTAAAAATATTAGTATTGAGCTCTATATCACCTAAATGTTAAAACCGTTTCCTTCGCAATTGGGTGAAGCCGACTCAGCCCTCTTATTTTATATTCTGAACCTCAACATTACTAATGGCAGCTGGATTGCAGTAATAACTTAACTGTAGGTGCAAAACTTTGGGTTAGTTTGCTCTTTGTGGCTGGATTTATGCCACAACCAAGCAACATGCGCCCAGTTAGAGGCGTTAGCTTATACAAATACCCCTACAGTTGCGAAATATTTGTAAGTAGTGAGCGTAATATTCAATAGCATAATTCCAAAAATGAGATTAATTAGGCTACTTTGGCGCTCTCCTACAACTTTGATATGCTTTCAAACACTTGCTGAATATAACGGATAAAAGTTTGTTAAGTTTGAGGACGCTTATGATAAAATTAGGTTCAATAAGACATTGCCAGGGGCTCGAGAAATTGGAGACTAGTAGTGGCTATGCACAACCCCCTGCAAATGTTTTTTTATCAATTGTGTTTCAAAAGCGATAGTACAAAACTTGGCCATTTGAAAAAGCATAAAGTTTTTAATAGTGTTTTCAAAACTATTCATTGGGTAAAGACGGCTTTGCAAGCTGAACCGATATTGTTAACCTCGCTATTACAGGTGGAAGGCCCTGCCGAGCGGCGCCGACGTAGCCGGCTAGTGATTGATTATATGTCCTGAAACTCCTTGACTTTGTTTTTATACTATGTGTGTAATTATCAAACACGTAATGAAAGAAATGAGAGAATAGTTTGTGTAACAATTAATGGCATGATATAGATTACTAAGTGGGCTTTTTAGCCACGAGTGTAAACAAAACGCTTGCTACCTTCCCTTGGTTTTTTCTTAGCGTCCTGCCGATGAAGAGATTTCTTTCTCTTTTTTTTATTCCTGTCCTCAGTCATGCTATGATAAACAAAAATATCGGTTACTTGATAGTTCAGTGTGCTCTTGTTGCCGTCAGTGTGAATTGGCGATCCCATGAAAAATGGCTGGAACAAGATTGTCTGATGACAAAATTAGGCGTCGACGATTTGAGGACAGTAAGAATCACAGCAGTGATGATGAATTAAAGAAGGACAATTATATAACATCTAATGATGACGGTGAAAATAATGAAATAATACCTGATTTAGTTCTTTTTGATGAAGACAGCAATTGTCTACTGCAGAAGATCTTGTTATAGGTAAAAGTGATTCCACCAGTTTCACATCAAGAAACAAGTGTGAAACTTAGACAGCTGTTCCAGAGATAGCATCAGCGGGTAGACTTGGTGTTCATAATATAGTACCAGTACGAGAAACAAAAATGCATAAATAATCACTGTTTGGACATTGTGCATCACTGTAATAAACCTGTGAAAAATTATTTTAATCAAACGAATCATTTCCTGGACAACTTCAAAGTCACAATTCTCACCAAAATCCGATTAGCCAGTCTATAAATACGAGAAATCAAAGAACAGCAGCTCATTGTCAAATTTGATAGTATTCGATAATACAATTTTGATAGAGAGGTGACTTTTAAAATCCACGTTGATAATATTCAATTGGGACTAAATAATGGTCGTTCTTTTATGTCTCATTATTACAGATGTTTTGCATTTGCGTTCTGCTTGGCTCTTTTTTTCCCTCCCTCTTTTTACTCTATTCCTGTCATTTTTGTAATGCACCTCTTATCTTGGCTTTGCCTTTTGCTTTATTAAGTCACTTTGCGCTCATTGTTCGCATTAAATTCTCTTTGTGCAATTTTCTTTGATTTGCAGGTTTGAATGCCGTTTTTGTGCAACAGAATCGGCAACATAGGTGCGGAGAGTTTTTTGAGATGTCATTGCAGCATTTTGCTAAGGTTTTTGGCTTGGTACGAGGAGAAGCTCAACTTCTGGTTTGGTTTAGCGTGAGGCAGTATCACTGCGAAACCTTATCCTTTTCGAAATTCGACCTCGCAGCCATTTTTTGCGTTTCTAAAACCCACCAATATAATATTCTTCGTTTGCTGGTAAGTTTTATTTTTAACTTTTAATTCTAATTGTTGCTATTTTACAGCACCTCACGAAGCGGTGGTTCTAACCGGAAAGCTCGTGTGATTTTTTTATGCAATATAATGTACTAGTTTGCCTTAAGAGTACCACCGCGAGCTTATTTAGAATTAGATTGTACTACGAAAAACATGTGGTCCAACAAATTATGCCAGACGCAATGTAGATGACATCGCTTCTGTGTTCTCACTATTTTTCCTGATTTGTTGTTCAAGAAAATTCTATATATTTGACTATTGAAGGAAAGTACAAACTAAAAGAAAAATGGAAGCCATTAAACATTGCTGAATCAAAAACAGTCATGGGTACAGTTCTGCTTATTAGAAAATACAAATCAAAATGTCTCCCTGTTTCTTAACAGTGAAGTAGATACAATACCCGTTCAATCTTCAATCATATTATTACAAGAAATTGTTTTCAAGAAATTTTGCGTATGATGCTTTTTAATCATGCTGTTGCAAGGAGATAAAGTAGCTCTCCAGACAAAGTGCAACCAATCAGTAAGGTATTTGTCATGTGAAATATATTGAAGATGCAGCTATTCTTGGTGTAAGTTTGACAGTCGATTAACAACTGGTAACATTCCTTGGCAGATGTCTTTTTCGACAATATGTCCTGTCGAGGCTAGGAAAGTACGGTATCAAATTTTGAACTATTTATAACAGAGAAACTAGCAATTAAAATTAGACATTTGTAAAGGTAACGAAGACAAGCAACAGCGAAGCGCATTCAATGTAGGTACTTGTGTCGTACAACAACTTTCTGATTCCCACAAAAAAAGTTGTCGCAACATTGGCTTAAAATAAAACATATTTTATTGGTCAGTTTTCTGTCTGCTAACCAACAAAATTTTTTACTATAAAACGGTTAAATTGTTTATACAACTAATCCAGAGGAGTGATTTTGCTTTAATTCTTAATTTGTGACATGTTGGTAAATGATGTGTCTTTTTTAGTAGATTGAATTTGACTCTTAACCGATATCTAAGATCTGTGACATTGAATAACAAGTCTACGATTTGTTCACACGAGCCCTTGCATAATAAGTCTATACAACAACATCACTGCTTACAAGAGTCTTTGAGTAAAAACGCTGTCATATAGACTCGAGACTATTTAAGTAACAAACAAAATTTTTGACTTCGAAGTAGTGGCTGCTTCTTGGACTGAAATCGTGTTTAATAGCATTGCATGCGGCAGGTCAACTAGTTTTGTCTCATAATAAGACGATGTTTGGACGTGAATGAAAAAAATGTTTGTTTTTGATCATTCTATTTAAAAATTGTATCTTTTACTGCGTTTTTCGGTTTGTTACTGCTAAAGTTTGTATATTTTGTTGATAGGCACGGCAGTTGATTTTGATGACCTTGTAGTCCTTTTGCCGTCTCATTGTCAGGTGACGAAATTACCATTTTTGCGTTTATACAAATTTTTAGTTTTGATTGCTAAATAAACTTCCTGAATTGAACAATACATGTAGCACAACCTAGTCTGTCTGCCTGAAATGCTGGCATTGTAATTACGTAATGCAGAAACCGCATGAATAGCTAGCTGAATTGATAAATACTTTTGTCATAAAAGTGTGTGAACATTTTTTTGGAAACAAATATGCAATAGTCTTTGACCGATCTCAATTGTAAAATGTTAAAAAACAGCTAGTAGTTACCTCAAAACCGTATGATTTGGATAGTTCTAAGAGCGACTTTATCACATTCTTTATTAAATAAATGATGGATAACACATGGATTTTTGAACGGTAGCGACGTTTTGGACACACTATATATGAACTCTAGATTTCGCTGTGTAGTCACTTGTATCAAACATCTTTACTGAATAAACCACAAAGTATGAAATATGTACATGGGAAATGAGAAGTTGCTTTAAATTCAAAATGTTAGATATCTAGGTAATGAATTTAGAAAATCAATGCATACATTCATAGCACCGTCTCAATAGATAGTAATGCAAATAACATTAAAATTTATTTTTGCATAAAATTGAGAAAATTTGAATGGTAGCGACTTTATCACATTCTTTGCCAAATAAATGATGGATATATAATACATGAATTTTTGAATGGTAGTGACTTTTTGGACACACTGAATCATCACACAATGGTATATTATAACTATCTACCATGATGGATTGTGCAATATGGATGCAATCACGGTCTAGTTTAAAACAGATTACATCATGAATTGCAGAATAAGAATGCAATCAGAGTCTGGCTTTAAATAAAACTGATTACATCATGGATTGTGCAATAGGGATGCAACTATTTTTCCACGGTTTAGTTAAAAACTTACGTCATGATGGATTGCACAGTAAGGATGCAATCACGGTCTAGTTAAAAACAGATTCGATTACATGATGGATTGTGCAATATGGAATCACATCCTGAAAACCATTACGTAACTGAGCAACAAGTTGAACAAGTCAAATCATAGGGATCGCACCAAACTCTTTCAAATATTCTACATGACATCCGCACTATATTAGAACTAGCTCCCTCAGACCTAGGGTTAGGTTTCTTACATAAAACTAGCGTTATTTCTCTCACGTATGATTAGCTCTGTGCGTTGGAATAGAATTAGCTCTCTCACGTAAGATTATCTTCTTTGCATAGGCTTAGAACTAGAATTAGTTCTCTCAGACCTAGGGCTAGCTCCTTTGAATAGTGTTAAAACTAAGGCTAGCTACCTCAGACCTCCCCCACATAAAATTAGTGTCCTATGGTTCCCTTAGAACTATGATTAGCTTTCTTTCTCACATAAGATAGACCTAGAGTTACCACCCTCAGACCTAGAGTTAGCTTCCTCCAACCTCCTTCAAATAAAATTAGTTAGCTCTCTCACAAAAATAAATGGATCTAGGGATAGCTCTCTTATATAGAATAAGGGACAGAGCTAGAGTTAGGGTTAGAATTATAATTAGAGTTAGGGTTAGCATTAGGGCTAGAATTAGAATTAGGGTTGGCATTAGAATTAGAATTAGGGTTAGCATTAGTGTTAGGGTTAGAGACCAGCTCCACCACCAGCACCCCCGCAATGGACGCCAAATGAGCCATGATATACTACTGTCGTAAAGTATGCATACCACCAAATAACTAGTTTGTGTTATCGTAGAACAAGAAAGCCATTTCGGCATCTATTTCCGACTTTGTGTTGATTCTGCACTTACTTGAAGAAACGGAGAGACTTTGTGAAATGATGAGACAGTTCTAAGATTTCTCTTAATTGAAAGCAATCGTACTACGATCAGGATTAGAGGCATAAAGGCGACGTCGCCATTAGTATCAATTTATTGCTTGTGTACCTGGAAACAATTTAGTTGTAGCCGGCAGAACCAATTTTACTAACCGTTAATCACTGACTGGTATCCCTTCCGGGCGACGCCTGGTGGAGCCAGCCAGTTAAATTTAATGCACACATGCATACACACAAATTGAATGTAATTTCATCTTGCCATTTTATATTTCCACACGCATTAGATATGCTTTCATATCAATATAAAAATCCAAAACTTTATAAAAACTTGCAGCAAAAGTGCTATAAAATATGACTAATTTTTGCCAACAGTGACACCGTGCTTACCTCAAATACTCATCTCACAATCACAACAATACATTTTGAATTTCCTATCGTGTTTTGAAGGATGCATGTAACACCTTTTTTATTTTTATTTTTTTGATTGAAGTTGGATTTGTAACTGTTCACAAAGTCGGTAAATTCTCTTCTGGTGATATGCCAGCAGGTGATTTTGCCAATTTTATAAACTGATTACGGCAAACTATTTACTTGTGTTGAAGAGATTTCTGAAGTTTCAGCAATATAATTACGGCATTCAATGCACTTATGTCTGTCTTATTGAAAAATATAACCATTGGCCATTTATGAGTCATTCGTTGTGTACTCTAATGTGTGGTCATCTGGATCCATAGTATCTACGCCTCCTTTTGAGGAATTATTGTGCTGAATTATTTGACGTTTTGATTTTGGGTGTAGACTCGCTGCCTTTGTCATTGCGCATCGTACTTTGTAATGTGACCGCTTTATTTTTTTCAGGGCCTGAGGAAACAGCAGTAAAATATTTTTAAAAGCCATGCATACTTGTAAAAGGCTTTCTTCTTCTAGTGGTCGTAAAAAGTGGTGGACAGTTCATTTTGGTGTTTTCAAATCGTTCCAACTAATGTAAGCTTTTTTCAACCGTTCTCTTTCTTGCTAAACTCATCAAAAAGCTATTGTAAGTGATGTTGCGACAACTTTTTTTGTGGGAATCAGAAAGTTGTTGTACGACACAAGTACCTACATTGAATGCGCTTCGCTGTTGATTGTCTTCGTTACCTTTACAAATGTCTAATTTTAATTGCTAGTTTCTCTGTTATAAATAGTTCAAAATTTGATACCGTACTTTCCTAGCCTCGACAGGACATATTGTCGAAAAAGACATCTGCCAAGGAATGTTACCAGTTGTTAATCGACTGTCAAGCTTACACCAAGAATAGCTGCATCTTCAATATATTTCACATGACAAATACCTTACTGATTGGTTGCACTTTGCCTGGAGAGCTACTTTATCTCCTTGCAACAGCATGATTAAAAAGCATCATACGCAAAATTTCTTGAAAACAATTTCTTGTAATAATATGATTGAAGATTGAACGGGTATTGTATCTACTTCACTGTTAAGAAACAGGGAGACATTTTGATTTGTATTTTCTAATAAGCAGAACTGTACCCATGACTGTTTTTGATTCAGCAATGTTTAATGGCTTCCATTTTTCTTTTAGTTTGTACTTTCCTTCAATAGTCAAATATATAGAATTTTCTTGAACAACAAATCAGGAAAAATAGTGAGAACACAGAAGCGATGTCATCTACATTGCGTCTGGCATAATTTGTTGGACCACATGTTTTTCGTAGTACAATCTAATTCTAAATAAGCTCGCGGTGGTACTCTTAAGGCAAACTAGTACATTATATTGCATAAAAAGACCACACAAGCTTTCCGGTTAGAACCACCGCTTCGTGAGGTGCTGTAAAATAGCAACAATTAGAATTAAAAGTTGAAAATAAAACTTACCAGCAAACGAAGAATATTATGTTGGTGGGTTTTAGAAACGCAAAAAATGGCTGCGAGGTCGAATTTCGAAAAGGATAAGGTTTCGCAGTGATACTGCCTCACGCTAAACCAAACCAGAAGTTGAGCTTCTCCTCGTACCAAGCCAAAAACCTTAGCAAAATGCTGCAATGACATCTCAAAAAACTCTCCGCACCTATGTTGCCAATTCTGTTGCACAAAAACGGCATTCAAACCTGCAAATCAAAGAAAATTGCACAAAGAGAATTTAATGCGAACAATGAGCGCAAAGTGACTTAACAAAGCAAAAGGCAAAGCCAAGATAAGAGGTGCATTACAAAAATGACAGGAATAGAGTAAAAAGAGGGAGGGAAAAAAAGAGCCAAGCAGAACGCAAATGCATTAGAATTAGAATTAGTGTTAGCATTAGTGTTAGGGTTAGAGACCAGCTCTACCACCAGCACCCCCGCAATGGACGCAAAATGAGCCATCTTATACTACTTACGACTTAATGAAATCCTCTCGTGAAAACAATGCCTTTTAATATTTGCATGGTCATCATTTTGATTATTTAGGTCGAGAAGTCTGTAACGACACCTTCACTTGTCTATATCCTAAACAACCTCAAGTGTCAAATTTCTTATACACCTGTCATACTTTGTTGTATACTCCTAGGTTTTCTAGGTTTTCCTCTTCTCATATTTTCCACAATTGTCGTTTCTCGCACTCCACATGTTAAACTCTCCAAATTTATTTGCTTAAAATGCCCCAATCACACAGTCGATGCCTTTTAAGTCGTTTATCAATATCTTAAACATCCGTTCATTCTCCTGAGACACTTTTGATAAATTTTCCACAAGTGTACTGCTTCACATCATCTTAATTATCATCGCTTTTGTCGTTTGCATTCGCCTCATATCCGCTGCTTCGCTGTTCAACATTCAGATTTAGAACACATGATGTTTTTTACATATACCTAACCTATTTTTTTCGTTTTGCTTAATTTTCTTCTTAAGGGATTTATGCTTGTTGACAAAATGGCACCCATTTTATCATCTTTTATGAGATATACAATATTTGTGTTGGGTATTAGTGTCATAACCAAGCTCAAAACACAGTGAGACCTTTATAAATCTTAGGTGCACAATTTTTCACTACTTGAGGACGCGTTAAAAACTTCATTTCATCTTATGTTTCCCAAGGCCCATGGATAATACTACGTTTTATCTGTTCGTGTAAAAGTCGGGGATTTTTGATCCTGAGCAAATCTATGTTCAATTCACGTAAGGGTGGAGCAAATACGAAGTCGTGAATGGCTGCCGTAATGGTTCTTTTATTTTACAATAACACAAATTTGCATATTTTACGACTTGGTGAAACCCCTCCTGAAAGTAATAAACAGTAAAGAAACAAAGAAATTGCTAACATAAATGATGTGCTTAATCCTGATCTACCTGTTGCTTTTTATGCAGCATGCTTCCGAGGGAATTTCTTGTGGTAGATGCTAGGACAACTGCTTACTATTTTTTTATTATTTTATGCCTATGTGTACGACATAAAACCTATGGCTGGGCGCATGTTACTTGATAGTGGCATAAACTCAGCTATGCAAATAGCAAACTAACCCGAAATAAAGCACTTACAGTCAAGTTATTACAATAGCAGGGTCCCATCATTGATGTGGAGATTAAGAATATCGGTCAGCCGGCTTTACCAAATGGATAGTAGTGAAAAGAATTATGCAAAGTTTATGTTTTTTCACATAGCAAAATCTTATTTCAAAACCAAAATATTTTATTTTTTAACCGCAATTGATTTAAAAACATT
This sequence comes from Trididemnum clinides, assembly GCA_963675345.1. Lineage (NCBI taxonomy): Eukaryota > Metazoa > Chordata > Ascidiacea > Aplousobranchia > Didemnidae > Trididemnum > Trididemnum clinides. The sequence goes on along the minus strand of OY776303.1, from coordinate 5,912,681 downwards.
GTGGGGAGTGAGTCCCAGTTTCTCGAGTCTCAGGCAACGTCCAAATTTGCCCTGTTTTTGCCATAGGCGTCCTTTAATAATAACACACTTTTAGCTATTAAATTCAGCAAGTGCTTGAAAGCATATTAAAGTTGTGAAAGTGCGCCAAGATGACTGATATGTATTTTCAGGAATAACCTTTTCAAGATTAGAACTGCTACTTACGACATTTTCATAGTTGTTTTCCCGTTTGTACAACCAATACCTCTGGCTGCGAGGATTTTGCTTAACCGGCGCGATGGTGTAGTGATGAGGGCGTCCGCATCGCAGCCGGTAGACCTGGGGTTCATTCCCTCAGTCGAGTCATACCAAAAGACTTTAAAAAGTGGTATTCACAGCTTCCCTGCTTGGCGTTCAGCATAAATAAGGGATAGTGTGGAGAACTAGCCGGCAAGCTTGCTTGTTGTGTCCTTGAACAAGGCACTTAACGGGACGTCTCCACCTTTATGTGGCAGACAAGTGGTCCACCCGTACTTCACCGGATTACACTTGTGAAGTTGCTAACTCAGCATGTCAGACGACCCTTGGGTACCCACCAGTGGCAGTCCGCCTTGTTGGTGGTGGGGCTACCAGTCACTCAAGACTGGTTCCAGGTGGGCTGCCATCTTTCCCCTAGCCTAATTTCAATTAGGTTGACGGCATGAACCTGAATTGCCGTTTATGCCGTACCTCCATCCCGAGGAAGAGGAGGGGTAACTACAAATAAACAAACTGGATGTTGCTTGGTTCTGGCATAGACGCAGTGAGGCAAAAAACAAATTAACACGTAGAAATGCAATTACAGATACAGCGCTCCCATCAGTTATATCAACGTTAAGAATATGGGTAATAATTTTGGAGAGGTGATGTTTTTTGACACCGTTTATTCTCGTTCGAAAATGAAAAATACCATTTAAAAAAAAAAACTGATTAAGCCTTCTAGAGCAGCGGTTCCCAAACTTTTCAGAGTTGCGACCCACTATTTATGACCACAGCTTATGGCGACCCAGTAATTTTATTGGGTAAAAACATTAATGAAAAAACAATTTTTAAAAAAATTACATATTCAGTAAGGTCTTCGAGAAGGATAAGCCAATTCATAAAAAAACATACAACACAAATTAAATAAACTAATATCAATGAAGCATTGATGAAGAAAACAAATTTCATCTTTTCAAATTATATTTTCAGTGAGGCTAGTGAGAAGGATGAGCTTGTTTCTTGCTACTTTTTACAATGGACATGATATTGATTTCTATTTGCCATAGTTTTAGGCGTAAAGAATTTGAGAGTTGCAGTTTATTTCGAAATTTGCTTTTAATCCCCACCATTGCTGAAAATCCAGCTTCGCATTTATAAGATAATGAGAATCCAACAAGTACTTTCTATGACTCGGCGGAAATGAGTGGGTAGGAAGTTTGAAGAGACACCCCAAACTATACCAATTTTCTTGTGTTGAAATTCATTTTCAAGGAAGAGTCTTCAGATAAATCGATAAGTTCTTCATCAGCTTTTGTTAATATCCCAGTCGTCATGGCAGACTGAAAGGGGTTCATAATCCATTTTTTCTGTTGCATAGCGTTCATTTCTTCGTGGAAATAAAATTCGAAACTTTCTTTTAACTTATTCAAGTGTTTTGATATCTCGCTGATTATGCCATCATCAACTTCAATTTCAATCTCTATTATAAAGGTTTGTAATGTTTCAAAACAGTCATAATTTCGTTTGTTAATACAGTTTTTCCATAGAACAAGTTTTTTTGTAAAATCTCTAATTTTGTCATAAACTTCAGATATACTGATACCTTCTGATCCTTGTTAAGTACAAATTTAGTTCATTTAATTTTGAAAAAATATCTGCCAAATACGTAAGCCTTAAACTAAATTCTTTGTCGCGCAAGTATTTCACAAAATCGCATTTACCTTCCAAAAACACAACCATTTCCTCACGAAGTTCTGCAAGTCTTGTTAGCACTTTGCCCCTTGAGAACCATCGTATTTTTGTACGCAGAAGAAGAGTTTTATGATTGCTTCCCATCTCTTCACACAACTTCTCAAATAAACGTGACTGCAAAGGCTTTGACTTGATAAAATTTACTATTTTAACGGAAGTCATCAAAACATTTTTAAAATCATCAGATATATGTTTTGATACTAATACTGCCCTGTGAAGATTGCAGTGAGTCCATGATGCGTTGGGATCACGCTCAAGTATGCTGGTCACCACACTACTGTTTCTACCGCACATAGCACGTGCTCCGTCCGTACATATTCCTATGCATTTATGCCAATCAAGACCTTTTGTTCTGATATAAGTACCAACAGTATTAAAAATTTCTTCGCTGGTACTTCGACTGATTGGTTCACACAACAACATATCTTCATGAGGTTCAGAGTTTCATATATAACGTACAAAAACAAGTCGTTGGCACAGACCTTCTACGTCAATAGATTTATCGAGTTGTAAAGAAAAAAAAGGACTTTCAATAACTCGATTTTTTACCATCAAGACATTTCATCAATTTTACGTGTGACCGTGCTATTAGATGTAGGAATTGCTTCAACTTCTTTTTCACTTTTATCACCAAAGAAGACTTTAACTGTATCTTTTATAGCTGGAAAAACTAAAGTCTCCCCAATTGTGTGTGGCTTGCCAGCTTTCGCAATTCTCAAGCTAATCAAGTAAGACACATACAAAGATTTTTCATTTAAGTTGGTGTAATGGTGCAAATTTTTGGCCCGTCTTTAAATTGGCTAGCAGTTTCTTAAAAAATCAAGGGATTTGTGTTTTAACTCGGGGTGCTTAGTCTCAGCACGGCAAAGCAATTTGTTTGGACACATGCTCTCGTTTGCAAGTTGTTCATAACAAATAACACATTGTAGACGCGGGTCTTCTTCGTCTTCATTCCATGTAAATCCCATTTTTAAGTATGTGTCATCATACCTTCTCACTACTTTTCTTCGCTTTGACTGACTTGTTTTTGATTGACTTGAGTTTTCTTTTTTTTTTGATTAATTGGAGATTCATGGTCATCGACTTCAGTTGACTTTTTTAACCATTTATCCCAGGGGTTCTCAACCTTTTTGTTGCTGTGTACCGCTTATGGAGTTATTCTGTAGCTGCGTACCACCTAATTTGACAACTAGTTTTTGTCCATAAAAGAACTGTACAAAAAGGTTAACATACACAATAGCATACAAATATAATACAAGCAAACGAGTCCTCAAATAAAAAATATACAAAACTAAACATAACTTATTTGCACATGTACATAAACATAAACAAGCAAAATATTTAACTTATCGATCAATAAGTACTCTTAAGTCAATGCGATGGCTACGCTTGGTTTTCTTCGACTAGTTTCGCAAGACGCGGAGATATTTTGCTCACAGAACATCGGAAACTGTGTTCTGGGTTTACGAGACGATTTCTTGTCTTCAACTTGATTGTAAGAAAAGTAGAAAATCTTTGTTTGCATTCCCATGTCGTTGGAAATATGAGAAGCTGAGGAATTGCATTTTTTGCTAGTGCCAAATAGGAGGGACTTACATTCAACCAGAACTCTGGCAATTTAGGATTTTTAAACTTTTCCTGTGCACCTTCAACGCACTGCAAATCTATGAGTTCTTCATGTTCACCCGTTCCCACCAGGAGATCGCCAGGCTTGACAGTGAATGGATTCCGAATGTAAGTGCATGCTCGTGCATCACCATCATTGAAGAAGTACTGCTTGATTTCATCTTTCAACAGAAGAAGATGTTTGATGATCTCTTGACCAAACGCGATACCAAGCTCCCCTGCAAGTGACGTCACATTCTCAAACATTCCGAATAGTTTGTTCTCAATGTTTTTTATCCACAAATCGAGTCTTTGGGTAAATGCAATCAATTTGATTGAGAAATCAATGATGTTGCTCTCAGGCCCTTGAAGAGAACAACTAAAGTGATTTAGACTCCAAAAATATGTGATAGATAGGCAAGGTAAAGAATGAAATTTTCGTCTTCAAGAATCTTTTGAAATTTGTGATCTTTTATTTGGAAAAACTGAAGCAGCTTCTTTCTCAGCACAAAAAGACGCATGGTAGTATTCTCTCGAGACAGCCACCTCACTTCCGTATAAAACAGCAATGACGTGTGTTCTGATCCGCATCCTCATAGATAACCTTGAAGAGACGACTATTTAAGGCAGATGTCTTAATGTAGTTTATCATCTTAACAACCAGGTTCAAGCTTGTCTTTATACCGGGAGGTAAAAGTTTAGCAGCGAGAGCAAATTGGTGTAAGAAGCAGTGAACGGAAATGACAGACAGAACGGAAGTGACACACTGCCTTCACCCTTGCTTGGAATCAAGATTTTCTGCCAAGCATAGCCGGAGCGCCGTCAGTGGTACAACCAACTAGCTTAGTCATTGGACACCATTTTTTTAAAAAAAAGTATCAACAAGCTCGAACACGTCTTCTCCTTTTGCTGAAGTTCTCATTTCATTAATCAATAGTAATTCACTTCGAATCGCATCTTTAGTAGCATAATGCACTAGGACTAGAAGCTGTGCGTAGTTTGACACGTCGATTGATTCGACCGTGGTAAATCCATATTTTAAGCCCTGTACTTCCGTAATGACTTGTTTTTTTGATATCAGTAGACATTTCTTTAATACGCCACTGTATTGTATTATTTGACACCGAAACACTGTTTAATTTTGACACTGCTTCATTGCCGATAACATGCTTCACCAGCACTTTTGTTGCAGGCATGATGAGTTCCTCAGCTATTGTGTGAGGCTTTTTGTTATTCGCCACAACAAGTGCGATTTCATAGGAGGCTGTCACTATCCCCACCGTCTGCTGATATTGCTTCTTCGTTTTGTCTAGTCGTTGTTTTTTCGCATTTTCTCCAAGTCGCTTAAAACAATTAGGATCGCGGTCCTTCTTGTCTGGATGATTAGTTTGGAGATGGCGTTGTAGAAGATTTGGCTTTGTTGATGCATTTGATAATGTCTTCATACACATCACACACTGTGGCACAGATTCGCCCCTATTTTTCAATTCAACAAAACCAAAATTAATTTATTGATCGCTATACTGTCGTTTGGGCATCTTGATTTGACAGGATAATAATATGAAATAAAACCAAATGTTGCTTTTTATATATTAAATATATACAATAAGTTACATAATCGATAAAAATAATTAAGTGATTAATTGTTTACATCACTGCATCTAATCAGTCAGCAGAATGTGTGTGTATGCGTTCCTGAGTCTATGCCGCCAACTTAGGTAAGGTTGTTGAAAGGCAGTTGGGAGTAGCACTTTCGATTATGCTTTCCTAACTAACTTGGAAAAGAAAGACAAAATTCATAGGAAGACTTGGGGTTCGATCTTCTGTATTCAACTGACGTACAAAAATTAGGTCCGAGCACCTATCGCAGCTTCAAGAGCATATAAAACAGCCAGATTCCAACAGCAAAGAAAAATATAGTCAGGTGGAACAGCAGGTAAAATATAGCTAGCTGGGACAGCAGAATTTTATTTCAAAATTACTAAAGCCTCTATCAGTCTATCACTGAATAAACTCCCAAACGCCAATAAACAAAAATATGAGGCACAAGCACAAGTCAGTATATATATTGACGAAAACACTTTTGAGAAGGTTCTTGACTGATAAGCCTATTATTACATTTCTTACTAAAAAATTTGTATAAACCGGTTCTTTTCGCGTCTGTTACATCACAACAAGTTTTATCCAAATGTGAGCTTGTTACTGGAGATATTGTGCAACACGCTAGCTAGAATTTTTGATCGTGTTGCAGCTTGCTGTTGCTGCAGCTACGCTACAGAAAGAAAAAAAAGCGCCAATCGAGCTATCTAGTCCACGTAACAGTATGCTACATCGTACATATATGTAGGTATTTAATGTATATGTATTACAATTGAGAAGCAAAAGAAAATGATCTGGAACCAAATTCACACTACATTTCTCTGGGTGGGAATTTTTGTGAAAACAAATACTTTTTGCATTTTTGGAAAAACATCTCGCGTACTACTAGGAAAGCGTCCGCGTACCACCAGTGGTACGCGTACCACAGGTTGGGAACCCCTGATTTATCCATTATATGAAGGGCTAAGTAATACAAAGAAATCAGATTCTGAAAAATAAACTGCTGTAAGCTGCTTTATTAACACTAGAATGACCAACTGCTGCCGAAATAACTGACTGAGGTTGCTGAAGCCTAGAAGTTACAACTGTTTTAAAGTAAAGTCAAAACTACAACTTCCAGTAGCAGCGCACATACACACCAAAGGTGTTTGTTGATTGTATTGTCTTTTGTCTTGTTACGTCATTACACTACAATGAATGATCATCGCAATACTACGAATTGCTGTACAAAACTGCTATGCGTCAAAAAAGCTACTTTGTCTTTCGAGGTAGTTTCATGCGTAACAAATTTCTGTTCCTTTAAGAAGATCGTGGAAGGCAGACTTTCACAGATTAGAATTAAAAATTTAATTTTGCTTTTTTTAAAACTTTAGTGCTGGATTCTCCACTGATCATAATAGCCAGTGGTTAATCAAAGCTAATGTGCAATTCTATAACTTTTTACGACCCACCAAGATTCCTTTTGCGACCCACCGGCTGGTTGGGACCCATAGTTTGAGAACCACTGTTCTAGAGCATTATAAGAGGTTGTGCATAGCTGTTATATTTTCTTCCAGTTTCTGGAAATTCTGGTTAAGTCTTGCTTGTCGTGTTTGGTACTTAGAAAGTGGGCTTGCTCTCTTGATACACAGCCAACAATTCAAAAAAGTTTTGTGGGTTCATTTAATGAAGTGCAAGGCTGGATAACTTTAAAGTTGTGGAGTAGAGAGGGTGGATTCATAAATCTTTTTGAAAACTTCGATAGATAATGCCAAGGAACCATGATCCTGTGGAAGAATAATCAAAATGTACCAAAGAACTTAGTTTTTGCACAAATTGCAATTTTGTGAAGTCCAGGCACCAAAATTTTGAGAGTATTTGACCGGCAGGCTTAACAAAAAGCGATTCACTTTTTCTGGTACACCCCATATAAAATGAAATTCTGTCTGTCTGTTTTAACTCCTTCAAAACTGTCTGACTTATAAAACATCAAACTTGGCACGATTGATCACCTCCTTGGGGTGAGTGTCATAAGGGGTTGTAACGTCACCATCAAAAATAATTTTAAAAAATTCGTGTTGTTACGTCATAAATCGTTTTTCGTTGTAATTGCGTTTCGTTGTGCGCGAGTTTTGAGCTTACGACCCTTTTGCTATACAATTCTGTGTAGGTGACCTGTCCGATACGGTCAAATACCTAATTAGCGTATTCTTGTTTGTGTGTCTTTTCAATTATTGAAACCGCAGCGCTATGCTTTGTTCTGCCGCATTGTTATTTTTAGCTAAGCTCGCTAACGGAATTCAATTCCACTGCATTGCTCTAATTGATTGATATCAGTTGAAATTTCTACTCAAAACCTTTCATCATTGCATTGTTTACCGTAGCAGCAGCAGCAACTAAAGTTCGTGTCAGGCGTGTCAGGCAATATCAATTATCAAATCAACTAGCATCTTACATCTTACATTTTTCAACTAGCATCTTACATCTTACATTTTTCAACTAGCTTGTTCTGTCGAAAAACAAGTTGGTAAGTTTCGCATATCGGTCATTTACGCAAGTAGCAATTATATTGTATCTGTTACTTTTGTTACAGAAACCAGTTTGTTGTAAATTTGTGGCAATTATTTCATTTCTGGTTTATTGATTTCTCCTCGAATTTTCACTGAATAGACTACGTTTCAACGACGACATCTCGTCCTTCTCTTGTTCCCCGCAGCGTGAGGCAGACACGCGTGTCGCGACGTAACACTGTTTTTGATCAAGGATCGCGGTGTTTGGCTTAAACAAAAGCCAGTATCCGACCTACCAATTTTAACAAATTTCACTTCGTTAGCATCTCACATGATGTCATAATTTACAATTAATTGTAAAATATGTTTTCTTAATTTACTTAAGAAGTACTCATCGTAGAAACGCCATTAAAGATTTTTTTAAAATTAAATGATATTGTGAGGCAATTCCGATAATATATGTAATTTGAATCGTTAATATTTGTTTTTATACTAAAAAAACTGAACCTTAACACTTGTATTACGAATTATAGGAGCTGGTGTTAGAATGTTAAGATATCACTTTAATTAATTGATTTTAAGGCATATAGGCTAACTGCAATCAGATGAATAAAATACCACTTCCACGACCGGTTTTGTTCCTATTAGAACTCTTCACGTGGACTCAGATGTTGAACCGACGATTGCTTCATTAATTAATTTCTTCATGCGGTTTATATCACTCCGCCATCGGTCCTATCAATTGATCCTGTTAATTTTAAGCTTATATGTTGTGAACGCTCACTCAGTGAGCGGGTTAGTGATCGCAATTCACGCGATCGTCGGTTCAATACCTGAGTCCACCTGAAGAGTTCTAATAGGAACGAAACCGTTGACTTGACCTGACCTGACTTGAAACATTGAACAATTTCACAATTAATTCATTCTTTTATCATCAGAGCTTATTAAGCACAATTTACTTATAGGTGTCAAAATAACTGAATGCTTAGTTCGCACTCGAGCCGTGCGAACAAGGTCATTTGAATCAGGGTAAACTTCAGTAACACGTCTCATGCATTGTGCACTCCGAGGCAAGTCCTTGTCGACAACTAAAACAACATCATTGACTGAAAGATTTCTGTCTTTTTTGTAGCAAAAGTAAAAACTGTTTAATCCATTTGCTCCAGAACATGTTAGCAAGATATTGTACCTGGCGTCATTGCTTGTGGGAGTAGCAATTTTGAGGATTGAAAACACCAGGTGGCAAAGCCATAAGACTCTTAAGTAAGAGCAGATGATTAAGGGTCAAGGGCTCAAGATCATTAGGATTGTTGGAGATAAGAGGTAATAGAACGGCTGTTTATGATACTTCGCACATGAGAGTGGTGAGAGGCTCGTTTTTAAAGCTTTGCTCTTTGCAAATTCTGGTAAGAATTTTTTGAATCGCTTTAATCTGTTTTTTCTTGACCCCCAAAGTGCGAAGCTCCAGTTTGGTTGAAAGACCAGACAATTCTTTTTTGTTCAAAAAAAGGTATGAATTTGCTAGTGGTTCCACTGGGAAATCGCTTTCCTTAATTCGCGTTTGCCTCCAATAAAGCTGATACCGTTGTCTGAATTGATCGAAATCACTTAATCACTTCTGGCAATAAGCACTCTTAGCGCTTGTATGAAGGCCGAAATATTCAGGCTAGAAGCCACTTCAATATGACAAGCAAGTAAAAATGACACTGTAGCACTTAATTAAAGATCTTTCTTTACGAGTCAAAAATGGGTCAAAATAATCCAACCCCACAACGGAGAAAGAAGGTGTGCTCGGTTGGAGTTTTTTCTAGGTAAATCAGCCATTTTTTGTTCAATTGATTTACCAAATATCTTTCGGCAAAAGGCGCAGTTTGACAACGTTCTGCGAACAGCGGTATTAACCTTTAAAATCCAAAATTTATTCCGTAATTGAGCTAAGACATGCTGTCGGCCCACGTGTCCTAATCTTTGATGAACACCTTGGATCATTAAAGAAACTATGGAAGAATTGTTTTGCAATAGAATAGGGTGCTTGCATGCGCACGAAACTTGGGCCAATTTGAGTCATCCTCCAACCTTAATTAAGCCGTCTTTATAAAATGGATCAAGCTTGCGAACGCTGCTTAAATCTTTGATAGGTTTGCCTTGCTGAAAACATTTTAATTCTTCAACGAAAAACTTTGATTGAAAGTACTTAAGAATTATCGTTTCCAAAGTAACAAGACCGTGAGTTGTTGTTATGGGTTAAATCTCTATTTTGGTAATACTTTTTGAATTTAATTTTTTTTAAATGAGAGCTTTAATATAAATCACCCTTGCCAAAATTCGCTATATTTTGTGTCAATTCGAATATTTTGAAGTAAGAACTTAAATAATGTGTGACTCACTTGATGGCACAAAGAAAGAGAAATCTTTTTCTTTGACTTCAGAATCGTTGCCCAATTCAAGATGGAGGAAGGAGGGCTGTTGCGGCCAACATGATTTGGGATGCCACAAGAATTGAGGACCAGATTTCTATCGCTTGCGTTTAAGATACATATCGGCTTCTAAACCTCTGAAAGCGTCGTCGGCTGGGGTGAGTTGAGAAGGTACATAGTTTGACTAATGAGGGGAACAATGATCTCTTATTTGTTGAACCCTGTTGGAAGCGAACGTATGAAAGACTTTGTGTTCGTTGTGGATATATCGAAGTCCGGAGGTGTTGCCTGTCCAAAACGTTGACGGTAAAATCTCACATTGCAAGTGAAGTTCCTTACTCAACATTGAATCAACCTTTATTGAAACTGTTTCAGCACATAGTTCAAGCCTGGGGATTGTGAGAACTTTTAATGGTATTGACTTGGTTTTCCGATCAGAAATGAACAGTAGACCGCATCATTGATATCGACAGCTCTTAGATAAGGCCACGTATTCATATGATTTTTCAGAAGCACCCGAAAAATGATGTACGCGCGCATATTTTATCGAAGCAAGGCTATTGGGAAAGTAGCATCTGGAAATTTGAAAAGAGAGCAATAGAGGTAATTGCTTCAACCATTGCCTTTGCAATGTAGTTGAAATAAGCTCGCCCCAGTCAAACTTCAACTTGCATAAAGTTTAAAGCAGCACTTTTGCTGGTTGTATGATAGGCGAACCAAATCCAACAGGGTCTTATATCGAGTTGACTGTTGACAGTATGCTCCTTCGAGTAACTGGCTTTCGCATAGATTGGTACTCTAAAATACAAAATATCTTCTTCCATGTCCCAGTCTAATCCAAGAGAACGTTTTTGAGGTAGCTTGTCATTGAAATGGTCAACATTTAAATAGGTCATGGAGCGATCGGCCAATGGTACTTTTTTGTTTCCTCATGGCTCTTACTTATCCACTTAGTTATTTTAAATCCTCCCTCCCGAAGCAATAATTGTAGGTCAAACAATAAAGCTTTCGCTTCGTTCACCAAGCAGTCATCAACATAAAAACAATGCTTGACTGTTTCGATAGTTTTTGTTTACAGCCAGTACAAAAATCTTTTGCTGTGTGTAACAAAGTTAGCACAACTCGAGAGAGCACACGGCTTCACACTGGCAAACGCATATTCTGCATTTTTCCAAGTTCTTATCGAGTTGTCCATTATCCCACCACAAAAACAGTAAAAAGTTACACTCTTTGGGCGGGACTTGAATTTGATAAAACATACTTTCTATGTCTCCTTGGATAGCAATTGGTAATTGGCAAAAACGAAGCAAAACTCCAATCAGTGTGTTAGTAAGATCTGGCCCTTGATACAAGCAATCATTGAGGCATATGCCTTAGCATCTAGATGAGCAATTAAAGATCCCTCTTAGTTTGTTTTGGTCCTTGTGGTACAAACCATGATGAGGAATAAACCATGTTTTACCATCACATCTTTTGCTTTCTTCGCTTTTTTCCGCATAAACGTTGACAAGCATTTGGGTGATAAACTTATGGTGCTACTCAAAAAATTGCGAATTCTTCAGACGGCTTTTCGCTTAAGATACTGCGCCCTTACCTCCACTTGAGATCTAATAAAAGGCAAGGTAAGGTTGGCATCGGGGATAGACAAAGCGATTTCATAGTGGCTATTTTCGCTGTGACAAATGGATGGTTACACCAACTCGATAAATCGAGCTTGATCCGTGAAAAGAGCATTGCTTTTGTCGTGTACACTGTCTACCACTTCTGTGCAAAGAGAACACATTGGGTGAGTTATTTGCGCAGAGTTACCAACGAAAATTTTGTAGAACCTGCTGCCAAAGCCTTTACTTTTTTGGCAAGCGATTACTCACCTGACAGCGGTTCTGAAAACATAATGTTTAGCTTGTGAATTCCAAACTTGATGTGGTTGAAGTATATGGCGATTATCATTGTCTATAAAGAGTCCGACTTCACATGTAACAGTCGGTATAAAGATGTCTTCAAACTCGGCAAATCGATTGAGGTTTTGCTGTTTTGGAATGTCTGCAGAAAAGACAGGCAAGGATTGCACCGACAGCAAAGGTTTAAAACCACGAAAGTTTGATTCGTCAATATCAGAAATCTGCAAGTTTTTTATTGTTTATTACGCTAGCTTTTCTTGTCTCAGTAGTTTGATAAATAGTCACGGTAGTTACTTCAACAGTAGGAGCGTTCGAAATCTTTAGCTGGTCGACAAGATTGTTGGTTATGTATGGGCTAGTGCTTTTTGAGTCGAAATAAGCTTGGTAACAAAAGTAAGCAAAACCGTTTAATTTCACCTTTACAGAAATCACAGGCAGTAAATTATGAGCGAGTGTACAGTTTGTATCAACAAAGACTGAATTTATCTAAAAAAGAGGAAGACGAACATTCAGGATTGGAATCTTCTACAATTCTATTATGTGAGGAAGAATTAGGGGGATGCAAAAGCGTTGTGTGACAACCGGTGCATCTTGCTTCCTTACAAGGATCGGTTCTAGTGCATTTCTTCGCAAAGTGACCTGTCGCAAGACAACACCAACAAAGATTGTTCTTGTTTATAAAGTCCATGCCACCCTTGTAGTCAAGATTTTGAAATCGTCGGAACTGGCTTAAAATGCGGATTATTGCAAAGCTGACAAATTTTGTCGTCATTGTGTGCCTGAGTGGCCATTGTAATTTTTTTGCAACCCTGAAAAGCTTTTTTATTTATGGGTGATCTTGTCAAGTGAGCCCATTTATTTGAGGAATTTGTACTTTGTCTCGTTTTTGCGTAACATAATTAGCTAACTTCTGAAAGCTGATTTCTTTACTGCGAACACAAACAACGGAGTCTGCTTCACTTTGCCAACCGCTAAAGCTAAACCAAGCAAGAGGCAAACATCTAGCAATTTTGGTAAATATATCTAGATTTTCTAGTTTGTGCAAATAATTAAGGCATTAAGTGCATTCAAGCATGAAGTGATTTCAGCAGATAATCTTATTAGGGCAGGTTTATCATTAAGATGCAAGACAGGTCCATTGATGATTGAGTCAATACAAGCTTTCGCGATCTAAATTGTTTGTCCAAAGATTGGTTGCAAAAGCTCTAACTTTATCATAACTGGCATATATCGATAGTTTTGGACTAAGGCATGAGCCGGCCCCTTAGTATACTGAGAAGAAAACACAATCTACGTTTCAGTTCGGATACATTATAAGCAATTGAGGAATCAAATGCGTCAACAAAGTTAAGATAATTCATGAGATTGCCATCAAAAACAAGTGATTCTAAAGATAGAGCAGGAGCCTGAATCATGATGGATTTGTGTTCAAGAGCAGAAGGTTTACCGATTTCAACAAATTCGGATGAAGGACCTTAACTTTTACTTTACTATTAGAGGCCAGTCCTTGCAAAAGCTTACGGCAAGTTTTATCATTTTCTGCAGTAGGAATGTTTGAAAAAGGCACTGCCGTACTGTTTGATGCATTTTTGACAAATTTTGCGGTCGGGTCAGCAAGTTGTGGGTTCAAAATCTCTGCGGAAAGCGGTTGAGAAAATGTAAAAAAATCTTGGCCGCAACGTGGTGTTTCAATTGCCAACATAATAGTTGCTCCAGTGTCAGATAGGTTAGTAACTCGCGCTCCCAAGTTGAAATGGTGCACGATCTAACACATTACTTTTAAAGTACCCAGAAACATTTTGAGTAGCGACGTCAATGTTGTGGATTACAGCCACTGGGTTAAATAAATTATTTGTATAATTATGAGTAGTTACACACACGCATTCAAAAGCATTTAAATGTTCAGGATATTGTAACAAAGCAATCACAGTTTTTGAATTGGTTGGCAAAGGCGAAGGGATTTCGAGTTGTGCCTCTTCTTCATAAACAGAAGCTTGTGCGATTGTTTCGTGAAATTCAGCGTTCAATTTTTAACCTCTTCTCGGCGGAAGGTTTGAACTAGCTGTTTATGCTTATATTTTGCACGTTCTTGACACTGTTGTATTTCGAGTGCATGGATGTCAGCTTGCAACTTCAACCTTGATAGGATAACTGCCGTTTTCACTATGGCGCTTTTCAAGCTTGCCTTTGATAAGCGCGACCTCTTTAATTTGGTTGATGTCGTTTTCACTTTCGAAATGATCGAAGATTTGTGGGTCAAAGCAATTGAAGACTTTCCTATACTCGTGCGATCAGACTTTAAAAGGACAAGTTGTTTGTACACTTTCTATTAAAAAATTGAAGTCGCATCTTCGCTAGATTTAGATTTTGACTTAGATCGAGTAACAGCACCAGAATTTGACATACTGACAAAATTATCAAAACTAATTTCTTATTTTGGAAAATTGGCAAGTGCTATTTTCTTACGGAAAAATTGCCAAATACAAATATAGCCGTTGATTAATTGTTGGCGGCTATAGGATCTTGGTTGACTCAAGGCTAGCCTCAGACGGATTTAGTATTGTGTTCGTACATTGACTGAGCTTGTACCAGTATTTGGCAATTCCAGCAGTCACTTGGTCTAGTTATGGCAATTAGAGCATTATAGATTTAATCAATTTGAACATAATAATTGTTGATCTAGGTAAACAAAAAGAAAGGCACAATAAATTCAATCTGTGATGATATGCTTCTACAACTTAACACCTTGAATTTAGACATCACTTAACTAAACAAACTAATATCTATTAGAAACAAAGGGACACTGAAATGGAACTAGAACGACAGTGCAAATTACGCAAACAGAAAAGGCGCGCTTTGTTTGTAAGCAACTATTGTATTAGAGGCAAGTTCTTGTAAACGAAAAAAGCTGGTTTGTTTTTATAAACCTGACTGTGTACACCGGTAATTGATTTATTGTTATAAGACTTGAAGGTGTTGGTTCGGATTCCAAATAATTTGTTTCATAAAAATTTAATGTAGCTTTTAAAGGTTCGAATACCAAATCATTAATGTTTCAAAGAAGTTTAATTTGGCTTTCACAGTGACTCCTTATTCTTAACTTAGTTTTCATTCATTCACATTTCTGTATTTTAGTGCTGCCCGCTTAACATCTATCTAATTTGAACGCAAAATGCTTTAAATAAAATGCGTATTACATCGTCATACATCAGCTGCTATTATGTGCTTATATGTCAAATCATAAATTGTCTAAGTTTTGTGGCATCACATAACAATCACAAAACAAAATCTCATTTACGACGTCGTTAAAGCTTATTTTACATAAAGTTGTTTGCGTAGTAGGCAATAAATAGTTTGTATTACAGGCAGCTTAATTTTTCATATCTCTCGTTTGAAATTCGAGCAAAGACGTAGTATGTACGTTGCAAAGTGTGGACCGAGTTTTGGCGCAAAAGAAGCAAGCGCGTAGGTTTCGTCACAAGAGCGCAGCTAATTAATCGCAGTCATCTTTAGCATCAGTGCTGCTGGAAATAGTGTTTCATCTGTATTTATATTTCCGAAAGAGACGTTACCTTATACCCCCGAGAAGGGAGACCAAAAATTAGAAAACACATTTTAGCAGGAGAAAAGTGTAACATGACGGAACACAAAAAACAAGAAATAATTAAATGGGTACTATGGGGGATTTTCCAAAAGATCAAATACATTCTTAATGTTGTTTTACATTAGGCTAATCTAATTATTAAAGTAAAAAAATGACAGGAATTTTTCTACTTAACTACGAGAACAAGTAATTATAAGATACCTGTCTTTTGAGGTTATTTGGCTTTCGACTTCTACAAATTTATAAAAATAATTATCATTGGCTGTAATGATACGTAATGATAACTGGTGTCTCAAAATCGTTGGAAACTTTGGAGTCTTCCAAACACTAGTCTATTTCCAAACTTCCAGACTTTCAAACTCTTTGAAGTGGCGTTGGGTCATAAACCCATATTGCTTTTAAAGAAGGGAAAATATAAACTTAATTTGCCCTAATATCTGTAACGAAATGGTGCGCTAGACAGCTTGACACGACGTTTGCTGATAGGTTATGTCTAAGTATACGAATTAGATGGTTTATGCAAATAATTTCACGCAATACTCAGTAAATTGTCGCCTGTCCAATGCCTACCTACGTGTGCTCTCAAAAAACAACCTAAAGAGATGACGCGACCATCAGAATAACCTTACTCACGTCTAGGTTTACAGCCGAAAGTTTAAAGCTCACAGTCTCAGGCAGCAAATGGTGGAAATTATATACACATGCGAATAACATCGTAGTGACACACAACACCTAACGCCAATCCAAGCCTAGATTGATTTAACTAAAATGCATGCTATGCAATAACATCTTGAAAAATTATGTAAATAATTAAATCAACTCTTAGCTGAACAATCGACAAAGCTCTTAGCGGAACAATCGCTAAAGGGCGCTACAGAATTTTACAAAAAATTTAATAGGAAACATGCAAAAAAGCTATTGTGTAATTCGAGTTGAGCGAGTAAGCGTGGCTGGTAACTACAAGCTATCTTTTGCCCAAAGAGTCTGAGGTAATACAGCTGTCAACTTAGCCAGCCCAACGTGTCAGAATTTTAAAACAAAGACGAACTTAAGATGTGTTGAAGTATTACAAACGTTATCAGAAAGAAACTTGAAAAATGAAAACTTAATTGGAGTGGCGGATATGAGAACCAGAAGCATCGACATAATTTGCAAAACCAAAGAGAATGTTTTAGAATTGTGTGGAAACTCCAAGACATCGAATTCATTTACCGCCTGGCGTTTAACGAAGCACTGAATATAAACATATTATTAGGTGGAGATACCGATTTTCATGCCCAAAGACGCAATTAAAAAAAGGATTGGAGGCGAATTTTCTACTGCTCTACAAATTACAAATAAAAAGCACAGTGATGGTTATTTTTCAAGCATGAGAATTGTTCCAAAGAAAAAATGTGATCTTCAAAGCAACCCTATTCCAAGTTACATTCAAGTTAGTGGCCGCGAAATATATGTTACCTACCAAGGGCAAGCAATCACTAGTAAATAGTGTGGTGAAGCAAGCCACGTGCAGTCAAAATGAGCTGAGTTTCTAGCACTAGCTCGAAGCAAACCATGTGAATCAAGCACAGCTGTGCCTGAAACGAATGTACATCCTGAAGTACTTAGTTAACTTGTCAAAAAAGAAAGATTTTACAATCAGAGTTAAACAAAAGGGATTCCGTATCTACTACAAGCTCAATTAAAATACGAAAACACCTTAACAACACTTCCAACCACCTTCAAACTGATCAGGTGACAAATCGAAGCGAAGCAATTGATAATATTGAATTTGACAACGACCTGCATTTACCTACTGAAATACCACCAACAACAGAACATGAACCTGAAGGAAACAACCAAAATGATTGTCGAATTCAGTCATCTACATTATCTCAAGATTAGTGGCAGGCTTCATGCCTGATTGTCTGCATCTCGTGTAACGCCCAAGTTCTGATGCAAAAAACCTCTGTTGCAACTACTTGTGACAAGTGCTGCGAGAAACAATATGTGGTGAGCCCTTGCTGTGATAACCAAGATTCAAATCAACGCTTTTCCTTCAAAATGGATGAACGCTGTACAGAATATTGTGTCTGTGAAAAAGACATTATGCGAATTATTTGTTTGAGTGCTTAAAGTGCGCAAAATATTCTATCGTTTGTGTGTGCCAAAATGTGAACAAGTTGCCTCCTAAGACAATGAACTTCAAATGTTCTAATTTTAATTGTTCAAATTTCACATCACACTGCGATTGTGGTAGAATAACTTACCAAGAGCTTAAAAGCTCTTACCAATGTCCTTGCGGATATGAATTTGATATAAACCTTTAAATTAAAACTAATTAGGTATAATTTGCTCTGCATTGTCCTGTCTCCTAACTTCTATTGTACTGATATGCTATTAACAATTGTAGGCTTTAATGTTAATGGGTTGAGGAATAACATTGAACGTAAAACAACATTTTATTTTCTTAAAAGAAAAGAAATTTGACTTTATTCTTCTACAAAAAACTCATTCCAATCACACAGATGAAAAATTGTGCAAATGTGAATGGGGAGGGGATAATACTTTATTCTCGTGGTAATAATTGTAGTAATGGTGAGGCGATACTAGATAAAAAACCTTTTAAAATACGAAAGACCAGCTACATATATAGATCAAGCTGGCAGAATACTGCTTATTGAAATTAAATTTAACGACAAGGTTTTTGTCATCGGCAATGTTTATGCACCAACAAAGGACGAGCCAACTTTCTTTGACACTTTTTTTTCAACAGTTGTAAATTTTTCAAACCATAACTTGATTTTAGGTGGGGATTGGAATCTAGTGCTTGACAATAAACTACATAAAGATAAGGGCCCAATTCAATCAAACTAATTATCTAAAGAAAAAATAAAATCATACCTCAATGTTTTTAATCTATGTGACGTTTTCAGAGAGCTCAGTCCTTTTAAGTAAAGCTTTACGAGATATCAATCACAACCATACATTGCCACAAGGTGGATTTTTTCTTACTTTAAATGATCTGTGGCAGCACATACAATCAGCCAACATCTTCAAAATTGCCCTATAAACGATTAAGGTGGGATTGGGGGAACGGGGCAAATAATACTGAAAAATCAATAATTCTATTTTGCTAAACGATAATCATGTGGTGCTCATTAAAAATCTGATCAGTGATTTCGAAAACAATAATTATAAAGGACATGTTATGTCTTATATCAGGTGGGAAACTTAAATGTGCAATTAGGGGGAAACCATTAAGTACTGCTCTTGAATAAAGCTTTGAAATGAGCCATAAGCTTTTCGTGACGCTTTTATCAGTGGCGGTATCGCATCAAAAGGAAAGATTTAGAGTGAGTAAGTGTTTTATGTGATTAATTTCGACGTTTGGCAATCACGGCAAGCCAATGATAGCGTTCGTATTGTAAAGCGCGCCAAAAAAGGATTTCGCTATAGCGAAATACTAAAGAAAGCGCAGCAAGAGGCCAATAAGAACGCCGCGATTATCAAAAGAGTTTGAGTGTGTAAACTAACTCTTTCTGTGTGCATAACATCGGGGGCCGGGTGTTGATATAAGCAGCCTCTAAAAGATTAAGATGGAAAGAGCTGCGTGCTGCGGCGAGGATTGAAAACCGCTTATCATCATAGTTTAATGCACTTGGATCATTATCTAAAAGATGCTGACCAATGGCAGAGTAAAAGTCCGGTTTGGTGTCGGTTCGCTTGCACGGTCTGTCTGGTTGAGATCGGCGTGGACGGGTCAGCTGTTGTTTTAACCATTGCGGAACATGTTGCTTAATGCAATCCTGTAGTCAATGAGATGCTCGTCCTACGTACCAACTATCACAGAGGCACTTATATTCATATATGACAAAACTTTTCTGAGTAATAGGTAGAACATCCTTGCGGGCCACAGGTAGCGTGCGCTTAGACGATTAACGTCATTGTTAACGCTGATAAGAGCGTCACGAAAAGCTTATGGCTCAAACTGCTTTTTTCAAAGCTATATTAAAATTCTATACCACCAACAAGATTTTTGTGTACTGCTCTTTACTACAAATGACCTCCAACAAAGAACAATCAGTGCTAGATTCAAAACTTGATGTCCTGGAATCAAATTGATTATCCTGTGATCCAAAGCAAAAAAAAATCATAATACAAATCATACTCAAAGTGATCTCAACAAGCTGATAGCAATCAAAACTAAAAGCGCTGCTACAAGAAGTAGAGCCCGTTAGATTGAATCCGGAAAAAAAATACAAATTATTTTCTGCGTTTGGAAAAATGGCATGCAAAAAAAATCCATCAAATTCGCAGGCAATACTCAAGGTAGACTGATTGATAAATAAGAAGATATTTTAAAACGACTCGTAACCTTTTATAAATCCTTATCTTCTGAAAACCAACAATGCTGTGAAAAAGATGGTTGAGCTTTTATACAAACGCTATCGCTACCAAGTATTAATTAATAATTAACAAATTAATAATCAATCTTGCCTTATTAATTGCAACTAGGTATATAGCCTAGTGCAGCTAGACGATATATACAGTGTTTAATCTGCTTTTTCAGATCAGTCCTCCGCCAATCTATGCAGACTGATCTCCCGGTGGATATAAAGCCAAAATCAACCAATTCGTTAAACCGCCCTGTTAAGCAACGCAAAACATCGTTGGTTAAAGTCTTAGTTCTTTTGCGTATGCATTGCTCGTTTAAGGATAACGTTAATCAGTAGATTATTTTTGCATGTGACGGATCGGGTCCTGCTGATGAGTCCAAAAGAACGAAACACGTCTAGGGATGGTCTCGTCAAAATTGGTTGGGAGGTATACTCATTGTTGTTTTCTTGTACATTCAACCTTAGTTTAATAAATTGTAAATGCCCTTTTTCGCTTGTATGCTGCGTTACAAATTAGGTGCAAGGTTTGCAAAAAATTTATCAGAAAATTATCATATTGTTGTCGTTATCTACGCCCCGATGTGGTTTAACGTTAAGAGCTTGCCTTTTTGCAGTCATGAACCAAGGCTTGTTTTTATCTAAACAGGTGCTATCACAAGATGGTTGAAACGTCAATACGTTGATAACACAAGTTGAGAAAAAGATCGAGAAAAAATTATTTTGCACATTTGTTGTTCCAATGTTAGATTATGAGGCTGACCATGCTCCGATATCATAAATTTATGCCACAAACCAATTTTTGCAAATTATTCTGCATTTGACGAAAATCTTTTTTACCGCCAAGCAAAAGCAGAAAAAAACACTGTGCAAATCACACTCGGAGGAAAAGCATTAAAATTGGTGACAAATGCATTATATGAAGCAAAGGATTTCAACCATTCTATAGTCGTGGCCCATTTTTGTTCTGTAAAATATTTTACCCCGAATTGAAGTTTTGCGTGCATCTGTTTTCGCATTTTATCAGCACGAAATAATGTAATACTGTAGCTAAGCAAGAAAAGCGACTAGTTTTGTAACTTTTCTTAAAAGCAAACTTTTTGACTTTATTTTGCCATATATATCTTCCATTCACGAGAAAGCGAGTTGTATCGCTATATTTTGGACGGAATGTCCGCACTCGCTTGAGATTTATCATTTGCGAAATGTTTGGGCCACCTGTCTTACGCATAAAGGTGGGGGCGTCCCATTAAGTGCCTTGCCCAAGGACACAACAAGCGAACTTGCCAGCTTGTTCTCCACAACCTCTCCTAAATGCCAAGCGCCAAGCAAGAAAGCTGTGGATACTATTTTTGAGCACATTGACTTACCGTAACATTTCGAATACTTTTTTGTCAAATGCTTTTTTATGATGCATCGCAAGAAGCTAAAATTTGTTTTATGTTAGTTCGATGGTATTCTAAGCCAATTAAAAATTTTTGACTGCACTGACTCTTGGTTGCCCTAAAAATTACATATCAAAATGCTTAAGACAAAAGTAGGCCTACGAGTAAAGTAGTAGTAGGCCTCGTATATTAAAATACAACCTATAAAATTTCGGTCGTATCTTTTTATTTAATAATACAGCAATATCAAGCGTCAGGACTGAAAAAAATTGCCTGTGCATTGTATGGATTGCTTTAGTGTTTGCGCGACTTACTCATTACACAAACAAGCTTATTAAGCTTTACAGATGAAGGTTTACGGTATTACAACATTGCGGCAGGAATAAAAAAATTTGGCTTGATAACAGCATGCCATTGAATTAGTTTAGTTAGCAAATAAAGATGAAGATTGTGAGGCGAATAAAATAAAGAACTCATCAAGCTGGAATTTTTCAAAAAAAGCTGATCTAGTGTAGGAAAATAAAGGAAATCAAAGCTATTGTTAATTTTCAGCAAGGTAGTGTCTGTCAGTTATCTGTTAAAAATAAATCTTTATTTGAAGCAAATTAAAGCTAATGTTAAATTTAAAATAGTCCAATATTCAGTTGCGTCTCTGGAGTCTATGACCTCTGAGTAGCTTCCAAGAATACTTGGAACAAAAATATCACCGCGGGTAATCTCGAAAAGTGCGATTAAATATAATTTTTTTTCCAAATTAAATTCTATTTTCTAAAGAAATAATCTCCAACTAAAATTTGATCCTATTTCTCTAGAAAAATGACTGCTTTCAAAATATTGTAACCTATTAGATACGCTACAGTTATTTGTGTAACCCGTAAAACGTTTGTGATGTTGTTCTCTTGCAAATGGCTCTTTAATCAAAGTTTCATGCTTGATTGTGAGTGGTTAGTAAAAATGGCAAGTTTACTGTCATCTTGTAGTTGGTCTGAATGCAAAATGTTCTATGTACAACCGGAGAAAAAGGTACCGGTAGGTCTATCGCTTTGTTCATATATGATTGTCTTGTCCAAATAAAAAAGTACCATTGTCCTGTATTAAGTGACTTTTTGTGTCTATTTTGGTTGCAGTGCAGTTTTAAAAAATTTTTTTAACTAGTATTTCCGTAATTTTTGAGCAACGTAATTAATGATAAGTACGGCTGTAGACAGTTTTTCAATGGAAGGAAGAGTAGTAAAAATCTTCGTGCTTTTACTCTCAAAAATTCTAAATCATGCTTTGTATTTACAGTTCATTTAAGATGCTAAAATTTTATAAATTTAGATTTGTGTTTGGGCTTTTCATTTTTGCTGCTCTTTTTCTATCACTTCCGATCTTGGTGAGTTGTTTAGATGTATCTATTGTGAACGCCATGATGTGGCTGTGATAAATGAAATGATACAGTCTAGGCACAGTCATTTAATTTCAACTCGACTTCAAACAATCATAAAAATTAAAAAATACTAGCTCATTTCTCATTTAAAATTTTTATTGTTAGTTCCTGTATGTTATGATCTAATTTACCGCGCTGCTTGCTGGTTGGCCAGTTAGCCCAATCTACCCAATTGTCACAATAACCACATATTACCATACGTTGCGAAAAAACCTTGTTACCGCAACAAAAATGGTTTCATAACCAACAAAACGAACGCTCTGTGTTTGTATATTGGAGCAAAAGTATGCAGTTTAACTGTACTCAAAAGGATACAAAGAATAAAATAATCCTTCAGAGTATAATTTAAATATAATTGTTTACACTGGTGGAAGGCTCCTAACAAAAATAGGATTTGAAGAACATTTTTCCAAGGCAAACCATTAACTGGACTATGGTTTAGGTGAGAATCAAACACAAATTGCTGTCGTTTCATGTTTAGATCAATGGAATTCAAAATTTTGATGCAACGGCTGCTTATGGAGTAATGGAAGATGACGACTTCGATCCTCCTCTTCAATACTCAACTATCTATGTAAGATGGGATCATTCGGAGGACACCACAGGCCTTAGTCATTATATTGTTGCTTGGATTCCGGTAAATGACGATGAGGGGAGGATTGAGGAGCTGGAAAAAACTTCTGATCCTATTCTATACGACCCGAGGAACACTGCGGTAGCCACTCATATTTTTGACATCACACAGGGAGAATGCTATGACGTCCGAGTGGTCTCTGTTGATGATGGGGGATTGGAAGCTTATTCGGATTTCATTCAAGTTAGAACATGTAAGATACAAATTTTCATTCAAAAATTTTGAATTAATGTTATCATCAATTTTTCCAGAAGTTGTTAAAGAGTTTGAGAATTGAACTAAGTCTTGTAGATAGCTGCAGAACAATTCTGTATTTTTGCATTTTCTGCATTCTAGTTATTGAAATAAAGCTTCGCAGCTTCAATCCTTAGAGCCCATATTAGCTTTTACATAGATAAGCTTATAACCACTCATTGATTAAGTTTAACTGAATTAAAAATTGAAGTTAAACAGCTAGAAAAAAAGTAAAGATCAAATGCATATCAACTTTGTGTCAATCAACCTCTATTTCCTAACACCAGCAAAGCCGCAACCAGGATCTTTCACTTACCATGACAATTTGCCACAAAAAATGGGTGAAAATTGTTTTTTTTTTTAGTATTTTAAGAATCCTCATTGTTTTTGCCTCAAAAAAGGTTGGTATAGTATTGTTACACTCAATGCTCTTCCTTCTTTTAAAAACTTTAGTTGTGTGTCTGCTCATAAGAGTCTCTTTACAACAAAGCAATGCGAAAGATTAAAAAATTCCGAGTGGCATTGGAACCCACAGCCTTTTAGTTGTGAAGCACACAGTCTATCCAAGGTGGTATAGACTTCAAATCTTTGCCGCATATATTTGCAAGCAGTTTTGCCTGTCTTGCAAAAACTACTGGAAAAATCTTGCAAATCTTTTTACGAAACTTTTTGGCACATCTATTTCTTGCGTTGCTTCATTGTTAGTATGAGTAACCAATACCGGGGTTTTCCGAAAGGTCGCTCTGGGCAGATAATTGGAAAAAAGACAAATTGAGAAAACAAGACGTGAACCAAATAACCGCCCGGGCTGTTGTAGGGCAGTTGGCTATTGCTTGTGTTTGAACAACTACACATGCACACAAAACCCACAAATAGTTTTTTAAGAAGACTAGGACATTTGAAAGGACTAGAACTAGGACAAAGTTTTTTCAGCTTTTAAACAGCCTCTAACTTGTCATTAATATTATAGGAACGTTAAACACGTTTTGGTGTCGTTTCTTTGACAAATAGTATTCAATTCAATTATTAGCATCATATAACCCCCCACCTAGAATAAGCGCCCATGGACGGACTACACACTGGGCGGACTTCCGGAAAGCCCCGGAACGTGCCTACATGCTTTTAAAGCAAAATTAAAGACATTTATAATAAATTAATCCTTTCTGTAGTTGGTTTGAACAGTCGATCTATGACATCACAAATACGATGTACTTAGTCTCAATTTGCGATATTAATTTAATTTTCCAGCATTTATAAGACGCAGTTGGATAGATTAACGCAATATTGAGTAGCAGTGCAAGTAAAAGTGCAGCAATATTCAAGCCACGAAGAAACAAAGATCTCAAAAGATTTTTTATAGTCAAGTTTCTTCTTGATAATATATCAACAGTGATTCGGTGCAGAAATGCAACGTAACGAAGCAAATAGAAAAATAAATTAATCAAATAAGAGCACTTAAGATAGTGAGCCAAGAAACTAGTCTCAATTTTAAGATGCAAAAACAAGTGCAAGTATTAGTTGGCTATCTATTGACAATCTTCATACTTTTTCTGTCATAGTTTAGTTCCACAAATAATTTGTTAAATTTGAGATATTGTATTGGAAACTTTTGGCCAAAAATAGAGAGAACTATCTAGTTTTGGCTTTAATAAATTTTAGTGAATTTAAATTGCAAGATGTTTGGAAATTTGTTATTCACCAATAGGGTGGGGTAAAAATGGGCAAAAAGTCTTTTCAACAATTTAATTTGCTTGGGTGTCAAAACTAGTGATTGGGTGTACAAAACATTGTGTTAAAAGTTTATTTAAATGGAGATTTTTGGTCTGCCACCAGGCCATTTCATATCAACCAGTTACCCAAATTTGACGTTGACACAAAAATTTATTTCGATGCAACAGCAGTGTTGTACCCATTGACAAGTTAAATCGATCTCGTCATCGTTAGCGCAAACTGTTTAAAATAGTGATTTTTAACATTTTTTGTCAATAACTACTTTCATCTTTAAATCTCCATTTTCCGAAAATTCAACGAAATTTGGGGTTCTGGAAAATTTGACCTCAAATAAAAGGTCTTGAAGTCAGAAAGAGGGACAAAAATGCAACAATATTCCAACCGAAAATCTATGCTTTAAAAGATAATTCTTACTTTACCACCTGCAATCGCTGTTATTCCTCACTAATGGAAAATTTCCCACCGGTTAAGAACCCCTAACTTAAAAAGTTGACGCCGTCACCAGTAGCGTTAACAACAAGAAAAAATGACGCTGGTAGTGTTAATGTTAAGTAGTTAAAATTTACTTGCAAGTGAAAAAAAGTTTTAAACTTTATTTCATTCGAAGCATTATATTCTTCCTCCTTGCAAAAACCAAAGTTTTTCAACATGCTTATCAGTGAGCCCCGTCTGTTTGGCTGGAATACTAGTAACAATTATGACAAAACAGGCAGTTACCAAAGTATGTGAGGAGAATCACCAAATCATAATAACAAAATAAACGTAAAACGAAACAGAAAGTCAACCGGATATTTTCTGAAAAAAATGAACGCTTCAGGCTAATACGCTAAAATTTTTCAAAATAAGTCGTGTCGCTACCATTTCTGTAACTTCTGGAAAAACTGCTGCCGCTGGTATTAATGCAAGCAAAAAGTTAACGCCGTTAACACGCACTATTGTCTGACTGCGCGAACTTGCTAGACCAGGGATTCTTAAACTGGGGGGCGCGCCCCCCCCCTTGGGGGGCGTGAAAGCTTCACAAGGGGGGCGCGAGCATGACAGTGACATATTGATGAAAAGCAGCTCCGAACTACAGTCAAATCTCGTTACCACCTCGTTGCTAATCCATTACATTAGAATCTGTGACCTAGTTTTAAAAAACAATTTTGTCTGGACTTTAATTCGTTACTGTTTTAATTTCCGCTGTCTTATTTACATCGACACATCGTTATATGCTTCGCCTTCCTTTCTCCGCGGGAGATGTCACTTAGCACGTCGATTTTGTACTTTTTCATTTATTCGTTCTTTTCTCTCCTACGCCGTTATACCGTATTTTCCAAACTTTTTGAAGGTTCACGAGCGAGATTCATTGTTAACGTTGTTGTGGAGTGGACAGTACCTGGTTGTTTTCAGTAAAAATTCTTTGCTAGGATTTATTACTAGTTTTCTTAGTGTTGTGACTTTTGTTTGCTTTTTTTTAAGAACTGATGATGCTTTCTTAAAGCGAAATATATTTTCTATTTGTTTTTTTATTTTGAGGTTGATTAATTTTAACTTTTTCAAACTTGTTAATCCCCCATAATTTACAAATTTTAGACCTTTGAAAAATAAGTGGTATTTAATTTAGCTGCGGTGATAAAAATGAGTGCAAAAAAGAGGAAGTACAATGAAGAATATGTGCAGTATGGTTTTACTGATGCAGCACTGAATGGTCAAGTTGTGCGTTATATGTTTCGAAAAGTTGAGCAATGATGCTTTGAGGCCAAATCGCTTGAAGCGTCATCTTCAAACAAAACATCCTCTTCATCAAACGAAACCCTTGGTTTTCTTTCAAAGCAAGAAGGATTCTTTTAAAAAAATGAAAATCGCCTGTGCGGAGAATTTTAGCCAATTATCATCTTCGGAGCTGGTAGAAGCATCTTTTGAAATTGCTCAAATGATAGCTCAAGCGAAAAAACCTCGTAATATTGGCGAAACTTTGATAAAACCATGCATGTTGAAAACAAGTAGCCTTGTTTTCGGGAAAAGCAACAGCAAGAAGTTAGCAAAGATTTCTCTTTCAGATTCCACTATTAAGACACGAATCGATGAGCTTGCAAATGATATTGAATGTCAAGTTCTTCAAAAGATACACGCATCACCTTATTTTGCCATTCAGTGCGACGAAACGACTGACGTAGCTCAATTGTCACAGTTGATAGTCTATGTTCGTTTTGTTGGATCTGCTACAATTGAGGAAGAAATGCTATTCTGCAAATCGCTTGAAACGACCACTAAGGCAGAAGATGTGTTCAGAGTTGTTGATGCATACTTTCACAAAAACGGCATGAAATGGGAGAAACTTGTTGGCATCTTCACTGATGGTGCACCAGCGATGCTTGGGTGTCGGAGTGGATTTATTACCAGGGTAAAGCAAAAAAATTCGGACGCAGTTGGAACTCACTGCGTAATCCATCGAGAGACTTTGGCCTCCAAGACTTTACCTGCTGCAATGAAGAAAAAGCTTGCCATAATTATACGAATTGTTAACTTTATCAAATTAAGTGCTGTCAATTCCCGGTTATTTTCCCAGCTATGTAAACACATGGATTCCAATCATGAAAATCTGTTGTTTCATACAAATGTTCGATGGCTATCAAAAGGTAATATGTTAGCTCGCGTTTACGGTTTGAAAGATGAAGTAAGTATATTTCTTGAATCTCAGGGAAAACAAGATTTCCTGTTACCATTCCAATCACAAGAGTTTCAACTGGCAATGGCATACCTTGTTGACATTTTCGAAGCTCTCAATTGCCTCAATCTACTGTTGCAAGGAAAGAACACGAACCGTATGAAAGATTACGATGAGATACGGACATTCATAGCAAAGCTGGGGTTGTGGCATCGCCGAGTTCAACGGGGAAATGCAGCCTCATTTCCTACCTTGGACATAGCACTTGAGAACAGCAAAGCCAAACTGGAAGGTGAACTTAAGATAGAAGTGGAATCCCACCTCCAAATTTTGAAAGAAGAATATGACTGCTATTTTCCCGGCTTGGGTAATGTTGAACTAACAGAGTGGAAGATGACGAGAAATCCTTTTCGAATCAAAGAAGATATTCTTTCGGAAGAACTGCAGGAAGAGTTTTTGGAGATGAAGTGCAATTCCACTGCTAAAGATGATTTTGAAGCAATGTCTCTTAGCAATTTCTGGGCTAAATATTTGCATATGTATAAGAATGTGGGCAGTGTGGCGATGCGTACCCTTCTTTCATTTTCATCGACATATTTATGTGAAAGTGGATTTTCAGCACTTGTGTGTATGAAGACAAAATTTCGTAACAAACTGGAATGCGAAGCAGATCTTTGATGCGCGTTGTCTTCAACAAAGCCTCGAGTTAAACGACTAGTTTCCCAAAAACAGTTGCATCCTTCACACTAAGCAGGATAGTGGCAAATAAATTATTGTCCTATTTTTCATGAATTTGATTTTTGGGGCTAGGTGAGGCGTGAGCATGAATGACCAATGTCAAAGGGGGCGCGACTGAAAAAGTTTAAGAACCACTGTGCTAGACTGTGCTACAGAATTGGCAATGTACACCATCACCGCTGTATAAGTAGAATGGGCCAAAACTAGGGTTAAATTATGCTTTGAATGCTAGGGGTTTCAGAGTCTTTACAAAGTTGCCACTGTTATAAAAAAATGTTCAAGGTTAACCAAATATTGACATTTTACCGTCAGAAAGGATGTTCCTATGGAAACCGATATTCTTTCTTTTTTTGAAATATACCTATCTTGACTAATACTTGTGATTGAAAGCTAAAAATACGTCAAAATAATTGGAAGGTGTCTGTTCTAAAAGAATGCGTTGTTTTATTTTCTTTATTTGACAATTTATGTGCGAAAAAACGCATTTTAGATTGCGTAATGTTGTCATTAGGCTACACTTTAGTCACTTCCTTGTCTTAGCGTCTGCCATTGTGATGTTTATGTGCAAAGTAAAAGCTCTTTATACCCATATTGCATTGCAGTAGTATTATACTTAACCACGATTAAGTACACCAATGTTGCATTTTGAATATTGCAGCGTTACCAGAACAAGCACACTATGCAGAGCCAAACAATAAATGTTAGAGCTACTTCAAATTAGCGCTTCACATTTTAGCTTGCAAACTAATTCTGAACAAAGAAATAAAGTGAACTACAATCAACGAGGCTTTCGTAACAGCTTCACATTAAGCAGCCAGGCTTTTAAGCTTTTTCCCGGACACCTTTATATATTCTATAAAGTATTTACAGCTACCTCTCTTTTTTAGGAGCAGTTTTGTTACTTACATTTGTGGCAAGCCCAAAGACACATTCAGCTGGATCATTCACTAAGAAAAAATTTTTCACGATACGTATTCCTGTGCAGTAGCTTTTTAATGCATTCAGTATTTCAGTAGGCATTTTCAGTAAACTGGAATCAATCTGCAGTGGCGGAAACAGTGCCCCACTGACATTTCCGGTAACGTCGAACAAACTTTTTGCAGTCCTCCCAAATTATTGAAAAAGAGCATTTCTTGTTTTTTTGACAGTGATTTTCCTTAAATTTTTGTGCTCTTTGAATTTTATTCTCGACAACTACACTCAAATTATCAGGAAAAAGTGGAAGCGGTATCAGTTGTTTAGACAAAAAACACAGCTCATTCTTGAACTTTTTCAATAACATACATGAGAAACTAGTCTAACCTATTTTTGCTTTTTTTTCTAATATTTTCCGCTGTCTTTTACACTAAACTTCGCTATATCGGTGCCAACACTGCAGAACTTGCAACCGTGACTGGTTTGTATATTTATTTCTCTCCTAGCATCCTTTTTTTGTTTGTTACGTCACAGTCATAAATTTGAGCAAATGAATTTCACAAAATATTGAAGTTGACGGCAAATCGTGAGCTATGAAAAGTTTGAAAGTTTTTCACAAACAAATTTATTATAGTCTTACTCAGCGGGGAAGCCGCGGTCCCAACAGCTCCCCCATGGGTGTGCCCTTGATGATAACTCCAATAATGTCATTTTCGATAATAACATTTTTAAAAATAAAAATAAAACAAATTATTTTCTTAAAGCAGCATAGACTTTGTCCTTCCAATCAATTTGATGAATGTTTCGACTTTCAAGTGCAACAATCAGCCAAGAAATCGCCTGTTTTCATAAAAACAAGTATTATTTGCCGTAGAAACACCCTGACCAATTGTTTATTGTTTATAAAAATTTTTAACGTTGAACTTATTTTTTATTTGACGCATCTTTGGTGAAAACTCTGATAAAAATTCAAAAATCAATTCTATAAATTAGATTCGGTTTACTCTTTGGTTACATTTAAGAGTCACGCTTCTTGACTTTTAAACTTGAGCTTTTATAACAAGCTTCAATGTGCGAGCGATTAATTCATGCTGGAAAATTAACATAGCGTACTGCCGCGGAAGTATGCGTCATCAATTTAAAGCGCCTTTTCACGGTCTGTGTGTGGCTTGAAAATTAAGGTAATAAAACGTCAAGTGTAACTTGAGCTCTAAGCATGTTTCGCATTTTTATGTGCGTCGTGAGTTTTTTACCGGAAACTGGGTCATATAGAGACCTTGCCGCTCAACCATGTTGTTGTTGTTGTTGTTTCCCGACCCCTTCCGAGGGATCGGGGCATGGCGGAAGACCATGGAGCTCCAGAAGCCAAGAAACTCCGCAAGGCATCGGACAGAGGTTGTAAAGAGACAGAGAGTCGCCAAAGAGCAAGCGGCGCAAAGAGTCCGTAGCTGGACAGTGCAGAATGAGATGAGAGCGGTTATGGGACGGGTGTCCGCAGGCGCTGCTGGAAGGATTCTCGATTCTGCCAATCCTAGAGAGATAAGGCATAACAGAAGACTGTGTCCGTTGCAGCGTAGACGAGAGAGAACACAGCGAGAGTGACGAGGGAGCACAAGTTCTTCGGTGGAAATCGAGGGAACTTGGGTGTCGAAGAATTTTAATGAGGCAGTACGCCTCTAGTGCGAGAAAAGACAAGAGTGGATACGAGAGATAAGAGGAGAGAGACTACAAGGGATTGCGGAGGGCGCAAGTAGCGCACCCCGTCTGGCCAGCTCATCAGCCGCATCGTTGCCCGGGAGAAACGAGTGTCCGGGGAACCATTGTAGCCTGATAGAACAGGAGGAGAAAGAGAGAGGACAGTTCCTGTCAAAGAGATGGAGGAGAGGACAGGTTGGTGAGGACAGAGCCAGATAAGAGAAAAAGAGAAAAGAAGTCGCAGACTTATTGGTGCTGCAGAGACCAGCATGAGCGTGCAGAATGGCGCAGACTTCAGCGGAAAAACTTGAGCATATTGGGCCCGCTGAAAAGGAAAAAGTAGCCTCGAAGCCATAGAGAGAGCAGTTGGCAAGGATGCCAGAGCCGTTTTTGCCAAAAAAAGAAGAAAAAGAATCGTCTGTCCTGAGCACCAGATGGTAAGGTGGGAGAGAGTCAAGGTGGGCGAGTGCCGTACCTTGGCGAGAGAGAGAAGGGGATCAGAGCGGGAGCATGGAGAGGAAAAGGTGGACTCCACGGTGAAAGAAGGCAGGTTCCTTTGAGGAGAGGGAGGGCAAGCAAGTAGAGCCTCTCTAGGAGAAATAGAAGAAAGTATGAGCGGGTGAGTGGACGAAACAGCTCTCCAGGACGATCTGCAGAGTCTTGGTTTTGCTCCAAATCTGGCCAAACCTGAAATGAAAAAGGAGGTTGGGAGACGAAGAGCCCGCTAGTAAGATGACAGAGCGAAATGAGTCAGGGTGACTCGTAGGGAAAATAGAGAAGCCTTGGAGAGAGGATGTGGGATAGTGGAGGACGAGAGGTAGCCGGAGATGAGCAATTAACCGCTCAGTGAAGGCGTTCCAATTTGGTGATACTGGTAACGCTTAGGAAAGAAAATCATCCGGGTGAAGCGTAAGTGAGAAGGAGCCGAACAAAAGCTTTATGCGGAAGAGAAAGAGACTCCTTAGAGGCGCCCAATGAGGAAGCAGAGATACAGCGTAACGCCTTGAGACATGGGCAGAACTTGGCCTTCAGCGAAGATACATGTTTAGAAAAGGAAAGAGTACGATTGAAGGTGACCCCAAGAAAAGTTGAAGTGGGATTGAAACGGAGGCGGGAGCCGAGTAGAAGGAGGCTGGGCTGGAGGTTAGCTAGGTAGGGATCCACTAAGAAGAAAAAGGCTTCACATTTTCTCGGATTTAGAGGAAGGCACCAGTACTAAAACCAGCGCTCCAATCGAATCAGAGATCCTTGTGTGGCCTCCACCGCAGTGGGGACCGAGGTGAAGGAGGAGAACCAAATGGCCAGATAGTCAGTATAAAGAGAGCAGCTGATGGAAGAAGGCAGAGAAGCTGGAAGATTTTTAATGAAGAGAGAAAAGTACCGGGCCAAGAACGGATCCTTGTGGAACACCTCGACGGACTCGAAAGGAACGACTTTTGTGATTTAGAAAAACCACGCAAGCGCGCCTGTCAGAAAGGAAAGATTGAGTCCAACGAGCAAAGCAAGGATGGAGGCCAGCGGAAATCAGTTTATGGAAAAAGGCAGGGTACCAGACAGAGTCGAAAGCTTTCGAAAAATCAATAGTAGCAAGAATCATCCGAGATCCCGGCATGGGCTTGTTAGACCCATTCGAGATGGACTGAGAACGATAAAGAATTTGATCTAAAGTAGACCGTCCAGGGTGGAAACCGGCCTGGCGGGGAGAAAGAATGAAATTAGAGTTCAGAAAAAAGAGTAGACGAAATAGATTGATATGTTCAAAAGGCTTCAAGACGCAGGAGGTGAGAGAGATAGGCCGGAAGGGAATAGGAGAGTCGAGAGGCTTTCCCATCTTAGCGATGGGAATAATGGAAGATGTCTTCCAGATTGAAGGAAACGAATGCAAAGACCAAGAAAGATTGAAAATGTGAAGAAGAAAATCCATGCCAGAGCGAGGAAGATGCTTTAGCATGGAATAGACAACTTTGTCTGGGCCAGTGGCGGTGGACGAGGAGAGGTTGGAGGCAGCTGCAAGAAATTTAGCGGGGGAAAAGGAGTGCAGACGAGTGAGACTCCTCAGGGGGCATGTGGCTCGGCAGAGCTCAGAAAGGTAGCCTCTGGCTCCGCTGCGCAGGGCCTTTGGCTGAGAGACAGAAAAATGGGATCTCAGGTAATCGGCGAAGACTGAAGCCGACTCCGTGGGAGAAGAACAATTGGAGAAGTTAGGAGAGGAGGAAGGAGAGCCAGCGATAGAGCGAAGAAGAAAATGTATAGATTTAGGGTTAGATTTAGGTGAAGGAAAAGAGCAAGTTGTCTGCCATGCCTCAGCCTTGGCCTTGGCGATGACAGACAAAGCACGTCGGGAAGCGGAGATGTTAGCCTGCCGATCTCCATCGCTTCTGTGACCTGCAGCGAAAGCCTTGCGTCTTTCACTTCAGGAAACCATCAGGCTTTAGAATGGCGTTTGATGCGGCCGAATGGAATGGAAGATTTGGCCGCATTTAGTGTCAGAGAATCAAAGAAAGCAGCAGCAGCAGAGAAAACAGAAAGAGACCAGTATTCCTCTGCAGAAGAACGGTGAGAGCCAAAGTAAGAAGCAAAGACATCCCAACGAGCTCTCTAAGAAATTGAAGGAAGGGGGGGGGGCGTTCGTTGGAAAGAAAGAGGGATCATTAGTAGAATTAGTAGGTGATCAGAACCCAAGTCCTGAAGCACATCCCAGGAGAAAGATAGGGCGAGAGAGGAGGGAGCAAAGAAGATGTCAGGAGAGGAGTGACTGCCAGAGGAGCGGTGAAGAAGAGTAGGTATATCAGAGTCATCGATAAGTGGGAGGTCAGAGGAAATGACCCAATTGAATACTACCTCCCCACAGGGGTTAGTAGTGCCTTTTGAGTCTCAGAGGGCGCGATAGCAATTGAGGTCCCCTTAGATTGAAGTGATTTCTGAAGGAGGAAAGAGGGCAGGGAGAAAAGTGGACGGTTCTACTATCCGTCGTAAAATAGTGAATAGGGGAGCATAAACATTAAGGAATGAAAGCGAGGAGAAGTTGTTAGAGAGATGTTGACCCCTACATGATCAGAGTAGGGGTCAAGCGAAGAAACAGAGGTGGTAGAAAGTTCAGAAAAGGATAAGCCCTGCCTGACGGAAATGATGACACCACCGCTAGCGTGCGTGGCATCAGGAGAAAAAATGCCAGACCGGGAGTGAGTACGATCAGAACGCAGAGCAGAGAATCCAGGAATCTGGAAAGCGGAAGAGAAATTAAGGTTAGATTCCTGGCTACAAATAAGGTCAACAGGATGAGACGAAATAAAGTGAAGCAGTTCAGTGTTCTTTGATCGGTGACCCCCCAGCATTCCATTGAAAAACCCTGAGGGAGTCAAGGGGAATAGAAAACAGGGGTAAAGAGGAACATCCAGAAGCATCAGACGGTGATGAGGGTGCAGGGGAAAAAGATGCAAAATTGGCGGAGGAGGACAAGAGATTTGGAGGCGGGGGTGGAGCGGGAGTGCTGTCTTAGCAGAGTGGGCCACATTAAACAGTGGAGGTATACAAGCTAGGGGAGTCCGAAAAGGAAGTCACGATGTTTGTAGGTGTAGGATCTCCAGAACAAGCAGGGACGCAGCAGGGGGGGAAGCTCCAGAAGTGAGAGTTGCTAAGAGTTCTGAATTTAAAGAAGGAGAGAAGTGAGCACTTTAAATGGACCCATTTGTAGCAGGTGCAGCATTGCACTGATCTACCCCGCCAGATCACATTTCTAGCTCACACTGAACAGGAAAAGACGGGGTCAGGGTTGGGATGAACGTTGTTGCACATCAGGAGAAAGAGAAGAGTGAGAAGACGAAGGCGGGCAAACGAAAGGCAGGAGAAGAGAGAAGACAGGCAAAGCTCAGTTGGTTGGATCACCGCTAGAACAAGGAGGCTGTTATTTGGAATGAGACGCAGGCTTCGTGCCACTTTGCACAACGCGTCATTATTCGGCTGGTCAATGTGATGAGCGTGAGCACTGAGGCACCAAACAAGTTCGCATTACTCAGCAGTAGAGTGGACTAAGGCAATGGTGGCTGTGGGCAATATCGTGGGGCTCGCACCCCAATTCGATCCCGCTAGTTGCCTCAAAAGCCAAACGCGACTTGTCAACTTCTTGTGCAGTGGCTCTATATGTCAACAAAACGTGAGTGCTCCATCCAACTTTACGCCAAAGTAGATTGGTTGGGCGCAAAAAGGTAGGGTCTACCCTTCGTGAGGGGTTTTAAGCTCACGTTGTGTCTTATTGTTGTAAAGGTGGAAACCTGTCGATATTGTTTTGGTTGTACTGAGCTTGAGCTTCCATTTCTGGAGATAAGCAGATAGAGTTGCCATGTCTTGAGTACGAGTCCCCTCTAACGCCTGCCAGTTGCTTGCAGAGTCTAGGGTCGCCAGATCATTCGCATATGCAAACTTTTCGGCGGTTGTTGCTGGCAGGTCATGGGTACAAATATCAAACAAGAGGGGAGCCAAAACAGATTCCTGTGGGACGCCATTTTTAAGGCGTTGCTTCCTGCTTAGCTTTCCAAAACCGCTGGTAAGGGTGAAACTGCGGATGCGAACAAGCACCATGATCATTGAGATCATGTGCCTGTCCGGAAGAAAACAAAGAAACTTGCAGGTGAGGCTACGGTGATATACAGTATCGTAGGCTGCTGAGAGATCGACAAGCACAGCACCGGTCTTCTTTTTAGCCGAAAAGCTCTCCTCAACTTCTTGAGTTAGGAGGGTGACTTCGTCTACGGCTGACTTTCTGCATCAAAACCTAGCTTGCTCTCGGGATAGCAACGGATCTATAATTGGTTCAACGCGGGCATAAATAAGTCTCTCCGAGATTTTAAACAGGATACACAAAAAAAGTTTGGTCTATAGCTCTTTGGGTCCGTTGTTGGCTTATTCGGCTTCGGGATAGCAACCACTAACGCTCTTCTCCAGATTTTAGGACGCTTGAGTTGGCGCATGCAGAAAGACATAAACTTGTTTAACCAGGACTTGAGGAAGCACCTGCATGAATTATCAGCAATGGGAATATAGAATCAGGGCCTGGAGCTTTTCCAGATTTTGGCAGCTGAAGGGCACTGAAAATTTCCTCTGGAGAAAAACCTCAAGAGTTACATTTGTTAGGAGGGGCTGGTATCCTCCAAAGTTCGGACACCTTTGTATCACAAGATTTTGTAGAATTAATTTTAGCAGAAACACCTTGTTGACATCTTTCGAAAATGCTTTCAACCGCTTTTCTTCGGTGAGTATTGTTTGAGGAAATGAAGAAAAGAAATTTTGGAATCAATGTTTAATTATGACGTGATCTTTGTTTCTAAAAACATAAAATTTCTTGAAGTTGGCAAGTTATGCGCTAGCTTTTGCTTAAACCAAAAATCGCTTTTTTTCATCAAACAATGCAATTTAAAAAATCTATCTTTAATTGTGGCGTCATCATGACGTCACCAATCTCATTATGACCCTGAACTTGGTGGGATAATATATAATGCCTAGTTTAGAGTTTGTATGCCCAGTAGTTTCGAAGAACGTCAGCTTTAAAAGGCGGTCAAACAAAAAATCGCTTGTTGCGTAGCCAATAATTTTTAAGTTTAAACAAACAATCTTTTGGAGGTATCATGTTAATTACGCTAACCGTCTTAACCGTCTTTCTACGATCAGTGCTATCAAGAAAATAAGGAAAACCATTCTTCCAATTATTAATTGATAAATATGGCATCATTATATCTTCTAAAACGACAAAATATTTTTGATGCCACAAGTCGCGTGCTGGCGTTTATTTAAAGTTAAAATGGCCATCCTACGTCAGAAAGCGCAATTTTTTGGAAAACTTATCTTTAATTGTGGCGTCATTATGATCTCTTAAAACCTCTTATGGTACTCATTCTGGGATAATGATCTGTCGTACTAAGTTTAGTGTTTTTTACGCCCAGTCGTTTCGGATGAATTAAAGCCTATGCACGTACGTACGCACATTTAAATATCTGTCTTTTACATTAGATGTAACATTTTCATAATATCACCAATCTCTCAGGGCAATCATCTTGTTGTGGTAATCAATCGTACTTAGTTTGCTGTTTGTAACCCCAGTAGTTATTGATCCGTGAAGAAATATTACAAAAAGAAAAATTGCTGGTTTATAGTTTAAATGTGATATCAATGGCTAACGCGGCTAACCATTTGAATTTCTTAATTTAATAACCTATTCATGTAAATGTATACATCACTTGAGGCCCACCCACGACTTTGAATTTATGCCTCCATGCATTTAATGAAAGGAACTGAAAAAAGTTTATGAAATTATTGGCTGCTTTTGGGTATGTTTAAATTTAATTTTAAAACTGGTAAGTTGACATTGGGAGCATACTTCTTAAAATTCAAAGTTTGATGAAAATCAAAACAAAAATATTGAAATAAAGCTATATGTGAATTGTATCTATGGAAAAAAATTTTTCTTAAACAGTTTATAGGTCAACTGGGAAAGGATACAATGCATTTGGGGAAAGCATGGCTTTTTTTGCCCTATACCGAAATGAGGGCACGCCAAGTCGTGAAATAGGCTTACCACATAGTAACTGCTTCTGTAGTAGTAAAACGACCACCATCATGGTGCCAACTCTCAAATTTAACTCCGTGCTCCTGTTGTAAAAACGAAAATGCTGCTTATTGGAAGAAACAAAACGAAGTAAGATGACAGGGATTAAGGGCATAGGGGTGATGCCCCAATTTGTTAAACCATTTGTTGCTAATTTCAGAAATGTTTCTTGGGTGAAACCGCTTTAGCCAGCTGAACCGATATTTTTAACCCTACGAAAATGATTGGCAGCACTGCCGGACGAAGCCGGCAATTGCTTGTTGATGATTTCAGCATTTATTTTTCAACATGTAGTCTTTTGGGAGTGATTTAGAGCTATTTGTCTATTTGAAGCATTGTTTAGTTTTGTTCAATTCACGATAAACTCTTTTTTCCAACGACATTTAGATATTTTTCAGATATCATTGCAAACGTGATTATCAGCAAATAATGCAGTTTCAAATAGTGAGCATTTTGGTAGACCAATGATCATTGATTATAGAAACAACGAGAGGATCTAAATGTGACCCAAAACCAAAAAATGATACCTTAGGTCTACTATTAAATACTTCTTCTAAATCCTGTTTTGGTTTTGACTGGTCGAGAAATAAACCGTCCTTGGAGTTTTTTATGTATACAGCTGGCATTTAGTGAAGCATTCAAGAAAATTTTTTAACAATAGTATATGAAATTTCAATTATGAATTGCGCAAAATATTTCAATCTTGTACTTCTGTTTAAGATGATGCTAGGCATCAAAAAAGTCGTTTTTGAAAATACTTTCGCTGCACGCTTAATACAAAAATAAAAAGGAAAGGGATTTTCAAAGACCTTTCTGCAAATCTGCAAATTCATTGGTTTGTTGATTGTTTTATGCAAAGAAATTGGGTTCTAAAAGAATTAGTTTGTTCTGTCATTAAACAAGTCTTAAAAACTCATCGGGAACCCGGAACCATATGTTTTTCCGGAGAATCTTCCTGACGCATTGCAAGTTTTGCTGAAGGGAGATTCTCCGGTTTTTGTTTTTGTCAAAAACATCTAAAACGAGAAATTTTGTTTAAAATTATGAAAACAATCTACGGCTTTTTTGTAATACACGTCACCAAAAGGAAAGTAATAAACATCAAAATATGGCTTTTTATTAAATCAATATTTTTTTATTTTCAGATGTCCCTGTGCCTTACAATCTTACGTTTACTCCATCAATCACTGAAGACCACGTTGCCGTGGTATCTTGGGCAGTACCAGGCGACTTTCGTGTCTCCCACTACCGAATCACGATGATCGGGCCTGCGTCGCTTATTTTTATCTACCGGGCCAATAGTACAAGCCCGACCTCAGTGACAGTTTACTTGAACCGTGGAGCTTATTACCATCAATTGTTCGTGTATCCTTATGAGGATAACATTTGTGGGTCACCATCGGGATACCTTCAACCAGGCTTTATCTACTTATTCTATTCAACAGGTTGGCAAAGTCATGCTTATACAAAAGAGTTTGTCTAAACCGTGTTTAAAGAGGTGGGGTAACCTCTCACCAAAAATGAGCAAAAGCTTTGCTTTTGTTGTAGAGTTCTTTACGTATGCTGTCTTCAATTTTTTGTCATTCATGACGTTTTTATCAAAATCTTAATTTGTAGGATTATTGAAATGATACAGTAGCAGACAATATATAACTAAGCTTGCCATACGCTCTGGGCTCCTTTACTGGCCGATTTATCAAATACGTTCTGGAATTGTTCCACCTAAAGGCAAGACTTTTCTTCAGGCTTTTGGGAGACGACATTTTTTGGAGAACAAAACCTAAAACTTAAAAATTTCAAAATTTCTTTTTGTCGCGGTTTGATGGTATAAAATACCATAATTTGATGTTAATTGAGCTTATTCATTTTAACTGACTTTAAAAAATGCATGACATTGTTTTTTTTTTATAGTGATTTTCATCTCAAGAATATATGGCCACTTATTTCAATGCAAAAATTGAATCTGATTTCTACATACCTAGCCAGAATTTGTTTTTAAGAAGGGGAAGATAACAAAAATTATGCAAATATTTTCTTAATTAAGAGATCTCATAAAAATTAAAAAGTCTTCTCTAGATATAGCTCTAGATATTTCCCAATTCTTAATACTTTGCTAATATATGATTGTCAAAACGCTAATAAACAAAAATTTTGTGGATGATACACTCTTATCTCTTTCCTTTTTAATGTGCCTCAGGTGAATTCAGTTTCTAGATTTGCTCTTACCATAAAATACTTTGTGCTGTTTCAAGAATTTGTGTACAGCATTTTGAAAGAACTTTACATTCAAATATTTCAAACTTTGCAATGAGTCTGTTGTGTTTATTTCAGCACCTCCAACTCCTACCAATGTTCACCTCGTCGAAGAAGAAGAGGAAGAGCCCTCTTCAAAGTTATCAGTAAGCTGGCAGGTGTCAACCTCCTTTGAATGGTTTTACTACTACCTCAACCTAACATCTGTAAATGGTGAGATTGAAGAGCATGGATTCTATGGTTGGGAAATTTCTGGAGGAAGTATTCCCACAAACGAAACAGTTTCTTTTTCCTACAAAATTATTGGCCTCTCTCCTGCTCAGAATTACAGTGCTACAATGCAGATTGACAACTATAGTGGAGGGGGAAAACTTGGAAATGTTTCTTTCCCTTCAAACTTTGCAATAACAGGTAGTTTACATGTAAAATCTGTTTGCTAAATGGTTTCTGTGACTAACCCACAATAAGCGATTACATGTCGAATTGAAAGAGTAGAAGCACGACTAGTAAATATCGTGTCTTTTCTCGTTACTGGAATGCAAATTTGAACCATTGCGCCATCAAAAGTGTTTGATAAAAATTTTTTTTAAGCCTGCCGGAACAAAATTGTTCTGTGCAATCAATGAACTTTTCAGTTGGCAAAATATTGTCACCAACAACCGTTTAGCACAGGGGTGGGCAACATACGGCCCGCAGGCCACAATACGGCTCAAGAGCTCTACATGTGCGGCCACCGAAGTCTGCCATCTAGTAATACCAAAAGATATATACTTTTTTTGTTCATAGTACAAAAACTAAATTATAAATATAACTGAGAAAAATACAAGCAGGCAGACCCCTAACTTCAGCAAAATTGCGTGGATGCAAAAACTTTATTAAAATACAGCACCAGATTGCATTAAATTCTGTGGTCACAGTGTAGTCAGTTAATGTATTTAGTTAATAGATTACTTAATGAAACACTTTCATGTTTAAATCTAATTGCTCTTTTTCACAAAAAGTTCGAGCATGCCCTGCTGAAGACCAACAAAAAAATTATATTGTTGCATTGTTTTGCCTTTTTGTGAGACTCGCAGAAGAGCAACAGTGACGTAAAACCAGGGCGTAAATCCCGAGAAAAATAGTAATGGATTACCAAATAATTTTCAAGTTAGATTGTACACCCAGTAATTTTAAAGGGAGATATTACTTTTGGAAGTTGACCGGAAAATGGGTTTTTTTTTGCAATAGAATCATTTTTCAAAATCATATTGAGGTGAATCAATTTTTTGAAATATTTAAAATCAAAATCTTATTTTAAAAGAATATTTTGGATTTTTTTGCTTTTACCCTCCCTTTCCAATAATCAACTGTTTTTGATTTACGGCGCAACGCTATACGTAAAAATGTTGTCCAGACCTGCTTTGAAGTTTGAATACTTCAACATTTTGCTTATTTAGTTAGTGTGAATTTTTGTGATTTTGCTGCCTGCTAGAACCCGAAAAGCTGAAGAAATTATTGCAGGGATTCTTTATCAAGCGTACAACAATGCTATCATAGTGAGCTTTGGACGTATTGCCATTGGGCTGTTGTCGCTGTGAAACAGCGATTTAACCCTCTCGACCATGTTGTCGAGCTCATCTCTTGTACGAGATCGAAGTAATTATACGCTTGCAGTGGAGAGCTTAAGGTACTGGTAATTTCTTCTTTGCAAAGATTTAGGTCAATTCTACCTTATTTGATCTGTCCACGAATTCAATATGATCGCGTTTCATTCAAACAGGAGTGTCTAAATATCAACCTCAATAAAGGGTAAATGTTTTTCTCAATAACCACATTGGTCTCTTCTAAAAGCACTTTTTTACATTCACGCTTACTTCACCCAATTTCCAAATTTCAAACTACGTACTGTTTAGGGCCAGCGCCGGTAACTAATCACTCGAGTATCGAGTTACTGACATCCAATGGAGGAGGGACTGGTGTGATCTACACGACGTGGTCCCAACCACTTGGTGGAGATGTCATCGATGATTATGTGGTGTTGTGGACTCTGAACGGTGTCACTACTGAAAACAATCACTCCGCAGCAATATCTCATGTGCCTGGGCAAATTGATTATGAACACACCACTTCACAATTGACCCATGGAGTTGTTTGCAATGTATCGATTTTGACAAGAAACCAAAGAAGTATTTCGTATTCACCTGGATTTATTTTATACCTCGGTAAGTAAAAAACTCCCAAAACTTATAAAAAAGAATGCAAACACTCGACTTCTTCTATCTTAATATGGTTTAACCGGTCAGCCGATTAAAATAATAAAAATTTTATATTCTATATCTGGATAAAAGTTTGTTTGTTGATCGGATATTGTATCAAGAAAATTAATAATTAAATCTACCTCTAAATCTTATGGCTCTCAGCATGTTAAAAACAATGCTGGGAGTGGGACTCAAACCCACATCCACAACAAACCGTCGAACAATGATCATGTCTCATAGACTCAGAGCGTGATTTGACCTGTACTC
This sequence comes from Trididemnum clinides, assembly GCA_963675345.1. NCBI lineage: Eukaryota > Metazoa > Chordata > Ascidiacea > Aplousobranchia > Didemnidae > Trididemnum > Trididemnum clinides. Next base: position 5,869,950 of record OY776303.1, on the reverse strand, counting down.
TGTACCGTTGATTGATATGAAATATCTGGTCACTGTCATAACAGCTAAATACGTCATAAAGGCTTCGTGCCATGCGAGGTGATAGCGCTCCGTTAACTTAAATCGTAGAAATAGCAATATCAGCCACCGAGCTGGGACGGCCAAATCGGTTAAGATGCTGGCTCTGATTAAGTCATGCTTTGCAATTCGCACAACCCTTCATCGACGATTGGGGTAGATGTAAATTTGAATCTTACTTTTAGCATTGTTTGTAACATCCTAACAGTGATAAGATCTAGGGGGAAATTCAGTTATTTATTCTTTTGATACTTTTTAGTACCCAACCACTCACCGAAAAACATTTCTAAAGAAATGTGAAGTTCTTCAACCATCAGGGAAAAGGCCAGTCAATCTTTATACTCTTTATAAAGCATTGTTTGCTATCCAGATCACTTAAATAGAAGCAGGAAAAGCGTTCAGTGCTTGTGCACTCTTTATTGGAAAACTAAGATCTCTTTTCGACAATTCCTTCAAACAATAAGTTGTGTTTCATATGGAATGCTTAACAAATGCAAAAAATATAGACATTCAAAACTACAAAATTTTTGTGTAGAGTACGTTTGTGAACATTTGATTACAGAAACTGTGTTCAAATTACTACTGCTTGTATTAAGTTAGCAAAAAGGTAGTCTTTATAATTATTGTTTATTTTCTGGTTTATCTGTTAGCCAAAATACAAATATTCGGATATATTCCTTATTCCGACAGCAAAAAAAATATTGATATCCGAACTAACCTTACTCAACACTTAATCAAAATGAATAAATGCCTTGTTTTTTTTATAAAATAAAAACTGGAGAAACAAATGGGTTCATTTTGCAATTCGCGATTAAAATATTTCTAGGTGAAGTAGCATCACTCTTTTCTTGGTCTTTTTTAGCAAGATATGATACACAAGTCCCTAAAATGTCATGTAGAAAATTTAAAGAATAACAAAATTGAAAATATTTAAGCGTTTGGTTTTTTAGACTGCAATCACAGAAAGATTAAAATGCAACTACTGTTGACTAAATGGTAGTATCTTGTTCCTAATGATCATTTTGACGTAATAATGGTCTTTATATAGCGTTCATGCATTGCAAAAGATGCAGGATCAGCTTCTTGAACCAGCAACGTTATTTGCCGTTGCTTCAGCCAGACATGTGGCCGCCCGGTAGTCCGGATCTTATTTTAATGGATATCTACATGGGGAGCATTTTGGAGCGAAATGTTTGCCAAAACAGTAAGTCTAAAAACGTGATACACTCGCATGATGCTATTATTCACAAGTAAGAAGCATTACCACAATCAGTGAAGAAAAACACAATTGATGTGTTTTGATCTCGTATTATCCTTTTTTGAAAAAGTAACAATAACGAATGATGCTGTTTCATTGAGAAAAATTTTAAAAGCGATTTGCTACAAGGTTTCATTTTTAGCCAATTTGAGGAAAATTTTAAATTTTAAGTATTTCTAAGACTTTAGACTTTTTTCGAGCTTTTTATAAATTCAGTCATTGCAAATTGCATAAATTTGGTCCAGCATTAACCAAATCTCTTGTTCAAATGAGATAAGACTGTTCAACACCAGTTTTTTTCCCATTGCTCCCTTTCGGAAACATGCATTTTAGCCATATTTTGATTGTTGTAAAATATCATTTCTTTTGACTTGTGGCTGAAGGTAGTCTAAATGCAGTCTTCCTTTTAAAAATTTATTTGTGTTGAACAATTATGGTGTTATTATCAAACTGTAACCCAATAAATCGGGAACCTTCAACATCACATGACCTTGTTCCAAAAAAGGTTAGTATATTTAAATTGTTTCTATATATCTTTATTAGCAAAAATACTACAGCCTGTTTCGTCGTTAAGGCTCCTCAGGTATTTCTGCAAAAAAAAACGAAAAATGAACCCAAAACAAACAGAGAATGCAGTATTACTTACGGTTGTTCGGGGGGGAGTAACCAGAAATAGTATGGTAGCCAGCAGATACTATACTAAAGAATAATCTGCTGGTTCTCCTGCAAACAGTAAACTCATGTGGGTAACTAAGAACTGTGGAGGTTGGTATGAGAGTAATAGTGACGTAACAATGGGAACAGGTATATACTTAATATGGTAAACGGTAAGTTGGGAAAATAGACGGAAAAGAAAGGATAAAGAAAAACGGCAAAAGTAAAAGAACAAAACACGCAAATTACAAATTACAACGAACCGTCCAATCTGATACTTTTTAATTTAAATTTTTTCCTGTGGCGGCACGTGTTCACTATTTCAGATCGTTTATTTAGCATCATTTTCCTGTCGCCGCTTAAGATGGCAAGTTTTTCAGCCAAACACAGGTTACATCTGCTCCCTCCGCATTTGTATGATGGTGCTGTAGAAACAATGGACCATTTTATAGACGGCTCAACGCAATTATCCTTTGCTCGCCAAACTTCTAATTGCGTTGAGCCGTCTATAAAATGGTCCATTGTTTCTACAGCACCATCATACAAATGCGGAGGGAGCAGATGTAACCTGTGTTTGGCTGAAAAACTTGCCATCTTAAGCGGCGACAGGAAAATGATGCTAAATAAACGATCTGAAATAGTGAACACGTGCCGCCACAGGAAAAAATTTAAATTAAAAAGTATCAGATTGGACGGTTCGTTGTAATTTGTAATTTGCGTGTTTTGTTCTTTTACTTTTGCCGTTTTTCTTTATCCTTTCTTTTCCGTCTATTTTCCCAACTTACCGTTTACCATATTAAGTATATACCTGTTCCCATTGTTACGTCACTATTACTCTCATACCAACCTCCACAGTTCTTAGTTACCCACATGAGTTTACTGTTTGCAGGAGAACCAGCAGATTATTCTTTAGTATAGTATCTGCTGGCTACCATACTATTTCTGGTTACTCCCCCCCGAACAACCGTAAGTAATACTGCATTCTCTGTTTGTTTTGGGTTCATTTTTCGTTTTTTTTTGCAGAAATACCTGAGGAGCCTTAACGGCGAAACAGGCTGTAGTATTTTTGCTAATAAAGATATATATTAATTTGCTCTAACTGTTTTTGTTATTGAGCACTATTAAATATTTTACCGAGTCTATTTATTTATTTATAAATTGTTTCTAAATATTTGTTGCTACTTTTGTTTGACATTGTTGACATAGTTGATGGATTTTGGTAGTTGAAACAATGAAAAGCTTTAAGAAAAACAATTGTGATTGCTTGTACTAGATAAAAATTTTTGCACATTCCAATTTGGAAACTGTGGGCATAACTTTGTATGTAATAAATCGCATTTTTCAGATTCTTCCATCTAAAGGATGTTCTTGAAATTATTGAAAATGATATTGACATTGTATTAGCAAGTATTTATATACAGTCGCAAGAGGATAGAATGGAACGTGAGGGTGGTAATGGTGATGAAGATGAAGAAGGTGCAGACAATAACTTAAGTAGTAAACAGCTTGAATTAATGGTTGAAGTTGCAGTACAGAGAACCAGCACAACTTTTCACCAATTTGTACCAATTTCAAAATTACCGAGGAACGAACTAACTCCAGATAAATACTTTAAGCTATTTTTCGATAAAGGTACAATTAATTATATCACTGATGTGCTTCACTTGTATGCAATTCAAAACAAAAGGGACAAAACTTTTAACACAAATTCTGATGAGCTAAAATACTGGCTGAAAATTTTGTTATTGAATGGCTATATACAAGCAGTCAGATTGGGGATAATATTGGAGTGTAATTCAGAAACATTTATTCCAGCAATTGCAAATGCGATGGGTAGAAATTACTTTGAGCTCATAAAAAGCTGTGCCCATTTTTCAGATAACTCAAATCTTACCAAAAAAATTTTTGCAAATTTGCAAAAATTCGTCGATTGTTGGCAGTGCTACATGAAAGGTTTTTGCCCTGTGCCATTTTAGAGAAGCAATCACGTGTCGATGAAAGTGCGGTGCTGTACTAAGACAAACACGGTGCGAAGCCATATTTGAGAGGCAAACCAATACGTTTTTCTTGCAAAATATGGAGTTTGTGTGATAGCTTTGGGCACCTAATTCAATTTGAACCTAACCAAGATGCCACAGGAAGCTACAACAAAAATAAGGTGAAGTTGGAGCATCAGTTATTCTTGATTGGACGTCACAACTTCCCAGTGATGTTTCTTAAAAACTGTATGGAAACAGATTGTTTTCTTCTTTCAAGTTAGTGCAGGTATCAAAATGAAAAATTGTTGTCTACACAGACGCTACAAAATTGAACAAAATAGAAAAAGCTTCATTGAAAGAAAAAAAAAAGTTAAATCACGAAGAGATTCGTGTGAACACCGATTAGAAATGAGTTCAAACGTTCCGCTTATCTCGTGGCATGACAACATGATGGTAACCGTGGTTATTACGGCTGATCAAGCTACTCCCTCATTACAAAAGCCAAGCGCTAGATACTCCAAGAAAAAAAAATGGCAATAGAACAGCCTGCAACTGTTACTGCTTATAGGCGCTACTTGAAATGAGTAAAGGAGTGGATTAAATATTGATCAATGTCGAATTGGAATTCAATCCAAGAATTGGTGGGGACCGATAGCTGTGTTTGTGCTGGATTCGGGCGAGTACAATGCATGGCGGCTTTATCGCAAAAACTGCTGAACATTCCAATTGGGTTGTTTAGCATTTCGGCGGTATGTTGCTTGACACCCGACATAAAATTTAGCTCATCTTTTCTAAAGGGCGAAAGATCACATAGTAGTTTCCCGGTGGAAAAAAAGAGTGCTTCAAAGCTTGCGATTTTGATCGTAAAAAATTCTTTTTCCTGTTACAAAACAAAGCCGTTGTACCTGTTGCAAAAAGAATGCCATGAAAATGTGCCGAAAGTGGAATATACTTGCACCAGAATTGTATTGTTACATTTCACAATAGGTCTATATAACACCGAGATTACTTTAGTATGAAAATTTTGTTTGCCTATTTCAGTGTATTTTTTTTATTGATTTTACGAAAATACACAATCAATAAGTCAAATTAACTGAGTGTACAATTTATTAGCTCCTGTTTTTAAAACAAGCTAAATGTGAGGTATGAAAAATTTGCTATTTCAATTTGTTATTGAAATCTTTTCTCACTGTTCCCGCATGGAACACCAACAAAGAAAGGTGGTTCAATAAATAAAAACATAAAAATTCAAAAATAAGTCTGGTTTTTGTTATCTTTCAGATAGATGCATTAATTCATTACAAAACATCAAAGAAATTGGGCATATACGGGTTAAATAAGATGGTTTTTGTGAAAAATCATTAGCTCTGGTATTATTGATTATAAGTTTATAAGTTATTTTTTATTGTTTTAAACTCACACGTCATTGCAGACAATACCATCTTTGATCGAGCATAAACAAAATTATTTATGATGTCCGTAAATTATCGCTACAATTTCAAAAATTCAGCAAAATTTTACATTTTAAGATGTTTGTATTCGGTTTGTTTTATGGTAACGAGAAATAATTAAAGTTTTTTCAAATATTAGTACAGCTAATCGTCTAAGTGTACACCAACAGTCGCTCGAAGGATATCTAGCCAAAGTTCAATTTTTTGCCATGTTATTGGTAACTTGCCCACAGTAACTGTAGTAGTTGCTTCAGTTATTTAGTGTAGTAAATTAATAACATCTAACACTTTGCTTTGGTAAACCAGAGGCTTTTCTCTAAATAACCCCACAAGAAAAAAACCAGCGGTGTAACGTCGGGGAAAAGAAGCGGCCAAGGAATGGGACCGCCACGTCCAATCCATCAATCAGAAAATATTTTCTTGAGAAATTTCTGGAATTCAAGGTCCCTATGAGGTGGTTCATCGTCCTACTTGAAAACAACTGATGGCTGATAATCTTCCACCTGTGGTTTCCCATCTGTTAAAACGTCAAGATTAATTTTTTTGCGTAGAGAAATGATTTGATAATTTTATCATGTATGATTCCACACCACACATTCACTTAAGGGGCGCCCCGCTTTAGTTTCCTGGTTTTCAAAAGGAAGATTCACCGAGCCCATATTCGCGAAGTACGTCTGTTTGGCATTCTTGAGGTGACTCATCGCTGAAGCAAACACATTTTAAAAACCTGGACGAGTATCTAGACTGTCTAACTTGCTCAATATACACCATTTTCATTGCGGGTTGTCTTCTGGTTTAAGGTCCTGTATTAAATGCATTTTATATGCATAAAGTAGTATAATAAAGTAGCAAACTTTTATACAAAATTTTATGAATAGAAAAGCCTGGTATCTGCACTGCATAGAAGCCCTGACAATTCCCTTTCTACGGCTTTTAGTATATGCCTCAAGCACAGATTCAATTTCTTCTGATGTTTAAAGTCGGCCAGCTTCCTTTCTTTGTAGCATACTGCCAGTCTCCATGAAACTTTTGTGCTATGATCGAATGATAGACCTCACAGATGGTTCTCCTCCATATTTGAGTCTAAAATTTCGCTGGGCTTAAATGTCTCACTTCGTTTCTATAAACCAGGCAAGGTGCTTCGCTTTTTGCTGCAGTGTGGTTATTTTTTCTAACCTCTACTTTCGATGCTAAATTCAAAAAAATTCTGTTTAATCACCACATAAATTGCAATTTCAAACCTGATTATATCAACGAGCAGCCTATTTGTCAAGAAAGAAAAAATTTAAAATATTCTCCTTTATTATTAAACAAAACGAATGCAAATACTTCAAAATATCAAATTTGTCGAATTTTTGAAGTTGTAGCGGAAATTTCTGGCCACCCTGTAAAACTTAGTTTACATCATTGTTTCTTAGTTTATTTTACACCGCTCCCCACTTTTGTATGAAAAAGTTGTATGTCTCACTGATCGCCAAAACTGTGTGATGACTAGTGTTATAGTTAAGACCGCCTCGTTTGAAAGAAACAGTGAGACCAGCATTTTTCAAGATCAGGGTCCTAACACCAAGACCTTATCCTAGCGAGACCAATACCGGCAAAATCTTCGCAATTTATTAAAATAATTTACTTGCACGAATACTAAATTTTAAATCAAAAATAAGCCAGAAAAAATATGCACGCTTGATTTTACTTTAGCATGTTTTCTTTGGATTCGGTATAAACAATGATCGAAAGCATCCCATTCTTAAAAAATATTCTGGCTTGATGTGGTGACGTTACCAATCCATTTTAAATTTATTATCAATGCGCTCCACTGCAGCGAGCGAAACAGGCACCCAAAAACTTGATTATAACTGGCATCGATGACTTCATAAGTTATTGTTCCTGAAAAAAAGACTGCGAAAGCAATATTTTGCTGTTTTTTACATTTAATTCAATTACGACGTTGTACTGTTTACGCAAGCTACGTTAAAGCCAACAGCCCTCAATGCAGCCGGTTGACTCGCTTCAGCTAATAAAATCCTAGTTTGGGTTTATGTATGATCTTAGTATTACAGTTGGCGCCGCTTATTATGACCATGGATAATATGACCAGCCGCTTATTATGACCAATTTGGTAAGGTCCGGAATTTCTCCATTTAAAATCCTCCGTTTACTATGACCAAGTTTCGGATAATATGACCAACATTTTTTCCATCTCTCTTGTTACAGTACAGTATTTTTTCCCGCCACGCACTTATAACATCACCTTTTCAACATATTGTTACATACTGTACTTGGTTTTACCGTTACTTGTACTGTTACAATACTGTACTTTGTTTTCCTGCCAACGTCACTCTGTTACTTCGGTTGAACGATGAATTTGACGGTATTTGGACTTCTTGTGGCTTAAGGCCTCGATTCAGGTGCGGTTATGGCGACTTCAGTTTTTATAACCATTCGGATATTATGACCAAAATGGTCTGGTCCCAAGGTGGTCATATTAAGCGGCGTCTACTGTATCACAATTTCGTTAGCTGAAAGTACTAAGCAGTTGTGGTTGTGAATCAATTTGTGCCATCTGAAGCATCAGAACTCAATACTAAAGCAGAAAACGCCGGAAAAGGCCTTTTGGATCGGAAAAAACATTTCAAACTTTTTGGAAGTAATCACAAAGGCAGAGAAAAACGATGACAGAAAAGCTTTTCATTTTGGATTTAATCTCTTTAGACATTTATCAGAACATCGCAGAATTAACAAGATACAAAATTGCCATGCAAGCTCTTGACTGGCTTTTCATTCAGAGTCAAAACGCAGAAGACAAGGCGAGCAGAAGGCAAAACTATAAGCAGTTTTGCTGTAGTAAACCAATTAAGGTAACAAATCCCTAGAAGCAGCGCATGAAAACGGTTGGAAATGCACAAGCAATGGAGGAACTGCATGCGAGTTTGCTTCAGTCCGGAACTGAACCCATGATGATGACGCGAGGCACATTCTTTTGGGCGCTTAATTATTGATTTTAGGGGTCCTTTACCGTCTGTAACTCAAAATCGTTATTTGCTTACCGTCTTTGACAAATACAGTTTTTTCTGTAGGGTTTTGCTTGTTTCAATATAGAATCAAGACATGTTGTCAACTGCCTCGGGCATATTTTTTCAACTTTGGTCTTCCAAACTACGTTCATAGTGAACAAGACCCGTTTTTTAATTTGGGAAAAACTTCAACAATTTTTGCCCAAGCATGGTGTCGCAACAAGCTGCACCAATTGGTAGACCCACGAGAAAATGGCCAGGTGGGTGCATCGATAGAGTGCTTTGGCAAACAATCATTGGAACTATACAGTCTTATAAACTCTTCCAGAGCAACTGCGAGAGTGTAGCCCTAGACACTATTCATGCTCAAACATTTTTGCTATGTACTGCTACCGATAGCACTCTTCATGAACAAATAGTTTAAGTATCCCCAAAAGTCTTCTGCAGACTATTCCATTCCCTCCTGGTTCAAGCCTGATCCTATATTTGCCAAAAATAAAGTTATAACAAGTACGACCGATCGGTGGATAAAGTCGAGCTCGTGGAAATAAATCCAGTCTATATTACAGTGTGACTACTGAATGGCCTAGGTCTTAATGTCTTATTTCGAGACTTTGCATCTGCTCCCTATGAAGAGATCTAACACTGATCATCACAAAAGATCCATAAAAAGCGATGTAAATGCCCATCGTGAATTTCAATCAGATCTACCTGACTTGCTTAACAATGAATCTTCTATACCCGTGCTTTATTGGGCTAGAATAGTGAAGCTAATAACCCAACGTTTCGTAAGAGTCGACGTTTGGGTATCCACCAATGGCAATCCACTTTGCTGGTGTTAGGGCTACAAGCCAGATATTTGGATTTATGACCGGTTCGAAATGGGCAGCCGCTTTTCCCCTAGATCAATTCAATCAGGTTTGCGACATAAATCTGGAAAATCGTGTCATGCCGTGGCTCCATCCCAACGAAGAGGAGGAGTAACCACAACAACAGTAACATGGATCTTTTCCAAACCTGAAATTGACAAACAATCGCCTAATCCTGCTTAGAAGTCCACTTCAGAAAAACAAATTTTTTAACAAAATTCTCCAGTGAAACTTCGACGATCACCAAGTATCGGAAAATCTGCGTCATAGTTTGGTGATCCATTGTACCATTGATTCATTAAGTTTTTGGTTGACCGTTTCTTGTTAGACCACTTCTTTTTTCTATTTTTCTTGTTATGTGTTTGATCCTTTACACAATTTTGGCAGGCAAAACTGTGGTGTCAACGAGCTCCTATTTATGCGCTCATTGTTACTGTCTGTTATCCTGTTCCGATATTTAAAAGCCTTTGTTTCACGTGTTATTCTTATAATAGCCATGCTTGAGGTACCTGTTGACTTGCTTCAGCTAATAAAAGCATAGTTAGGGCTCTTGGGCAATTTTAGCACCGTAAAATATATATCGCAAATTCCATGTTAACAGAAAATAGTGCAAGCCTTCCTGCTTTTAAAAAGCATATTTTTGTTAAGTTTATGCGTGTAGCGACTCAATATTCGTTTTTGTATAAATGTATGCAGTACCGACAAATTGATGACGTCACAATGGATCGCCCATTGGGACAACACTGAAAAAAATTTTTATGACCCACAAGGAAAATTACTTTCATTTGAAGTGCACTTAACGAGAAGGTTGATACTGCTTTTTAGCTACTAAGCGTGCAAATCTAGGCTGAGTGCAGGAGAGACAACATCGAATATCATCATCAGTCTCAAGCATGTTTCGATATTTTGTCTTTATAGACACCATTGCGGAAAATCCCACTTCACAGTAATAAGTTGAAGGAAATTAAATCAAAAAGTTCAGAGCTCTTTTCAAAAGCTCTTTAATTCCAGGAAAATACCGATCAAACACGATATTTATTGCATTCAGGTGGCTAGATATATCTTGAGTAAAGTTGCATTTCATATTTGGGTTAGATAACAAGAGCATTGTCAAATTAGGAAACATACTTGTGTCGCCTTTTTCTGTCAATCTTTCAAACAGTTCCACTTTGCGTTTGAAAGCTGCAACTTTGTCGTGTGTCGTAGGCAACCATTGAGGACCTCCTTGCAGAGTTAAATTAAGGGAATCACTTCCGAAAAAAAATCCTTTAAGTAAGCCACCTTCAGCAAAAAGTCATTGCTTTTCATTTGGTTGTGCACATCTACTCCTTTTGCAGATCGTTCGTTTTCAAGAAAAATAGCAGCTTCTTCTCGCAGCTGGAGCAAACGGTTCAGAACTTTACCGCGAGATAACCACCTTACCTCCGTATGCAGCTAAAGAACTTTAAAATCAGACCCAACTTCTTCACAAAACGCTGCAAATAGCCTTGATGTTGTTGCATTTGCAAAAATAGGGTTTACAATTTTCACTACATCTTGTAACACCTCTTGAAGTCCAGAAGGGAAAATTTTTATGGCTAAAGCAAAGCGATGAATCACACAATGAGTAAATGATACATGAGTAGCAACACTGGTGACTAATTCTTTGAAACCAGATCTGTAACCAATCATAAAAGAAGCACCATCTGCACAGATTTCAACAAGATGTTTCCAATCAAGTGCGTGCTTTTCGAAAAATCTTTTACAATTTTGAACACGTCTTCTCCTCTACATGTCGTTGAAAGTAGTTCAGAAAACAGATATTGTACTCTTACGTTGTTTTCAAAGATGTAGCAAGCGTAGACCAGCAACTGGGCACAAAATAAAATATCAGTGGACTCGTCCAATTGCAAGGAAAATAGTGGGCTGGACCTTACCTCTTCCACCACTTGTAACAAAATGTCTTGACTCATTTTAGAAGTGCGTTTTTTGACAGTGTCGTTGGAGAGCGAGATTTCTTTTATCTTTTTGGCTTTTTCCCCTCCCAGTACTAGAGTAGTTGCTTCAATGAGGCAGGGCTTTACGAGTTCCTCGCCAATTGTGTGAAGCTTTTTTGCCTGAGCAATGCGGAAAGCGATGCGATACGACGCCTCCAATACTGCTTTGTTTTGCCCACATTCCCCCAGAATCGAGGCGACAATTTTTCAAAAGCTTAGATTTTCGCCTGAAGTAGTCAGCTGATTTTCTTACTAATTCACCATGGCGAGACTCCAAATGCTGTTTCAATTTGCTTGGTTTCATACTTTCCCGAGCTAGAACTTTAGAACAAACCACACACTGTGGCTTTTCAACAGAATTTTCGATAACACTCGTAAAACCAAAGTTAAGAAAAGCTTCTTTGTAACTTTGTTTCTTTGAAGGCATGTTAATAATTTCTGGGGCTAAATTAGCCTTGCTACTGCATAAGTGACAAATGTTACCTCATGCATATGATGTCTATCACTAACTGGACTATACCGTCAATTGTCTACGAAACAGATATTTAGGAGAGACTCTAGTTCTAATATTACACTATGACATCACAGATAGCATCGTTATGAGTGAAACATACTGAAACTTTTAGAGTAGAAGGGCACAATAACGTTTGCCATCGAAGTTACTTCTTTTTTATTTTGAAAATTTATGTTATCCCTTTTAAAATGCCAAATTACCCCTTTGGGGGCAATTACCCACAGGTTAAGAGCCACTGCCTTAGAATGAACCAAAAGAGCAATACCTTTTTGGATATTGAAATTAAAATCAACTCGGAAAATTCATTATCTGAGCATAGTGGAAACCTTCAAATAGCGGATTAATGCCAAATTACAAAATCATCACACACATCCATCCCATTAGATGTGCTTAATGACTCTTATAAATGGAGTTGTTTTTTGTTAATTTTTGATTGGCTTTACTGTTTCTATTACGCGGTTCTTTTATTATTGTGTAGTTCCTTTCGTGGATTGTGTGCAATTGTATGAATTCGCCTTAGGTAAAATGACACTTTAGATTTATAATCAGTAGCATATTTACAGTAAGAAGGGGATAAAGAAAAATTAGCCTATAAACGGTATCATAGAAGTAGAAAGCGTAAATGAAAAGTTGTTTTAAAAAGCCAAATGTTCAAATTTCTTGCTTTTAATTAGTATCTCTTTTAATTGGTATCTCTTGCTATAATTATGGCTCTATAAAGCTATTATCAAGCCAAATTGAAAAATGTTTCTCCTGAATATGGTGCGATTTTACCCTGGAAGGCCATACTACCACCCGTGCCAATTTAAAACGTATCAATTAATGCAGCTGCGCTAGCTCAACCCTACAAACATTTGTGAGGGCAATTACGAAATGTTTTTGTAAATATTGGCCATAGTTCCTGCACATGTGATGATGATCATGTTGGTTTGTTGATCAAGACTGGAAGTATTCAAAAAGAAAAAGTGATGTCACAAACTACCATTCATTCGTAATTTTTGAAAATGTAAGGGGGGAGGGAGGTGAAACATAATAAAAATTGATGGCGTCGCACAAATGGTGATCGTGTTGACTCATAAAGAAATGAGCTATTTAGTGGTAAGCATATTTGACCATTTGGTGGCTTCACTTTCGTATTAACATTTGTGACATTGAAATTTTTGCCTGCGCTGTTTGCTTTAATTCGGTCAAAGCATGAAAAGGGGCCATGCCTTTCCTTTAAGTCATACAACATACTATATTGCAATAGACGTCTATAAAGCTCTTTTCAAACAAAAACATTTCCTCTTAATCTAGCGTTACAAATTGATACTATTATTGTTTAATTTTGATTTTTTCTTAAATTTGAGATTTTATTACGTTTAACTTTGCCCCTAATCCAGACCTCCCTACTTTTAAATGAAGATTAGTGTTTTGTACTGATATCCTTGCAATTACAAATATCAGCAATGAGCTTTACCGTTTATGTTTGCTATCAAAATGATAGTGGATAATTTTGCTGCCTACTGCTGTTCTCACTATATCGTGGCAACTATAGTGATGTCATCATTATGACCTAACAGTGCGTTTTAAGCCATTAAATATTAGAATCGCTACTTGCTACTTTTCGTTACAGTAGGCGAATCAATATGAACTAATGTCTCTGCCTGCTTGAATGTTCCTTGGCCCTGGCATAAACGCCGCCATGCAAAGAGCAAATTTACTCGAAATGAAGCACTCACAGCTAAGCTATAGCAATAGCGGAGGCCCCCAATAATAATGTCGAGTTCAAGAATATGAAATTAGCTAGCTGCGCCAGCCTCGCCCAATTGCAAAGCAAATTGCTTCAACATTTAGATAATATGTAGCTCGACCCCTACATGTTGTTGCAAACGATAAGAAAGGACCATCTTTACGCCTCGTCATTTTCTTGGGTAATCACCACGTGTTTTGCTTGGAGTTGGCTATATATCAAAATTTGTAGACTTCATTTTTTGATAAATATATCTAAATATTTTGATGAATAATGCCAAAGATCGATGCTATCGAGAAAGAATAGACAAAATGTGCCAAACGACTTACTTCTTGTAGAAATTGTAATTTTGTGAAGTTTAGGAACAAAAATTTTGTGTGTTTTTAACCGTCAAACTACATTCCATAAACATGTAAATACTTCAGTTTTGATCGATCTTTTAAAAAAGGTCGACAGATAATGCATAAAAACCATGCTTGTGAGGAAAATAAGTAAAAATATAGCAAAGAAAAAACTTTGGTTCAACACTTGCAAGTTTGTTAGGTCAAGTTTCTTCAACAAAAAACGAAACATGATATATGGCAACCAATTTTTGATTAGCCATTATAAATAAATTCTTAGCCTGAAGCAATTGGAGTTACATACAGTATTGCTAGAAAGCAAATTTACTAAGTTTTCAAAGGACAGTAATTGTTAATACCTTACTATAACGTTTTTGTATTAAAATTACCTGTTTTTACTGAGCTTACCACTAATTTGGAAAGGTAAAACGTTACTCCACACGTCTCAAAGTTTAGTTTTTCAGTATCAAAACTGATATTAATTGTACAGTACATATTACACACTATCAAAATTGCCTTAAAATAATCTTTAATTTGTTGAATAAAGTTTGAAAATCAGTTGGGAAATGAGGTCACAAATTAGTTTTTTAGCAAACTGATTTTGCAAAAAGCGTGCAATTTTTGAAAAATCTTCTCATTATGGTCTCTGATAGCAAAAGATTTGTGTTAATCGTGCGAGACATATTATGACATTATAAAGCCAATTTTTAGCTTACAAGTGAAAAAGAGAAAAAAAATGCTTATAGGGCTTAAAGTGCTTAAATAAAGAATTGTTAGTAGCATAGTCAAATAAGTATTAATTGTTGTAAAGTTGTTTTTAACGAAAGAACCTTACTAATATCTTTTGAAAGAGCGTTTAATCGCGTTTCTGCGATCAGTACTTTTTGAGAGAAAACAAAAAGCAGATTGTGTAACAAATCATTAATTGTGACGTCATTTTAGACCCCAAGCAATGAATGTTTATGTAATGTAACGAGAGGGAAGCTGGTTTTCGTTTGAGCAAAAAGCGGTTGTCCTCTTTCAAGTAATGCAAATTTCAAAAAATCTTTTTTATTATGACATTTGAAAAATCTTTTTATTATGTCATCTGACGTCACCAACCCCTTTATGACATTCACCATGGGGTGATGACCAATCGTGCCAAGTTTGATGCTTGTACTTCTAGCAGTTCCAGAGGAGTTAAAACAGACCGACACATCGACAGACACACAGACAGAATTGCGCTTTATATATTAGATACAAAAACTTCAATTCATTTTAAAATTGCCAGCATCACATTTATAGTTTAGTTCTGTTTATTTCACCCTATGTTAAATGGAATAAATATTTTTAAACTCGCAGATAATCCCTTTCAAATTGTTTTCAGAAATACAATTTTTTATGGCGAGAAAATTGTCTTTTTGATAAACTTAAATGCAAAACTGTTGAAAGCATTTATTGTGATACAAGAGACTAGCGATGCACATATCAAACTGCAGACAGTGACACCGTTTTGACCTATCAGGTCTCTTCAGTGCAGTTGGTGACCGACAAGAAGCTAGAGGCTTTTAATAAAGCATAGCTTAGACCGCCACACTTGTGGGATCTATACTAGATCCACATGGTGGAAGGTCTGTCAGTACTCTGCGAAACCGTATCACTCGTAAATGAATGGCGATTGTCGCAGGTGCACTAAGTCTAGCTACTGCTAGAATAATAGTGCTGCCACAGCCTAGTGATCACAAGCTCTTATAGCAATGCAAGAGGGTAACGATGCACATAGCAAACTGCTGACAGTGACACCGTTTTGACCTATCAGGTCTCTTCAGTGCAGTTGGTGACCGACAAGAAGCTAGAGGCTTTTAATAAAGCATAATTTAGACCGCCACACTTGCGGGATCTATACTAGATCCGCAGTTGTTAGACTTAGTGCATCTGCGACAACCGCCACTCATTCACAAGTGATACTCGTGAACCATTGTTTTATTAATGTATTTGCCCTTTTTTAAGCACCTAAAAACATGTTTTTGGATATCAACTTTGTGAAGTTGAGTCTTGTATACGCAAACGATACTCGCGACTCCTCGGTGAAGTTGGTGCAGATTTCTAAAAAAATCATCGAGTGCCCAGTTAGAAACTCTAGCTTACTATAAAAACTTTGTTTTGCTCTCACCATAAACTACGTATTAATAAATTTTACAAGATAAGCTTTTTAGTATATTGTTTTTATTTTGAAATTAACAGATGACCCGCAGAAAATTTTAATTGACCCCAAGTAGGATCACAATTCACAGTTGGAGAACCATTACTCTATCGGCAGTTCAAAGTTGAAGTTGGCTGTAAACGCCAACGTAAAGATCGTTTTATGATTACAAAAATAAGATATTTAGCAACTTGTAATATCTCAACTCCTTGATTGCGACTATGTGCCCTGATGCCCGCAAAAGTTTCCAAACATCTTGCAAGATGTTGGTAGAGACTTCAAAAACTTTGGGAGAAAAATAAGGCTATGCGCTGCTATTCCTGATGTTTTTCTACTCAATTATTATTATTAAAAACACGGCACTTTTGATTTTGGAACGAGAATTGGCTATGTCAAAACAACATTGACTTGTCCTTGTTGCTCTCACAAATACCAATATTCATAAGTTCGACATTTCTGATGGGGTTGCAATAATTGGAATAATATAACTACAAGTGCAACACATTGGGTTTGTTGGTTCTTTTCCTGGTTGCGTGTATGCCAGGACCTACCAACATGCGCGCAGCCAGAGGCTTTAGGTCGTACAAATAGGTATACAATAACAAAAAAGTCAAAAGTGGTGGTCCTAATATTCAAAAGCTTATTTCTGAAAATACATGTCAGTCACTTTGGTGCTCTCCTACAATTACTGTACGCTTTGTTGCACTTCATCAAATGAACGCACAAACTTTTGCAAAACCATTGGGTATTTTAACTGTGAGCAATTCGAGTTTCAAAGTTTGCTTATGCTGGAAACAAGGCAAGCAAGACGTATTCAGGAACTCCAGAAACTTTGATAAGAAATATAACGGCTATACAAAATTTCTATAATGCTTTTTTAATTGATTTAATAATGGAACGGAAATTGGCTTTTTCAAAACAATATGAACTTTTTACCACTTTTCTCACAAATATCAGTTGGGTAAAGCCGGCCCAGCCGTTTGATCCAATAAATTTTGTCTCCACGTTAATGATGATGGGTCTTGTTATTGCAATAACTTAACTGTGAGTGCTTCACTTCGGTTCAATGTCTTCTTCCCCAGCTGATTCCCTGCCTAGGCGAAGCAACATACCAGAAGCCAGTTGCGTTAGCTCACACAAATTCCCTAAAAGTTATAAAAAATTGTGAGTAGTGGGCGTAATATTTGATAGCTCAATCCTAAAAACACATATCAACCACCTTGGCATCCTTCCGCAACATTGATTTTTTTTTAAGAACTTGCTTCAACGGATAAAAGCTTTTTCAATTTAAGCACCTCTATCATAAAGAAAGGACAGAAAAGATGTTGCAGAATACTCGAGACACTAGGGAATCATGTAGCGGCTATGCGCAAAACCTCACAATGTTTTTTTAATTAAATTTCTTTTCAAAAACTGATAGTTTTGTTTTAGAACGAGATCTGAGTATGCCAAAAAAACATTAACTTGGTTTTGCTGTTTTCACAACTGTCCACTCAATGAAGCCAGCTGGGCCTGCTAAACCGATATCGTAAATCTGAAAATTACTGATTGCCGCGTGCAATAGAATTTGCGTTTATTCTTAAAATTGAGGCGACTTATAGTATCGCTCGAATAATTAAGTCTGGCTGTAACTTAGCAGCTAGGTGATGATTGGCTTCTCCTAAGATACTCTGAACCACGCACTTCTTGATCAAGAACAGAACAAATATATTTACTAAACACTTTTGATACTTCAAACTCTTTCGCTCGTTGATCACAGAAATAAACCAACCAAAACTAAATCCATCAATTAACCGCTTGATTTTCGTCACGCTAAATAAAAAATCCACTACAAATCACCACAGAACAACACAACTTTTCCTGTACTACTATGCCACTCTATTCTACTCTACTGAATGCGTAAAAATCTCGCCACCTTATATATGAATAAAACGAGATTCCAGAAAATACCAGAACAACATTACGTGACAAAAGAAAAACACCGCTATAAATTCCGTAATCGCCAATCAAAAATCTTCGAGAAAAAGCAAGATTAACTCGATTACTCTGGAACTTAAACACGTCATCAACCATTGTGACGTCAGAAGAGGCGTGTGAGTTACAATCTAAATGGGAAAGAAAAACGTTTTTTTGCAAAAACAGCCAAGATATAAAAAAGCACGTTTAGAGCTAAAGACAATTCAGATTTACAAATAATATAATCATGGCAGAAAAAAAGCAACAGATTTCAGAAATTATATACAAAAACTATTCTTTCGATGCAAATTTACTTATTCGTGACACTAATGGTGGGCCCTGCGCGCGACGCCGTCAAGGCCGGTTAGTAATCTATATCCTAAGTTTAACAATTTGTTGTAACTAAACAGCACGCTTGACACTAGCTTGTTGTTGACTACAATATTTTGATGGTTGCAAATAAAAACAGGGATCAAGAAATACGGGTGTAACTATAAATTGCTATTTTTGCTGAAATGGTATCAGAAAACATCATAATGTCACTATACATTATAACAAAACAAAGCTACCTCTGAAGCGTTTTTATAAAAGAAAGAATAATTTTGTGAAAAATTCTTGTGGAAATTTGTTTATCTCAAGCAACCAATTGATTATCTCCCGTATAAAATTTCAAATACCTTTTTTATGTTGAGTACTGTGCGAGAAAATAAGGAAAGGTTTTTATTGACGTATCTTATCGTAGATACGTAGATACGTATTATAGTACAGTTTTTGCAAATTATTGGATGGTAGGCTAGTTATCGTTTGAGTCCTAAGGCGGTCTGTTCCGTCAAAAGATGCAAATTTTTAAAAAACGTCTATCATTGTGAAGTTATCACGACATTATCAAACGCCTAATGACACTCAAGTGGGAGTAATGTTTAATCGTGACAAGTTTTGTGTTTGTACGCCAAATAGTTTTTGAGATGTTCAACGTATATATGTGGGTAGGCAGATAACGAGCAAAAGTTTTCTTAGGTATTAAATGCATTATCAGTCGCGTTTTGTGTCATGTGAGGTCTGACGATGTTAAAATGACATCCTATGGAAAGATGCGTATTAAAATGTTTCCAAGATATCAAGTTTTGAATTTGAAAACTAATGTGGTGGTTTGCAAAAACGAGTTAAATAGTTGTATAAAATCATGGATGCTTCACTGTTGCTGCAGCCTAAAATGGCTCAGCATTTTTTTCAATACTAATTCAAAACGTATACTTGGTTCGACGTAATGTAATTAGACTTTTTAAGTGACGCTTTTTACTTTTAGAACCAGCAGCGATTGAAAATCTTAAGCTTTTCCATGTCGAAGAAGATCCTTCACGTCTCATCATGATAACATGGCAAACCGTTGGAGTGGGAAACTTTACTTCAGTAAGCTAAAATTTTACTAAAATTTGATTGAAGAAATTTCCTTCCTCCAAAAAACTTTTAAATTTATTCTGTTATTCACTTCTTAATGATTTGTTTTTTTCCTTAAATTGTTTCAAAAACATTTGGCTATTTACCTACAAAAAATTCTATCTTCGATGGATTTGTCCCCGCTTGGTTATTACGAGTTTTTTTGAAACGCAAATTTAGCAGTGAGTAGCCTGTGGCTGAATGCGTTGCCTATGCTTGAGGAAGCAATACATAAATCGGCGGTACTAAAACATCCCCTTGTTTCATGCGAAACAACAAAGAAGTTATGGTGATAGGAAGATTAAAACGTTCAGTCTGATTCAAAAACTTGCTACACAGTAAACAAGAGATGTAACAATTGAGCGAATTCTATAATACCCAATATTAAATGTGTGTGTATCAGCATATGCAGAGCAGGTATAGAGTTCATGTTATAGGCTTGTATGTAGGTGAGAAAACTTTAATAGTATAAGAGCATCAATCTGTCGTTTCATCTTTTTCCTACCGCAATTCGCTCAACTATTTGACATGAGTCGGGGGCGGAATGGTCTAAGATTGTGCAGGTTGAAACTTTTTTTACCAATGGCCTGGTTTCACACCCAATAAATCTGTAATGAAAAGAGGGTTTAAATCTCACCCAAAGAAAACTTTTCACAAAGGGTCCCTATCTGTCTGACACTGATATAATAACTGCGTATGCGTGGTGTTGATTAAGACCAGCATCATAATTGAGCGCATGACAGAAAGAATTGTGCTTTAAATATAATCATTGATCAAATTATCAAAGTGATATCAAATCAACTTTAATTGCTGCTTTTTCAGATTGCGTACACAAGTTTACCTGATTATGGGTTCGCTGAATTTTTTGTAGAGTTCGAGACCACTTTTGTTACGATGAAAGTCAAACCTGGCTATTCTTACAGCTTGCGATTAGCAGTCATTGGTTATTCGTCCAACAGTACCTACGAATATGCTGGAATTACAGCAAGTAAGTAGACACTTTAGCATTTTTTTGTGTTGTAGAGAGAGGGACTAAATTAAATCTTGTGCTAAAGAAGGATGAAAGGACTTATTTTTGTCTAGCAAAGCAAAATTACACCGAAGAAGCTTGAGAATATTGAAGTCCATTTTATTCTTAGCTTCTCTCATGACGATTTCTTGTTTGCTTGTCTTGACCGTTTACGAACTTACTTATATAATTTCCCTGTACTGCTCTTGCTTCCATAAGCTAAAAGCTGAGTTTTCAAAATTGTAACTTTTTTACTGCGCAAGTAGTAGCTTTCACGCATGTTGCTCTCTTGCTCTCCACCGCAGCAACGCTCATAATGTAAGCTCGACCAGTACACATTGGTATTGCTAATGATGCATTTTAACGCTTTCGATGCGTCATTTTTTTCTCTACATCACGCCTACGAGATAGGCATGTCTCGCTTTATTCGCTTACCAACAACACTATAAGGCACCACGTTACTTGAGTGTGACCTCATCATTACAAGACAAGCATGCTTCCCACACTCATAATCGTTCAATTATAATATATAGTTGTATCAAATTTATCTGACCATGGTTTGAGTGTTCTAGAACAATCTGTAAATAACAAACCAAAAAATTACTTCATGATTTTGGAAAAACAAATTATTACTTAATTGTTCCAAAACAAACTTTTTGCTAATTAATAAACAACCAAATATTCCATCAAAAATGACTGTCAAAATTAATAAATATAAACGTGTTAGAACAAATCTGCACTATTAATATAGGGGGCTATACAAGCTATAAGGATGGCAATTGCACCTATAAACTTAAACCAGTAAAGTTTTGGTACAGTCTGGCTAAAGATGAAGAAACAGAGCGTGAGCTTAAATATACAAAGATAGAAGAGGTATTTTTATGCACAAAACTCTTTCGCTCCCGCGCTCAATAAAATTACCGGCTGCTATCTTATTGAACAGCAAATTGCCAGCTATTTTTTTCATGAAAACTTTGTAAAAGGTCACGTGCTTTTCTTCTCATAACGTCAGAAAATTTTTTTACGTCAGTTTGTATTCTTCCTCAAACACTACAAACAAACACTTTGTTTTCAGAAAAGCAATTTAAATAATGCGGAACTAAGTATGGAGTAAAATTACGTTACTACAAAATGTTATTTCTGTGTACCACTTGGAGAGTTTATAGTAAACGAGATCTATATAAGACCCTTACCTTTATGAACATAGCACGTGATCACCATAACCGTATCATACATCGATTTATTGAGTTATAAGGGCAATCTACGCGCTTTATATGCATGTTCACACGAATGACGTGGTTATTTCACAGAGTAATAATATTGCAAATAATAAAAGCTTCCCTACCATAATTTGATGAGACCATCCCTGGACGCGTTTCGTCTTTTTGAACTCATCAGCGGGGCCTGTCCCGTCATTACCAAAAGCCAAAACCCCATATTGCCTTTATAACTCAATAAATCGATGTATGATACGGTTGTGGTGATCACTTGCTATGTTCATAGAGGTAAGGGTTTTAAATATTTATCGCTTACTATAAACTTTCCGAGTGGTACACTGCATCTTTGATACGGATGGGATCCCCGTACCAAAGTGATAGCATGCACCACGCGCGTGATGTGTGCGAAGGAATTTGTAATAGAATGATACTACATTTTCATATTGTCGCAAATATGGGGTTTTGGCTTTTGGTAATGACGGGATAGGCCCTGCTGATAAGTCCAAAAAGACGAAACGCGTCCAGGGATGGTCTCGTCAAATTATGGTAGGGAGGCTTTTATTATTTGCAATATTATTACTCTGTGAAATAACCACGTCATTCGTGTGAACATGCATATAAAGCGCGTAGATTGCCTTTGTAACTCAATAAATAGAGATATAAAATGTTATTATCACGCTTTATCTGAAAAAACAGACAAAAGATATCTTTTAAATTTTCTCGATTTACAAATTGGAGGTTTTACAAGTAGTATTCCCTTTTTTTTGTTTGATTTCACACTCTCTTCACACTCACTATAGCTTAACGAGACTGCATTGAGAAGTTTCAATTTTGTAAAAGTTTATTTAGGATGTGGGTACTTTGATCTTTCTCTTCTACAATTTAATTTTTGTTGATCTTTATTTGATTGTCTTGGATTTATTCATTTTTGAGTTATTAGTGATGACTAGCAGGAAGCAATTTCACTTGAAATCTGTAAAACTTTTTGAACGTACTTGTATCTGACATCCAGCTTCTCAGTTTACCTATTGTTTCTTTTCAACAATACTTTTTGTTTTTATTGTTGGTAAGTATCTGAACGTGATAAGTGAATTTACTTTTTGTTTCTTGCAATTACATGTAAGATGGGCGTGCTACGAATTTCTACCATGCAAAGTAGGATTGAATGCTGTCTGTGAGCTGGTGTTAAGAAGTGCGAATAGTTCAGTCCAGCACTATCTACCACAGGCATATGATCACAGAAATTTACACCAGCCAAGCCCCTCTTTCCAACTTTTTCTGCTTAACACTCATATCAGACTTTTTTAGTAATTTCAAAGGCGTAAAAATTGAGTTTTTTGCAAAAGTGATTGTTATGTGTTTTCGGTTTCACTGCAATAAACTTTGGATTTATTTTGCCTTAATTAAGCTTACATGCATAAAATCAAATGCACCTTGCAGCTAAAACTAAAACTTTGGATGCGAAATTTTATAACAAAACTGAAAACGTTGATTAAAAATTGTGAATTTAGTAGAGCTGTTTTCTTTCATAAACTATCAAAAATTTCTGAAAAAAATAATGTTTTTCCTAGTCCCACACACGTGTTTATGCGAATAGCCTACACATTTCATCACCTTCTTCCTAAGAACGATTTCAAACATTTAAGTTTTGTTTTTTCCACCAAGCTGGGCCTGCAGAATTTTGCATTGATTTTAGCTTTTGCTAGCTTATCAATATTATTTTTTAAAATACGATACCCTAGATATCTCAAATAGATTATCCTAAATTATTAAAGAACAAACAAAACTTCTAGAACCTTTAGAACCAGAATACAATGTAAGCATCGAAAGTTTGACTTCGCTGAAACTTGATTGGAACAAAGTTGATGGGAATGTTGATTACTACTTAATTGAATCTGGACCAATCTACACTTTTCCGGTAAGCATAAGGAAATCTTATCAGATTAGTCTTACAAGAAAGATTTTTATTTTCAATTAATGGAAAAAACCTTTTTCTTCTAAATTAAACAATTTGTGTTCTGAATCTTTTCAGAGCTGTTAATACTGGCAAAATGCTGACCAAAGTCTCGGTACTGGCAAAATGCTGACCAAAGCCAACAATTTATGTTGCGCATAAGAATGACTTGTGTTAAAACCGGTGGCGTCACTAGACTTTGCATTACCCAGAAACGATTTGAATAGCGTTAGTTCAAAATTCGTTAGAAAAAAATAGCTTGAAGTATCAATCTTTAAAGAGGAAGACTTTTTTATATTAACGAACTCGATCCACCTCGATTTTAAATGCCAGCGCTTATCAGGCGACTCATCATTGGAAAAATAACATCCTATACTCCAAGATTGGTTTGAACATCGGCGTTGTTTTACCTCAATGAGCCTCTATAAAAACAGCGGTTCTTTTAAAGTTAAAGCAAGAATATCTCGATTGCGATGAGAAGCTGATCTTTTAAAAGATCGCAACTTTGCTCGTATAATGCA
Organism: Trididemnum clinides; assembly: GCA_963675345.1. NCBI lineage: Eukaryota > Metazoa > Chordata > Ascidiacea > Aplousobranchia > Didemnidae > Trididemnum > Trididemnum clinides. The sequence continues at coordinate 5,845,829 of OY776303.1, read as the reverse complement.
GTCTTAATTCATTTTGTATGTAAATATTTAACCTGCTTGGTTGAAAAAAATGCACCAAGCCAGCAACAACGCCGGCAATATTTATGAAAAGTAAAGACCAACATCCTATTATAATGGATTGTTAATGACTAATTCGTGTAACTCGAAGTTAATGTACAAAACTAAAATTGAGCGTTTGTTGCGAGCTAAGACATGAACTATCAAAACCTGATTGATTTATGTTTATGTTAGTATTTTTGTCGAGTTTGGTAAGATATTTTTGAAACCTATTCAACCCCAATTTATTTGATTGAGTTCATGCTGTTTCTACGAACTCAGTAAAGTATGACTCATATAAAACAAATCAGCTTAACCTGCATTAAAATCAAAATTCAATAAAGCAAATGCATTTTACTGAAATAACACATTTAGCATTGTAAAAACGGTAAAAAGACTCAATCATGAGGACAGTGACCAGTCGGCAACCATATAATTCGAAAAAACCATAACTAACAATTGGTATAAAACATTAAAATATTGGAAAAAAGTTTTACCACCAAAAGTGTCTGCCACGACACATTCACTGCAGACTCACGAAGAAGAAAAGCGCTACGTCATTCAGGACATCTGTCCCACGACAGGGCTACCAATCAATTCCGGTTAAGAAATATCGATTCAGCCGGCTGCGTCGATTTTGTCCAAATAACGTTTCTGGAAGCAGTAACAATGAGTTGATACAAATGGGGGGTAATCCATATGCCCTAATCCCTATGGTCGTAACCGATAGTTTGAATTAGGACTAGTCTTACGACCAAACTCTCTATCATTTCACATATTCTATCCGTTCCTTCCAATAAGTATAGAGACACAAAGTGAAAGATGGGGGTGGACATCGTTATAAGCTTTGTTTTACAATTACTGAAAATACTTATTTGGTGGTAGGCTTATTTTACGACCTGGTGCAACCCCCTCGCAATATTTGTGACACCAAATTCCTTGGTCACAACTATGCGCGTTGGTCTCGGAATAGGCCAAAAGGGCTATACCTCTGTGTCGGTACTAAAGGGGAATGTGGGGCATGCATCCCTCGCACCATTTTTTCTTGGTTCTAGTTTTGCCAACTTATTTGTTCACCTTTTTCCCAAAAATCAATTTTGTTTAAAAAGTGAACTTCGTAAAAGTTGATCTCCAAAAAAAATATCTTTACCTCCAACAATAATGCGTCAATTAAAAATTCTTACTCTCCCCGCCAAAGGTTTCTTGATCTGTTACTGCAATACTTCTGCATCCAATCACCCAGTTGATCTAAAAACCTATCTTTAAGAAAAAATTTTCCTTCATTTATACTATTGTACGTATATTTGGTGACAACGGTTTCAAACAGTAGAATAAACCTACTGTACGTGCTAACTTATTTTTGCTTTGATTTTTTTCAAACTTGGGGTTGCATACACTATACCCATAACACCACTCTACACACTAACAACTAAATACTGTGCTTAGTAACAAACAGCAAATAATTTTACAAACTAACATTTGGTTAAGTGCATAAAGTTAAACCTTTTTAGTAATTGTTAGTCTAACTATAAATTTAAAGCTTCTGGCTGTGCGTATGTTCCTTGCTCCCAACATGAACACATCCAGGCGAGGACAAATTGACCTACTGCTCATAGCCCAACGCCTATAATTCAGTTATTACGGTACTCTTGATTAGGTTATAACTTAAGTCGAAAAGTTATCGAACAGCCGTTAGAGCTAAGGAAGAGAATTTTTTTCAATTCTTTAAGATTTCACATTAAAACCCTTCATTTTATTCCGCTTTGCTACGCGTGATAAAAACGTCATCTGGGTGAAGAGTGCCAAGGCGCCCAACATGACTGCACTACACAGATAATCTAACCTTGAGCCCACTAGCAGTTCAGTTGTTGTAATTTTTGTACTTCTCAATGTATTTTTTAAGAACCAGATTCAAACCGGTATTTACAGGCATTGTAATATACCATCCAACTTATACAGACGGCGTATCGGAAATAGCTTTCTTAATTGCGTTTACTTTCGAAATATTGTTGATAACACTGGACAACAAAAATTTTTTTCGTGTTGCCGAGAATATTAGAGCGAATTCATGGTACATCATGTGCCCTGAAGCTGAAAATGAGGTTATTAATATTGTCAGCTTGACTTTAGTTTTTGAGAAAAGGCATTGGTCTATGCACCTCATACAGTATTTCATCAATCTCTCTATGATTTATCAATTGTGCTGTTCTGTACGGACTATTAACTTGTACCAGGCATTTCAGGAAAGAGACAATCTTTGCCTCTGGCAATTTGAGCAGTGTCACTGTATCATAAGGACATTTAGGTACGATACAATTCACAAAACTTTGTCTGGCTATATGTCATTTGACTTGTAGTTAAGTTGCAGAGCTTTACCCAGGCTAGTGATGTCAGCAAAGATGTTTCAACAAAAAATCAGCTTTTTCTTGGCTTATCGTTATAACTACTTAAACATAACTTTTTTGTGTATGGATAGGCATTTAGTATATAGGTTGTTTAGAGTCGTAAATTTGAGAAATGAGTTCATCAGAAAAAAGATGATCTAATGATCCCACTTGTTTTTGTTGTATTTGTGGTAATTATACTGTAATGTGAAAGAACAAAGGAAACCTATAACTGATTTTAGGAAAAAAGAGGATTATGCACATTTCGGAATAAAACTTGGGCTCCGCATATTGTCTATAAAACATGCACTGAAATTTTATGAATATGGACCAATGGAAATTTGGTGACCTTAAGGTCTGGAGAGAACAAAAAAATTATTCAGATAGTTGTTGTTTTTGCAATATTGACTTGAAAGGTTTCAGTCCTTTCAAAAAAGGCAATTCATTTTAACCTAACTTGGAGTCAGCCAGAAGACTTGTGCTTCATTGTAATGACATTCCAATGTATTTTTTTGTCATTTTCCAGACCTTGAATTGGATCTAAGTAATGATATGATGAAATGTTTGGTTAGTGAAACAAGCAACAGCTGTGCTAGCGAATTTGAAGGTTCTTCTTGTACTCAAGAGCAATTTAATCAAATGAAACTAAGTGATTTAGTTTGGGACCTTAGCTTATTTGAAGAACTATGGAAACACTTTCCGCTTGCCTTAATGAAAAAACTGCTAACTTCCTGTCGAAAGTAGAGTATTCATTCTCGAAGCTTTTTGTCTGACACTTCTTAAGAGAATCCGTCAGAAATAGAGTGAAAAGATGAAGTGATACGATGTAGTGATACATCGTGATCACGATGTAGCTTTTTCCATTTTTTTCTTTTTCGTCAATTGTGTCTCTATATAAGTGACCCACTTCACCTTTTCACTCTATTTCTGACGGATTCTCTTAAAAAGTGTCAGACGAAAAGCTTCGAGAACGAATACTCTACTTTCTGCAATTTTCAAATTCTGTACCACAAATTAACTTCCTGTCCCTATGATAGCAATTTATCGCAGCACAGAGCAAAAGCTAATTGAGTATTCCACAAAAAGGTGTTGAAGAGTTACTTCTTAGCATAGGAATACCTAATTACAATACCCAAGATTGACGCCTTGTTATGGATAGTGCAAAAAGTATTTCAAATTGCAGGCCTATGTTGTTGCATAATGGAAACAACTATACTTTAATACCCATTGGATATTCCATATCATTGATAGAAGTATATGAAAGTGTGAGAATTGTACTGCAAAAATAACCTTATGAAGAACGCAAATGTGTTTGGATCAACCTATAGATCAGTGCTTCTCAACCTTTTTTGTTGCGGCACACTTTCAACGTTTTCAAAATTTGGCGGCACACATACAAAAAGATAAGTTTAGAAATTATTTACTTACCTATAACACACTGCGTAGAATAGTTTATGGTAATAATAATTTTAAATATGCAAAATAAAATAATATCTACTACAAAAATAACAGTTCGTTTATTAAAGGATTAATTAAAAGTTAATAAAAAGAATACTTTTAATGCGAAATGTATCTAAAATTTGGTGGCACACTTTTATAATTTCACGGCACACAAAAGTGCCGCGGCCCAGTGGTTGAGAATCACTGCTATACATAGTGAATTTCTTGCTTGGCCAGCAAGCTGGATAAACAAAGTATCTATGTTTTCATTGCCTTTAAAACAGCAGAACTCGAGATGAGCATTGGAAAAAAAAGACTGGCCTTTGAAAACCACCATTAATATTGGAACAGCAAACATCATTATCAAATCGCAAGTTTTCAGAGAAAACATCATTCTTCCACTTTTACATATAAAGTTGGGGTTGACGAAGTACTATGTAAAAGCTTTAAATAAAAATGATGACTGTTTCAAATACATTTGCTGAAAATTTTCAGATTTGAGCAAAGAAAAAGTCAATCAAAGCACTTTCAGTGGTTCTTGAATTCTTCAGCTTATAAAGAATGCCAAATTTGTCGATTTGATGATAAAATTGGAATCTGCTGCGAGGGATTTCTTTGTAGTAGTTGCAAAAAGTTTCTCAGGAAGTCATAAAACGGAAAGTTGCAGGAAATTAGTTGATAACGTGCTATCAAAGTTTCGCGATATTGGAGCCAATATGAGTATAAAAATCCACTACTTGTTTTGTCATTTGGACTGCTTTTCTGAAAACCTGGGACATCAAAGTGAGGCTCAAGGTAAAAGGTTCTATTAAGAATTTAAAAACATGAAGAAAAGCTTCCTGGATAAGTGAGATAACCACATAATTGCTGATTACTGACTACTACAGGAACATGTTGTGTGATTGCCCTACAGTTAAGTTTACCCATAAATCATACAAACGTCAATTTTGTATTGAATGAAATACCAATCGTTTAGGTATGCCCCACAACATAAGGCCTGTATTATGGTTAATCAAGCTTGTGGTTTTACGGCCTTTCGGTTTTGCTAATCAGCAAAGTTGCTTATTTGACCCAACAATATGTTGTTTATACTAGTTTGCGGTTCTATCATTTTGTTAATTTATGATATCTAGTCTAAACAATATTTTATTAGTTTACTCCTAACGCAAAGTATTTTTTAACTTGACTTGGCAAAATTACGTTCTTCGAAGCTGTATAATTGTCTGTCATGCTGGATCGTCATGACCATAATATGATTTCATGTTATCATATTAGTACAATTGCACAATAACTGAAAAAATGTCAATTTTTGAAATAATTCTAAAAATATTTCATAAACAAGAGCAAATTTAACAAAACTGATGCCTTTTTCGAAATCCTGCTCGGTTATAACCTAATATTGATGCAAGCTTTTTGTCAACAAATTATATGTTGGCCAGTGTAATAAGTGCAGCCGCTGCCTGACCCTGTTTCCACTAAAGTGATACCAAACAGCATTATGGGGTAACTGCAAAAAAGGGGGAAAGATGGGGCTGTAGACCCCTGGAATTAACAGAAATTAAAATACGTTATGTTCATCACGCTTATGTTAAAAGTAACTGAATATTACAAAAAGCCAAGTATCTTGGTCTATATTGATACGCTTTTCCAAAAAAATTTCTGCCGACACCTTTGTCACTGAATATTATGACGAAATAGTACTTTTTGAAACGTTTAAAAAAGAAAGAAAAATCGTACTTAAAAAGCACTTAAATGCTTGCTAGCTTGTTGCATTGTTAATAAAGCTCATATTGTTAGAGAATTATTAATGTTAGAGGCTTTTGGTAAATATTTCCCGAAAGAGCATTCTACTTTCAGCAGTTTTTGAGAAAAGGAAGAAAACAAATTTTACAATCAATTGTTAAGATTCTTTAATTTGGACCAACGCGACCGATTTAAATAAGACTGACGCGATGGCGTAGTGGTTAGAGCGTCCGCTTCGCAGTCGGTAGACCTAAGATTCATTCCCTTTGTCGAGTCATACCAAAAGAGTTTAAAAAATGGTACGTATCTATAGCTTCCCTGGTTGGCGCTCGGCATTTATGGAAGATTGTGGAGAACAAGCCTGCAAGTTCACTTGTTGTGTCCTTGGGCAAGGCACTTAACGGGACGCCCCATCTTTATGTGGAAGACAGGTGACCCGGAAATAGCAACTCCCAAGCGATTGCGGACTTACAGTTCAAAACATAGCGATATATTGCTTTCTCGTAAATGGAGGATAAATATGGCAAATAAAAATAAAATAAGACACCGGGTTTATACAGACGTGAAAAATAACTAGCCACTAAGTACTAAGCTACAGAACTAGTAATCAGTATGACCACCATGGTTTTTTCTAACAGCATCTAATCTTGCAGGATACGATTTAAGAAGATTAGCAAAGATTTCAGGTTCCTCTTTTATTTTAATTAGTTCTTCTGAAATAATAGTCTTTAAGGTTTCCACTGAATTTCTTTCCATGCTAGGAATCTTTAAAATTCAATCTTCAACATGTTTTTTCAGAATAGCTCCCAAGTTTTCAGTTGCATTTAAATCTGGTGATGAACCTGGCCACTGACTGTTGTCGAAGAAATCAATGTTGCTGCTTTTCAAAAGTTGTTGAGTGATAGAATTTTAAAGATTGAAAAAAACTGAATCTGAAAAAATCATGTTGAAGATTGAATTTTAAAGATTCCTAGCATGGAAAGAAATTCAGTGGAAACCTTAAAGACTATTATTTCAGAAGAACTAATTAAAATAAAAGAGGAACCTGAAATCTTTGCTAATCTTCTTAAATCGTATCCTGCAAGATTAGATGCTGTTAGAAAAAACCATGGTGGTCATACTGATTACTAGTTAGGATTGATTTAATGTACGGAATAAATTTCTATTTTAATATAATTTATAACAATATTTTTGTTTTTTTCCTAGTCCTTTTGGATTGAGCTCTAGGGGGGGTGAATATCTTTGTGATACACCCTGTATAGCCAATGCTGTTGAAATGAGACTTAAAAACATTTGATAGTTTTACGTTACAGATCAATGATGACTTGTCGCGAGGATCAGCTGCCTTGGCATGCCCAAGATTTCGTAAAACACATAGCTATGATAAAATTGCGAAATTATTGTACAGCGTCATGTAGGATCACGGTTCATCTTATAGAAAAGTTGTATCTACGGTCACCGAAAATGCATTGAACATGGTGAAATGCTTTGAAGAGTTCGGTGTTCATGTTTCTAATAACTACACTGATGAAAATGACTATGGAGAGTCAGATGAAGATGGAGATTCTATGACTTTCCTTTGGAAAAGTAGTCAGTGAAATTTTCATCTCATTTTCGATGTGCCTCCAACACACTAAACTTGGTGGTAACGACTGAACCAGATAAAGGACTGGAAATCACCTGCACTAGAAGAGATAAAGCTTTCCGCCGTGGGAAAATGTTTGACGCTATGGAATGCTGCTAACAAGCTCAAGACAGTCGAAAAAATTCAGGAAATAACTGGCTTTCTGTTTAAAAACCCATGTGTCACTCCATGGAACTCAATGTATGATTCATTGAATGAGATATATATAGCCTACATGAGAATGACGTAAATGTGGCTCTTGAAGAGCTCAATGTGCCAATTCTCAAAGACAATGAATTAGATAGAATTTCTTTCTAGGTATTTGTACGTTATGAAACCAATTTTAGCGCCCCTTAACAAGTTACAGAGAAAAAATGCTACTACGGTTTTCTTCTGCCAACGTTTCTAGTGACTCAATATGCCCTTGCAAAATTGGATACTGGTGAAACAAACGACCTAAGCTTGAGACACTGCATGCCATTACAGACATCGGTAATCTCTAGGCTCATTTCCAGATATGGCAATTTTTTGTCATTGACCACGAGCACTGAGGTAAATGACACCATGCTGGATTCCGTATCTCGTCCATATTTCAAACTTAGATGTATATCGTTGCTACAAGAGTCTAACTTCAGTAATCATGAAGCAACCGCGTCACAAGTTAGACAAGCTAAAAGAAGCTGTCAGAAATTGTAATTGCGACAGCATTGACAATAATGCAAACACCAATTTGTCGTCTGAAGACGATTTCTTCAAAAGTATGAATGTTTTTTCTTGTCTAACAACAAGGACGTTTTGGAACTCCTCAGTTGTTTTGAGAATACCAGCAATTCAATCAACACTTTACCCAAGAGTCCTGCTATAAAGAAAATCTTCAAGAAGTATAACACTACGCTACATTTCTCTGCACTAGTGAACGGCCTTTTTTGTTTGCTGGCTTGGTGCATGGCCTCAAACAAACTCGTCTTTCAGAGGTTAACTTTGAACAATTGGTTTTGGTGAAACCAAATGGTTTTAGTGCGTAAACATTCACAAGTTGAAGGCGAAATCAAAAAATGCATGGTGTTTACTTTTACCGGTGGGGAATTTGTCAGATGTCATGTTAGCATTAGATAGTCATCGCGCTGCCGTAGAATCAAACGCACGCTCCCACTTTATGCTCTCAGAAGGATTGCGCGTCGGGACCAGACCGTCGGGTAGAACAAGCGAGGTCTCTCTTGACACATGGACGTAGGCGAAAACGTTGATGCAACACTCGTTTTCCAGTTATATTGAATTCAGTGCAAACATGTTTCTTTATATAAATGTAACATCATTTATTTATTTAAATTGACGTCGCGACTGAAGGGACTGGGAGACAGATACGATGATGTGGGTTGGGGGCTTGGGAAGAAGCATCAGATGGAAGGGGGAAGATGTCTGATTGAGGAAAGGTAAAAAGTAACTAGAAGTAGGCGTGAGGAGAGGATAAGGGCATACATAAAAGAATTAGAGAAGGCTGCCCTGATGTGACTGGTAATCAGAGCAGCATGAAAAAGGTGGACCGCAAAGAGCAACCCGGGGGACGACAGCCATTTTTATTCCCCTTGAATTGGGGTGAGACCGGACCGCCCCTAAACGAGGACCAAATTCGTCTTTTCTCTCTTTTTAATTTCTGGTACAGATTGCGAGAAATTGCTTGTTTGATCAAGTTTTATATCAACTAAGTAATCTTGATTTTCAAGATCACATTTCTTAGTGATCTTGATCTTTAAGATTACTGAAATTGGTGATTTTGCCCATCTCTACTTATAGGACAGAAGAGACGAATTGCTTGTTTGATTGTGAGTTAAAACAGCCTTAATTCCAAAGAAGAGTAATCGGAATGTCGGGCAAAAAGGTTTGTCGGCAAAAAGGCTTGTTACTGCTCTCACTTAATATTCTTCGGGAAAAGCCGGTTGAACCAATATTTATCTCGACATAAATGATGAATAATTTTGCAGGACGGTACCGGCAGAGCTGGCTTGGGTATAATTGATCTCCGGTTACCCAAACCAAATGGGATTGCGTTCTATTTAAATAAGTGGAGTCAATGCATAGCATACAACATATCGATGGTTCTATGTTTTATACCTGCAGCTTACAGCAATCAAAATGCGGGACAGTTTGGTTGATCAATTTTTATAACTTTTCATAACGCATTAATGGCGTTTCGGATAAATCCGCGTTTTGCTATTACAGTAGATTCCGCTTACTTGGGCTGCCGGTTAATCGAGTCAGCCGTTTAATTGGGCCAAAATCCAATCAAAGATAATGCACTACGTTAAATCCGCATAATCGGGCCATTATTCCGCTTAATTGGGCCACAACTATAGTTACACATACACCGGTGTAATTGCAAAACCGCCTTTGTAATGTAATAGAACTCAATATCACAAAGCCAACTATATTATGTAACAATTGAACAATACAGGCGCAAATTATTTTGTCATTTCATGCCCTAGGACATCCTAATTGTTGTGTTTTGTTGCAAATTTTGGGAAGTCCCAAGCAGAGATGCCACGAAAAGATTTAACAATTGCTGAAAGGATTGTTGTCCTGAGAAAAATTAGAGAGCAACCTCCAAACATTAGTCATCGCCAGTTAGCTGAGATAACTGGTGTACCAAGGACAATCCTGGCACGTATACTGCAGGACTTCGGATAATCGGGTCAGCCGCTTAATCGGGCCAAATGGTGCTTGTCCCGATGTGACCCGATTAAGCGGAATCTACTGTATTCCAATTATTTACTGCTGATTTAAGTAATTAGATACATATTTCAATAAGCACTGAAAATATTTAGTAATTTGTGTTTGTTTTACTTCTATTTTTGATATAATCAAATTGACCGGATTTAATTTGTAACAATCTTTTTGTTATTGAGTTCTAAAACACAGCAAAGAAATCGATAAGTTATGCCTTAGTTTCGTAGGTTGAAAAGCTTGTAATAAACTTAATTAAACATCGAAAGACTGGAATATTTTACATTACGCTCGGTCCAGTAAGACATCAAAGAAGGCCTGTCATTGCCAGAACCCTTAAGGCTACTTGTGGCCTAATTTAGTGCTGGATCTGTGCCAAAAGTGTTATCAAAATCAGAGTAAAGAATTTACAACCAACTATCTATAAAAAAATTGCGCTTTTAAAGAGTTACTAATCAATTAATCATGCTCTATTTCAGATAATCAAATTATCGTCATCCACCACCTCGTATACAATCAATGATTTAAATCCGTACACTGAGTACACCATCTATTTGTATTCAGTGGTTGCCAATGTTACTGGAATTGAAGAAAGAAGTCTGGCCACTCCAACTACAGTTCTTTTGTTTAAGATAGGTAATTACCCAATTCCCATAATCAAAAGTGAAGGACTTTAGGAGCACTTTTTTGCCGAGTCGCTATTTAGTATGGGCCAAAAGTTAGCGATATTTTGTTTTTTTTGGCTCAGTTAGCAAGTTTTCCAAAAGCCAAAATGCGGGCTTTTTCTTGGTTACAACAGCAAAAGTCTTTGATTTTTAATATTTCTGCTAAGACTTAATCAAGAGTTTGTTACTAATTTTAGGTAATAAAATGTTGCATTTTAACCAGATTTTAATGCTAATTCAGAAAGATAAGTCTATGCAAGCTAGGCCAATTGAAGTGTCGCAAATTTGCGCCGTCAAATTAACGCGGCAACTTTTCCAGAAGCTAGCACTAGAGGTCGGGGCGATGACCCCACAGAATTTTGAATAGAATTAGCAGTATAAAGCAATTTTGAAGATATTTATAGAGATCAAGCTTACGCAGGGATGTCAATAGCTTGAGCCTGGCCAAGTGCCAACGTTTATTGATATCAGAACCGGTAGCATAAGATGAATGTTGTTTAAAAACTTGCGCTATTTCAGCGGACTGGCACATCAGCTTAATTGCAACTTTGATAACCTAATGATAATTAACTTTAAACTTTATTTTAAACGATTGCATTTGTCATAAAGCACAAAATGGCAAAAAGGTTTCGTACTAGTATTAACTAAATGGTTAAGCTTCGTTAAAAGAATGGGCTGATCAGTCCCGTAGCACTCCAACTTCGGCCCCCCCCCCAAAGTAAGCGCAAGAGCCCCTGCGCACAGGTCATACCACTTTAGAGGTGTAAAATTGAAAAGCTGCATTAAGAAAATACACCACAATTTGTACATAAGTAAACAGGCTAATGTCAGAATAAAGCATGCCGATACCGAAGGTGCAAGTCATAAAAAATTCGGTACCGATGCCAGAGTTCAGTAGGACATTTATGCAGACACTGCGAAACGAAAGCAATGACACTGAAAAACATGAAAAAGTTATAAAAACACAGTATCATTTAAATAGTCTGGAACGAACCTTTTTGTTCGCAAATGCTGTTATGACATTGTCATAATTAAGAGATCGGGCGCAGTCATTTTCGATTGACAACATGGCTAATGAAGATAGTCTACTGTCTGTCATAGACGTTCTATTAAAAATTTTGATCAGTTTCAATTTGCTGAAGCTTCTTTCAGCGCTGGCAACAGTCACGGGGCAAGTTAGTAAGATTCGAAGTGCCATGTACACATTCGGATACAATTCAAATAAATGAGTCTTTAGAAGATAGTTCAGAAAGTCTTGAGCCGTTTTGAGATTGCGTTTTTTTTGTAAAATTAAAACAAACCGCTGTAGCTCAGCGCTCATTTCATCAGAATCAATGTCACCGAACTTTTTTTGGAACTCTTTACAGCAAGCAAGAAGAGCATTTTCTTGTTGCACAAGCAAAAGTTTGTCTCGTGTGTACAAAAACGAAAAGGCGGAAGAAACCTCACGTAACAAATTAAAGCGCTCCTTTATTGACATAATAGCCTGGTCTACTAATGGATAGAAAAAGTTGCTTTTAAATTTCAGTTCAGGAGTAGCTCGTTGTTCCTCTTCACCTTGGTAATCAAACAATCTTCTTTTCTTTCCACTTACTTCTTGACGGAGGAAAAGAAGGATCAATATCCAATTCCTGTGCTATTTCAACAGCAGATGTTGCGGCACTGTCATAACCCGTTGTGCGATAGTTTTGCAAAAACTTTTCAGTTGCCTGGATTTCCGTTTCCATTGTATGAAGGGAGACTCCATACGATTGAAGAATCTTGCTTGCTTTATTGACTTGGAATAGGATATCATACCAAATAAACACCGACAAAAGAAAACTCCATTTTGATAAATGAGCTATCAACGATTTTGTTTCTGAGGCAGCTCTTCCATCTTTTCTTTCTATGGAAATGACTTCCAAGTCTTTCAGTGCCAGCAACACCTCTTTTAAATTGTATCGAAGAGGTTTGATGCATTTAATTCTGCTTTCCCAACGAGTATCAGATTGTGACTTTATGGACAGCTCCACATGTTTCTTCAAAATTTCCCAACGCTGAGCGGAGGAAGAAAACAGCACATACAACCTTGTAAGTACTCCAAAAAATGTCAATGCTTCCGTCGATGAATTAGCACTGTCAACAACAACTAAGTTAAGGGTATGGTTTGCACAGGGCACGTAAACAGCTTTGGGATTGATGTCTAGCATTCTTGCTTGGACCCCAGAATATTTTCCTTTCATGTTAGCACCATTATCATATGACTGACCTCGACAATCAGGCAATTCGAGTTGCAGTTCGGTCGCTTTTTCTAAGAAAGCGTCCAACAAGCCTTTCCCAGTACTGTCACTTATTCTCAAGTAGCCAAAAAATGTTTCTTTAACAACAGCAGCTTCTTCATTACATAGTACATAATGGAGAATGACAGACATTTGTTCATGATGTGACATATCTGGATTGCAGTCCAAAATTATAGAAAAATATTTTGCCAATTTCAATTGCTGTAAATTTTCTTTTTCAACTTCTGTCGCTAGCAATTCAATTAGTTCATTTTGTATGGTAGGACTCAAATAGTGATCTTTAGTGTTTTTATTCTTGATTCTGTCTTGAAGCTCTTTTAGGATCGGATCTCTTCTTGCCAAAAGCTCAAATATACCCAGAAAATTTCCATTGTGAGGAGATCCTAAGACTTCTTCAGATCCTCTAAAAGCAAGATTCCTTTCCGATAGAAACAAGGCAATGTCGATAAGTCTCTCTAAAACATTTCTCCAAAAACGTCTTTCATTGAAAAAAATATTCATCTCGCGTTTGTCGATAGTGGATGAATTTCTTATCCCTTCAGCTAGCAACATCCATTGACTGCAGTATTCTTGGTGGGAAATGCCGTTTTCATGGTCTTTCAGTTTTTTCGAAAAACCCTCCCATGTATTTATACCACTACAAAAGGGGCTTAGTGTTTTTCCAAATAGCTTACAACAAAAGCAAAAAACTTGATCTGATTCCCCAGAATAAACTAGCCACGACCGTGAAACACTTTCACCATTAGGTAACACACGTTTATAATGGTTGGAGGAAAAACGTCGCCTTGGAGTTGTGTTATTATATGGAAAATTCATTATTAGTTGATGTGGTCCACGCTTTACTATATCACATCGTTGAGCATCAGAAATACTTTCAGGCCATTTACATGGGTCATCAGGGATAGGGGTAAATTGAGATTCAGTTATTTTTGATATTGAAGGTTGCGTATTGGCAGGTAAATCACAACTTACATTTTCTGGAAATTCACAATCACTTTGATGCTGATCGTCATAGTCTTCTTTTTCTTCTACACTATAGTTTTCTTCATCCCTCTCGGTACTAGTGCCAGGTCTACTCTGCTCAGTAATCTTGAAAAAATCTGTCATCTTGGGCAATTTTGCTACAGCATCTCGAGCAGTGGCTGCTTCTTTTCTCTTTTGAGCACCACTTTTTGAACGTTTCATTCTATGCAATGTCAATAAAATACTTTATCTGCACTCTGCAGTGTATATATATTGTCCCGGTATTTATAGCCAAACAGAATTCCAGACCATTCTATGATTGTTGCGTAACAACGGCATTGTTACGTCAATCGAATATTCAAGATTCTACCAGAAAATCAATCGAAATATTCTAGATTCTGCGAGATAAAATGACGTCGCATTCACTTATGATGTCACAAGCCAATTTCTTCCTACAGTTTAAATCGGTTGTAAACAAGTCTGCTGAACTGAAAGTAGTCACGTAGCCAAAAAGCAATTTCAGACTAACTTGGGCCCCCAAAGTTGGCCTGGGCCCCCCCCAATTGGGGGGTTTGGGGGGCGGCTGCTACGTCTCTGGGGCTGATGCCGGAAAGTAATACTTGTATCTTAATTCATCTCATGCCTTTAAAACAATGATTCTATATTTTTATAGACTTGTGGACCATTTTCAAACTAAACAGAGATACGTGGCTCAGTTATATTACGTTATTCCCAATTTCAGTTCGTGGTGTTTGCTTCATTAGTTAAAATCAAAATAAAAGCAGTGGATCCTATGGCATGTACGCAATGGCCCGCGGTCAATAGGGGAAGCTGATCTAAAACTAAATAAAATCAATCATATCATGCGGTATCTGCTATAGTAATCTAATTTAGCAATAAAACCTTTTTTCTTTGAAACACTGTTTGTAGTTAAAAAGCAGAGCTATGTTTGTGCGTAAGTACGAGCGAGCGTACGCTTCAACCCCTTGCAAACTATTGGACGTATGAGCATCAAACTTGGTGCGATTGATCACCATCCTGGAGTAAGTGTCATAAAGAAGTTTGTCACCTCATTGTGAGGACATATTTAAAGAATATTCTTTTAAAATTTGAATTTCTTGACAGAAGAAAATAGTTTTTGCTCAAACAAAAGCCAGTACCCAACTAACAAAACATTAGAAGCCTATAGCCTACTTGAACTGAAAGTGATACATAAAATGTCTCAAGTTCTTACTTGCAATGCTAAACAAACTTATATTTGGAATAGTATTTAAATTTAAATAATCAAGGCAGAGAAAGATATAAAAGTAAAATTGATCACTGACTTGGACTCGAACCACACAACTGTTTACAACATATTGAGGACAACATTTGCAAATGGCAATTACATTTTGAATAGCTGATAATCAACTGGTTTAGCCAAGCAAGTAACTAACAAACTAACATTGCCGCAGCCTACAGACCTATTGGTATTGCAGTCTCCAGCAACAAACTACACCCAGTTAGGCTTTATGTACCTGATAACAAGTAGTTGCTGTAAACTTGCAAAAAGGGAAATTAGACTCACTCTTATCGCAATGAAAGAGGTTAACGATGCACTTAGCAAAACTGCAGAGAGTGACACTCTTTCGACCTATCAGGTCTCTTCAGTGCAGTTGGTGACTGACAACAAGTTAGAGGCTCATTTAGGAGTAATGCGGCTTCGCAGAGTACTGACAGACCATCCACTACAGTGGACCTAGTGTAGGTCCCACAAGTGTGACGGTCTAAGCTATGTTATGACAGTCTGAGCTATGCCTCTAGTTTCTTGTCGGTCACCAACTGCACTGAAGAGACCTGATAGGTCGAAACAGTGTCACTGTCTGCAGTTTGCTAGGCCCACTTTATTTCACATTATTTTTTGAATGCTTGAAAGCTATTGGCTTGTTTTTTGAAAGATAAATTTTCAAGATGCTTTTCTCTATGCTAGATGGTTTTAGGCAATCTAAAAATTTAGTTGTTCCTTTGCCAGCTTTGTTAGCAAATTCTACGATGGCACGCACAAAAAGTGACCATTATACTGTAGATTAACCATTGAGTTTACAATTATAAACCCTTATTCCCTTTATGAATTAATGAGGTTTGGGCTGATTCTTTGTTAAGTTGGCAAGAGAAAATCGATTGAGAAATGAGGTCACAAATCAGATCTTGTGTGATATGCAAATGATAATGAAGTTAAGCAATATGCCAGAGACGTAGCAGCCGCCCCCCAAACCCCCCAATTGGGGGGGGGCCAGGCCAACTTTGGGGGCCCAAGTTAGTCTGAAATTGCTTTTTGGCTACGTGACTATTTTCAGTTTAGCAGACTTGTTTACAACCGATTTAAACTGTGGGAAGAAATTGGCTTGTGACATCATAAGTGAATGCGACGTCATTTTATCTCGCAGAATCTAGAATATTTCGATTGATTTTCTGGTAGAATCTTGAATATTCGATTGACGTAACAATGCCGTTGTTACGCAACAATCATAGAATGGTCTGGAATTCTGTTTGGCTATAAATACCGGGACAATATATATACACTGCAGAGTGCAGATAAAGTATTTTATTGACATTGTATAGAATGAAACGTTCAAAAAGTGGTGCTCAAAAGAGAAAAGAAGCAGCCACTGCTCGAGATGCTGTAGCGAAATTGCCCAAGATGACAGATTTTTTCAAGATTACTGAGCAGAGTAGACCTGGCACTAGTACCGAGAGGGATGAAGAAAACTATAGTGTAGAAGAAAAAGAAGACTATGACGATCAGCATCAAAGTGATTGTGAATTTCCAGAAAATGTAAGTTGTGATTTACCTGCCAATACGCAACCTTCAATATCAAAAATAACTGAATCTCAATTTACCCCTATCCCTGATGACCCATGTAAATGGCCTGAAAGTATTTCTGATGCTCAACGATGTGATATAGTAAAGCGTGGACCACATCAACTAATAATGAATTTTCCATATAATAACACAACTCCAAGGCGACGTTTTTCCTCCAACCATTATAAACGTGTGTTACCTAATGGTGAAAGTGTTTCACGGTCATGGCTAGTTTATTCTGGGGAATCAGATCAAGTTTTTTGCTTTTGTTGTAAGCTATTTGGAAAAACACTAAGCCCCTTTTGTAGTGGTATAAATACATGGGAGGGTTTTTCGAAAAAACTGAAAGACCATGAAAACGGCATTTCCCACCAAGAATGCTGCAGTCAATGGATGTTGCTAGCTGAAGGGATAAGAAATTCATCCACTATCGACAAACGCGAGATGAATATTTTTTTCAATGAAAGACGTTTTTGGAGAAATGTTTTAGAGAGACTTATCGACATTGCCTTGTTTCTATCGGAAAGGAATCTTGCTTTTAGAGGATCTGAAGAAGTCTTAGGATCTCCTCACAATGGAAATTTTCTGGGTATATTTGAGCTTTTGGCAAGAAGAGATCCGATCCTAAAAGAGCTTCAAGACAGAATCAAGAATAAAAACACTAAAGATCACTATTTGAGTCCTACCATACAAAATGAACTAATTGAATTGCTAGCGACAGAAGTTGAAAAAGAAAATTTACAGCAATTGAAATTGGCAAAATATTTTTCTATAATTTTGGACTGCACTCCAGATATGTCACATCATGAACAAATGTCTGTCATTCTCCGTTATGTACTATGTAATGAAAAAGCTGCTGTTGTTAAAGAAACATTTTTTGGCTACTTGAGAATAAGTGACAGTACTGGGAAAGGCTTGTTGGACGCTTTCTTAGAAAAAGCGACCGAACTGCAACTCGAATTGTCTGATTGTCGAGGTCAGTCATATGATAATGGTGCTAACATGAAAGGAAAACATTCTGGGGTCCAAGCAAGAATGCTAGACATCAATCCCAAAGCTGTTTACGTGCCCTGTGCAAACCATACCCTTAACTTAGTTGTTGTTGACAGTGCTAATTCATCGACGGAAGCATTGACATTTTTTGGAGTACTTACAAGGTTGTATGTGCTGTTTTCTTCCTCCGCTCAGCGTTGGGAAATTTTGAAGAAACATGTGGAGCTGTCCATAAAGTCACAATCTGATACTCGTTGGGAAAGCAGAATTAAATGCATCAAACCTCTTCGATACAATTTAAAAGAGGTGTTGCTGGCACTGAAAGACTTGGAAGTCATTTCCATAGAAAGAAAAGATGGAAGAGCTGCCTCAGAAACAAAATCGTTGATAGCTCATTTATCAAAATGGAGTTTTCTTTTGTCGGTGTTTATTTGGTATGATATCCTATTCCAAGTCAATAAAGCAAGCAAGATTCTTCAATCGTATGGAGTCTCCCTTCATACAATGGAAACGGAAATCCAGGCAACTGAAAAGTTTTTGCAGAACTATCGCACAACGGGTTATGACAGTGCCGCAACATCTGCTGTTGAAATAGCACAGGAATTGGATATTGATCCTTCTTTTCCTCCGTCAAGAAGTAAGTGGAAAGAAAAGAAGATTGTTTGATTACCAAGGTGAAGAGGAACAACGAGCTACTCCTGAACTGAAATTTAAAAGCAACTTTTTCTATCCATTAGTAGACCAGGCTATTATGTCAATAAAGGAGCGCTTTAATTTGTTACGTGAGGTTTCTTCCGCCTTTTCGTTTTTGTACACACGAGACAAACTTTTGCTTGTGCAACAAGAAAATGCTCTTCTTGCTTGCTGTAAAGAGTTCCAAAAAAAGTTCGGTGACATTGATTCTGATGAAATGAGCGCTGAGCTACAGCGGTTTGTTTTAATTTTACAAAAAAAACGCAATCTCAAAACGGCTCAAGACTTTCTGAACTATCTTCTAAAGACTCATTTATTTGAATTGTATCCGAATGTGTACATGGCACTTCGAATCTTACTAACTTGCCCCGTGACTGTTGCCAGCGCTGAAAGAAGCTTCAGCAAATTGAAACTGATCAAAATTTTTAATAGAACGTCTATGACAGACAGTAGACTATCTTCATTAGCCATGTTGTCAATCGAAAATGACTGCGCCCGATCTCTTAATTATGACAATGTCATAACAGCATTTGCGAACAAAAAGGTTCGTTCCAGACTATTTAAATGATACTGTGTTTTTATAACTTTTTCATGTTTTTCAGTGTCATTGCTTTCGTTTCGCAGTGTCTGCATAAATGTCTTACCGAACTCTGGCATCGGTGCCGAATTTTTTATGACTTGCACCTTCGGTATCGGCATGCTTTATTCTGACATTAGCCTGTTTACTTATGTACAAATTGTGGTGTATTTTCTTAATGCAGCTTTTCAATTTTACACCTCTAAAGTGATATGACCTGTGCGCAGGGGCTCTTGCGCTTACTTTGGGGGGGGGGCCGAAGTTGGAGTGCTACGGGACTGCAATATGCAAATGTTGTGTTTGACAATGAGCTTACCAATGCTTTTATTGGAGATGATGGCATGTTTAACGTAGTTCAGTTGTGATGTTCATCTTCGATCAAAACAGTATGCATATTTGAGCAAACTTGCTCTAAGGATTTCAAGTACCTCTGCATCTAGTTCATCAAGTGAGCGAGCCTTCAGTTTTGGTAGCAATTTGCTCTCAAAAAAATGTGCGCAACTCTCAACATCTATAGATTCATTGTTGGTGCTTAATTCTTTTTGTAAGACCAAAGAAAAAATACTGGAATTGTAAGTTTGGATTATTGCAGATGCTAAAAATTTGAAAATGTTTTGTGTTTTTGTGTATATTTAGTCCACTGAAAACTTTGTTGTCATGATGTGACCTTTGTTACGCTATGGTTGCGCAATGAAACGTTACATGTTATTATGTTTTATGTACTTTGAGGGTTCCAATTTGTTTTAACGTTAAATATATTATAAGTTAAACTATAATTTATTATTTGGGATAAATTTAAGAAACAATTTCTTTGGTCATTTTTGGATCAGATTTACAATCGAATCGAAATTTTCTACAATTTAGGAATGGGTTTAAAAGTTTTGGATCAGGATCAATAAACTTGGTAATCCTATCACCACCGACTCACACACGCACACGCACACACAGAGAGAGACACCAACAAACAAACTGAATTGCCTTTTGTAGTATAGATGATCGAAAAATGTAGGATAATATAAGTTGCAATTGTACCCAGATATTAGCGAAGATAAAAAAAGACGATAAAGATTGGATGCTGAATTCACATAACATGTTTTCAACAAAATGTGTAGATAACAGGCTGATTTATGTTTTTGCTGAGTAACTTTTCAGTGAAAAAATATTTTGATCTAATCAGTTCATAGATAAATCAGACCAATAGTCCCTGCTCAGACAATAAGCTGTCACAAAACTTGCATAATACTGTAGGCCTAATAAATTGTATTCACAACAACTTGAACAGATTCTTTGACTTTCAACTAGCTCAAACGAAATTTATAAACTTCTTAAATTTAGCTAGTCTACGGCAAAACGTTATGCACTTTTTAAAATGAAACAGTAAATTGAAGAGTTTTTGGGCTATTTTTCACAGCGTAATAGGTAATGCCAACAGTCGTGATGTAAAGTTTGCCTACATGTAGGGTTACCATACGTCCCGCTTTAGGCGGGACAGTCCCGCTTTTTGAGGCCTTGTCCCGCTTTTTTGATCGCAAATCCCGCTTTTTGCTCCGGTGAAACACAACGGATTTAACCAAATTTATGGACATTTCAATTAATTCTCCAACAAAAGCGGGACGGTGAGATGCGGTTGCAGACTTGATTGTGGAGGCAAGGGTACAGATCCGAAAACAAAGACGAAAATTGGGGTGATCTCCAAAAAAAAAAAAAGGTCAACGCCTGCTCGGTTGCAAAATTTTTCCACTTTTGGGCTTGAAAATGACACAAATCGTGGAACTCACAGGCGATGACCTTTTTTTTTGGAGATCACCCCAATTTTCGTCTTCGGTTTCAGATCTGCACCATTACCTCGACAATCAAGCCTGAAACCACATCTCACCGTCCCGCTTTTAATACAAAAAACGTTGGAGGGGCCATAAATTTCGTTTCGTGAAAATTCGTCATCCAATGTCCCGATTTTTGCTTTTCAAAATATGGTAACCCTACCTACATGGTTCTGTTAAGCTAAAAGCAAGTTGATTTATGCAATTATCTGTAGGTAAGCTGTTGCCTTTTAGGCTTCCAGTTGTTGACTCACGGAATTCAACTTGAAATTACGCGCCTGCGTTATTCATCCAAACACAACTTGAACTATTACCGGTACCAATTTAATTATCAGGCGATCATTCAATTAGAAAATCAAGTGATTAGACGATCAGGCGGTTTTCTGCAAAAGGCACACATAAGAAAGAAACGAACAACAGCAAAACGCCACGAAAGTATATAGAGGTAGCAAGCACCGTATTGTTGACTTCCATCTATGAACCAAGCATCGCAGGAGCTCGAGCCAGCAGTCCAAAACTATAATTATTAAAATCCTTGGCTACCTACAAATAGAATAATCGATATCACAAAACTAACTCACAACTAGCTGTAGGTACAACATCTACCAGCAAGTAAAAAAGGCATGACTCAGCACAGGAAAATAAGTGGCTACGTTTATGACGAAACAATAACGATACTGTCCAAAAAAGAAAACATAACACCAGTTACCGTTCAAAAGTGCATAATGAGACGTAAATATTAGATAGTTACTTTTATGAGAAATGTAGCTTTGACTAGAAATCAAAATCTTGTCTTTATCGATAGCATTAAGCTGTCAGCTGTCCAGCTTGATATTTCTTTTCGTTGCTTCATTAGCTTGAAATGAATTGATCTTTGTTTTGCGCGAATGATTACCAATTTTAGTAACAAATTAACGTCTACGCATTCTACAATGCAAAAAAGGTACGCGTTGTCATGAAAAATACGCTAAGTGGATCATGCAGAAACTCGGCAGAAAGATAGTACTGCTGCAAATTTTGTATTTGGGTAGGTCATAATTTAGTTCGTAATTTGTTTATAATACGTTACCAATGCTTTGAAAGAAGATATTTAATGCAGTTCAGCTGCCTTAATGAAATCACAATTCTTGATGCATAAGGTATTGCAATGCTGATGTGGCAACTACTTGTGATTTTAGTTAAAACTTATTTCTATTGATTAACTTGGAGGTTACCAAATTTTCTTTCTTTTGGCGCCTTTTGAAAATATATGAATACTTGCATCTCATTGTCAAATCCAAAGTTTGCCCCATTTGAACTTAAAGACGTTTTCATGAAGATAACTGTTGGAAACTGTTAGTTTTCTCCTAACTCATATCTCAGTCGTTTTTTGGTACTAAATTTGCTTCTTTGGAAGTTTAAGATTTTGTTTTTGGAGATCAACCTTTTCAAATTGTTTGTTTTGCCCAAACTTACAGCTCAAGGTGTTTTTTGATGCTGAATTTGCCTGTTTTTAACATTGAAGACTATCTCTAAGTAATCAACTAAATTCATTTAGTTTAGTTTACTTCACGGTACCTACTATGTGAACCACTGAATTAACCTTCCATAAGTATACACAAGCTATCAATATTTTATTTGAATTTATTATCCTGACATCTTTGGACGTTAACTGTAATTTATGTATACTGATTAGCTACATATGGTTGAACAAGGCGTGCAAACGTTATCATTTTTTTTGAAGTAAGATCACAACGATTCGACAAATCTGACTTGAATTTCAACAAAATTATTTAAATTTAACTTGAAGTTTTGGTGTTAACCTTTTAAAACATTTCTGTTAATTTGGTTATTAAATTTTTCAAGTTTATGATCAATTTTTGAGTCAAGTTTAGAGAATTTTATTTTTCCATATAGATTTCAGCCCATTGATTGAGTTTCTTCTAGTTTGCGCTTGCGGCTCTGTATGAGTGGCATTGGAATGACATTGTGTTATTCAGAAATAAGAAGTTGCAACATAGTTTGCAAGAAATGGTTTGAATAAGAAATGGTATTTTCAGCTTTGATTGGAAATTTAAAGGATGTCAAAAACATACATTTAAAAATTTCTACAATAAAAAGTTATCTGGTTCTCAAGTCCAGTTGTCTCAGGCAGTGAGATTGCATGAAGCTGTATACCCCACGTTAGAGGACTATCGCTAGATCAAAAAAGTGAAAAAAATAGTAAAAGCATGACTTAGTTTTATTCGATTTTTATATTTTCACTTCTACAAATGCCTACTGCAATGGGCATTTGTAGAAATAAAAATATAAAAAAATTTATGGGAATAAATTTTACTTTTGAAATTTGACAAAGGGTAAATGAGAGAATAGAGGTTGAGAACCCCTGTTGTTACGTTCACTGAACCGAATAATACTTTCTATGACATCATAATGCGTGGTTCAACCATAAACGATTGCCGGCCATTCGCCTCGTGGCAGGCAAGCTTATTGCAGCAGCTAGATTGTTTGTTTTAGCCTAATTGATTTAAGGGTTAGGTTAGCTATTAAGTTAATTTGTGGTTTTTCTTTAGACAAAGTAATATCGAATTTAACGGCATGTATGCAAACGGCATATGTAAGCAAGTATTCAATAGTTGGTTTTAATTTCATTTAAGTGGTAACTGTTGGACTGACGTTGAACTGTTGTTAAACTCTGAATAAAGCTTCAAGCCTAGTTAAAATTCCTTCCTGTCTTTTTCGAGTAGGATCGCTCGCCGCTGCTGTGGCGTTCCTTACACCTGTTCTAGCCAGTCAATATGAAGTCCAGATTTTGCACTTGGTCCCAAAAACAAGAAGCCTAAAAGTCTACAGTTTCAGTTTATTTTGTTTACGTCAACAATACCATAATACAAATAAAAAAGAAAGCAAAGCAATATGAATACCAACAATTTTAATACGGTCTTCAAGTCAGTTGCCTCTGTTTGCTAGCAAAATAAGAAAATCACACTCGACTAAAGAGACACAAAAAGTACTTACAAAGCACAAAAACACATGCACGCGCACACAGAACTCACGCACGCATGCACGCACGCACACACACACACACACACACACACATTTGCATAATTTTAATTTAATGTCAATCGCATCTCATCACTTTATTGTAGCTTTTTAGTTGAGCCTTGACGTGCTGATGACTCATATTTAGTCAGAAGATAATTCTTGAGTTTTTTTATGAATGTTATTGTGGCGATTTTAGTGAATTGGGTACTTTGCTCCACACAGCTAATTCACATATTCTCAAGCACCTCCTCACATACGAGGTGTAAGTTCTTTTTATAAAGAAATTGTTTTTTGGCTGTATCTAGCTTCAAAGCAATGTTGAGATTCTGCTGAAAAAAATGAACTGTTATAATTTGGTAGCTTATTGCCATGGCATTTGAATACAAAATTGGCCGTTTCTAAAAAATACGTCATCAAGTTTGAGAATGTTTAGCTTGTGAAAAAGAGGGGTTAAGTAAGCGCGATAATTTTCACCACTAATTATTATAATGGCTCTCTTTTGAAGTTTAAATAGAAGCTCAAGATTGGTAAGACATGCATTTTCCCCATGAAGAGATCCTGTAATTTACCTAAGAATGCGCCATAGAATAACATATTTTCAGTAGCGTTTTTTGGCTCGCGAAATTTCTTAACCCGGGCAAAGCTCAATAGCTATTACTAATTTTGCTTCATAATTTATCAATGTGATTTTTCCATGACAATTTGTTACTAATTAACTCCCCTAAATAATTGACAAATTCTTTTCATTTTAGTGTAGAATTATTTGCATAATTGAATATTGGGTTGAATGCTTTTATGGTTTAAAAAACAGCATGTAGTTACTTTTATAAATATTTATTGATAATTTAGTTGATTACATCGAGTGATTGATGTTATAAAATTCTTGATTTACCATTGTTTTAACCCTTTGACGGATACTGGGTCATATATATCCCACAATTGTTAATTGTTATGCCATTATGATGTAATAACTACTTTTCTGAATTCTATTATTTTTCTATTGTTACCAAAAATTATGGAATTGTTTCATGTGTTGTCAGTTAGAATTTTATGATCCTTAAAGCGTTAAAAGAGCAACATTTGTATTGGCCGTAAATAAACATGTACATTGTGTTATCAGCAATAGATTTACACCAAAATTTGTACATTTAGGTAGATCATTATCATATAAAAGCGATCCCAGAGTTGATCCTTGGTTAGCTCCACATGAAGCATTTGATAGATTTGAGAGTGGTCCATTTACTAGTATGGCTTGTTTTCTATTGCTTAAAAAGCTTTCAAGGAATTAAAAAAAGGCCACAAATTACATAGCTAACATTTTAGGTATTTTAGCTAACAAAATGGAATGGTTGACTGGGTCGAAAGCTTTGGCTAGGTCAACCGATATGCAGCAAACATTTTTTTTTCGAGGCTGTCATTAATTTCAACATGTAATCAACCGGCGCGATGGAGTAGGGCTTAGGTCGTCCTTTTCACAGTGTCGCGTTTTAATAGAGGTTTGATTCTATTTCAATTTCAATTCACTTCTTAAATTGAAGCGACTTGCAGTATCGCTCGCATAATAAAGTTTGGTTGCAACTTAATACCTAGGAAAAGATTGGCTTCCACTAAGATACTTTACCTTGCGCACTTCTCGATCAAAAACAAAACAATATATTCACAAACCACAACTTCGATTTCCTTCGCTTGCCAAAACACAGAACCAAAGCACTTCAATAATTAAATATCAGAGATTAACTATAACTAAGCCACCAAAATAATCGCTTGATTCCTGTCACAACAATCACCACACAACAACGCCTTTTTCAACACTAATTTCTACTTTACTCTGATCTACTACATCTCTGAATGAACGAAAAAATCTCACCGCCTTATATATAGACGGCTGGAAAATAATCTAGAAATTGCTAGAACATCATGTGACACAGGAAAAACACCGTTAATAAATTATATAATTGGTAATAATAATAATAAAAAGGAAAATCTTCGAGAAGAAGCAAGAATCACTAGAATACGCTGGAAAGTCACATTGACACCCATTGTGACATCAGAAAGGCGTGTGAGTAACAAATCTATTTATAAATACCTTTTTTCCGAAAGAAAAAAGGTCTTTTTTTTGAAAACAGTTTAGCAAGTTTAGGGCTACAAACAATTTAGATTTACAATTAAAAATGATCACTGCAAAATAAAACAACAGATTACAATAACTTTACATATATGAAACTATTCTTCTAGCGCAAATTTACGTATTCGTGACACACAGTTGGTAGATTTGGGGTTCATTTCCCTAGTCGACTTATATCAAAAGACCTTAAAAACTGTATTCATAGCTTTTCTGCTTGGCGCTCAGCAATATGGGAACAGTGTGAAGAACAAGCCGGCAAGCTTGCATGTGTCCTTGGGCAGCAGTTTGCTTTTAGCTTTGTAGCAGACCAGCATTAAGTTGGCAAATTTTACATCAGTATAGCTCCAAAACTATTTGAGCCCTACAAAAGTGCTTTGCCTCAAATAAAAACAAAGTTTTACAGATAGCACACTTTCTCTATATTTTTTATTTAAAAACAGCTGCTGTTTTCTCAAATTGCTTCATTAGCTTACTAACATTAACATATTTTGTTTTGAACTGGCACGTATAGCATTAGCCGCCTTTCAAAAAAAACTACATCATCTTTTTACAACCATATTATCTTTTAAATGAAATATAAAACTCAATCTGGGTGCCGTTGGACATTCTATTTGCTAGTGCTCTGAGGTAATGAGTTTTTGTTGCGTTAGCTAATCTGTTTCAAAGTGGCACCGGATTCGAAGCCTTTAAACAAGACTACGCTTCACATTCGCAAATAATGTTGTCTTTTATAGCTAATATCTTTTCAAAGACCTTAATCAAAACCTACAATTTAACTTTTTCAGTTGCGCAAAATGTTGTATGTATCAGCAGGCCTCTTACATTCTTAGTTTACTACCCCCTCATAAGGTGTAGCTGCAGAGCAGCTACAAGCGATGCAACCTCGAACGAATTTTGCGCTTACCTTCCAGACTTGGTAATGTCAAGAAACTGGTAGGCCTACACTCACAATATGTCTACGTCGCTAATTCTTTTTTTTTGCCAGAGCGACACAAATTCTACTGTAGCATTTGATGCACAGGTTACTTCCTTTCATGCCAGGCGTAGCATAACACCTGGAATATTAATGTGATTAATAAACTGACTGCAAATCAAATATATATAATAATATGACTGCAAACCGTGTTATACCAGATATTTTATCGTAAAACTGTAAAGTTTGTTGTTTCAGGAAAGCAGCAACGTCATAAGAAATTTTGTTTGGGCATTGATTGTGTTTCAAAGCATTAAGGAGATTGTTTTACTAAATATAAAGAAAACTGACCCAATGTTTGTTTAGAATATTGCGATAAATCAATTGTTAAACACCCAAATCTGGGAATATCCGTAACCTTTCCTCAAACACAAGCTGGATACTCTAACACGTCGATTGATACATGCTCGGCTGAGACTGCTAACGGTGAGTGAATGTACATTGCAATAGGAATGAACAGTAAAGTTATGTAAGCGGCTCGTCCATTTTAAAAGACAAGTTTCAAAATTACAAGTTAAATTTTGACGAATTCCAAATTTAATCAACTCTCTCTTTCCCTTTTGCATTCACGAGCTGCTCACTTTTTTGTGGTTGGTCGGAATAGAACTTTATAAGCCAATAGTTGGATTGCAACCAAAGGTAAAGAAGGTAGGTTATAGGGAACAGTTTAAGTTCCTAAAAAAGTAATAAAATTTGACACAAGTGAAGGATACAATAAACTCAAAAACGGGGTGTTTATTGAGCAACATCCACCAAACGTTTTTGCTTTTAGCCCAGTTTTCAATTTTGGTTATTTATTTTACGGTGTTGTTTCAGCAGTAGGCTAACCATTCTCCGCTCGGATATCAAGCACAATAAAATTTGACTTGTTTCAACTTGGCTCTTGAAGGGTTGTGCCTTTTTTGGCATCCCGTTAAGTGTCTTGCCCAAGGACGCAGCAAGCAAGCTTGCCGGCTTGTTCTCCATATACTGTAATTCTTTCTGTGATGAGCGCCAAGCACGGATGCTACAAATACTGTTTTTCAGGTATTTTGGTATGACTCAACCAGATATACCAAATGCCAAGCGGACGCTCTAACCTCTACGCAATCGCGCCGGTTGCGGCGCAATCGCGTCAAAGGATAGTGTGGAGAATGTAAAAGGATGGCGCAATTGTATAAGAAAAAGAATGGCGTAATTGCAAAAGGAAATAGATGGCGTAAAGGGATAGGGCTCAGCACAAAAGGAATAGCGTGGAGAACAAGCCGGCAAGCTTGCTTGTTGTGTCCTCAGGCAAAGCACTTCGCGGGATGCCTCCATCTTAAGGTGGCAGATAGGTGGCGGGGTCAAGTAGTCTACTCGTCGTGGTCGCCTAGTTTAATTAAAGACTAAAAAAAGGGCTAACGAGAAGCTCATAATCTGAGATGCTTCTACAAGAAATGAAAGATCTTGTCCATACGAGGAAGAACACATTAGTATGAACATGTCACTGAGCTTCTGTAATCAATAGATTTGTTTCCATCATCGTTTTCTAAAAATAATAGAAATGGCCTTGTATTGATGGAAAGTTTCAAGCTCCAGGCCTGTAGCAGCTGTCAGCATGTTGATCCAAAAGCTCCAACAATGTGTGAGTGAACATTAAATGAGGCGGCATGTGTAGCCTTGATTTTAAAAACAAACTGCAAAATGTTAAAAAACTGTGAGAAAAAACTACGAAAAATCTTGGTACACTTTTTTCAATCCGTTAAAATGAATTTCTCTACCAACTTTTTCCAGTCGTCCTCCATATGCGATAGATATAACAATGCTTAATGTGGTTGTTTTAGGTGGGGCTTTTTATGCGACCAGAATGTGTGGTATTGACGCGGAGTGGTCAGAACCGATGTGGCTGTCTTCGTGTGAAACCACTTTGGAGGTAATGTGGTTGAACCTAATGTTAATTAATAAATAGGTGTTGTCAATTGGAATATAGTAGCATGTCCGAGGATTTAATGTATAACATATAAAAATGTGATACAATTGGAAGCTTTTTTGACATTTGCTAAAATGCCGTCCCTTTTTTAATAAACTCGTTTTGACTGATCATGTTTCTGAATGCAGATGTGTAGTTTGAAAATTCAGTGTGTGTTTAAATTGTAATTTCATTCTAACCTACCCGGCCATTCATCTAAATACAATCATATGGCAGTAAATTTCATTAATACAAAGAATTTTTGTAAGTTTTTAAATGCTATTTTTAGTAGAGTTATAAAACTTTTATGGGGTTATTAATTAATCATATCGCATTAATGATGCAGCAATGAAATATTTATTATTTCCATATACAGTGGAACCCCGGTTGGCGACCGCCTCGATAACAAGACCACCCCGTTATCAGGACCACTTCAGTGCGGTTCCCACTAATTTACTAAGGTAATGCATTGCATTCTGTTTCAATGACGCGATCACCCCGGTTTCCAGACCAGGACCACCATATTTTGCTCCAAAACTGCAAATATAATTCCGCTAAAGCGACCACATGTGCTCAATAATTTATTTTTGTGACCAAACAATAAGATTAGATGAGCGCGTGCACACCCAAAGAAAATGCAACTGCACAATGAATAACCAGTGTGACGTACACACAAAGATAAATCACTGACAGTGTTTCTGGTAGGTAGGCAACTGCTTAAAAATTTTGAATTCATTCTGCAGTTTATTTTTACTGTACAGTATCTTACAAAAACACATGGCACTAAGTAAAAAGAAACCGAAAGAACTTTCAATCAAACAAAAGGTCATGGTAATAAAACAAAATGAAGGTGAGGGAAAATCTCAGAGGGAACTTGCTAAGATTTCGGCTGAAGCAAAACACAAATACAGGATACACTTTCTATTGGAAAGAGACGTAGCCTGCCTTCTTACACCTCTCCATGAAATTGAAAAAGGACTGTGTGAAATGTCAACGAATGCATTAAGACGAAAATCAATTCGCAACTTTTTTAATAGTAGTGATTAAATGCATGCATATTTTTCTTTTATCCTTTTAAAATAAAAACAAAATTTCGTTTTCAAATTGTGCTTTCTTACGTAAATCACTGGTTGCATTTAAAAGCGCCAGTCCAACTGCTACAAACATGATGCTCTAAAGCAAAATCCGCTAACACGATCATCCCGCTAACGTGACCGCTTGAATGCGGTCCCGTAGGTGGTCAGGTAAGCGGGTTTCCACTGTATTTTTTTGTGTCAACATATACATGTATATCAACTTTAATACCGAGTCATTATTACCAATACCTTAAATCAAGCGGCCACAAATCAAAAGTAAAAGAAATGTACTGGGTGCTAGAACCAAAGTTAACCGTCTGAAACGGAGTTTCTCATACGGGGCTCTCGGCCTTTCTTGGGGGCCACGAGCAAAGACCTTCACTTGTATTGCAAAACCCAAGTGACACGATATTAAGCTTTCGCTAGTTAAACTTAAATTTGTAGTTTTCATTATTATGTCTTGGACCTCCCTTGTGACGTTCGGTGACGCATTTTTCTGAAACGTTCTTGAATTATCGATTGCAGCTTTGCTTTTAGTCTGTCGCATTACATAACTTAAATAATTCAGTCTTTATATATAGTAATGGAATCTTGTGATAGCAAATTTCAGATTGTGGCGTAATCTTGTTTACAACTTTACGAACGACTGAATTTGCTAACACCCTTTGTTACGTAATAGTTCGTCTGGTAATTTCAATTTTGCTCGCTTTATATGTATACAACCGAAAGTTCGCACTTCACTATTCAGAAGGATTAGACTCAAAAGGTGTTGTGGGGACGAACGAAGGGTCCGCATTGATGATTAGAGTTAACTCAAGGTGAGAGTTAGTTGTGGATCGAGACGGAATGTCTGCGCAATATCGTTGTAATTTGTTGGTATTAAGAAGATAGTGGTTGTAAGTAGTGGAAGGAGTTTGGTGCGTCCTGCCCTATAATATATAAAGTTGATGAATTGCGAAGACAGTTTAACTACTTCTTCGTTTGCATTCTGTTTCGACTTTAGACCTTAAGTTTTACATATATTTAGCCAAACCGAAGTTTTTGTGTTTTCAAATGTTATCAAAATTTGCAAGTGGAGCGAGAGCTACTTTTCATTTGGCTTCACAAAAGTTACTCGGAACAGTCGTGATTGTGCGTAGTGTGTTTACTGCTCGTTCGTGATGTCGATTGCGTCATTACGACCCTGCAAAGTAAAAAATGATCGCAATAAAAAGCATCTCTAAAGAAAGGATGATGACATTGATGCTCTGTCTGCCAATAGACTACAATATGACCTGGAAGCGACGCTAACTCGTTTGGGATTTACGGTGGAGGAAAAACCTACTCTTCAATTCAGCTACGAGGTGGCATACTGAATTTCAAAGTTTAAGAAGCCACATACTATTGCTGAGGAACTTATCAAGCGATGCGCAGAAAAAATAGTTGAAATAATGATCGGATCGGAAGTGAAAAAAAATCAAGCA
The DNA here is from genome assembly GCA_963675345.1 of Trididemnum clinides. NCBI lineage: Eukaryota > Metazoa > Chordata > Ascidiacea > Aplousobranchia > Didemnidae > Trididemnum > Trididemnum clinides. The sequence continues at coordinate 5,814,458 of OY776303.1, read as the reverse complement.
AGATTTGCTCTCTAATGACACCATTCGCCGTCGGATTGACGACATGGCTGCTAATGCGTGCCAGCAAGTTTGCTCCGAAATCAAGCAAAGCACGCTCCATGCTAGCACTTAACCGGACGAGTCTACCTATAGCGCTTTATAAAGCCACTTGATCGCTTTTACCCGTTACGAGAAAGATAGAAAGATGAAGAAAGAGTTCTTGTTTAGCAATATACTGTCAGCCACAACAACTGCTGCTGATGTCAAAGCTTTTGTGGAGTGTTTTTTTGAAGCGAACGAGCTCAGCTGGCAGAATTTCAAGCACACTGCACTGACGGTGCTCCAGCGATGATTGGCGTCAAATCAGGGTTTGTCACACTGGCGAAGAACGAATGCCCTCATGTGACGCCCTCGCACTGTTCACTACACCGATACACTCTAGCATCAAAGGCTTTATCTCTGCAATTGATGGAAGTTATGAACGTTGCGGTCAAAGTGATCAACTTCGTTCGAGAGCAAAAAGTCACCGGCTTTTCCAACTTTTGGCCAAAGAAATGGGAGCGCAACTTGTGGGATTTTTGTTTTATACCAAAGTCCGTTGGCTGTCGAGAGACAAATGCTTCTATCGGTTGTATGAACTTAAAAATGAGGTTGAAATCTTTCTTCGAGAAAGCAAAAACAACCTCCATGACCAGTTTCACAATAAAGAGTTTGTTGTGATGCTGGCGTATCTGGCCGATGTATTCGGCCATCTCAACGACATTATCTTTGCAAGGCCGCGATGTGGCACCGACGTTAAAGACAAGCTGGCTGGGCTAATTGCTCGAATAGGAGTCTGGCAACCACGAATCAAGGTAGGGCCCATTAACTCCTTTCTTTTGTTAGAAAAGCGCCTAAAAGTGAATAGGATTGATTTGCCTGATAATATCCAAATTTGAATCATACAGCAACTTGAAATCGTCTATGCTGAATTTCGATCATATTTCAGCGACGACACGTTGCATGTTTCATGGTACAGAGACCCGTTTAACACTCAAATTGATTCTAATGCCGAAGAAGCAGAGACGTTGGCAGAGTTCAAAGTTTCGAATGCATTGAAGCTGGCATTAAATAACAAAACTGACGACTCCAGCTTTTGGTTGTCTATTTATGATTCATATTCACTACTCAGCAAGAAGGATTCCGTAACAATCGTTCAATTGGCAACTGCCTACTTTTGCGAAGCTGGGTTTTCTGATCTGGCGTCCATGAAAGCGAAATCCAGAAATCGTCTCAATGTATGCAGTTACATTCGTCTTGCTCAGTCCAAGACGAAGCCGAATATCAAAGGTCCCTTCAGGCCTATACAAGAACACGCTTCGCGCTGACTTCGTTAATTTAAAGTAAATTGACTGTGATGTGTTTAATTCTTTGACTGTAATTTTTCTTGGCTTTTGTACAGTGGCGACTCCAGCTTTTTATAGCTACTCGGGCTCGTAACTGACAGGGTCGCAAAATATTGCAAAAACAGACAAAAAATAGCAGCAATTTATCCAGCCATTTAATTGTTGTAAAACACCTTTATTTACGCAGTTGTAACAAAACGCGTGATTTTATCAACTGTACCCGATTTCAATAAAAAATTAAGCAAAAAGTGTCCGAAACAACGCATTAAACGCTCGCATTGTTAAAGCTCGGGCAACTGCAATCAAGCCCAAGTTAGATTTGATTCGAAAAAATGCTTGAAAATGGTCATCTCTCTCGTTATTTCTCTGCACAGCGTGTCTGGCTATTTTCGTTGAACCCGAGCTAGACAAAACGTTGAGCACAAAAAGCAACTGCCACCACAAACACAGGTGGTTTGTACGATGTCCGGCTTCTTCTTTTGACTTAATATAAATTAAGTTGAAAAGTTTTAAACTTGTTTCGCAGAATTCAAATTTAACAAAGTCTTCCCTCATTTCGTAACTCAGGTTAAGCCCAGTGCCGGAGTCGCCACTGCTTTTATATTATTAAACGTGGCAAATGAAATAACCGATGGAAATCCGTTAAAAGCAAAATTAGGTATCTTTATAGAAGAGCAGGGAGCCACAAGTGTTAAGAGTCTTTGGAAGGGAGTCAATGATCATGAAAGTTTGAGGACCACTGGTCTAGAACCTGCATAAAAAATTGCTCACCTTTTACCTGTTTTAAAACACATATCTTTTTGTCTCCAATTTGGTTGATTGATAAAGTTGGTAGGTCATAGGTCCCAAATACCATTTTGCATATCTCCGTAATGCATGTACAGATGGGTGGGATGTTTAAACATTTAGATAAAAAACCTGGGATCCTTCAGCGTTTTTTGAATCTTGCACAATGGAGGCGTGAAAACTTTTTACAAAAGTAGTATGCTCTATTTTTTTTTAGCAATCAATTTTGAAAAAACAAATAGAGTTGATCTCCACAATTTGGATTCTGGTTGCGCCAAATCACTCGTGATTTAAATTGCCATCATATTTTCAAAACAGCAGAAAATTGTGTATTTGTGAAGCTTGAAAGATTTTATTATTTTACCATATCTTTCCAAAAGTTTTGGTCTCCCTCCATCTTACCACAATATATTTTTAGATAACTCGTTAAACATGTGATTATTTTTTTAGACCATTGCCAACGACACAATTACGTCACCAATTGAGCGAGAAGAAGTGGCGACCGATTTAGTTGTATTGACGTCAAATGCGTCGTCCCTGACATCACAATCACTTCAATTATCAGCTGCTACGTTGGAAGCAATTGTTGCCACCGACGAGTTAGATCAAATGGTTAGTTGATGTTATTGTGTGGTTTCAACGAGAAGATGATTAGATGACAAAATGTGAGCAAAACAACACTTAATTTCTTCTGTTAGTTTGATTATATCACTCATTTGAGATTGCTTATGCAGTGGTAATTAACAAATTGGTAATTCACAAACAAAGCATTCAAATTATGCTGACATTGTGTAGCACTCAGTTCAACAGTAACTCAAAGATCTTGCACTCAATACCATATTAGGAAAACTCAAAGGTCACTCCAACATCCATTTTAAAACCGCCTTAAAATCAGTACCTTAAATAAAAAAAAACAGTTTTGAGATTCTTTCCTTTTTATTTTGATATCAGGTATAGCCTGTCAATTATACTTTTAAGTAGTGTCACAGCATCACACATTGAATAACATTCTATGTGTATAAGAACACGAGCAGCTGTTTTGTTAGAAGACTCATTTACTGTGCACGAATTTCATTCAAGTAGACGCCTGATGAGTCTTCGGGCAAAAGCAGTTTTTGTGTGGTTAACTTACTTAAAATGCTAAAAAACTGGAAATTTAGTAATATGTACTAGTTAACTGCTATAGTTCTGACGATCATGCTTTTGAGTACTCCATAACTACTGGAATCAATTGTATGATCTCTAAATATGCTTTTACTGTGACTGTAGACATCAAGCTTGATCGTGGAGAGTGTGGGCAATCTATTAAACGCCCCTGAGGACGAATTTGCTTCAAGTGGAATATCTGAAAGGTGAGTGATGCTTCATCAAGAGGTAAAAGGCAATATTATTTTGAAAAGTGAATCTTGAAAACCTGGCTGGCCTTAAAAACCGTCAATTAGGAAGCGTTTGAGAGTTTCATTTTACACAATGATTAGACAAATATTTAGGTACCTGCAGCTAATAAGGTCCGCTTGATTTAAAAACTTTAATCTTCAATCCACTAGAAAATTCTGGAAAATGGTCGAGTTCTCAAAATGCCGCACCAATCAAAGTAAATTTGGGACAAGTTTCAAAATGTTTCTCTACAAAATATTTTTGCTCTTACAATGAAATATGACGTTGGGACCTTATTACCTGTAGGGCCTTATTTACCTGCAGGTCCATAGTAAACGCAACTTGATTTTTTATAAGGCACATAAATAGTCTACTGCTTTTTTAAAAAAATATGATTAACCCAATCTGGCCCGGGTAGAGGTCTACTCGACTGTAAGTAAAATAAAACTGCTGTAACTTATCGACCGTTTTACCTAAGTGTTTGAAATTTTTTTACTTTTCCTAAAATTTATCCGATTTTTGTTTGATCCTAAATTGACAGACACATTCCTCATAGTTTTGAACTACACATAGAGATTTCAAAATGCTCTTCAAAACATTCTTCATGTTTTACTTTCATTTAAAATAGAAAAAAAGGAAACAGAGCGCATGCGTTCAACCTTGAAGCGCTTATAAACCGCAGAATTCTTTTAAAGAGAGCATGGGCAATATAGAACTGTTTACTGCTTCTCGCAAATTATAAACTGGTTGTGCAAATAGCAAAACAGAACCTTCCTGCTGTAAATCAAAAGCAAGTCACCAGCCAAAATCATTAAATTGTTTTCGAAGGCATATTTACAACTATTTTTGTGACTTTTTATTATATGATTTATTTCTTTTTTGACCCTAAATTATACTGCACGAATTAAATAATATGAGATAACGTATTGTGATTCTGTTTTCTCAATTATTTAACAATAATTCTGTACATATGACTGAAGTTAAGCGCATAACCAAAAAATAACTTTAGAGATGTAATATTTAATTTTTCGCTCGCCATGATGATGCAATAATACTGTTGCAAGTTAAAGATTGAGGTAGGGGCGATGCCAACTCTTCATCCCTTGGGTACCCTGCAGCATGGGGAATACAGCAGACATGTTACCTTAGCTCCAATGAAGTGGCAGAATGATGCTACAAATAAACTGCAGGATTTTTTGGTATCATAAAGCAGACATTCCTAAATCAAGTGATGAAGTACGAGTATTTGCACCTGAGAAAGCGTGAGGGTTTGAATAGTACTTAAGCACCACATATTTGTCAATATCACGCAAACAATGGGATCGATGATTGCTATATATAGCAGTGTAACTACTTGATTTTCGACATTTAAATTTGGTGTTTACTCACTGGACTTGGCACTTTCTTGTCTTTGTGGTTTTGCATTGGAAATTTGAAATAAAATTTACTGAAACATCATAAAGTAAATAAAAATTTCCAAATTTCTTAATTGGGCCTGCCTCGTTATAACCTCTAACTTACTAGATAAATGATATGGCTTAAAACTAGGCCTGCAGTCAAATCAACAATATAAACCTACACTAAGAGCTGAAATGTTTAACGACCAGTTTATTAGCACGTGACAGCGATATAAGGGGATAGAAGTTCAAAGCTCCAGGAGATAGTGGGAAGCAAAACCGTCTCATTGGTGTTATATGGGGAAGGAGGGATAAAAGATATTGCTATGTAGAAAACTTGCCAGCAAATCAAAAACAATTAAAAGTTTTCAGTCTTTTGGTTAAACAGGTCTTTGTGGCAAATCCAGTAATTGGAGTTTGAGTAATTTTGTATGACGTATGACGCGTCACATGGGGAAAAAAGAGGTAAAAATCGGATAAAAAAAGCGTCATATAATTTGTAAACAGCCCCTAACCTTAGTGCCCTGCTGAACAGCAGTAAGATGGATGTTCTTTAAACCTGCGAATCGGATATATCAGTATTTTTTGAGAAATTGAAGAAAATGCATTTTACCATTACAAGTTAATTATGACGTCCTCTGAGATTGAAAAGAAGTGAATTTTGATGAAGTTGGTAAGTTGGGTATTGGCTTTCCTTAAAGCCGAAAACTACTTTCCTCGGTCCAAAAATGCGATTTTGAATAAGAGGTATAGTTTATTTCATCTAGACTACAATATCATTAGATTTACAATTTTTCATTATGCTCCTGAAATTTAATATGCTTTATAAGTTGCACATTACAATTAACTTAAATTCACTATTTTTAAATACGCTAATTATTCGAATATCAACAGCTGGCTATAAAAAAAGCCTAGGTGATAAGCCCATAAAAGTAGGCTAGCTATTATCAATGACAAGTCAACCATAACACTTATTACCTTACTTTGACTTCAGGTTTATTCTACAACATCAATATAAAACGTATCTTTTATTTAAAAACTGTCTATTTTATCCATTTTATTTACAAAAAATAACCGGTGCGATGACGTAGTAGTTAGAACGTCTGCTTTGCAGTCGTTAGATCTGGGGTTCATTTCCCCACGTGGAGTATACCAAAATACTTTAAAAAACGGTATTCACAGCTTCCCTGCTTGGCGCTCAGCACAAAAGGGATAGTGGGGAGAACAATCCGGCAAGCTTTCTTGTTGTGTTTTTGGACAAAGCACTTAACGGGATGCCTCCATCTTTAGATGGCAGACAGGTGTTGGGCCAAGCAGTCTACGCGTCGTGGTGGCCCAGTCTACATGAAGACTTACAAATCGAGCATGAGCTCTTATGCTGTGTATGTACATCTTCCTATATAATGCTTAGCACGATTGCTCGAACGACGACAACAAAAAAGATATCAATCCTCTTCCATTCATTGCAAAAATGCTGAAGCTAGTCAGCCACTTTTTTTGACAGTGAATTTTGATGACGTTTGATCTCGTAAGTGAAACCTTCCTATAAAAACTGATAGGAAGTGATATGCAGCATTAAATCTGCATTAGTGTGCTACTGAAAAACATGCAACGATGTTGAAATTCGTTGACGATCAAAGCACTGAGTATCAATAAATTTGACATTGTAAAATCAGCAGTAAATTTTGGACAAACTTTTAAACTGTCCCAATTGCTCTTTTCGACAGAGATTTAGATTTTCTAATAGGTGTATGAGGTTGTAGTCTGACGAATCTGCACATAATTCAAGATAATTATATTTTATCAGTCATATTAAAAATTGCAAGTAAAATTAATAAAAAATGACCAGGGCCATTAATGCGTAAAATTTTTTGAATGATGTATCTGAAGACAAAAATCACGACGCAGAAAATATAGCATGGCTTCCCATGACAAAATAGATGTTGCACCTACAACATCTTTTAATCTTCATGAGGTGGAAGATGCCAATGAAACAGACCACAGCGTTTTAGGCAATGATGACAATGCAAGTATTTTCACTGGAACTACACAATGATGTAGCCTAAGCATTCCGATGATAGATTAATTTATAACCTGGAAAACGCACTTGCTGAAAAAAATTACAACCCAACCAGTTTGACAACTATTACAAAAATCCTTACTAGCTATGTGGGAAAACGAAAGCTTCCGAGTAACTCCGGGCTGCGAATAACTTGGTCAAGTGTCTATTCCATTCGTGGCCGTCAGATGCAATTAAGCATTATCACACATATGACCGGTGTTCGCAAAGAAGTCAAGGACATAAAATATCCTTAGCTAGCTTGGATACTTTTTTTTTATAAGAATAATGTTGGGTAACTATCTCCTGGAACAGAATTAAATTTTTGATTCCCCACGCACCGTTTGCTTGCCCTTACAACGCGTTCTACTGGTTGGCAACACAATAGATTCACAGCTTTTTGGGAAATTTTTGAAGAATGTAACGCAAACTGGAAAATTTTTTGTTCCTAATGATTATTTGACACTGGATAAAACCCTTTATCCAGAGAGAACGCAAATCAGTTTTATATCGTTTAATCTGAGCAAATCAGCCAAGTACGGAATACTCTTCAAATCAATAGATGCTTGCCGTTGTCCATTTCTGGTAAACTAAAAGCGGAGCCAACACCTTCATGTAATCCTGAGACAGCGCAAACCATACAATACCTAAATTAATATTTGGAATATCACACAAATTTAATGGAATTACACATTTTATGTGATAAATTGTTTAGCTCAGTAGCTATATCGCATAGCCTGCTCGATCGCGGAATAAATTTCAGATGGAACCTTAAAACAAATTGAAGAGAAAATACTGCCAGAGATGTTCAGCAACATCTACAGAATGTAGCAAACACTTCACAATTAACAAGAAAAAGAGTACTCCTAAAGTCCTATTTTACTGACTTTCTTCAGTAAAATTTTAGCTTGTCGTAAATTTGGCAATAACAGGTTTCGTAATTCTTTTGGTAAAACAATCGATCATGAGACTGATACTTTGAGCATAGGTCACGATGTCTGCTTGGTGAAAGGGTAAAGGACTAGATCTCATTGGACAAAAAATCAAATGGATGTGAAAATTAGAGGGTTTATTTGTTAAGGGAGCAAACAATAAAAGAGGAGCAGCTTGTCTTTAATAGCTTTGGTGTTAACTAATAATGTGTATGTATATTTTTAAGTGTTTATAAAAAAAAGATAACAGCGAATGAGTGGGTTGATAGTTTGCTGCAAATAACTCCACAACTAAACAATTTAGAGTACTATAATGTATTATAAATAACTAGAAAACGTGTTTTTGAATCGATTGGTACAAAATTGTTGCTCTAAGCGATATATTTCTCGAGATACAATGAATTATTGTTTTTTTCCCCCTGAAAACCTATCGGACTCCCAGAGTATAAAGATGACAAATTTAATAAAAAAATTTTTTTCATTTTATTTCGGTGCTGATTGTATACTAAAAATCATATAAACCAAGCGATTTAAAAAAAACAGAAAAAGTACACATCTTAGTGAAAAATTATTTTTGGCAATGAAGCACACCAAAAGTAAGTTGAAAACATACTTAACTAAAAACAATTGGCAAAATCTTGTGCTTCTGATGGAGGCGTACCTAGGGAGCCAAACAGGCTATGCACCCAGATTTTCGAACCCAATCAAGGACAGAAAATATTTTTAATTATATTGACAACCAAAAATCTACTTTGGCAAAAAAGTCATCAAACAAATTTGAGGGAAAGAAAACCCCCAAATTATTTTTGGCTCACGAAATTTGTTTCTGACTACGTTGATGACTGCTGGCTTCAGGCAGCATATCACACCTAAACTTCAGAAATTTTTGAGAATTAAGTTTGGGATCACACTAATCCACTGCTTTCCATAAATGCACTTTGTAATTTCCTTATAAACTGTAACGTGTTTGATTCGGAACAATTTGTATCTAAGTCAAGTTGTTTGGAAACACAAAGAAGAAAGCGAATTAAAAAAATGCGCTACAAAATGTGGTGAATCCGCGATGTTTAGCGCCGCAAAAACAGTGAAGGAAAGAAATGTGCTATGGGAAAATTAGCTGAGCCCGCCGAGATCCAATGCCGCCTCAACGTAGTGGTGCGGTCGCCGACCCCGTTTGGGTTGGGTCGAAATGGCTGTTGGCCTTCCCGAGGGTCCCAGTTACCCCGGGCACACCCCTTCATTTTTTCTCTATGCTGCTTCCTGAATGACCACAGTAGGGCAGCACATAGCTTCTTCAAAATTGGTCGCCTGTTTTCTCTTTTTCTTTTCTCCTGCCCCTCTCTTGCCGGTCTTCGTCTCCTCATTCTTCTTCTTCTCTTGATGAGCGGTAACGATCATTCCAATCCTGGCCTCATCTTTCCTTGCTCAGTGTGCGCTGAAAATGTGATCTGGCAGGGCAAGTCGGTGCAATGCTGCACCTGCTCCAAATAGTCCATCTAAGGTGCTCACAACTTTCCCTCTCCAAATTAAGAGCTCTTGGCAGCTCTCACTCTTGGAGCTGCCCCCTGCCGTAATATTGTGACTTCCTACTCGGACGCCTCCGACATGTACCGTATTTGCTCGTTTTGTAACCCGGGCCCTTATTTTTTTCAACCAAACTCACTACCGGGCCCTTATTCAAACGGGCCCTTATTCAAGCACGGGCGCTTGTTATTTTCAAAGTAAAATTATGCACAAAAATTATCGTTGAAGACAAATATTTCACGACATTAATCCTTTTTCCATGTCAATTTATTCACGTCAAACGCAAATTATTTACGTCTAAAGAGTAATTCCCTCAGATTAGTTTAAATTATTAACAAGAAATAACAAATCAAAATTTGAGCTGCTTCTTATTTCCTATTGTTCTCTACCACTGAAAAATCAGCTTTTACATCGGGCGGGTATTCAAGCACGGGCTCTTATTTATTTTTAAGTTCTGTTCACACGGGCGGCTATTCAAACGGGCCCTTAATCAAGACCGGGCGGTAAAACGAGCATATACGGTATACCTTCACTGTACAATCTGGCCCCCTCTTTGCTAATGCTGCACTTCCACCCCGCCCTCGTCTCCAAACCTCTTATCCCACGTCTGCCCCTTTTATATCTTCTCCTTCTGCCCCCTCACCACCGTCCCTTGCTCCTGGCCATTTTTCTACGCCTCCTGCCTCCTCTCCCACCCCTGGTTCTCCCACGGTTCTTCAATGGAATGCTGGAGGACTTCGAGCCAGGAGCACTGAACTACTTTACTTTCTTTCGTCGCATCCTGTCGATCTTATCTACATCCAGGAATCCAATCTTAACTCATTTTTCTCCTTTCGGTTTCCTGGATTCTCAGCTCTGCGCTCTGATCGCACCTACTCGCGGTCTGGCATTCTCTCTCGTGATGCCCCGAACGCCAGCGGCGGCGTTGTCATTTTCGTCAGGCAGGGCCTATCCTTTTCTGAACTTTCTACCTTCTCTCTTTCTTGGCTTGATCTCTACTCTGTTTGTGTAGGGGTCAACATCTTTCTTAACAACTCCTCCTCGGTGTCATTTCGTAATGTGTACGCCCCCCCCCCTTATTCGCTCCTCTCCGACGGATGGCAGAACCGACTCCTTTTCTCCCTCTATTTTTCCCTCCACGAGAAATCTCTTCATTCTGGGACACTTCAATTGCTATCACCCCCTCTGGGACTCAAAAGGTACTTCAGACCCCCGCGGGGAGGAAGTATTCGACTGGGTCATATTTTCTGACCTCCTCCCCCTCAATGACCCTGACACACCCACCCTTCTCCATCGCTCCTCTGGTAGTTACTCCTTTCCTGACTTCTCCTTTGCTCCCTTTTATCTTGCCCTTTCTTGCTCCTGGGAGGTGCTTTAGGACCTGGGTTTTGACCACCTACCAGTTCTTCTATCCATCCCTCTCTCTCCGGTCTTTCGCCCTAACGAGCGTCCTTCTTCCTTCAACTTTCAGAAAGCTCGCTGGGATGGCTTTGCCTCCTACTTTGACTCCCACTGTCCTTCTGCGGTGGAATACTTGTCTCTTTCTCTTTCCTCTGCTGCTGCTCTCTTTTACTCTCTGGCACTGAATGCGGCCAAATCTTCTATTCCTTTCGGCCGCATCAAACGCAATCCTAAAGCTTGGTGGTCTGCTGAGGTGGAAGTAGCGGTTTTTAGATGCAAGGCTTTTGCTGCCGCTCACAGAAGTGATGAAGATCGCCAGGCTTACATCTCCGCTTCTCGACGCTCCTCGTCAGTCATTGCCAAGGTCAAGGCTGAGGCATGGCAGACGACTTGCTCTTTTTTTACACCCAAATCTAACCCTAAATCTGTACACTCTCTTCTTCGCTCTATCGCTGGCTCTCCTTCCTCGTCTTCCTCCTCTCCTAACTTCCCCAACTGTTCTTCTCCCAGGGAATCGGCTTCGGTCTATGCCGCTTACCTGAGATCCCACTTTTCCGTTTCTCAGCCAAAGACCCTGCGTAGCAGAGCCAGAGGCTACCTTTCTGAGCTCCGTTGAGCGACGTGCCCTGTGGAGTCTCACTCGTCTTTTTGTTTTCCTTTCTGTGCCGCAGAATTTCTTGCGGTTGCCTCCAACCTCTCCTCCTCCACTGCCACTGGCCCAGACAAAGTTGCCTATTCTATGCTAAAGCATTTTCCTCGCTCTGGCATGGATTTTCTTCTTCACATTTTCAATCTTTCCTGGACTTTGTATTCCTTTCCTTCCATCTGGAAGACATCTTCTTCTATTCCCATCCACAAGATGGGAAAGCCTTTCGACTCTCCTGCTTCCTTGCGGCCTATCTCTCTCACCTCCTGCGTATCAAAGCTGTTTGAACGCATCATTCTATCGCGTCTACTCTTCTTTCTGGAATCTAACTCCATTCTCTCCCCCCGCCAGGCCGGTTTCCGCCATGGACGGTCTACACTAGATCAAATTCTGTAATTTTCTCAGTCCATTTCGGATGGGTTTAGCAAACCGAGACCGGGCTCTCGGACGATCCTGTCTACTATCGATTTCTCCAAAGCTTTTGACTCTGTCTGGCATCCCGCCCTTTTTCATAAACTCATTTCGGCTGGCCTCTTTCCTTGCTTTGCTCGTTGGATTCAATCTTTCCTTTCTGATAGGCGCACTTGTGTGGTTTTTCAAAATCACAAAAGTCGTTCCTTTTGAGTCCGTCGAGGTGTTTTGCAAGGATCCGTTCTTGGCCCTGTACTTTTCTCTCTATTCATCAATGATCTTCCGCCTTCTCTGCCTTCTTCCGTCAGCTGCTTTCTTTACGCTGACAGTTTGGCCATTTGGTCCTCCTCCTCCTCGGTCCCCACTACGGTGGAGACCACACAAGGAGCTCTGATTCGATTGGAGCGCTGGTCTGAGTACTGGTGTCTTCCTCTCAATCCAAGAAAATGTGAGACTTTTTTCTTCTTAGTGGATCCCCACCAAGCTAACCTCCGGCCCAACCTCCTCATACTGAGCTTCCGCCTCCGTTTCAATTCGACTCCAACTTTTCTTGAGGTCACCTTCGATCGCACTCTTTCCTTTTCTAAACACGTATTTTTGCTGAAGGCCAAATTCTTTCCACGTCTCAAGGCCTTATGCTGTATCTCTGCCTTTGCCTGGGCCATTCTGCACGCTCTTTGCTGGTCTCGGCAGCACCAACAAGTCGGTCATTTCTCTTCTCTTCTCCCATTATCTGACTCTCGTTCTGTCCTCGCCACCCTGTCCTGTTCTCCATCTTTCCTCTTATCTCAAACTCGGTGGCAGATCAGGCAGGAACTGTCCTCTTTGTCCTCCTGTTCTATCAGGCTACAATGGGTCCCTGGACACTCGTTTCTCCCGGGGAACGACGCGGCTGATGAGCTGGCCAGACGGGGAGCGCTACTTGCGTTCTCCTCAATCCCTTGTAGTTTCTCTCCTCTTATCTCTCGTATCCCACTCTTGTCTTTTCTCGGACCAGAGGCGTACTGTTTCATCTAAATTCTTTGACACACAGGTTTCCTCAATTTCCATCGAGAAACTTCTGCTCCCTTGTCATGCTCGCTGTGTCCTCTCTCGTCTACGCTGCAACGAACACAGCCTTCTCTTAGGTTCTTATCTCTCTAGGATTGGCAGAATCTAGAATCTTTCGTGCATCGCCTGTGGACACTCGTCCCAGGACACTTCTCATCTCATTCTGCATTGTCCAGCTACGGACTCTTTGCGCCGCTCACTCTTTGGCGACTCTCTATCTCTCTACGACCTTTGGTCCAGACCCTGGAAAGATGCCCGGCTTCTGGGGCTCCATGGTCTTCCGCCATGCCCCCATTCTTCTGAAGGGGTCGGGTAATCAACAACAACTGTTCCAGCAAATTTGCTTTTGGCTGGCGATTGTGGATAGGTTGCCGATCCCTGTCTTAAGTATTGCTAGCTATTTATACGATTTTAGAAAAAAGAATAGAATTAGTAAAATTAGATTTTATTTACAGTTTGCTGGTTACTCTTGACGACCTATCATCGAGTGTTGTTCTGGAGAATGGAGAGGAATACCAAACCACCACAAATGCGCTTTCCATGACTGTTGTAAAGACAAATGAAAGTAGTAAGAGATTTCACCAGTTTCAGTTTAAAAACAGTTAAACCAATCTAGAAAAACATGGCTCCCAAACTACTTTAAACATTAACCTCATAATCCCCATTTCATCATGTGTACCTGGTGTTTACTGGTATATTTAAAAATAGGCATAACCAGCAATTTGTTTTTTTCACTGAAATAGTTCTTCCGTTATCAAACCAATTGCAGAATCGCTGGCTATAAAAATGTGGTCAATTTTAAATCAACCGGCGCGATGGCGTAGTGGTTGGAGCGTCCGCTTCGCAGTCGGTAGACGTGGGGTTCATTTCCCAAGTCGAGTCATACCAAAAGACATTAAAAAATGGTATTCAAAGCTTCCCTGATTGGCGCTCAGCAAATAGGAATAGTGTAGAGAATAAGCCGGCAAGCTTGCTTGTTGTGACCTTGGGCAAGACACTTAACGGGATGCATCCGTCTTTATGTGGCAGGCAGATGGTGAGGCCAAGCAGTCTACCCGTCGTGGTGGCCTCAGTCTAACTCAAGACTTGCAAATCGAGCGTGAGCGCTAACGCAGTGTGACCTATATATACATCTTCCTGCATAAAGATCACAAAAATAGCTCATACGACGAAGAAAAAGAATCAACACCAAGATTTCCATGAATAAATATCGATATTAATCTGGTGGTCATAATTGGGCCGGCTGGTGTTCAGGCGGTTTTGTAACCGTGGAAATAAGTCAAAAAAGTACTTGTTTTGTATTTCATCGAATCTTTTTTGTTTCCAATTTATAATGGGTAACTTCTTTTGTATATTTTTCAGATATCAAATTGGGTGGAATTGGGAGTGAAGAGAAGTACAATCCTTCATCCAGTGAACTGGGATTTAGTTCTGGACAATTTCAAACTTTTTATTTCAATGCTTCTCGGAAAAATACCTCATCTATTTTCATTCCTTCATCGGCATTGAACCAGAAAAGTAAAAATTACATTAAATGTGCAAATCAGTTGCAACGCGATGCCCAGCTGTTGATATCATCACAGTGATCTGTGTTATTGTGCAGTGTTTTTCAGTGCTGCTACGTCCACATGAAAAGAAAAAATGTAGTTTGCTTTTGTGAAACTCCTGGTCCAAGGTTCTATTGTTTTATCACCCCCACAAGTAGGTATGCATTCAGGGCTATACGTCAAGAAAAGTATTTTAAAGTTATTTTTTGAGGCTTTCATAATTGACGTAATGTGCAGGCCCTGTGCCACAGTTGGAGATTGATACGTAGCTAATCGCAACATCACAGGGTCGGTGTTTTGATCCTCCAAATGACACTCATCGACCGCAGACTATTTCACTTTCCATTTATACATGTTTGAGCATAAAGAATCATTGCCAGTGGAAACTCGGTTTATCCTTACTCAAGTTGAACGCGGCAGGATCAATCCGACGGTATCAGTTCCAGTATCATGGATGAAAGTGAAGAGCTTGCGTTATTGGTTTGCCATACCATATGCGGTTCGTTCGATGAGAAACACTGATCTCCAAGTTGTTGTTTTTGTGTAGCAGCAACTGCATGAGCGGCACAAGTAAATAAATGTCGCAATAAGACTTGCTGATGCCTCTTACTTGCAGCGGAATGGATCTCGGAATAGAGCAGGTAGCTTGGATCCACCAGTGGCCTGTTTTTGGCAAAACTCGGCGGGCTGGATCTGCAAAAATGAATAAATTTCAGTTGGTGTGAAATCAAAGCATCTTGTCACAATACGAAAAACAACGTTGATGACGTTGTTAATCTGGCTGGAGTAAGCGCGAAGAAAGCAATTGCACACAAAATATCAGCGCATCCCACCGAAGCTATATCCGCCAGATACGTACGCACAGAGCAACGCGCAAGATAATGCAACAAAAAGCGTAAACCCTACGCAAGAACTCACTTTTTGTTAGTTTCCAAATGTCAGTGATTTATAAGCTACCCATTCAGATTTACTCAAAGATATTCCAAGCTCAGGGCTAAAAGGTTTAATGTCAATGTTGACAAAATAGCTCATATTTTGTTTTTTTTGTTTTAAATATGAAAGACTTCCGTCATTGTCATGGTTTCACTGAGCTTTAATTTCAATTTTTGAAAATGCAATAAGAAAATAGTCAACCAGTCGTGTTGTTGACCAGAATTTCTTTTAGTGTTTTTCATCTTTTTGTTATGTGTTAATGACCAAAATCATCTCCGAATGCCTATTTTGCCAAGATTCTCATCGGAAAACCGTGGATGCAGATGTCTAAATAGAGCGATTTAGAACTCATCCCTGTGGGAGGTCGTTTTAAGTAGTGGGGAAGCTTCGGTTTTAGACTAGCTTCATGTTCATGCGGATGCTGTATCTTCTGGAAGCAGGGCTGTGTAGCGTGCTGGGGAGTCAGCAGTATTTTTTAGTGTCATTAGCGGATATGAGAGTAGGAAGCACAGCGCCGGTTTTCTTTTTTAAGTAAAATCAATTTTCGAGGTTTTGACTCATAAGAATGACCTGATTTAACTCAAAGCCCAGCTTGTTTCTGAAAAAAAAGAAATGGGCTTATGATAGGTTTGACGCAAGCGTAAATAAGAGATTTAAGGATTTTAAAGTGGAAACACACAAGAGATACTGTATGATCGGTAATCAAAAATATTTATCTGTCCTTTATTGGCATGGGAGGTTGAGAAATAGCATAGGTTTAATATTTGGAGTGCGTTGATGAATTCCACGTGGGTGCAATTATCAGAGTGATTCCAACCATCCTTTCTGAAGCTTCACCACTTTACTAGCTTGTTTGAAACAAAAACCGCAAGCTTTGGCGCAGTGAATAAGCAACGGTCGATTCTTGAATCATGGAAACATATGCAACAAACGTCTATCCCACACTGAATTATCATGATTGGAGCTCACAAAGCCAAGTTTGTGTTTGTCCCAGCTAACTGTTCACAATCGGCATAAATATCAACAACGTTCTTCTGGTTGTGTAACACGATAATGCTGTTATTAGGTTGTTGATATATTAATAAATCACGCATTTGATCTTGATTCAGCCTTTCATTAGGCTTTAGAAAACTATTTGTAGCGTCAGTAAAATTATAACAAGCCAATTAATGCACTGGTCCTAATGCCAAAAAAAACTACTTTGTCTGTTTATACTCATGTGGATTTGACATTTTATCTGTGAGCACTTACAGAATTCAAAAGAAGTAATCATTTCCTGAAACTGTGATTACACTGCCTCGGTTAAGTCTATTACAAGTAAACTAGCTAGTAACAAATGAGTTGTGATTAAATGATAGGGGTTCGAATCTCTCGACACTTCCCAGTAGCCGAATGCTTATTGTCAAGGTGCTGACGCTTTATCTCCGATCAAAATGCTGACAATTGAGCTTAGCAGCACGCATGCTTGAGTGAGAATTATAATGTGCAAGAACTGCTCAACATGAGTTTTGCTCAGTCTCTTATGCACAAACGTAGTCAAGCCATGTTTGATATTTGAGGTAGACCCAGCTTCTTTGTACAGTTGGTAAAAACTAGCTTTTAAGTCAAGATGCAGTGGGTCTTTTAGAATGGAATGAAAAAAGCGCAGTGTTTACAATCAGCTATCCTATGTTATTGAGTTTTTAAGTACCGGTACCTAAAGTTCTCGATTTACATTGTGCAGTTTTGAGCAGAGATGGTACCTAGTTTTACGCAGTGAAAAAAGCGATATACCAAAACCTGCAACGAAAAAATACGGTTTTACCTATTCGACAACTCGCAATATTTTTCTAGATTCTCGGATAAGCTTCTACGCTTTTAACGACAGTCGAGCTTTTCAAGTTTCTCGCACAACTAATTCAAACGAAAATTATCTTTATGACGCGACAGTTCAATCCAGAATAGTATTGTCAGCCACTATCATTGATAGCAATACAAATCAACTGAAGGAAAACATCACAATAACTTTCAATTATAGAGAGGTAAATTTCAATCTAATTTATATAAATTTATATCTTTACGCTACATATAATTTTGTCGTCGTTGCTGTTGAATTTGTTATGCAATGAATTCTTTATTTGGAAGACTTACCTGATGGCTCTATATTTCTCCAGATGAGACCTGCTTTGAGATTTTGATATTCTGATTGCTACTTGTTAGAATCTGTCAAGCAAAATAAGTTTTGTTAATTAATGTGAATTTCATGACAAGAATAGAGCAGTGGACAAACTATCTATCAATCACGGTTCATTTACCAAATAAATAAAGCTCAATTCTGTCTGTAGTGTGTACGTA
This sequence comes from Trididemnum clinides, assembly GCA_963675345.1. Lineage (NCBI taxonomy): Eukaryota > Metazoa > Chordata > Ascidiacea > Aplousobranchia > Didemnidae > Trididemnum > Trididemnum clinides. The sequence continues at coordinate 5,796,697 of OY776303.1, read as the reverse complement.
CGTACGTGGGCTTTAAATACTCCGAAACCACTGGGCGTACAAACATCAAATTTGGCACGATTAATTACCACTTCGAGGTGAGTGGCACAAGGGGTTCGTGACAACAATTACGTCCCAACCAAAGGTAATTTTTTTTAATTTGCATTTCTTGACAGAGGAAAACCACTTTGTACTCGAACAAAAACAAGCTCCCTACTTATCCCCTTGCAAAAAGTTTCATCTTTTTGGGGCCTAAGATGACTTCACAATAAACGCTTATTTGCGCAACTTGTTATATGTAGAAACGCGAATAAAAAGCTTTTTTGGAAGACGTCAACAAGGTGCTCTCGATAAATGTAACCCTACAATAATTTAAGCTCATTTCACGATACAACAAGCAATTTTTTATTTAAACACTTTGGACATCTTTGCTCTTGCACGCTTGAAACTCGCTCTAGGATGTTCTAATGCTGTCTGGTATGATTAACATAGTTTTTAGCTACCAGAGATCATAATATGATGATTTTTCAAAAACTGCAACATTTTTACAAAATCAGTTTACTTAAAAACTGATTTGTCACTGCATTTCTCAACCGATTTTCTAACACTTTTCAATAAATTAAAGGTTATTTCAAGGCACTTTTGAAAATATAAAACATGTATTTTACTATCAGCTTTATACTAAAAAACTGAACTTGAAAACTTTTGCTTAACTTTTTATCTCTCTCAAAGTGTGGCAAGCTCAATAAAAATAGGTAAATTTAATAGAAAAAGATTATTAAGATACTAACACTTAGTGTCATTTGGGAGCTCAAAAAATTTGCTTTTCAGCAATATTTGACTCTAATTAGTTAGGGCTAAGGATTAGTTTATAATGGCGGATCAAAACTTGGTTGCCCAACGTCATTTTGCCGTTTTAATTGAACAATTTTCCAACTCGATTTAAGAAACTTGCAATTGTTAGACAAAGTTGTTTTTTTGTACATTTTGACTACTTTTCATCACAAGCATGGTTCTTTGGCATTATTTGTTTACGTTTTCAAAACGATTTATCACAAAATAATGTGTCTAAACTACCGGTTAAAGCATTCAAAAATTTTGATGCCTGCATTTCACAAAATTGCAATTAAAAAAACTACGTTCTTTGGTACATTATCACCATTCTTCTTCGATAGCATGATGCGTTGGCATTATCTGTCATAATTTTCAAAATGATTTATCTAAAATTCAAGTCTATAAATCTAAATATGTAGTTAACTCCAAACAACACACTCGGTGATCTCCTACAAAAAGAGGAGGGGTAAAAATGGCCCTGTGTTATCTTTTGCAACAAAATATTAGTATCAAGCTTAATTATTGTCTAAATATTGAAGCAACTTTCTTTGAATATGGGTGAAGCCATTGCAGCCAACTAATTTGATGTTCTTCAACATTAATAATGGGGCTCTGCTATGCAAAAGCTTAACTGTGAGAGTTTCACTTTGGGTTATTTTGCTCTTTGCATAGCTGCGTTTATTCGAGGAGAAAGCAACATGCATGCATCCAAAGGCGTTAGCTCATGCAAACAAAAAAGTAACAAAAAATTCGTAAGTAGCGGTCCTATTATTTAATGGCTTAATCTTGAAAATACATATGAATTATCTTGGTGCCCTCCCTCAACTTTGATATGCTTTCAAGCACTTGCTGAATTTTACGGATAAAAGTCTGTTAAGTTTAAGAGCGTCTATGGTGAAAATAGGGCAAATAAGACATTGACGTGAACTCGAAAAACTTGGGAGATATGTAATGGCTATGCGCAACCGCCCATCTTTTTTTAAGCGATTGCATTTCAATCAACGATAAATTTTGCTTCAAGTAATTTTGTAATATCTTACGCTTTATCAAGGTGCAACAAGCCATTATTCATTCACATGCTATTTAAGCATACGCTTTTTCCTCTGTCCTGAATTCTTTTAAAAAGCACTCTTAAGTCATAATCTTTAAAGACATCACAATGCTTGCCACTAAATAGGGAAAACAGCAGCAGGCGGCAAAATTATCCACTATCATTTTGATCAAAAACATAAATACTAAAGCCAATTACTAATATTTGTAGATGATAGGCTGAATTAAAGCAAACAGCACAACCAAAGAACTTAATATCACAAATATAAATACGAATAGAGGCCCACCAAATCCTCATATATACCTACCACTAAATAGCTCATTTCTTTAATTGTCAAAACGACCACCATTTGGGCACCGCCATGATCTTTAACTGTGTTTTGCCCCCCTACTTTTACACTTTTTAAAATTACGAATGATAGCTTATGACAGCATTCTTTTTTTGTGAGTATTACCAGTCTTGATTAATAGACCAAGATGACCACCATTACGTGTACAGGAACTATGGTCTATATTTTCTACAAATTTTTGTTGCTGCTCTCACAAATCTTTGTATGGTGAAGCCGGCACAGCTTCCTTAATTGATACGTTTTAACTCGTCCAGGTGATGGCAAGATCTGCCTGGGTAAAATCTCACTATATTTTGGAAAAACATTTTTTCTATTTTGGTTAATAACAGCTTTATAGAGCTACCAGGATCAAATCTAAAAATTTGGGGAAAAGCAAGGATTCTTTTAACTACCGTGGGCACGCCTAAACAGGAAAAAAGTATGCAACATAACGCGTAGCCAGTAGGAGTTTGAGAAAGTTTAGGGAAAATCAAAAGAAAACATCACTGTGTAAAATTGCTCCTCATGGAAATTATTATTACCATTTTCCTTTATGATAGCTTTATAGAACTGCCAGAATCAAACCTAAACCTTTGTGAAAAAGCAAGGACCCTGTTTACTTCCCTGGGCTCGCCAAGCAGACAAAAAGAAGATGCTACGAAACGCATGGCCAGCGAGGATTTGGTAAAGTGTAAGGGAAAATCAAAAGAAAATAACGTCACTGTGCGAAATCGCACCACATGGAAGACATTTTTGGTATTTTGCTTCCAAATAACTTGAAGTCAAAAATCTGTTCCCTACTTCCAAACTAAGAGAAACGCAAGGTCCCTTGGGTTCGCGTAAGCAATGAACAGAGCACATAGACCTAAAAGATAACTAGGAACTTAAAATCAGAAATTTATGAGGAAAAGGAGCGCACCAACTTGTGAAATCTTATTTCCAGAAAAACATAAAATTTTTGTTATTCTTCACGCAAGTGCGCAATGGGTGAATTTGGCGCAGCCGGCGGAACCTACCTTCTCAATCCCAACGTTACTGACGGAGGTCCTTTGGGCGACCGCGGGAAATGCTACAGTATAAATGAGTGCTTCCCAAACTTTGTGCCGCGGTACACTAGAGTGCCGTGGAAGATTTGCGAGTGTGCTGCCGGTTATTTTTAAAATACTTAATATTTATACAAGTTTTCAACCAAAATTGAATAAATCCTGCCATAAAGTAATGGTCAATAACGTCGGAGGTCGTGTTATGTTGCTAGGTCATCACCTTTCTCGCTGTCACCTATAAAGCTACCCGAAATCAATGTGAATAGCATCATGTGGATGTTGTGCCGCGAAATTTGCTTAGCTTTTTACTGTGCTAACAGACGAAAAAGTTTGGGAAACACTGGTTTAAAGCAATGATTTTTTTCATTTGCTGATACGCCGCCTATTAAGATATCTATGTCTACACTGTAAAGCAATGCAATAAAATCCAAAGTTTAAGAAAATCAAAATAAAACCATTTACCTTACAATTCGTAATATTAAATTTAGAGAGAACATTTTGTTTGGAAATAAATTGGCCTGATGGACTTTTACTAAAATATGGCGAATGAGTTTGGGGAAGGTATAACCACTTTTCTGGCAGTGTCGGAAACAAAGCAAATAGTGCAGCCAAGGAATTAAATATCACAAATATAAACACAAATGGGGCCGCACCAAATCGTGAAATATGCTTACCGCTGAATAGCTTATTTTTGTAATTGTGAAAACAGCCATCATTTGGCCGCCACCATCATTTTTCACTGTGTTTCAACTTCCCCCCACCTTCTTACACTCTTTAAAAGTATCAATGATAGTTTGTGACTACGTTCTTTTTCTGTGAGCATTCCCACTCTTGATTGAGAGGAAAAGATGATCACTCTTACATATACAGGAATTATGAAAGTACATAAAAAGCATTAACTCTTTATTAATTTTTACACTTTTACCCAATGGGTAAAGCCGGCGCAGCCTTCTGAACCGATATAGTTTACTCCGATACTATTAATGAGGCCTCTGCGGGCGACGCCGGCTGAGCAGGCTTGTTTGCCTTTAGAATCGACTTTTAAAATTATTGAATTATTTTTGATTGTAGGTTGATTGTGCTTCTCAAACATCAGAGAGCTGCGGTTCATATTTATGCGGATTTTGGGAAGAGAACCAAAGGGTTTGGTCAGAAAGTGGTTGTACCTTGATTAGAATAACGGATGAGATTATTGAGTGTGCATGCAACCATTTGACCAACTTTGCATCGTTATTTGTATGAATGTTTTTTTTGTTAACTTAACATAGATAGTTTATGCAATATTATCTAAGTCATAGGTAGAAGTAGCTTTACTGCATACAGTGTCGGAGCTGTTTCAGCTGGTAGATAGAAGATATAGTCGATTAAACTCATCGTCTCAATTCACAGCTAGTTGAAAAATGGAGCACATTTCATATTTGGTGTAAAGTTGAAAGAAAAAAATATTGAGTAGACCGCACTAATCATGGTCAAGCGGTAATCGCTCTATGACTCAAACAAGTCATAATATGGCGTAGAACGCACGAAAATCACTTACAACTAGCAATTCCAATTCAATTTTATCTTCGCCATAAAGCGAAATTCTGTTTGTCTCTCTATCAGTCTGTTTCAACTTTTCCGAAAGTATTTGACGTATAAGCATAAAATTTGATATAATTGATTGCCACACCTAATTTAGTGTCATAAGATAATTCGTGATGTCACGATAAAATCTCAACTAAGGATTTTTTATACTTCGCATTTTTTGTCGGAGGAAAGCCAGTTTTTGCCCGTTGAGGAGGTAACAGTTCCTCATAATTAACAATGACTTACAAAGTTGTTCTTTCTTTTTCTCAAAAATATTGACCGCCTAAACGCGGTTAAAAGTTTTTGTGGCAGCAAGGTGTTTTCGATAGAAATAATTGTTAAACAATTTAAGCTTTGTCGACCAAGCAAAAATGTACAAATGTGCGCAAGTCACAATAGTAGAGTTAACAAAAGAAAAAATGAGCCTAGTGAATATCGCAGTTACTAGTTGCTTTTACCGTAGTTTATTGCGTAAGACGGCGGTTTGTTTATGAAACAATAGTACCGGTACTGGTTTTGGTGTAGGCAATAAAGCATAAAGCACTACCTGATCCATACATTAGGCGCACCGGTTTATAAGGCGCACGATTAATTTTTGAGAAAAAAAAGAATTAAAAGTGCGCCGTATGGTCCGTAAATACGGTAAGTAAGCACAATCTTGATTTATTTGTATGGAAGTCTGTATTCTGCGTATAGTTTAAGAACTCTAAAGAAAGACGAGAAATCAATAGCAAAATGTGGTCAGTAGATCTACACCGTGTGAAATTAAAGTCACCAAATATACAGTTGTACCTACAAAAGCAAATTTATTGAAAATGGGTCACTAGTCCAAACTCGAGATTGAATTCCAGACACATAGGAAAAGTATAGCCTCTTTTGTTCGATTACAGTTGTTACCGAGTTTTCAAAACACGAAAACCTATTCACTGGAGCGCAGAGGAACTCCAAGGCCTTTGCTCTTCTTTCCACCACAATAGCCAAAGCAAACTTCTTTTAGGAGCATAAAAATGGGATTTGTTCGCAATTCTCAATAAAAAGAAGAAAGCCAACATGCTGGTAAACATTTTATTAAAACTTTTATCAAACTTCTTTTATTGCGGAAGTGGAAAAATCAGTCAAAACAAACAAAATTCCAAAACCAGGTTAAAATAAGTAAAATTGGAAAGGCAAAAGTTCACCGAGTGTTTTCCTTCTTAAAAGCAAACTTGATCCAACTGAGTGCAGCAACAGAACAGTAACGTTCGTGCAATAACAAAATGACAATTGAACAATTTCAATTTAAACAATGTCTTTTATTCAGCTTTTGGAGCGAGAGGCTGGCTATTTAAATGCAAAATTTCGCCCGGCTTTCGGCAGACGCACGAGAATTGCATTTTAACCTCAAATAAGAAAATAAATAGAAGGCGGGTCAAGAACTAAAAGGTGTGGATTCGGTTCATGAACGGCACAAAACATTTTTTATAATATTAGCCAATTCTGTAACTACTGTCCAGTCTTGTGTCACCGCCACTTTTAGTTTAGTCTAATTTTAATTTAATGCACGTTGATAACAATCAAGGGGCATTGGGGCGATGCCCACATTTATACCAACTTTTTTACTTTCAAAAATGTTCTTTGGCAAGCAACCCGGAGATCAGATGCATGACCGTATAGGGAGGTATAGCCGCTCTTTCTTTATTCCAACACAAAGGCACATTGGGGCAGCCAAGAAACTTGGCGTTACAAATTTTGTTTTGAAGGGGGTTGCACCAAGTTGTGAAGTAAGCCCGCCACTGTTATAAACATTTTTAACACTTTTAAGAATTAAACCCAGAACTACTCCAACCCAATTAGTAATTCTGATGGTGCCGAATTACTTATTGGGCATCGCAAGACAACACGCATTGCTAAAAAGATGTATTATGTAATTAAGCGCTTTTATGTTATGTAATTTAAACTATCCATTGTAAAGTAACTGAATTGAAGTGGCAAAAATATTCTGTTTAAAAGTCTGTCATCTAGTGAATAAGTCTGAAATTATTAAAAACCTACTCTATTTATTTTGATTTAGATATGCAGCATTTTAGTTGATTAGAGTCTTAAATAAAGGTCTAATATATTTTGTTAGTAATAAATGTTTATTACAATCTCATTTACAAGTGTTTTGTTTATCATTATGAAAACACAGCCACTCGTCATATCATGTGTCAGTATCATGATAAATCGAATGATCGTAAATGCCTTGGCTGATTCTGAAGTACAGGCAATTTTATCAATTGTCAACAAGTGCAACGATTGTCACTCACAGTTCTACCGAGTCGTGAAACTGTCTTAATGGCCTCTTCCTCACTATCTGCGAAAATGCAAGAATGTTGGTTTGCTACAATTAATTGCTTTTCATGATCAAATCTATGATGACGTAAAGTTGTGTGTACTACCTATCTTATGTGCTGATGTAATACTCGGGAAAAACTGGAAGTCCAGTTATCAGACTGTTGCAATAGATATTTTACAACCGTTTTGCTTATCATTATAAAAGTGGCAGTCCAGTTCTTGGTCGGTTCCACATAGGGTTACGTCATCCAGGAAAGCAAAGGTGTCCGTCAATCCTTCTTCAGCTACAAAATTGCCTATGATGCGATAAAATGCTGAATCCCCGTAACGCTAAAGGTAATTTTGTACCACTGGTAGAGACTGCCTTTAGCCTCAAAAGCAGTGTACTTTTTATTACTGTTCTGCAGGGGCATCTGATGATATGCACTCTTATGGTCTGTAGCACTATACAGTAAACGCGATATTGAGCAATAGCATTGACGTTTCTTTTCGGAATGGCTGTAGATATTCGTAAAGATTAATGAACTTATTGATAATTTGAGAAAAGTCAATGACTAACCTTTGCTTGTGCCATTCGTTTCTGGTTATTAGAGCTTGTGCTCTCCACAAAGAATTGCTCGGTTCTATTATTACTTCGGAACAAGTGCAAAATTTTCCCCAAGACAACAACAAGTGCAAAATTTTCCCCAGAAGACCATGGTTGCAGGTTCGAATTTCAGCTGGGAGGGCATTAAAAGAAAGGCAGTGTACACTGGAGGGGCAGGCCCGGTATGTAAATGTACGGGGCAGTGTACACTGAAAGGGAGTGTACAGGGTGGGGGATAGAGACCTGGGGGTGCAATTTTAATCCTTGTCAAGTGCATAAATTTTCCCACATGGGGAAATTTATGCACTTGATCCATTAATTCAGAAAGCAAACGTTCTACTTCTTCTGCAATAACCCTGCAATCTTCAGCGCTATGCCAACGAGATTTTGTGATGGTGAGCTTTGAAGTAATTATCGTTTGTTTTGCATTTAACTTTGTACAAGTTGCTATTTCTTTACTGTAGTGTCGAGATACTGACCGGCCTAAAGCTATCACGCGTAATTGCAGTTTTTAACTGCTCGAGTCACGTGCAACCTTTAGTACAGCGTGGCTCATTCAAGTAGTCGGTTGACTGAGTGTAAATTTGTGTTTTCAGTTATGCAGATTTTTAATTTTATGGAAAGTTAAGTTTATGTTTCATTTGCAGATGTAATGCGCAGTTATAAGTTAGTTTAAACTTTATAGTATATTATGCAACACTGTTTTAGCTGTTATCACAAGCTTACAATTAGGTTCAAGATTTTTGAAGAGCGGAGGTGGTGATACGTTTAGCATTGCCAGGTTGAAGACCACTAACGAGTATGCTGCTAGTCGTAAGAACTTTAAGTCTCAATCGAGACAAATGTGTTTTTCTACGAGAAAGACTGCGTTGTTTGGTTATGTGGTTTCTGAAGGAGAAACTAGGCCTGATGCTGAAAAACTACATCCCCGAATCCAAATAATATTGCCTCCCAAAAACGAATTTTGAAGATGTTTGCGTACTCCTCGCAATGGACGTGAGAATTTGAAGCAAAAATAGAACCGTTTGTTCAGAACACAAGTTTTCCATTGTCTAACAAAGCTTTGTCAGCGTTAATTAAAAAACTGCATTGAATCGTTTGGTATTTGTGCAATTGACGAAATAGCTCCATTTCAAGTCAAAAGAGATGCGTCCGAGTTTGCTTTGGCTGCTACTTGAAGTCAAAATGATCGAACAGTTGCCTTTTTCTCAAGGACATCAAATACAGCTGAAAAAAACACTCTGTCGTAGAAAAAGAGGCTGCTGGTATTATTCAGACAGTGCTTAAGTGGAATCATTATTTTACGGGTAAATATTTTAATTTGATTACATACCAACACTTTGTATCTTATACGAGTATGTTTAACTCGAAACATAAAGGGAAAATGAAGGATGACAATATCATGCATTGGGAAATCAAATTATTAACGTACAACTTTGATATATTTACAGATGTGGAGCCCGAAAATATTCCAGCTGACACCTTTTCAAGGTTTAGGTATACGAGTTTAACCGTGCACAAACTTTACGAACTAGATGAGGCATTAGGCCAGACGGGTGTAACTCCTATGCTTTATTTTGTTAAATCAAAAAATCTTCTTTTTTGATGACATTAAGTCGATGGTCCGAGCATGTAAAGTGGGCAGTGAACTAAAGCCATAGTATCCTCGAACTGAGCTCACTTGCTTAATCAAAGCTACTCAACCACTTAAAAGACTAAGTCTAGGTTTATAGGTCCTTTACCAGGTACCAATTAGTTCAAGTATTTGCTCGTAGTTAGCAGTGAATATTCAAGGTTTCCGTTTGCCTTCCCTCGCAAGAAGTCGCTGCTCAGTCTGCAATTTAAAATTTGTGTGCTATTTTTTCAGTTTTTGAAATGCCTTCCTACATTCACTCCAACCATGGCTCATTCTTCACGAGTTCTTAAACAAAAAATGTTTTTGCAGTAGAAAGGAGTTCCCACTAGCTGCACAACTAGTTACAATCTTGCTGGCAATGGGCAACTCGAGCGGCTCATCAGCACGCTATGAAAAACGATCATGTTGATCTCAAAATCGAGAAAGTTTCCTACTACTTATTGCCAGTTTGTTTTGCATAACGCTTTGCACTCTATCCGGTCAATGTTAAGCACGTCCACCAATTGTGCGCCTCACTAGAGGCTTTTTATTGTCTACGACGTTCTACAAACGGAACTGCCATAACGATATGGCTTCCAACACCAGGATCCGCTTTGCAAAAACGGCACAAGAGAAGTTACAAATATGACGCGCTTATGCAAGAAGCGGAATTGACTGAAGCCAATCCTCAATATGCTCACGTTAGATATCCGAATGGGAGAGAGGACAGGATTGCAACTAAGCACTTAGCCCCTGCTTGTAAACTTCCTCCACACTAATTGTTAGATCAGCAATCAATCGACGCTGAAAATATAGATAATGTTGAACGTGAACAAGATAATGAAGAAGAGCCTACACAAACTCCAAATATCCGTAATGATGAAATGACTTCACCTTGCGATGCCCATAGTGATATCCTTCCTGTTGATTTTCCTGAACGTGAAGACGTAGAGTGTTTATCTGTAAACGGGTGTGATCATATGGTGTCGCCTAATTTCCATCAATCTAAGCCAAGACGTTCTCAACGATTGGGAAAAGCTTCTAACAGATTAATGTACTACTGACTGTTTACTGTGTGATCTTTTGTACGTCGAATATCGTGAATCTCATTTGCCAATGTACAATATATGGGACGCCTCCGCCTTTATGTGGAAGACAGGTGGCCAGGCCTGGAGATGGATGGGCTCCGCCAGGCGTCTCAGCCTAAGATTCGCTGCATGACGAGCACAACCAAACAAATTGGTCATCTGCAGTGCAGTATACGCTGTATCTTTTCACTTAATTTGGTGGAAGAGAATGTCATATATATTTTTAACGCTTCTAAGATTTTAACCCAGAACGGATCCAACTCAATTATGTAATTCTGCTTGTGTTAAATCATTCAGGTGTGTTGAACAATTAAGCGCTTTTATGTTGTATTATTTTATGTTCTATGTTCCATAAACATGATAGATGCAATTGCACTGCAATAAAACCTAATTTTCAAACTTTTGTGATTAGTATCTCTGTTTGTTGTTAATGCTATTCCTAAAATTCGTCCATTCATTTGTTTGAGCTCATGCTCTCTTTGCATGTCTTTAGTCATAATGGTCAAACGCGATCTCCAGATTGTCCGTCCCCAACACCTGTTTGCCGCATAAGATCAAGAAATCCCGCTTAGTGCCTTTCCCAAAGGCACATCGATTAAATTTTTCGGCTCTTCTCACTAACTTTTCCTGCTACCTAACAAGCAGAAAAGCTGCGACAGCTCTTTTTTAAAGTTTTTGATATGACTTGACTAGGGAATTCAGCCCAAGTGTATCGACTGCTCACCATCGTCTCCGTAATGAATGTATGAAGGGAGGTTTATTCGTAGGATCTTTCTACTTCATTTTAAAAATAGACCAAGAGACAAAACAAAACTGAGATAAATGAAATGCCTTTGCCGTACAAGCAAAACGCCTATTTAAAGCCTTGAATCGGATCGAAAGAATTATGGTATATTATATTCATCTTCGCCATTTACCACACGTTGGTAAAGGGCGAGAAGTTTTGCCCACAGATAAGTCCTAGGTATACTGCCTTCGTGACCTTCTAATGAGATTTTATAGTTCTAGTTTTGTGTACGCAGGCTTACGGCAATTCTGATAAAATTCGCAGTAATTTTGTTTTGGATTTACTAACGTATATTGGGTGTGGAATTTCATTGTGTGGAATAATTTCAACAATTGTTGCTTTGTTGGTCGTCAGGTAAGGAAAGAGTTGCCACTTTATGCTACAGAAAAAACCTACTTGTGCTTAGAAATTCTTTTCATGCTTGAAAGCAGGCTTGTTGCAAGCTTGTAATTGTATTTTTATTACAAATATGTCAGCCAAGCAAGAAAAATTGCTATTAACTATCTTTTACTATGAACAACAATGTTAAATTCATTGCTCTTTAATCAGCTCAAGATTCTTGTCATACGGTGGTGATGTTGCTTGTAAATTCTTGTTAAACACTGTCATTTTTTTTCTAAATAATAGCTTTAAACATCGTAGGGACTATCTATTCCTTGCTAAACCATTTTGTATTTTAGATTTTTTCGCAAATCTGTAATCCCTGAACGCACCATATTTATTATGATGAATTTTGCTTTGGCATTAGCTATGCTAAATGTTGTGATTTTGGTCAGTTTCGTTCATATGATCACCAGCCAACCTGTTGCATGTTCCGTAATCGCTGTTTTGCTTCACTTTTTCCTGTTTAGCACGTTGCTATGGACAACAGTAGAAGCTGTTTACGTCACTATTGGAGTGGCAAAAGTAGGTCTCATAGTTATATGAGTTAAAGCGTCGTGTTTGTAGTGACCACGTACAGCTAAGGCAATGCTCCCCAAGCTGTTTGAATGAGTGACAAAGCGATACTCTCTAAACGATCCTGCACATATTAAATGCATGAAATTATTTTTTTTATCACTAGCCAGTAAGCCTAATACAAAAGATATGCAAAATAGATTTAATTTGTTTCCTAATCCTGGATGTAGCTTTCTTTGACGTCACCTTTTGATATTGTTCGCTCCACATTTCATGAAAACCCATATTCTGTGTGCGACTTGGAAATCGTCCAAAAAGCTTTATTTGAAACATTGCACTATATTGAATTTTTCTTTCTATTGTGCAAAAAACTTTGCACAGCAAGCAAAAAAATATTATATTCAGCTGGTGGAGTTTTTTTGAAAAAAAAAGGAATTTGCCGCAACGATCATTTGGTTGCGAGTAACCCCTCTCTTTGTATCTTGCATTTTTTGTTTTCATTTTTGGTCCTGCACTGTAAGATTGTATTACAGCATGCCTTTTAATAAACAAACCAAAATTATGGATGCATTCCAATTAAACCTCTGCTTCAAAATAGAACCTCATCTTAGAAATAGTTTAAAATTCAATTTCCTACATCTTTACAGCTTAACTACTGGGTTGGATCATTACGGACTAACTCAGGAGTACACAAAATTTTTACGGTTTGGTCCGCATTTCACTAATGTGAAGTCTTGACAGGCCGCAAAAGAAACAATGGGAGGGAGTTTTTTGGGAGTTCAACTGGTTTCAGTTGGGGTTATCATATCTGAAGAGGCAAAATCAGCGTTCTGAGCTCTAATTTTGTTGTAGACGATTGTCACGAGACTAGTCGCAGGCTGCAAATACTTCTTGCGCGGGCCACACTTTGTGCACCTCTGGCCTAAATGATCGGTTGGACCACTCACTTCAAAAACTGAGGTTGGGGATAAGCAAGGGTATGCTTTCCGCAGAAATTAGTTGCTTCAACAAACCCCATGACAAGAAGAAATAAAGTTATTGTTCGCAAATGACCTTGTTCTCATCAGCTATCCATAGACCATTAGCAAACCGAATAAAAACTGAATTACTACTACTACCGTTACCACCACCAACACCCCCTGGTGCTCATTATTTACTCAAATTTTAGCCTACTATTAAAAGAAGCTCAGCTTTCTGTTAGCTTTGGTGTGATACACTTTAACTGTGAGACCTTATCTTCTCTTAGATTTGATTAACAGACCTAAACCTAAGTCTATCAGCGTTAAGTTGCTTTTTTTTGAAATCCAGTACTCACTGAAATAGTTTTTTTTGCTAGTAATTTATATTTCTAATTACTGCTATTTTCAGAGCATCTGACGAAGTGGTAGTTTCAACCGCTAAAGCTCGAGTTTATATATTATTACAGTTAGCCTCAACAATGCACTGAAAGGTTGTTTGAGATTAAATGGTACAATGTCACAGGCTAATACATTTAACCAGTTTGACAAGTTAGATATATTTTCACTGATCAGCCACAGAAGAATTTTCATATATTTAGAAAACAAATTGCGTTCCGTTTTGTGTTGGAATTGCCAGAATTTTGTAGCTCGTAGTTACTACAATGTTTTATTTTTATATCGTGACTTTCTTTTAGCCTCTTTACTACCGGACCAGACTGACCAACAAAAAATTATTTTTATCGTCTACTTTGCTCGGATGGTTACTACCCGCCATTTTTGTTGGAGGAATTGCTGCTGTTGATATTTCGGTTTATGGTAAACATGAAAACGATGACTCAAACACGTAAGAAAGCTGTTTTTGCCAATATTTTGAATCCTTTTCCCCCATTTTTTCAAAATCTATGTTTAAATACAACCAAGGATTTGTTTGTTTTGTAGAAGCTAGTATTGTAGGTCTATCTCTTTTTGTAAATGGCATTTAAAACGTGAAGCATATGTTGCATTGAAGATTAATCACCTTGAAGAAAGTCATGAATAAATGGGCCGTACAAATTTAATCCAGACCAGCATTGGACAGTTAAAAACTGACAAATGAGGGAATTCTAAATATCTTGTATCCAAATGACAAACTCAAGGAATATTTTATTAAAACGTTTCGCTTTTAGATGAAAAGCATCATCAGTTAAATAAATGGTCACCTACGGCTAGGTTAAACAGTTTTACCTAGCCTTAGGTGCCCCTTTATTTAAATCAAGGAGTATTGTTCCAAAGTCAAGCTTAAACGATGTGATTTTTTGGCCATGGAATTCTCACTGCGTTCAATAAAACAAAATGTAGATCATACTCGTAATTAAGTAGAAAGAACCTTTAGAAGGAAAAAAACGCCAGATAACCTGGAATTTAATCTAGATTGGGAATCTGTTTCGGTTCGGCGAAACAAGAGTTACCGATTAAGTTATACTTGAATAATTGCCAAAAGGTAATATCTATGGAAGCTTCATATTTTTGAAAACATTCCATCTCGATGAAGACAGACTTACAGTCGCGTTCAAAAGTTCAAGAGCATTTGCCTGAAATTCGGATTTTTACAGAAGTTAGGAAAATTGTCATAATTGCAATATCCCATTGTCTTTTCCGCCGTCAGTAGACTGCTATGTGATGAATGCTTTTTATACAGCTTTTAATAATGAGCGGCTGCTTTTTTAAAACAAAATAATTCTATTTTTTTTTCAAATTTTGCTAATGAAAAAATGGGCAAAAAGAGAGAATTATTAGGTCATAATTGTTACATTACGTATAGAGAGGTATTCGGAAAGAAAAACTGAAGTTCAGCAAGACAGCAATTCATCAGAATTGTCAGATTCAAAGTATTTGAAAGTTTTTTCGTCTTAAACAGGGCTGTTAGACCCAAAGTTATCAGCCCAAGATATGATCTTTTGCTGAGGAGGATGGTAATGCATTCGCTCACATGTTTGAGGAAAAAGATTCCATCTACTTTGTTGCTCTAAGGTACAAACATTTGCACATCCACAATATAACGCTGCTTGAGTGAGGAGTTTGGAATCAAAACCTGTAGACTGGCCAAAACATCTGTGAAAACTAAAAGAAAGACTCATCGCAAAGACTCAGACCCATTTGAAAGTGGAGAAAAGCATAACTTTCTGATGTGTCCATTGTGCAACACTCTACATCTTGCTAGGATTTTGTAAGAAGAGTAGTTGGTTCCAGGTAAAAAGATTGTGACACGGTTCAGGCTATAAAACACCACTCAAGCATCATGTTCTGGGGGCAATATATGTGAATAGTACCTCTGGTCTTTATTTTCTCTAGCTAGGTAGCACCATGCATGGCACCAAATAAATAGATATCCACATGATAGTGCATGACTGCAATATTTTTAAGCGCGATGGTGCTTCATGCCAAAGTGCTAGAGAAAAATGTTGATGTTCTGGATTGGCCAGGATATAGTACGGATTTAAATCCCATTAAAAACCTGCGTTATATGATTAAAACGAAACATGACAGATTGACGTCCTCCCAGCATAAAATCATTGAAGACAGCAAAACACTGTGTGAACTCGAAAAATTAGCTGTAGGTCCCGTTGTAGTCTTGTAGATATTATGCCTCGCGCAATTGCTGCAGTAATTACAAATTACAAATACAATTTACAAATAAGCGAGATTTCAAATAAATTAGGACATAAAAGCGTTGAAAAATTAAAATTGATTGTATTATTTAGAAGCTGACTGTGTGCTAAGTGTTTGATAGTTAATAATGAAGGAACAGAGAAAAGATTAGGTAAGAATGAGCAAAAACAAACGAGTTATTATAAGTCAAAAGCAATGAGAATAAAAATTTTTGAATGCCCTTAAAGTTATGAGCGCGACTGTACATTATGCTGTACATTCTGACTCCGTCGGTGTCTCCGGCTAGACCCAACTCGGAGACGACTGGGTAAGGAATATCGATTTATCCGGGGTCATCGGCTTCACCCAAGAAGCAATTACGAGAGCAATAATGAAAAGCAAATTTTTAAAAGAAAGGAATTCTTTTGCAAACCATTAATAAACCAAGCAGTGATGAAGAATAAATAATATTTGGTTATTTGTAAAAAAAATAATGCCCTGATAAAATAAATTTCTATGACGAGACAAAAAGTTTCGGCACTTTGATTTAATTTTATTATATATTGCTCGAGAAATTTGTGGTTTTCATCACTGTTGCTTTATCAGAACCAGCAAAAAGTTGATGACATTTTTGTATCGCTATGTTCGCTTTCACAGCAAAACTTACCTTAAATTGGAATCGAGTCAAATTGATTAAAAGAGAAAGCATGTCCTTCATTTTCTTGATTGCAATCTTTCTTCAGCTACTTTTAATAAGTAGGGGCCATAATTAAAATCAAAGAAAGGAAGCAGGTCTTAAAATAGTAATCGCTTTCGCGACTATCAAAGTAGTCACTCAGTCAATAAGCTTGTCAAATGACTTTCCGCTTTTCTTTGAATACGCTTTTTTACTTCAAATACCCGGCTACCCTATTTCCTGTAGCTGTTTATCTGAGGCGAAAAGAACTGTTGCTCTCCCCAGTTTTCTCGCCCTATTCCTGGAACGCCTATTGAATGATTTTCAAGCACAATAACAACAACATTTTCCACGTGTGTTGTGCGCTTTGACACATGGAGAGTTGTTTTTCATTTTCGCTCCGTCTCCAGCTTTTATTAAGTTTCTCTTAATACATTATAAACAATAAACGGAACTGCTTAATTTATTTGTCTAAAGTCCATTATGAATTGCAGTCAAAGCTGTTTTGTAAAACGTTTTGGACGCCAAATTGAGCTTTTGAGATAAGTTACCAAAAACTTTTGATAAAATTTGCTCTTTCCTGCAAAAAAATTTTTTCTGACTGCATGTTTTTGGACCCAGTCCACCTGCATTTAAATCCAGGGCGGTTTTTCCCATTTAATAATGCATGATTTTAATAGATAAATTCCGTTTGTATCTCTTTTTTTATTGTATTTTGTGCCATTAAGTAGCATTAGTTTCAATTCTCTGTTGATTGCAAAATACTTTTATAACTATTAAAATAACCACAGGGCTCGCATTTCTAGTTAACTACACTCATTTAGTTTTTGCGTAATAGCCGTCAAAAAGTTCTGCTGCATTTGCTAAAATTGTACCAGGCAGAATTTTACTTATTTAAAGCAATTTTTCAATGCCCTTGAAAAAGCGTGCTGTCGCGCTTATTGTACTTTTTGAGAAACTGTTAATGCAAATTAAAAAACATTTATTTTGTCATCATCTTCCAATCAAAATATCTGGTACTGGCTGTCCGGTGAGCTAAAAATCTTTTTTAAGAGATATCGATTTTAAAAACTTTATCATTAAGCTTGAAGTGAAATTAACCTTACTAACACTCTTATAATTCTCACCCAGTGATCAATCGTACGAAGTTTCATGCTTGTATGCTTAGCAGTTTTGTAGCAATTACGTTGTAAGGGAACCCATGCAGAATTCTGCTTTGAATATTAAGTCTAAATCGCCAGGGTCTTACCTTAATCTTGTTCAACTTTGAATTTTTTCATCAGTTGTTGGATCGCACCTGAGATGATGCTTTATCTCGTCGTAATACCTGCCTCGGTTGTGCTGGGAAGCAACGTTATCGCGTACCTGGTTACGTTGAAGAATTATTTTTCTCGAAAGATGGTCGGAAATGTTCCTAAAGGGGTAAGAACTATAAACAAAGACTTTTAGGTGAACTTTTTTACAAATACCAGGACAAAAAATTCGAAAACTACCATACAAACGGATTGTTTTTGACGCTGATGTTGCAATATATAAACTTGCAATATTAGGCAGAGTGTAGTTTAGTAACGCTTTTAGGGAAAAATAAATTAATCTTGAAAACTTCGGTTGTCATGCCACACATGGCTATATGTTAAAAGACTGTAGGTTAAATTGTTATACAAATTTAAAATGTTCAAACACTTTAATGGGGAAAGAATAGTTGCAAAACAGAAGCTGTTTTCTTGAGAAGCTTTGAACTTTAAAATACTTTTGAAAAGAGTAGGGATGTTCATATTTTAGGGAGTGAGTTTTCTTTATGGTGTTATATTTTTATTTTAGCTACAACAAGCGAACTCGGGAAAGAGCATTATGTTTTCAATCACTTTATTCATTTTATTTGGCATTACCTGGATATTTGGGTTTCTAATATTTGGATCCAACACACTCAATATGGTGTTTGCATACATTTTTACCATAAGTAATTCGTTACAAGGTATGATAAATAAGTGAGCAAGCTTGTAGTTTAAAAAGATCTGCAGCAAAGTGAAGTTCAATATGGAAATGCACACTTCTAAAGCAGCTAATACTGAGAAATCTTGCAAAGTTTTTAAAAAATGTGTTTGGGTGTTAAATTTCAAATCGGTTTGCACAAAAGCGTTGGGTTCTTTCGTAAACGTTGCAAAGATTAATTCTGTTTTATTCGCAGTGCTTGTGATAAAAAGGCTCTCTGTGTTTGCAGTAGTTAAACACTGTTTTGAATCCAACTACTTATAACCTTAAAACTTGCTTCGTGGTAGGAATAAAAAAAGATATAAGACACAATGCGACGCATTCAGAAACAAAGTCGCCCTCAAAGTATATATATATATATATATATATATATATGTGCTTTTTATTCTATATCATCACGTAGCAGAGATTCCTCGCTATAGCTTTGGCGTTTCGACTGTCTGAAGAAGATAAACATTCATAACTTCTCGGCATTGCTACAACTAATTTATTTCATGAGCAATATGCAGTGCAATTCTGTGGTAATTTTTGACTTTAGGAATCTTTTTGTTTCTTTTGTTTGTGGTACAAAACAAGAAAATCCGTGATGGGATGAAAGATAAAATGAAAGAATTAATTAGCTCAGCGAAGTTGACCACAGCTGTTGCAACGGTGGGTTTCTAAGTGTGTTCGCGTGAATGAGTTTAAAAGACAATATATCTATAATCTTCACTCTTTGTTTATCTATTATATAATGGAAAGCAGAGTTCTGTACGTACGTACGTTTTAAATCCTCCGAAACTGCTGGACGTACAAACATCAAATATGGCACGATTGATCACCTCCCCAAGGTGAGTCACAGAGGGTTCGTGGGTCATGATGTCGTCATAAAGATTATATTTCTATTTGCATTTCTTGAAAGAGAAAAACGATATCTCGTTGAAACAAAAGCCAGGCCCCAAATTACTAACTTTCAAAAGTTTCATCCCATTTACGTGTAAAATAACGTCACAGTCAACGTTTGGTTGCACAATTTGTTCTCTATATTTTCTCAAATACTACTGATCGTAAAAACTCGATGAATAGCTTTTTGACAACGTGTTTTCGACAAAAAAGACTGTACAACAATTAAAGTTAAGTTAACGATGTAGAAACAGATTCCTTTTTTGAGCATGTTTCTTTGTTTTTCTCTTGCACGGTTCCAATTCCCTCTATTACGTCATAATGTGTCTGGTACGATTGAAGTACAATAAGTAGCAGCAACCAGCTATACGCGTAAAGCTGTTATTCAGTGTTACTTCAAACCAAATGGTTGATATGCTGCCTGTGAGAGAAGAACGATACATTAGAGTATTAACATAGACGTTGGTCAAAAAATATATTGTTTTTTAGTAATACAATGGCAGGTTACAATACTTTTGTACAGTCGTGTCGCAAGCCTGACAGATCTTAATCTCTGAGACATTTTAATAAAATGTAGAAAAGTTAAACAAATTGACGATTTTTCACTTTCAATCTTACAAGAATCACAACAATTATCCACATCTGTACCCCAACAACCTGGTCCATAGATTATACCCTTAAACCAGGAATGGCCAACCTTTCACCAACCAAGCGCCAACTTTTTATTATACAGTTTCAGATGCGCCACAATCTCCATAAATCCTGGCGCAAGTATTTCCCTCCCATGTCGCGTTTGTTTACAAAAACAAAGATTTGTTCGCGGTTGTAAGCAGCGTGTTATTACCACAAGGTTACGATGCGCCACTTCTAATCATGCAATGCGCCACAGCTTGGCCACCCCTGCCTTAAACCATAACCTAGTCCTAACCTATTGTAATAACTCAACTGTAAGTGCTTGACTATAAGTTAGTTTGCGCTTCCCTTTGCTGCGAGTATGCCAGGATCTAGCAACATATGCGCAGCCAGATGTGTTAGGTCAAACAAACAGACATACAATTACCAAAAGTCGTAAGTAGTATGCCAAATATTTAATAGCTTATTTCAGAAATAACGCAGCAATAACTTTGGCCCCCACCAACCCCCTCTACCATAACATTTTATGCAAGTGGTGAAATGAGCGAGTAAAAATTTGTGAAATTATTGGCTGTTTCAATTGCGAGCAAGTTCAATTTCTAAGTGCATGCTGCAAACAGGGCCAATAAGCCGTTGCTAGGAACTTCAAAAATTTTGGGACAAATATTACTGCTATGCGCTAACACTTCTAATTATTTTTATTCGACTCCAATCAAAAACACGGTAGTTTTGATTTTGGAACGAGAATTAGCTGTCACCAAAACATTAACTTGTCACTACTGTTCTCACAGCTACTCATGCTATGAACCTCAGCATTACTCATGAGGGCGCTGGAAGAGTGATAACTTAAACAAAAGAGCATTACTTCGGATCAGTTTGCTGTTTCCCCGGATGTGTGCATGCCAGCACCTAGCAACAAACGCGCAGCCAGAGGATTTAGGTTGTACAAGCAACCGAATTTCTTTGAGAAAAGTCGTTAGTAGTGGTCCTAAGTTGTGAATAGTGGTTCTAACATTTAATACGTTATTCCTGAAAATACATATTGATTACTTTGTCGCTCTCCGATAATCTTCAAATTATGATTTCATGCTCTCGATCAAATAAACGCAAAAACGTTTGCGAAATCTTTGGATGTTTTTAATTGTGAGCAAGTTCGGTTTCAAAGTAAGCTTATGCTGGAGCTAGACAAGCAAGACATATCCAGAGATTCGAGAAACTTTGGACAAAATATAGTGAGCAATCTCCTATAATGTCTTTTTTAATCGATTTAATTTTGGAACGACAATTGGCTCTGCCAAAAAAACCATCTCCTTTTTATTACCGTTCTCACTAATATAAATTGGGTAAAGCAATCTCATATTCTTTACCCCGACGTTATTGATGGTGGCGCTTGCAATTTCAACAACTTGACTGTGAGTGCTTCACTTCATTTAAATACTCTCTTCCTTGGCTACGTTCATGCCAAGACGAAGCAACATACCTGTAGCCGGAGGCTTCAGCTCATACAAATTTGCCTAGAGCAGTGATTCCCTGCCTTATTGAGTCCATGGACCACTAAGAGATAATCAACACCGCCTAAAACCACCATCTCCAATTTCCGCTCATATAAACTGCAGCAATTTAAAAATATCAATAACATTTGAGTTGCTAATTTAAATTGGGCAGCAATGCCTAGACAGACTTTGAGGTTTAACAAGACTTAAGCAAGAGATAGAGGAGAGTGCCCAACCTAGCTCCAGAGGCCTACAGTGTGCCACCTTAAATTTATTACAATGCCCTTTAATATATCTTCCCACTTGGTCGCTGGGATGAGCAGCAGACAAAAAGCAGTAGTAGCAGCAATGTTTTAGTCAAGGAGCAGTTCTCAGTATTTAAGTAGAAATAAAAATCTAATTTCAAGATAAAAGACCAAAAAACAGCTCAGTTAATTCCCTAGTGATTTAAGCTTTGGGTAAAATTTTTGAAACACGTTGAAACTTTTTCGACCTATCAGGTCTCTTCAGTGCAGTTGGTGACCGACAAGAAGCTAGAGGCTTTTAATAAAGCATAGCTTAGACCGCCACACTTGCTGGATCTATACTAGATCCACTTGGTGGAAGGTCTGTCAGTATTCTGCGAAGCCGTATCACTCGTGAATGGTTTTTTGTTAACAAAGGCATTAGGCCCCATTGCCAGCTGAACATTTCAATATTCACGACTGTGGTCAGGACGGTAGACACTATGTTGTCTGACCAGCCCGTGATGCCAACAGTGCTTTAATCACAGATTTTCAGCAATGACTCTACGGGGGAAAATAATTAGTTTATGGTGCTTTTTGTGGCCTTGATTTATCTTTTATAATAAGCAGGCAAAGTGTGTAGTTTTCTAAAAGTTTATGGTTCTTTCTAAAAGCCTATTGCTTCTATGCTGGCGGAGTAATTAAAGTCCTAGTCCGCGACATCTTCAGATGATAGGTCAATAAACCAATTATTGTGTTTGAGAAAGTTGCTCTAACTTGAAACTTTTTATTTAATTAAATTTTCAAAATTTGGAATTGCTGTTGTGTATAGTAATTGTTACATCGACACTCAGGTAGTTAAAACGATATAGAGTATGGACAGTGTTGGAATTACAGTGGATACTGTAGAACACCACAGCCGATGCCCCAATTTGACTGAAGCTTTCATTACATCATTGCTACACACAATACATTTTATGTTCAATTACCTGAGAATAGATTAAATTTAAATGCCAGAAAAAATTTGAAAATACATTAAGTTTCGGTGGAAACATGCTATTTTGTAAAAATTGTTGGGCGCTTTCCCGTTTTAAAATTCTAGTTTAATTGATTCTGACAACCATGACAAGTAGCCCAATGTGTAAGCTGTGAGCCTAAATAGCAGAAAGCCTTGACTGTGCGGCAATGTTGTAAAAACAAACTCAATAATACCTCACGATCATAATTAACTGAAACTCACGTAGAATCTTCAGAATATGCATGTTTTGGTAAATAACACTGGTCTGCATATAAATTTTTTTCTCAGAGGCATTTAAGTTTTTAGCAGTTTTCAGATTATTTTTTCGCGTAAAATTCAAATGTGCAATCAGCTTTGTTCCATTAGGTCAAATTATCTTGGTATCGGAACTTTAATTTTTTTAAGAATTTATGTTAAAATAGCTATCTTGTATGCTATACGTTTATTCCAAATAACATCACTTTTTCAGTAACATTTAATAGTTAGTTAAAATATAAATGCATGTAAACAAAAAGCGACTAAAACACAAGCAAAGAGGCGTTTTAAAGTTTTTCTTTTAAGTTGTAAAACAAGGATATCTCTTGAAACTCCAGCAGTAGTCCGCCAACATGTTAATATCTTAACGGCCTTGATATCGTTCTTCCATCATATGAATGTCTTGGTGAAAACGTTCACTTTGCTCTTCACTGTAATCACCGCAGTTTTCTGGGAAGTAATTCAGATGAGAATTTAAGAAATGCATCTTAGTAGACATTCTCGTACTCAAAGCTTGGGAGTTTTGCATTAAGTCACAAACCCTATCTTTATAGTTTGGGCTGCGCTTTTTCTGAAGAAATTTAGTGGAAACATTTTTTAAAGATTCTCATGTTCTTTTTTCTACTTCAGTTAAAACTTCATCAAAAGTAGAATCTCTCATTAATTCACGTATTTGAGACCCATTAAACACACCTGCTCCAAGTTTAGCATCACTCACAGCTGGAAATTTAGACAGGAGAAATTTGAACGATGGGTTGTTTTTATTTAAGTCTTTGACATAATTTTTCATTAAACCAAGTTTTATATGTAAAGGAGGAAGTAAGACGTTTTTTGGATCAACTAACGAACTTGATTTTACATTGCATCTACCAGGCGTTAAAGTGCCTTTAGCTGGCCATTCTTTCTGTAAATAATGTCGGTCATCAGCTCTGAAATCCCAAAGACCTAAAATGCAAGGATATTTTGTATAACCTCCTTAAAGACCAAGGAGTATGGATATCATTTTCAGATCACCAGAAATCTTTCACTGGTGAAGATTGTAGCACATGGCATCAAGCAGATATTTCATGTATAAGTAGGAGTCTTTACAAACAACTGAATGAGCAATGGGAACCAAAGCAACTCTATTGCCAATATGTAGAAGAACTACTTTCACGCTTATGACTGAAAAATCCAAAAACAATTTTCATTTTACTGCCTTTTATTCCATGCTCTAAAGCTTTTACTAGCCCACTAACATCCTTGCAATACACAAGCCAGTGCTGCTCATCCCTTGTAAAATACTTTCTAAACTCGTCATCTCGATTCCGATACCAATAAAATGGAGTTTGTGGAGCTAATAAGTTGTTTTCACGGAGTCGAGATCCCAATAGCAGAGCTGATTCCTTTGACAGATACAAATTTCAAGTCAAATCATTTAGCAGAGCTTGAGTTAGAAGGTTTGGCTGCTTGTAATTTGGTTCATCGCAGGTGGGTTGATCCCAAAGATCATTTGCACTCTCATTGTTACCTGTAGACGACGAAGACTCAAACTCAGAAAAACCTCGAGGGGATTCGGAATGGAAATTCCAGGTCCATGTGGAAGTGGCTTAATGGCAGACGGAACATCGGGATATTTCACACAATGCTTGTTCTTTCAATTTATACCTGTAAATAAAATGTGTTGCAATTAAACTATAGCATTTCAACTTGAACAAAGAACATATATGTTAAAACAAACCTTACAAGTTTGTCATGCGAAAATAGCAATCTGTCACGTGATCTTTACCATCTTTCCATACCATTGGCACACCAAACGGAAGTTTTTCACCTTTCCTTTGCTCCACCTTCTCAAGTTTTCCACACATGTTTTGAAACAAACGTGAGGCGCAAACGATTTATCCTGATCATTCAGTTTCATTCCAAAATAAGAATGGTAACATTTTTTCACAAAGAGTATAATACTTGGTTGGCGGTCAGGAAGTGTAACATTTCCGCAAATGCAACTAAATCAGTCAGGGTTATTTTTACATTTCCTCATTATGGACCAATTTTTAAACCAGTAAATCTGTTTATCTCAACAAGCTGTATATAATTTTTCTAATCCTGCACAAAGAGCAAAATGAGATATATTTAAAATAAAGTTGCAATGTGACAAACGTTACGCTTAAGAAAATATCCCTTAATATCAAACCATAAAAGCCGGCCTTTTAGTTGGTAATAAAATCACCTGCCTACCAATCAGGTACCGGTGGTATTAAACAGGCACAGTAAAGGCATTCAGGTTAAAAGATCGTGCAAACGTTAGATATTAGTATCATGGTTAGGATGTAGTGGTAGAAGTTAGAAAATATGATTGTACTATGTCTCCTACAAGGCTTATTTACTAAAATATCCTTACCTAGCTACCAATCGGTAATTAACTCCAGACTTAAATCTTTCAAATTCTGAAACAAAACAGTAACAACAGCAACAACGCAATTTACGGCGGTCCTTTATAACATCACACAACCAAAATTTGATATTTTGATGTGAATCTTTAGGTAAATTTGTGATGTCATAAAACATCTGCTTAATGTTCGCCTACAAAAAACAATGTTGTTAGTTTTTCAATATGCTGGATAAAAAGTGTAGTTGTAAAAAAAACAACCTGATAGAGCAAAACTTCTTGCATTTTTGAAATCAGCAACAAAAATTGTATCAGAAACAGCCAAAAGTTTTTAAACCTCAAAAAATTCGCAGACCAGTGTAATTTGTTTTCATGGAAAGTTCTCTCGATGAACCACTTCAGAAGTCCTATTTTTCGGACCACCGGTTGGGAATCACTGGCCTAGAGTTACGAAAACGTTGTAAGTAATGGGCATAATATTTAATAGCTTAATCCTGAAAATACATGCCAATCATCTTGGCACCCTTTCACAACTGTGCTATGTTTTCAAGCACTTGATGAATTTAACAGACTAAACGGTTAAGTTTAAAGACGCCTATGGTGAAAATAGGACAAATAAGTTGTTTCGAGGGAGTTTAAAAACTTGGGGAGGCAAGCAGTGACTACGCGCAACCCCCAATAATATTTTTAATTGATTTCCTTTTCAAAAAACGGTACCTTTATTTCAAAACGAGATTTGGCTTTGTCAAAAAAAACTTTTTATTAATGTTTTTATAACTATCCATTGCATAAAGGCCACTTGTCCGGCTGAACCATTCATTTTTCATTTTTTCCTTTTACATGAAAAAAACAAAAATTCAGCAACAATGGACAAAGAAAGAAGACGATGCTAAGACGATATACGTTAAAAACATGTCCGTAGAATGAATTTTGGTCAAATTTAAATATAGTAGCATGGCATTGCATGGCCATGGCACCTGAAACCCATATTGTTAATCTCGATATTACTTATGGGAGGCCCTGCTAGCGACGCTGACCAACTCGGCTAGTTTTATTATATGACGAATTTCAGATAAACAAATAAAGGTCACTTGTAGGCTCTTACTGTGAATAAATTCGAAGCGATGAAGTTCCTAAAAGATGTAGGCTTTTATATCATAAAGTAAAACTACTAAAACATTTCATTAGAAATACATCACTTTTCTTCGGATATGCTGCTATTGAAAGTTTAGACGAATTATAATTATTGGTGCCATATTTAATAATAACCAAAGAGTTCAGATCAAACACAATCAGAGCTTACCAATTGTATTTTTACAAGTATATGATGACACTGGATAAAAATTAGCGGATAATTTTGCTTGGACATAATAGCCAGATGCTCGGAAGTTGCCTTTTTTTCAGCAGAGCGCTTTAAATCTGGTCATTTTGAAAAAAGTTACAATTAGCTTAAGTTCAGTAGTCAATCGATACTGTTAATCCTAGATTATCTTGGTTAAGTACTGAATGCAGTCTATTTCAAGCTCATGCTTTTCCGCTTCATTACCACCGAGAAATTTGCTGGTTGTTAAGATTTGCCACTCTGCGGATATCAGCTACTGCTGTTTCATTCTAATGTTTTCATTAACTGCTCAGCAACGCTGCTTTCCCAAGGTCTTTGATGGCAATTTCGCCCAACAGCATTGCAATTTGGTGACCAAACGTTCCTGAAATTAATATGTTGATAAAAAGTTTTTATCTTTTATTTTTCGAAATATTAAGGTTTGGGTCTTTTTTTTAAGAGAAGAGCAATCGTTGATAAATGCACTTATGAGTACAGTTTTAACCTTTCACAAAACCTATTTTATTTTTTAGAAAGAAAGAACTTCAGAGAATAATAAATCGCATGACAACCAGGCGTTTTCTGTATCATCATGAATTTATTCTTTCTATGCAGTCGTATCCCTCAAAGACGAAACAGTTAATTCTTCATATCGGCTTGTGCCTTTTGTACCATAATTCTATATTGAACACATTTAGGTGGTATTGTAATGTGTGGCGTGAATTAGAACCACCAACGGAAACGAAGCCAAGCAAGCATAATATTCCAATAAACAACCCAAAGTTTGCCTTCCTACTTTTCTCTTTAGTGATTTGTAAGCAATATTACAGATGATTCAAGCAATGTTGCTAGTTGCTTTGTTTATTTGTTTTCTTTACGGTAATTGGAACATTTGTATAATCTAACAATGAATAAAACTGGTAATACGTGGAAAAACTTGTGTTTGGACCCCCAGCGAATTCAAAAAGGACATAGCACCATGACCTCAACAATGCAAAAATCGTTTGTAAGCGGCCTTTGTTTTAAAAAATCAGTTTACTTTAAAATTGATTTGTGACCTTACTTCTCAACCGATTTCAACAATTTTTTTTAAATTAAAGTTTATTTCAAGGCAATTCCGATAAAGTTTTATTTGTGTCTTAAATATTTGTTTTTATTCTGAAAAAATTGACCTATATAATCTGTAGTCGACATGTTTCCCCCCCTCCCCCCCCGAAAATTGATCTTTTACAAACAGGTAAATATAATACATAAACAATGTAACAACCTGACAACTGTTAACATATTTAGAAAGGTCAGGAAATTAGCTTTCCAGAAATATATAATTTTAAATAGTTGAGGCCTAGGATTACTTTATAATGCCTGAAAAAAAAATAGTAGACATACACAATTTTTCATTTTTTGTTGACAAATTTTTAGGCGTTACTTCAGAAAATTGCAATTTGTAGAATAACTAATTCCTTTGGCACATTTTGGCTATTTTTCCTGAAATCAATGGTTATTTAGATGTCTGTATCTAAGTTTTCAGAAAGATTGATGAAAAATGAAGTCTGTGGAATTTTTGATAAATAGCCGACATCAAGCAAAAAATTGGTGATTTTCTGCAAAAAAAGGGCGGGGTCAACATGATCCTGTTATCATCTTTAGCAACAAAATTTCCCTCTCAAACTACATATCATCTGAATGTTGAAGAAATTTCCCTTTCCAAAAATATACATTGTTGTATGGTTTAGGTTAAGAGGTATTCCATAATGACTGGTGGAATTGGTAAATTTCGTAGACCTAATCTGTTTTTGATACCGGTTAAAAACACTCAAAATTTGGGTTTTTGAGCTTCACAAAATTACAATTTGTAGAATAACTAATTTGTCTGGTACATTTTGGATATTTTTCCTGAAATCTATGGTTATTTAGCTGTCTGTATCTACGTTTTCAGAAAGATTGATCAAAAAATGAAGTCTGTGGAATTTTTGATAGATAGCCAGCACCAAGAAACTAATTGATGATTTTCTGCAAAAAAGAGGGGATCAACATGATCCTGTATCATCTTTAACGACTAAAGCTTTCTTTGAAACTACATATCATTTAAAAGTTTAAGAAAATTTCCCTTTCCAAAAATAGATATTGTTGAATGGTTTAGGTTAAGAGTTATTCCATAATTACTGATGAAATTGGTAATTTTCGTAGGCCTAATCTGTTTTCGATACCGGTCAAAAACACTCAAAATGTGGACTTTTGAGCTTCACAAAATTACAATTTGTAGAATAACTAATTTGTTTGGTACATTTTGGCTGTTTTTCCTGAAATCTATGGTTATTTAGCTGTCTGTATCTACGTTTTCAGAAAGATTGATCAAAAAATGAAGTCTGTGGAATTTTTGATAGATAGCCAATTCTAAAAATATTAAAAGCAAAAAAATTGGTGACCCCCCTACAAAAAAGGTAGGGTGGTCAACATGGTCCTGTATTATCTTTAGCAACAAAATTTTCCTCTCAAGCCACATATTATTTTAAAGCTTAAGAAATTTTCTTTCCAAAAATATATATTGTTGCATAATTTAGGCTAAGAGTTATTCTATAATGATTGATGAAACATGATATCTGGAGTTATTTTTAGTATCGTCCCGAAACACTCAAAATTTGAAAGCTGGACTTCAGAAAACGCAAATCACACAAAAGTACTCCCTTTCCAAATTTAAAGTCATGCTTATCGGTTTACACAACTCTTTTCCTCTCCCTGTATCAAGTTTCCACAGAGCTGCTGTATATCAAACACTTTTTATAGATTTTGCAAGGCAGGGTACTTCGGCTGATAATGTGGTTCCCCCAACAAAAAAGAAGGGGTGTAAAAACGGTCCTGTTTCATCTTTAGCAATAAGATTTTATATTACATCATCTAAAAGTTGAAGAAATTTTCTTTTCAAAAATATATCATAATACGTATTTTAGGCTAAGTTTTGATTGATAAAAAGGCTAACATATACAATAAACCCTAAATTATCTTCGGTACCGGCCAACACGCCCCATTTTTGGTGCTACATGTAGATCTCATAAAATTACAAATTTTAAAAAAAGTGCACTTTTAAAAATCTTAAAATATTTTTATTCAATAGCGCCACTCTTTTAGCACGTTGTATCAAGTTACCAAGGAGAAAATGCCAGCAAAGCACTTTTTATTTACTTTGACAGACGGGCTATAACATTCAATCAAAATTAGCTTTCTCCCGGGCAAAAAGGCAGTGGCAAAGAGTAGCTTATGTTTCAGCTTAAGCAACAAAATAATCTATTCAAACTGCATATCACTTGAAGAACCAGTCTTTTCAAAGATAGGCAATATTAAGGTGGCATAGGCAGAGAGTTACTACATAACGATTGATGAAAAGAGTAATTGCATTAGCTTCCAGGACCCCCCACAAGGGCCAAAAATTTGGCTGCTGGGCCTTAAAAAAACAAAAATAGTACAAAAAATTTGTTCTTTGGTGATTTTTAACTATTTTTTCTTGAAAGTATGATCCTTTTACCTTATCTAGAGACCATTTTCAAAAAAAATTGTCTACACGCGAGGCCTGTAATACTTTTTGAACTTGGGCAACATTGATTCCCCCACCAAAAAAGAAGGGGTAAAGATGTTTTTGTTTCATTTTGAGTCACAAAGCATTGTCTTTGGAATGCACATCAAGCAATTTGGGATGAAATTTCTTTTGCAAAAATATATTACACTACGCAGTTTGATTTAATCTTGATTTCATTTTGATCGATCAAAAACGCAATTCTAATACACATTCTTTTGTTCTGACCCAAAAAATCTTGAAATATCTGTGGCTCTGGGTCCCAGAAAAGTTACAAGTGTAGAAAAACTAAGTAACTTGGTACATATTGGCTATTTGTCCTGAAATCTATGGTTATTTAGCTGTTTGTATCTAAGTTTTCAGACAGATTGATTGAAAAATGAAATCCGTGGAATTGTTTAAAGCTACACTACCCTATTTTGAAAGCAATTTGAAAGTGATTTACTCCCTCAAAAAGGAGGGGGTTAATTTGCATAAATTATATTCTTGGACAAAAAAAATTTTTTGGAGGTCAGCATATTTTGAATCACAATGAAATTTCCTTTGCAGCGATATAACATGATCGATATAATAGCCAATGGCCTAAAACCAGTGAATGATAAAAATTAAGATAGTTAATGTTTTTTTATGCAAATTAGTCGAAAACTGCAGACAGTGACACTGTTAAACTGTTTTGCGGTAGCGAAAGAGTTAGACCAAGTTCTGTGCTTATTTCAAACAAAAAAGTTGATTTGTGGTAGAGAATTTGAAAATTGCAGAAAGTAGAATCGGGCTTTGCCCTTTCTTGACGTCCTGGTAGAAAAGAATGATCACGAATTTGTTACATCTATCTACAGGAAGCCGACTTTCACTGGCCAATACATTCGCTGGAACTCTTTTTGCCCCATGAAGCGGAAGACTAATTTGATTTCAACTCTAGTACACAGAGCTCTAGTCATCTGTTCGAAATCTACTCTTCAAAATGAACTTTCCAACATTCGATCAATCCTTATCAACAACGGTTACCCTGAAGCTATAATCAACACTGTTATGACCAAGAAAATGAATCAATTCCGCAGACCAACGCAATTCGGTCCGAAGAAATGCCCAGTTTATCTTCACTTGCCATGGCTGGGCAATGTTTTGCTGAGGTACGAAATGCAAATTAAAACAGCCGTCAAACGCTGTTACTTTGCAGTTGAACCATGTATTGTCTACACCACCAGACAACTTCTGCCTGTAGCCAAAAAGGATGTGCTACCCGGTTTTCATCAAAACAACATTGTTTATCAATTTCTGTGCCACTGCGATAGTCGGTACGTGGGTCGTACGTCTCAAAGGCTACAACAGAGGATTAAGCAGCACGTGCCGAAAACCGTTCTCCAGAAGCATATTTCTCAGAACCGAAGCAAATTGGCCCGCTCCTGCAAGCCAATCAGAAGCTTTAAAACTGAAACTTCCTTTTCTGCCATAGGACAACATCTTTTACAAAACCCTACATGCGCACACGAATATAATGACAACAAATTCTCTATTCTTGCCCGTGGCCGTACTTCTTTTCACCTTTCCACCCTTGAAGCCACGTACATCAAAAACATCCAAACCAAATTTATGCAAACAAAAGGAATTCGTTTATGATCTAAAAATCACACATTAGTTTCCGCTCCTATTGATCGCTTCTTTTGCCTATCATGATAGAGCCTTTTTTTCCCTTTTTTTCTTTTTCGTCACCTGTGTCTCTATATAAGTGACTCACTTCACCTTTTCACTCTATTTCTGATGGATTCTCTTGAAAAGTGTCAGACAAAAAGCTTCGAGAATGAATACTCTACTTTCTGCAATAAACAAAAAAGTACGGATTGTTTCATATGGAAATTTTGTCTTTGTAAAATCACTATGAAAGAAATAAACGTTCATTACGCAACTTTATCCACTTCAAAAAGCTTTAGTCTTTGATATAATGATGTCAAAAGTTAAACTAAACATGTTGACAGTCAATCGGATATAACCTGGAGAACATACAACTAGCGTTAAAAACGTTAGTTTGTGTAAAATAACAAATCCAGACTTAAAGATAGTGGGTGAACTACAAAAGTTTTAAACAAAAATTAATGTCTACTCCAGCTAATGACGTTAGAAAAAAGTACGCCAACATTCTTTTTAATTAACAGTTTTTATTGGATCTATACCTTGTATTTAAGCTATATGAACTATTGCTCTTCATTGACTACAAGTGTGTCTTCTTAGCAGACACGTTTGAGCTTATACGCAAAAAAAGAAGAGAGCAATTCGGCCAATGCCTGCAAAACTCGCATGAAACAAAAGTTGACAAGGGCGACATCAAAGTGCTAACAGTACATATTATATTAGTAGAAAGAGTAAATTCAAAATTCTGGTAAACATTTTATTAAGACGTTTTGCTTTTACACTAAAACAGCGATTCTCAATTGGGGGGTGCGAGAAGGGACTTCTTGAGCTGCGAGCTTTTCTTCTATGACTATTGATATCAACGATGGTAATACAAAAAACATCACGTCAAATGGTGCAAGAGGTGCAAAAATGATTTTTCCATCAGGACAGGGTGCGGGCTTCAAAATGAATTGAGAACTGCTGCACTAAAAGCATCATCAGATAAATTAATAGTTACCTAAGGCTAGGCTTAGACAGATATTGCATTGAACGAATCAAACCACGAATCAAAGAAATCTTACTTATTTAAAGAACCTTACTTACTTATTCAACCACAAATAAACCTGGATGGAGCAATTATTTAAAACGTAATAGTTATAGAAAGTAGACCTCTGCAGTGCGCTTCTTAACTAAGCCTTGCAATCCCTAATTGTATTAATTGCAGTTGTTCGTTTCATCACTCTGCGATGTCATAATTCTGATAAACTTACTAAATTTATTTGTACAGCGGTTAGCTTTCAATGCAGTATCTGTCTAAGCCTAGCCTTAGGTAACTATTAATTTAACTGATGATGCTTTTAGCGTAAAAGCAAAACGTTTTAATAAAATGTTTCCCAGCATTTTGGCTTTATTCTTTTAGCAAAGAATTGCAAATAAATCCCATTTTTATGCTCCTACATATCATATCATTTGTTTATTGCTATCATTTTGTTAATTTACCGTTGTCTTGTCAATACAACAAAATACCGTTGTCTGATTTAGTATCTTTTTGTGGATATTTTTTGCAATAGCGTTTATAGAATCATGGTTAACTAAAAGAACACTTTAGTAATTTTTGAAGAACGTGCAGTGTTACAGAAACTTCTGGCCTGACGTCCCGCCTAATGCTGTCTTCTAGAATCACGCGTACCACAGGTTCCACACAGAGATTATAACTGAAATAAATTTAAAACGAGGAGATTACGAAGTGGCTAGTAGATTGAAGAATTTAGAATAAGATACGATGCGGAACGATGCAGTACGGTTTTCTGTAAAATAATTAACACACATAACTCAACTACACAAACGTAAATTCACTGAAGCACTTACCTACTATAGCTTGACCGGAAATCAGACCCAAAAAAATAATCGAACAGTAGATTGTAAGCGTTCGACTAACAGTTGCTCACAATACAATCTAACAGTAATTCGCTTGAATTCTAAACTAAACTCCGAGGGCAACAACGGTCAGCTATATTGTGGAGGCAACAGTGATTAATTGAAAGGCAGAGGTTATCAGGGGGTAACGCTTAGTACGAAGGGCTATGACGCTATCTAAAGTCTATTAATAGAGGGCGAGGCGCGCGAGAAACAACGCTAAATAAGGGAACATCGAAACAAAGTAAACATAAGCTGTGCGATAAACAAGGGAAATCGGGTTCAAACTTATAACGAATCGAAAAGGCAATACTTGCTGCAACATGCAGTAAGATAATGGCGGGGACGACTGCATATAGTTTCCCGCAGGATGGAGTTGTTCAAATTTTAGTGTTAGTACTCCCTCAAAAAATTTAAATTTTGCTTTGTGTTTTCAGTTGATCGCACCAAAAATGTTAAAATTTCATAAATCTTTGCTTTGTGTTTTAATTTCTGTGGCTTTTTTCTCTCACTTCCGACTTTGATGAGCTGTTCATTCTTACTGTATTTTTATTCTGTACGATCATGACTGAGCAGTTGGAAACTGCATAAAATAGTCAAAACATAATTTTTAAATTTCAACTTTGCTTTAAACAATCAATAAAATTAAAAAATACCACCTCACTTCTGATAGATTTTATATTTTTTTTGTTTGACAAGATGTTAATTTGGTTTACGATATGTAATGATGTATTCAGTCGGACTGTTTGTTGCCTGGTAAGGTAGCCTAATAATCACAACCCCCACGATAACTGGGAATAGCTTCATGTTGTAAAAAGATTTATTTCACAGCAAAAATGGCTTTATAACAGCAAAACTAGTAGTTTGATATTTTAGCAAAACTATTTGATTTTATTTGTATCCAAAATCATGTGCACTTTTTGGGGTTCCAGCTCAAAAGTAAAATTCTAAAAACTTTTTCTTCCAGCAAACTCAGTAGATTCCGCTATGGCTGAGGAAATTGAACATAAATTCCAATCGAAACATCTTTAGGTTTTTGGAATTCAGCATTTTAATGCGAGGACGTCTTATGAGTTAATGGAAGTTGATGATCCTTTTCTTCACCACTCCACTATTTATGTAACATGGAATCATCCGGAGAACACCACAAGTTTCAGTTATTATATGGCTTCTTGGAATCCAGTAGGAGACGTGCAGCGAATTGAAGAGAAGGAAAAAACTTCTGAACCTATTCCTTACAACCCCAACGAAGGTCCGTTAGCTATTTATATTTTTGACATCACACAGGGAGAAAGTTACAACGTTCAAGTGATTTCTGTAGATGATGAAGGAATGCAAGTTTATTCCGTACCCACTCATGTTCAAACATGTGAGAAAAACAATGTTACCGCCAGTTGCTAAGTGAAATCAAAATAGTTTCAGATAAAGCTTAACCTTGCACAGAGTTGCTGGACATTTTTTAATTGTGTTGGTTTTCTATATTTAAGCTGGCAAAAGAAAGCTTCGTGGCTTCCTAGCAGGTTATAACGGTTTTAACAAATTTAAACACGTAGCCACCTATCGATTATTTGCAACCGAATTAATAATCATTAGTTAAACTACTAGAAGCAAACTAACGAAGCAATGCAAATGAACTTTGCGCCAATCGATTTTGTGATTCCCGACACATGCAAGATTTCCACCACAATCTTCCCCCTAATCATGGCGATTTGCCTCCAAAAAGAGACGAAACCGGTTTTTATATTTTATTGATTCGCAACACTTTTGCCATAATATCGATTAGTATTGTTTTGTTGGACCCACTTTTTTTCTCTTTTGTACAAAAATACTTTCTGAACGTCTGCACGTTAGAGTCTCTCACATCAACACAGAATCACGCAAAAGACTACGAAAATTCCTTGTGGAATTGAAACCAAGAGGCTTTCAGTTTCAGAGCACTGACTC
The DNA here is from genome assembly GCA_963675345.1 of Trididemnum clinides. Lineage (NCBI taxonomy): Eukaryota > Metazoa > Chordata > Ascidiacea > Aplousobranchia > Didemnidae > Trididemnum > Trididemnum clinides. Next base: position 5,761,124 of record OY776303.1, on the reverse strand, counting down.
TCAAAGTTGGTTAGGACACCACACCTTCACCGCATAAACTTGCTTACAGCCTATCCTATTTACTTGCAAAATGTATATGAGCAAATTAGCGCAGCAAAGAAATCACTTTAGTCTTTGCTTTGCTCATGACCATACACTACGTATTTGTATGCGTATGAATCAAAATTGTAGACTTCTGTAAAAGATTGGTCCCAATTCTGGTTGGTTTGAACAGTTGATCTTTGACATCACAAATATCAGGTACTTTGTCTTGGTGTCCAATATTAATTGACTATTTGACTTATTTTTAATTATGCTATACGCCTCGTACAGTATTGGAAAAAATATTACGAATTTTTTATTTTTTTGACAATTGAGAGCAAATCATGGAATTTTTTGATTATTTTGATAATTGCAAGTATAGGGATTGAAAAAAATGAGATAGTTCATTGCAAAGATGCTGCAATTTTTAACAACCGTGATTCAATGTTCCGCGATAGCAAGACATTGTGATGTCATGTTTCGACAAGACAATGTACTTATAAAAATAGAAGTTAGACAGGGATAACTTGAACCGCCTAATGGACAACTTTAACTTACAATAGTAATCTTAAATCTAGTTTCAGTCACAATTTAAAGATTTTTAAAAGTTTTCCAGAATTTTCAAAAGAATAAGAACATTCAAAAGGAAAAAATTGTAACTGAGTTTTTATTTTTTACTATAAATTTGTTTTTTATTTGCGCCGTCAATAACACAAACATGCTAGCTTAAAAAATGCTTTGAACACCTGCTAGAGTAGCTTAGAATTAGATTTGTTCTCCCTCGGAATCTTTCAAAGGTGGGTCCTGTTTGGCATGGTTTCAATAAATGTTTTACACAATTTTGCAATTTTCTCGCAGGAAATCACTCTTTGATTAGCTTTTCAATTAGCTCAGTTTTTGTTATTATTGGCTCTAAATGGATCACATGTTTTAGGATCTCCCAAAATTTTTTGATTGGGTTTCATATCTGGAATGTTTAGCGGTCATTTTAGCAATTCTATTTTGTTGTCTCTAAATCATTTCATGGCGATCTTTCCAATATTGCATGGAGCAGCATCTTGTTGAAAGATGAAGTCTGTGCCAGGAAAACACTCGCTCTCTTGTGACAACAGACGTCCTTCAAGAAATTTTACATATTTTATTTAGTTAGTGGTTCCATCTACTACGTGAAACCTGCTCGTTCCATAACTAGATATTGTCCTCAAACCATAATCTTGGCTGGAAATTTGATTGCTTTTTTTAAACGTACTTTTTGTAACAGTTCTGGCACCGTAGGTGCTATATACAAACTGTGCCGATACCAGTACTGCGGAATATTTTATATTTTTCGGCGGACCCTCGTCCTTTTAGATCAGCAGATATCGGTTTTCTATTTTACATAATGCCGAATCTGTGTAAAAATTGCTCGTTTTTCTTGGAATGTTTAAAAATCTCAAGAGTTTAGACACACACTTTTGCTTGCCTCCACCTTCGTTGAGTCCGATGCCGAGCATAAAACTGATGATTTCCTTGATTGTTGTGCAGAGTATTTCGAAAAACAAAGCAGGCCACAAAAACAGCTACGAATTAAATACAATTTTTCACGAAAAATTTTTTTCCAAAGGATTCAAAACTTAAGTTTTTTCACCAATGCTTTCGACCTGTTGTTTTTGAAATTAAACGCGCCAATTTTTTTCATCGCTCAGTCAGAAGCAATTTTCTATGCGAAAAGACAGTTTGAAACTTAATAGAGCAGAGCTTAGTGACTTGCATTTTTAAATGGCGTTGTTTCAAAAAAAATTATCAGTCATCTTTCTAAACCGTTTGCTTTGACTTTGTTTACCAGATCTTGATGTTGTTTTAATCTCAAGAAAGAGTCACGCTTTGAGCAAAATAAGTAATGAATGGAAAATTTGAAGTTTACTTAAGTAATTTAACCGTCTCGAAAAAACTTAAAAAATTTGCAACAAAATCTTCATCCCTAACACTTGTTTGACATGAATGAGACTATTTTTGGCCTATTCTCGAATTTTGTTTGGCATAGTGCAATTATGTGATGTAAAAAGTGCAGAAAATGAACGTTCTAAAGCGATTCATTGAACTTGACCTCAGGGAAAATTCAATATAGTCTAATGCAGGGGTGGCCAAGCTTTTTATGCAAAGCGCCAACTCTTCTACCAACCCGTGTCGGATGCGCCATAAATGTAGGGCAGGGGTGGCCAACCTTTTCAGTCCATGCGCCAAAATTTTTCGCCATACAAGCATTCATGTGAAGATGCGCCACACAAACATTCATAGCTTTTCATTGCTCTAAAACGTGTAGTAATATATTTATACTTTGAAGTCAAAACAAGGCCATATTCAGCGGTGATCTCCAAAAAAAAAAAAAACAAAAAAAAAGGTCATCCCCTGTTTCGCTGCACCTTTTCCATCACTTTTGGCTTAAATATGCCACCAAACGTGAGGCCAACCAAGTGCGGACTTTTTTTTTTTTTTTTTTTGGAGATGTTATTGGAGTGACAAATTTTTCGGCCAGATGAAAGGACACTTACCCAAATTGCCCGAAAAATCTTAAACCTGGAATGCGCCACCTCTAAACATGCAATGCGCCACGGTTGGCCACCCCTGGTCTAATGTCACGCTTTTTTGACGAAATGCCAATTCCTCTTTTTGTAAGACGCTCGCAAACTATCTCCTTCGCCCATAGAATAATACCTTTTTGCTACAATAACCATATAATGCAAGGAAACAATTGGTCATTAGATAAGTCATTGATTATATCTCCAAGCTGCATATTTAAGGGTGGGTATTATGCGATGCCACCCAGTTTGATCTTGACAAAAAATCAAAAATGTCAGCTTAATTTGCAAAGTGGCTCAAAACGAAACAAAATGTCTAGTTTTGCTCGGCTTCGTTTTTATCACAAACGGTTGAAAGGAAATTATTGTACAAAAAAAGAGAAATTCATTTTGGATTTTTGTAATGCGCTTAGGATCATGGTCTGTTCTTAAAATCATTTTATTATTTTTAGGTGCACCTGTGGCTTACAATATCATTTTTACTCCGTCAAACACTGCAGACTATGTGGCTAGTGTATCCTGGTCAGTACCAGTCGATTACCGTGTTTCCTACTCTCAATTACGATGTCGGGGCCTTTGGACTTTACTTACCAAGTCAACAGCTCGAGCACGACTTCAGTAACTGTTGAATTGAACCGTGAACTTATTATTTTATGGCGCAGATGGAAGCGTTCGAGGAGATTTTTTGTGTTCCCAAGTCATCATCACCTCTAAGCTATCCCAACATACATTATTCAACAGGTCAGCTGGTCTACAAATGAGGGAGGGAAGTTTACCTCAGTCGCGTTTAGGCGAGGAACCACCACGATTTTAAAAAACTTTTTGTTGTAAGTTTTAAATTTCCTGGCCCGCAAGGTTTTTTTATCAGAATCTTATTCGGTAAGATTATTTTGCAGCAGCAGTCTGTGTATTAATACGCTTGCCGTACGTGACGGGCTTACGTTCTGGCCGGTTTACCAAAAATGCCATTAGATTTTTTAATCTCGGCAAAGACTTTTCAAACTAGGGGTTTTGGACCAAGCCATTGGGTGTTTTTTTTTGCAGAAAACCTTAAAAACCCAAAATCCTCCTTTCCTTCTCAACGGTTTGATAGAACAAAAATAAGGCATGGTGATTATAGCAAACTTTAATAAAGATATATAACACTGTTCCGTTTATGTGATGGTTACTCTCTGTCGCGTTTCAATGGAATTTTTTGGTCCTATCTCAATTTTATTCTTAAAATTTAGGCGACGTATTGTATCGCTCGAATAATTAAGTCTGGCTTCAACTTAATAGCTAGGAAAAGAAAATACTTTGAACCACGTCAAGAACAGAACAATATATTCACAGAAATAATACTTCAAAACTTCAAGCTCCTTCACTCGACGATCACAGAAACTAATGGATTTTAACAATCAGGAACCAATCAAAACAAAACAACTGTCTGACACTTGTCACACTAAACATTAGCAATAAATCACCACAAAACAATACGTCTTTTCTTCTTTAATTACCTTACTCTACTGCTGAATCGTAGAAATCTTGCCGCCACATATATTATGGGCGTCGTTCCGGAAAAAGCCAGAACAACATCGCGTAATACAAAAAAAAAGCACCGCTAATAAATTACGTAACTGGCAAACGAAACCCTTCGAAGAAACAAGATTCACTAGATCAGGGGTGTCAAACTCATGGGCCTCTGGGGGCCACATTGCACATTGGCAATCGTGCCGAAAGCGATCGTGTCGAGGTCGTTTTCCCAAAATGTATTTGCAATCGTGGCGAGGTCGATCTCAGAACAAAAAAAAAGATCATTACCGCTGCAGCATCGTTGATCAGAAATCGAGTTCTGTGCACGAAGTGAAATTCATTAAGAATTTTAGAATTGCCTCGCGGGCCGCGCATTGAAAGGCCCCGAGGGCCGCGAGTTTGACACCCCTGCACTAGATCACTCTGGAACTTATTATGTCGTAAACAGTTGTGGCGTAACAAGAGGCGTGTCTATAGCAAAATAAATACGAAAGAAAAAAGGTCTTTTGTGATTAACAGCCGAGTGAACAAAATAATACGGCAGAACAAAGGAATAAATTACAGCAATTATACATAGATGAAAACCATTCTTACAACGCAAATTTACTTATTCGTGACACTCTCTTTCAGAAATTCATTGCCACTAATTCTAAAAAAAAATTAAATCTCATTTTCACAAAAGTAGCCAGAAGGAAAAGGGAAGAAAACTAAAATTAAAAAAATCTTGATAATTGCAAGAATGTTTTCAAAAAATTAAACGAAAGTTTTCAGACGCTAAATATTTACCAATTTTTAATTCTTTTCAAAAGTACACACAATAAAGCGCTGATTCAAGAAATTTTTTGGGATGGCAATATTTAACTTTGTAACGCAATTTTTAAATATTGCTTTACATTAGGATGCGTTTAACTCAGTGGCAAAACTGCTGAATTCTAGGCCCAAATATTTTGTCAAGCATCGTTAATCAAATGAGGTGTTGGTTCTTTTAATTAAGTAGTGTGCGTTATCATTGGCTGATTGCATCCGGTTTCATGACACTGTTTTGTTGTGGTTGGGAGAAAAGATAAAATGGCAAACTGTGTGACTTTAATGTAAAAAGTAGGAATACTACAAAAACGCACTAAATTGGGGTATTCTCAGAAAGAAACTTAAGGAAAACCATAAAAAATGTGCAATCAAAAGCATAACAATCCAATTGAATTAAAGTGGATAATTCAGGTGAATTAAACTATGTATCCCTTTATTTTGTAAATGAATTGGCGCGAAGATTAGTCGTTTAGGAAAAGTATTTACTGAAAGCTTTTCGATATTAGCCTATCAATCAGCCTGGGTGGAAAGGAAAGGAATAAAGTTCATGCAGGGTCTGGAGATCTGTTTAGTGACAGATTGGAAGAAGTCAGTCAAATAAGCGGGAGTTTGGTCTCAAAATAGATAAAAAAAGAAATAAAGCGTTCTATCTGGCATATGGATTAATGAAGCTTTTCATTGAAAAAATAGTCAAGGACTCAATCAAATAATTATAAAAAACAGAAAACGGACTGAGTATTGCCTAGTTAAAACAATTGTTTCAAACCCATTGATTACTTTTCCGCGATACTACTAAGACAAGTAAAATTTCGCAGATTTCCGCCAACAGTTTGAATGAGAAAGTTTTTTGTTTTTCTGCGGTTGAGTAATGCGAGAGTGGCTTTTTTATGGATTCCGCAGAAGTTTGCGAGGTAAATGCATTTGCGCTGAGTGACTTTTATTTGGCGAAATATCGCGAACTGAACAGAAATCAGGTTTTTCCATACTGGTAAGTGGAAATCTATAAAAAGCGTTTTAAAGAACTGGTGTGATTAAAACACAAAAATTTTGTGGGATCAAAAATCATGCAGCGTTAGGGATAGTCGTCATCATTTTCCAAGGATTTATCAGTAACCAGCAAAGGTCATACAACAAATGTGCCTTCTTGCAATTAATATCGGGTGAACTAAATTTACCTAAAAAATAAGCGTAAATCAAAGTGTAGTATTGCTGAAGCTTTTTCTTCTAAAATCGTTTTCTCTGATCAATTAGACCGCCGGTATATTGCATTGATGTGTAGGATCGAAGCAACTGTTGCTTTAACTTACTAAAACGAAGCCAGGTCATCTCCACTCTCGCTGGAGAACGCCAAAAAGTTTAAGCCTACACCTATGTTGTACTTCAGAAAGCCCATTTTAGTTTTTCAGCCAGCTGGTGCATAACTTCTACAGACTTATGGATTATTGCCCTTCCCTCTTGTTGCAAAAATCTTTGGCATGCTAGTGGCCGTTGGCACCTGTAACGGGTTCGTGGAGCAGAGACCCTTGGGGTAGTCTCCGAACCCGAGACAGATTGCAGTGAAGCTGAAGTTGTAAATAGATAAAACGCGCTTTTCCTCTCGTCACGCTGTTATTGTCTGACTTTCTTGAATAAATTCTTTGATAAATTTTTATTGGCAATACGCAAAACTGAAAATGGAAATAATGAAAATGATAAGCAGATATGAAAAAACAAATGGCTTGGCTTCGGCGACGTTGGCGTTGTTAGTTGTGTAGCAGTTTAGCGTAGTTAGCGTTGTAGCGGCGTAGCGACGTGGCGGCGTAGCGGTTTCAAACTATTTTGACCCCCAAGTACTTTCTTCTTTACTACAGCTCCAACACAGTATCAATCAACAAAGAAACAACTCAACCAACTTTTCTCTACGTTGGCATCTACGAGCTTCTTTGATAGTCCTTTGACTTCTACCCAAACGTGCAGGCTTTACTACAAACAACGTAATCCTTCTTGCAACGTGTCTACTTGAGAATAATGTAAAGGTGTGTTAACAAGACAGTTACTACTGCGTCGCTCGAGGGTCAACCTCGCCAATCCAACGACTAATCAATAAAAGACGATACCTCGTAAGAAACAAACATAACAACCAAACAACGCGAGTTCGAATCACAGATTGGCTACGCAAAAACTAGATTTAAAGCATTAAATGTTGCCAAATATTGTAACAATATTTACACTCCCCCCAAATATACGACTAAAAGAAGATATTTCCCACAAAATATTGTACAACAGTGACAATACATAAGGCTTTAAATTAGTAACAACGTTAAAACAAATTACAACAAACACATATAAACGTATTTACACTATATACATATTTTACAAACATAACATATCAATGATACTTTCAAACGGTTGATATCCAAGATGGGATATCATTTTTACTTGTGGCTGGGACAACAACACACATTTTCGAAACGGGACGTTTCACTTCACTACCGTGCATTTTTACAATTGCCGAATGCACAAAACCTTTGGGATCCGGAAACGTTTTCAAAATTCTCCCCAAGGGCCATCTACTTCTAGGCGTATTTTTATCGACAAGAATCACAATGTCGTTCACCATCACATTACGTTTTGTTTCATACCATTTTTGTCGATACTTTATGGTAGGTAAATACTCTTGGGCCCACTGTCTCCAAAAAAGTTTGGCAAAATGCTGGGCATGGCGCCACTTACGGACAATTAAGGAATCGCTATTTACAGTATCAGTCGGAGGCATACCCGACGCCGGACAGAGCTGTAGCACATCGTTAGGTGCAAGAGATCTCTTAATCTCTTCTACGAAGGAAACAGGAGTTAAAGGTCTGGAATTGAGAATACCTTCCACCTCAACAAACAACGTGGTAAGACCTTCTTCAGTGAAAGTGTTTTGTGAAGTAATTGATGTTAATGCCTTACGCACTGACCTGATCAGTCTTTCCCAAGACCCGCCAAAATGGCTTGCCAAGGGGGTGTTAAAGTGCCAGTCTACTTCTATCTGCACCAGAAACTCAGTAATCTGCTTCTGATTCCATTTCCGAATTGACTCCTTTAAAACCTTCTCTGCTCCAACGAAGTTAGTTCCATTGTCAGAGTATATATGTCCAACCTTTCCTCTTCTGGCAACGAATCTTCGGAGCGCGGAAATAAACGAATCGGTTGACAGAGTATGCAGAACTTCAAGATGTACGGCTCTCACTGTCATACATGTGAAAATACAGCCATATCGCTTGACTAGGCTTCTTCCTTGTTTCACTGAGAACACTCCGAAACAATCGACTCCGGTATGGAAGAAAGGTGCGTGATTCATATCTAAGCGACATTCCGGCAAATCTGCCATTAATTGAGTCGAGACTTGAGCGTTTTGGCGCTGACAAGTTGCACATTCCTTGAGCACGTTTCGGATGACGTAACCTCCCTTTTCGATCCAAAATCGTTGACTCAGTGCAGAGGAAGTATGGTTGAATCCAGAATGTCCGGCCAAAAGATGATACCATCTAATCACTAGTTTTGTAAAATAAGAATTCCAGGGCAGAATTATCGGGTGTCGAGCGTCTGCGCTGATCGAAGCCTTTCCCAGCCTTCCTCCCACTCGCACGACATTGTGAGAGATAAACGGATTTAATTTTCTAATGGAGAGTGAGCACACTTTGGAACTTAAACGATTGCCGTTTTTCAGAGTCAAAATTAAATTTGAAAGATAACGGCGTTGTTCATAAATAGCTACCTGTAATTCTGCTGATTTTAATTCCGCCACAGTAATGTGGGAAGTAGAGCTCTTAACCAAGTCCTTTCCATGCAACCCTGCTCGCTTTCTTTTCAAAAACTCGAACAGCCGTAAGTACCAAGCCACCGATTTTTTCAATTTATGAAGAGATGAGAAGTGTTCGATGAGGCGGTCTGTAGGCGTTTCTATCGCAGACTGAACGACCAAATTGCTAACAATCTGCATCCCCTTTTCGAACAGAGGAAATTCTTCTGGAAGTTGTTCCAAACTTTCCAATTGTTCCGGCCACTCCTCTTCAGCCTGCTGTAGAAACTCTGGTCCCGACAACCACATGGAAGACTCGACGAACGCTTGTGCCTGCTTGCATCTTGTCGCCTCATCTGCGGGGTTCAACTTCGACGGGACATACCTCCAACTCTGTATGTCGCTGTTCCTTTCGATCTCTGCTAATCTGTTGGCAACGAAGACAGGAAATCTTTTATTGCTGTTGTAGATGCTAAGCAACACGGAGGTTGAATCCGACCAGAAATAAGTTTTTTCTATAACCAACGACAATTCCTTTTTTAACATTTGGTCAAGACGCAGAGAGACGATAGCCGCCAGCAACTCTAAACGAGGTATTGTGGTCATGGGAGCAGGCGCGAGATGCGACTTCCCCATTAGGAACGAACAATGCACCTTGCCACTCTTATCGGCAATTCGGAGATAAGATACGGCACCATAAGCTTCTCCAGAAGCGTCAGAGAAATGGTGCAATTCATAGGTCAACTCTCCGTTCATATCAGAGGGCTTAAGGCAGCGTGGTATTTTTAACTCCTCCAAATAATACAGCGCTAAAATCCAAGCTCTCCATCGTTCCTCTTTCTTCTCAGACAAAGCGGCATCCCAATCATCACCGTTCATTTCTCGCAACAGCAACTTTATTTCTACTAGCACTGGAGCAACAAATCCTAGTGGATCAAACAAGGAATGACTAGCTGACAAGATTCCTCGTCTCGTACAGGGCTTTCTTGGCATATCAACTTTAATTCTAAACTCATCTACTACTATGTCCCAATGCACACCTAGCACTCGCTGACTTGTTGTGCGTTCCAGCGATAATTCCTTGTATTTCTCGCAACGATCCTCCTCGGGCACCTTAAGAAGAGCTCGTTCACAATTTGAAACCCATTTTCTAAGTCTGAAGCCATAGCTGGACAAGGCATTTCGCAGCTCGTTGGCCAAATCTGCGGCTTCTTCGCTGGTTTCTACTGACACAAGACAATCGTCAACATAGAACGCTCTTTGTATAGCTTCAATTGTTTGAGATGAACAATTCTCAGCGGATAAAGCTGCAGTCTGTTTTAGACAAAAGGAAGCGCAACTAGGGGATGATGTTGCTCCGAACAAATGGACTGTCATCCTATAAACCTCTGGTCTTTTGTCAACGTCTCCATCTGGCCACCATAAGAATTGCAGCGCACTTCGATCTTCCGGGCTGACTTTAACTTGATGGAACATTGCTTCTATGTCCGCAACAAGAGCGATAGGTTTAAGTCGAAATCGTGTCAATACCCCTGACAGACGTGAGAGGAGGTCAGGTCCTTGTAGAAGCTTGTCATTTAGAGACACTCCCATAAACTTTGCTGCACAATCAAAAACGACTCTTAACTTGTCTGGCTTCTTCGGATTCATAACTGGGTGATGGGGTAGGAACCAGGTGCAAGCATTTCTTTTGCAGTCATCTCTGACCTTTTCCGCGTAACCTTTCTCGATATAGTCTTGCATAACGCCCGCATATTTTTTGTGTAGCGATTCGTCCTTCGAGAGCCTACGTTTCAATGACTCCAACCTTTTTTCCGCCATTGCTCTGTTGTCGGGAAGGAAGACATTCTTATGTCTCCAAAGCAAGGGTAGCTGAAAGTGACCATTGACAGTTTTGATCGAATCCTTCATTATTTTAAGTGCCAGGCGATCTTCTCGAGAATTATCATGGTCCAGACCACCACCGACTTCGTATTCGTGTGGAGGTAAGCTTGGGTCTACCTTTGCGTTTTCTGGAAGGATGACATGCATGCAAGTGTCCGTAGCACTATTGTTTCTCACTTCAGGCAACACTGACAACGAAGAGCTGGGCCAAACAGCACCCACCCAAGAGAAGTTCTGATAGCATCAGGGGTTCCTTCCGGTCAAAATCTGCTCTCCAGTGCCCGAAATACCACAGATGCGTCTACTCCAATTAAAAGATCGATGGTCTTGTCAGAAAGCTCTTTAAATGAGATGTCCTTCAAGTGCTCTAAATTATTCAACTTGCTACTAACTGGCACTTGAGCTGCCTTTAAAGGAATGGCGTCTACAACTAGAACCTCTATAAGGCTTACATTACAGTTTTCATCAACACCACTCACTAACAGCGTTATACCTTGGTCTCTATGGGGGTAGGCTGAACTCCTGATGATAGCGTACTTATAGAGATGGTCTGCTGTGATCCATTAGCGTTCAACTCATCAGCAATACGTCGTGTGCAAAATGTTCGTTGTGATCCACTATCCAAAAGAGCATAAGTCAACAGCTCTTTCCCATTGTGACATATCTTCACCGGAAGAGTCATGAAAAAATGACCACTAGAATCTCGGTCCGAATAGATATTCTTCGTAGCGGCGCACAGTACTTTTTCACTATCGGCCGACCCTGATGCGTTATCCTTATAAAGCAGAGTGTGATGCCGATCTTTCGTGCATCCCTCTACGTTGCACCTTTGTTTAGATTTGCTGTCTCTGCTTGTGTGTCCAGCATCTAAGCATTGAAAGCAACGGCCTTGCTTCATCAGAAAGGCAATACGCTTGTACCTTCGCAATTTTTTAAAACGTGTACAAGCAGACAGTTCATGCTTTCCGTCACAAAAGGGACAAGTCAGACTTCCAGTCTTGGGAGTAAAGTCAGGGATGGCCGTAGTGTTTAGTACGGTTGCTCCTCTCTGTCCTACATGAAGACTCTGTTTTAGGTTTCCATACACTACCTGTCCATACAATGAGTTTGCTTCTGCTGCCTCGTCTTGGACAAATCTCACCAGCTCTTCAAATCTCGCTTGTCTTCCTGTAGTCTTAAACTCATGATACGACCACTTGGCCCAGTCCTTTTGCGTTTGTTCAGGAAGTTTTTCGATAATTTGTCGGATGGTGCCTAAAGAGTTTAAGGTTGCAAAGTCTTGTACGTCCCTCAACATAGCCACGCATTTGTCCATAAGTACTGACAATGTCTTTAGTCCTTTTGGGTCCTTCGTTTTCAGCCTTGGTGCAGCCAGGAGTTTCTGCTCACAATGGTGAGCGACAATGTGTGGTTGGCCATAGTCGTTATATAGACTGTCCATGGCTAGTCCATATCCAGATTCGGCATTGCGAGCCAAGTGTTCCAAGTTCTGTCTAATTCTCGTAGAACAATGTTGTAAAAGGTAGACTAATTTTGCAGAATTTGAAGACATTTTTGTAGCAATGTGTGCTTCAAAACTACGTATGAAGGGCCAGTAGGTTAGAAGATCTCCGTCGAAATTCGGAATTACCGGTCTAGGAGGTGGATAGTCCTGAGAGGTAAGGATTGGAATCGACGCGGACTGTCCAGCAGGAGCATGCCAGTGAGTTACCGGAAGGGGGACATTCCTTCTGTCTTCCCCATACTCCGGTTCCGCAAATTTTCTACATTGCCTAGAGTTATTTCTAGGTTGTTCATATTGACTAATCATGCCATCAAATTTTCTTACGTTGTTATAGCCTTTTCACGTAGCTAAATGATTTGCCATCGTCATGGCTTTGTTATCTTCCAAAAAACATTGCTCGTTCCTAGCCACAGCTTTTTCAATGTTCTGTTCTGACCCTTTCTCCGCATTTCTTAAAGTTTCGCAAATCTGTACTGATAAAGGCGCAATAGGTCGTCTTAATGGTCTCGATCTTAATGGTCGTCTTAATGGTCTCGATCTGTCACCTCTATCGGATAAAGCTTCATCCCACGCCTTAACCTCGAACTTGGCCAATTCTACATCCAACGCCCTTTCTTGTTCATTGGCTTTTCTTTCGGCCTCTTGCTTAGCTCGTTCAGCCTCTTGCTTGGCTCGTTCGGCCTCTTGTTTAGCTCGTTCGGCCTCTTGTTTAGCTCGTTCGGCCTCTTCCGCTATGCGCGACCTTTCCTTTTCCTTTTTCTTTGGCAAACAAAGCCAACTTTAACTTCACAAGGCTTTCCTTGCGCTTAAAGCTAGAGAGTGAAGATCGCAAGCTACATCCTGAACATCTCGAACCGCCATCTAAAGAGGATCCCTTCGACCCGGGTGCTGAAAGGGAACACAAAGATTTTGTGCCAATAGGAGGCGAGTCTACGCTTTCATACCAACTTTTAACCCTGGCGTCAAATTCTAATTTAGCTTGTTCAACGCTAATCCTTTTGGTTTGTGTTCCGGGCAACAGGTCTTCCTCCGATAAGAAAATACATTCAGCCATTAAAGAATCGTAATCGAGGTTATTACTAGAGATTAGGGTTTTCAAAACGTTCTTGCTCTCAGGGTTAAGCATCAGACCGTCAGATATTAAATATTTGTTTTCTAAGTCTTTTAGAGTTGCACTTAAGTCACGACTGTGGTGATCCATGATCGACAAACACTCGTAAAATAATTCTACAACACTAAATTTGCGAACAAAGAGCGATCCTGTTATAGCCGTAAAAATAGGCGTTTGTATGAGTTCGAACAATAACGAAGAGTACAGTACCTTAATTGTTCTGCGATTATTGTCCAATTTCTACTTCGTTGAATCAGATAAACGACGTCAACGCGGCTGCAGAATGTCTTCTTCAAACGGAATTTCCCGAGCAGAAATCGAAGCAACGGAGATCAATTCTAGTTGAGCAGCAAGGGCACGAGTTCGGATATCCAACGGACCAACGGGATGAAACGGAGAAACAATTTTTCTTTCTTCAATGGGACGAATAGAACGATACAGAATCAGCCAAACAGTTTTGGAACTCCAACTGATCAATTCAGCGAACCAACAAAATAGTTTGAAACTTTGTAATGGGTTCGTGGAGCAGAGACCCTTGGGGTAGTCTCCGAACCCGAGACAGATTGCAGTGAAGCTGAAGTTGTAAATAGATAAAACGCGCTTTTCCTCTCGTCACGCTGTTATTGTCTGACTTTCTTGAATAAATTCTTTGATAAATTTTTATTGGCAATACGCAAAACTGAAAATGGAAATAATGAAAATGATAAGCAGATATGAAAAAACAAATGGCTTGGCTTCGGCGACGTTGGCGTTGTTAGTTGTGTAGCAGTTTAGCGTAGTTAGCGTTGTAGCGGCGTAGCGACGTGGCGGCGTAGCGGTTTCAAACTATTTTGACCCCCAAGTACTTTCTTCTTTACTACAGCTCCAACACAGTATCAATCAACAAAGAAACAACTCAACCAACTTTTCTCTACGTTGGCATCTACGAGCTTCTTTGATAGTCCTTTGACTTCTACCCAAACGTGCAGGCTTTACTACAAACAACGTAATCCTTCTTGCAACGTGTCTACTTGAGAATAATGTAAAGGTGTGTTAACAAGACAGTTACTACTGCGTCGCTCGAGGGTCAACCTCGCCAATCCAACGACTAATCAATAAAAGACGATACCTCGTAAGAAACAAACATAACAACCAAACAACGCGAGTTCGAATCACAGATTGGCTACGCAAAAACTAGATTTAAAGCATTAAATGTTGCCAAATATTGTAACAATATTTACAGCACCTCTAAATTCATTTTCCCCATTCTGGAATTAACCTCTTTTTGAATAAAATAATTTTTTACACTAACGATACGCTCTCCACAGGTTGGAAGAGAATAAACAAGAACAACTTCAGTTAAGAGCAACTTCACTAAAACGTCAAAAAATTACTTTCGGCAATCTGGCTTTCAAAGCACTGCATAGTTGCTGTTTTTCTTCAACAAAAAATGTACCTTTTCATGATATCCGCTTAAGTGGTAAAAGAGAAAAGATTTCATTTCCTTTTCGAGGATACCGAAGTTGGTTATCGGCGTTCACTACAAAAGGAAAAAAGTGTTCTATGTGAAACTGCGAAAAGAAAACAGCAAATTCTCTCGAAAACTTCCTCATTTCCGTTTCTTGCACTTTTCCGATTACCAAAAAGAAAATAAACTAATCCGTATTCTCAAATGAAAATTTATACACATCTTTGTTTTTGGAATCAAAATTATCGGCCATTCAATACTTTGACTAGTCATTTGAATGTTGTAGTCCTTTTCTAGTATGGTGGTCGCCATTTCCCTGGATTCAATATGAGTTAACGACAGTGACTACACGAGAAGCGTAAATTGACCGAGGAGATTGTTGACTTTATATGATTCAGCAATTTTGATGAATTCTACTAAGCGAGAAGAACCACGAATTGTTTTTTTTTGTTGCCAATGCATTGCTGCAGTAGCGATTGCCCTTTTTTGTTTATCTTATACCTATGTAAAGATTGTGAACATGTAATTCATTCTCGTAACGGCAATGTTTTGGCGAGGAGTTGCTAAAGTGTGGTAACAGACTGGAGCATATCGTTTATGAATCTGCCCCTCGGCCTATGACAAATCAAACCGTATTCTGTGTGGCGTAGATTTTGTCAAATAAAATTAGGCCTTTTCAGGAAACATAAACTTGAGATGGACAAAGTTGCGGAAAGATGTTCGATTTTCTGATTCACGACACAGTATCGACAATTCGAGGTCCAAGTTTTCCGATTTTTGATGTTTTGTGTCAAGTTCAAAGTCGTTTTGTTTATTTTCCCACGCAATCTGCTCAATAAAACAGTGCCTAGATTGAAGGAAGTTTTATGGCCTTTCCAGGAAACATAAACTTGATGTGGACAAAGTTGTGCAAAAATGATCAATTTTCAGTTTGCGATGCTGCACCAACAAATTCAGGGTCCAAGTTTTTTGATTTTTTGATGTTTTGTGTCAAATTCAAAGTCGTTCTGTTCATTTTCCGATACAATCTGCCGAACTGCAATGCAAGTCGGTTTTTAAAGTTTACTGATTCCTACTTTCAAAAATCGAAGGTAAAACTTTCGGAAAGTTTTGTGGTAAACATCGGATGAATGATTACACTTTAGAAGCAAATCTTCACAATGCGTTGCAAATATCCAGCAAATTTATCACATTTTGCCCACGCGCGGTTTATGGCCACAATTTTTGTTTGCTTTCGAGAACGCTTTCATTAGTGCTTTACCGGGTTGGAGTAGTAAAGCTGCTCTCCCAGTATGTCACAAGAGGCGACTTTGGGGTACCCACCAATGCAGTCCGCTTTGCTATGGTTGTGGGGCTATTAGTCAGTAATTTGCATTCATGACTAGTTCAAAATGGACCGCCGCTTTTCCCCTTGCCTAATTTGATTAGATTTGCGGCATGAATGTGGAAAATCGTTTTCTACCGTGCCTCCATTCCAAGGAAGAAGAGGAGTAATCACAACATCAGCAATGCTTTCAGCGCTACTTTTTCTTTTTTTTATTCTTTAACAATTGCGTTCTTTAATTTATTCCGCCAGAATCGCGGTGGTTATTTCCTTACAATAAATTGGTGGCTTGCTATCCAATTCTTAGTTCGAAAATACCAAGATTGAAAAGATATTTTTACAAGGAAATGCAGTGATGCATGCAAAATTTTATTCAACAAATGTTGAGTTGCAAAAACAACTCTTTAGTTATGAAATACAGTATATAGTAGGGATCCCAAGATCTTGGGATTTCGGCTTTAGCCTTGGAATCTTGAAAAGTAGCTCCGAAAAAGGTCAAAATTTTGGGATTTCAAGCAAAATCACGTATAAGTAACAACTTTCACGGTTAGTTTAACTATCAAAAACCCGCTAGATCAGGGGTGGCCAACCGTGGCGCATTGCGCCAAATTTGGCGCATTGCATGTTTAGAGGTGGCGCATTCCAGGTTTAAGATTTTTCGGGCAATTTGGGTAAGTGTCCTTTCATCTGGCCGAAAAATTTGTCACTCCAATAACATCTCCAAAAAAAAAAAAAGTCCGCACTTGGTTGGCCTCACGTTTGGTGGCATATTTAAGCCAAATGTGATGGAAAAGGTGCAGCGAAACAGGGGATGACCTTTTTTTTTTTGGAGATCACCGCTGAATATGGCCTTGTTTTGACTTCAAAGTATAAATTTTATACTATGAAGTCAAAACAAGGCCATCTTTAGCGGTGATCTCCAAAAAAAAAAAAAAAAAAAAAAAAAAAAGGTCATATATTTATACTATAAATATATTACTACACGTTTGAGAGCAATGAAAAGCTATGAATGTTTGTATGGCGCATCTTCAAATGAATGCTTGTGTGGCGAAAAATTTTGGCGCATGGACTGAAAAGGTTGGCCACCCCTGCGCTAGATCGACTAACAAGTTTATGACGCTAATGTGAAAAGAAATTTATATTAATACTGTCATAAACTTGTTAACTGATATAGCGGTTTTTTGAGCAGAATTGGCAACACTGCTCTTGCTAGTTGCTTGACCGGGCAATGTATATGCCACAATTTGGTTATTTTTATTTTATTTAATTATAATGTGGTTATTTATCCTTTATTTATAAACAAAAATTTGGTTATTTTTACTTTATATAATTCGCTTGCAAATTTTTCCACTTTCTTGAGATTTTTCTTGTCCAATTCTTAAGAAATTCAAAAAATTTTATGGGGGTCCATCGTATATACAGGCAAGCCATATTTCCGTTGGGAAATACGGAGATTTAAATGAAATTTTTATTCAAGAGATACTCAAATGCAGGCCGATCCCATGATAGGAAGTACCAAGATGCAACCATATTTTCATTAGGATATATACAAATGCATGCAAATATTCAAAAGCCAAATTTCAGTAAGAAAATATGGTAAAGCATGCAAAAATTTTATTTACAACGTAAGGAGATGCAAGCCAAGTTTCATTTAGAAAATATGTAGAGCAAGTCAAATTTTATTTGGATAGTGGCGATGTTCATATTATATTTAGAAAATTCTGAAGTGCTTCAGTAATGGAAATGCACGGGAATTTTATGCTGGAAATATAGAGATGAAGTTGTGGATTGTTGTATGCATTGGTTGTATGTATGACTAGTTGCATTTGATATGGCGTGGAGGTTTGGGCTTTGGGCTGTGGTCAAGAGGTAATAGTCATTATGCAAATATCATGAGAAATAGTTGCAGGAAAATGATCATTCCCCAAATATTATGTGACAAAGCTTAATGTGGCCAAGTAGGTATGGAGCAATATGGGTATAGACAATGGGCAAAATAAGCATGGGGCATGATGAGCATAGGTATTGGGCAATACGGACATTGGGCTTAATCAACACCAAGCAACATCAGCATGGTGTATCATGGACGTAGGCAATATAAGTTTGAGACAATATAGTTATGGGTATGGGGGATACAGAGATAATGGGCTTGGTGCAATATGAGCATGGACAAAAAATGGAAAGGGGGATGGAAAAATTGATAAAAATTTAGCAATGTGGTGGGCACTTGGCAATATTGGCCTATGACTCTATGGAGGCACTATGATCATTGGATAGAGCATTGGCTTCCTGGTGCAAAATGTGCATCTTGCGAAAAGTGTGCTGCATAAATCTCATTTAGAAGATGCTTATATGCATGTAAGTTTCATGTTGGAAATGTGAAAATGCATGTAGTTAAACTTCAGTTAGGAAAGCAAAGTTTCATGTAAATTTTCCGGAAACCTATCGCAAGCTTGCGGATGCGAAAAGTTACCGCAAACTTGCGGATTTGCGGTTGCGGAAACCTCTCGCAGTTTTGCAGAATTTGCGGTTGCGGAATTGAGTTTAAACCCTTGTAACTTTTTAAAAAATTTAAAATTCATTGATTTTGATCAAAGTTGCCTCATATTCTGATAACTTGGATCAAATCAATGTTTTGATGCAGTTAAATCTGAGTTTTGTTAGTGATCGAAGTCGCCCCCAAGTAGGGCCGACTTCGATCACCCTTGACTGCGGGTTTGCTCAAAATGGTGACGTCACAGAAATAAAGCGACAGTCAGTAAAACAGATGAGACCTGGAATGTTTTAACCAGAAATCTAGAAAAGGTGCAGAGGTAGATATGAGATTAAAAAAGTAGAAAAAAGTTGAAATTTGATCGAAGTTGGCCCCTTTTACGGTATTGCCTTATATTCCAGAATTCAGGTACATTTGCACAAAAACCTGGCCTGAACATGCAAATCAATGCCTAGCAATCTGTTTAAATTAGTCTCACATCAAAAACTTGAAATAACACCTCTAAAACAATGTTATACCAGAATCTGAAAAGAAATTCAGTTTGATGCGGTCAATTTGCACAAGGTGGTATTTAGTACCATAGGTTTTTTTTCTATATTTTTAAAATTATGAATTTCTGTAAATCTGTATTTTTTAATTTTTGTGCTGCCCCTTCAATTTTGTCCAATTCTTTGGAATGCTTTCTGTGGATTTCTGTATCGGAGTATATTACAAAATATAGCTATTTAAGTTAGGTAGTGATCGGTTTCTGAAAAGGAAATGTTGAGTAATCTCTAGCTTTCAGCACTAAATATTTTAATGGGTCTTTTATGAAGTTTGAACGTTTCTGAACATGCATTTCCCCTAAACATACAATAGTTTAAGTAACAATCTGTTGTAGTATGATCTATTTTGAGAAGGTTTTTTTGTGTACAAAATTTATTTACCTTGACAAAGCCCAACCACCATTACTGTTGTTGCTGCACAATTTACTATTGGATTTGTTGTGACAGCTTGTCGTCAATTTAATGATCTATATAATTAAAAATTTCTTCACTCTCCATCAGCAAATTGGGTATTATAAATCACCATTTTGCAGATCATCAAAACTCCCATTTCTTTTGTGTTAGAAGAGTTTAATTCATTCTCATTTAGTAAGCAGCATTAACAAAAGGAAGTGACTATTTTGCTGTTGATAATATTTACCCTTGGAGGCTTTTTGATGTCACCATTCATGTGTATGTTAATAGGCATATTTTCTTATGATTCTGTTAGTGATGCTGTTTCGTAGTGGATACTACAGCTGCCTTTACATGTGATAGTTGTTGGTTCAAATCTTTGCTGGCAGGGTACTAAGGCAGAACCAGTGTACACTGGAAGGGGGCTGGTATGTAAATGTATGGGAAGTGCATACTGAGGTGGAGTATACAGTGTGGGGGAGTGTACACTTAGGGGTACAATTTTTGCTTGATTTGTCATAAAAAATGACCAATCAAAAGTGACCAAAAGTCATCTGCTTAATTTTTCAATGAAACTGACCAATCACAAATGTCTGACAGCAAAATAGCTTTAAAAAGTAGTAATATTCTATGTACAACTCCAAGTTTTATCTTGACCAGAAAATAAAGATATATGACATGATATAGCACAAAGTGACATTTCCAGTGGATGTTTGCTATTTTACTAGCTGGCTCTGCTGGTGTTGCCCACGGGGCCCCCATTAATAGTGTCGGCATTAATGTTAGTTTAGCTATCTGCACTAAATGAATAGTTGTGAAAACAGCAGTAAGAAGTACAGGGTGTCCCAAAATAAATGAAACCCACAAAATTGCTAATAAATATGTTGATTTTAACCCTATAGTTTATATTTTTCAGATTTGATAACAGTTATAAATAACAATTATTGTTTTAAAACCCCATGGCTTGGAAATTAGAAGAAAAAATTTTTTGCGTCACGACTTATATAGAGACTAAATCCTATAAGACTGTTCAAACACGCTTCCGCAGGAAGTTTAATTTCAACACTTATCCTGGAAAATCCCAAATATTCCTGTGGTATCGTAACTTTCAAATCTATGGAACTGTAAATAAACGTAGCAAGAAATTAGAGAATCCATCTAGTGGAAGGAAATTGAGTGCAAGATCTGCAGATAATGTGGAAGCGTCCAGAGTTTCTGTTGGCCGGAGCCCGAAAAAGTCCATTCGAAGACGCAGTAGTGAGCTCGGCATTTCGCGGTCCTCGCTGCATAGAATCCTTACTCAAGACCTTAATCTGTATCCTTACAGAATACAGATTAAGCACAAACTTACAGCAACTGACATGCAGAAACGTGTTGAGATGTGCCACTGGTTTCAAAACACAATTGAAGGTGACCCAGTGATTGATAACTTTGCTCGGCGGCTTCAAGAATGTCTGAGACGGAATGGTGGTCATTTGGAGCATGTATTTAAATAAACCTTAAAATTTAGCTTAAGGCCCCAAACTTTCAGTACTCAAATGTTATTATATGAGCTCACAGAAAATGTTAACATTTTTAACGTATTTTGTTTAGTAATAAATGGTAATCGAATTAATAGGTTTCATTTATTTTGGGACACCCTGTATATGTTTTTTGACATGACCAAATCTCATTCTGAAACAAAACTTTCATTTTTTGAAATTTAACTGATTGAAACCATTATGTGGGGTTGCACATGGCCATTAAAACAAATCTCCCAAGTTTCTCAAAGTCCCTAGTAACATCTTGCTTGCCTTCCTTTCAGCTTAGTTGTTTTTAATCTTAATAGACTTTACCAATTAACCCAGCAAATGCTTGATAGAGTATCAAAATTGTGGAATGGTGCAAAGGTGATTGATATGTATTTTCAGGATTATTTAATGTTTTGCCCACCACTTACAACTATTTTGTGACTTTAGGCATATTTGTATGAGCTAATGCCTCTGGTTGGGTGCATATTGCTTGGTTTCAGCATAAACACAGCCAGGCGAAAAGCAAACTAAACCACAGTGAACCTTTTAACAGTTAAGTGATTACAATATCAGGACTCCCATTAGCAATGTTGAGGTTAAAAGTATCCGTTCAGCTAGCTTTACTCAATTGATATTTGTGAGAACAGTAATAAAAAGTTAATGTTAGCCAAATGCTGTTCCAAAATCAAAAGTACTACTTTTTTTAATGGCATCGATTATGCCTAAAATAAACATTGTAGGGAGTTGTGTGTGGTTGCTGTATTTCTCCCAAGTTTATTGAGTTTCTGATAATGTCTTGCTTACCCTGTTTGGTACTAAGGAACCGGACCTGCTCACAACTGAAAACCTAACAGTATCAAAAAGTTCTATTTGTTCATTTTATGAAGTGCATGGAAGCATAATTTCAAAGTTGTGGGGTAGGTGGTCACCAAAGTAATTGATATGGTATTTTCAAGATTAATGAATTAGATATTACAACTACTACTTATCAACTTTTTTGTAATTGTATGTGTATTTCTATGATGTAAAGCTACTCTAAGGCTATACAGATGTTGCATCGTCTTGGCATAAATGCTGCCAGAGACCAAACTACCCTAAAATAAAACACTCACAGTTTAGTTATTGAAATAGCAGAGCCATCATCAGTCTTCCTTGTAGCTTGAGCTATTTGTTGTGAGCTTTAGTTAGTACTCATGCTCAGTTTGCAAGCCTTCAGTTAGACTGGGGCCACCACGATGGGTAGACTGCTTGGCCCCACCATCTGTCTGCTACATAAAGATGGAGGCATCCTGTTAAGTGTCTTGCCCAAAGACACAACAAGCAAGCTTGCTGGCTTGTTCTCCACACTATCCCTATTTTGCTGAGCACCGAGCAAGGAAGCTGTGAATACCATTTTTTAAAGTCTTTTGGAATGACTCGACTTAGGAAAGGAACCCCAGGTCTACTGACTGTGAAGTGGACACTCTAAACAATACACCATCGTGTTGTAGCCATCAGTAATGTTGAGTTTAAGAATATCGATTTAGCTGGCTGTGTTGGCTTCACACAAGTGGAAAAGAAATTACTTCAACATTTCAATAATATGTAGCTCAACACAAGTAGTTTTTTTCAAATGATAAAACAGGACGATCTTTACCACTTTCTTTTTATAGTGGGATCACTAATTTTTTCTTGGAGTAGACTACCTATTAAAACTTCTAGAGACTTCATTTTTAGATGAATCTTTTTGAAAATGTTGATAGATAATGAAATGAACCATGCTTTTGAAGAAGAATAGTCAAAATGTACTGTAGGACTTTGTTTTTCTAGAAATGACAGGTAGTGAAAACCAGCCACCAAAATTTTGAGTGTTTTTGACCATTAGACTACCTTTTAAAATATTTATAGACTTTATTTTTTGATAAATCTTTTTAATAATTCTGATAAATAATGCCAAAGAACCATGCTTTGAGGAACAATGGTCAAAATTTATCAAAAAACCAACTTTTTAAAAAAACTTCAAGTTTTGTAGGTTTAGTAGGAAAATTGTTCAAGTAAAAATGGAAAATGAAGTATGTCAACCAACTTTTGATCAGCTAATATAAACTAATTCATAGCCCTTACTAATTAGAGTTACATATTTTTAGAAGCAAATTTCTTCAGCTTAAGCATCACTAATTGTTAGTACCTCATCATAACTTTTAGGTATTTAACTTACCTGTTTTTACTAAGCTTACTACTTCTTGGGGTTGCGTTAAAAAATTTAGACTACATTTGTTAAAGTTCAATATTTTTAGTATAAAAAAAAAATAGTGAAAATACAAGTCTTGTATTATCAGAATTGCCTTAAAATCACCTTCAATTTGTCAAAAACATTTGAAAATCGGTTGAGAAATAATGTCCATATCAGTTACTAAACAAAGTGATTTTGTAAAAATTTTGCAAGTTTGGAATATTGGTCATGTTAAGATCTCTGGTACCAAAAATATTAATCATACGAGACAGCATTCAAAAATCGCAAAACTGGTTTGAAGCATGCAAGAAAAAAAGAATAAGCATGCTTTGAAGGTTTAAAATGCTTAAAAAAGGATCTGATGTGCATTGTCAATTGACCTTCAATTGTTAAATTTATTTTATCAAAAGAACCTTCTCAATATCTCCCAAAATAGTTTTTAATTGCATTTCTACCATCAGTGGTGTAGGAGAAAGTACAAAGAACACTGTGCTATCAAGCATTGGCTGTGACTTCATTTTAGTCCCCTAAAGGTTAAATGTTATGTATGGTGGTGAGTTGGGGACTGGCTTTTGTTTCAGCAAAAAATTATTTTCCTCAGTCAAGAAAATATGATACTAAAAAATTATCTTTGATTGTGACGTCGTCATGACGTCACGAACCCCCTTATGATACTCACCCCAGGTTGGTGATCAGTTGTGCAAAGTTTCATGCTTATGCCCCCACTAGTTTCAAGGAGTTAAGCACATAGACAAAATTGTGCTTTATAGTATAGATCAGGGGTGGGCAAACTACCGCTTGCTAGAGCATTTTGTGCAGCCCGCCAACACTTGTAGAAACTTTCATATATCTAATTTAATATGACAAGAGCCAAAAATAATGGAATCCGTCATTGAAGGAGGTGCTACAAAATTCTTAGTTTGAATTGATGCATTTTCCATCCAAATAGAGGGTGATAACTTTTTTTTAGAAACCATCATTTTTAAAGCCGAAAATTAGGCACTTGCACTCTTCCACCAGCCAAGATTTTAAGGACCGGCTGTCGGCCAACTCTTGAATGGTCAATGTGGCCCTCTAGCTAAAAAGTTTCCCCACCCCTGGTGTAGATACAGATTTTTGTGTTTTCATGCATCCTTCAGCCTTCAGCGTTGTGCTTTACTAAACTCAGTGGTGCCAAGTATGAGGGGTGCCGCTCTCCCAAAACTTTTTTTGGGGGAGCAGCCCTCCTGTTGATAAAGTGAATGCATTTGGTTATAAATGGAATATGTTTTATCATTTTGTTACCCAGACCCACTATTTTATTACAAAACTGATTGAAATAGCAATTTGAAGTCATTAGCAATTTTCAAAAATTGCTCGGTCTATCACCTCTGCTAATCTAAATTGGTGACAGCTCGTTTGCTGCATTGGTTATGGGAATTGTTATCTCGTCCACCCAAAAATTTTGAAAATGCTGCACCTATGATTGGACTGAGTGGAGTTGAAACTCATGATTCGTACCAGCTACCCTGGTGGTTAGCAGTTAATGCTTCATTATCACCAGCCTGGGTTCTCTACCTGGTTGGGGTGCATATCATGGATCTATTCCCAATTAAGTTTGGTCATTCCAGATGCTATGTGATGCAAGTATGGTTGTAGTAAAGTCCATTTCACGTCTTTTGATGCATAGGGTAGTACCAATCTTCATTTCAATATCAACACATTCTTTAGAAGACCCAAAAATTTTTATCAAGACATAAATTATGTATGCCCTTTGTGCTGCTTTTATGTTATCTAACTGAAGACCTGGGATCTCTTGCTATTGCTTGGTACTCTGACTGGATGATTTAGAGCTGTTAATTGATAGATTTATTCAAGGGTTCATGTTTTTGCTCAGTGCTGCAACCAGAAATAATCAACGGGAGTTGAGAAGCAAACAAAGTCTTTATTTTTTATCCTGGTTGAAGACAGAAATTTTTTATTTGGAGATCAACTTTTTTTAAGTCCCTATGTCAAAACAAGGGAGATGGCTTGCCTTCTCAACATCCTCCTTACTTGTGCTTTTGTTTTTCCCTGCCATATACATTGTATTATACTGCGTAAATTTATTTGTTGTTTACGCTAATATGTGTCATGTAACACAGATTCACCTAAGGTGGTATGTCTAAGTAATGAACAGGCTTAGTTTTGTTCGTTCAGTCTTGTTCTTTCCTTCATATATGAAGAGCCAATCATTACTACAAAAATGTTTATCTGATTTTAACGTGAGTTGATTAAATGTACCAAGCTTTCACTTTTATCTGCATTAATTCTAATTTTAAATGAATAATGTAATTTAGGCATCTTAACCAAAATAGAGCTTCCCGAATTGTGTGAACTCCTGATGCACCAATTCCGTGTATAAAGTCAAACAACAAAATGCATAGAATGATCTAAAACAAGGCTCTCAACACAAGCTTATGTCCAAAAATATCAGGTCTTGTCACACACCAATGCATCGCGATGCCCCATTGAGGAAACTTGTTATAAAGTATTTTTACCGCAACCAAGTATTTGATGCACCAGTTTTACGGCGTCATTAATTAAAAATTCGAATTAAAATTTTTCAAAGATTGTGGCATTGTCAGACTTGAAAAAGGTGCCTTGCTATGCATTTCTCTGCTGATTAGTTTTTATCAAGCCATGAGTGTGTTGAAGGTAGCCTGATACCAATCAACCCTTTTGAATGTGACAATTTTAAATCAATTTGTCCTATGCCTAGCGCCACTGTTGCTGTCAAGCGGTTCTGGAAGATAAAATACTGTACAGTACAGGTGTCAATTTGTACTGGTCTATATAATTGAAGGTTCAGTTAGTTGTGACTTATAGAATTAAACATATGAACAAATCAAATTATCTCTGTCAAATTTTAATGTTTTGTTTATCGGTGTCAATATTCTGATATTTTTGTTGCCGTTTATGCCTACAGTATATGCTTCCTTTCCAATTTAAGGAAGCATTACATTATAGGGAATATATGACAATATTTTACAAAAAAAAGTTGGAAAAAACTAATGATCTGTTATTTGTGCAAAACTTTTTTATAATGGCTTTGAAAAAGCTGTTTTATTTTTCTGGAACAGCTCTTCAAAAGCTATATAAATAAATAATTTCACATATTGTGAACCTCATCGCAAAATACCAAGTAAACTATCTATTCATGAGGTGTTTCCTTTAAGGTTTTGATAGCTTGGTGTGTGCCCAGTGCGCAAGTGATTTGGCGCACTCAACTTGCAAAATTAGTTCATTTAGTCTCCAAAACGTTTTCACCTTTGGTTTTTGGTCCAAGTTATGTCAGAAAACCTCCAACAAAGTAAAACTTCTATTTTTTTGGTATGAAAACTCATCACCTGGTATCGTGTTGACATGTTTTCAAACTAAGGATTATTTGCTATGAAAGCCTAAATCAAAAACAGTTGTATAATGCTTTATTGTTGTTGTGCTTGAAGCATGATATTTTAATGACTTATTTCAAAATATTTGAATCTCATTACTAAAAATGATTTTAATTTCAGAGTGCGCAACGATTATCTGTTTTCAACAAAACAGCTTCTACTTTTTTTTCAATGCACAGAGCATTTTCCACAGTAGACGATGTAAAGGATGTGGAGTCTGACGAAAGCCAGTCTCCTGCTAAATATGTAGTATCTCATGAAGATTTTAAATGGGTAAAAAGGCTTTTGCCGCCATCAGTAATTCCTGATCCTCCTAAGCACTCGAAATATCCTACTCCATCTGGATGGAGTCCTCCATCAGGTAACTTATTTGCAACAATGATAAGACTCGTGGCATATGTTTTACAATAAAGAAGTGTCATAATTCGGTTTTTGATGGGCTTTGCATTTCCTATGACTTACTCTGTGAGACTGCTGTAACCGGTGGAAAATTCATCAGCAATAAAACTAAGCTTTTTGCTTTTTTGATAACCGTCTTGGTAGTTCTGAAGTCTTTGTCTGGTGACAAGGTTGGTGGATGAAGATGTACAGCAAAGTTTATTTCATTGCAATGCATTTCTAGAAACTGTTCCTGACTTGCCATACTACATCCCTAGAACTCGTTACCACTTGTTTCCTATTTTTGTTGAAACAAGTAGTTATCGTCGTACATTGACTTCTGTTAAATATGTTGAAGGCGATATATGGGTAAGTACATTTAGTTGTGTTGGCTGAAAACATTACTTCTTGTCTCGTTTTTTACAGTAAATTTAATAGTAAGAAATAAATGAAATCCTTATTTATCCTTGAAGTGACATTCTGAAAATAGCTATTTGACATGAGATGTATGTAAAGTCAGTTTGAAGATGATTTAGCTCCTCAAAATTTTGTTTTGTCCCCAAATTAAAAGTTCGAAAGTGGTCGGCAGCTTTTTAACTTCGTGTTCCTATATTAAAGCAATATTTTTCAATTGCAAGTTGTAATTACTTTTTTTGATACGCAAAACTTGGCAGTGTATCACTTCGTGTGTCTAAAATCTTGTAAAGTGTAAGTAACAGAAAAGTCTGTGCGTTGGTTGAAACTCCTCGCCGAAAGTTACTTTTTGAAGTTTTTACCTACTGTGTACTCGCTGTAAAGTTTGTTCTATTAAAAAATTTTATCGGAACCAAGCAACTTCGCTTGGGAACAGAGAAGTTGGCTTTGGACAAATAGTCATGAGAGACGACCGGACAACACACTTGAGAAATCTATTTTGCGAGCGTTCTGTCATTTTGATTTCCACTTGAGTTTGTGCCGGTCCTTCGCAGCTTTACTGATAAACTATTGGCCTAGATCCGCCCAAGCAGTGGTACTTCAGCACGCTGGATAGACCACAAAACATGGTATTGAAAGGACCACGTATTTCTGGTCATAGCCACAAATGGAAGGGAGGCCTCAGCAAATTTCCTGCTAGTTTTTATAAATTTATGTTTGAAGTAGCATTTGTATTTGTCTGGTTTTACGTTTATTTCATGCAGCAAAATAGATTATTTTCGTTGTAGCGTGGTAAAATGACCTAGTACAGTACCTTTTAACTTTTGAGCATTGCAATTCAGTTTGATGTAGGCGTTATTGTTACGGACAGATCGTCTATGTGTGGCATATACAGTGAAATCCGGTTAATTGCATAGCCAATTTGACAAACCTTTTTATGCAATTAAGCGAATTATACGTTTATGCGGAAGTGCTAAGTTCAATTGACCCGCAACGAGCGTCACGCTAAAAAACGTCCAAACATCAGACTTCAAAGCAAGCGCAATGCGATCATCCTACTCTTACTCAAAAACTAAACAAAACACACAAATTAAGGCTTAAACATTTATTCGTTTAAAGTGAAATACTGCGCAATTGTTGATTGTTTGATGTTATTTTGCATGCTATCTTGCATTTGTTTTTCCAAGCGAAGAAATATGTCCATATCCTCCCCTTTAAATTGTAGTCGTCGCCTAATTGTATCAAGTGCATAAAGCACTTTATTTTTTGGTAGAGTCAAAGCAGTTGCGTCAACAGGGCTTTCTTCATTGACGTTGTCTGTTTCAACTTATTTATTATGCAAAACTTCTGCACAAATATCAGTATCATCTTGAACACCTGTAACTTCAAGGCCATCATCAAAATTAATATATTGCGTGTATGTTTCCTGCGTAAATGAAGGTGGAACTTCATCGGCTGTAAATCCGAGAAAAGATTCATCGGGTGTTGCTGGTGTTGGACTGCGAAAAAAGCAGTTTCGAATTGTGTCTGCAGACACATCATTCCAAGCAGCGCTCATAAAATTTACTGCATCTAATACAGAAATAGACCGAACCACGTCTGTCGCAGTGCAGTTTTCATCTGCATCAATTATCAGCACAATTTTTTGTAACATTCGACGGCGGTAATAGTGTTTGAAGTTTTTAATAATGCCCTGGTCAAGTGGTTGAATATATGAAGTTGTGTTTGGTGGCAGAAATACAAGTTCAATGAATTGTAGTCCATTATTTTCAATTTTGTGGGCAGTACAATTGTCTAACAGCAAACAAACTTTTTTTCTCTGTTTCCTCAAGCGATCATTAAACCATTCCAACCATTCTTGAAAGAGTGTTGCAGTCATCCAGGAGTTTTTATTGGATTTGTAAGTTACCGAGAGTTTCTTTATTCCCCTGAAGCAGCGTGGATTTGCCGATTTTCCAATGACAAATGGCCGTAACTTATCTGAACCATCCATATTAGCAGTAAGTAGGACGGTCAAACGTTCTTTTGACTTCTTGCTACCAGAGAGTTTGTCATTTTTAAAGCACAAAGTTCCCTCTGATAGTGCACGAAAGTAAAGCCCCGTTTCATCACAGTTGTAAATTTCTGAGGCAGAATAGCTCACATGTATTTTTGGCCACACTGACGCTATCCAATTTTCAGCCGCTTCAGAATCATGATCTTGTTTTTCACCACGCTTACGCTTAAAAATGATTAAATTGCGTTCTCGCCAGCGAGTGACCCAGCTGGATGGCGGATCAAAATTTAAGTTCATTATTTTTTCAAAGTTTTTTGCTTTCTCGCGTAACATTGGGCCAGTGATTATAAGACCCTTGCTTTTTGCTTGTTTAAACCAATGTAATAAGGCATCCTCTACGTCTTCTTGGGTACTTTTTCTTGCCCTTTTACGAGTTGGATTTTTGTTGCTACGATGAGCAGAAAAAAGCTTTTCTTTTGATTTAAGAATTCGCGATACCTGTGATTGCGATATTTCAAATTTTTTGGCGACTGTACTTTGCGATGTTTTCTTATCAAGTTCATCAATGACAAGGATTTTGTCAGCCAATGATAGATCTTTGCGCTTTATATGCTTACTTATTCTTGCTTCACTCATTTTGAAATTTTAAAATTGCTCTGTCTCGCAAACTGTATAAAAGCTAAATGAAACAAAAACAGTGCGAATAACAGTGATTGCGAAATGATAGCCACGTGTTTTTGTTCTGAATCGGTAATTGTCTTTGAAGAACATTAGTCACATCTCACACTGCGTTGTTTTTGATCTCTAACCAGTAGCGGCCTTTCATTTTATGATGTTGGCGATCGGCGCGTTCGTTTGCAGGTTGAAACAGTTCGTTTTCGCTCAGAATTTAAAAGTCGTGCTTTTGTCGCTAAAATTTTGCATAATAAGCAGATTATGCAATAAACCGGTATGCGATTGTCCGAAATTTTTTTTTAACAAATGATTGGCTGTGGTTTGGGATTTATGATCTTTATGCGATAAAACGGATTATGCAATTATCCAGTATGCAATTAACCGGATTCGACTGTAATTATTTAACTGACTATGCAAAACGCTTTTAGTATCTGCGAAAGTGAATGTGGTTAATTGCAATGGTGGATATATGTATAACGCATCTGTTACTTTTTTGAGAGTTTGAATGAATATAAATAAGGAAAGCAAGTGCATATACATTTTCGTCTGATCTAATATGTTACTAAAAGTAAAATCTGGTTCATGTTCTTCGTTGCCCGATGTTAACTGGCTGTCGCACCAGTGGCTGAGAATTATTGGGTTTGTAGTCATTGGTTGTGTGACCTTTTCGTCAATATTTTTTATTTCCCGCAACTTGAAGTATTGGTTTAAAGGCGCCGCTAGCACTATTTGTAACATTGCCAATTTGTTATTTTTGCCTACCTGATAGTTAAAGGTCATCTTAGTTTGGCACTATTTTACAATACCGGTATATGTTTCAAAGCACGCGTCATGCTTGCGTGCTGTGCTCTTAAAAACTCTACTTTGTTATTATATTTTCTCTCGATGAAAGTACAGGTATATCATAGCAAGAAACAAGCAACCTCGTCATGGTCCTGAACACGTTGTTTTATGCTCAAAGGCAAAAAAGGCTGTTTCGATAAAACGTTCTTCATAGCGATACAATAAATATATAATGACGTAATGGCATTAAGGTTTGTTTGTTTCAGGAACTGGAAAAAGCTCTTGTTGAATTGATTCGTCCATTATTAAAATACGATCCCGCGACTCGTGTTCATGAAGTGACAAGAACAGTAACGATTAAAGGCGACCACGAAAAAGTGATTACTGATTTTTTAATTAGTCAGGGTTTTTAGCAACTATTCGTGATGTGAACAGAGAAGACATATGGAAGAAAGTTTGTTGGAAAGACATTGAAACGTCCCGTATCTAAAATGCCGTGAGCGGAATTTGCTGCTTCTTAACTTTGTTGGTCTAGGAGGCTATTAATACGAATATCCTGGATGTTACTTTTAATGTTTGAGATATATTCTCGCTCAGCTATTTGTTAAAATTTCAGCTATGAGCTGTTTGATAGATTGTTGTCATTGGCTATGCGAAAAATTCTATATTGTGAGCTTTGTGTACAAACGTTTTTGCTTTAAAGTAAAATGAGATGATTTTGTGTTTTCTGTTGCAGAAAAACTAGTTGCGATTGCTACAAGCACATGCATCTTTCTGATGACGTGTCTTGGCCGACATCTGTCAGTTTTTATTTAACTGTAGATCTTTGCGCAAACCAAGGGTCTTGCGTGTTAACCATCGGGGTTAGCAGGGTTGCTGGTGGGAAATTAAAAATCATCGTAAGACAGAGGTTCCCAAAAATGGCGTTGTTTTGATGACTTTTTTGCCTAGCTGTGCTTCGTTTGTTTCTGTACATGGCTAAACTTGTGAAAATAATTCAAATTTGATTGGCATTGTGGGAGGTGAAGGCCCAGTCAAAGCTGGAAATCACTGACTAGAGTTTAAATGAAATTTACGATATTTTTTAAATGTTACGTTTAATTTGAATTCGAATACATCCAGAACATTTGAAAGCAAGTATAGAACGTTATTTATCAGGGCGTGCATAGCAAATGCAGTTTCAGGATTTAAAAGCCAGAATGTAAATTTTTACCAAATTCGGTTTTTGATAAGTAACCACTTGCTAGTGCAAATCAATGTAAAACTGGGTGACATACTGTATGTTTATACTTTTTTTTGTCAAATTAATCTACCTGTGCAGTGTTGAGCATATTGTAGTTAACCCGCAAACAAATTGTTAATTCCATGACATGAAAAGTTACTGTAATCTAACTTTCATAAAACAAACGCTGACATAAGTAGACTATACCCGTTTGGTTTAGTGATTCTTTATACCTACGTAGAATAATTTCAAGAAACACATGAAACAACATGTCCTGAGGTTAGTTGAAATTATAACTTAATGATTTCCCAAATTTCTCAATATACAAAACGAATACAAATATTTTCGAGTAGTCATCCGCTCTTATCACGTATTATGTTTTCTGGGCAGAATACCATAATATGACTGTTAAGGGAGTTTAATTTAAAAGAATTAGGCAAACGTGCATTCACACTGCTAAAAATACTTTTTAGTTACAAAATACTGGTTCGGAAATACAGGTGTGAAAGGTGCATGGCGTTAATGATCGTCAGCAAAACCCCTTAAATCTAGTCATTTACCTACTTACTAAGAGATTGAAGATTGGACTAGAGATAAGAAAACTTAACAATTTAGCGACCGACACCGGAAGCAACTTTACCCTAAAAAATATTCAAGTGTTTTGATTATTAAGAAAAATTTTTTCAATGTCAATTTTTTGGTAGTAAGCTTGAGCGACGTGTTTTTTGTGAGAGTTCTACATGCAAAGAGTAACTTTCGTATTCTTGATTTGATAGGTCACTATCTTACCGCAAAGTCAATTTTTTTTAAATAAAATCAATTTTTTTGTTTTCTTGGTGTGGACAGGCATCCATTTACCTATGGGATACGCTGGCTTTGGTGGTATTAAGCCAGCATCGAGTATCATCTTTCAAAACCGTCAGACCAACCACTCCTCGAGGTGCCCAATGTATGGGGCACGTTGAGATAACGTGGTCTGCGATTTGATCGGTGGCGTCACATCCGCAATTCGACGAGGGAGCGAGACCCCATTTGTACGTGGACGAGTAAAAACGCCCAACGCCAGTCCGCAGGCGATTGAGCTTAATCCAAGATGTTCTGGGTGAGCCCATTCCAAGGGGGTTGGCATTGTGAATGAAAACATGAAGTATGGATGTGCGTCTAGAAGACTTCGCGCTTCTACAATTTGTCCACTGAGTCGCTCGGTGGGCGTCTAGACTTCAGTTTCTCCTAGGCACATCTGGTGACCCAGCTAGTTAACCGTGTAAAATATGTTCTCGGTCCAGGGTGCCACGCTTGGCCAAAGAGAGAGTCGCCCTTAAGCTGCGAAGCTCACCTGGCTGGGACGCCTGAAAAGATTGGCAGATGGTCCGTTGCAGTAGGACGCGGGCATACGGTAACAAGGCGTCATTCAAAACACTGTCAATGAAACAGGTGTGCGCACTGCGACACCAAACTGGTGCGCAGTACTTATCTGTAGAGTTAACCTAAAGATTGGGAGCTGTACGCAGTGTTTTAACGGCCGAGCACGCAAGTCGCCTCAGAAGCGTGACGGGGCTAGCTGGATTTTTGCGCGATATTTCAAAATGGTCGCAAAACGTGAGTGATCTTTCCAGTTTTACCCCAAGGTAGGTTGTTGGTACTGGACAAAACGGCAAAAGTTTACCAATAGCGTCTGTGGCATGCAGAGGTCAGGTGATGCCCGGGGCCAACTGTTTGATTGTATGCCTCCCTCCCAAGCAGTCAAGTACTCAAGAATATGACAAAAACAGACACTTAAAATACATAAAAGCTAGTGTTGAGAAAAAAATTTCGAAAAATTAAACTAAAATATTTCAAAAAGTATTTTTGTTTTAATGTGTTCATTAAAGTTAACTGAAACATCAGATCGCTACATAAGGATATGTATGACGGAGCGACAACAACCATGAGAAGTGCAGCAGGGTTGACTGAGGAATTCAAGGTAGGTGTTGGACTTCATCAAGGCTCAGCACTCAGCCCATTCCTTTTTGCCATCATCATGGACAAGCTGACCAAGGACGCACCATGGGGTATGCTGTTTGCCGATGACATCGTGCTGTCTAGGCAAAATCATAGGGAGCTAGAGGATGATCGGAAAATTTGGAGAAATGCACTGGAGAGAAGAGACCTGAAAGTGAGCCGAAGCTCGACCGAGTATTTGAAGGCTGGGAGTGTGGAAGGTGGAGAAGAGTTGAAGCTGCAAGGAAAAAAGATAAAGAGAGAGAAAATCTTTAAATACCTGGGTTGGACAGTTAGTAGCGATGGAAGGTGTGAAGAAGAAGTGAGGAGAAGGATGGATGAGTTGGAAGAAGGTGTCTGGAATTCTGTGCAACAGGAAGTTATGACCAAGAGTTAAGGGTAAAATGTACAAGGGTGTTGTAAGACCAGCCAAGAAGAAGATTAAAGGCTAAGGCATACATTTATAAGAAAAATTTATCTGGTGAAGGGTATGCATTGAGGAACAAAACAATGCGTTTATGCATGCAAATAATTATCAAATAGGCCCACGAAAATGATCTATTATATATATGCAACTTCGTGAGGCATAACAGAAGATAGAGTTGTCTATTTTTTTCTATTAGAAAGAGTATCTAAAATTGTACAAGTGCAACCATGTAGTTTGATGCATTGCTGATTTGCTGCTCTTAATATTTTTGTGAGCTATACAATAAAAATGCTTTAAGGACATTGTTTAGTAAAAGCAGATAAAGAAGTTACTCTTTTCATTAAACTAGAACATGTGATGATGTGAACAAATCAATTAGACGCTTGCGCTTTACGATCTCTCTTTCCGATATGAACTCTCCTATTGGAAAACATTTGAAGTACCAGCGTTCCCTCGCCGCTTCGCGGTTCAAGTTTCGCGGATTTTTCAAAAATATTTATCAAGAAACAATTTAAAGATAGCGCCGTATCGCTGATTGACTGCGCATCATCACGCCATTCTCGTTCACGCTGTTGACTGTGTCTTGCGTATCTTAGTGTTATGCTTGCAATTAACTTCTCGT
The DNA here is from genome assembly GCA_963675345.1 of Trididemnum clinides. NCBI lineage: Eukaryota > Metazoa > Chordata > Ascidiacea > Aplousobranchia > Didemnidae > Trididemnum > Trididemnum clinides. The sequence goes on along the minus strand of OY776303.1, from coordinate 5,726,125 downwards.
TAAGCCCTTCCAATGCCGCCTAAGCGCCGTGCGCTTGCGAAAGATTACTTTAAAGAGTCAAAGAGGAAGATGATGACCATTAGTGAAAAGGTTAAACTTGTGTCCGAATTAAATAAAACAGAAAATATTTCTAATTTTTCGTGTTCTTTTTCCGTCAATTTTCAGAGAAGTAAGTTTTTATGAGTATTGGCTCCAAAGACGCTGGAAATTAATTCCCGACACTTTGCGGTTTTTCACTTATCGCCGTGAGTTCTGGTCCTGATTAACCACGATAAATGAGGGAACACTGGACCTCATTTTTCTTCATCTGCTGAAAGGAATTCTCTTTCGATGCTGATTAAAGCCAAACTTGTTAGGCATTTCTGTAGCACAGATGATCTAATACATGTTTTTATCAATTTCAACTTTGAAAATGACCTCTCACAGCTTGCAATTGAAAATCCGATGGTGAGCAGTAACCTGTATGCAATAGATAAAGTTGGGAAGACATCCTTCCCAAACTGCATTAAACATTTAAGAGCATGCTTAGGATTAGAGGAAACTGCATTTCCTCTAGCTCAAAGGAGCATAACAAAGTCAATGGTAATTATGTGTTTGGTTTTTGTACAATACATAGCAAACTAATTGAAATTTTATATATAATAATTTCTGTACAAAAGCTGACGCGGCAGAAAATTTTCTATGAAATATAATCACGTTATGCCCCCCAAGCAAGATCCTATCAGATCTATGCAGCACGTGTTAGTAGACTTACGATACAAAAAAGCATATATTTTTAACAATTTAACAAAATGTAGTTTTTGTAATTTCACTCTTTTGATGCCCCCAACCTTGAATGCCCGGGGCCGTCGCCCAGTTCGCTCCCCCCTTCTGCACGCCACTGATTAGCGTAGACTTTAAGCTCACGTTTGGCTTCTCGATTGTGTAAATGAAAAGCCGCCGTCACCTTTTTAACATGGCTGAGTTTCAGCCTCCTAGTCTTGAGATACGCTGAGAGTGTAGCCATGTCTTGGCTTCAGGTTTCCTCTAAGCTAAGCCCTTCCAGTCTCTTGAAGAATACAGCAAAGCCAAATCATCTACATAAGCATACTTTCTAGAGATAGTGGCGGGAATATCGTATTTTTTATAATTAGCACAGTTAGTCAAAATGTTTCTTTTGTATTGGTGAGAAAAACTGAAAAGTGTGATGAAACTTAATTAACTTTTTTGTTTGAACTTGCAATGTTTGGCAATTTTTTGTACGGTACGGTAGTACAGATCGCTATCTCTGGTCACTATAGCAAGTTTGCGTATGACGTCACACATTTGGCGCGAAAAAAGTGGCTGACGAAAAGCTGAAAATTATGGCGCAAAGCAGCGTTGCCGCTCTTTAGAAAATTTTCCAATATCTTGGGAAATAAATGCCTATCTTTGGATCTTGGAAAAATTGTTTGAAAAAGTGACCAATCTTGGGAAACCATAGTATCAGCTATGCCTATTTATGGGTAATCTTCGGAGATTACTGCCTAGCTAAAGATTTGAGAAAATTGTTTTTGAAATTAAATAATTGGTGGACTGTTAGGTTTAATTGCATATCAAAAGGCGGTCAATATTAAAAAAAGGATCTTTCTGTTTTGCTGGTATACAAAATTGTGCTCGTGTGTCAATAGAGAGAGCAAGAGAGCAATTAATCTCCAAAAAAGGTCTTCATGTAACGTAATTAATTTTGTCACAACAAACGTCAGAAAGTTTTAAAGGGTCTCGCATTTTAGTAACTTTAGTAAGTTAGCTTGCCAACAACTGGTTTAGCTGCTCAAAATCAAAGTCCGATATGAATGTCTAGTTACGTTTGTAGTAATGATGGAAAGTGGCAAGTACACCAAAGAAACGATGCAAGCAATTCAAGAACTTGACTTCGCAGGAAAGGCCGCATTAACCGTTACATTCTAAAAAGAATGCATAACAATAACATCTCCAAACTAATAAACATGGAAAGACCAGACATTTCACCTGTTCTGTACAGTTATCGTACTTCCAACTACTGATTCCGTAGAAAGAAGTATTTCCATGCCACGAAAACTGTCAGGCAAGGATTAAGATTGTTAGGCAAGGCTCTTCTGTATTTTCCTTTATTGTTCCTTTTAATTAGTGCTTCCAGTAACAATAAAGCAGGTAATATTTTATGTCACAATTTTCCTTTTAAATTTTCTACTCTTTTTGTTCGCTATCAAGAGAGATCCTTTTGCCCCCGCCTCGAGGCAACTTGTCACAACCTTTGGAGTAAATTCTTTCATACCGTTTGCTCAGCAAGGTTTTCAACAACAACGAAAATATGAAGAAACAAAATAATTATGCAATGAAATACCAATGTGTAAAGAACTCGCATTTTTAATGGTTTAGTGGTGAACTTGCAGTTCATAGTTTATTGACAGTTTTATCAAAAACCTCAAGAACACGTTGTAGGCTTCATTCAGCTTACTACATATGGTAGGCATAAAACCGAGAGCAGTAAAAGTTAAACACTTGCAGACGATTCTGTCCAGAAGCTAGAATTGGCAACTAAAAGACAACAACCTCAAGTGGGTGAAGGCTGGTATAATCTTCGTCGTTTGAGCATTATGAAGGAAGATGTGCATACACTGGGTGAGCGCTCATGCTTTTATTTGCGAATCTTTAGTTAGACTGGGCTACCACGACGGGTAGACTGCTTGGCCCCACCATCTGTCTTCGGCGTGAAGACGGAGGCATCCCGGTGCCCTGCCCAAGGACACAACAAGCAAGCTTGCCGGCTTGTTCCCTGCACTATCCTTTTGGGCTGAGCGCTAAGCAGGGAAGCTGTGAATACCATTTTTTATAGTCTTTTGGTATGACTCCACTTGGGAAATGAACCCATGGTCTACCGACTGCGAAGCAAACGCTCTAACCACTACGCCATCGCACCGATGGCTGTAATAACCTCGTTTCCAACTTTTTTCTCGTGAAGTTTACACAACACAATCATATTTCTCCCCCATAAAGATAGATCTTAGCTTTTCTTCCGTTGTTTCCAAAATTCTCCCAACGTGAGCCTAATATTGAGTGATAAGTTCTCTTTCAGATCCTACAAAAGCATTATCACAGGCAACTTTAATATCCTCGACATCTACAATGTCAGTTTTTAATTTTTTTATTATCGGTAAATTCATTGCGCTAAGCTGATTCATCCACGCTCACTTCATCTTCGCTTGATGATTCTGGCTTTGGAGTCTTTCCTTTGAAAACAGATTTGTCATTCAAAGATTTTTTTCCATTTCTTTTACGTTTGCTTCTTCTTCAATTGCTTTTTTTGACCATTGCGTTCGTGTATAAGCCTATCTAAGATTTCTTTCGTTTATTACTATTTTTCTTTCGTGCTTTATGGTACCTTAATGATCTTGATGTTTCTGAGCGAATTAAACTTAAATTCCGCTCTTCGATTCAAAAGGCATACTTACTCTTTTACCGAGTCTTTTGCAGATTCCTGATCTTGCTTCCTTACCTGACTTTTTTCAATCACTCAAAAGTTTGAAAAATGGAAGTTTTATTTACAATTTTAATTCTAGATCTCGTCCAAACTCTGCTCAAACAAAAATTCAAGCTACTGGTTGAGCTTCAGCTCCTGTTAAAAACGCATCACTCCTGCCGGAGCCGATTCCTACATTTTAAATCTTGAACTTCTACTTACATGACCGAAGGCACATAGCCGAAGCAACGTCAACAAGATTTCTACATTTGCAACAAGATTATACAGCCAGCATCAAGAAAAAAATCAAAATCACAAATAACCATGAGCGTGGCCATCCCAGCGTCAGATGGATAGCCTACGTCAATCAAGATCTTGCTGAACTGAAGATCAATCCAGCACAAGTAAAAACCTAGCACCCAACTTCCGTGATTTTGCAAAACCTAACAACTACTTTTCAGATGTCATAATAAATCTTAATTTTTTTTCTTTTATACAAAGCTACTAATTAGCAAACGTGAAGAAAGAATAACAACCGGCGCGACGGTGTAGTTGTTAGAGCGCCCGCTTCGCAGTCGGTAGACCTGGGGTTCATTTCCCAACAAGGCTCAAAAAAGGAGATAGTGTGTAGAACAAGCTGGCAAGCGGGGTGGTTTCACCTTTATGTGGCAGACAAATGGCGTACCCGTACTTCACCTGGTTACAATTGGCTCACCCAGCATGTAGTAAGAGGCGACTCTTGGGTACCTACCAATGGCAATCCGCCTTGTTGGCAGTGGGGTCATCACTCATCTTAACTGGTTCGAAATGAGCGGCCACCTTTCGTCTGGCCTAATTCAGTTAGGTTGACGGCGTGAACCCAGATTATCGTTCATGCCGTATCTCCATCCCAAACAAGAGGAAGGTAACAACAACAACAACAAGAAACAACTATTGTGCGTACAGTTAACAGATTCAAGGCAAAAATTAAAAAAATTAAGTTGAACGATAATAAATGAAAACAAAATCAATCAATATTCTTGAAAATATGATTTTCGTAGTTACGATATAGGTTTTACCACATCACGACATTCCATTGCCCAATATGGCTGAAGATTATTTGTGATGCGATCTTTACGCTGGCATTACGCAAAAAGCTATAAATCAAATATATAATCTATAAGGCTGCATTTTCATGCCCCTGGTCTTTTGAGCTAATTATAACTTAGATAGAGGACAGCTGTTGTCTTTTGAGTGAAATGTTAGTTTTTCTGCACTTACATGTAGATGAGAGGGGAGGTACTGTTCAGCTATGATGCTTTGTCATCATCCAGTATTTTCACAGTTTTTGCTACCCGTTGTAGCTTGTAAACTACGTCGGACAAGATAACATATTGAGGTCTGCTACTTGCTTCTCTGCGCCACTCTTGGATATCAAGATAGAAGGCAGTTCTCATTTGTGAATTAAAAGACGGAAGTGTTCGACACCAGTGCTGAAGTGATTTAGCTTCACTCATAAAGCCCTGAGGGTACGGTGAAGATTCGGTAGGGAAGTGAACTGGAATGAAATTATTGCTTGAGCCGCGTGGATATTGAACGCCACTGCATGAACTATACTCGCAAATCTTTTAACTTGTTCGGCAATGTAAATAGCCTAAAGCTACAAATAGATAGAAATTTGGCCTTTAGAAATAAACTTTTTTCTTACTCAATGTGACCCCAGCGTCTCTTATTTGAATCATTGGTCCACAGAAACATGCAGGACGAAAAGGGGATGGTCGCAAGGGCACATGGGAGGCAGACAAGGCCGTGCCTCACCCGCCGAAATCTGGAGTAGCGCAAAAAATACTGAAGTGATGATCATGGCAAAAAAAATATTACTTGCGAAAAATTAATCGATATATTTCTTGTTGGTTTGAACAGTCGTGCCCCCCATTCCTAAAACTATTTTCTGGGGCCGAATTTGTTCTTGTTATTTATTGTTTCTGCAGACGCACTACAAGCCTTTATTGGTTTCTATTTCTACGAAAGCATTTGTACTTAGCGATTTATAAAAGTCAAAATTTTTCAAACACGCAAAGTGATTTCAAGCGATGTCTTACTTCAGGTAGCCACAGATTCATACACTGTTGTTATCGCACCAACGCCCTTTTTAAAACAAGTGTTCTTTAACCGGGTTCGCGGGGAATCGAACTGCCGCCCTGGGAACAACAGCCTTTTCGCACGTTTGTTTATCGCACTACACTACGTTATGTATTTTTCACTTGTCTGACCTCTACACAAAAACGCGTGGCTTTAGGGTTTGGTAATTAGCTACATAAGAAAAAGAAGTTACATTTGGATGATTATTTTTAAATTTGAATTTGCTGCTGTTCAATCCTTCGGAGGACAAAGTTTAGTCAATTTTTCCTTGCTAGTCTGTTTAAAGTTTTTATTGCTTTGCTTTTAATTTGTTCATTTGAATTTTACTTCGTTTCTGATTTTATTCGTTGAATAGACAACAGTGCGGGGAAGGTTCTGGCCGTCCGCCTGCGACAAATATATTAGAAAATTCATCGCTGTCGTGAGGTGAATCCTTACCAACTGTAATAAGTGTATTTTTTCTCTTTGACGAATATTGCCCTGAACGTATGTTGAAATGGTACCTGCAATTTAAGGCATACCGCAAATGCTTTTTGGATCTGTGGCTTCTTCGAATGGGCAAGATCTTTCAGTTTTTGAGAAGCATTTCAAATTATGAGCTTCTCATTAACCCTCTTTGCTAATCTTTAGTTAGACTGGGGCCACCACGACGGGTAGACTGCTTGGCCCCACCACCTGTCTGCCACATAAAGATGGAAGCATCCCATTAAGTGCCTTGCCCGAGGACACAACAAGCAAGCTTGTTCTCCACACTTATTTTATTCGACCATCATCACATGTTTTATGAAGCCACTGAGGCAACTGTGAAATCATAAAATATGAATACACCAAAGCATTGTTTAGAAAGAAGTTTGTGACAGAAGGTTTAACGGTGTGCAACTTAAAGTCATGTAAAGTGAAACTATAAAAGAGAATTACTTTTTAATTAATTGATATTAAGGCATATAGGCTAACACCAGCTCCTATAATTCGTATTATAAAAGAGAAGTTACTATAGTTATAATAGAGCTTTTATTGGGGTTTAAAGCTTTTACTTACTCGGTGACTTGGATGGGGCGTTGTGTAGTAGAACATAAGGAAATATCCTGCTATATTTTAAATTCTTGCTAGCCTACGTTCCGACTTTGTCTGCAGTTTTAGAAACAATGTTGTTTTGTCTTAGATTTTAGTGCAGAAAATAAGAAAAATGCCAAAGGAGATTGTTTTATATTTTCGTATGTATTCTGATCTTTTCCGCGCTAGATTCTGGCTGCACGTCAGCAAGCATGAAAATGCCTAAATTAATTAGTTAAAAGGGGTTGGACTTTCTGGAATTGTTAGCTCTAAAAAATCGCTTATGCTTGATATTACTTCACCGAGATATTTGCGTTTACACTCTTTAAACAGATAATTTCTGGGTCGAGAAAGGCAAATTTCCAGCAATTATGAAGAAAGTAAGTTCAAAGAGGAAACGCTGCTTGCAGAAGTAGTGGATTGAAAAGTACGAGTGGTAGCGATATCATTCAATAAAGCAATTCATTTTCTGCACAGTTTGTACAGCTTATGTTCAACCAAATGAAACGTCTACTTTGACTTATCGCTCTTTTCGCATTAGGGTTGATCTTCTGGCTTTATTGCACTCAAGTGCGGATTCTTCCTCTCCAGAGCACTTGATCGTTTCCGTCATCTTCCTTCAATTCCACAATTTGCATATTCTTTAGGTAGTCCTTCCATTTTGGTTTTGGCCTCTGTTTCCTACATGTAGTTGTGAAAACATCTTGCCAACTTAGCTTTCTTCTTTTCGTACCACGTGGCCCTTCAATCGACGCCGTGCTTCTCTGACCTTGCACATTCATTCCTTTTCCTACCATTTTATTTCGAAATTCATCACGCCTCGCCCCTCAAAAAAAAGAGTCGGAGCATTCTTATCTCTACCACTTTCAGTGATTGTTTTTGTTTCTCGGCCAGTGGTACCACTTTCATTCTATTGTCATTCCCGGGCCCACCATTGTAGTGTATAGTCGGACTTTCACTCAGTTTGGTACCTTTTTGTCTTTTTTCTGCTGATCTTCAAGCCCCTTTCTTCCAAAACATTGGCCTGCCTCCTCGTCGATTTTATAGCTCAACACAGCGTCATCCGCATTATTTTCCTGGGTGCCTTTCTCGTGATATTCGCTGTTTAACAGATATTTTGTTTTTCAGGATGGATTGAGGCCAAAAAAAATTTCTCGCAATCCCAAATACCGGTTAAGCAAAACAAAACTTTCCTGAGAAAGCGGTCGGTCTCGCGTAAACTAAAATGCTACCATCAAACGATATAAATTGCTGTTTCCCAAAATTCGCATTTGTTGAGAGCGCCTGTTTTCTAGAATTTTGACACTACAACCACAACATTCCCAGCGCTACTGATTTTGACTACCTTTGGTTAAATTACGGCAGATAATCAGAACGCCAGTTTAATCAGCTTCAGAGTTAAAAGAATCTAGTCTAAAATATGATTTGCTTTGAGAGTAAGTTCTTTTTGAAAGTGAAAAGGAAGAAATGGGATGCCGATTACATTAAGTACGGATTTTTTTCTCCAAAAGAAACGAGCTAAATGTCTTTCGCACAATGCATGTTTTGATTGGTCAAATACTTCAACTGCACTAAGTGTTTGGCTCTTTCGAATTGCAGAGTCGTATACAAAACAAAAACAGCATTCATCATAATAAGTCTGTAAGTTTTTTTAAAAACCGCAAAAATTTTGTGCAAACAGCAAAACTTTTTTAAGTCAATGGCTATAAATGCCTTTGCCGGAAAAACTTACTTTGTATGTCTTCCTTTTAAATAGTGGAAGTGCTTATGAAAAACAAAAAAGCAATAGAATAATTTGAATTTGTTTGATGCGACGCATTTGAAAAAGCTGAAAGACTACACTACGCCTATAGTTTGAGGTTTTCTCCCGTCGTTTTGCAAAGTTGATCTAGTTAAACCTTTTGCAAAGATTAACTGTTTTCGAACAATTTTGATGTCCACTTTCGCAGCGCAGCGTTATTTTTCACAAAATTTTTAATTACTGGTAGAAATCGAAGTTTTTGAGGCATTTGTAATGTTTGTGCTCGTTGTTCCACCCTTTTTTAAGCAAATTTGTTTAAGTCAAATGTTTGTAACCTCGCATAAAGTTCAAGACCCTTTTTTTCAGGATCAACTTCATAAAATCGAGTTTTGTACCCTTTTGGGGGGGCAGACGGACCTTTGCTGATTCGTAAACCCCTTTACAAAATAAAAACACCCCAGGGCATCGCTTAGCACAGTTTGAGAACCACTGACTGGGCTACAACAAAGTTGTCAGTGATCAAACCACATATGAAGCTTGTGGCCAATTTGGTACGTGGCAAAAAGCATGTTGCAGTGATCTTGCGCAGAAATCACATGCAGTAGCAACTATGTACAATCCTAGGATATTATCTCCTCCGGTTCGCACTCGAGTGAACAAAAAGCGGCAATCTATGGGAGGAGTGAAAAAATCGCATAAGGTTAAGTACAGCCAAGACTCAATCTTCCAGTCAGTTGATCCAAAAAGCTACTAGCTTTGCTTGGATGTTCATTTACTGAATATCAGCAGTTAAACCGAAATTCTAAAAATACGTGATAAATTCTTAAATTGGAGCTGCTGTTAGCAAATGCACTTCATGCTAGGAGAGCGCATGAATGTGCGTTTACACAAAAAAGAAAGTAAACTAAATCTCCAACTGCTTGATGAAATCCTTTTCTCTAGTTTCTCCTCTGATCTCCAGAAATTGGTCAAGTAGTGTAGAATAAAATCACCTTGCCTATACTTTCAACCTACTTACCACGTTCCGTATGCAGATCGCTTCTAAACCTTGTCATAGCAATACAAAGGAATCATATTTATAACATTGGGAGAGTGCCCTCTAAAGGCATCAGTGCCTTCCTTTAAGCTATAGGAGTAGAACGGAGCAGGTCCAAAGTTTTAGGCTGCAAGCTAATAACAACCCCAGCTCTCCGCTGTAACATAATTTATTAATTAATCATAAAATGTTATAATCAAACAAAACAAGGCATGATTAATATGCTACTATAAAAAGTCTACTTAAGCAATGCATATAGCAATGGAATACAGGGCAGCCTAGCTGAAGAAAAAATCTGTACAATAGAATACTAAAAACTGAAACAGACAACCAAAGCTGGTTGTTACAGCAAAATAGCTCGCAAAAAAATGAATAAAATGATTTAAGACAACTTGAATTTTTTACAAAAACATACGCCTCCAAATATAAAAAGCATGATACATCAAGTAGAACAAACGTTGCTCAGTGCAGCGACATAAGAAATTTGATCTCAAAAATTTTAATAGCATCGTGACGTTGCCACTTACGCAACGTCTTCATACAGCAAGACGAGTTTTCATTTAGAGAAATAAACTCAAGACACAGTAATACATCTATCTTAATTTTCTTGGACGATTAAACAAGAATGTACAATGGCTTCTGCATTTGACCACTCCATAAGAAGTGAAGCTCGTCAAACCCGCGTATGTGAGCGAGCACTGCCTCCTTAATTCAAACTCTAATAAAATGCACGAAATCTAAATTTTCTCTACATAATTTCCTGGAAATAAACCTTCGCGATTCTTTAATCTGCCAGTCCACCAGCCAGATGGATCTGAAAATGTAATTTAAGATTACAGCAATTCTTTTGAAAGTAAAAATCATTTTTCTCCTCCCTCCCCCCACACCTTGAAAGATTTAGATAATTTGATAAACTGCCCGGTTTTGACCGATTTTTTGAGTGATCGCTAAAAAACAATCTTTTTTGTAAGCTTGGAGATATACCCGGGAACTGATATAGCATCAAAATTTTAGCACATGTATAGACCACACTGCTACATATTTGATCAAATCAATTCGTGAGAAGCAAAAATTTTAACATTTATTTTCTGTGTCAAGGCTCTACAGAAATATCCCAAATCTCTATCACCTCCGTATAGTGACACACAAACAAGTTGTTCGGTCATATAAAATCAGCACAACTAATCGCTGAAGAAAAAAGTCGATATTTTATCGCGTACTTACCTTCTTTAACAATTTCAATGATGTCATCAGCAGCGAAACTGATCTCGTCTGTGTCTTGCGCATCGTAGGAATACAGTGCCTTGAAAACATCAAGTAATGAACAAAACAAGTAATCTAATGCCCGAGTTCATGTAGCAAAGTATGCAAAGCGAACATTGCATCGTCATCTTCCAGTATGAGTGAACATGTTGTTGGTTTGGTGCATATCTTTCACTCACTATTTGCTTTTCCATTGACTTCGGTTGGCAAGCAAGACCTTCAACTTTGGATGCTTGCTTGACAATAAAAACTACTCTGAATGGGGCAGGGGCTAGCAACCATTACTACTTCCAAGCACAGTGAACTTACAAACCTAAGTCAAAATTTCATTTCATTACTGATTTATTGGCCTACCTTGCATTTGGGCATCGCTTTTGGTTTGGGTTTAGGTTTGGGTCGATGATTTCCAGGTACTGGCCGAGCATTCTGGGTGCGCTGTTGCGACATTCTCCGCTGGAGGCTGGACGCAAAACATAAGAGAAAATAAAAGATGCTATTCCAATAGATCTATCGGTTTGCCATTTTTAACACAAACAAAAAGTTTGCAAAAATTAACATCGTGCCTATAAAGGGTGCTAAAATACGAAGTTTTTCAAATAAAAAATTCTCTTTCGCACAATTCACACCAAGACCTTGACGACAAAGCTACGATACCTAAATTGGCCCTTCCCTTCTAAATGCTATTAAAATCACAAAAAACTCAAAATTCCATATATAACACGCTTTTTCAACCACTCACCCAGCCGCCCCTGCATCAGGAGTTCGCATAAAGTCTGCAATTTCGTTGGTGCTCGTACTGGGGGCACGTGCTCTGCTCTGCTGGCCCATATGAGGAAGCTGCGGGAGGGCGCTTGATGGGGAACGAGCGCCTGAGAAAATATTCGTCATCAGCAAAAAACTACTGATAATAATATAATACCTCCGAAGAAGATTCCACAAACTTTTTCCAGCACGCTCATTTGCAGCAACCACATCGTCAAATTAAAAATTATCATCACTTCACTTCTTTTGTTTCAAAGTTATTTCTATGACCCGGTCCTCTTTGATACATCTTCACAGTAAGAAGCATCACAGCAAACTTAACTTGTTTATCAGCCACTATTAGCAGGCTGATATCAATCACGAGATACAGAAAAAAGCGATTAGTAGCAGCTACGTTAATGTAAAAGCAATCAGTGAAGACATTTAACTCGCATAAAATCAATCCGCAAGAAAAATCATGAACGATTTCAGGCAACGAATGACTGAAACTGGTAAGAAGTATTAGTTTTACCAAATCAAAGGCATCGCTGAACTTCACTGCCAATGAGACAAGAGCAACAGGCCGCTGTCTTCTCTTCAGCATCACTGGGCCGTCAGGTCATGTTGGCCTAACCACGCCGTAAATAAAAACTTACCCCCACGTCCAATTCCTGATGGGGCTGCTTGTCTAGGCGTAGACGGGGCTGGAAATTGAGGGCGGCCTCGGCCAGGAGAAGGTACGGAGCCATTTTGAACTCGACTTTGAGGTCTTGGTTGATTAAAACTGGGATGGGGCGCGGGCCTCGAATGACTTTGTTGTTGCGTCACTAAGGAGAATACTGGTCACGTGAGTAATTAAAAGGTCAAAGATGAAAATCAACCAATCAGGAGATGCCACGTCGTAAAACCAATGATTGGAGGCAAGCAGGGAAAAGACATGCAAAAAAAAAAGTTATAAAATAGTCGTGCTGGTAAATTAGCAACACAAATTTCATTAAAGAACATGACATATTACGTTTCACCATGCAAAATGAAATAAATCAAACAGAAGTGATTATGAGGATAACAAAAACCTCGAAGACAATTTGTTTAAACCTCTTTTCAATATACAACTGTTCCTTTATACTATTAAAAGGCCTAACCTACCTTCCAGAAACAACCGCTTCTAATTTGTATTTGCTCGATTTTACAATATTTTTACCGCTTTACCGCAAGGTTAGAAAAGCTGGTTCAGTTTATGTCTGCCATGAATCATTTGCTTTCGAACCAGACTTTTGGTTAAAGCAATACAGCACTTTAAAATCCGGATGCCTTCCTTGATGAATGTTGAAGACACTTTTTGTGGGATTTTCAACTGTCGCTCCTAGGGATGGGCAATTCAGAACAATATACTATTCTAGAATATTCTAGAATAGTTAAACCGAATCCAGAATCCGAATCCGAATCCTTTTTGGCGATTAGCACAATCAATATGGATGCATTTATTACAAGTTTACAACAACAAAAGCACAACCAGAGAACGAGTTTATTGCAGTGCAATCAAATTATGTCTGCATGTGTGTGCATCATGAGAAAACGGACGCATTCGATCAATGTTTGTGTGTGCGAGTTAGTTTTTGAATCATTGCGTGCAAATAATACTTTTACAAAAAGAAAATCTGTGAACAAGCAACGTCATAAAGCTTGCAAGCAGGATATTAACCGAATCCTATTGGATTCGGATAGTTTGGGATTCGAATCCTTCGGATTCGGTATTCTGAATTGCCCATCCCTAGACTCGCTGCAAAGTCAGAAACGATTACCACTACTTCACGGATTCTAAAATATGGGTATCTGCATGGCTCAAACAATATTACAAATTTATTTGACATAAATTGCTATGCTTGTGTCGGTTTTGAACTCGGTTGTTATGTGATATAGTTAATTAACCTTTAGTTTCCTTAATTATCTTTCAGCGGTTTTTGTGCGACTGCAGCTGATTTTTTTGCGCAGGTTAGTCATTAAACAGCACATCGTATGTTTTTGATTTTTGCTTTAAGCATTTTGCACACTGGTTTGATTTAAGTGTGTCTGGTAATTTTGTGTGTTTCTGTCGAGTTTCTGTTCAATTCTCTAACGTTAGTTTTGTTACGTAACAAATGAAACTATTCTTTGAGTTTGTCTTAAAAGTATTCATGAAACATCACGCATGGTTTTAGCAACACCTACAAATATAATAAAATAACGTCGTTTGCAACATTCAATCTTGCTGATGTTTTCCTCTAACCACTTGCTTTCACATTAGCTTTTGATAGACATGCAGTAAGTACAAGCAATGATAACTGATTAAACAACAACATTTCACTAGATGTCTGCAACAGTTCTTGTGTAAGCTCAACTCAAAATGAAGGACAAAACGTTATTCTTTTAGCCCTACATGATGCTTTAACGGCCAAGCAAAAGGAATAACACTGCCAACAATCGAGGGCAATAATAAAATTTCACCGATTAAACGCCAGTGTTCTACCACATACTCATGAGCACAGTATTTTTTTCGGCCATAGACTGAATTGAATTTGAAATGACTCAAAAAAATTTACCAATTCGGTCATTCTAACCAAAACCAAATTTGAAATACTGCCATTTTGTTTTTTTACCGTATTTTCTCTGCTTTCAAAACGAACGTAATGCATTATCAACTGTCGCTTTTCCATATTTCACACCTCCATTGTCTGGTGGCAAACACTTTTGAGCAAACGACCAACCGATTTCTCTTTTTCCTTTTTGTTAAAAAACCACGCTTAGAAACACGAGTTGTATTTGGTATTTTTTTTAAAAAACTTTTAACAAAAATATGGCTTTAAAAATCATATTTCTTTATGTTGAATCTATTCATTTATCTATAACTTGCTGGGATAAAAATTGAGAAAGACACAAATACCTACAAAAACGTCAAAAAAATATTTTTATCTCCAAACACTGGTCATTGGAGTATGCATAATTACTATCACCTCACGGTTACGTTTTCTGTGGCAAGAACTATTACCTCTCACCAGTGAAAACACGCAATTTTGATGGTACACTGAAGTAGAGAAAGCACATCACTTAGATTAATGGTAGCGAACCAGCAAGTATTGGAAACAACAATCACAGGCCAAGTCATCAAAAACTGCCTCACAACTGCTTACGAATAATGCAGAAACGCTAACGTTGAGAAGAAAATGTAATTTTTGATTGATTTGTTGAATTTTAAAAAACGGGTGCTCTGTGCAGTGCAACTGAATAAACACGACCACAAAAAAAAGATAAAATGACCGAATTTTAATTGAGGATTTCGGTTATTTGACCAAACTAGCACTATAAAAAAAAGACTAGCTCATGAGCTGGTTTCTTTCGCACAACCTGCATGTGTAAAATGGAGTGTTTCCTGTAATATTTTGCAGTTCACTGAAACTAGAGCTTGTCAGCAAAACAGGCAACTCCAACACAAGCCAGCACAACGATAAGTGACAACGGGTCATCACTGATGAAACAAAACGAACATACTCCGGTTGCTAGCAAAACCGCAACATTCAAATCAAATCACGTGATAACTTACCTCGTCCTTGCTGCGTGTCAAATGATGACACTGCTGGCCCGCCCGGGCCACCTAATGGGGGTCTGGGAGCAGCTTGAGCAGGACGGTTAAACTGATTTGCAGGCGGTCCTCGATTCATTCCTGGAGGTCCTCTTGGTCCAGGTGGAGGACCGGATGGGGCCGGTCGAGCAGGTCCACGTTTCTGCGGATTGCTGTAATTCGCACTTGATGGCGCCCCACGAGGCGCAGGACGACCTCGACCACCTCCTGGCCGAGCCATGCTACGAACTTCCGGCCCTGGATAAAGCAATCAATACGACGAACAATACTATCGCATATTGTTCAATTAAAGCTTTTTTCACCAGTCGCATGACGTAAGACAAAGCGTTGCTAATGTGGTAAGCAACCAGCGATTTGCAATTACACTGCGGCGCGGTACATGTTCAATGCGCACGCTTCCTCCAGTCATGTAATGACGTTCAATAGTTGCTTCACTGCAGATCGCAGCAAATTTAATTTTCGCCAAGAACTTCAAAAAAAAGCGCCGCGCAATGTTTCAAAAATAAAAGTGCTGGTCGTTATGCCGAACCGAATAAGCTCATCAAAACTGAAACCGCTGATTACGACAGATCTTCTAAACTTAATCATTTCTCTATACTTAGGTCATGGGAAAACTTTACTGTCATGCATAGAACAAGCAATAGAGTTGCCAGCAAACCGAAGCCATAGAGCGTTTGCACCATTGAAGCATGTTTATTTACTCTTATTATATTATGCTTACGTGATTCTTTAGGCAACCCCGGTCCGATGGAAACGTTAAGTGCTTTTCCGGAAGGTTTCATGACAGGGAGGTCGCCTGATCCGCGAGAAAATACGATCTGACGAGACCCACCCCCACCCCAACCTTCTTTTTTGACGGCAAATTCAATTCTGGAACAACAAAAGCATTTAAACAACGCAGTATTCTTTTCTGTTATTCCCCAACACGGGAAGTTTCGTTGCTGATATGCTGCATTTCTTTTTTCGCTCAGCAAGTAAACTGCGCGCTGGATGTTTTCCTGGCCGATAACAAAGTGACAACTCGAACTATGCTGCGCAAAAAGCCAAAGCATAATGCCTTGGAATTGCCTTTTTGCTTGTAGCAGTAAATCAAAAATAAAAATATCGATACCAAAAACTAAAGTACTGGTACAACGAAAGATTCTCAACAAAGATTCTCCATACAGACTTAAACATATACTTACAAATACTAAAATAATCTGAACAATATAGAAAAAACAAACAAACATTTCGGATAATCACACTATATTTATGTGATACGTATAAATAGTGATTACTTCTACTACAAGCATATGCTCTTGTTGTTTACTACTTCTTTTACTTGGGATGGAAGCTTAGCGGGAAACACTTTATCCAGGTTCAAACCTGAAAAGGCTCATCCAGATCATCCTAGGAGGAAACAGCAGCCTTTAATACAAACTCATACAAGGCAGCACCAGCACCAAGGCGAACTGTGAAGCAACTGAATATATCGCTAGACATACTGATTCAATAACTGCTTGCGGCATAAAAATTGTAATAAAATAACTTGTCGAAAAACGATGATTGCAATGTTGAGTAGATTATGAGTAGATTGCAATGTTGAGTAAATAATGGGCTTTATAAGGTGTGAAAGTAGGAAAAGCAGGTGATGCTCATAGGAGTATCAGTTAAGCATTTTGCGACACTCACAAATATTAAACCGATCATTTTGTGTGCTCACAGACCAGCGCCATTACACGATGTACCTGTCTGAGAAATTGATTTGTAATTTTCTGTTCGTTCTCGCTTCGTATTTTTTTGATAAGACGTGAAGAAATTCGGTTTTAAAAATAGTTTCCAACATTGAGTCATAATCATTCGTAACATGGATCACAATAAAGTCATCTTGATAAGGGCTGTAATCAATTTGCATCAATTATATTCTAGTTCAGTATTTATTTTCCTGTCGTAAATTAAGAGCAGTGCTAAGTTTTTTAAGCTCTACCATTTGAGGTTAGAATTGTGTCAACCACTACACACTCTACACAAGAATTGTAGAGTGGTGAACATCTATGAAATTGGACTGCTAAGTTTTTTAAGCTCTACCATTCGAGGTTAGAATTGTGCCAACCACTACACACTCTACACAAGAATTGTAGAGTGGTGAACATCTATGAAATTGGACTACAGCACAAACGTTTACATTTAGTAATCACCATCAAGTGTCAATCGTTTATTAAGATCTTGTGGTTCAAATCTTGCAGTTTTTTCTGGCACTTCTGGACAAAACTTAATCTAAATTGTTAAGGTGCACTTGTTCATCGTAGTCTGATGTTAGGTGAATGGTTGGTGACAGACATGCGCTGAATGAGCAAAGTGTTGTTGTGTGCATTGTTGAAAACGACTGCATAGCTTGCTCACTACCAAACAAGAAATCTACTGTGATTACATACCTTGTTGAAATCGCTCGAATTTGTTCCAGCTCAAGCTGACGTTTCAACACTTCTTTGATTTGACCTTTCTCCGGACCTTTCTTCACAACTTCTCGACCAATCAGATACAAGTTTCGTGATGACATCATCAAATCACGTTTGGCAGTCTACAGATGAATACAGTATGAAGAAACTACACTTGCTTAACTTTAAATAATAGTTAGTGTGTGTGCATCACAAAAACAGAAAAGAGTAAAAACGTAAGCCATACTAAACAAGAATTCTCAATACCTTGTGCCATTTCCTATCAGCTTTCTCGACTTAACGTTAAGCTTTTAATGCATGGACTGCGCTGCATTACTTTTTAACGTTGACAATGGCATTAGTCCAAGAGCTAAACCTTGCATTAAATGATTACGATTGTGATCTCAGATATCCCTAATTGCAAATGGCTAAGTCTTCACAAAGCTTAAGGCGAAAAACAAATACTATTGGTATAATTGTTTAAGAAAAACGTGGGCTTGCATCCCACCACCAAATATAATATGCGACTAAAATTTTCTCACATTTTGTTAACCACTAAAAAAGTGAAAACTCGGTTTTTTCGGGAGCAGTTGATTGTGTGGCAGATCTCTTTACTTTCGCTTTGGTCATCGTTATGAAAGTAGTCAGAACTACGTCATTTTCAAACAAACCTACTTGATAGGCGCTTGCAGATTGCCATCGACGTATTCTACAAACCTATGCTGAAGCATACTAATGGTACAACTTGCTATGGCTTGCCCCAGGGTCGTGCAATCTGCAACCCGTAGCGTGAAATTTTGTGGCCCGCTGCAAGGATTGTAAATGTGTTGGTAAATAACCCATTTTTTTTGAGACCAACAGTAACATTTATACCAAGTTTCTTTAACTGCACGTGTGTAGACTAATTTTTGTTCTAGAGATCGGCTTAAAAGTATTGTTGTGTCGCTGTGAAAGTGTTGGTGTCCAAAACAAAAGGTGTCCAACGCCACTTTGGACAAACAAAAATTTTGACTGGCCCGCTAAATATTCAAGAAGTCAGAAATTGGTCCGCATGCGAAAAAGTTTGCACATTCCTGGCTTAATTAACCTACTGCTGTAACTAGCAGTAGGTCAATTGCCCGATCACCGACGAGCTTAATTATACTCGAGTGATAATTTATCTGCAACACATACCACAACAGCAGAGGAAAATAATCGCATCTACCTCTAAACCTTAATCGTAGTAAATAAAGTAGGCTCCGTACCTACGAGCCAACGACCATTGTTCAGCTAAATGGTGTGAATGTAAGTTCGAACTCTCAAACTGAGACTAATAAGCTTCTTAATTGTACATTTAAAATACTCAAGAGTTTACACTTTTTGGTAGTCGGATGCAAGAAATACTCTCTCGTTTGCTGTGGAACAGAGCCTTCAACAAAGACTGCGCGAAACAAACAGTGGCCTTCCTACAACACAAAGGGTTCCTCGCACTTTCATATTAGTTGGCAAAATATATCGTTTTTATATCTTTTGAGGACATTTTGGAAAAACTTAACAACTCTGGTGTAAACCCTTGCTATAATGTTCTTAGTCGCCCATTTTGTTTCTTTTTAAGCGCAACAATTTCATTTCACTTATGATTGGGTCACAAATACGCAACAAAGCAAAAAGCAAACTTTCTTGAAAACTTGAAAATAGCAGTGGTTTAATGACCGAAAAATAAGATACGATTAGTTGTTCACTAGCGCAACATGCGCGGAATATGACAGAAAATTGGTGGGGAACAAACGCAGGGATTTCAAACTTTTGTTGGTCACAACCCATTTAGTTGAATTTAGATGTGCGGCGTATCCGGAAAGAATAATATAGCATGAACAGTATTGGACTGCACAAAGTTAATTACCAAAAAGAAAAGATCTTAAAGTTGAAAAAGAAGGGAAGCATCGAAACATTAGGAAATAAATGGTTTTCTGTGAAAAAATGGGCAAAGTAATTGCTTTCACAAAAGATAAAAATAGTCTTTACGTAGAAAAAGGCCAGAAGCAACAAGCTTTGCATAGGTTATTGCCAAAAATCTTTGATGATCCTGTATGATGAACTTGGTCGCTTGACCTCAAATTTTCTCTAGCGTCCCTCAGTTTGAAAAGCTCCTGAAGCCTGAATAAAGCTTCACATGCAGGAAAACCCGAACCAACGCAGTTCTCATAAAACTTTTTTTTTGTAACTTGGTTTCCACGACGCTAAAAAGATTGAAGAGTACTGCCGTGGAATGTCGATACAAACGCCGGTTTTCATCAACCCAGCACATCATGCTCACCTTGAACCTTCGATCATATTTGACAACGGTATCGGCAAATTCAATTCGCTCTCTCTTCATAGCGAACTGGCGGAGTTCAGGATGGCTTTCTAATCCGATATAATCGCCTACAAAATTCCGATTCAAGCTGTTCCGTTTCCGCTCCTTCCGGTTAAGAACGACCTACAAATAATTACACGGTGTGTTGTGAGTGGTGCGCTGGAAGCGCTTCGGACTTTAAAGCGCACTGTTCGGGGTTCAAAGCCTCTACAAACGTCAACACTATTCGTTAGAAAACGAAGCGTAAGCTCGCTTGCTCATCGAAGGTTGATTGAAATGCAGGAAACTATTGGTAAACATACAACGCATCAACATATGACGGAGTGCAATGCGAATATGAATGAAAACACTGCTATCAGAACGTACTTGGCACGCTTCTTCTTTTATTTGCTGATACTTTTTCCTCGCATTATATTGTCGAAATGCTTTCTGTATAATACGAGCGAACCCATCGTATTTTCGGTCTCGCATCTCCTCCAACAAGAACAGCTGAAAAATAAGTTGGCTTATGTCATAGGGGAAGCTTCAGGTGATTGATAAAGCGGGATTATGTCATACGGGAAACTTCAGATGATAGATAATTACTGTCGTGCAGTGCCATCCGGAATCAACGCATGTTATCTCGCTAGATGTCGGTGTTTTCAAAAAGGTGATTTTTGGCTTTGCCTCCAATTCAAAAAAGTTGTCCTCCCTCCCAAAATAGCATAATTCCCTGCGCCAATAAGAACATCAATAGTTTGAATATTAGTATCACTTTGAAAGGAACTGCTTTCCTGAAGCTTTTGATGACGCCTCTCACCAGTGGCGGTATCGAGTCAAACAGGAAGAGTTAGTAGGAACAAGTTCTTACTGTCATCATGTAAAAACCTGTTCAATCCTGCTCCTTCCATTTGACGTGATACCGCCACTGATGAGTGCGCGACGAATAGCTTCGGGCAAAACAATTCAGGTTTTCAAAGGTTTATTAAACATGTGTACTATTAACAAATCATTCAAGTTCGGACTCATTCAACACAATATCTTCGTACCGATTCTGGGTTCTTAACGAACAACTTCGTTCTTCCACATTGCCACTGATCGGGATCCATGTTCACACACGTCATAAGGTGCTTGATTCCTTGCCGCTCGTCTCCCCGCCACATCGGCCACGTTTCTGGAGTCAAGATGGCGTACCTGCGACGGAAAACAACCTCAACATTTTCCCTCATGCACAACAGTCCATGGTCTAATTGTCAGTCTTCGGTTAAACTGGACCACCACGATGGGTGGACTGTTCAGCCTCATCACCTGTCTGCCACATGAAGATTGAGGAATCCAATCAAATTTCTCGGCTTTTTCGGTAGGCTAACCCTTTTGTGCTGATCGCTCGCTAAGCAGGAAAACTAGAAATTCTATTTTAAAGTCCTAGTTATGATCAGCCAAGGCAATTGAACACCGATCTACCAACCGCTAGGCGGTCGCTCCAACTAATACACCAACGCGCCGGCTAGCTTCAAACAATCTCAACAACGAGGGGAATATTGCTGCACCAATCAACAGCCGCCTCAACGTGGTGGTGCGGTCCCCGGCCCCGTTTGGGTTGGGTCGAAATGGCTGTTGGCCTTCCCGAGGGTCCCAGTTACCCCGGGCACTCCCCATTCATTTTTTCGCTATGCTGCCCCCTGAACGACCGCAGAAGGGCAGCACACAGCATCTTTAAAATCGGTCGCCTGTTCTTACTTTTTCTTCTCTCCTGCCCTACTCTTGCCCTCCTTCGTCTCCTCATTCTTCTTCTTCTCCTGATGAGCGGTAACGTTCATCCTAACCCTGGCCCCATCTTTCCTTGCTCTGTGTGCGCTGGAAATGTGACCTGGCGGGGCAAGTCGGTGCAATGCTGCGCTTGCTCCAAATGGGTCCATCTAAGGTGCTCACAACTTTCTTTATCCAACTTCAGAGCTCTTGGCAGCTCTCACTCTTGGAGCTGTCCCCCCTGCCGTAACACTGTGACTCCCCCCTCCTCGAACTCCTCCGGCACGTATACCTCCACTGTGGAATCTGGCCCCCCCTCTGCTAATGCTGCACTCTTGCCCCACCCTCGTCTCCAAACTTCTTATCCCCCATCTGCCCATCTTATATCTCCTTCCCCTACCCTTCCACCACCGTCCCTTGTTCCTGGCTATACTTCTGCACCTCCGGCCTCCTCTCCTCCCCCTGACTCTCTCAGGGTTCTTCAATGGAATGCTGGAGGTCTTCGAGCCAGGAGCACTGAACTACTTCACTTTCTTTCATCCCATCCTGTCGATCTTATCTGCATTCAGGAATCCAATCTTAACTCCTCTTCCTCTTTCCGGATTCCGGGATTCTCTGTTCTGCGTTCTGATCGTACTCACTCCCGGTCTGGCATTCTCTCCTCTGATGCCTCGCATGCCAGTGGCGGCGTTGTCATTTTCGTCAGACAGGGCCTATCCTTTTCTGAACTTTCTACCACCTCTCTTTCTTCGCTTGATCCCTACTCTGATTATGTAGGGGTCAACATCTCTCTAAACAAATCCTCCTCGGTGTCATTTCTTAATGTGTATGCCCCCCCTATTCGCTCCTCCCCAACGGATGGCAGAACCGATTCCTTCTCTCCCTCAATTCTTCCCTCCTCCAGAAATCTCTTCATTCTGGGGGACTTCAATTGCCATCACCCGCTTTGGGACTCAAGAGGTACTTCCGACCCCCGTGGGGAGGAAGTATTCGACTGGGTCATCTCCTTAGACCTCCTCCCCCTCAATGACCCTGACACACCCACCCTTCTCCATCGCTCCTCCGGCAGTCGCTCCTCTCCTGACATCTCCTTTGCTCCTTCTACTCTTGCTTTTTCTTGCTCCTGGGAGGTACTTCAGGACCTGGGTTCTGACCACCTACCAATTCTTCTATCTATCCCTCTCTCTCCGGTCTTTCACCCCAACGAGCGCCCCCCTTCCTTCAATTTTCAGAAAGCTCGCTGGGATGACTTTGCCTCCTACTTTGACTCTCACTGTCCCACTGCAGAGGAATACTCGTCTCTTTCTCTTTCCTCTGCAGCTGCTCTCTTTACCTCTCTGGCAATGAATGCGGCCAAATCTTCCATTCCTTTCGGCCGCATCAAACGCCTTCCTAAAGCCTGGTGGTCTGCTGAGGTGGAAGAAGCGGTTGGTGAAAGACGCAAGACTTTCGCTACTGCTCACAGAAGTGATGAAGATCGCCAGGCTTACATCTCCGCCTTTCGACGTGCCTCGTCGGTCATTGCCAAGGCCAAGGCTGAGGCATGGCAGACGACCTGCACTTCTCTTTCACCTAAATCTAATCCTAAATCTGTGCACTCTCTTCTTCGCTCTATTGCTGGCTCTCCTTCCTCGTCTTCTTCCTCTCCTAACTTTCCTAACTGTTCCTCTCCCAGGGAATCGGCTTCGGTCTATGCCGCTTACCTGAGGTCTCACTTTTCCGTGTCCCAGCCAAAGGCCCTGCGCAGCAGAGCCAGAGGCTACCTCACTGAGCTCCGCCGAGCTACGTGCTCTGTGGAGTCTCACTCGTCCTTTTGCTCTCCCTTCTCTCCCGCTGAATTTCTTGCGGCTGCCTCCAACCTCTCCTCTTCCACTGCCACTGGCCCAGACAAAGTTGCCTATCCCATGCTAAAGCATCTTCCTCGCTCTGGCATGGATTTTCTTCTTCACATCTTCAATCTTTCTTGGTCTTCACATTCCTTTCCTTCCACCTGGAAGACATCTTCTATTATTCCCATACATAAGATGGGAAAACCTCTCGACTCTCCTGCTTCCTTCCGGCCTATCTCTCTCACCTCCTGCGTATCAAAGCTTTTTGAACGCATCATACTATCCCGTCTTCTCTTTTTTCTGGAATCTAATTCCATTCTCTCTCCCCGCCAGGCCGGTTTCCGCCCTGGACGGTCTACACTTGATCAAATTCTGTACCTTTCTCAGTCCATTTCGGTTGGGTTTAACAAACCCAGGCCGGGCTCCCGGACGATCCTGTCTACTATCGATTTCTCTAAAGCTTTTGACTCTGTCTGGCACCCCGCCCTTTTCCACAAACTTATTTCGGCTGGCCTCCCTCCTTGCTTTGCTCGTTGGACTCAATCTTTCCTTTCTGACAGGCGCGCTTCTGTGGTCTTTCAAAATCACAAAAGCCGCTCCTTTCGAGTCCGTCGAGGTGTTCCGCAAGGATCCGTTCTTGGCCCTGTACTTTTCTCCCTCTTCATCAATGATCTTCCGGCCTCTCTGCCTTCTTCCGTCAGCTGTTCTCTTTACGCTGACGATCTGGCCATTTGGTCCTCCTCCCCCTCGGTCCCCACTGCGGTGGAGGCCACACAAGGAGCTCTGTTTCGATTGGAGCGCTGGTCTGAGTACTGGTGTCTTCCTCTCAATCCGAGCAAATGTGAGGCCTCCTTCTCAGTGGATCCCCACCAGGCTAACCTCCAGCCCAACCTCCTCCTACTCGGCTCCCGCCTCCGTTTTAATCCCACTCCAACTTTTCTTGGGGTCACCTTCGACCGCACTCTTTCCTTTTCTAGGCATGTATCTTCGCTGAAGGCCAAATTTTTCCCACGTCTCAAGGCCTTACGCTGTATCTCTGCTTCCTCTTGGGGCCCCTCTAAGGAGTCCCTCTCTGTTCTGTATAAATCTTTTCTTCGGTCCCTTCTCACTTACGCTTCACCCGGATGGTTTCCTTTCCTAAGCGCTACCAATATTACCAAATTGGAACGCCTTCACCGAGCGGCCAGTCGCGCCATC
The DNA here is from genome assembly GCA_963675345.1 of Trididemnum clinides. Classification (NCBI taxonomy): domain Eukaryota; kingdom Metazoa; phylum Chordata; class Ascidiacea; order Aplousobranchia; family Didemnidae; genus Trididemnum; species Trididemnum clinides. The sequence goes on along the minus strand of OY776303.1, from coordinate 5,701,588 downwards.
ACCGGCTGCCTCTCGTCGTCCCCTATCCCTCTACTACTCACCGAGGCTTCTCTACCTCCCCTACGAGTCACTCTGACTCACTTCACTCTTTTTTCTCATGAGCGGGCTCTTCGTCTCCCAACCTCCTTTCCCATCTCAGGTTTGGCCAGACTAGGAGTGAAACCAAGACTCTGCAGATCGTCCTGGAGAGCTTTTGCGTCCACTCACCCGCTCATGCTTCCTTCTACTTGTTCTAGGGAGGCTCTTGTTGCTTGCCCTCCCTGTCCTCCTTGGAATCTCCCCTCGTTCACGGTGGAGTCCACCCTTTCCACTCCATGCTCTCGCTCTGATCCCCCTCACTCTCGCCAAGGTGCGGCTCTCGCCCACCTTGACTCTCTTCCTCCTCATGATCTGGTACTCTGGACAGACGGCTCTGTTCCTTTTCCTTTTGGCAAGGGCGGCTCCGGCGTTCTTGCCAACTGCTCTCTCTGTGGCACTGAGGCCACTCTTTCCTTTTCGGCAGGCCCAGTTTGTTCCAGTTTTTCCGCTGAAGCCTGCGCCATTCTGCACGCACTTTGCTGGTCTCGGCAACACCATAAAGTCTGCCGTTTTTCTTCTCTTCTTCTCCTGTCTGACTCTCGTTCTGTCCTCGCCACCCTGTCCTCTCCTCCACCTTTCCTGTTATCTCAAACTCTGTGGCAGATCTGGCAGGAACTGTCCTTCCTCTCCTCCTGTTCTATCAGGCTACAATGGGTCCCCGGACACTCGTTTCTCCCGGGGAACGACACAGCTGATGAGCTTGCCAGACGGGGAGCGCTGCTTGCGCCCTCCGCAATCCCTTGTAGTCTCTCTCCTCTTATCTCTCGTATCCACTCTCGTCTTATCTCGGACTGGAGGCGTACTGTCTCTTCAAAGTATTTTGACACACAGGTTCCCTCAATTTCCACTGAGGAACTTGTGCTCCCTCGTCATGCTCGCTGTGTCCTCTCTCGTCTTCGCTGCAATGGACACAGCCTTCTTTTAGGTTCCTATCTCTCCAGGATTGGCAGAATCGAGAATCCTTCTTGCAGCGCCTGTGGACACTCGTCCCAGGACATCTCTCATCTCATTCTGCACTGTCCAGCTACGGACTCTTTGCGCCGCTCACTCTTTGGCGACTCTCTGTCTCTTTATGACCTCTGGTCCAGACCCTGGGGAGTTGCCCGGCTTCTGGGGCTCCATGGTCTTCCGCCATGCCCCCATCCCTCGGAAGGGGTCGGGTAAACAACAACAACAACAACAGGGGAATATTGCAAATACGTTAATACGTCAAACGCTGTGATGCAATATGATAATTCAACTCGTTAAACCGACTGCCAATGAAAATACATTAACAAAAAAAAACGCAACAAAACCATAAGCAATCTGCCTCAGAACTCAACGAAAATCATTAATAAACAGCAGAGTCAATACATGAACTACCGTTCTGTATGCTTGATTGATTTTAAGTGGACGAATTTCGTTTTTTGTTTCATTTACAATCTTTTTATTGAGATGATGAAAAACAAAGCGACAGAAGAAATTACGAAGATCTAATTAAAGAAGAAAGACGCCATCAACATGAGATCAATCCGGCATCTTTAATAACGGAAACAATGCCGGGTTTTAAGAATCGGATTTCTCTCTTTGATAGCTCAATCATTGGTACTGCGTTTTTCTTTTTGTTGAAATTTATATCCTTCTAATTTTCGATTGCGCTAAATCAGTGATGTAATATGAATGTCAAGCACGGGACGCAGACCAAAGAAAATAACAGAATAAACGCGAATCACACGAGGTAAAATGAAGTTTGCAGGAAATATACTACGAACGTGACAGGAAAATTGCATCACATTATAAATGAAGAATAGGCAGAAAGTCAGACAATGACGAAATGGACAAAGAAAACCCCTAAAGTTCTGATAACGGCATAAAATCAGAGATAGAACTTGATGACGGTAACTTGCATAAAAAAAGGCAATTAGCTTCTATTTGATTCCAAATCTAATTGTCAAAGGTAATACTGGAATAGAATGATATCATGCTTCCACTATCATATAATTATGAGGCCATGGCGTATAGCTATTACGCGGTGTTTTAACTAATTACGTGATTTCCAACTACATTTATGCGGGAGTTAGGCGTCAAATTTTTTGTCGGCCTATTGCGTGACGCAATTTTACGAATATGAACTATGTCATATAAAAAAACAAGATAAAGTGATCAGACTAGTGTTACGTACGATTACAAACCTATAAACTACAGAAACTCAGTAATTGTTAAAGTAAATGTATCAGATACGTTAAGCGACAAGAAACGCATTCCTATCTTATTGGCTTTGCGAGTTCAAGGATCATTGCTGTGAGCTTGAGCAATGACGTCATTGCGCGGGCAATAAATCAGTGGCAATGCGATGACGTCACTTCCCGTCCAGCAACGCGACTTACCTTTGCAGAAACTTGTGGAACGGCCTTCTGTACGCGAATCCCGCCCTGCGAACTCGCACGTTCTCCTTCAAACCGAGATATTCGACTTGATGCTTCACCCTGTTCTCTTCCCAATCATGAGGTCTCTTTGTTTCGTTTGGTTTGATGCAGCGAATGTAATGGGGAGAGCACTGGAAGTGGAACACAAACGACGCTATGTTATTTGCATCATTCCCTTCTACTGTATAGTGTTGGACGGCGCTGATGCAGAGCATTGAATACAATGCAACCAATCCTGTATCTCCGATATGAACAAGCCGACAAACCTTGAACGTCTCTCCTGAGAAATGCCCATGGTGTTCGAGGAGAGCTTCGTAACAGCACCACGACTGCTCATATTTTCTAACTAGCACGGCCAAGCACGGAATCATTGGAATTGATTTAAATATATAGAGTCAGTTTCTGATTTTGCATTCTACAAGCAAACGAGCGAACAATTTTTCGAAATGCACTCGCGCTAATACCCGCGTCTTTTGGTAAAAGAAGAAATTGTTCAATACGTCAAAAACAACATAAACAGAGCATTCAGGAAATCGCAAAAGGACCTTGAAGTTTTTGAGTGAGCAATCTCCCATACACGTCATAGTGGTCGGAGCTACCACCATTTGAACCAGAAAAGTGAGCTTGAAAGCAAGCACTGGTTCCGCTTGGCCTTGACACGCAACGCTTTAAGCGTTCAACAATCTGTTTCCTAAGTCTACAAGTCAGGCGCTCACTCCATCGCAGCGCGTAAACAGCGTATGCTTCCTGTGCGTATGAATGGAAATCAATGCTCACATCCACACACCCACCTTCATGAGGGTGTTCACCAACACGTTACACTGTGTCTTGATCTTCATTGAGGCAGTTGTGGGTCGCTTTTGGGTGTTGGTGTTTTCGGGAAACAAATTTTGAATGAACGGACTAAACAAACAATGTCATCGTTATTCAACATCAAAAATGAACCTAAGTCTGCCACCGATGGCAGTATTACCAGTCTGCATTTTGCATTTACGTCTGATCGAAATGAACTGCCGCTTTCCCCTACTTTGATCTTGATGAAGCTGGCGGTATAAACAACAACCAACTGGACTGGTCTTTGGGTGAGTAGTGTGAACATGAACATCTGCTTTAAACCCTTTGAATTAAAAGAGCTGGTGTTTGCCTGTTTAAATATTAATTTTAGTTTATTGATGGTAAGGTATAAAAAAAGGCTAACAGCAATCACTTGATTAAAATACCACCACCACCATGACCGGCTTCGCTCCTATCAGAATTCATCAGATGGATTCAGGTATTGAACCGGCCACCTCATGAAATGCTTCATTTGGTTTATGCCGCTGATCAACCCATTGTAGTTAGCCTGTAACATGCCTTAACATCTATAAATTATAATTGCTTTAAACTCCGTCTTCATCCGAAAGGAAAATATAACGAACAACAACAATAATATACCTCAGCGTCATATAGCATTAGCTTTGTAATCGAAAGGTCATGATTTCAAAGCCTGCATGGTTAGGCATTACGTTTTTAATATTGTGATCAACAAACGAGCCCCACAAATCTTTCCACACGATAACCAATCTGCCTTCACCGCTGTTTTCTGCAACCCAAAAATTTTCAACCATAGCTTTCCACAAATTGAACGGGATCAAAATCATCATCTTACAATTCGCTCTGTTGCATCAACTCAACAAGATCTTTGAACAATACATCGCGATTCCTCTCACAGAAGCCTTCTACGTCATACGACACCTTCCCAGCGTAATGATGAATGATGAAGCCGGCGCTGATGCAAAACACAAACAATCACACCAAAAACAAGAAAACTTCTCCAGCAGAACCGAGCTTCTATGGAGTAAGGAGTACGTATTGATGTGCTGCAGCACCTGCTTTTTGCAACCTCCATTGACAAAACCGCTCTCAAAACGGAGCGCTTCTCTTCGCACAATCAGTGGCACTAACCGGAAGTTTTAAACTCTACATATGTGAACCGAAGCCATAAACAAGCATTCTAAATAGCTGATTCTAGGATGCCAAAAAAACATTATCAAGTAGATTAAATAGATTTTTGAGCATATGTAAAAACCTGGCTCGAGTGAAAAACATACCTCGTAGATCGTAAACTAAATAAATATTTAAAAATGAGAATCCTGTTACACGCCAAAATGGGAATAATTTGTAACGATAACTTTTTAGAACTAATTGGTGAGCTTAGCCATACAATATTTGTAAGAAATAATGAGCATCATTTACCTGAAGCTCTGATAGTGTTGATGTTGGCTGACTGCACCACTCAATTTTCCCAGAAACTTCTGATCTGCTCCTTCGGTCACTGCATGCATGGTTGCGCATGTGTCGTCTAATACACACATCACTCCGACTGGCGACTGGAAAGAAATGAACAATTGAATTTCATTGTAGAGTTGTAATAAGCGTTGTGGATCTGACAGTTTAATGAAATGTAAAACATAGATATAATATGACCAGTAAAAAACATGCAACAGTGCAATATAATGTCGTATTGCGTTATTTACCTTTTTGTCTCGTATCAGGTTAAACGCAGCTGATTTAAATCTGCGCGTTTTTCCTGATGAAAACTACTGGATAACGTTAATGGTACAAACGATACATTTCAAATGACAACTATATGCTCTGACAAAAATGCTGAAAACTTAAAACGAATTAGATAAAATTGCAAGTTCGTGCTCAGTCAAAAACACATTTATGCATCTACTATAGCATTTGCATCAATGTGACAAAAACAAAGCGTCACATCACCCAGAAACCTATTGTTTGAGTTGGTTCAACGAAACTTTCGTAGAATGCAAATTTTGCATTACTCAAGCCTTTTAAAGCCAAACAAACGCAGCAGTAAAAGCGAGGTATATATTTAGTCCAGCATTATTGGACAAGTACTTGGCTGTGCGCGAATCACTTTGTTCATTTCAGAAGCAGCCAACTTGCGTGTGATTATGCAACAGCAAAAAATCGGCAACGTGCTATCAAAGTAACCATGCTTTTCTGCTGACCATGGTAACTGCGTGTATCATTGCAGCCAACGAGATCAAAAAAATGCGTACCACTCCATGAAGTAAAAAAGAACATTCAAAACTTAAAACTGTGGTGATGTTAATAGACAATGGACATTTTTACAGTTAAAAAACGGTCGGTTTTACGTCAGTTTTCCCGCGTTTCGCAGGCTCAGACGTGCTGATTCAATGTATGTCTACCACTGCACACTCGCTTTCGAACCAGACTTTGTACCGGAGCAACGTAGCACTATAAATTCCGGATGCCCTTCCTGACGAATACCAGCGGTGTTTCTATAGCGTTTTGAACTCCAGACCTCCAGAACATCTATAGTACAATACCACTACAACACTGCGGCTCTTGCAGTTAATGCTCTTTACCGCGTAACCACTAAGGCGATGAAGAAAGAATTCACTCAAAAAAGACTAAAGCAATCTAATGAACAGCTACCAAAATTTGCTGCCAGCCGCTGTCGGCTCAATAAGGCTTCTCTAATAATATCTATGCTGTTTAAGTACGAACAGCCATATAGATTTTCCAATAGTCGGAAGTAAAAAAGAAGAACTCGATTCCATTGAACCAATGACCGCAAGGGATTCCGAAAAGCAACAGGAATAAAATTTAATATTGAAAATAGTCGATGTTAGCTCGTAGTGGCTATGACACTGAAAACGTCAACACACCAATAGGTAGATGCAAACCAACCTTGCTCTCAATCAAATCACAAACAATTTTGTTGTTGAAGTAGTCGATTGGACTCCATTTTATACCTTCCTGCACATATTCCTCTTGCTCCGCTTTTAAGGTGAGTTCAATAAAAATTTGTTGAAGTTTTTCGTTTACGAAATTGATGCAGAATTGCTCAAAACCGTTTTTCTGAAAAATAAAACGTAATTGAGATATTCTTAATTTTTGGAAGTTTTTGTTCAAATTGCATAACCAATTTCTAAATTTGGCTTCGTACCCACATTGATCACACAATTAACCTTAACAGTAGATTGGATTGACGGTATATTTGGTTTCGATTTTTTGGTCTATTTCACCACTAGCCCGGCAATGCAATAAGCACTTCGTATAATAAAGGAGTGCTTATTGCATCGCCGGGCTAGCAATAGGCGGCCATAATGAATTTCAAAACGACAAAAAAAACGGTTGATTGGAAAAAATTGATTTGAATGGCAGCTGATTTCGGGCCAGAATATAATTGAAATCATTTACAGCCATCTTGGCCCAAGCCATTTTTGGTACTTGTAGGGCATGTTGATAATGGATCAGTTTCCATAGCAGCAAATAACTAACGACTATTGCGCATCGATGCGAGTGTGAAACTAGAAAACTCAATCAGGTTTAAAATTAGATATTCGGTCTTACTTGGAAGATTTCAAACCCATAAATATCCAGCACACCAACATTTAACTCATCATAATCTTTTCTGATGGCATTGTTTACTGAATTCACAAGGAAGTCAAACAAACGCGAATGAAGCGCTTTCGAAAGTGCATCTCTATGAAAACAAGGAAAAGTAAAAGCATTTTCAATCTGTATTTGATAGCAAAGATTAGATATCATTTAAAAACTAGCAGGTATCAAAATGTTCCGACAAAAAAGTTAGCGACCTGTTGCACGGGATGGTGAACCGGCGCCATGATGTAGTCGTTAGAGCGTCCGCTTCGCACTCGGTAGACCTGGGGTTCATTCCCTAAGTCGAGTCATACCAAAAGACTTTATAAAATGGTATTCACAGCTTCCCTGCTTGGCGCTAAGCATAAAAAAGGGATAGTGTGGAGAACAAGCCGGCAAGTTCGCTTGTTGTGTCCTTGGGCAAGGCACTTAACGGGACGCTTCCACCTTTATGTGGCATACAGGTGGCCCTCCCGTACTTCACCGGATTACAATTGTGAAGTTGCTAACCCAGCATGTCAGACGACTCTAGGGTACCCACCAATGGCAGTCCGCCTTGTTGGTGGTGGGGCTACCAATCACTCAAGACTGGTTCGAAATGGGCTGCCATCTTTCCCTTAACCTAATTTCAATTAGGTTGACGGCATGAACCCGAATTGCCGCTCATGCCGTAACTACATCCCGTGGAAGAGAAGGGGTAACCACAAACAAACACCTCTTGTACGGCACCAGTAACTCGAATAAACTTAATCATTCGCTAAGCTAATTTATCAACAAAGTTAAAACAACCGTTAAAACGCCTTAATATTGCAAAGGCACGTGCATTATTTGCAACATTTTTTTACTACCTCTATTAATTTCGTATGCATGGTGTACAGCTTATTTAGTAAAACGGATTTCAGAAGTTAAAAACATTTGAAATGCTACACTTTAAAATCTTTCCCACATAACATGTCAAGCATTATTGTTGATGCAAGTATTTGAGGGCAACGCGGTTGAACAAGTTGGAACAACGGTTATGGTTGCAACGTTTACATAAAAAAATCTTTTGGCAGAGGGCATTGCTCCGTGTTTCTGATCAGCTTTTGTGGTTGTTTGTTAAACAACCTATCTTTGAACGGCATCGTCTCCCCCAGGTGCCACATGTTGTGGACTTGGGAAAGACCTTTTAGGGCAATCTATCTTGCATGATTGCACTACTTAAGGTAAAAATGTGCTGCGCCAGCAGCAGTGGCATTTTCGAAGCAGGTCTCAACGCAGAGTTGTTCACGTAAAACCTATTAAAATTTTTTCTGTCACTGCAAGATAAATATGTATGACAAAAATAAACGTACACCCACAACTGAATATGATGCTAGTTGAAACATATGGAGTGCTTTTTAAAAAACGAACAATTAAACACTAATTAATTTAAAGCAGTGATTCTTATAGTAATACGCGAGGTCGTTTCAGGTGGTACATGGCAAACTTGGTTGTACCCCCTGAAAATGAGTTCAAATTCCAATTAAATCATCATAGCAAAACAGCAGTGGTATAGGTTGTACTTCATGACAACACAATTGCTATTTTGCCGCTCACTTTTATTACATGCTTTGTTTTATTGATTGCACGCTTTAATAGCATCAGATTTGGTAATGAGTTTGTAGCTATCAGGCAGTAGCTGCACTGGCTAGGCATGATACAGTAGAATAGCCTGAAAGCATGACCGCATTCTTAGGTAGTTTGATACTATAATATTTATTTAGGGTTTTTAAATAATATTTATTCAGTCGTTAATTAATTTTTATCTTTTAAAAAATGTCGAAGCGAAAGTATAACCCTGAATACATTAAATGCAGGTTTATTGCCATCCAACAAAGAGGAGAATATCTACCGCAGTGCGTGGTATGCATGAAAACTCTTTCGAACGGGGCTATGAAGCCAAGCTTGCTTAAACGTCATCTTGATTCAAACCACCCAAAAAAGAAGGATAAAAATGAGAGCTATCACAAGGGAGTTGGTGAGAATGTGAAGAAGCAACACTTAGATCAGACAGGTCAGAACGAACAGAAAATGGCAGGGACTGTAAAAGCATCTAATGAAGTTTACCTCCTAGTGGTTCAAAATATGAAGGCCCACACCACCGCTGAGTTGCTCGTCCTGACAGCAGCTAAAATCCTGTTTGGTAAAAAGATGCTGCGAAGTTGGATAGTGTGTCTCTTTCCAATGACACTGCAAAGCGTCGAATAAAGGAAATTTCTGTTGATATTGCTGAACAAATGACTGCTGAAATTAGAGCTTCAACATTTGGGTTTGCCATTCAGGTTGATGAATTGACCGAGGTCACTAACTGTTGCCAACTACACGTCTATGCCTGATACACACAAAAGAACAATGTGAAAACTGAATTACTGATGAGTGAAGAGCTGTCTGAAATAACAAAGGGAAAAGATATTTTTAATCTGTTGGACAAATTCTTCGAGCAACATCATTTGGATTAAGGAAAATTAGTTGGATGCACAACTGATGGTGCTCCTGTGCTCAGTCAAAAGTCAGGATTTCAAGCTTATGTAAAAGATATGTCACCAAAAGCCACTTTTGTTCACCGTTTTATGCACAGATTTGCTCTTTGTGCCAAGATAATGCCACCGGAATTACTATCACGCGTAAATCGAATCATCAAAATTGTGAATTTCATAAAAGCATCAGGGCTGAATACAAGATTGTTAGCGAGGCTTTGCGAAGATCATAGTTTCGACTACAAATGTCTTTTTTATCACACAGAGGTGCGTTGGCTTTCGCGAGGAAATATGATGCGACGAGTCTTTGAATTGAGGGAGGAGTTGTTCGTGCTTTTCAGAGAAAAAAACAGCAATTTTAAAAACGATTTGGAGAGTGAAGAGTTTATTTTGAGGTTGGCTTGCCTGCCAAATATATTCGAAGCTCTTAACAACATGAACTTGTTTTTTCGAGGACCGACCAGCTCCATTTTAGATTTTATTTCCAAGTTTGAAGCATCTATTCGGAAGCTGGAAATCTGGATAATAACTTGGAGAGCAAACAGTATGGAATGTTTAAGCTTTTAACCTATCTTCAAAGGCAACCCAATGAAAAAATGTTTGAAGAAATAAGATGTCACCTGAAGCAGCTCAGAACCGAGTTGATGCATAATTTTCCAGCCATGAAATGTGATGCATACATCAGCAATCCATCCCCCGTCAATCCTTCTCTTCTACCTGTAAGTACGGGGGAGCAAGAGAATATCATTGGCATCCAATCTGATGAGGCAGCAAGAATAAAGCACACAGAATGCTCTCTTTTAAATTTTAGGCTGAGCATGTCATCCACATACCAGAGTTTGGCTCAAAACGCCATTCCGCAGCTGTTGTTTGTCCCCAGTACATGGAAGTGTGAGCAGGGTTTCTCCGCCATGATGGGCATCAAAACCAAGAGCCGAAATCGTCTTGATGCACCTGGACATGATTTCCGATGTGCTGTAAGCTCGGTCGAACCCCGCATTGATCAGCTTGTTGCAAAGAAACAACTGCAACCTTCATATTAAATTTTGCTTCTTAGTGTGTATTATTAATTCGGAAATACATTTTGAGGAAGTTAAACTCTTCGATTACTTGTTAGTACGCAGCGACTATGTAAAATCTCTGGGTGGTACGAGGTAAAGAAAAAGTTGAGAACCACTGATTTAAAGCTTAAATGCCAGAGTATGTGAAGACATAGCAAATGAGTCACTAAAACAAGAACTAACTCACTACCACATATTTAACGACACACAATCAATTATCTCAAAAACAAACAATCCAGAAAGAATGTAAAGTCAAAGTAAATAGATAATAATTACCTCTGAGTGCGAAAAAGGTTAAGTAAGAAGAGATAGCTACAAAATCTATCCTAATCAATTTAGCAACGAGCGTTTTGAATTTAAAAGCATCCAAGAAATTCAAAGCTTTCTGTCAAAAAAGACAAAGGGAATTCGGAGATCCTCTTGCTAATCGCAATCTGGAGAAAAAGAAGTAGGTAGCGATTGATATATGTATTAGCAGTGTTTAGCCTTGCATAACAGTAGACAGATGACACAATTATATTATCCTTCAGTGTGCTTGAAATTCACATCAATAAGCTGTGTAACGAACAATAGCCTTATATTAGTACTCGCTTCTTTTTAACAACTCTATTCATTATCCTCCACGGCCAATCATTAAAACCCTCGCACTCTAGTACAACTTCAGTTTAAATCTATGAAAAACTTCAATATATATTACTAAAACTATTCACGTAACCAAGTAGTCATGCCGGAAATGATGGAAGAAAGAGACCGAGAAGATAGCTGAGTAACGTTATCGAGAAGATAGGCACCAGCCTGGAAGCCATTTTCACTCTTGCGCGATAAAAATAAATGCAGTTTATGAGAGTAACCCGACTCGATAAATTAATGGTTAAGGATCGGACAAAGCTGTCAAGAAGAGTCTCTAAGCTTTAGCCACTGCAATGGCTTCATACCGCAACATCATAAACTGTGCACCATGCTCGCTCAACTTGTCAAGAATAAGGTCAAAAGCGAATTACAGAAAACACTTTAAAAAGAGCAAAGATTTCAAATAGAAAATACTTGATCAAATGTTTTAAAAGTTATAAATATTATCAAGCTGACACAGGTAAAAATGTAGCTCATGGTCTGCCCTGCTACGAGTGGTGACATGCATACATGTCATACAATACATACACTTGCAAAACATATGGCCCACAACAATCTTAGCGGCGGCTCGCCAGACTCTCATAGCAAGTTCACTCCGAAAAAATGAAAAAATCATGTAGTCAAAAACTGAGACAAGAAGCTATTTTAAAAAGTTGATCAAATAACTTCTTCATGCTTGTTCCGAAAGCATGGCGAGCAAACATGTTTATCTAAAAAAGGTTCGAGAACTTCGGCCTGTAGCCCACAAAAAGTATTTGCTTCATTGCACCCTTTTATTGTTTCGAGTTGTGCAGTCCCAAAATACACTTACATCTTTGTGAATACACGTAATAGTTATTCAGCACTAGCCGCTTCTAACAGCGTCGTCCAACTTACGTTTTTGAGAGCTGGAACTATAAGTTGGAATAAATGAGGGCATAGCGCTAATCCCGATAGTCGTTACTGGCACTTTGGATTAAGACTGATCTCGCACGCAAACTCTCTATCGTTTCACAAATTCTATCCATTCCTTCCAATAAGTACAGGGGCACAAAAGTCAAAGTTGGGGTGGGCCCTACTTGTTTTTGTTTTACAATTTTAGAAATAAATTATTCGTTGGTAGATTAATTTCACAACTTGGTACAAACCCCTCGTAATATTTGTGACAGCAAATTTCTTGGCTGCACCTATGTGCCTTCGTCCTGGAATAAAGCGTAAGGAACTATACCTCAGTGGCGGATCAAGAAGGGGTGGGGTGGGGGATGCATTCCTGTTACCAGCTTTTCTTAGTCTTGGTTTAGTGAACTCATTTGTTTGTATTTCTCTCAAAACAAATTTTTGTTCAAAATATGAACTTTGAAAAGAAGTTCTCACCTTCAACGGTAATGCGTTAATTTAGACTTCTCACCTTTCCACCAAACGTTTCTGGATCCGCTACTGCTATTCCTCTTGTACCCAAGCACCCAGTCGGTTTTATAACCAATTTTCAAGAAAAATTTTCCTCTACGGGTATGATTGCATATTTGTTGCTACAATTTTACGCAGTGGTACAGAGCTACGGACGTAATTGTTCTATGGATGTTATAAACTATGCTTATAACACTGAGCTCCGTACTAGTAAATTACAACTGCGCTTACTTGCAAACAGCAATTAATTTCACAAACTTTCATGCGTTCAGTTGATTAAGTGTTTAAAGAGCATAAATTCAAAGTTGTAGAAGGACGCTGCAGTGATTGATATACCGGTATTAGTAAGAATCAAGCTACTTGTATGAAATAATGGGCCTCCCACTAACAGTTATTTTTGTAACTATAGGCCTACTTATAAAACTTAGCCTCTTTCTGCGCGTTTGTTTATTGCTCACGGCATAAACGCAGCCCGGGTAAGGTAAGTAACGAGGAGCTTAAAGTCTAGCACGTGCAATTCAGCTCCTAAAATGAGTTATAGCTTTGAAAATGGATAACCCATTTCTAAGCTTTTTGTGCTAAAGAAAAGACGTCTTTCTATAAATCCTGCAGATTTCGTTTCACTTGCAACACGTGACCAAAACAAAACGTCTTACGAGTTAAAAGAGTACTCATGTGCATGACATTACGTACTATAAAGGTACTGTAAGTGCAGTCCATCAATAGTTCAGTCATCATAATTTTTGTACTTGCCATTAGATTATTTAAATCCACATTTAAACAGGTATACTGTGCACTGTCAAATATCATTCTACTTTAGCAGATGACATTTCAGTAATAGTCCTTACTATTTACGTTTGCTTTCAAAATGACAATGGATAATATGCACAGCTGCTGCCTGTGGTGGTTTTCAAGCTTTAATTGTTAAAGAATTACCTAATCAGAAGCACATTGTTAATATCTCCCAAAAAAGCTTTCAATCAGGTTTTTACGGTCAGTGCTTTTTGTGATAACGAGTAAACAAATTTTGTGATTGATCGTTAATTACGATGTTATCTCAGTTTAAAACAGTGAAATTTCTTGAAGTTGGCAATTAAGGTGTTACTTTCAAGTTAAAGTATACACACACACACACAGCCAGAATTGTGCTTTACAATATAGAGTGACCAAAAAGAAATAACGAGTCAAGCACAAACTTTAAACAATTTACCGTAAAACCTTGTTTTATAAGAACACTAGCCGGCTTTGCCGGCGTCGCCCGGCAGAGGCCCTCTATCAGTAATGTCCGGGTTCAGTATTTCGGTTCAACCGGCCAAGCCCGCTTCACCATCTGGCTCTTGTGTGAGCAGTAGCGAAAAGTCAATGAATTTTATGCATTTTCACAATTTTTCTACACGAAATTGTGATCATCATATTCTCTTACATCATGACTGGCAATGCTCACAAAGGATCTTGCCACAAATTATAGTCAATACTTGTGAGGGAGAAGGGATTAATTGGAACTGATTGCAGCGGCAAGATGGTGGTTTGCTTTCGCAATTAAAGAAAAAAACTATTTAATGGTAAGGCTATTTTGCCAATTGGTGCTGCTGCTTTCCTATTTATATTTGTAGTATTAAGTTCCTAATTTGGCTGCACTATTAGTCTTGTTTCCGGCATAGCGACAAAAGCGGCTATTGTTCTTTCTATATTCAGTTTTACAAATTGTTATGGCTATAGTTTTATGTTAATTTTTTCTTAAACTTGGGATTTTATTACAATGATGTAGAGTATAGACATAAATACCATAACAGGCAAGATATATGACGGCATCACCCGAAGAGACCCCGTCAGTAACGTCGGGATTGAGAGTGTCGGTTCAGCCGGCCAAGCCGGCTTTAACTATCAGGTTCTTGTATGAAGAAGAGTTGCGAAACGTTTATGTGTTTTCTGCACATAAGATTTTCACGACTTTTTGGGCTCCTTTTCCAAATAGAATATCTCATTTTAAGATCTTGGCTATACCTTATATCTATGTGCTCTGTTCATTGTTGACACGAACCCAAGGGAGCCTTGCGTTTCCCGCAGTTTGAAAGTAGGGATTACATTTTTGATATCAAGCTATTCTAAACCAAAAGAGCAAAAATGTCTTTCTTGTTGTGCGATTTGACAGTGACGCTTTTTTCTTTTGATTTTCCCTTAAACTTTTCCAAGTCCTGGCTGGCTACGCATTATGTAGCATGTTCTGATCTCTCTGCTTGACGTACCCTGGGGAGTTTTAAAGTGTCCTTGCTTTTCCTCACATGTTTGATGGGACCCCGGTAGCTCTGTAAAGCTATTATAAAGCAAAATAGCAAAACACCAATAATATTTTCCATGTGATGCGATTTAACACAGTGACGTTGTTAATTTTGATTTCGCCTTAAACTTTCCTAACTCCCTGCTGGTTACGCATTGTGGTTCATATTTGTTTTTCCTTGCTTAGGTATGCTCATAAAAGTTAAATGAGTCCTTGCTTTTCCCAAATTTTCAGGTTTGATTCCGGTAGCTCTATAAAGTTCTTATTAAGCAAAATAGAAAACATGTTTCTCCTAAGTATGGTGCGATTTAACCCCGGCAGGCCATGCTATCATCTGTGCTGATTTAAAACGTATCAAATAATGCAGTTGCGCCAGCTTCACCGTACAAACATTTGTTACAGAACCACAACAAAATGTTTAACTAAATATAAGCCATAGCTCCTGTACATGTAATGGTGATCATGTTAATTTATTAATCAAGACCGGAAGTGTTCAAAAAGAAAGAATGATCACACAAACTACCATTCGTAATTTTTAAAAGTGTAAGGGGGGTGAAACATCGTTAAAATTGATGGCGTCACCCAAATGGTGGTCGTTTTGACTCATAAAAAAATGAGCCGTTTGGTGGGCCCGCTTTCGTGTTAAGGTTGGCAACAATAAGATTTTTGCCAGCGCTGTTTGCTTTAATTCGGCCTTAGCATAAAAAAGGGCAATGCCTTTCCTTTAAGTCCTACAATCTATGGCAATAGGCGCCTATTAAGCTCTTTTCAAACAAAAACATTCCCTCTTAATCCACTGTTATAGTTGATGCTATCGTTGTTTAATTTTAATGTTTTCTTAAATTTGGGATTTTATTACATTTATATTTGCTCCTAATCCAGACCTCCCTACTTTTAAATAAAGATTAGTGTTTTGTACCGATATCCTTGTAATTACAAATATCAGTAATGGGCTTTATCATTTATGTTTGCTATCAAAATGATAGTAGATAATTTCGCTGCCTGCTGGATTTCACTACATAGTGGCAAGCATTGTGATGTCATTTAATATTATGATCTCACAATGCGTTTTGAGCCATTATTATTAGGAAAATGCTACTTACCACTTCTTCGTCACTGTAGGTGAATTAATATGGACTAACGTCTCTGACTGCGTGCATGTTCCTTGGCCCAGGCATAAACACCGCCACGCAAAGAGCAAACTAATTCGAAATGAAGCACTTACAGTTGAGTTATAGCAGTAGCGGGAGCTCCCATTGATAATGCCGAGGTTAAGAACTTCAAATCAGCTGGCTGCTGCGACAGCCTTGCCCAATTGCAAAGGAAATTGCTTCAACATTTATATCATATGTAGCTCGACACTTGCATTTGGTTGCAAACGATAAGAAAGAACTAACTTTGTTTAACAATTGCAAGTTTGTTAGCTATAGTAGGATAATTGTACAACTAAAAATGAAAGATCATGTATGGCAACCAAGTTTTGATTAGTCATTGTAAACTAATCCTCAAGTAATTGGAGTGACATATTGCTGGAAATGAATTTCTGAGCTTTCAAAGGATTGTAATCGTTAGTACTTTATCATAATTGTTTTGTATTAAAGTCACTTGTTTTTACTGAGCTCACCACTTTTGGAAGGGGTAAAAAGTTACACCACTGGTGTTAAACTTTAGTTTTTTCAGTATAAAACTAATATTAATTGTACACATTATACACTATCGGCATCGCCTTGAAATAACCTTTAATTTGTTGAATAAAGTTTGAAAATCGGTTGAGAAATGAGGTTACAAATCAGTTTTTTAATAAACTAATTTTGTAAAAAGGTTGCAATTTTTGAAAACACCTTCATGTCATGATTTGCGGTAGCGAACATTTGTGTTAATTGTACCAGACAGATTATGATGTCATAGACCCAGTTTAAGCGTTCAAGCAAAATAGAGAACAAAAAATGCTTAAATGGCTAGAAGTGCTTAAATAAAGAATTGCTCGTAGCATAATCAAATAAACATTAATTGTTGTAAAGTTGTTTTTATCAAAATCAGCTTATTAATATCTGCTAAAAGAACGTTTAATCGCGTTTCTGCGATGAGTACCTTTTGAGATAGAACAAAAAACAGATTGTGCAATGAATCGTTGATTGTGACGTCATTTTAGACCCCAAACAAATGAAAGGTTTTGAAATGTGGTAAGTCGGAAAATTGTTTTCGTTTGAGCAAAAAGCGGTTGTCCTTTGACAAGTAATGCAAATTTAAAATTTTTTGGTTATGACGTCATCGTGACGTCACGAATACCCTTATGACACTCACCACGGGATGGTGATCAATCGTGCCAAGTTTGGGGCTTGCACCTTTAGCATTTTCAGAGAAGTTAAAACAGACAGACAGAATTGCGCTTTATAACTTGTACATTAGATTTTCGTAATTAAAAGCTAGGAATGAAGTCAAACATCTTCGAACAATGAAATGCATCACGACTTTTTTTTTTAGTCGATTCTTTTTGTCTACATTTAGGCTTATACAACCACACCGCAAACAGTAGTTCCAGATTTGGTTAGCCATGCACTATAGTTCTACCGAGTGTTTCCAAGCAGATAAAACCTCTAGGCACTAGGTAAATGCACTGATTTCAAATAGTATATTTTCTTTGGTTTTCCATATACCTTAACTCAATCAAATGAAATTGAAATTTGTCAACAATGAAACTAGTCCAAATCAGCAGTAATGAACAGTACAGCAAGTTATTACAGTACTACTCACTCACTTCCATACACCGTAGTAGGCAACGTTACACCCTGACTTGCCAATTTACTACAACAATCTATAATTGAAAGCCGGAAGTACTGCGGTGTTCTGCCATTAGAAATGCAAGATACATGAAAAGGAAACAATTAGTTGCACAATAAAGCGAATCACGTGATCAAGGTTTCCACCAATGCCAGTTTGACTTGTTGATAGTGAAGCTACCCAGTATTACTAAAACTGGCCGACTGCAGGTGAACTGCCACTGCCATTAGCTAGGTCTGACAGTACTGTGTGATAACATTGCGTCTGTATGTATTTTGATTGTGATGCATTGATTTGCAGCATGCTTCGAGGTGAGGCAAGAGGAACGTAAAGCAAAGAAAATAAAGATTGAGAGTTGCACTGTTATTCTTGTATTTGCACCTTCACGGGAATACCATTATGGTAACGCGTTGAGCATCGTTGTGCATTCAGCTCTGCTTCGGATTTCATTGCCGAATGGTTTGGGAATGCATGGACAATAAACGAAAAGTAAATAAGTGGCGTTGGTACAATGACGCAGTGTGCACAGCACATGAATGGTAATTAGCAATTGTGAGCATGAATAATGGGAATGCTTCTTGAAGAGTCAACATTTTAGAAAATTGAAGGTAATATAGCCGTGTGGACTTACAAATTAGCAAATGGAAACTTACATGTGACACGTGTAGTCGACTTACCGGTAAATATTAATTGATGCAAGCGTTCGTGAGCGAATACTCACTTCTTTAGGCAACATAAAAAGCGAATACTCGCTCTTTTTACTTTTTTCCACTTTTTTATACTTTTCTCCGTTTTTTCATTTTATTCTCTTATTTTTTGTTTCTCTCTTCCCTATCTTATTGGTTTGTGATGTCATAGTGCATATACCTTACCTTTTACTTATTGCCATAGTTATCGTATTTTTTTCTAAATTCATTTATTAGTCTCTATTTGTTTTGTTTGAAGTGAGTATTCGCTCGTGAAAGCTTGCATTAATAAATATGTAAGTGGACTACAAGTGTCATTTGTGAGTTTCTATCTATCAACATTTTAGAGTTTACGTTTAACTTATCAACAAAAAATACACCACTGCGCAATATGAAATGCCAAAAGCTGTTTTATGAAGATCATGGTCAAAAGTTTGGATTGAAATTAGAAATAGAATTAAGATTAAGATGTTCTTAGTGCAATGCATTTCATTATAAATCGCATCCACACAATGCTTACCAATATTCTATAATTAGTGTTAAGCGGAAAAGAAGCCACCATATTTAATGAGTATCCAATAAACCTGATCAAGCTATTCAAACATACACGAAGTGTTCTAGCTATACACCTGATTAAATCTGTTGATACACAAAGCTACAAATCAACATAAGCTTTTCACAACTCCTTCAATATGCAATAGTTACTAACGGTCAGAATTGAGGCAGACAACTCAGAAAAGTAACAACTCAGAAAAGTAACAACTCAAGTAAGTACACCACTTGAAAAATAGAGACATTGACATATAGCTAAAACACTTACCTGGTATATGAAGCTTGTTCTACATTCAACGTTACATTAATGGTTTCACTTTTCGATCCCCATTTACTGTCCATTACACGGCTAGTCAATTTCGTTCTCAATGCATCCTGTCCCACACCAAGCAGGTAGGAAGGATAAGCCAAGACTGTAAAGAAGAACGAGTCGGTTGGTTAAACAAGAACATATACCGTAAGCAGTGCTAGTCATTGGTGCATGTAGTCGCACTTGATTCATGAAGTAGTTTTGGGGAAACAATTGGTCGGAGAGTAGCTGGCGTTAATAAATACAAACATGAAAACAGAGGTAAGGCAAAGGTTCAATTCACAGAGTAGCCACTTTTTGCAGAGTCTAATTAATGTGACATGCATTTAAATTACGCCCAAAAATATGGTATCTAATGCAAACTTGTTGATGGCAACTCCTATTAACAATAATAATCAACCGTGTCTCTCAACTTATTAAGCTGGATTTGTGAAAAGACTATCATCTCGTTCTAGATCAATGGTTCTCAAACAGTATGTTACTTCACACTCCTTGCAGAAATACATTTTTTTACTTCGCTTTTGAGAGTAGCTGGTGACAACCAGAACAAACTGGTAAGAGTTCCCAAAAAAGCATTCTTTAAAATTGGTTTTCAATTTTAATTTACCATCTACAAGAGTTCTTAAAATAGTATCACCCTGATCAACCATTACCTACCATAATAACATCATCATATAAACCTTACACGTAAACTCTCAGCTGGGTACATCATGTTAAGTCAGTCACAAATTGGCTATGAAGTTGGTACAGCACAAAAGTACTTTCTCGCACCCTCAATCAAGAAGCATTGATATAGACCAAAATACTGCAAAACACAACCAACGTGGTTTGACGCCATACCATGGTAATACAAGTAGATCTTTTTGCGTCAGGTTTTTTCAAATACCATCTGCTTTTGCGTCAGACGTTTACCCACAAGCGAATCTATAAGCTCCGATTGTTTTCCTGAAAAATACCAACGATGTCTACAGCAGGTGTTGAACTTCAAACTATGCGTTGTAATGCCAAAAACAAACTCACAGCTCTCGATTCAAATAAGCTGTAAGTCAACTTACAATCTTCGTTTTCGACAGCCGCGTAATTTCCGTTTTCTACAAAGCTGATATTTCCAAGGTGTAGTATGCTTGATGTGAGTTGCAAGACATTTTGTTGAATATCCGGTGAAAGGCCTTAGAATAGAATGCACAATTTTAACAACACTCAAATGCTCTTTTTTCCAAGCTTGCACAGTGGAAGTACGTAACAGCATTAGACAATTATTCACCAGGTTCGTTATAAATAATCGCTATTCTTTTCACGTGAAATCATTGAAAGACCAATAGTGGTACTGGAGTACGTGCCAAATTAGACCGGCTAGTTTTATACGAATCAAGTGTTGTCATGGTCTGGCAATTCGACCACTGCACCAAACTTGAAAATATTTCAAAGTTCAAAACCATTAACAAAATTACAAAAAGTTGGCAGCTAGTTTCCTATTATACATAATATGGAAATTTTTTTTAAATGAAAAAACAAATTTGTAACGAATAGCTATCGATTACATTTATCTTCTATTCTGAAATTTTCTTTAAAAAGTATATGACGTCATTGAACAACATCCTTTTGAAGCGAACATAAATACGGCAAGCAGTAAATATAACTTGTCCTTGGCAGCCGACTAGAGGCAGGAAACAGATCGCCTCCTTTCCGTAACACACTGCGTTAAGACATCATCGATTGCAAAAAAGATAATAGTACCCAGTATAGGCCAATAATTTTCCACGCAGTTAAAAGGTTTCACATGGCAACACTACCGTAAGCTACATCGCTGCCATCTTCTAAATAAGGCAATGAGTCAACACATCGAACCACAACGCGTGTTATGCGCAACCACTTCCGAACAAACTCCAATGAAAAAAATAAGTAGAGAGTGAATGAAATGAAAGTTATAGCAAGAATCCTAATGGTAAAGTTTTAACTATGGAAACTGTCAATCATATAAAATCTGTTTAATCTAATAAAAAACGGGTCAGAATAAAATTTGTTGTTTGTATTGCAAGTTACATATTCCGTCCACTTTTATCGCTTTTGCAGGTTTAGACGTAATGATATACCGTATGTCTGCCACTATCCACACGCTTTCCAACCAGACCTTAACTGACAAAAAATCCTAGAGGTGATTGATAAAGATGAACAGCTTCACCTGAAGGCTTTGTTGAAATACCCCACATATAATTCCCCAACACGTTTGCAGCAGTAAGACCACTTGCCTCAGAAACACAGTGCTACAGCAGATATTAGCAATAGCGAGAAAAAGATTGCTTGCTGACGACTTAAACTGTTGAAAACCATTTTAAGTGGAAACTGGACTCATCAAGGGAGTTCATCAACATATTGCCAAATTCTACAAACAGCAATCAAAAACAGCATTGGCAACCTCTGTTGATAAGGTAGCATGTGTCCAGAAGTCCTACTTGCTGCAGTTACCCATTCACTTCCTTGGGATAAAGGTACGGCATGACATGATTTTCCATATTCATGTCGCAAATCTAATCAAATCAGGCTAGAGGAAAAGTGGCAGCCCACTTCGAGCCAGTCATGAATGCAAATTACTGACTGGTAGCCCCATCACCAACAAGACGGACTGCGACTGGTGGATACCAAAAAGTCGCTTCTTACGACATGCTGGGCGAGCAGCTTCTATTCTAACCCGGGTGAGAATAGCACTACTTCGGGTATTAACTTATTTTACGTTTTTGTCGTCCTTGACATTGCCTGGTTGGGACTGTAACATTGCCTATGGTTATAGAACGGGTTTGGTTGCTTTCTCTACAATATTGTCGCAATGCATTTAACTCGGAAGCAATCGAGGCATGGATTATTGGCAGTCTATTTCTCCTTACTACGTCATCTATTTTTCGGTGTACTAACCAATAACCTCCATTGCTTCCATTGTTTCTTGGAATTCTTTTTGATCGTTCATATCATCTACAGTGTAACAACCACTTTGGTTGAGGTAGAAATAATACTCTGGATTTGTAAGCCCCAATGAATCTGCAAAAAAAATATAGTAACAACAATACATACCTAGGTTGGGCGGGGTCAATTGGTAAGCTCAACTGCAGGGCTACAGATCTAGCATAACCAAAGCACAGCTACCTAAGCGTACGTCTAACGTCAATCCAACCACAAATTCAAATCTTGACAAACATCAAACTTTCCTCACATGGGTATTGTCGTTATATTTAAGGGACCAAAAAAAAGATGTTTACCTCTTAATTCCTGAGTAGCACCGGAAAGCATTTGATAAAAAATGTGAAAATTTCTCTCGTTGGAATTCTGCGACACCACCCGGGATTTTTCCAACAAAAAATTTGATATCTTCCCGCCATCAGGTTCACCACCTCTGCTAAATTGAATTTCAAAATATTTGCCCTAAAAAAGAAAAGCAGGCTGTACGCAGAGCTCACAAGTGGCTTTCAGTACGCAATCAAAAACAGTGATCGAAGGAATTAGAAAAATGCATTGCCTTTCGCAGCACTATACACCAATTATATGTTATGCTATGAATATGACGCCTGTCAAATTTAGCGGCACAACTATGAAAGCTTTTAGTAACATTAACGCAACCCAGCAGCTTCCTGGGCAAATATCAAGCCTTGAAAATAACAAGTAGTTTGACCGCAACAATTACGATAGAGTCAAAAAGGGCGAGTCTGTTGCATTACACTACTACATCACAGCATAACTATTAAATCAACATGTTATTCATTATTTAAATATAGGCTTATTCAAATAACAACATTTGACTAAGCGGCCATAAATCCTAACAACAGCACTACAGATACAGCTAGCTTGAACAGTACAGCAGTGAATTAATTCTACATAATCCTAACAACATTTGATCGGAAACTTTAACGAATATTCCATTATCAATGCTAAAAAATTAATTTTGTCTCACAAAGCGACTGCTATTGTTATTTCGAACTGTTTTCGCGTTTCCAAATGCTTCCAATAAGGGGTTACTTTTGAGAATGATTTCTTTAACATGTTGTACCCGAGGTCCACCGCCCGATACCTATAATTTACCAAAACATAAAACAATTATTAAGCAGCTAGTTAGTAGTAAACACAGTAAAATTAGTACGATAACTACTGCACGGTATTATATCAAAACGATTTTTGTCAACTCATATAAAGCTTTTCAAGCTGTAAGTACAGAATTAGAGCTTTCAAATCAAATCCAAATAAGCTCCATCGGTATTTGTCAAGAGACTATTTGAAATTTAAAAATCATTCAAGCTGTAAATCAAAGTCTGCTGCAAAAGCAGTTGTTCAGTGGCAGGCAAACTGCATATAGGATGTGTTACGGATGACAAACTGTAATACGAGAAGACGTTGATTCACATTGCTTTGCTCTTCAGATACTATTTTACCTTTGAAATGTAGGACATTATAAATTTTGCAGCAACTGTTTTTCCGGCACCAGACTCGCCACTGATGATGACGCAATGATTCTCCATGTCAATCAACATGTTCCGATACATGTCGTCAGCAAGAGCATATATGTGAGGTGGATTTTCGTACGGTGCCTTGACAAATACAAAAATTTGATAAACTGATCGATTAACAATCCTTATTACAAAAACTACTTTCTCATCAGCATCAAAAATACAATTAGTACATATCAAAAGTAAAATAAAGTTGTCGACGGATACTTCTGATCTCTACATAATGCATTCTAGTGTGCCACAGTCATAGTTAGAGCTGCCTACTTGAAAGACCAACGTCACTTTACTGGAACCGAAAATCAAAATTCTAAAACTCGATAGGATTACCGTACTTAAAGTTCTCTTAAAAAAGGAGCAGATAAAAAATAAAAGGCTATTATCTATTTTCAGGAGCAAAATCCAACCGCAGACTAAATAATTCAAAAAGAAATTCAACCCGACTGGAGAATCAACTAAACAATTTTGTCCAACTTACACTTAGTAAATTTAATATGCAGTCGAGTTTTTAAATTCTGACTCCTTGATGCTTTGTGAAATCAAACCAGAAGTGGAGTTAAAATTAACCGAGTCCGCTGCTTTGGGGTCCATGAACCTATGAAAGGTCCGTGAAGGTTCTCTAAGGGGTCCGCTTGATTGGTCACAACCGCAGTCATATATGCGCCACAACTACTCTAGAAAAAGGCAAAATCGTATTTGCGATGTAATCATGCACAACGATTATGTCGTAATAGAGTGAACCAAAAACTGCACACGTGCATGCTGAATTGGGCGCTTTAGAAATATTTTATTGCTGCCAATGAGTTTTCTGTTTCAAAAGGAAAGGTAAATAAATTAAAAATTTTTGCCATTCACAATATGTCAAAAAAGAGGAAGTACAGTGAAGACTATGTAGCTTTTGGTTTTACCTACGTTACTGATAGTGATGGCAGTGAAAGATCGCAGTGTTTTCTGTGTGGTAAAGTCCTTGCCAATGCAAGTTTGAAACCAGCAAAACTGAGGGAGCACCTCACATCTATTCATCTTAAAAATGCGCTGAATAGTGTTAATTCTTTTGTTCTAAGAAGGCTCGATTTGACAAAGCTGGGACTTTGCCGAGGTTCGGGTTCATCAAGACGCAGAAGCCTTGCCTCAAAGCATCATAAAAGAGTGCTTACCGCACTGCCAAGGAAAAAAAGCACATACGATCGGAGGGACATTGGTAAAACCGTGTACCCTGGAAATGACTGAGCCGGTTTGTGGCACAGAACAAAGAAAGAAACTTGAGGTCGTTTTTTTGTCAAATGACACCATAAGCTCCAGAATTACTGACGTTTCTAATTATTTTCTGAAGCAAGTGATAAAGGAACTGAAAGCTTCACCATTTCCATTTAGCATGCAACTGGGTGAAAGCCCAGATGACTCTCAGTGTGCCCAGCTTCTTGCGCATGTTCGGTATATGCACGCCCATGCAATTAAAGAAGAATTTCTACTTTGCGAGCCCCTTTCTGAAACTAAGGCTGCAGACGTATTACAGATGGAAAACAATTTGCCAAGCAAGACTCAACTGGAAAAGAAATATTGGTAGTTTATGTACCGACGGAGCGCCTGCGATGCTTGAAAAAACCTTGGGATTTGCTTCTTTGGTTAAGAAAAAAGTTTCTCACATCATTGTGACTCATTGCTTTTTGCATCGACATGCACTGGCATCAAAAACTCTATAAACAACTTTAAAAAAAATTTTGTCAACTTCTATAAAGATCGTCAACTTTGTCAACGCTCGAGCTTCGAACCACTGTATATTCAAAATGCTTTTGTCAAGAAATGGGTGCGCAACATGAAGTTCTTTTGCATCATGCAGAAATTCGCTAGCTTTCGAAAGGTCAAGTTTTAAAGCGTTTGATGAAATTGAAAAAGAAATTTTTATTTTTTTGGGGGAAAGCAACATTTTCTTTTATTGCAGTTGGTAAGGAGTTTCTCTATGGCTCAGCTTGCTTGGCAGATATTTTTAGTCACTTGAATGAAGTAAAACTGTCAATTTAAGGACCAGATCTGACGATCATGGATGTTACCGAAATATTGCAAGCATTTCAAGCAAAGCTTCGTTTGTGGAAAAGGAGACTAGAGGCAGACAACTTTGCTAACTTCCCAATGCTGGAGGAAGTGATCTCTCAAATCCAAATCAATAATACTGAAGCCCTGGCTCCCTTTCTGGGCGGAATTTTGTGCAAAAATTTAGATAGATTGTAGCAGTCTTTTAAAACGTTATTGCTTAGATAATGTAAACTGTGGATTCGCAATCCATTTCCAGAAGATCTAGATGCTGCTTGTGATGACGATCTAGCAAAAGATGATCTCATTGAGTTGAGGACAATGCAAAAGCTAAGAAGCAATTTCACTCAAAGAACGTAGCAGAATTCTGATGTTCCTTGACACAAGCTTATCCTCGCCTGATAAAGAAAGCAATGGTTGCTCTTATTCCTGCTATCAAAACGAAATAGGTAGGATGCTAAGGACGATATGCGAGTTGCCGTCGAAAACCATCCCACAGTTTTGTGTTCTTGTTGAAAACCTTTGTATTGAAATAAAATCTTAAAAATTTATTTGTGTTTAACTTATTTTACGAGTTTTCTCAGCTGCTTCAACCATTTTCTCTGATTGCTTTTTTCTACAGTTTTTCGGTTATTTTACGAGTGTTTTTCTTTTTGAATCATGTTAAAAGCAAAGGTTCTGCGTTTCATTGCTGTATAATTTAGTTAATTCTGGATTGGATTTATTATCGACTGATATTCGTTGAATTATTAAACGCTATGTTAGATCTACAAACCTTTGGACTACTAGTACGTTGATTATAGCTAATTCTGGTCATTGCAGTCTGTTTCTTCTAAAGTTCTAAACTAAAGAGGTCCACAGCTTTCGAAAAAATGTTTTAGGGATCCGTGACCTAAAAAGGTTAAGAACCACTGCACTAGCACTTCTCAAATATTAAATACTTCTAGTCCACCGCTTTCTTTGCCTCAAACACGATTCTCAATTAGACAGCGTTGGCTGCAATGGGCATATCAGCTGAATTATAAATATTGCCCCATTGGCAACTTACAGCAAAAGTAATTCGCTAATTGTTAATAAAAGCAGACGGGAACACGTAGAATGCACAAAGATTGATATTCTTCACAGTTAATTAACTCTAAAACGTATTTATCATTGAGAAAATGCAAGATAAGCAACTCACAGCTCCTTGATAAAGTTCAACTTCTTTATCAGTGAAATAGGGCATTTGCTTAAATGGATTGACAGATACCAAAACTGGTCCAATGTAAGTCTGTCATATTTATCGTCAAGAAAAATCATATTACATGCAGTAAAATAATCAAGCGCATGAAACATTTTGTACAGCAGCAACAATTTTTTAAGGAACTTTTATTTTTCATACTTCCTAAAAATAAGCAAGTGAGCCTTAAAATCTTTCCTAGGGGCACTGGTTCAATTAGTTCCAATTATGATGCCGGCTCACCAACCTCTAGCTCTGTGATATGAAACCTTAAACAATCCATTGCGCTACAGCATCAGAAATACAGTTAATATAAAGCGAAATAAAAGGATACAAATATTTGGTCATCCATATATCTCTTTTTTAAATTGTCGACAATTGAAGATTCAGAAATTTTGGAGAGCAGCACCATATCATCCAAGCCACTTTGCTTGACATTGTGGCTCTGCCAATGGTGCTTGACCATTTTCTAAACAATAAATGACAAGATTAATACTTTTTAAACAAACATATTGCGAGCAGCAGTCTCCTTCGATTGTATTTTCATTTTTGATATGTAAGTGATCTCTAACAAAAATATCTGCTTAAGAGCAATTTTTATTTTACAGAGTATGTTCACACCCCTTGCAAAAGTAGTTTTCAGCACGAAAATAACGTTTAGAAAATGCTGTCCAATACCCAAGCTGGTAGTAGTAGAAAAATGCATGCACAGAATATTTCATGAGCAGAATGACCCAGAAATACAATGTGGAAGTAATCCCTTGCTACAACTTCATATAGAGTATAAACATATTTCTCCATTTCTCAAATTTTTTTAAAGCACAGATAACGCTTGGGTATTGGACACTGAAAACACCGATGTAAGCAGACAGATATGCCTTGTGGATTTTGCTAGTGTTTAACAAACATTGATATTAGAAGTCTGTTTAAAAACACTTCCTTAAATTGAAAAAACCGGAAAGAGACAGCAATTACAAAACAATGACAAGCAAACGTTATTTTTCTTGAGACACAAAAGCCCATCTTGCAGAGCGCATTTGCTCAGTAGGCCTTACATAGAGTATCTCCGCTATAAATCAAACACTGAGCACAACCGAAATAACAACTTTGCTCAACATAAGCATGCAGAAAAAGATTTTCGATTAAACATGCGAATGACTAAGTGAAGCAATTCACATTAGGGAAGACTTCCTCTCGTATACCACACAGGAGAATATTTATTATTTCTTTTCTCTGACATATATTGATGTAAAAAACGGCACTAACCATTTTACAGTCCGAACTCTCAACCATTCAGTTTCGACCCTTAACCGTTCAGCTTCAACCTTTAACCATTCAGCTTCAACCCTTTTAACCATTCAGCTTCAACCCTTAACCATTCAGCTTCAACTCTTAACCCTTAACCATTCACTTTCAACCCTTAACCACTCAGCTTCAACCCTTAATCCTTAACCATTCAGCTTCAGCCCTCAACCCGTAACTATTCAGCTTAGCACACAACAAACAATCGACCTCATAATCTTGTACAAATTATTGGTAGCAGCAAATTACCGATATATCAATTGGCACATTAAAATTGTTACATTAAAAAAACATACAAAATTATTTTTGGTTACAGGTTATCAAATGGTTTAACATACCTGAGATGCCATTTTTGAATTATGTAGTTTTACAGTTTCAACTAATCATTGAAAATACAGCTGTTTGTTGGCAAAAATGTGAAAAAACTTGTGACAATATCACACTGTTTAGCAACTATCAATTCAAGCTCTTACATAATTATCACTTTTCTGTTACAGTCCCCATTGTTACTTAAAAAGAATGAATTACATACCAGCAACCAACTATTCACTTAAAGAGTGCAAGAGCAGACTCTGTACACTGCTTCGACCAATCAGGTCTCATCAAAGCAATTGGTGTCCTAAAAATGGCCAGAGATTTTACAAACGTTAGGTTTGTGCTTAGGGTAGACTAGCAACCAGAGGTGCCGACTACAGGCATGAGGTATGCCACGCATGCCCACTTATTTGACTACACTCAACACATGCAGGCCAGATACGGCTCCAAGTCAGTTGAAAAACAACATAAGCAGGCAAGACTGTATATCAGGGGTCTCCAAACTTTGATCAAACAATCTCCGAAAGTTATAGGGTGTAGCCCAAAATGGTGCTGATTTCCAGAAAAAAAGTCATCACCTCTCTCACCACAACTTGTCATGCCAGCCACAACTTTTGGAAGTTGTCAGCCATTACTTTACAGCCATTTTCACATAACTTTGGCAGACCAACATCGGAGACCAGACATTTGCACTGTGGGATGACATCCTTAAACGGGCCACATTTGATCCGCGGGCTGTATGTTTGACACCCCCATCATAGATAATCAAACAGTAATGTTTTAATTTTGACGTCATAAAGTTTGCGCATGCCACGTAAAATCACAAGCTCGGCACCTATGCTAGCAACAGCAGAGTAGAGCCTGCTTAGAGGCAACATCGCATTCAGGAAGCAAGTAATAAAAAATATATTTTACAAAATCCTGTCTTTTTATGCTTATAGTCTACTCAATCACTTTACAATTGACGCTAGCTTGAACAGCTGTTAAACAACTGAAAACACTCCTGCTTGCCAAGCCAAGAGCCTATCTCTCTCACTTTCTTTCTCTTTCTCTCTCTCTTTCTCTGCTAAAATAGCATATCATGTATTAGTACTAAGCTACTAACAATTGATGAACACTTACTTCACTGTAAAAACACAGTCATAATTAATAAAATAAAGACTTCATACAACAGGAAACCTTATACAATGAATCACTTATGGAAACAACGAGTAGGTAGTGCTCAGACTAGCTTATTACTGGCAATGCATGGCAAGATCGAACAGCTAGAAGGTAAAAATGCAAGATAAGCATATAACAAAAGAAGTGTGGTTTCAAAACCAAGTGTTCTAAAACTGAATCTATAAGCTATTAAAAAACAAAACTGTGGAGGCAAATTAACGATCAAAAGAGAGAGAAAATTTTTATCTTGCCTAAAAGGAATGACACATCAGCAAATTTAATATAAACCACAAAATAAATTTAAGGTCAGGGGATACCGAATAGACCTTGTGGCAGTCTAGTCATATATTCTCTAAAAATTTGGGTAGCTAGTAGATTGCATAACTAATCAAAACATAAAGAGATACAAACGGAAACTTAGCACATATTGTAAATCAACTTGAAACTTTAGGATTTTTTAATGTGGTTGACTATATAACAACGACATAAGTAAACTGTCTTAAAAATTAAATGGTTGCATGTTCTGTAGATGTAACTCAAGTCAAACACTATATTTACCAACCAGTTTTATTAAAAATTTTTTTTAAAGAACCATCCCATTTTTTAGTTCAGGACCTATTTCTACCCACAGTTTTACTCCTTTATAAGCCAGTTTGTTTATCATAAAACAAAGAAATTCAGGATAAATCAAACTTGTTACTAGTTAGTCTCGTGTTAAGGCTGAGCAAGTGGATAATTTTGAGAATTCTTCGTCTAACATATAAAAGATTTTACCTTTATATGCCTCAATTTTCCCAGTTTCAATTGATAGATTTCTTTAATCTTTAGAATTTGTAATTTTTTAAATGTAGGAGTTACAAACCAAGATATTTTACAGAGTTACTACAATGAGTTTTTGTGTTTTTTAATGCAAACTTCAGAGTCTGCATTAATAGTATGTTGGGAAAATTTATTGATTATTAAATATGTTTTTATAAGGCAGTGGCTATTTGCCATCAATGGCATTTAATCCTTGGAGGCTATTTTGTCGTTGAGTTATTTGTGATTGGTCAATCTTAATGATGTACTGAACATGTGACTTTTGGTCAATTCTGGTTGGTCAATTTTAATAACCAATTAAAAAATTTTGCACCCACACTCCCTTGCAGGGTCCACTCCTCACCCTGTACACTCCCTTTCAGTGTACACTACCCCATACATTTACATATCAAGCCTGCCCCTCCAGTGTAGATTGCAATTCTTTTAGTGCCCTGGCAGCTGAGATTCAAACCCACATTCATAGTATTTCAAGACCAGTGCACTATCCACTACACCACAGCATCACTGGCTGAAAAGTAGCAATTATGGCAATATAAACAGACGTGAATGATTACGGCAAAATAGTCTCAAAGGATAAAATGCTTTGACAGCAAAATAGCAACTTCCTTTTTACAAAGCTTAAAGATAATTTATTGGTACGAAGCCATTTGTCAACTTTTGCCAACTTCCTGTTGACTTATTTAGCCCTTTTGACTGCCAAGCCAATTCTCAGAATATGGCTCCCAGAGGTCACGGTGTAAAATTTTGTGTTAAGTCTATTTTTAAAAAAATGGTTATTCCATACAACTTTTGCAATATTTTGTGCTTTTTTGGCATAAATTGACATTTTTTTATGTCAGTCAAATGTGGCTGACACCTCTATGGAATTTTTCAGCACTGTCACTCATCTGTGCTAGACATGACCAAAAAGAAAAATCCGAGCATCACCCACATACGGCTGATGGTAACTGCAATGAAGCATTACATGCCACCCACATATGGGCAACATGGCAGTCAATGCATTAAGTCTAACAAAGAGTTGTTAGACAGAGATAGGTAAGTTTCATCTGCAAAGAGTAGTGTCAAAGCTAATTGACAAAAGAATACATACAAGCTAAATAAAAGTGTTATCATGCATGCCATGAAAATAAACCCAAATAAACCATGAAAAATATTATGATCAAGTTAGTAAGGTAAAAAGCTTTCAGTAACCAAAAAACAAAGGCAGTGGCTATTTTGCCGTCGACGGCAATTTACCCTCAGGGACTATTTTGCCCTGAGTTATTTGTGATTGGTCAATCTTAATGACGTACTAAACATGTGACTTTTGGTCGTCTCTGATTGGTCAATTTTAAAAACCAAAACAAAAATTTTGCACCCCCAGGACTCTATCCCCCACCCTGTACACTCCCTTCCAGTGTACACTGCCCCGTACATTTACATACCGGGCCTGCCCCTCCAGTGTACACTGCCTTTTTTTTAAAGCCCTGGCCAGCTGAGATTCAAACCCACAACCATGGTATCTCAAGACCAGTGCTCTATCCACTACACCACAGTGTCATTAGTGTTATTAAAGCAAATTTGGCTATATAAACACACGTGAATGATCACGGCAAAATAGATTCCAAGGGCAAATTGCCGTCGACGGCAAAATAGCCACTGCCAAAAACAAAATAGTTTATTTTTGACAATAATCTAACCAATTTCAATAAAATTTTAAAAAATTAAGAACAATCAACCTTCAAAGTAGCAACAGAAACAGATGTAGCAATACCAGATGGCTTGTGGCAAAAATCATCAAATTTATAAAACTCCACAAATATCATGTGAAGTTCTGAAGATGAATAACTCTAATGAAACAATTGCATAAAGTTGAAGAGTTAATTGAAAATGTGGTGTTAAGGGATAGTGCAGCTGCCTTCAAAAGTGATGGTTATGGGTTGGAATCTTTGTTGGCAGGGTACCAAGACAGAGGCAGTGTACAAAGCAAAGGGACCCAGCATGTGAATGCATAGAGCAGAGTACACTGGGGGTACAATTGTTGTTTAATTCATCATAAAAATTGACCAAACAACAGCAACCAAAAGTCACATGTTAAATACTGGTACTTGATTAAAATTGACCAATTACGAAGGTATGACGGCAAAATAGCTTCTAAGGCTAAAATGTCATTGACAGCAAAATACTCACTGCCTCAGTTGCCAAAATTACCCCATG
The DNA here is from genome assembly GCA_963675345.1 of Trididemnum clinides. Classification (NCBI taxonomy): domain Eukaryota; kingdom Metazoa; phylum Chordata; class Ascidiacea; order Aplousobranchia; family Didemnidae; genus Trididemnum; species Trididemnum clinides. Next base: position 5,668,980 of record OY776303.1, on the reverse strand, counting down.
TTCCAAATTACCAGTACTTTAACATACCCTTTATATGCTTAGTTGTCCACGGACAAACTATAAATAGAAGTGAGAATATAGGAAAATGTTATGAGTATTAATTATGATTTCTTTGCTCTAATGCCTTACTTTTACTCAGAATAAAAATAAAGTAAAATGCAATTCAATAGGCCAACACCTGTAACTGCTATATTAATGCCGAACACCTGTGAAACCAGAAAAGAAAAAATATTTTATTATTTTTTAGGCATAGGCTACACTGACATAAGCAAAAAACAACGATATAACAGTACCACAGGTATACTGACACCAGAGATTTAGCTTAGCAAAATAAAATAACTTACCTAAAGTTTTTGATTTCACGGCAACTAACTTTGTTCAGCTGAGTTATCCCGAGATTTGTCCAGTCTGTATATGGCAGCTGAAAATGATAATATTGGCAAGAAAGCAACACAGTAATATGATTGTTGAAGCCAAGCTACCGTACGAAGTTAGTTTACCTTTTCTTCTTCCACTTTACACCAGCTGACCAGAACTAATATTAATACTGTTAGCAGTACCAAATATCCTATGACCCAGGACTTGGGCTCGACAAATTACTCGGTTCAATCCAATCTATATCAATAAATATAACAAAAACGTACTAGTAGTTGCACGTAGCATTGAAACTACATAGGCAGATAGCGAAAATTTATTTTAGAAGTCATCAAATGCAAGATGAACTAACAACGAGTTTAAAAAGTTGCGAAATGACCGCTTGATCTCTGAGTCATTAGTTACCGTTTCTGTGGGTGAAAGCTGTAGTTTAATTTCGAGACAAAACTTTAAATACCAACTTCGATTTCATTTGACTAGATTGCATGCCAAAAACACCTAATTTGCCAAAACATGATCTGCGGATTCGCTGTCAAAATTCAACGGGGCGTAAAAAAGTTCTGCGGTATTTGGTAGCTTTTTTATTTTGTTAAAAGCTTTTGCAATTTTGCCAGCAAAATCTTCAATCTTCTGTTTTGTGCGTTGGAGACATTCAAAAGGAATCCACGTCTGGGGCGACGCCTTTTGAGGTCAGTGCAACATCTCTCTTAAACAGCGGGTGATTGTGACACCACAGCTAGTGACGGCGAGTAAAATATCGCGCAGGCCGTTACCACACTTCCTTTGTATTACAGTACAAATTACCTCTCAAGCAATTAACATAAAATAAGGCCGAAAAAAAATGTTTCCCTACTTCTCCCGGGAACTTTCAATTGCAGCTAAGGAGCAATAACAGCAAAGAGCTCTCAAACTTTAGTTTAACTCGCAATACTTAACACTTCTTTAAATGACGCCTTGTATTTCTAAACGAAATAAATCTACAGTCGAATCCGGTTAATTGCATACTGGATAATTGCATAATCCGTTTTATCGCATAAAGATCATAAATCCCAAACCACAGTCAATCATTTGTTAAAGAAAAATTTCGGTTAATCGCATACTGGTTTATTGCATAATCTGCTTAGTTGCATAGAATTGAACGGCATTTATTCAATTACTGAATAAAATTATGCAAAATTTTAGCGACAATAGCACGACTTTTAAATTCTGAACGAAAACAAACTGTTTCAATTTTGCTAACGAACGCGCCGATCGCTAGCATCATAAAATGAAAGGCCGCTACTGATTAGAGATCAAAAACAACACAGTGTGTGATGTGATTAATCTTCTTCAAAGACAATTACCGATTCAGAACAAAAACACGTGGCTATCATTTCGCAATCACTGTTATTCCCACTGTTTTTGTTTCATTTAGCTTTTATACAGTTTGTGAGACAACAGTTTGCGAGACAGAGCAATTTTAAAATTTCAAAATGAGTGAAGCAGGAATAAGTAAGCATATAAAGCGCAAAGATCTATCATTGGCTGACAAAATCCTTGTCATTGATGAACTTGAAAAGAAAACATCGCAAAGTACAGTCGCCAAAAAATTTGGAATATCGCAATCACAGGTGTCGCGAATTCTTAAATCATAAGAAAAGCTTTTTTCTGCTCATCGTAGCAACAAAAATCCAACTCGTAAAAGGGCAACAAAAAGTACCCAAGAAGACGTAGAGGATGCCCCTATTACAATGGTTTAAACAAGCAAAAAGCAAGGGTCTTATAATCACTGGCCCAATGTTACGCGAGAAAGCAAAAAACTTTGGAAAAATAATGAACTTAAATTTTGATCCGTCATCCAGCTGGGTCACTCGCTGGCGAGAACGCAATTTAATTGTTTTTAAGCGTAAGCATGGTGAGAAACAAGATCATGATTCTGAAGCGGCTGAAAATTGGATAGCGTCAGTGTGGCCAAAAGTACATGAGCGCTATTCTGCCTCAGAAATTTACAACTGTGATGAAACGGGGCTTTACTTTCGTGCACTACCAGAGGAAACTTTGTGCTTTAAAAATGACAAACTCTCTGGTAGCAAGAAGTCAAAAGAACGTTTGACCGTCCTACTTACTGCAAATATGGATGGTTCAGATAAGTTACGGCCATTTGTCATTGGAAAATCGGCAAATCCACGCTGCTTCAGGGGAATAAAGAAACTCTCGGTAACTTACAAATCCAATAAAAACTCCTGGATGACTGCAACACTCTTTCAAGAATGGTTGGAATGGTTTAATGATCGCTTGAGGAAACAGAGAAAAAAAAGTTTGTTTGCTGTTAGACAATTGTACTGCCCACAAAATTGAAAATAATGGACTACAATTCATCGAACTTGTATTTCTGCCACCAAATACAACTTCATATATTCAACCACTTGACCAGGGCATTATTAAAAACTTCAAACACTATTACCGCCGTCGAATGTTACAAAAAATTGTGCTGACAATTGATGCAGATGAAAACTGCACTGCGACAGACTTGGTTCGGTCTATTTCTGTATTAGATGCAGTAAATTTTATGAGCGCTGCTTGGAATGATGTGTCTGCAGACACAATTCGAAACTGCTTTTTTCGCAGTTCAACACCAGCAACACCCGATGAATCTTTTCTCGGATTTACAGCCGATGAAGTTCCACCCTCATTTACGCAGGAAACATACACGCAATATGTTAATCTTGATGATGGCCTTGAAGTTACAGGTGTTCAAGATGATACTGATATTTGTGCAGAAGTTTTGCACAATAAACAAGTTGAAACAGACGACGTCAATGAAGAAAGCCCTGTTGACGCAACTGCTTTGACTCCACCAAAAAATAAAGAAGTGCTTCATGCACTTGATACAATTAGGCGAGGACTACAATTTAAAGGGGAGGATATGGACATATTTCTTCGCTTGGAAAAACAAATGCAAGATAGCATGCAAAATAACATCAAACAATCAACAATTGCGCAGTATTTCACTTTAAACGAATAAATGTTTAAGCCTTAAAATTTGTGTGTTTTGTTTAGTTTTTGAGTAAGAGTAGGATGATCGCATTGCGCTTGCTTTGAAGTCTGATGTTTAGACGTTTTTTAGCGTGACGCTCGTTGCGGGTCAATTAAACTTAGCACTTCCGCATAAACGCATAATTCGCTTAATTGCATAAAAAGGTTTGTCAAATTGGCTATGCAATTAACCGGATTTCACTGTACTTTATAAAAGTAATAGCATGAAATAACTGAACACGTAATGTAGACATATACTTTTGAACTGACTAAGATCATTTCTAAACTTCTGATAGTTATGTTGTTACTCGTGATTTTGCTATTACTTTGTTTACTGTTTGCGTTTGTTAATTTTGTTGTATTAGCGTATGTCGTCGCTTGGTTGTATGTGAAAAAATCTTCAACACATTTGAATGACTGCTAATTTTGATGAGCTTTATGCTCTTTTGCTGTCTCCCCATAAGAGCCTATTGATAATTGAAAAACATTTTAGTATTTATGTCGTTAAAGCCAACATCAAAATAAAGTAATTGGTGATGATTAATATAACATATGTTATCGCACCAATGCCCATTTTTTAACTCACCGATAATCGAACTGTAGCCCTGAGAACAGGAGTCTTATTGCACGTATTGTTTTGTCGCGCTTCACTTTGTTACAATTATCTATTTCTACACTCTGACCTAAGCACACAAAACGCGTGGCTTCAGGCTTTTACTAATTATGTATATAAAGAAAAAGAAGGGATTTTAAATTCTATTTTTGGTTTTTGAATGTTGCTGGTTTAATCGTTGAGGATAAAAGTCTAGTCAATTTTCTTGCGCTGGTCTATTCGAAGTTTTTTTATTGTTATTCTGTCAATATACCCATTGATTTTACTGTTTGATTTTAAACTGGTGGTTGGATAGAGAACAGTGCGAGGAAGGTCCTGGCCGTCCACCTGTGACAACTATAATAGAAGATTCATCCCCTTCGAGTGGTGAATCCTTACCAATTAACACAAAACATTATTATTATTTTTGAGGGAAGTTCGAAACTGGAATTGGTTATAGTTTATATTTTTTTTCTATTAAGATGAAAAAGCACATATAGCACTCAATTTTAATTCAGCTCAAAAACACCATTTTTGATTGAGTGGTTCAGTTTTTGTAAATTACAATTAAATAACCTACTCTCACTTGCCAGCTATAAAAACTACACATAAAAAATAATATGACTTCGAACCAATCTTGATTTTAAATCTCTTGAAAATGTTACGGTACTTTTTAAAAGAAATGTGGCTGACAGTTATGTGCTGCGATAGCTTACCAGCTGCACCAATCAACAGCCACCTCAACGTGGTGGTGAGGTCCCTGACCCCGTTTGGGTTGGGTCGAAATGGCTGTTGGCCTTCCCGAGGGTCCCAGTTACCCCGGGCACTCCCCTTCATTTTTCGCTTTGCTGCCCCCTAAACGGCGGCAGAAACGGTACACAGGTTCCTTAAAATCGTTCGCCTGTTTTCTCTTTCTCTTTTCTCCTGCCCTTTTCTTGCCCGTCTTCGTCTCCTCATTCTTCTCCTTGTCTTGATGAGCGGTAACGTTCATCTCAACCCTGGCCCCATCTTTCCCTGCTCTGTGTCTGCTGGAAATGTGACCTGGTGATGCAAGTCAGTGCAATGCTGCACCTGCTCCAAATGGATCCACCTAAGGTGCTCACAACTTTCCCTCTCCAAATCCAGAACTCTTGACTGCTTTCACTCTTGGAGCTGCCCTCCCTGCTGTGTCCCCACTCGTGATACTGTGACTTCCTCCTTGGGCTCCTTCGACATGTACACCTTCACCGTACAATCTAGCCCTTTGTCTGCTAATACTGCACTTCCTTCCCGCTCTCGTCTTTAAACCTCTTATCCCCCGTCGGCCCATTCAGTATCTTGTCCCTCTTCCCCCCTCACTACCATTCCTTGCTCCTCGCTGTCCTTCTTTGCCTCCTGCCTCCTCTCCCCTCTGACTCTCAAGTTCTTCAATGGAATGCTGGGGGGTATTCAAGCCAGGAGCACTGAACTATTTCACTTTCTTCCGTCCCATCCTGTCGACCTTATCTGTATACAGGAATCAATTTTAACTCATTTTCCTCTTTCCGGATTCCTGGATTCTCTGCTCTGCGTTCTGATTGCACCTACTCCCGGTCTGCCATTCTCTCGTGATACCAGGCACGCTAGCGGTGTTGTCATCAATTTTGTCAGGCAGGGCTTATTTTTCTACCTCCCCTCTTTCTTCGCTCAATTCCTACTCTGATTATGTAGGGGTGAACATCTCTCTTAACAACTCCTCCTCGTTGATTTTTCTTAATGTGTATGCCTCCCCTATTCGCTCCTCTTACTTTGACTCCCACTGTCCTTCTGCAGAGAAACACTCGTCTCTTTCTCTTTCCTCAGCTGCTGCTCTCTTTACCTCTCTAGTACTGAATGCGGCCAAATCTTCCATTCCTTTCGGCCGCATCAAACGCCCTCCTAAAGCCTGGTGGTCCGCTGAAGTGGAAAGTGCGGTTAATGAAAGACGCAAGACTTTTGTTGCCGCTCACAGAAGTGATGAAGATCGTCAGGCTTACATCACCGCTTCTCGACGCGCCTCGTCAGTCATCGCTAAGGCCAAGGCTGAGGCATGGCAGACAACTTGCTTTTCTCTTTCACCCAAATCAAACCCCAAAACTGTATACTCTATTTTCCGCTGTATCGCTGGCTCATCTTCCTCCCCTAACTTCCCCAACTGTTCTTCTCCCAGGAAATTGGCTTCGGGTCTACACCACTTACGTGAGATCCCACTTTTCCGTTTTTCAGTCAAAGACCCTGGGTAGCAGAGCCAGAGGCTATCTCTCTGGGCTCCACCGAGTCACGTGCCCTGAGGGGTCTCACTAGTCATTCTGCTCTCCTTTTAAATTCTGTTCCTTTCTCAGTCCATTTCAGATAGGTTTAACAAATCCAGGCCGGGGTCTCGGACGATCCTTTCCACTAATGATTTCTCGAATATTTTTGACTCTGTCTGGCATCCCGCCCTTTTCCATAAACTCATTTCGGCTGGCCTCCCTTCTTGCTTTGCTCGTTGGACTCAATCTTTCCTTTCTGATAGGCGTGCTTGCTTGGTTTATCAAAATCACAAAAGCCGCTTCTTTCGAGTCCATCGAGGTGTTCTGCAAGAATCTGTTCTTGGCCCTTTTCTTTTCTCTCTCTTTATCAATGATCTTCCTGCTTTTCTGCCTTCTTCCGTCAGCTGCTCTTTTTACGCTGACGATCTGGCTATTTGTCCTCTTCCCCTTCGGTCCCCAATGCGGTGGAGGCCACACAAGAAGCTCTTTTTCGATTGGAGCGCTGGTCTGAGTACTGATGACTTCCTCTCAATCCGAGCAAATGTGAGGCGTCCTTCTTCTCAGTGGATTCCCACCAAGCTAGTCTTCAGCCCAATCTTCTTTAACTCAACTCCCGTTTCCGTTTCATTCCCTCTGCAACTTTTCTTGGGGTCACCTTCAACCGCACTCTTTCCTTTTCTAAACATGTATCTTTGCTGAAGGCCAAGTTCTTCCCACGTCTCAAGACCTTACGCTGTATCTCTGCTTCCTCATGGAGCTCCTCTAAGAAGTCCTTCTCTGTTCTGTATAAAGCTTTTCTTCGGCCGTTGACCACTTATGCCTCACCCGGATGGTTTCCTTTCTTAAGCGTTATCAATTTCACCAAATTGGAACGCCTCCACCGAGCGGCTAGACACGCCATCACCGGCTGCCTCTTGTTCTCCTCTATCCCACTTTTACTCTCCGAGGCTTCTTAACCTCGCCTACGCGTCACCCTGACTCATTTCAACGCGCAGTACGCGCAGTTGCTTTTGATGTTTATCGTGTTTCGTAAGCTTCGGTTGCATCAATCTTGGAATTCTTGGTAATTAAGGTGTCCCGGAATGGCGAAATTGGAAGTTGGTAACCCTACCCTGGGCTAGATAAATCAAGTTTTTTTACTATAATGGGTTACGTCTAGCAGCATTAACTGAATAGCAAATCACGTTTTAGTGTATACCTAATCAATCTAACAGTAATTGTTTCAGTTTTCAAAAGATAGTTTTGCAGTTATAGGTCTCTGTATTGAAATGTTGTACATATTAAATAGCTGTCTCAGATGTTTATATCAAGCTTGGGCTTCAAGTTTGCAGGATTAAAATTTTTCCACCTTCCAAAAATAATTGGTTCGTTTTGACGCTGTGTAGCTTATATTTAGGTCATCAAACTATGAAGAGGTAGTTTGAAAATATAATCAAAGTCTTCATGAATTAGACTCTTATAATTTCAAGAACACTGCAATGACCTAAAGGAGGAGTGGCCAAACTTTTTTGACCCGAAGGCCAAACTCGCCACTGAAGGACCGGATGCATTGCGATCAACGTAAGCTATTCAAAAATAGGTTGTTAAAATATATTGTAGTACAACAATATCACGAATAAGTGAATTTGCGTTGTGGGAATAGTTTTTATATAACCGGTATTTATAGTTTTTGTAATCTGTTGCTTCTGTTCTGCTGTGATTATTTTAACCGTAAATCTAATTTGTCTCCAGTCAAATTTGATTTTATATTTTGGCTGTTTTCGAAAAAGTTTTTTTTTCTTCGCACTAAGATTTGTAACGAACACGCCTCTTCTGACGTCATGGTGGATGATTACGAGTAAGTTCCGGAGTAACCTGGTGAATCTTAGTGAAAAGAATAAAGCCGAAATGCTGGTAAACATTTTATTAAAACGTTTCGCTTTTACACTAAAAGTATCATCAGTTAAATAAATGGTCATCTAAGGCTAGGCTAAACAGATACTGCATTGATAGCTAACCGCTGTAAAACTAAATTTAGTAAGGTTATCAGAATTATGACATCACAAACTGATAAAACAAACAACTGCCATTAATATAATTATCAAGGCAAGGCTAACTTAAGAAGCGCACTGCAGATATACTTTCTTATAACTATTTCCTATTAAACAAATAAATCGGTTGCGATACTCCATCCAGGTTAATTTGTGGTTGAATTTTTCGAATGAGTAAGGTTTCTTCGATTCGTAGCTTTCTGCAGTTATTGCTGTGATCAAGTATTTCGGGAGAATCGAAATTGATCTTGTGCTTAGAATTGCGCACAAGATGCTTTGCAACATCTTATTCTTGATTTTGATTTTCCGTTTCGTACACGTTCTTGAATCTGTGGGGCTAAAGGCGAGTTTGGCCGATATATGATTGTCGACACGAGCAATTTAGTTTATACACAACTCTTATAACAGCTAAACTATCTTTTGAAAACTGAAACAATTACTGTTAGATTGATTAGGTATATACTAAAACGTGATTTGCTATTCAGTTAATGCTGCTAGACGTAACCCATTATAGTAAAAAAACTTGATTTATCTAGCCCAGGCCCCAGGGGTGAACAAACTTTTTTGTCGGAGGACCGCATTGACCATTCAAGAGTTGGCTGAGGGCCGCATTGACCATTTCAAGAAAGGCCGAGGGCCAGTACTTAAAATCTTGCAATAGCTGTATACAATGTAAGAGCTTGCAATAGCTTAAAATCTTGCAATAACTTCTTGTAATGTTGTATTACAGAGCTTTGGAAATAATGGTGTAAAAAAGGTTATCACCCTTTATTTGGACGAAAAATGCGTCAATTCAAACTAAGAATTGCGTAGCAGCTTTTTCAATGATGGCTGCTAACGTTTTTAGCTCTTTGGTACGGCAAGTGCAGCCACCCCTGTCGTATTAAATTAGATGTATGGAAGTTTCTACAAGTGTTGGCGGGCTGTATAAAATGCTCTGGCAAGCCGCATGAGGCTCGCGGGCCGTAGTTCGCCCACCCCTGATCTAGCCTTCTATCAACATTTACTGAGATTTTCAGAATCAGCAGCTGCTGATGGCATTACTACAGTTACTGTACCGATTGCTGCTTAACCTAGCCAACCAGTAGCTGTGACGCAGCTGCAATGAAAATAAACTTTGCTAGCAACTAGCTGGCTCTGCCGACGTCGCCCAAAAATGCTCCCCCATCAGTTACATTGGGGTTAATAATATCGGTTCAGCCTGCTGCTCCGGCTTCACCCATTGCACACTTGTGTGTACAGAAGGGATAAAGTTGTGTTTTTTTATGCACAACCATAATTCTTGTACTTGTAATTCTGAAAATTTTGTTCTCTCAAGACTGATAATGCTGACAAAGAAAGAATGTTGCCTCAAATTACCATAAAAGTGTGAGGAGGATGAATTGAAACACTATTAAAACTAATGGTAATGGCCAAATGGTGGTTGTTTTTACTATTAGTAAGATCAACTATTTAACGATAAGCCTATTTCGCGATTTGTTGCGTCCCTTTTCCTATTTATATTTGTGGTATTACGTTCTTTGGCTGCGCTATTTGCCTCATTTCCGGCGTAGCGACAAGAGCGTCTATGCCTCCCCCAAACTCATTTACCATATTCTAGTAAGAGCCCATCAGGTCGAGTTATTTTCAAATAAAATTTTCTCTCTAAATTTGGTTTTACAAATTGTTAGGTTTATGGTTTTGATACATGAGTTGCTAGTTGCTAGCCAGCAATTTTCAAGGTGATCTCCTATCAAGAGGAATCTGCCTCCAGCATCAAAGTACAATAGAAAAATAGAAAAAATTTTTTCTATTGTACTTTGATGCTGGAGGCAGATTCCTCTTGATAGGAGATCACCTTGAAAATTGCTGGCTAGCAACTAGCAACTCATGTATCAGTGATAAGTCTTGACAATGATCCTGCACCCCTTTTAGGGCTTACCGATGTGACTTGTTGTCCATGTCATGTGTGTGTGTCCTTGAATGTGACCCCCATGATATAGGTATTGCTGTATCATATTGTTTTGCATTGCATTTTTTTTGCACCCAACGGCAAATTTTTTTTTTTTAGCATATTTATTATTGAGTGTTTTTTACACCCGCCTGATGAGACCCAATAAGGTCGAAACCGGTCGCGGGTTATTGACATGATGTAATGGATTGCTGTGTGGTACCGTATGATGCTGGTGATCATTTTTCTATTGTTTATGGTTTTGTTTTGATTTTTTCTTAAACTCGGGATGTTATCACATTGTTTTATAGTGTAGATATAGTTAACTTAACAGGCTGCCCATGTCAGCCAAAGAAAACATCGTTGCTTTATGGTATAATAGTCGGCGTCGCCCGGTATGGGCCTTCCATCAGTAATGTCGGGGTTCAGTATTTCGGTTCAACCGGTCAAGGCGGCTTCACCCATCCGGCTCTTGTGTGAGCAGTAGCAAAAAGTTAATGAATTTTATGACCTTTCACAATTTTTGTTCACGAAATTGTGATCACCATTTTCTCTTAATCATGACTGGTATTGCTCACAAAGAATCTTGCCACAAATTATTTTGGATACTGGTGAGGGAGAAGGGATTGAAACATAATCAAAACTGATTGTAGCGGTGAAATGGTGGTTGCCTTCAAAATATTACAGAAATATAGCCTACTATTCAATGATAAGCCAATTTTGCAATGTGGTATTGCCCCTTTCCTATTTATATTTGTGGTGTTAATGTCCTAATTTAGCTGCGCTGCTGGTCTTGTTTCCGGCATAGTGACAAAAGCGGCTATTGTCCTCTCTATATTCAGTTTTACGAATTGTTATGATAATGGTTTTATGTTGATTTTTTTCTTAAACTTGGGATTTTATTACAATGATGTAGACATAAATAAGCTTATTTATACCTTAACAGGTAACATATCAACATTAATAGGCAGCTTTACCTATCAGGCCCTTGTGTGAGCAGTCACCAAAAGTTTGTGTTTTCTGATAAGATTTTCACGACTTTTATCCTCTTTTTCCTAATAGAATACCTCATTTCAAGATCCTGGCTACGCCTTAGGTCTATGTGCTCTGTTCATTGCTGACACGAAACCAAGGGAGCTTTGCGTTTCCCGTAGTTTGGAAGTAGGAAACACATTTCTAATGTTGAGCTATTTTCTTTTTCCTTTACTTCGGTCAATTTAGACACGATCTTTTCAAAGATAGCATTTTCATATCAAAATATTTGCGGCATCCTTTCATGCAATAAGTAAATGGTCAATTAAAACATTTTAAGCGCGAAAGACATAATTAGCTAGCTAAGTTACCGCGACTGTTATAGAGGGTTCCTCGGTGGAAATCGAGGGAACCTATGAGTCACAGAGTTTAGGTGAGACAGTACGCCTCCAGTCCGAGAAAGGCAAGAGTGGATACGAGAAATAAGAAAAGAGAGACTACAAGGAAGTGCAGAGGGCACGAGCAGTGCTCCCCGTCTGGCCAGCTCATGAGTCGCATCTTTTCTTGGGAGAAACGAGTGTCCAGGGACCCATTGAGCCTGATAGAACAGGAGGAGAGAGGACAGTTTCTGCCAGATCTACCACAGAAATTGAGGTAAAAGAAAAGACGGAGGAGAAGACAAGATGGCGAGTATAGAGCGAGAGTCAGATAGTAGGAGAAGAGAAATGGCAGACTTGTTAGTGCGGCCGAGACCAGCAAACAGCGTGCAGAATGGCGCAGGCTTGAGCGGAAAAACTTGAGCATACTGAGCCTGCTAAAATGGAAAGAGTGGCCTCGGTGCCGCAGAGAGAACAGTTGGTAATTACGCCAGAGCCGCCTTTGCCAAAAGAAAAAAGCTTTCTGTTCAGAGCAAAGCGCTAGATCGTAAGGAAAGAGAGAATCAAGGTGAGCGAGAGTCGCACCTTGGCGAGTAAGTGGACTTCACAGTGAAGAAAGGCAGATTCCAAGGAGGAAAAGGAGGGCAAGCAAGGAGAGCCTTCCTAGGAGAAGTAGAAGAAAGCATAAGCTGGTGAGTGGACGCAAAAGCTTTCCAGGAAGATCTCCTGAGTCTTGGCTTCACTCCAAGTTTGGCCAAACCTGAAATAGGAAAGAAGATTTGGAGACAAAGAGCCCGCTCATAAGATAAAAGAGTGAAATGAGTCAGGGTGAAGCGTAGGCGAGGTTAAGAAGCCTCGGAGAGTATTAGGGGAGAGCAGGGCATAACGGGACGCCTAAGGACTTTTGTTAATATTTCTTAATATAAACAATGTTTGTGCCCAATTTTGGTATTGCTGTATCTGCATGATACAATAGCAGAGACGTAGCAGCCGCCCCCCAAACCCCCCAATTGGGGGGGGGCCAGGCCAACTTTGGGGGCCCAAGTTAGTCTGAAACTGCTTTTTGGCTACGTGACTATTTTCAGTTCAGCAGACTTGTTTACAACCGATTTAAACTGTAGGAAGAAATTGGCTTGTGACATCATAAGTGAATGCAACGTCATTTTATCTCGCAGAATCTAGAATATTTCGATTGATTTTCTGGTAGAATCTTGAATATTCGATTGACGTAACAATGCCGTTGTTACGCAACAATCATAGAATGGTCTGGAATTCTGTTTGGCTATAAATACCGGGACAATATATATACACTGCAGAGTGCAGATAAAGTATTTTATTGACATTGTATAGAATGAAACGTTCAAAAAGTGGTGCTCAAAAGAGAAAAGAAGCAGCCACTGCTCGAGATGCTGTAGCGAAATTGCCCAAGATGACAGATTTTTTCAAGATTACTGAGCAGAGTAGACCTGGCACTAGTACCGAGAGGGATGAAGAAAACTATAGTGTACAAGAAAAAGAAGACTATGACGATCAGCATCAAAGTGATAGTGAATTTCCAGAAAATGTAAGTTGTGATTTATCTGCCAATACGCAACCTTCAATATCAAAAATAACTGAATCTCAATTTACCCCTATCCCTGATGACCCATGTAAATGGCCTGAAAGTATTTCTGATGCTCAACGATGTGATATAGTAAAGCGTGGACCACATCAACTAATAATGAATTTTCCATATAATAACACAACTCCAAGGCGACGTTTTTCCTCCAACCATTATAAACGTGTGTTACCTAATGTGAAAGTGTTTCACGGTCGTGGCTAGTTTATTCTGGGGAATCAGATCAAGTTTTTTGCTTTCGTTGTAAGCTATTTGGAAAAACACTAAGCCCCTTTTGTAGTGGTATAAATACATGGGAGGGTTTTTCGAAAAAACTGAAAGACCATGAAAACGGCATTTCCCACCAAGAATGCTGCAGTCAATGGATGTTGCTAGCTGAAGGGATAAGAAATTCATCCACTATCGACAAACGCGAGATGAATACTTTTTTTCAATGAAAGACGTTTTTGGAGAAATGTTTTAGAGCGACTTATCGACATTGTCTTGTTTCTATCGGAAAGGAATCTTGCTTTTAGAGAATCTGAAGAAGTCTTAGGATCTCCTCACAATGGAAATTTTCTGGGTATATTTGAGCTTTTGGCAAGAAGAGATCCGATCCTAAAAGAGCTTCAAGACAGAATCAAGAATAAAAACACTAAAGATCACTATTTGAGTCCTACCATACAAAATGAACTAATTGAATTGCTAGCGACAGAAGTTGAAAAAGAAAATTTACAGCAATTGAAAATGGCAAAATATTTTTCTATAATTTTGGACTGCACTCCAGATATGTCACATCATGAACAAATGTCTGTCATTCTCCGTTATGTACTATGTAATGAAGAAGCTGCTGTTGTTAAAGAAACATTTTTTGGCTACTTGAGAATAAGTGACAGTACTGGGAAAGGCTTGTTGGACGCTTTCTTAGAAAAAGCGACCGAACTGCAACTCGAATTGTCTGATTGTTGAGGTCAGTCATATGATAATGGTGCTAACATGAAAGGAAAACATTCTGGGGTCCAAGCAAGAATGCTAGACATCAATCCCAAAGCTGTTTACGTGCCCTGTGCAAACCATACCCTTAACTTAGTTGTTGTTGACAGTGCTAATTCATCGACGGAAGCATTGACATTTTTTGGAGTACTTACAAGGTTGTATGTGCTGTTTTCTTCCTCTGCTCAGCGTTGGGAAATTTTGAAGAAACATGTGGAGCTGTCCATAAAGTCACAATCTGATACTCGTTGGGAAAGCAGAATTAAATGCATCAAACCTCTTCGATACAATTTAAAAGAGGTGTTGCTGGCACTGAAAGACTTGGAAGCCATTTCCATAGAAAGAAAAGATGGAAGAGCTGCCTCAGAAACAAAATCGTTGATAGCTCATTTATCAAAATGGAGTTTTCTTTTGTCGGTGTTTATTTGGTATGATATCCTATTCCAAGTCAATAAAGCAAGCAAGATTCTTCAATCGTATGGAGTCTCCCTTCATACAATGGAAACGGAAATCCAGGCAACTGAAAAGTTTTTGCAAAACTATCGCACAACGGGTTATGACAGTGCCGCAACATCTGCTGTTGAAATAGCACAGGAATTGGATATTGATCCTTCTTTTCCTCCGTCAAGAAGTGGAAAGAAAAGAAGATTGTTTGATTACCAAGGTGAAGAGGAACAACGAGCTACTCCTGAACTGAAATTTAAAAGCAACTTTTTCTATCCATTAGTAGACCAGGCTATTATGTCAATAAAGGAGCGCTTTAATTTGTTACGTGAGGTTTCTTCCGCCTTTTCGTTTTTGTACACACGAGACAAACTTTTGCTTGTGCAACAAGAAAATGCTCTTCTTACTTGCTGTAAAGAGTTCCAAAAAAAGTTCGGTGATATTGATTCTGATGAAATGAGCGCTGAGCTACAGCGGTTTGTTTTAATTTTACAAAAAAAACGCAATTTCAATACGGCTCAAGACTTTCTGAACTATCTTCTAAAGACTCATTTATTTGAATTGTATCCGAATGTGTACATCGCACTTCGAATCTTACTAACTTGCCCCGTGACTGTTGCCAGCGCTGAAAGAAGCTTCAGCAAATTGAAACTGATCAAAACTTTTAATAGAACGTCTATGACAGACAGTAGACTATCTTCATTAGCCATGTTGTCAATCGAAAATGACTGCGCCCGATCTCTTGATTATGACAATGTCATAACAGCATTTGCGAACAAAAAGGTTCGCTCCAGACTATTTAAATGATACTGTGTTTTTATAACTTTTTCATGTTTTTCTGTGTCATTGCTTTCGTTTCGCAGTGTCTGCATAAATGTCCTACTGAACTCTGGCATCGGTGCCGAATTTTTTATGACTTGCACCTTCGGTATCGGCATGCTTTATTCTGACATTAGCGTGTTTACTTATGTACAAATTGTGGTGTATTTTCTTAATGCAGCTTTTCAATTTTACACCTCTAAAGTGATATGATCTGTGCGCAGGGGCTCTTGCGCTTACTTTGGGGGGGGGCCCGAAGTTGGAGTGCTACGGGACTGTACAATAGTACCTACAAATAAAGAATCATCGCGGTTGTTGACGACCACGGAAAAGGAGAGCTAAAAAACAAATTTTAAAATTTGTCCCATTTTGCCCCGCACTTGGGGCATAATGGGACAAATGTCCCGTTATGCCCCAGGTGTCTCTTTCACTTTAACTGTTGCTGTAAACCTAGTCAAATCATAATTTACAGTTATGAGTATGTTTATTTAGCTATACAGTAGAATTTGCCTATATCGACAGTTCGTCTATATCGACACATTATTGTCCTATCTTTTACGTGCATTCGAGTTCGCCTATATCGACTTCGGCTATATCGTCAGTTCGCCTATATCGACACTCTTTTTTGTCCCCCAGAGCATGTTGTTCGTTTATAGTGACACTGACAGGACTCAATTTTCTTTTTACAGCAGGACGTAATTTCACAATTTAGTACAAAAGGGTTAGCAGCTGCGAGAAAAATTTTGCAGAAAAGAATGTAGAATTCCATCTGTACTGTAGTTGCAAAAAGAGACTGACGATTGACGAAACAATACAGAGTATCGACAATTGTTGACGTATTCGAAATTAGACTGAAGACAAACAACCAAGAAGTGTTGCCCACAAAAGTTCAGCAACACGTGTTTGAACAAACTGTTACAAAAGCAAAACAAAAAAAACTACCAATTTTCTTGCTATAGCGTACCGTACAGTGTAGTAACGTCGTATTGCTCCGCATTAGTACAATACATTAGTACAAATGCAAAATAAAAAAAGTCATTGTAGACTAATTGTATAATTTTCTTTCTAGAAAAAAGTTCAGAAGAAAAATATACAGTACACTATACAATGGAGCTTTCTATTATAAATGCTTTTGATTGAATTGTTTCCTAACTTTCCTTGCTTGACCTGAAAATTTTTTGGGGGGGCAAGAGAAAATTTTGGGGGGGCAATTGCCCCCCAAAAAGGTCCTGGCTACGCGCCTGGCCTACTTAGTACAAGCAGAGTCGAAGTTGCAACTGACATTTCTAATCACACTACGATCTAAGCGTAAATTGCTGGGTGTTGAGCATTTGACATAGACAAGCAAAGAGGCAAAAAGTGTCAATGGATTGTAAAAAGACAGTGATGAGGCTATAGTAATTGACCATGAGATTCATCTCTTCAGCTAAAAAATTTTTGCTGCACTCAACCATATGGCATATTATATACAATTTAAGCCTGAGATGCATTTTTTATCACTAAAGCTTGCAAACAATTTATCTCTCATCTAAGGACTGGTCTTCTACGACAAACTTGAAAGGTTTGTTTAAAATCTAAGTCTCTGCCAAAAAATTAGGCTGAAAAAAGTTGAAATCTAAACAAGAGCAATGTCCACAAGCTTGATTAGAAACAATGCAGAAATCCTTCAAATCAAAATATATATACGGTATATGGTTGTTATCATGCAGCCTTCAAACCCTTCAAATCAATATTATCATGCAGGTTGGAGCTCATAAAACATAAGGTAGAATTACAATTGAGAAATTAAACAAGCTATTGTTATTGCATTAAATATCAATGGAACTAGTACCACATGATAACATAGCAAGACTAGTAGTATTACAAAAGTTTGACCTGTCAAGTTTATGCAATTTGTTTTCAGATTAAAGCAATTTCAATCACAGGCAGTCAGTAGGGGAAGGGAAGGTGATTTGAGACACTTTTTACATTTTTGTCTTTCAATTCCAAACGGCTTGTGATAGATATTTGGTTGATGGCACAAATAAAACTAGGCTTCTTCGCTCACTTTTCGGGAAAAACTACGATGTTTTAAACTGAGTACTTTTTACTCAACTAGTAGTTAAAAAGTGGTACCCAAATGTATCAACCCTCCTTCCTGGGAGGGTGAGTTGATACGCCAAAAATGTGATTTGATACAGGGGAAGGTGAGTTGATACGGTATGCTTGAGAAAGCTTATTTTTTTGAGGTTTCACTGCTTCAATGTGCTTTTACACTTCAATAAGCTATAGTTGAATAATTTTTCAATATTGTATTAATTATTATTTTGAGTGAATCATCAAATAGTGGCTCAATTCTAACCTTAGTTAGTCAAGTTTTTACTACAAGAATTGTATGCTAAACTAAAAGCATCAACACTAATGCATGTGAAAGTCGAATCATATTGTATTTTGATTCTAACATGTACACTAAAACTGAAACATGTCAAAAAAATAAACAAGTACAAGCGACTAAGTTGAAAAATCCAAACAAATTTCAAAGAATTAGCATAATAGCAATTTTGTGTGGTATTAGGAAAATGTTTGCTCTTCTAGTATTTACAAATAGATTCTGCTCATAATTGAAATTACTAGCACAGGCTTGTGAAACTTCAAGCTAGGTCTAATTTGCTGAAGTCAAAATTAAACCGCAATTGATTACTTCTTCTTTCTGACCCACCAACAGCAACTGGAGCAGGAAGTATAAGCACAATGTCATCAGGGGCAAATGAAGCAGCATCTTTTTCATTTACAATAAAAGTTTGTCCTTTATCTCCCATCCAAGAGTCAATTTTCTTATTGACTTTTTGGAGAAACACTCCTTCATATTCACAATCATCCCTATCATACTTGTCGATCCGAGCGACAAATTTTAATGACCTTGATTTTCCAGCCACCAATACAATTGCATAATCACCCAACTTAACTTCAATTTTCTCCTCCAACTCGCAGTGACTATCTTCATTGTATATAAGTTTTATGCCTTCCTCATCAGTAAAAGATGACCTGATCACTAATGGTGCTTTTTTTTTTGAAAACAATTTTCTTTTAGTACTTTTTCCACGATCAGCTGACTTTTTAGGTAGTTTCTGTGTTTGCCTTTTTTCTACTTCATCACGAACAGGAGTGTCGGTATATATTCTTGTTTTACCTCTTCTTCTAATAGAATTTTTTTTTGATGCCGCTTTGGGAAGAGGTAAAACATCTTGAGGAGATACGAAATTAGAAGCCGTGTCAAGACTTGATGAAGTTGGAGTTGCTTTTTCGAGAAAATTAGCTAACTGATCAACATCACCTGAAGCATTGTCGCAGTGACTAGTAGGCCTATCCAAAGAAGAATTGCAGGCTTGTTCATTGCCCAATTTACTTTGAAAAGCTTGAGGATCTGCAGAACTGCTCCCAGAATCTTGAATAATGTCACGATCAGCAACAAAAGCCGGGGCAAAATCAGTTTCGTCAAAAATTTGAGGGTTATATGGCCAGTTACCTGTCGAACAAAATCCTGACATTATATTTCGTGGAGTCATTGCAACCATTTGGGCTTCCTTAACTAACGACGAAACCTCATAAATTGTCACATTCTTTCCTGGGTTAGTCCTCATCCAATTGTCCATTGCTATGTTGTATCCAGTTTTAAATGGCCCATAAACAGATACATCCAAAGGCTGTAATTTATGGGATGTTTTTGGAGGTATTGTTAAAAGAACAATACCTAAATCTCTTGCCTTGTCAATTGCAGCAATAGACAGATGTGATTCATGATTGTCCATGAGCACTAAAATCTTGCGATCTGGCGAGCAGCCAGTAAGCTCACTAATGTGCATCAAAAAATCAACAAAAAGATCTGCATTGATCCAACCAGATCTGGTTGCTCTTCCAATACATCCAGGTGGACCGCCACGAATAAAGTGTTCCCTGTATCGCACTCGTGGGAAGATCAGCATAGGAGCCAAAGCATGCCCTGCAGCACACACTGCATAAAGAACAGTGACAAGCTCGCCTCTTTCTCCAGATGTTATAGAACCCACACTTTTTGTTCCAGTCGCAGTTACAACCTTTTTTGGATTTTGAACGGTAGTAACACCAGTTTCATCTAAATTAAAAATTCGATCCGGAGTAAGCTGATGCTTATCTAACACAATGCCAAGATTGTCAAAATATTCTTTTACATTGTGATGATTGAAAGCTGATGCGCGGCCAATTGATGTGGCTTCAGGAGTCCTTATTGAAAGTTGGTGCCTCTCTTTGAACCCTTTCCACCACTCTTTTCCAGCTTTCTTATTTACTTTCCAAGAATGTGGAATAGATAAGTTGTTTGCAGCAGCAAATTGAAATGCAAGTTCTTTGCATTTTTCAACTGACAGTCCAAAAAACATATCAGCCAAGTGAACAATGTGAGACGATAACTGTTGTTCCATCTCCGGTGAAAAAATTCGATTGTTTAGAATGGTAGCTTGATAACCAGTAGTACAAGTGGGATTTGCCTCCTTCTTTTTCATATATCGCATTAGAGTCATTTTGTCGACATTAAAATTGGCAGCAGCCTTTCGATAAGACATACCTTCTTCGGTGACACATCTAGCTGCTCTTTTCAACACATCAGGCGGTGATCGAAAACATCGATTAGTTTTTCTTTCATATTTAAACGGCATACTGTTTAGTCGTGCAATTACTGTAAAGCAAGTTTAAATAGAATAAAAGTTCTATTCAAATACAAAATATCTGAAATAAGAGTAATTGCTAGCTTGTAGGTGCTACCAGCACCATAGCCTACAATAATTACTGTGCAGTTATATCAGAATACGAAACCGGTTAATAAATCTTTTTGTAGGCAACCTAACTACTGATTAGGTGCTCTGTGCTTTTTTAATTGTCTTCCATGCTCCAAGACACCAAAAAGTTTCATCAAATGATCATACCATGTTGTTATAATATGGAAGATGATTTGATACACCGTATCAAATCACCTTCAATGCACTGTATCAAATCTCCTTTCCAGCACTTCGGATAGAAATTCGACAACTAACATCCTAGGAAAAGTAATTGGAAAAAACAACTGCACTAGATAACAACCTAATCTAGCAACAATTACTCCACCTTATTGGCAGCTTTATTAACCCTTTCTTTAATTCTGCAGTCAAGCTGAAGTTTGGAAACGAAATTTTACAAAAACTTTACAAAAATAACTTCTGTTCTTCATTTCTTTCAAATTCATTTAAACCAGCTTTTCCTATAAACTGGATGAAGTTTTTCGACACTTTCTTTCACGTGGTAGCGTTAATTAACTAAAATTTATTTTATGGAATTCCGTAGGGGTGCTGTATCAAATCACCTCCCGTATCAAATCACCCTCCTTTCCCCTACTGCAAACATGTTCACAATACCCAAGTCATTGTATTGCATTATTTTGCTTTTTTATTACCATGTAGCATATACCCAGAAGACAAAATTATTTAAATAAGTAAACTGTCAACTAACAGCATTGTTTCTGCCCAAAGATTTTTTTACGGCATTTATAGTTTGACGTTATAACTCAAAGAAATCCAAAAACATTACAAACTAAATTGTATATTTTTGTGCAATATCTCCTAAGCAATTTCAGGATTAAAAGTTATTGCCACATTAAAATTATTTTTTATCTACAACAATTATAGTCACACTGAAAAAATATCTCATTCTTGATCACTAACAAATTTTGTACACAAATCACATTTATAAAACCCATTCCCTCTATAGTCTGTGCAGTTTTCATGAGACCAGTCCTCACATTTGTGACACTGAATCCAATCTTCTTTGGGTGGATCTTCATATAGTTCACCACAAACAATGCACTGATATTCGTCAAAAAAACGTGGTTGATGGCGTTTGGATTTGGAACACTTGTGTTTATGTTCTAGACCAACATTGCACTGTTCTTTTTTAGAAGATCTGAAGTGATTTTGAATGGAAATTTTTTTTTGATATGGCGAACTTGTTAGAAGTTCTGATTGCTTTCCTTTTCTTTTTCTGCTTTTTATCTTACCACGAGGTAAAGGAGAAATGTCAATTACATTGACTTCAACATGTGTATTGTTTTGATAACTTGCAACAGCAGACGTGCTTTTCAAATTTTCTCTGGTTGTGTTAGTAGTTGATTGAAGTGCTTCTGCTATTGTACTAGTGCTTGCACGATCAGCAGAAAAAGTAAGCACATCTTCAAAAATGTTATCATCATTGCTGGTTTGGGGTATAAGCATTTCAGGAAAGCTTTTTGAATTTTCACTGGTTGCATTAGAAGTCCATGGAAGCGATGCTTTTGTCTGGCTAGTGCTTGCATGATCTGCAAGAATATTTAGCAGTCCTTCAAAATAACTTTCATCACTTGTTTGGGATATTGGCATTTTTGTAATGATCGACTGTGAAAAATCTTCATTGCTTTCACAATTTGTAGAAAAAATACTTTCCAAATTAATTTCTGCAGCATTTGCAGTTGATTGAATTGATTTACTTCTTCCAGAGTCTACTTCATTAACACTAAAGGAATGCAATGTGCCAATGCCATCGTTTGTTAGAGGCATTTCTAACTCTGTTACAGTTGACGGGGAAAAATCTTCATCACCAAAAATGTCTGGATTGAAGGGAACAATTCCTGCACATCTGAATCCATTTACTGCTTTTTGAACCGTAGCAACTTGTTCATAAGCATGGCAAAAAAGCTCACACAATTCCCAATTGTTGACTCGCTTTCCAGGGTTGCTGATTAACCATTTGTCTATTTCTCTGTTGTAAAAAGTTTTTAAAGGTCCAAAAAATGTTTTATCTAATGGTTGTAACTTATGTGAAGTGTGAGGAGGGATAGAGAGCATTATTATATGGTTTTCTTTAGAAAAATTAATGGCGTCTAATGACAAGTGACTGGAATGATTGTCAAGAATAAGCAATGCTTTCTTATCGACCCTTGGGCAAGCATGCTCCTTGAAGTGAAACAACCATTGCAAGAAAATGTTGCTATCAATCCAACCAGATTTTGATGTATACCCCTTTGAACACTGTGGAGCACCTTTTAATAATGCAGGATGCATTCTTTTCCTGGGAAATACAAAAATTGGTGGAATGTAGTTACCAATGGCATTCATTGAGCAAACAGCAGTTACTGTTTTCCCTCTTTCAGCGCTGGTAATACGACCAACTTGCTTTGTACCTTTTTTAGCAATTACTTTTGAAGGTTTTTGAACACATGTTATCCCTGTTTCATCAACATTATAAATCATATTAGACGTAATTGTTTCTTTTTGTAAGATTGATTTAAGCAAATCAAAGAATCTTTTTTCTTGTGTTCTATTAAAGCCAATTGCATGATTAAAACTTGTAGCTTCAGGTTGACGTATACTAAGCTCTGGATGTCGTTTCAAAAACCCAGCTAGCCAGTCTTTTCCAGCTTTATGGTTGGCATTTCTAAAAGGCACATTAATGTGATTTGCTTTTGCAATATCAAATGCAAGCTCACGTAATGATTCTGGTGTCAACCCAAAAAACATATCCTGTAATTTCTTGGCATGTTCTACTAGTTGATTTTCTAGAGATGAGGTTAAAGCTGGTTTAAAATTTCCCAAATCGGTAGTTCCTGGATTTCTGATTTTTTTGTTCACATGCCTTTCGAGGGTGCTTTTTGGAATGTTATAGAGAGTGGCTGCTTTTCTGATTGAAAGGTTGTTTTTCTTTATTTCTTCAATTGCTCTGAGCATACTACTTTCCAACCAATTACACCTAGTAGTTTTTCTAGTATAATTTCTAACCATGATGAATCAGAACATCCTAAACAAAATTTTAAAACGAAAGAAACTTGTAATCTTTAACCAACTTTTATGTTTAAATGAAGGCTTATAAAAAAACACAGTGACAATTTAATTTCCTATAGGTAGGAAAAAGGTGAGACCAATTATGAGCTACTTTTCTGTTGCTGATATTTAAAATATAATGTATATGCGCAAATGATTGAATTTTATGAAAAATAGTCAGACTACATGAGCCATGTAAAAGAGGCTGTAAATAAACTAAACTTCTACAGTCTTGGACAAAAGTTTATAATATCTGCTAAGTATTGTTAAATTTTAACTTTAATTAAGATATGAAGAGATAAGCGTTTAATTTAGTCTTTTTTGTATATTGTCAATTCAAATTGTAAAATGTCAATCCAACATACGCATTCATTAAAAATACTTGTTTTAATAATTATAATGTCATTTGAAGGAAATAGAGCAAAAACAATAGCGATACATATTGATTTTCTTTGAATTACACTAAAAATGTGGAATATTATAAACTTTTGTCCAAGACTGTAAATACAAAAAAGTTAATTTCATGTTATAAAGAACAGTCAATGTTTGACAAAATTTTAAGGCTACATACAAAAAAGTATTTTAATGTAAGTTTACAAACTAAATAAGCAAAGCTTTGCCTATAAGCCTGTAAAAATTATCCGTTCATAGACTTTGAACACTACAAAATTTTTTACATGCTATTTTAAAGCTTTGGGAGTCTATAAGTATAAAGAGCAACACAAATTACTTTTAGTCTTGAAGAAGAGGATGAACTAATAGACAGACTCTCTGGGCCAAATGTAACCATGAGGGCACTACAGCATGTGGTTTATAAAAGACAAAACCAAGTGGGTTTATGTTCCAGATAGTCAAATTATTGTCACTTTTAAAGTTTGAAATTGCAGTATGATTTTTATATTTATTTATTTTTATATATATTAACTTTTATATTTTAAAAGCTTTCTTTTTTTTAATGTTTTTAAACACAGGCTGTAGTATATTATATAAATGATAGTGAAGAAGCTTCATTGTTTAAAACCAATTACTTTCTAGGCCCATTAGCAGCAGTTTCTTTTAATTTAAAGCATAGGTATGTGGAAGAGTTGATTAAACAATAATTGCTTACTTCTACAAGATTTAAAAGTGACTGCTGCAAAAACTTTAGTTTTGAAATCAAATGACCTTTTTCTTTTGAACCTATAAAGGTAGGTCAAGTCGGGTCAACTTAAAAGAAGAAGCCGTCACCGGTTACAAACGAAAAAACTATTTCCTGACCCCTAACCCTCACCCCAACTCCTTGTCAACTCTAAACCTCATTAATACTACAGTTAGGGGGTCAGGAAATAGTTTTATTTATCATTCAAATTGGTCCATTACTCCATAACCGGTGACGGCTTTTTCTTAAGTTGTCCCGTCAAGTCCCAGTTGAGTACCGGTAGGCACTGAATTACTTTGGTTTATTTTTGCATTTTAGCAGAAAAGTTGAATATCAATAGATTGAGTAAAGATATGGTTATGAGAAAGGTCTAGATAAATTGTTTAGATTACCTTTTGCTACTATTCTTGGGCCCCCAACCCTCATTTAACTCTGCGAAGTTAACCCTAACCTCAACAAATTTAAAACTTTAGTGCCTAATTAACTTTAGAGCTAGCAATTAGTAGATATACACACGGCTTTTTTACAGGCCCCAAACACTAGACCTAGGTCACTACATTCACAGAATCATGATAGGTTTGATTTTTGTATTCTACTTATGAAAAGCACCCCTACAGGCCTACATAATAACACTGACATAAACTAAGTTGCTCTGCGCTAGAAGTAAACCTCAGTAAGCACTTTCCCAAAATTAAAACAGCAGAAACTGTCCCATTATGCCCCAATAACAGTGTCCCGCAATGCCCCAAGATAGTAGTTTAGTTTAAACCCCCTTAAAATTTTGTTACGAAAAGTTCTACCATCGAATTACGTCTTGTTCCCGAAAGTAATAAATTATCTGACATTTGGAATTAGCGGTGACGTGAAAACAGGCAACAGTTTATTTTGAGACTAATTTATTTGCTGGAAAAAATTGTATCAACACACTAACTTATATGTTCTGCTTAGCACCGCCATTACTGTTTTATCTGCAGTCACGCCGTTTTCCTAAAAAATAGATATTGTGGTAACCTACCAAATATATTTAATTTGGAGCTCAGGAGTTAATACTCAAGAAATAATCGCTAAGTCCCGTTTTGCCCCGCGTCCCGTTTTACCCCGCTCTCCCCTAAGTGGGATAGAGGAGAACAAGAGGCAGCCGGTGATGGCGTGTCTAGCCGCTCGGTGGAATAACGCTTAAGAAAGGAAACCATCCGGGTGAGGCATAAGTGGTCAACGGCCGAAGAAAAGCTTTATACAGAACAGAGAAGGACTTCTTAGAGGAGCTCCATGAGGAAGCAGAGATACAGCGTAAGGTCTTGAGACGTGGGAAGAACTTGGCCTTCAGCAAAGATACATGTTTAGAAAAGGAAAGAGTGCGGTTGAAGGTGACCCCAAGAAAAGTTGCAGAGGGAATGAAACGGAAACGGGAGTTGAGTTAAAGAAGATTGGGCTGGAGGCTAGCTTGGTGGGAATTTACTGAGAAGGAGGACGCCTCACATTTGCTCGGATTGAGAGGAAGGGCTTCTCCCATCGTAGATTTGTGTGAACAGACACGAAAAAATTAAAGTTTTTATGCACGTCCATAATTCTCGTACGCATAATAAAGATCCTTTTCATCTCTTAATCAAGACTGGTAATGCCCACAAACAAAAAATGTTGCCAAAAATTACGAATAATACTTTTAAAAGTTTAAGGGGGAGGGATTGAAATACAGTCGGAACTGATGGTGGGCGCCACATGGTGGTTGTTTTCACAATTACAGAAAAATTCAGTTTCACAAATTGATAGGTCTATGGTTTCATTTTGAATCTTTCTTAAACTTGCACTTTTATAGTATTCGATATAGATACCGTAACCGGCAGCATATCAGTAAAAGAAAAAAAATCCTCGTTTGATAGTAGAGACATAAGCATAGACAATACTAGGCAACAAATTTTTGTATATCTTCTTTTTTTAATGTTTCTTTATGTTTTTGGAGTCGCTGATGCCAATTTTGATGTTAGTTTTTGCATAGTGTCAACGGTTTTAAAAACATTTGCAACAGAATAAAGTTTGTAATTTACTAAAAATAACACAACTTTAGCATTAAGTGACATTTATATTACTTTTCAATCTTGTGTTATTTGATTTATGACATTTTTTTATTGTTTTCATCACTCTCTAGGTGGTGCTAGAGAAGTAAATTAGCCAATTGTCATTTACTGTCAGGTGATTGGACACAATTTTGGCGGGTTTTTAATGCACATGTCCGAGCTGGTCTAGTGTCAGCAACTTAGAGTTGGTTTATAGAAGGTGGATTGTTGAATCTGGTACCAATGCTGAACTTAGTTTAGCAGTTGAACAAATTGCGAGTTAGGCCTACTACAGTGAAGTTCCATATTTTAGAAACACGTTATATTTTATTCGTTTTCGCAGGTTAAATTTAATGCCATCAATATTTTCAATACTTCAGTAAATATGAGTGTTAAAAGACCTTGCAAAATTTCTTCTGACTGTTTCTACTGAGTTTGTGGCTATTACATCAATCCACAGCAAAAGAAGCAGAAAGTTATACCCGAAACCAAATTCTTCATAGCCTATAAAATATATTTCGGCATGAAGATGGGTGACCAAGATAAATCTTGAGCCCTACATTTTTGCTGTGGAAGTTGCAGATCTACATCAGAAAGATGGATGCGCGGAAGTCGTAAATGTATGTCATTTGCCATTCCCCGAATCTGGAGAGAACCTACCAATCATCATAATGACTGCTATTTCTGCATGGTGGACATTTCCAAATACAAAAAGACAAAGGACAGGAAAAAGATTGTTTATCCCAGTATTCCTTCACCTATTGCGCCTGTCAACCATGGCCCAAAACTGCCTATTCCTCAACCTCCAACAACGCATACTCTATCATCAACCTCATCGGAAGATGACGATGCTGATTTTGAGGCTGACATTCGGTGTTCCAGCAAAGATCCTCATTTTCCGAATCAAAATGAATTGGATGATCTAACTAGAGACCTGGGTCTTACAAAGGCAAAAGCAGAAATACCTTCTTTTCGTCTCAAGGAATGGGAATTGCTTGCTCCTTCATGAAAGATTTCCAAGCCAAGAAAACAACATGTGACCTTTGCAAATTTCTATGCAATGTCCTCTGATTCTGATCATCCTTCACTTTGTTATTGTACTGATATATAGGGCTTGTTTCAAGAGATTGGTACTGCCTACTCAGCTTCGGATTGGCGTTTATTTATTGACAGTTCTAAGCGAAGCTTGAAAGCAATCCTTCAACACAATGGTAATGTGTATCCATCCATTCCAATAGCACATTCTGTTCAGATGAAGGAAGATCGTGAATCCATAAAAATATTAATGAAATTAATCCAATACAATAAACACAACTGGGACGTATGTGGAGATTTTAAAATGATCGCATTTCTTTTGAGATTGCAAGAAGGTTATACAAAGCATTCTTGCTTTCTTTGTTTGTGGAATAGTAGAGCGGATGAGCAGCATTACTTGGTCAAACACTGGCAAGCTCGCAAAGATCTCACATCAGGCTCCCACAATGTTCTAAATTCATCTCTTTTTGAAAGGAGCAAAATTTTACTTCCTCCATTGCATATTAAACTCGGACGGGCCAAGCAGTTTGTTAAGGCTTTGAAACCGACAAGCCGTGCCTTTCGCCATATTAGACAGATGTTCCCAAGCATATCTGAAGCAAAAGTTACAGGTGGTATATTTGTGGGGCCACCAATAAGAAGAACGTTGGCATCTGAAGAGCTGGAGGAACAAATGTCTGATTTGGAGAGAAATGCTTAGCAAGCTTTTAGAATGATTGTGGAAGAATTTCTTGGAAATCATAAAAGAGACGACTATGCAATGGTGGTGTCAAATTTGATTAAAAGTTATAAAAAGCTTGGTTGCCGCATGCCCTTGAAGTTGCATTTTTTGCATTCTCACTTGGATTTCTTTCGGGATAACTTGGGGAATGTAAATTGGGATTTTATTACATTTAACGTTTTCGCTCCTCCCTATCTTCGTAATTTTTAATAAGAACTAGTCTTTCCTGCTTGTACAAAGAGCTTATCAATTGGAAATGATCATTTGTTAAAAAAATAAACAATTAAAATTGGAAAACAGTAATCAAACCCTAGCAGAATAGTCTATCCAAGCGACTTTATTCCATATCAGTAAATGTTGAAAAAGGGTCTGCTATTAACAAACAGTAATAAAGTCAGCTTAGACATTTATTTGCCATAAGAAAAATTAATTTCGCTAACGCATCCTCAGTTTCTATTTGAATAAGAAACTGAGGATGCATTAGCGAAATTAATTTTTCTTATGGCAAATAAATGTCTAAGCTGACTTTATTACTGTTTGTTAATAGCAGACCCTTTTTCAACATTTAAAAAAATAAAAAAACAAAATCTGCAATCAATAAGCTGTGAAATAGTAGGTTGGCTTTCGTTTGGGCAAACATTCGTTTTTCATGGTCAATAAATGGAATCAAAGATATTTCCTTGTACGCAATGTGTTACTCTGGAAAAAGTTTGGTGATATCCCCAAAAATGTTCTTTGGTTCCTGATTAGGCTATGGTACTCAAAATAATTTTTTGCTAAGATCACGCACAAACGCAGTTACTGTTACTGCCAATGGTTTACTTGTGAATTTGCAACGAAAGGATAGCGCATGTATTCATGTGTTACGAATAGTTACACATGAACGCCTTCAATTGTATTGGCAAAGCGCATTGAAGTAAAGTGTTTTTAATGTGTCATAGCGCGATGAAGAAAAAAAGAGAGAAAGGCGTGCTTAGACCTAATCGGAATGCTCAAAGAAATATCGTGTATTGCGTTTGAAATAAATGCTTAAAATTGTTGTGAAACTTGTTTTGATGACGTGATGTCAGTTCTCAAAACATAAAATTTCTTGAAGTCGTGATGTTGCGTGCTGGGTCATGTTTAAGCCAAAAATCGATGTTTTTTTTTTATCAAAAAATGCAATTTAAAACAATCTATCTTCAATTGTGATGTCACCACAAGATGAAAGATCTCCTTATGACTCTCACATTGGTGTGGTAATAAATGATGCAGAGTTTGAAGTTTATATGTTGAGAGGCTTCAAAAGTGTTTAGCTCAAAAGTAATCAATAGCAAAATAGCTTGTTGCATCGCCAATAATCCATAAATGTAAAAAACAGCTTTGTTTTGAGAATGATGTTGTTGATATCTTCTGAAAGAGACATCAAGAGCGTTTCTACGATCAGTATTTTTTAA
Source organism: Trididemnum clinides (assembly GCA_963675345.1). NCBI lineage: Eukaryota > Metazoa > Chordata > Ascidiacea > Aplousobranchia > Didemnidae > Trididemnum > Trididemnum clinides. Next base: position 5,639,368 of record OY776303.1, on the reverse strand, counting down.
GAAATAAAAGAAAACCATTTTCACAATGAATTGGTGATTGTGACGACATCATAAATCGTAGAAAATCGTAAAATTTATAAAGTTGGCAGGTCAAGCGCTGACTTTATTCAAGCTAGAAATAACATTCCTATGAAAAAAATGCAATTAAAAAAAATTCATAATGAAATATGACTCATCAATCTTGGTGTGACCCTCACTTTGGTGTGTTGATTAAAGGTACCAAATTAAGAGTATTTATGTCAAGCAGTTTGGAATAGTTAAGCTTAAATAGGTGGTAAAACATAAAATCGCTTGTTGCGTTGCCAATAAGTAAAAACTCAATTCTTGAAATGTACATGTTGATATCTGTTGAGTGAGCCATGAACCGCGTTTTTAACATCAGAATTTATAAAAATATTGACAAAAACCATTTTCCCAATCATTTGTTGATTATCATGTCATAGTGGATGGTAAAAACGCAACCGACGTGATGGCGTAGTGGTTAGAGCGTCCGCTTCGCAGTTGGTAGACCTGGGGTTCGTTCCCCTTGTCAAGTCATACCAAACGACTATTAAAAATGGTATTCACAGCTTCCCTGCTTGGCGCTCGGCATTTAGTGGAGGTTGGGGAGAACAAGCCGGCAAGTTTGCTTGTTGTGTCTTTGGGTAAGGCACTTAACGGTACGCCCCACCTTTATGTGGAAGACAAATGGTCCAGTTTTGCCTCCCAAGAAAGGATTGGTGACAGGAATGGCACCCGACCATAAAACAAATGCCATGTCATAAAAATGCAGATAACTGCTGTGGCGACCCCTAATCGGGAATAAGCCGAAAGAAAAAGAAGAAGTGGATGGTTAACACGGGAAAATTTTTTCTAAGTAGGCAAGTCGGACACTGGGTATCATTTGAATCCAAAATTGCATTCATCCAACAAAAAATGCAATTCTTGAAAAAATTATCTTCGATAATGACTTCATCAAACCTCTTATGACACTTATCCGGGGTGGTGATTAACTGTACCATGTTTGATATTTGTACTGCCAGTAGTTTAGGAGGAGTTGAAGCGCACGTGCGTACGTACGCACATTTACATTTTTGTCACTTACGTGAGATGTGATTACGTCATGATGACCAATTTGGACAACCACCCAAGCGTGGTGGCCAATCGTGCCAAGGTGGTGTTGGTAGGCTCAGCAGTTTTCGAAGAGCTAACAAAAATAAATAAAAAGGAAAAATGTTTTGCTTTATAGTATTTGATACTGCACCCAGATAATCTAATTATTTTTCCATTGTCCTCAAATATGGGTACAGTTTTCAAGGCCACTCTTGTTTTTATAAATTAATATATCCATTAATAATTATTACTTTAATTAGTCCAACAATTTATACAGAAAATAAAACTTTGGCATCTGAAAGGCAAGCTCTTATGGGAAAAATAAACGCGCAGCAGCCAACCTGTTATGGGACAATTGTTTTAGGGCATGGAGTAGTAATCATTACCTTAATGCCAGAAGACAATGGCCATTGGGAAATGATGATTACCCAATTGTCACGAGGCAAAATGGGCATGGGGCATAATAGATGTAGACATGCTGAGGCATAGCGGGCATGCTGAGGTATGAAGCATAGTGGGCATGATGCATAATGGGCCTGAGGCATTATGGACATGAGGCATAATAGGTATGAGGCACAATGGGCATGGGGCATAATGGACATTAACAGTGGTGGATATTCAAAATTGGGGGCCTGAGGCAAAATTCTAATAAGGGGCGCCCAAAGAATTAATGTAGCTATAAATAATTGCGATTAAACAACGCTCCTTTTACAACGCTACAGGGTAGGCTATAGATTATTGTAAAAAAATTGATGCAGATACATTAGGATATATTTCTAATCAAAACCATAGGTTGGATATGTTGAAACGCTTTTTTGCAGAAACTAGTCACTGCATTTCACAGTTAATCACCTTTAAAAAAATTGGAGTAATTTGCTATCGAAAGCATTACATAATAGCACAATTGTAGGAAACATTTAGTTGATTTGCAGCAACACAGATGCCTTAAAAACTTGGTGTGACTTAACTGCCATGAAACACACCGCAAAACAGAAGTGTACAGAATGTTTAAATGTTGTGCAGCAACATACACCATTTTTTTTTGTCAAAACATCTGAAACAACATAGGTCTATTGTGCAGTGATCGTATGGATAATAAATTACCGCAATGATTAATTCCCAAAAAAATAAGCCAATAAACGCATCAAAAACTAACAATTTTCACAATGCCTTAGCCCTACTGTGAGATAAGGGCAGACGATATGCTTAGCTAGCATATTGCTAAACAAAGCTTAAACTTCCTAAAAATATGAGTCTTCATATGCTTATAAACGTTATGCTTGTAAAAAACATGGAATTTAATCGTAATGCTTTAAGATAGGAGTTATCTGGAATTTTAATTGTTGGGGCTACTTAATTGCATTAGGTCTATTGAAAAAAAAAACCGGAAGTTTAGTTACAACGGTTGCTGCCTTGTTTTTTACTGAGCACAGGTCAGCAATCAATTCACCAGTAACAATGTCCTCTGGATTATTATCTTTGAACTCACTAACACTTGATTATACAGGGTGGCCCAAAAATAACGGGCCCCAATTCTAATTAGGCCTCGTTTCTTAGTGTTTTGTCCGAATCAAATGAAACTTTGGTCATAAATAGTTTATTATATTCAAAACATCACATCAAAACACTAGAGTCTTTGGCTTTTTTTTCTCCGTTCTACAGCATGTGCTCTAGATGGCCTCCATTTAGCTCCGTGCATTTCTTGAGGCGCAGCACGAAGTTGTCCATGACGTTCTTACAGACTGAATTTGTAATGGCTCTCATCTCCTTCCTGATGGCTTCCTTGAGTTCCGTGATGGTTCTGGGTTTCCTTGCGTAGACTGTCCTTAAGATAGCCCCTAAGAAAAAAATCTAGGGGGCTTAGGTCCGGGCTATGGGGTGCCCACTCAAAATCAGTCTTGAGACTGATCAATCGGCCTCGGAAGTTCTCTTTCAGCCAATCTCGAGACAGGTTTGAGGTGTGAGAACTTGCTCCGTCTTGCTGGAACCAGAACTTGCTCATGAGCAACGGGTAAAGGGTTTGAAACTCACTTTTGAAGGTTTTGAGGACCTCCACATAACGCTCCTTGGTGACTGTCACTGCTGCGCCAGATTCTTCAATGAAGATTGGTCCGATGATGCCTCTGGCCGAGATTGCATCCCACACCGTGCACTTAGGAGAGTGCAGGGGCTTGGTGGCTACTTCATTAAGGGTCTGGAGGACCCCCAGAAGACATTTGTCTTGGAGTTCACCTTTCGGTCAAGATGGAAGTGGGCTTTATCTGAGGTCCAAAGGAGGTAAAGGAAACTTGGTGTCTCCTCGATCTTGTCGAACATCTTGACTGTCATAACGCTTCTCTGCTTCTTGTCTGAGGCTGTAAGGGTCTGCAGCGTCTGCATTCTGTATGGGTAAGCCCTGATATCGTTCACCAGCACTCTCCTGCAAGTCTCACGGGACATACCGAGGGACTGACTTCGCTTACGCACAGAGCGTTTCGGACTCTGCTGGAAAGACTCTCTCACACTTTCGATCAGCTCGGCTGTTCGCTTCTTGGGACATCCCGAGTGGCTTGGACGGTTCTCACCGACAGCGTTGAGGTTCTCCATAGTCCCATACTTCTCGAAGTGGTCCACCCAATTCTGAATTCTGCTTTTGTCATGGACAACTTCGTGCTGCGCCTCAAGAAATGCACGGAGCTAAATGGAGGCCATCTAGAGCACATGCTGTGGAACGGAGAAAAAAAAGCCAAAGACCCTAGTGTTTTGATGTGATGTTTTGAATATAATAAACTATTTATGACCAAAGTTTCATTTGATTCGGACAAAACACTAAGAAACGAGGCCTAATTAGAATTGGGGCCCGTTATTTTTGGGCCACCCTGTATAAGGCTTGTGGTATCATTTTCTGTTTCATCAATACACATAACTTGAATACTCAAAGATGCACTTTTCATCTCTCAGTTCTGTAGTAGTAATAGCAGTAGTAGTAGGGTTGTTTATTACAATAAATCTGTCCATCACACTTTTGCATCATTAATCTTCCTACTTTTTTCCTTCGCCTTTCGCTTTCGTTTTGATGCAATACTTTCATACTTCATATTCAACTGATGCACTTAAAACTGTTTGGTATGAGGTAAAGTATACAACAAATCAAGAACTACTATCTTAATCGAACTGATAAGTTACAAATAAATCTGAATAAGCAAATCTTTTTGATAAATATGATTGTTGCAGACTTCATGTTTCGATGAGTCACCATACGAGTAAAGAGTTAAAGCCACTAAGATGTGTTATTACTTTACTATTATAACTAAAGATAATAGCAAATACCGATCATGAATAATGACTTAAATAATTCTCCTTCCACAACTTTCTCTAAAGAGCTAAATATACAAATGTAGCAAATTTACCGTTGAATCATTGGCTTGAGGGGAGCACAGCAAGTACAAAATTGCTAAAAAACTAAATGACATTTTAAAATCTTGCAAAAACTTTTTGTGCTTGCATATCTCTAATATAATTTTTCACCACAAACCCAACTGACCGATTATTCTTTCAAAGCAAATTTACTTCCGCTTACCAGTATCTCATTAACATCAATAAACTGCTGATGAAAAAGATAAATTAATTAATTCTCATTTTGATAAAACTAAAAACTGGATCGACTTCATAGATAAATTATCACAAGCAAAGTCTGGTCTGCTCAAACAGTTAAAAATTTAAGTTGTACTGATCACATCAGCAAAATGAGGTTACCTCCTAAAAATTATGTTAAACCCACACTGTCACAACAGTTTCTGTTAAAAGAGCTGAAAGCCTTCGGCCCAAATCAGTAATAGAAAAAATTAATTTTAGTTTTTGGTTTTTATTTTGGCAGTGGCTATTTTGCCGCCAACGACATTTTACCCCTGCACTTTATTTTTCCTTGAACGTTTGTGATTGGTCAATTTCAGTGACATATTAGAAACGTGACTTTTAGTCATTTGTGATTGGTCAATCTCTATAATGTAATAAAATTTACAATAAGTGACTAAAAAGTGATTTGACTAAAATGGAGCTTTTAGCTTACACTCCCACTTATATCTACAAACTGCCAACTCCCTCATGTTGAAGTACCCTGCCTACAAAGATTCGAATGTCTAACCATTTTATTCGTAGTTAGCAGCACTTTCTACTACGTCAAATCAATATTATGTGCACTGTAGCACATAAGCCAATTTTACTGACACACAAACGTTAAATGGCAAATAGATTGCAAGGATAGAATGCTGTCAAAGGCAAAATAGCTATTTTTTGTTATCACTTCTAGAGTTGTTGAGAGCAAGAGCCGATTTTAAAATGACACAAAATAGCCTAAAACTACATCCGGCATTTTTAAAAGGGGGGCCCCTCGACAACTCCAAAAAGGTGAGGCCTGAGGCGGCTGCCTCATTTGCCTCACCCAATATCCACCACTGGACATCAATAAACATGGGACATAATGAGGATGGCACGTAATGGGCATGGAGCATAACAGGCATGAGGCATAATAAAGATGGAAAATAATGGGCATGGAGCACAATAGCAAAATGGACATGGGGCATAATGAGCATAGAGTATAATGGGCATGGGGCACAGGGATACCTAGAACTTCAGGATTGCCAACTCCATTCAATTTTGTCTGACGTTGAACCTTAGTTGGTTCAAATATCTTAGTTGGTTTAGCTGAGCGAGAAGTGTGAAGCGTATGCAGCATAGCGATTTTTAAACTTAATACTGGTATTTATAAAATGTAGAAAACAGGACTGTGCAGAAAACTTAGCAAGTTTATACGTATGTACTGTGGTTGGTTGAGGTTGGGAAAGCAGCCTAGGTTAATCCTGAGGCTGCCAAGTTTTCAATTGGGCCTAGATTTGAAAAAATTATATTTTTATATTCGTGACAACTGCAAATTACAATTCAGTTTGCTACAAAGCCAAATATTAGGCAACACAAACAAAAGGTGAACCGAATGTTACTAGTTTTAAACTAGGTCATTAGACATTAACGCAGTTGGTACTTTTAACTGTAGCCTACCTAAAACTGGGGCGTACCCAGAAAATTCAAAGAGGGAGAGTGCCGCAATCTAAAACCTATACATGTACAATTGAAACTTTTTGGTGAAACAAGCTTTTTCGTTTGTATCAGCTTATGCAGGGCTTCCCCTCCCAACCAATGCGTTTCGTTACATTTCACCATCTAATACTTTAATTTTCTGTATATTGGTGTGGCTAGGCCTTCGGTACTTTTCTGCGTTTGCCCAATGCTACAGTTTAACGCTACACTTTATTTTTCTCGGACTCCAATAGTGCATATCACAAAAAAAAATCTAAAACATAAACAAAGCACACATACACAAGCAATCAATTATACCCACATAGTTCCCTTCCGATGAAAAAATCAATTGGTGCGACCAGTATTGGCTTAATAAATCCGTACAGTGGCATTTTATGAAAACTTCCGCCAAACATATGAAAGAGGAATTGAAGATGTGCTACATGCCTAGTACTTTCAAGGTATTGCATTGGGGGTGAGAGACTATAGGGACAGGTGGGCACAGGCCTACTTGACAAGCATTCTGAAAAAAATGCAACGAATCAAGCACTTGCTCCGTCAGCTTTTTTTAAAAACATTAGCATGGTAGACTGTCGTTTTGCCATAGCACGGTAGCGAGAGCAATCACACAAAACTCTTTTGGGCCCAAACCATTTAAATAGTATAGCAGATTGGTCACTAACATCCCTATTTCACTTAAAAGCAACCTAAAAGGACGTTATTCTTGTGTTAAGGAACTATATTGTCTTACATTACACCAATACGGTATATTAACCTTATTCAAATACTGTTTTATTCACAGAATTATGAAAAAGAAATAAGAACCAAAACTGCTAAGCTACACCTACAACTTTTCATTTTGGTAACCTTTCAATACGCTTGTGCTTTTAGTTTTGTCAACTATAGACTGCTAAAGGAACACTAACTTGAGATTAAAGTTTGCATATTAATTATGATGTTGTATGTAACTTGTTTTCGAAACAGGATTGTGGAGGCGCAGCTAAAATCGCACGACTCTAACTTCGCCCTTTTCAACAAATGGTAAACCAAACAGCCTATAACAATATAACCTTACTATTAGGTGTAGTAAGTCTCACGTAGCTGGCACAGTGCTCAATAAAGACCAAGGCTAGAACTACACATACAGTATATAATTTAAAACACTACACATCAGGAAAAAATAATAAAACCACTACAGGTGTTTTGCAAAGCGGCTTATCAGGTAGCAACTGACTACAACCTTACTATTATGTATATTTACTCAAGAATGAAAATATTTTCCGTTTGCACTTCGACGCTGATTAGGTTTTAAATGTGCCTCAACGCTTCTTTTAAAAATTCTGCAGCTCCTTTACAGCATGTAAACAACCTGTTTCTTGCGCTCTAACTTGAAAAGAAAAACGTTTTTGAATTTTTGTAGGGAACTTATTTCAGTTAGCTACGCCAATAATCTTGTACAGGTAGCCTATGCTAAATACTGGTCTAGTAGCCTAGTAAACCGGCTTGCTGGCTATACGTTTGATTGCTAGCAGCTAAGCTATAGATTTTTGCCTAGGCTAACTCCCCGGTTATACAATAGCTTGGCCCTTTGCACTAAAGTTCCAGTAACCAACTACTTGTCTGAAGTCCTCTTGAACAACTTGCTTGAACTACAACCAAATTATTTCATCTTAGCGCTGTTGGACCTGTACGCTAAGTTTTTACACTAACTTCAGTAAATCGGTGCCATCACTGCAGAACATGAAGCCGTGACTGGTTTGTTTAACTGTTTCTCTCCTAGCATGCTTGTTTTTGTTTGTCACATCATAGTGATAAGTTTGACTAAATAAATCTCACAAACTACTGAAATTAAAGCGCAAAAATCATCAATTGATGATCGCGGGAGCAAAAGAGTTAACGGCAAATCGTAAACTATAAAAAGTTTAAAAATTTATCACAAAGAAATTTATTACACACTTACTCATCGGGAAGGGGGGAGGCGCGGTCCCAATAACCCCCTGGATAAGCCCCAGTAAAACTTACCAGAACACTTTATATTTTAGTAATACACATTTAATATTGAATTGTAGTACATTTTATCGATAATTCGGGCTAAGTAATCGTCGTAATTTATACTTGCAGTGTACCAGAGAGTAAGACTGGCTACATATCCATCAATAATTCTAAGAAAATTCTTTTATTCCTTTTTCCTCACGAAGAATATTTACGGCAAAGATGGATTATCTTAATTCCAAGACAACATTGGACATTAAGATCTTTTCATGTAGCTTTTGAGAATTATTTTGAAGATAATGATTTTGTGCCAGAATCTTGTGACCGACGGTGTTGACGCTGTGCACTAGATACAAAAAAATGGGGCAGAATACATTAAAAAGATCAGCCGTTCCCCATGTTTTTGCTGATCTTCCTCAATAATTGAGCACGTCAATCACTGCACCGCGTTCTACTGATTCAGCACGGCTTTCAAAATCAAATAGTGTCATTATAAATTGCACTGACTATTTAATTCAAGAAGAAAGTTTTGACTGTTTTTGTAAGTGCCAAATGAACTTTGATAAAACATTTACCACTCTGGATTCTAACAATTATCTGCAAATCTGGTCTCAATGAATCGTCACCTATATGTACAGTCTACCAAATCAAAACATCTTGCCTGCAAATTAAGCGCTTTTTCTGTTTCAAACTGATAATTATCACTGCCGATATAATTATCAGTTTCTTTGTTCAAAATAACTTTTAGTTTGTGGTGTCTAGCAGTGTCTAATTTCAAAGTGTTACTTTAGTTGCAGTTTCTTATATTCAATTACAATAGCATTTATCTAATGATTTATTTTACCGTCTCTTTGTTCGTATAGATCAATAATTATGTAAAATGTTAACTTACAATACAAAATTGTCCAATCTACCAAAGAGACTGCCAGAATTGCCAGTTAGTAAAATACTGTGTTTATCTCGGATTATTTGACAATGTCGTCTACTTCCATCATCCAGGTTAAAATCTTCTCCATAACTTCCGATTAATTCTGATTGACTGACTCAATTATAATTACTATATATGGTGTATTATTTACAAAACCTTAAATCCGATTAACTCCTAGCAGGAAATTGTTTCTATTATCAGATTCTTTGTTAGCAATGACCAGACAATTACGAACACCATAGAATGAAACTTTACTGTTTTTTATCAGAACTATTTTTAAGTTATTTTATGTTTTTTGTGTTTTCGCTTAACGAAAGTTTTAATGCTGTAAATATTTGTGTATAGATCCTGATGAGGGGGATATGTAGCGCCGAAAACGCTTGAATTTTTTTAATATATTACATTATTATGTTCAACGGTGTATTGCTAGTAGCAATAATAGCAACTTGGATACTAAAAGTCACCTCTCTACCGAAATTATATATGGTGTAGTTTCGTGCTTTAATGTGTTGAAACTTGTTTTATAGAATACAGTACAGTTCGTCAAACAATAAATGCAAGACAAACCAAATCCTCGTAAGGTTCTCAACAAGTCACCCAAATTTTTATCGCCGCCATCGAAAAACTAGTTGGTGTCGATAGTTGTCACGTATCTAAAAAAATCCGAAACGAATCTTTGCCAAGTTATTATACTGTTGTGCTAAAAGATGAGCTTGCGTGGTTTCATCTGATCACTGGTAGCCCAATGTAAACGAGCCATCAACGTTACTTGCATCTGTTTTGATAATGTACAGTTTAGACATCAAAGTTTATCAGAGATCTGCTTTATTACCCAATTTTGTGTATGAGCATCTTTTGCTTAAAACATAGGGCTTAAAGACAACTTTTCAGTTCGTTAAGGTACTTTTATCATGCAATGAATAGTAATAGAAACAGTAATTATTTGATTAGATTGGCGATTTCAGTTTTGGAGCAGTCCTTTTTTGTTGAGACTTTATTTCAACATTCAAATCAATTCTTGGTTTCGTAGGTAAAATTTGTTGTAAAATATTAAAACTACACTCGACCCTTGTTTATCCGAACAGTGGTCGTGAAACAACAGCCACCAACTTCTCTCCACTTTGCTGTTTTACATTCCAAGCCCCAACCATGTAAATACATTGTAAATATTTTAAGGTAAGCAAAATTATAGTGGTGTGGTCATTTGTCTTTTTCAGGACATTTATTTCATTTTATTGGCATTAACTGTATGGATTTGTGTTATAGGGACTTTTTAATTAATCCGGATCCGTTTCTGCGGCATTTAGCTCGGATAAATGAAGATCAAGTGTGTATTGCACATATTAGTAAGGATAGTTGTTTGATTTGCACATATTTGCATTGTATACATTTGTGCCAACTGAACCTTTTCCTTATCCGGACCGGTTTCCGCACCATTTGAGTCCGGAAAAACGAGGATCGAGTCTAGTTCAAACCCCAAAGCATGGCAGTCGTTATTCTTGTGATACACTTACCACTACTTTCTGGTGGCAACTAGCAAGTACGTCACCTTTAAAAAAATTTTTGCAACACTTATTAGTGGTGCCATTTTTAAGTTTGTTGCGCAGACTTTAATCTAAAAAAGCAGTCCAGAGCGGCAAGTTGGATCTGGAATATCTCGAGTTGCAAGCAGCAGACCTAACTCAACAAGAAAAAATTGTTGTTTTGTTGGTTGAAAAGGTAGATGCACCTCAACGAGTCAAGCAAAGTAATGGTGCATTTGTTGGTTTGACTGAAGATGGTTTACCAGCCAACACAATTCTTGCTTTCGTGGTTCAATCACTTGCTGAAAAATGCGAAGACGTTGTAGGTCTTAATTTCTGTGAAGAAACTGGATACCGCCTTGTTGCAGACTTGAGCGGGTCACGCGTGCACTCGATTAACTTTTGTTGGTGATGGCTGCATCTGCAGATAGTCATGTATGAAACAGATGAGTAAAGCTAGCTTAATACAGCAATGCATCAAACCAATGAATATTCATTACTTATTAGGCCTTATATTCTTGTAACTCTATTTTGAAAAGACAGCAAACTATATACTACATGTAGTTTAGTAGGAGGCTATAAACTAGTTTTAGATATTCTTGATGCTGACAAGCATGAGTTTTCAAGATATTCTAACATGATCCACAGTTTTGAAGATATGAAAGATTACGGTGGTTATTAAATTCGAAATTCAAATTTAGTTTGAAAGATAGTAGCGCAACGGTAAACCTTTGCTCATGTGATGCAGCAGTTGAGCTACTGGAGTAACATGCAGAAAGTCTTAAAAGTTTTTTTAAGTGTCTATTCAATTTTATAAAAAAGTAGCTTTATTAAAAATGTTGTTTTATTTGTGAACTGCAAAATGTACTAGTTGGTGTTGTTTTTATATCAACTTATTTTAATGGCTGAAAGAAAGAGATGCAATGTACTCATCAGAGGTAGTGCACCTGGATGTATGTTACAGGAAGTTATAGGTGTAATTATTTAAAGTGCTAATTGCAACCCTGTGCTGACCGAGTTGAGTCATAGTTTTGATAACCGCTTGTCTTTTGATTGTCAAATTAATTATTGGAATATTGGATTCTCTCACTCCACCCTCAATAAATTTGGATTTGAAATAATCACCGTTTGATGAGATCAAGACGGCGCGTCAATCATTTATTATTATTAACTCTGATATTTCCTAGGTAGCATTGTTACTGCTACAAAGTTTATTGTGCAAGTTTGTTTTGAAAGAGGCAAAACATTGTTTTTGTTTGGGCGTTGTTTTGAAGGTGAATAAATGTAATTTTGGTTATATTGTGTTTTCACTGTTTGGGTGAATTTTTATGATTTCTTCAAGGCTCTTCACATACACCTTGAAGGATGTCAAGTAGTATGTTCTCAGAAATTTTGGTTGGTACGGGGAAGAATTTTGTTATTGATTTGGTCGATTTTGGCACGCAAATCGAAAATAGTTTCCCACCCCTGATGTAGAGTATAGACATACGAGGTGCATTCAATAAGTTTCCAGACTTTTTTGGTATGGACACTTTTATTAACCGTACACACAAAAAACTCTAGTCCCCTTCAAAGTATTCTCCTCCGACATCAATGCACTTGTTGTACCGTTCCAACAACTTCTGGAAAGCCCCCTGGAAGTCTTCTTGTGTGAGCGTGTTTAGGACCCTCGTCACAGCTTCTTTCATGTCCTCAATTGTGGAATAACGATTGCGTCTGAGGTTTTCCTTGAGCTTTGGGAATAGCCAAAAGTCGCAGGGAGCAAGGTCCGGGCTGTAGGGAGGATGGGGAACCGTCTTGATGCCCATCTGGGTCAAATAGTCTGTGACGAGGATGGAGTTGTGGACTGGGGCATTGTCCTGATGGAAATGCCACTGACCTGATTCGAAGAGTTCTGGCCTCTTCCGACGGAATCTCTTCGTGAACTCCCTTAAAACTTCAATATAGTACTCCTTATTGATTGTGATTCCAGTGGGAACCCAGTGAATGTAGATTATGCCCATGCTGTCAAAAAAAGGGATCATCATGAGTTTCTGGGTGGACTTGCTCTGTCTGGCCTTCTTGGGTCTGGGAGATCCAGCATGCTTCCACTGGGAGCTCTGTCTCTTGATCTCTGGGTCATAACAATAGATCCAGCTTTCATCGCAGGTTACCAGGGCATTAAGAACTTGGGGATCTGAATTAATGAGCTCGACTATCTCCTTGCTGTCATTGCAATGTCTTTCTCTCTGATCTTCCCGGAGCACTCTTGGGACGAACTTCGCGCAAATCTTCCGCATCTTCAGTTCCTCACGAATGATTATGTGTACAGTTCCCACATTGACATTAAACTGTGCGCTTAGTGTCTCTATAGAAACACGACGGTCCCTATTTATGAAATCGTTTATTTGGCCAATCATCTCTGATGTTCTGACTTCCCTACTCCTCCCACATCTCTCATCATCCCTCACGGACTCCCTGCCTTCTTTGAATCTCTTGTGCCACTGAAAACCTGATGATCGATTCATGCAAGATGATCCATAAGCAGTCTGAAGCATACCATACGTTTCGGTGGCAGTTTTTCCAAGTTTAAAACAGAACTTGATCGCATATCGTTCTTCTAATGTGTCCTCACGTCCAGATTGCATTTTTGAAATTCACCAGCTGTGACAATCAGGATTTAGTAAGGTGTACTCTAATTCCTACTGTAGCTATAAATTTGCACCTAAACACGAAAAAATTGGTCAATCATCTCATAAGGAGTATAGTGACAACATACTGAAATATCTCGAGTTTACGGCAATTATAAATGTCCGTACAAAAAAAGTCTGGAAACTTATTGAATGCACCTCGTAAACGACATAAATACCATAACAGACAGCATATCAGCAGAAGAAAAAATTTTTGCTTTATAGTATATATGACGGCGTCACCCGCAGAGACGCCATCAGTAACGTCGGGATTGAGAGTGTCGGTTCAGCCGGCCAAGCCGGCTTTACCTATCAGGTTCTTGTATGAAGAGTTACCAAACGTTTATACGTTTTCTGCACATAAGATGTTTACGACTTTTTGTGCTCCATTTCGTAATGGAATACCTCATTTCAAGATCCTGGCTATGCCTTATGTCTATGTGCTCTGTTCATTGCTGACACGAATCCAAGGGAGCCTTGCGTTTCCCGTAGTTTGGAAGTAGGGATTACATTTTTGATATTAAGCTATTCTAAAGCAAAAGGACAAGAATGTCTTTCGTGTGGTGCGATAATTGTACAACTAAAAATGAAACAGATTTATGGCAACCAAGTTTTAATCAGCTATTACAAACTTATCCTTAGCCTCAAGTAATTGGAATCACATATTGCTGGAAATGAATTTCTGAGCTTTCAATGGATTGTAATTGTTAGTACTTCATTAAAACGTTTTTGTATTAAAGTCACTTGTTTTTACTGAGCTCACCACTTTTGGGAATACAGTCAACTTCGGATATAAGAGATCCGCCGCGACCAGCTTAATCAGTCTCTTAAAACCGAATTTTCTTATAACCGACTGCCGCAAAGTTCGATCCGATACCCTAAGGACCTTTTGCGTAGTCCCTTATAAGCGAAAATCCCTTATATCTGAATCTCTTATATTCGAAGTTTACTGTAGTAAAATGTTTTACCACAGGCTGTAAAGTTCAGTTTTTTCAGTATAAAAACTAATATTAATTGTACATATTGTACACTATGGGAATCGCCTTGAAATAACCTTTAATTTGTCGAACAAAGTTTGAAAATCAGTTGAGAAATGAAATCACAAATCAGTTTTTAATAAACTAATTTTGCAAAAAGGTTGCAATTTTTGAAAACATCGTGATATTATGATCTGGGATAGCGAACATTTATGTTAATCGTACGAGACAGATTATGACGTTATAGACCCAGTTTAAGTGTGCAAGCAAAATAGAGAACAAAATATAATTAGGTGGTTGGGAGTGTTTAAATAAAGAAGTGCTCGTGACATAATCAAATAAACATTGATTTTTGTTAAATTGTTTTTTATCAAAATCAGCTTATTAATATCTCCTTAAAGAACATTTAATCGCGTTTCTGCGATGAGTACTTTTTGAGAAAGAACAAAAAACAAATTGTGCAATGAATCGTTGATTGTGACGTCATTTTAGACCCCAAACAAACGAAAGGTTTTGAAATGTGGTAAGTCGGAAACCGGTTTTCGTTTGAGCAAAAAGCGGTTGTCCTTTGTCAAGTAATGCAAATTTTAAAAAAATTATTTTTGATTATGACGTCATCGTGACGTCACGAATACCCTTATGGCACTCACCACGGGGTGGTGATCAATGGTGCCAAGTTTGATGCTTGTACCTGTAGCAGTTTCAGAGGAGTTAAAACAGACAGACACACAGACAGGCAGACAGAATTGCCCTTTATACTGTATATTAGATACAAATTACACAATAAGCAGCAATAGCCTACTCATGCACAACAGTAGACCACATTACTTAACTGCAAGACTTAAGCTAATATATCACAAAGAATATCTAATAAATGAGCACTGGCGTGATGGTTAAAGCGTCCGCTTCGCAGTCGGTAGACTTGGGGTTCATTTTCCCAGTCGAGTCATACCAAAAGACTTTAAAAATGGTATTCACAGCTTCCCTGCTTGGCGCTCAGCACAATAGGGATATTATGGGCAACAAGACCGCAAGCTTGCTTGTTGTGTCCTTGGGCAAGGCACGTAACGGAATGCCTCCATCTTTATGTGGCAAACAGATGGTGAAGTCAAGCAGTCAACCCGTCGTAGTGTCCCAGTCTAATTGAAGACTTGCAAACAGAGCATGAGCGCTCACGCAGTTTATGTATATCTTCCTGCGTAATGCTCAGACAGAATAGCTCAAACGACGAAGAAGAATGAATGAGCAACTGTACATATCTTGTGATACAGTGAGAATTTGTTGTCACGTGGTTGTTTTACTTATGTTGATGGTTCTTCGTTTTGTTATGCGCAGTAACTGCCCTTTTGCTTAGCAGGAGCATTTCACTTATTACGTCACAGAGTTTTTGCGGTTGCTATAAGCAATGTGCTTATCTGCAATTCAATTATAGGAAGGTTGCACGCACGTGATCAAACGTCATCAAAATGCGCTTTCAAAAAAAGTGGCTGACCACTTTTCAGTAATTTTGCATTAAGTTGAATAGGAGTAATATTGTTATTTTCAAATCAAATAAATAAACGTGACAGGTCTTAATTGAACGTTAAATATGTTGTTGTACTGATGTTAAGGAATGAATCTGAAGTCAAAGTAAGGTAAGAGTAGGGTTGCCAACCGTCCTGGAATGGCCGAGACAGTCCCAGAATTGACGTCTGGCGTCCCGTATCCCAGGCTGGGTTACTTTTGTCCCGAAAGTTACTGATAGTTCTTTGTCTTAGCGAGAGTTCATAGATTACTATATTTCCGTAAATTAAGATTGCTACGTCTTTAAAAATTTGTTGTGATTTTGTTGGAGAAATAAATCTACTTCGCACAAATTGTTCATTTTTCCTATTTTAGTAGTTTTTTGCATTTTATGCTTTAAAGATTCACCATTTCACAAGTTTCTTCTATTATGATAAAATTTAATTAGGGCCATAGAGGTTGTTAGGATAATGCTGCAAAATCAATCACTACAACGCGCAGTACGCGCTGTTGCTTTTGATGTTTATCGTGTTTCGTAAGCTTCGGTTGCATCAATCTTGGAATTCTTGGTAATTAAGGTGTCCCAGAATGGCGAAATTGGAAGTTGGTAACTCTAGGTAAGAGGTGCTAAGGTTTGCTTGTTATTGCTAATAGTTGGGCTAATTTTATGGGCTAAACATGCAGGCTTATTTGTAGCCAGCTTCTGTGAGAGTTTTATATTTGATTGATCAGCGTGTTTGGGAATGCTGAGTTTAAGTTAATTGTAATGTGCAACTTACACAGTATATTTAGTTGCATAAGCATACTGAAAAGTTGTAAACGTAAATTATACTAGAGCCTAAATGACAGGGCAGACTTCGGTACCGTTTATGATATGTTCGATTACATATTGATGAATAAAATCAGTAATCAGCAGACCAGTCGTATTGATATATCAGATGTAATTTTGTGACCTCAACTACTTCTTAAACAATTTTTTTGGGTATTACCTAGGCTGCTGAAACGAGGATAATTAAAAAACTTACTGTACCGATTCATTTATTCATGCGCATGAGCTCATGCTCTGTTTGCATGTCTTTCGTCACACTGGGCCACCACGACGAGTAGACTGCTAGGCCCCACCACCTGTTTGCCACATAAAGATGGAGGCATGCCGTTAAATGCCTTGCCCAAGGACACAACAAGCAAGCTTTCCGGCAAGCTTTCGGTACCGGTTGTAATGATCAGACAATGGTTGCTTTTGCTAATGTACCGACGAGTATCTAATTCGTATAGAGCAATATTTCTTAACCTTTTTGGCGCTCGTACCCCTTAAAATTTTGTGAAATGGTTTTGTACCCCTAGACCTATCGAACAAACACCTACAAAATTACCGGTAAACATACAGTCTAACAATGAAATAAAACACAATGTAGCATGTTACTGGTGTATGTTTATTAACCGTAATATTGTTCACAACAAACCAATTCAAAACCTATTCACTGCAAAACCAATTGTGTTGGAACAAACTAGAAGTTGTTTGTTACGTCACAGTAACTCCTTCTTATGACAAAAAATCATTCAGAAATGCAGATGGAATATAAATCATAATGATTTTAGGAGAATCTCCACACAAGTGAAATTAATAAATGACGATTCCATTAAGAATATCAATAGACTGAAACTTTATAGAGTAAACTTGTGACTAGAATCAGTCAATAGTAGAACTCACACTTTATTAACAAACGGCAGTGGCTATTTTGCCGTCGACGGCAATTTACCCTCAGAGACTATTTTGCCGTGAGTTATTTGTGATTGGTCAATCTTAATGACGTACTAAACATGTGACTTTTGGTCGTTTCTGATTGGTCAATTTTAAAAACCAATTAAAAAAATTTAGCACCCCCAGGTCTCTATCCACCACCCTGTACACTCCCTTCCAGTGTACACTGCCCCGTACATTTGCATACCGGGCCTGCCCCTTCAGTGTACACTGCCTTTCTTTTAACGCCCTGGCCAGCTGAGATTCGAATACAGTGAGAATGATTGACCATGGTCAATCATACCGTCCTCCTCATGTGTTTAAATCAATTGTATATTCGGAAGCGGTTAGAATGAGAAGATTAAACGAATCTACTGACGAATACTTAATCAGTTTACAACAACTCAAAACCAAATGCCTTAAGTCAAATTTTAACTTGTCATTGGTCAATAAAATCTTAAAAATAGCTACTACTTGGCAAAGTCGTTTTAGTCCTGACAGTACTACTTGTAGTCAACAAGTTAAATCTAAAAAACTTGTTTGGGCTACTCCTTTCACTAAATTCTTTTCTTTTGACAAAACAGAAAAAAAGCTCATTCCCTCTGCTTCAGTAATTTATAAAAGCCCTCCCACTTTCCGTCAAATACTAACAAATTATCAATATATTGCACACAACACCACCAAGGACGATGATCATAGCGGCATTTCCCAGCCGTGCAATAAATGCTCCTTATGCGGCAAACACGGTAATAACCCTAATATGGTAATATCTACTGGTTTCATTACTAGTGAAAACAACAAAAAAATATTTCTCACACAACGCCTTACTTGTGACAACTACGGAATATACGCAGCGCAATGCAAATTATGTCATCAAATTTATGTCGGACAAACTAAAAACAAATTTTCTGTTAGATGGACTAACCACCGTACGTTTTGGAAAAATAATAACACACAAAACCATACTGATAAAGCTGCTCTTCTGCTTCATTTCCATAATCACCACAAAAACTTCATTAGTTCCCACCCAGACATTTCTGAATGCTACCATGTCATATTTTTACAGGAACCTAGATATTACCATAACCTTGATATTAGCGAAAGCAAATGGATCAGAAAATTAAAAGCTACAATAAATATAAATAGAACTTTACTACCAAAATTTTTTTGACCCCCCCCCCCTTTTTATGCCACTGTTTGGTTATTACTTTTTCATTTTGCATTATAAATTTATTGTAATGGTATCTTCTTCTTTATAAACTGTTTGCTGCGCCTGCAGTATTTCATTATTACATTTTTTACGTAATCTGATTATTAGTAATGCCTTGTCATAATCGTTATCATATGTATTACTCTGGCAACCTGTTAAATTTTCTGGTTACTTAGCAGCTCCGGTTAGGAAAACTTCATATTGTTGTATCAGCTTAAAGTGTGCAGTGTTTTCTTGTTGCAGTCAGTTCGGTTAATTATAGAGTTAGTTTTGTGAGCCTGTCCGTTCAATTTGACGTAAGTATATATAATTTATCATTGCGGTTGCTTTGCAGAACACTGATGATGCTAATTTAGTGAAATCGATTTGTTAATAAAGTGTGAGTTCTACTATTGACTGATTCCAGTCACAACTTTACTCTATAAAGTTTCAGTCTAGAAATGCAGATGTTAAAAAAGGCTTCGAAAAATGTTTTCTTATTTCAAATAGCATTGAAAATGAATTTTTAGCAAATAGTTTAAAATAGCCATTATTCTGACGCCTCATCTCGTACCCCCTGCTTTGTACCCCCAAGGAGTATAGGTACCCCCGGTTAAGAAACCCTGGTGTGGAGTTATTTTGAAGTGAAGAGCAAATGTTATTTAGATAACACTTCTTTTAGGGGCAGTTTTTTAAATTGGCACACAGTACTAAGCTTAGACTAGCTAACAGAGACCTAATCTCAACCACATCGCTTTTGATTAAATTTATTTGTTTCCGAGGATCCAACTAGCAATACTTCATTCCAATTTTAATTGATATCTCATTAGTTTTCAAAATAATTTCAAAAGTTGGTGTTTGTCCTGTACTTTTCCAGCATAAGTTACAACTTTTGGTCAGCCACTTATTTTGGTGCGAAATGAGAGACGTTATATGCAATCTTCCTGTTG
The DNA here is from genome assembly GCA_963675345.1 of Trididemnum clinides. NCBI lineage: Eukaryota > Metazoa > Chordata > Ascidiacea > Aplousobranchia > Didemnidae > Trididemnum > Trididemnum clinides. The sequence continues at coordinate 5,619,752 of OY776303.1, read as the reverse complement.
ATATTCAGTATTAAGCTTCAGATTGTGTGTAATAGAGTAAAATTCATTACGGCCTGTAGACACAGGTTTAAGTACAAGAATGGCAGTCGAACGTGTATGTATTGGTAAGCTGGCAGCGAATTTCAACTCATCTGATTAGTTAACTTTCTTTCTGTGCTGTAGCTTAATTCCTCGCTGCGCCGGCTTAACTGGTCCAGCACCTTTTGTGTTCTAACTATATGTTTTTCTTGTTTCATGTGCGAGGTTACGTACAAGTTGCCTGTAACGTTTTCTGGGTTGCTGCAATAGAGAATTTGTGGCAAGACAATGCAGTCTAATACAACGCAAGGACCGAGTACATTTAGGCGACTACGTTGCCGTTCAATTGGAATCAAGCGCGAGGCTGCAGTGCTTTACGTCACCACCTGGCTGGGTTACGGTTCGTGCTGCCTCACCTAGTTTAACATAAACAAGAAAATGTATGCCCAATTATCCGTCAATAACCAAATTACATGCTATCAAACCAAACCAAATGCTATGTCACAAAACCAACACTGATTCAACTAGAATACGGTAACATGTAAAACAAATAACAGATTGTTGCTATTCAAAACTATCCAACTATTTAGATAAAGCCTAGTGAGCACATGGAGAAAAGACCTGCTGATACACGTGCTGTTGCTGTACAACAACACACCTAACTAAGGGCAAAAGACTAGTTAAACCAAATTTCCCACATCGAGCTACACAAAATTCGGTTTGCAAATATAAACAAAAGTAATGTTGCCAACTAATTCCCGATTAATAATTATTGTAATGATTATTTAGGGTCATAACAGCAAGCAACAACAATTATCGGTTTCAGTTTATCATTGGTGTTTTGAACAACAACTATTACTTTCCAAATCAAGAAATGCTTGCATTCATAAGCACTGCCTATTTATTTATTTCTGTTTTTCGAAGATCTTTGGTCAATAGTCAACTATGTACCTAAGAGAAAATATTTTTATGCTTTCTAAAAGATTCCAGACAAACAGCAATGGAAAATCAGGATCATGCCTTAAGTTTAAATTCGCGAGTTATACCACACCCAATTTTCGTCTCCATCACAATTTTACTATCCCAATTACGAAGACAACTTAGCTCAAATCAAAATGTGGTTAACAAGTTGACCTTGTCAAAATTTTACAAACATGTTTTGGCTCATCAAAACGTGTTAAACATGTTTACACTCGATCCTCGTTAATCCGGATTTCGGCTTATTCGGACAGTGGAGGCCAAATAATGGTCACCAACTTCTTCTCTCCTGTTCGCCGTCGTACGTCCCCAGCCCTAGCCAAGGATAAAGAGCAAGGAGTTTTCTTGGCCAGTAAATAGTGTAAATACATGTTACATGTAGTAAAAGTAAGCAAAACTGTGGTACCGTTGTCCTTTATATTTTTTAGGATAGTTATGCCTTTTTTATTCGCATTGTACATTTATTTATGTGAACCGGACTTTTCGTAATTCGGACCAGTTCCTATACCATTCGGTCCACAAAAACGAGAGTCAAGAGTACCTAAATCAGGCTATAACCACTGTTTCCACGTTGTCGTCTTCAATGCAGAGCTACGGCATATATCAGTTTATTCCAACAGATTAAATCAAATTGAAATTTCAATGTCAGATCAGAATGTTACAGACAGTACAAAATAGCAATATGCAAGCTTAATATACGCGTTATGAATACGCAAAATTAGGAATAGGCCTAGGCAGAATTTGCAATGAGCAGCATTACAAACATTCAGACTTTTAACTGTGGCCAAATTACGTCAGTCAATAGCTAAACAGCTTTACTCAATATTATTTAAATAGAATAAAAGGAGTGTCGTCAATAATGAGCTAAAACTATCTAGCTAGCGGCGTACGCAGAAATTTTTTTAAGGGGGTTCGAAAGACATTTATTTTTAAAGATCGGCAAACGATGAACACAGTGCTCAAAGTTGTGCGGGAGTAGGCAGTGTTGGCCTTTTTTTTTGAGATCAATGTTGGCTGTAAACAAAGTTGTGCCAAAATACACGGTAGTGACCTTTTTTTGTTTGCAGACCGATCGTCCACAGTGCGAAATTCGGGCAAATGCATGCTGCGGTTATAATCATGGCAGCCGACAATCACCTTCCACAAATTCCTGAGGGGGGCGCTAGGATAATTTTTCGCAAATAATTGTTAAAACAAACACTTTACTGTTTCTGAGGGGGGGAGCACGCATAGGAGCTCCCTGCGTACGCCACTGTATCTAGCCTATCATAAGCTCAAAGCTAACTTACACAGCCTGCGCCAAAAGTAAAGACTTCGCTCAAACTATCCGTGCCAAAGGAGTTGCACTAGGTAAAAACGTCCAGCGAGAAACGCAAGCACAATGTTATTTGTTCAAACTAAAATCAATAGCGCCAACTACAGGCGATCAAAAAAAAGACAATAAATGGTACACTCAAACACCCATCGTGCTTGGCGAAACCAGAGCAAGGCAGATAACAAAACAAAAGTATTTTGAAACTGCTAGAAGTTGATTCTCGCTAGAGTATTTCAGACAAAATATTTTTATAAATTTTGCTCCGTTTTCCATCACTTGATATAACTCAAAAGTTATTTTGATTATAATCATTTTTATTGGCATTATCTTTGTAAATTCAGCACAAGATTATTCCACAAAAACTTTGTGTTGTTTTCTTCAAAAGCTATCGCCATGTCGCTTAAATTTTTGTCACAAGTTTTTGCTTTTTCACTCTAATGGTATTTTACAGTTTTCCAAACAATTTTTCATTAATCAATTGTTACTACTGATAAATACAACATATTATCACATGAATACTCTGCATCTTGTTTTTACAGGCCTTTTGATTTTCATTATCGCTATTGGTAGCAAACAATGCAGTGTACCACTCAAAGAGTTATAGAAATCGAGATCTATTTAAAACCCTTATCTCTAAGAACATAGCACGTGATTACCATAACCGTATCATATATCGATTCATTGAGTTATAAAGGCAATTTACGTGCTTAATATGCATTATGTTTGAATTTGTAATAGAATGATGCTACATTTTTCATATTATTGCAAACATAGGGTTTGGCTTCTGGTGATGACGGGACAGGCCCTGCTGATGAGTCCAAAAGGACGAAACGCGTTCAGGGATGGTCTCGTCAAATTATGGGAGGGAGGCTTTTAATATTTGCAATAATATTACTTTATGAAATAACCGCGTCATTCGTGTGAACACGTATATAAAGCGCGTAGATAACCTTTATAACTCAATAAATCGATTGGTAGCAAACAAGTCATCATAGTGATTAGCCACTCTTATTCGTGAATTCAACCGGAGGCTATCATATCAAAACGTGGGATTTTTGTGCAAGTTTTGTTTTGCCAATTTCTCTTCAACGACATTTTGGTTTTTAGACCAAATTTTTTCAAGATTTTGGCGCAGTAAATAATTATTATTCACACTAAACAAGGTATCATAATTACTATTAGCCTACATGTGAATTTAACAAAAAATCTCACCCGCCAACTTCGAGTGAAAAACCGCGCATATTTCTCTACTTTCCCCAGCTCGCTCTAGTGCAGTTCAAAAGTTTTTCAGACCAAATGTTTTTCAAAATTTTTTGCTAAGCTGATAATTGCTATTGGTAACGACCAAATTATTCTTTTATGCTATTTGTGAATTTATCTCGAGATCATCACATAAAAACGTTAGATGACAAAAAGCAGGATTACTTAACAAATTTTGCTTACCTTACTTTAATATCGTTTGATAATTTTTTTCGACCAAGTTTTTTATATTTTTAGCTCAGTTGATACAGCCGCCATTGATAATAAACAACAAACATGTTGCTATGGTTACTATTAGTAGTGAATTTTGCACGAGTTTATTTTATGAAATATGACTAGTGCTGTTGTGTAGTGGAAAAAGCGTCCTCTTCGCAGTCTGTAGACGTAGGTTCAAAGTGCGGAGCAAAAGCTGACAAGTTCGTTTTTTGTGTCCGTGAGTAAGGCACTAAACAGTATACATTTATCTTCATATGGCAGACAGACGATGCCTCGTCGAGGACTGCACAGAAAACCGTTACTGAAGTGGCCTACTTCAGAAATGTCATACTCTAAAGAGAGACTAATTGTAATCTTACGACACCCAGGCTACTGAGACCGGAAAAACGCTTCATCATCGCTACCATCACAGGAAAACGTTTGTGTGAAAAACACAGGATTTCTTCCCAAGTTTTGCATATCTCACTTGGATGATGTCTAAAAATTTTTAGACTAATTTTTTTCCTAATTCTAGCTCCATTGGGACTATTTCTTTAATATCACAGGCTTCCTGGCTACAAACCTCTTTCACTGCTTCGTTTCATGATCACTCAACTTGTGTTTACATTGCTTTTTCTGACAATTGTTTACACCGCGTGTACTTAACAAAAGCGTAGACCACTCCGAACAGTCCAACTACATCGCAATCATTATTGGCAATGTATGTAAGGACAGCAGTGATAAATTGGCTCCTGGACACGAGCATAAAATTGAACTTGTTTGTGACCTTAGGCTGTATAAGTAGGGATGAATAAGAGTGCCTCGTCACAACACCCTCCAAAGCACTTGGGAAAGATATAGCACTTGTTAGCCTCCACTAGCTAAAGCGATATGCTTTTGTATTAAGTTGCAATTACTTTGAAACTGATGGACAGCTAATCGCGTATAGGCCTATAAACGGTAAAGCTCTATTTTTCAAGATTTTTTATTTTCGTTTTGCAACTTTTTTATTGCTTGTTTTTTACCACTATTATGAAATACATAAAATCAAGGTACACTAGATCAGCTGAGCTACTTTATTATACGAAAAATCGATTTCGCCCTATACAGGCATTTTCAATTTCTATGTAAAACGAAAAAACAAAATGCATAAACCAACTTACCGTAATTATAAAATAAGAAAACAGAACTGACTATCTCACACTGGTTGGGAATTAAAATACAAAGCTGGCTAATATTATTTCGTGAACTTATTTATATGAACGGGAAATAAACTAAACTAAGGGGGTTGACTAACTACTCACTTGAACAAAACACTACATAATGCTATTCCTCGACTAAAACTAAACAGACAATACAGTACCAAACTAAAGACATAAAAGAGAAAAAAACTAAAACTTGTTACTCGCTCATAGCTAGTTACTAAGTAATAAGATAAAAGGCTCAAAAATTTTTTTGAAATAAGTGTTACGTCATAAACAAGAAAAAATGATAAGAGACATACGACATAAATCATTTAATAGCTGGCAAAATCATAGTTTGTAGGTTTATAGACGCTCCAAGTTTATGAAACCATTTATCTTCACATATATCTAACACATCAAATGGTGGTTCTTCAACAAATATAACAGAAAAACACTGTGACAAACTAGGACGGCGTGCTAACAAAAGATTGTGATTGGATTTATAATGTTGCAGGAGAGCGGTACTATCGTTTTGGGTCGAAATATCAAATTTTTTCCAAGTGTGTCTATGGTTATTCCATCTAACCGAAAATTTATTTTTTGTCTGTCCAACGTATTGAGCATTACAATTTACACAATTAGCAACATAAATACCATAATTTCTACAATTTAACGATTGGTTAAGTTTAACTTGTCTGTTGTTTTTTTCGCATTTAATATAATTTACACTCTTTACCATGCATTCATATTTGCTAAATTTTCCACAAAGGGCGCAATTGCCACACGGGCTTGATGCACCAAGTTTTAAAATCTTTTGTTGTTTGTGGGCTAAAGTTTTGTATTTCGTTAATGTATTTGCCAGTCATGCTGGTCTTTTGTATATAACATTGGCTTCTGGTTTTATGGAGCGTTCTTTATCGGTAAGTTGTAGAAATTGTGGAAAGCCTGTTGCCCATGGAACCGGATTCTTTTCTGTCTGTTTTTTTCTGATTGTTGGGTCCAAATCTTTCTGTCCAAGTGCTTACTTTTTGAATCATGTTCTGTGTCACTTTTTTATTAGACCCGGAGCTTAAGCACTTATCTTTTAATTCGTTTATGCTATTTAGGTAGTCTTCTTGTCTTTCGTTTAATCTGCGTAATCTCACTGCTTCACTAAAAATGATACCTTTAAAGATATGAAGTGGATGATATGAGTTTCCGTGTAAAAACGTACGTCCTGCTGCTGTTGGTTTTGTAAAATTTTTTGTTACGAAACCAATTGGGTCATCTTCTTCAATTTGGTGAAATACATCTAAAAATTCTACACCTTGTCCAGTTTGCCTGTTGTTCACCTCGCGAAACGTTAGGGTCAAGCCATTATTTTGAAAAATATTGGTTAAAGCTGTTTGTATAGATTTAGTGTTATTAAATCCGAATGAAATAAAGAAAATATCATCAATGTATCGTCTAAATAATTCTGTCCGTTTTAAATTACCACTAATTTGTTCAATTATAAAATGCATTACAATATTAGCCAAGGAAACGGAATGATTGTCTCTTGTAACTATGCCATTTTTTTGTTTATAAAATCTTTTTCCAAATTGAGTAATAACATTTTCCAAACAAAACTTCACCATTTCAACTATACTTTTTATAGCTTTTTGACTATAAGGACTGACCACTTGCAATGCTTTTTTCAGAGCTTGTCCAACAAGATTTCTTGATATGGTAGGATACAATGCAGGTACATCTGCTGCGACTAAATGCAATGATTCTGTTTGTTTTGGCTTTTTCATTTGATTCGTTTTCCATTTTGTTAATACTTTCAAATAGTTTTTGCTATCTTGGCAATATTCATCAATTTGAGTTTGACAAAATTTGACACTAATGGGTTGCAGAATATACTCTAAAAATGCAGTAAATCTCGAAATAAAAATTTTTCCTGCCGATTGTAATAATCTAATGGGAATCAATTCTGGGCTCGTGGATTCCAAAAGTTCTGGTTTGAGCTTGTGCGTTTTAAACAAAGGATAGATATATGCCGGTGTGTTATTGCAAAATTCTTTAGCTTTCGGACCTTTAACTTTATGGTATTGACCGTCAGTTATTTTTAGTTCTGTAGTGTGATATAGTAAGTTGTTGTCTATTATTTGTTCTTTGTGTAAAGTAATAGCATGATTTTCACATTTTTTTCTGACCATTGCAGCTTTCTTTTCAAAATCGCTTTGCGATATATTAAGTTCTTGAAATTGTTCCAATTCTCTTTTCATAATATTGTTGTAAGTAGCCAAATCGATAATAACCAATTTACCATCTTTGTCCGTTTTACATACAATAATATCGTTGTTTCTCACTAACTTCTTTAATTTTTTAAAACTCTTATTCAACACAGCATTAAGGTTATTACGCCTTTTAAAATTGTCAATTACCTTTTCTTTCAGATTTCTTAGTTTTGACGTAATCATTTGCGTGTATGCAATAGTTTTTTTGTCGAGGTCTTCAATTCTTGGTCTAGAAAACTTAGTAACTTTAAGTTTTTCAGGTAGTAAAACTTTATTGTGATCACCGCCATTAAATACATACGACCATTCTATTCTTCTGATATGATGGAGAAGATTTAACCATTCTGTTGTTTCAATTTTTTCGGTCCAGCACGGAGTGGGAACAAAATTCAAGCCCAAAGCTAATAATCGTTTATCATCGTTGTTTATATTAACTTTCGATTTGTTGAGCACTGTAAGATTGGCGTTATTGATTTCTAACAAACGCTTTTTTTCTGCCTTACGTTTTCGGTATCTTTTCTTGTCTTTTCTATTCTTAATGCGTTGGGTCTCATTTTTTGAAAACTTCATCTTTCTTCATCGTATTTTTCAAAATAATGGCTTGACCCTAACGTTTCGCGAGGTGAACAACAGGCAAACTGGACAAGGTGTAGAATTTTTAGATGTATTTCACCAAATTGAAGAAGATGACCCAATTGGTTTCGTAACAAAAAATTTTACAAAACCAACAGCAGCAGGGCGTACGTTTTTACACGGAAACTCATACCATCCACTTCATATCTTTAAAGGTATCATTTTTAGTGAAGCAGTGAGATTACGCAGATTAAACGAAAGACAAGAAGACTACCTAAATAGCATAAACGAATTAAAAGATAAGTGCTTAAGCTCCGGGTCTAATAAAAAAGTGACACAGAACATGATTCAAAAAGTAAGCACTTGGACAGAAAGATTTGGACCCAACAATCAGAAAAAAACAGACAGAAAAGAATCCGGTTCCATGGGCAACAGGCTTTCCACAATTTCTACAACTTACCGATAAAGAACGCTCCATAAAACCAGAAGCCAATGTTATATACAAAAGACCAGCATGACTGGCAAATACATTAACGAAATACAAAACTTTAGCCCACAAACAACAAAAGATTTTAAAACTTGGTTCATCAAGCCCGTGTGGCAATTGCGCCCTTTGTGGAAAATTTAGCAAATATGAATGCATGGTAAAGAGTGTAAATTATATTAAATGCGAAAAAAACAACAGACAAGTTAAACTTAACCAATCGTTAAATTGTAGAAATTATGGTATTTATGTTGCTAATTGTGTAAATTGTAATGCTCAATACGTTGGACAGACAAAAAATAAATTTTCGGTTAGATGGAATAACCATAGACACACTTGGAAAAAATTTGATATTTCGACCCAAAACGATAGTACCGCTCTCCTGCAACATTATAAATCCAATCACAATCTTTTGTTAGCACGCCGTCCTAGTTTGTCACAGTGTTTTTCTGTTATATTTGTTGAAGAACCACCATTTGATGTGTTAGATATATGTGAAGATAAATGGTTTCATAAACTTGGAGCGTCTATAAACCTACAAACTATGATTTTGCCAGCTATTAAATGATTTATGTCGTATGTCTCTTATCATTTTTTCTTGTTTATGACGTAACACTTATTTCAAAAAAATTTTTGAGCCTTTTATCTTATTACTTAGTAACTAGCTATGAGCGAGTAACAAGTTTTAGTTTTTTTCTCTTTTATGTCTTTAGTTTGGTACTGTATTGTCTGTTTAGTTTTAGTCGAGGAATAGCATTATGTAGTGTTTTGTTCAAGTGAGTAGTTAGTCAACCCCCTTAGTTTAGTTTATTTCCCGTTCATATAAATAAGTTCACGAAATAATATTAGCCAGCTTTGTATTTTAATTCCCAACCAGTGTGAGATAGTCAGTTCTGTTTTCTTATTTTATAATTACGGTAAGTTGGTTTATGCATTTTGTTTTTTCGTTTTACATAGAAATTGAAAATGCCTGTATAGGGCGAAATCGATTTTTCGTATAATAAAGTAGCTCAGCTGATCTAGTGTACCTTGATTTTATCTATTATATGATTATCAACCTGGATCGCTTCGAGCAAGTTACTTCACGGGTAGATTCCTGGTAGTATATTTACTTTTGCTGTCATATTATGAAATAGGTAATACCACCATGCATAATTATTTGACAAACTTTTGTTTTTCTTTCCATTGTAATGTCACAAACGCTTTAACATTTTGCTGCATGCTTATTTTTTTGCCGTTGATGTTACGTATTATGTATTTTGTCTTGATAACAAGAAATAAAAAAACCACCAACTGAGTAGTCATCGTCATCATCATCTGGCTGTAATCTGTAGAGTATCACGTAACCGGCAAGCTTTTTGGCTTGCCAGTAAGCCTGCATTTGATGTTTACTGCAAAGAGCATTGCGCAGATATTTTACCAATCTCTATGTCACTGCCTGCTTTATCCAGTCACAGGATTTTCGAAATGAGTTCATAAAAAGCAAACATGTTTTCATAATTAACATTACATTGTTTGGCAAGTTTTGGCAATTTTACCTCAAAGGCAAAAAGAAGGGATGTAACATTTTGCTCAGGCGAACCCAATTTTTTCAGTCTATGATTACGTGATCAACAGTCAGCGACTAAAATCTTCAAACGACTACGTGATTACCGAGTGTTAAATCTGCAATGGTAAAAATTAGAGCAATTGATTTCTTTTTATTAAAAGCCTCTAGCTTCTTGTCGGTCACCAATTGCACTAAAGAGACCTGATAGGTCGAAACAGTGTCACTGTCTGCAGTTTGCTAAGTGCATCGCTAGCCTCTTGCATTACTATATTAGGGCGATTCTGTTTGACCCAAAACATCAAAAAATTGACTTTATCAAAAAAAAGAGAAAAGATTGTCACAAAGTTGGTGGCCACAAACGCAGTGTACAAAAAATCGCTTTGTGTAACTTCGGCTTTAGAGTTCGCCGATATCGACGTTGCGAGATAGAAACAAACTTGATATTGACGAACAGACAATATTCGCGAAGTCAATATGGGGAATTTTCAATGTGTTTAAAGTATAGGAATATAGCAGGAAAAGATGTGAAAGTATAGTTTTAGGCAAGTTAGCAACAGAGCTGAAAACAATATGGATAAATTCTAAATCACTGCGTTTTCACTCTTAGGCTGCATCAACAAAGGGTATGTTTACGGTTTTACTCGTTATATGTTCATGGAAAACAAAATTTCTTCCACCACAAAAGGTGTAATTTTATAAGTCACCCTCAGATACGCTTATCTATAAAGGATTTAACGTAAACCCTTGGAAACAATTTAGTTTTATAGGCAGTGTCGTACGTTCTTGCCGTCAAAATAACAACACGAATTAACGACATCAACTTTTTGCTTTTGATGATGCTATCGGCGGCAATTTTTCAAAAGTTAACTGAAGAAGTAGCGACGCGACTTAACTTGTTAAATTATAGCGTTAGCGTGAGGCGCTAATTTTTTCCGAAAATATTGCATTAACTTTCTCTTTGACTTTAAATTTATTTTTGTTGCAGTTGTTGTTGATATGATTTTATGATTCTCGTCACGTTCTGTGCTAACTGCCTGTGAGGTAAATTGTTACCAGCATCCCAGCAAAACGGTGCATCTTCACAGATACACACTTTGAAATGCTTGTGTTGTAACAATTGAATAAAGCATAATGGTTCAATCGAAATACAAGTTGAAACTTTTTTTACCTAGAAGTAAATTGGCGCTACTTCGCTTTAATCCTAATGGCGTTATAATTTCTTGCCGTTAGCGTCATTGATGACGGCTCTGACTATTTAAGTAGCTCGTTCTGATACTGACAGCATTAGTTTTTATGTTAACGCGTACAATAGTTCCTATAGAGGCTATAGAACTAGGCAAAACTCAGGGTTACCATCTGCCTGGACCAAAAAAATAGCACGCTGTGAAAAACTATGTTTCGCCCTTTTCAGCTGTTAGATTTTAGCTCAATATCTTCAAAGGCTAAATCAACAAACTTTTATTCAATATTGATCATACAGACCTTCCTTCTGGAAGTGTGCTATCTTGGAAAACAGTTTTAAAAAAACCAAGATCTCCGCATACCTTCTCCGAATCCACGTATGAGCAGTTGTAAGCAATACAATTTAAACAGAAACTAAACAAACAACTAAAAATAACCACATTTCTTAGAAATAAGCACATTTATATTCTCTGAAAAGTGTTCTTAAATAAAAACAAATCTCAAAAATTAACACAAAATGGTTACACTAGTTTATACTGTTCGGTTTCTCCATAGTTAATTTTAGAAACAACTTTAAAATAGTTCCACATGGCAACTTAACATCAAAGAAGGTGGAAAGACAATAAACTGAGAAGCGTGAAAGACATAAAGTTTTAAAAAACGAAGCGGAATTACCGCTTTCAGCGCAGCTTTTCCACGAAGAATAGAAGCAGTGCTCGCTCCGCTCTTTTTGAGTAAAAACTTAGCGGCGCTCTATCATGCTCTTGGAAAACTCGAGTACAGCCTTGCCTACCTCCAGCAGCATGACCGTAAGGTCCAAGTGATAATATCCCTTATCAAAAATTGATAATATTGCCTTATCAAAAAGCCTATTCTTTTATTTCATAGAATGCTTAGCCTAAAAAAACATTCATACTTGCTTTTAAATAATTCCTTAGGGCCATCGCTACTGAGGATATTTAGGGCAAGAAGCAATTCGCCTACTTCGATTTCATTTTGTAGTTTTTGGAGGTGCTTAACCATCATGGTGTTGGCCACTTTGGCTTTGCACCCATTGTGTTTACTGTGGTGACGGCTTTGCGATTTAACCTGAGAAATGTGCTAAAGGTTTCACCAAGAATTACAAACTGATTTTTATCAACTTTCAGTTTCAAATGTAGGCTACTAACTCACTAAAAAGGACACAAGCAATCTAAATCAGCAGTGCACAGCTGCTCAAACTACGTCATAAAAACAAACGATCAGTTAGCTTTTCAAAAGGGCAGCACAGGGCTAGGAATGGCAAAACTTGCTTTACTAAAGAGTCATAAACGTAAAAAGCGATAGAAGCAAGTAAAAAACGATAGAAGCAAAGTAAAGAGCCAAAAACAATAGAAGCCAACGAAGGGCCGCAACGCAATTCTCGATTGTATCCCGTCGTCATCTTGCCTAGTATATTGATGGCACATTTCTTTTGTTTTTTAAAGATTTCGAAGCCCGAATGGAGACATACTCCAGTATAGATCAACTCAACCTGGGGCTACAAATCTTCTTCTGCACCCTCCCACCGGCCACATAATTTGGCGTCATGAATCGCAGGTTGCATACCCGTAGAGCGTCCGCTTCGCAGTCGGTAGACCTGGGGTTCATTCCCCTTGTCGAGTCATACCAAAAGACTTTAAAAAATGGTATCTATAGCTTCCCTGCTCGGCGCTCGGCATTTATGGGAGGTTGTGGAGAACAAGCCGGCAAGTTCTCTTGTTGTGTCCTTGGGCAAGGCACTTAACGGGATGCCCCCGCCTTTATGTGGAAGACAGGCGGCCCATAAACCTCGAAAAAGGCAACTCCCAAGCGAGTGCGGACTTCCCGTCCAAAGTATAGCGATACAATTCGCTTTCTCGTGAATGGAGGATAAAAATGGCAAATAAAACAAAAACAAAAAACCCCCACGTTACATCACTGTGCGTGAAAACAACATGAGTCAAAAGAGTCGGACTCGAAACTACAAAAACCTGCAGCTTGGCCATCCCTTGTATAGAAACTACGGTTGAGGCTACCAGCGCCCTTTCCCACTATCTTATAGTCTTTTTGACCGAGATAGCCTATCGTACAAAACTTAGAGCCAATAACAAGTTCAAGCTACTTTAAAAGAAACTTATTAGGCTCACAATGCAAGCGTTGCTAATGGCTGGAAGATGCAGCTGCTTGATTTGCAAATATCCTCTTCGATTTTTCTCTTGTTCTATACTTGCGTGGTTAAATACACTTTTGGTTTAAACTAGGTTGCTCGTTACAGTGCGAAAACTGAATTGAGTTTTGCAATCAAAAAAGTTTAAAAACATGGAATCAGGTTTTGCTTTAAAGATCGACGTTTTGCTGAAGTTCCATCTAAAAACATCTTCATTCCTTGATTGGGTTTAAAACACTTGAGAGGAGCCATAGCCCCTGCTGTGTGCTCTGTTCCTTTAGCTACGCCTATAGAGGAGATGATGTAGCTTAATTAGACTTATGAAGAACTATTTTTTGTTGCTCACCTGTCTTGTGGTGTACAATAAGTACAAACGTTAGCAATATTATTAAAGTAACTCCAAAAACTGATTGAAAAATGAGTATAACTGCTTTTAAACAAAGATTTTTAAATTTCAAGTTTATCGTCTATAGCAGCGGTTCCCAAACTGGGCGCCGCCAAAACATGTGAAAGTTGCTTACTATTGCAATAAAAATAATAGTTTTCTTATGCTAATTACTTTTTGTAAGCTTTATAACTGTTTTTGATCTAAAATCTCTCCTTTATGACGTCATAGGTCTCTAACTGTGTCGTTCTAGTAGAAAAACTGATCACACTTACGTACGTAGACTTCTGAGACTTCTGTCAGCGAAAACAGTAAGAAATAATTTTAGGGCAAAAAGTGTGACAATGTCTTAGCACAGCTCGCTAATATTTTGTTTTAGATTTGGAGCATACCACACGATTTTTAAAATAATACATTCCGTGGTGTTTATACAATATCTGCCTCGTAATAGACGCATTTGTTACCGGTACGGTGCCATGCCTCAAAAAAGACAAGTACAACTTGATGCAAACAAACAGAAAAGTGGAAGAAAGAAGACCAGAAAATACGACAGCAGTTATCTCAACTTTGGCTTTACAGTTGCAGAAAAGGAAGGCGCTGAGCATCCATAATGTGTTATTTGCTGTAAAGTTTTAGCTGCAGAATGTATGCTACCAAGTTGACTAAAACGCCACTTAATAACAAATCACAACTTATCAGGAAAGTCACGTGAACTCTTCGCTCGTAAATTAACAGAAATGAAGAAGCAATCTGTCGAATTACCAAGTTTTTTGCATACACTTGTCAAGGCACAGCTTGCGTCTTTCAAAGTTGCTCACAGAATCGCCAAATGTAAAAAACCGCATACTATTGCGGAAGAACTTGTGCTTCCTGCTGCTCTTGACTTGGTCTCAACAATGATCGGAGAATCAGTCGCACAAAAACTAAAAGTTGTTCCACTCTCAAACTATTTGTAGGAGAATTGAAAAAATTTCTGATGATATGAATGATCAGCTGATAGCGAAAATGCGTGGAAAAGGGTTCAGCTTACAGTTAGATGAGGCAACAACTAGTACCAGTGACTACGATGCTTATTTGATTTGTTACATACGTTTTGTTGATAACAACGACAACATCGTGGAAGATATGCTTTTTTGCAAGCTAATTTTGACAAATTGCAAAGCACATGAATTATTTGCAATACTGAACAATTTTTTTCAGGAAAATAACCTTGAGTGGAAATAATGCGTTGGTTTATGCACTGACGGAGCCAGAGCTGTGTCTGGTGGTTTTGGCGGTCTGCGAAAGTCAGTGCAGGGCGTTGCCGTCAATGCGAAATGGACCCACTGCTTAATACTCCTTGAGGCCTTGGCTTCGCAACTGCTCAGTGGTAACTATCATTGAATGTTTGAAGATGTCGTCACAACTGTGAACTTCATTAAAGCAAGGCCACTTAAAGCACGGCTTTTCCAACGCCTTTGCGATGAATTAGGGGCAAGCTACAACAACTTATTGTTTTACTGTAATGCAAGGTGGCTTCCCAAGGGCAAAGTTCTTTTACGTGTGTATGAATTGAGAAACGAAATTTTCATCTTCTTGAAAGAAGAAAACCATGCACTCGCAACCACCTTTGGGGATGAAGTTTTTTTGACTCATTTGGCGTATCTCTGCGACATCTTTGCAAAATTAAACATTACACTTCAAGGCAAAGATACTCACCTTTTGCAATTCCCTGACAAAATTACAGCCTTTAAAAGAAAACTAGTGTTGTGGAAAACTGATCTGTGGATAAATAACGAGGAATGTGATAGTTTTCCAATTTTAAAATCACATTTTAACTCGCAATCTTTTCCTGGGTACAAGCGATAAGTATGACATAAAGAGTGTGATGTGCTCGCCAGAGACGTAGCAGCCGCCCCCCAAACCCCCCAATTGGGGGGGGCCCAGGCCAACTTTGGGGGCCCAAGTTAGTCTGAAATTGCTTTTTGGCTACGTGACTATTTTTAGTTCAGCAGACTTGTTTACAACCGATTTAAACTGTAGGAAGAAATTGGCTTGTGACATCATAAGTGAATGCGACGTCATTTTATCTCGCAGAATCTAGAATATTTCGATTGATTTTCTGGTAGAATCTTGAATATTTGATTGACGTAACAATGCCGTTGTTACGCAACAATCATAGAATGGTCTGGAATTCTGTTTGGCTATAAATACCGGGACAATATATATATATATATATATATATATACTGCAGAGTGCAGATAAAGTATTTTATTGACATTGTATAGAATGAAACGTTCAAAAAGTGGTGCTCAAAAGAGAAAAGAAGCAGCCACTGCTCGAGATGCTGTAGCGAAATTGCCCAAGATGACAGATTTTTTCAAGATTACTGAGCAGAGTAGACCTGGCACTAGTACCGAGAGGGATGAAGAAAACTATAGTGCACAAGAAAAAGAAGACTATGACGATCAGCATCAAAGTGATTGTGAATTTCCAGAAAATGTAAGTTGTCATTTACCTGCCAATACGCAACCTTCAATATCAAAAATAACTGAATCTCAATTTACCCCTATCCCTGATGACCCATGTAAATGGCCTGAAAGTATTTCTGATGCTCAACGATGTGATATAGTAAAGCGTGGACCACATCAACTAATAATGAATTTTCCATATAATAACACAACTCCAAGGCGACGTTTTTCCTCCAACCATTATAAACGTGTGTTACCTAATGGTGAAAGTGTTTCACGGTCGTGGCTAGTTTATTCTGGGGAATCAGATCAAGTTTTTTGCTTTTGTTGTAAGCTATTTGGAAAAACACTAAGCCCCTTTTGTAGTGGTATAAATACATGGGAGGGTTTTTCGAAAAAACTGAAAGACCATGAAAACGGCATTTCCCACCAAGAATGCTGCAGTCAATGGATGTTGCTAGCTGAAGGGATAAGAAATTCATCCACTATCGACAAACGCGAGATGAATATTTTTTTCAATGAAAGACGTTTTTGGAGAAATGTTTTAGAGAGACTTATCGACATTGCCTTGTTTCTATCGGAAAGGAATCTTGCTTTTAGAGGATCTGAAGAAGTCTTAGGATCTCCTCACAATGGAAATTTTCTGGGTATATTTGAGCTTTTGGCAAGAAGAGATTCGATCCTAAAAGAGCTTCAAGACAGAATCAAGAATAAAAACACTAAAGATCACTATTTGAGTCCTACCATACAAAATGAACTAATTGAATTGCTAGCGACAGAAGTTGAAAAAGAAAATTTACAGCAATTGAAATTGGCAAAATATTTTTCTATAATTTTGGACTGCACTCCAGATATGTCACATCATGAACAAATGTCTGTCATTCTCCGTTATGTACTATGTAATGAAGAAGCTGCTGTTGTTAAAGAAACATTTTTTGGCTACTTGAGAATAAGTGACAGTACTGGGAAAGGCTTGTTGGACGCTTTCTTAGAAAAAGCGACCGAACTGCAACTCGAATTGTCTGATTGTCGAGGTCAGTCATATGATAATGGTGCTAACATGAAAGGAAAACATTCTGGGGTCCAAGCAAGAATGCTAGACATCAATCCCAAAGCTGTTTACGTGCCCTGTGCAAACCATACCCTTAACTTAGTTGTTGTTGACAATGCTAATTCATCGACGGAAGCATTGACATTTTTTGGAGTACTTACAAGATTGTATGTGCTGTTTTCTTCCTCTGCTCAGCGTTGGGAAATTTTGAAGAAACATGTGGAGCTGTCCATAAAGTCACAATCTGATACTCGTTGGGAAAGCAGAATTAAATGCATCAAACCTCTTCGATACAATTTAAAAGAGGTGTTGCTGGCACTGAAAGACTTGGAAGCCATTTCCATAGAAAGAAAAGATGGAAGAGCTGCCTCAGAAACAAAATCGTTGATAGCTCATTTATCAAAATGGAGTTTTCTTTTGTCGGTGTTTATTTGGTATGATATCCTATTCCAAGTCAATAAAGCAAGCAAGATTCTTCAATCGTATGGAGTCTCCCTTCATACAATGGAAACGGAAATCCAGGCAACTGAAAAGTTTTTGCAAAACTATCGCACAACGGGTTATGACAGTGCCGCAACATCTGCTGTTGAAATAGCACAGGAATTGGATATTGATCCTTCTTTTCCTCCGTCAAGAAGTGGAAAGAAAAGAAGATTGTTTGATTACCAAGGTGAAGAGGAACAACGAGCTACTCCTGAACTGAAATTTAAAAGCAACTTTTTCTATCCATTAGTAGACCAGGCTATTATGTCAATAAAGGAGCGCTTTAATTTGTTACGTGAGGTTTCTTCCGCCTTTTCGTTTTTGTACACACGAGACAAACTTTTGCTTGTGCAACAAGAAAATGCTCTTCTTACTTGCTGTAATCAGTTCCAAAAAAAGTTCGGTGACATTGATTCTGATGAAATGAGCGCTGAGCTACAGCGGTTTGTTTTAATTTTACAAAAAAAACGCAATCTCAATACGGCTCAAGACTTTCTGAACTATCTTCTAAAGACTCATTTATTTGAATTGTATCCGAATGTGTACATCGCACTTCGAATCTTACTAACTTGCCCCGTGACTGTTGCCAGCGCTGAAAGAAGCTTCAGCAAATTGAAACTGATCAAAACTTTTAATAGAACGTCTATGACAGACAGTAGACTATCTTCATTAGCCATGTTGTCAATCGAAAATGACTGCGCCCGATCTCTTGATTATGACAATGTCATAACAGCATTTGCGAACAAAAAGGTTCGCTCCAGAATATTTAAATGATACTGCGTTTTTACAACTTTTTCATGTTTTTCAGTGTCATTGCTTTCGTTTCGCAGTGTCTGCATAAATGTTCTACTGAACTCTGGCATCGGTGCCGAATTTTTTATGACTTGCACCTTAGGTATCGGCATGCTTTATTGTGACATTAGCCTGTTTACTTATGTACAGATTGTGGTGTATTTTCTTAATGCAGCTTTTCAATTTTACACCTCTAAAGTGATATGACCTGTGCGCAGGGGCTCTTGCGCTTACTTTGGGGGGGGGCCCGAAGTTGGAGTGCTACGGGACTGGTGCTCGCATTTGGATGCCTTACTCTTGCATTTAAATATTTTTCTGAAGACATGGAGAAGCACAATTGGATAAGAAATCCTTTTGTTAGTAATGCAAATCTTCCTCAAGAGTCTATCTTTCTGGAAGTCGAACAATTTATAGATCTTATTTCTGATTTCACTTTGAAAAGTTTATACAACCCCAACTCACTTATTTCATTTTGGCTTAAGGCTCGATCTGAACTTCCACTTGTAGGCCGTAAAGCTCTCCGTGTTCTTGTGCCGTTCGCAACGTCACATTTGTGTGAAGTCGGTTTTTCTGCAGAAGCAGTAATTAAGTACCGCAATAAGACTGACATTGAACGCGAGATGCGTGTTGCAATATCAAACATTGCACCACGATTTGATAAAATGTGCAGAGAGCAACAAGCTCACTGCTCACATTAAACATTATTTTGTATTTGTATTCTGTATTTTTTACAATAAACATGATTTAAACACAACTGTTTGATAAAACTTGAAATTTGCCGATTTCGACGTCGCTCATAAGTTTTGAAAGGGCGCCGTGACTATCGATGTTTTAAAAGGGCGCCGCCAACGAAAAAAGTGTGGGAACCGCTGGTTTATAGGCTGCCTTAGAAGTGTTTCAAAGAGCTATTTTGAAGATATTTTAGAGATATTTGCAGAGACGTAGCAGCCGCCCCCCAAACCCCCCAATTGGGGGGGCCCAGGCCAACTTTGGGGGCCCAAGTTAGTCTGAAACTGCTTTTTGGCTACGTGACTATTTTCAGTTCAGCAGACTTGTTTACAACCGATTTAAACTGTAGGAAGAAATTGGCTTGTGACATCATAAGTGAATGCAACGTCATTTTATCTCGCAGAATCTAGAATATTTCGATTGATTTTCTGGTAGAATCTTGAATATTTGATTGACGTAACAATGCCGTTGTTACGCAACAATCATAGAATGGTCTGGAATTCTGTTTGGCTATAAATACCGGGACAATATATATATATATATATATATATATACTGCAGAGTGCAGATAAAGTATTTTATTGACATTGTATAGAATGAAACGTTCAAAAAGTGGTGCTCAAAAGAGAAAAGAAGCAGCCACTGCTCGAGATGCTGTAGCGAAATTGCCCAAGATGACAGATTTTTTCAAGATTACTGAGCAGAGTAGACCTGGCACTAGTACCGAGAGGGATGAAGAAAACTATAGTGCACAAGAAAAAGAAGACTATGACGATCAGCATCAAAGTGATTGTGAATTTCCAGAAAATGTAAGTTGTCATTTACCTGCCAATACGCAACCTTCAATATCAAAAATAACTGAATCTCAATTTACCCCTATCCCTGATGACCCATGTAAATGGCCTGAAAGTATTTCTGATGCTCAACGATGTGATATAGTAAAGCGTGGACCACATCAACTAATAATGAATTTTCCATATAATAACACAACTCCAAGGCGACGTTTTTCCTCCAACCATTATAAACGTGTGTTACCTAATGGTGAAAGTGTTTCACGGTCGTGGCTAGTTTATTCTGGGGAATCAGATCAAGTTTTTGCTTTTGTTGTAAGCTATTTGGAAAAACACTAAGCCCCTTTTGTAGTGGTATAAATACATGGGAGGGTTTTTCGAAAAAACTGAAAGACCATGAAAACGGCATTTCCCACCAAGAATGCTGCAGTCAATGGATGTTGCTAGCTGAAGGGATAAGAAATTCATCCACTATCGACAAACGCGAGATGAATATTTTTTTCAATGAAAGACGTTTTTGGAGAAATGTTTTAGAGAGACTTATCGACATTGCCTTGTTTCTATCGGAAAGGAATCTTGCTTTTAGAGAATCTGAAGAAGTCTTAGGATCTCCTCACAATGGAAATTTTCTGGGTATATTTGAGCTTTTGGCAAGAAGAGATTCGATCCTAAAAGAGCTTCAAGACAGAATCAAGAATAAAAACACTAAAGATCACTATTTGAGTCCTACCATACAAAATGAACTAATTGAATTGCTAGCGACAGAAGTTGAAAAAGAAAATTTACAGCAATTGAAATTGGCAAAATATTTTTCTATAATTTTGGACTGCACTCCAGATATGTCACATCATGAACAAATGTCTGTCATTCTCCGTTATGTACTATGTAATGAAGAAGCTGCTGTTGTTAAAGAAACATTTTTTGGCTACTTGAGAATAAGTGACAGTACTGGGAAAGGCTTGTTGGACGCTTTCTTAGAAAAAGCGACCGAACTGCAACTCGAATTGTCTGATTGTCGAGGTCAGTCATATGATAATGGTGCTAACATGAAAGGAAAACATTCTGGGGTCCAAGCAAGAATGCTAGACATCAATCCCAAAGCTGTTTACGTGCCCTGTGCAAACCATACCCTTAACTTAGTTGTTGTTGACAGTGCTAATTCATCGACGGAAGCATTGACATTTTTTGGAGTACTTACAAGGTTGTATGTGCTGTTTTCTTCCTCTGCTCAGCGTTGGGAAATTTTGAAGAAACATGTGGAGCTGTCCATAAAGTCACAATCTGATACTCGTTGGGAAAGCAGAATTAAATGCATCAAACCTCTTCGATACAATTTATAAGAGGTGTTGCTGGCACTAAAAGACTTGGAAGCGATTTCCATAGAAAGAAAAGATGGAAGAGCTGCCTCAGAAACAAAATCGTTGATAGCTCATTTATCAAAATGGAGTTTTCTTTTGTCGGTGTTTATTTGGTATGATATCCTATTCCAAGTCAATAAAGCAAGCAAGATTCTTCAATCGTATGGAGTCTCCCTTCATACAATGGAAACGGAAATCCAGGCAACTGAAAAGTTTTTGCAAAACTATCGCACAACGGGTTATGACAGTGCCGCAACATCTGCTGTTGAAATAGCACAGGAATTGGATATTGATCCTTCTTTTCCTCCGTCAAGAAGTGGAAAGAAAAGAAGATTGTTTGATTACCAAGGTGAAGAGGAACAACGAGCTACTCCTGAACTGAAATTTAAAAGCAACTTTTTCTATCCATTAGTAGACCAGGCTATTATGTCAATAAAGGAGCGCTTTAATTTGTTACGTGAGGTTTCTTCCGCCTTTTCGTTTTTGTACACACGAGACAAACTTTTGCTTGTGCAACAAGAAAATGCTCTTCTTACTTGCTGTAATCAGTTCCAAAAAAGTTCGGTGACATTGATTCTGATGAAATGAGCGCTGAGCTACAGCGGTTTGTTTTAATTTTACAAAAAAAACGCAATCTCAATACGGCTCAAGACTTTCTGAACTATCTTCTAAAGACTCATTTATTTGAATTGTATCCGAATGTGTACATCGCACTTCGAATCTTACTAACTTGCCCCGTGACTGTTGCCAGCGCTGAAAGAAGCTTCAGCAAATTGAAACTGATCAAAACTTTTAATAGAACGTCTATGACAGACAGTAGACTATCTTCATTAGCCATGTTGTCAATCGAAAATGATTGCGCCCGATCTCTTGATTATGACAATGTCATAACAGCATTTGCGAACAAAAAGGTTCGCTCCAGACTATTTAAATGATACTGTGTTTTTATAACTTTTTCATGTTTTTCAGTGTCATTGCTTTCGTTTCGCAGTGTCTGCATAAATGTTCTACTGAACTCTGGCATCGGTGCCGAATTTTTTATGACTTGCACCTTCGGTATCGGCATGCTTTATTGTGACATTAGCCTGTTTACTTATGTACAAATTGTGGTGTATTTTCTTAATGCAGCTTTTCAATTTTACACCTCTAAAGTGATATGACCTGTGCGCAGGGGCTCTTGCGCTTACTTTGGGGGGGGGCCCGAAGTTGGAGTGCTACGGGACTGGATATTTGAAACACCCGCGATATCTCGGAAACTAGCAGGATAATAGATTTTATAAATGATGCAATCAAACTGATTATTTAGTAAATGTAATAAAGATGATCTTTGGCTAAAAGGTTTAAACACGAAAAGTCCTGTATTCGTTGTGCAATAATGCAGCAATCAATAACAAAGTTAAATTTGTCAAAAAAACATCTTCAAAATTATAAGAGATATTTTCCCAATGAAAAATTAATTGGCATACTTGAATTGTTTGTTTTCTTTCTGATGTTTATACTGGAATAACTGGTGTTCAGACCCGGTTGGAAGTTTTAAGTGCTATGCGTTGGTAAACTACCAAAAACTGCCGATCAGTTGCTTTCCTAAATATAACTGCAATCATTAAATTCTCAACCTTCTCCATGCAAAAGTAAAATCTTTCCACATCTGTTGTTGATGTCAACCACCAATTCATCGAACTAGAGTGGCAACTAGGTGCTTTCTGTTTTTCCAAACCTACGTTTTTTATAGCGTAGATGCACAAGGAATAAATGAATATCAATGATCTCATCGCAAATCTGATCAAGATTGGGAGGAAGAGTAGGACAATCCATTTCCAATAACGAATGTTATCACTAAGTTAAAATCAAACATATATTCAAAAATGATTATCAATATCATACTGTACAATACAACCATCTATTGAAACATGTCAATAATCCGCGACCGGTTTTGACCTTAGGTCCCCCTTTTCAATTTTCAAATTTACCTCAGTGTGTTGCTGGAGGCAGATTCCTCTAGATTACCTGAAAATTGCTAACAGGCAGCTAGCAAACTCTTTGTTTTGTAACATGCATTACGCCAATACAAAATGCTTTGTGGCGTCCCCAACATCAACAAGACAGACTGTCACTGGTGGTTGCACAAAAGTCGCTTTTTTCATGATAGTTGAGCAACTTTACTATTCTAGTATGCTTGAGAACGGGTAATGTCACTTTCTCGATCAGTTTTTTTGACCGGCGAGAATACTGGTTAGTAATTTTACTTATAGCATGATTGCACGATACTGCCTTACGTAATTGTTAATTGTTTTCTCTTAGTGGTCTACATTTCATAAACGTTGTACCGCGAGGTCGCGCTTAGCAGCTAATAACATATCAAAAGATTTTTCAGAAATTTTTTTGCAAATGTGCGGCTGCATAGAGCAGAAGTTAAAGCTGGTATCAAGTTGGAGAAATGATAAAGAGCAGGTAAACAAGGCTTCTTATAAATAGCATTGTTAACTCCTGTTGTTGTAAGCACTTTTACGAAATACAGTTGCAATTGTAAATATCCAAAATTAAATATTAAAGCGCAATATATAATTTGAAATCTATTTTTTGAACGTGACCTTGTACTTCATCTTTAGCTTAGCATAAATTTTTTCATAAACAGCTGGTTCCACGTAAAATAATGTAAATCTGATAAGGCAAATTTTAAATCTGGTGTATAATGCAACACCTTTTATTTTTCTGCAAATTGACCCACGACTCAAAGTTTCATGAATAGTAATTTATTTCTTCGTTGTTTCTTCTCCTTCTGACAACAACAACAACAATGGTGGAACAAAGCAACACAAACATGGCAAAAACTGAAATTCCAGTCATCGACTCACATTAGTCTCACTTTACTACAATATTGTTTTCAAATAATGTTAAAGTAGATTTATACAAAAACAATTTGAGAGAAAAGAAAATATTTTATTATTGCTGTTACCTAATAATGACATAAAACAAACATTAACAATTAAAACATCAAAACAAAAAATAATTAGATAAGTACGCAAAGACCAGAAAGCATTGCAAAACTGCCGGGCTCTGAAGACACTCCTTGGCTACTTCTTTCATAACACTTCGTGACATTTCAGTCAAGTTATTCGTTATAATTAGGATTCTATGGCGTGGGTTCTAGAGTGCGGCGCGCGCAAAAATTTCTTGCGGCCCGCGACCAGTCGGTTGAAAATTTTCTGTAACAAAATCCCAGCTCAGAATTCTAATTTTGCCTTTTAATAAGCCATGGCAATTCTAACTTCGGCCTGTTGAATCTCCACAGAATAGCCTTTCGGGAGCTTGACAAGACTTCACATTAGTAAAATGTGGCCCAAACCGCAAAAAGTTCCTTCCTGCTTCGTTGGCCATGCTGGGTGGGGTGCAGCTGGGGCAGGTTTCGAAGCTGAAAATGTCTTGTTTATGGATTGACTGCGACGCAAAGGGTTGAGATAAAAATACGGAAGATTAACAAACGATGTAAAATAGAATGCTATTATAAAATAGTTGTGACTCTTGTTGGGGGGTTGCATCATCTCTTCCCCCGCGTGCCCGCCAAATACAATTCCCAATGAAGACGCAAAGTGTTTGATTGGCAGGAGAGAATGAAGAATAAGATTTCCTTTATAGACATTGCACTGCAATGACTGCTAATAGCTTTTGTCCCCGAAAAACCTCTTAGCAATATTCAAAACATTGCTGTCGACAACACAGGCAACAAAATCGAAAATGATTTATCATAAATGTTTTCAAGATATTGTTAATTTTATGACTAGTCGCAGTGAAAGTTTAAATCATAATTTACATTGTGTCGATAAGATCTTGCATCAAAACTATGCTACTGCCACGTAGGCGAGCGGTAAACGAATCAAGCAGATCATATGTGATGTGAACTTTGAGCCTAGAGTTCATTGTCTAAGGAAATGAATCTTTCAACGATGAACTTGATTGAACTGACATGATTTTCAGCTTGAGTATGCCCAGCAATATCAACACCACCGGTTTCGTAACATCAAATTAATGGAACAATCTATCCAAGTGGATCTCATCTACAGGTCGGCTGTGATTTTGATGTCGGTTCTCTAGAAAAAGCCATTTCCATATACACAATATAATGCCTATGCTCAAAGTGAGGGGTGTCAAACTCGTGGGCTTCTGGGGGCCACATGCATGTTGGCAATCGTGCCGAGGGCCGGATGATATTTTTTAATTCGGAAAGCACAACTTCTCTGTGCGACGGTCTCTGTAATGTAGCCTGCAGCGAGGTTAATCTCCAAAAAAAAAGAAAGGTTAATATCTCTCCAGCATCTCCACACCATCGCTCTTTCTCGAGTAAGAACTCGATTTCCGATTAACGATGCTCGGAGAAGGGCGATGGTGTGGAGATGCTGGAGAGGTATTAACCTTTCTTTTTTTTTGGAGATCGACCTCGCTGCAGGCTACATTACAGAGACCGTCGCACGGAGAGGTGGTGATTGTCTCGCGGGCCGCATTGAAAGACTCCGAGGGCCACGAGTTTGACACCCGTGCTCCAAGTAATGAAATGAATTTTGCTTGTGCAATCAACAAAAATAAAAGCAAGTTGACATCTTTTATCACCTCAAGATCTTTGCGACCAACTAATTGGTTTTTTAAATAAGAAGGTTGCACGCACGTGATCAAACGTCATCAAAATGCGCTTTCGAAAAAAGTGGCTAACCAGTTTCAGTGCTTTTGGATTTGAATGGAAGTGATACCGTTTTTTGCAAATTAAATGGATAAACTAGAGTACTAGACAGTTGTTAAATATGTTGTTTTCCTCATGTTTTGGAATCAATCTGAAGTCAAAGTGAGCGAAGAAGTGGTAAGATTTATTTGTTATTGCTTCTAGTTAACCTAGTTTTATTGGCTAAACATGCAGGCTTATTTGTACTCGGCTTCTGGTAGGGTTTCATATGCAAATAATCAGCTTATTTGGGAAATTTGAGTCTAAGCTAATTGCAATTTGCAACTTTCACATCATATTTAGTTGCATAAGAACACTGAAAAGTTGTAAACCTAAATTATACTGTAGGCTAGATGACAGGGCAGACTTCTGCACCGTTTGCCATGTGTTGGATTAGATGCTAGTGGACATAATCACCAGTCCTTTGAAAGTTTTTGTCAATAGTGCTTGCGGACTGGCAACATTGATCTATCAGATAGAATTTTGTGAACTTCACTTTTCCTTATACAATTTTTCGGGCTATTGCCCCGGCTTCAGAACCAATTAGGCCAAGGATAATCAAAAACTTACGGTACCAGTGGTAATGATCTGATAACGGCTGAAGTGCCTACTATTAGCATAGAGTTATTGTTAATAGAGGAATAAATAAGATTTAGATAATACTTCTGTTACGGCAGATTTTTTGGCCAATTGGCACACCGCACTGAGCTTAGACTAGCCAACTGAAGACCTGATCTCAACCGAATCGCTTTTGATTAAATTTATTTGTTTCCGAGTAACTAACTAATAATAATTCATTCTGGTTTTTAATTAATTTCTTGTTAGTTTTTAAAATATCCCTTAAAGCTGGTATTTGCCTAATATCTTTCTAGCATAAATTTCAGCTTTTGGTCAGCCACTTTTCTTCGCGCCTAATATGTGACGTTACATGCAACCTTCTTATCATCTCTCTGTAAAGAATTGCTATGAATTTTAGTGGTCCACATTAGGGTTGGATTATCCGGATAACGGTTAACCGGTTAACGGCGAGTTTTTTTGCTATCCGATATCTGGATATAATTCTGTCGGTTAACCGGATAAAAGAATATGGTTGCTAATGCTTTAACGCTTTTTAGTAAGTTTCAACATTCTTTGTTATGAGATGGCTGACTCCCGCTGAGCGCAATTAAACTTTTGTTCATAATTTTTGTTGTTTTATAGTTTCAACTACTCGTAAAATGCATGTGTGAACTTTACTCACACGTCCCAAAGAAAGCCAAGGAAATGATTATTTTAATAGAAAACTGCATTTGCGTTGTGAGGTAAAGTTTGTGAAGTGTGCAGGGTTTGGCTGCAAGATTTCAGTTGAACTTGAAAAGCTGTAAATACAACCTAGTTTAAACTGAATAAATTTAAGAGATGAATTTAAACGTTTTAAAAGTGAAAATCCCGTGTGGGGTTTCTTTCTACGATCAAGAAATGGTGATAGGGCAAAATGTGAAATCTGCGAAAACACGATTTCTTGTAAAGGTAGATCTACAGGAGCAATGAGAAATCACCTTTGTCTAAAACATAAAATTCTTCTCGACACAAAGAAGGCAAAACAGCAAGTTTTTTTGGAAAACGCAAACAAAAGTTCCGCGGGCACCAGCACGATTGAAAACTATTTTAAACCAACCAAAGAGTCGCTGGAAAGGGTTGTTGCAGAGCTAGCAGCTGTGGACAGAATTTCTTTATCACCATTTCTACAAGTAAGCAACTAAGACAAGCAACTAAGACTACTAAGACAAGCAAGAGGATACAAGCTACCACAAACGGTGCAAAATGTCAGAAGTATTATCATATCTTTTTCCCAAACACTGAAAAGCGATATAAAGAAAATGACTGAAATAAAAAAAGGGGCCGGAAAATTTTGTTCTGTCACTCTTGATGAATACACAAGCACAAGAAGCAGAAGATACATGAACTTAAACCTGCTCTATGATTCAGACCCTGTTAATTTAGGAATGGTAAGAATCAAAGATTCTATGCCAGCTGAAAGAGTAGAGAATTTGGTGAAAGCAAGATTGCACGAGTTTGGCCTCAAGATGGAAAACATTGTTGCAGCTACGACAGATGGAGCTAGTGTGATGAAGAGTTTTGGAAGAATGATTTGTTGCGTCCACCAGCTCTGTTTTGCGCATGGTTATCATTTAGCAGTAACTGATTTCTTGTATGCAAGGCAAAATTTCTTATTTGAAAGAGTGGAAAAATGTATCAGAATGGCTCTTGTGGAAATTGGAACTTCTACCACCATTACGAACGCAGAAATTAAAATTCTCCATGATCTGATTGATGTCCTTGGACCTGTCAAACACGCTGTAGATGGACTTTGCAGGAGGAACGCTACACTTCTTACAGCTGAGCGGATTCATGATTTTGTGTTTAAAACTCTCTCTAATTCTAATTCTGCGTGCTCGGCATCTCTTAAGTCTCATCTTGAGGTAAGAACCAAAGACATGAGAAATGCATGTCTTGTTCATCTACTTGAATATTTGCATGATCCCTATTTTCTAATGGAGAACAAGTTTGATATTTTTGGCGAATACGGAAACAAAAACAAGATGTACACTCTTGCTGCAGCCCTAATGCAAAAGCTGTTTGGAGTACCAGAGCCTGGTCCTGGGGAAGAAAGCCAGCTTGCATCACTTGCTTCTACTTCAGTATGTAGAGACTCATCACGTGCATCTCTCAAAGAAGAACTAGAGCGAGCTATCACGTCAGCATCAATTCCAGCTACTCGTCCTTCCATTACTCCAAACCTTAACAGAAGAATGGTCCAAAAGGAATGTGAAGTGTTTGAAGCTTCTGGGATACGACCTGCCAACCTTCAGACTCTCTATGAAGCTCTGCTTACTATTCAGCCCACTTCTGTGGAAGCAGAAAGAGCATTCAGTGCATGTGGACTCTTTGTTACAAAACTCCGGTATCGTCTACATGATTCCACAATCGATGCATTGTGCTTTATAAGGAATGCGTTGTAGAAACAGTGAACATTAAATCTGCGTAATTTTTTCATATTCGATTGTACTGCACGTGTGCTTATGTCTGTAATAAAACTGTACAATACTTTTCATATTTAGCAGTTATTATCCGGTTAACCGGTTAGTTAAATTCCAAGTACACGGATGTATTCGTTATCCGGATAATAAAAATTATTGATATCCAAACTAACCCTAGTCCACATGAACAAATAAATTCAAAACCACTATTCTTCTGTAGTTAATAATTCATTTAGATGTAGCCTATTCAGTAAAATGTGTTTAGACAGGAGAGATAAACTGCAGTCACCCCACTTCCTAAACCTTTAAATATTCAATTTTTTAAAAAAAGCAAAAGTAGCAGTTTTTGTTAACACTTGAGTTTTCACTATTTCAGTTAATGTTGAAAGTATGATTTCTACATTCAATACACATTTGCATCGCACATATCTTCCTATTTTTGTTCTTTTTATACAAATAAAACAAAACTCTCGCCTTTATCGCACAGAAATGAGATCACATACTTAAATCTTACCATGAATAAGTTGTATCGTCCCTAAAAGAAGATACCTACCACGATTCTTTTTTTGGCGGATTTAACCAGCAACGAATTTATTAGTAAATATAACTTGTTCTTCTCAGCCGACTAGAGATAAAAGACATTTTGTCTTCTTTCAAGACCACAAATGCAGCTTTGCCTCTGTGGTGTTCTAATGACGTAGTTTCCCTGAAGAGATGTCATAGATTTAAACAGGCCTGTCGACAACTGACATAATTTTGACTAGAGCCCCTTTTACAGCTTGTTGTCTATCAGACATGACTTTGGGCAGCTCTGTTAACATCCGTTGTTCTTCGAGCACAAAGAGACGAACTGCCATTTACCTCCCGCTGGGAAAGACGAGTAATATTTACTGGTTACAACTGCCCTAACCACATTGGGCAATTTACCATGTATCCCCCCCACCCGTAGCGAGGATTACGTGGTAACTTGGAAAACATTTTCTTTGGGTTACTTTGCAAAGGTACCACACATACAAAACGCTTTCAAGAGTACAAATACAGCTTTGAGCTGATAGCTTGCACATGGCGTA
This sequence comes from Trididemnum clinides, assembly GCA_963675345.1. NCBI lineage: Eukaryota > Metazoa > Chordata > Ascidiacea > Aplousobranchia > Didemnidae > Trididemnum > Trididemnum clinides. The sequence goes on along the minus strand of OY776303.1, from coordinate 5,589,747 downwards.
GTTCCCCTTAAGCAATCTTACGGATCGAAACAGGCTTGTCGGCATATGCTGCAAAGAATTAATCAACGTAATAGCTGTAAAGAACGTTTGGTTAATTCGTCCACTTTAATACTGCTACCATAGTTCTGCCAGTTTAAGATTTACCGGTAATTGCGGTACGGCAATTTCATTGAACTTCGTTGCAGTAAATATTATGCAGAATAACACCATGAGACTTGAACTTGTATCCTTCGCACTACGAGTTGAATCTTTAGTTCTACATAATAACTGAACAAAAAGTTGTGCTAAAAATAATGAAATGTTTCAAATGAGTTAAATTATGTTGCGGCGTGTTTCAAATAAATTTTCCTACTTTGCTACGTAACCTCAAGCGTATTTATATGCAAGGATAGTTTTATTTTGTGGTTTAGAAGTTATTTAATGCCCGATTAAACCAAGTCTGCACTGAGACTAGGCGCTGCTTTGCTCTTTGCTTGTTTTATTGTGGTTAAGTCACAAGCCTTGAGCAGCTTGCGGGTCAGACTACAGACCAAAGTACATCTATTAAAAAGTTTTTCGTTTAGGCGACAAGCTTTTTTTTCATCGGTACAGTAAACAAAAGATTTCTTGCTCCAGCTACCTTTCGGTCAATGCCAATGAAGGCGGCGGACGATTATCTTTTTTTCGCTGAAAGTAGACCAATCTGCTCCTCGGCATCAAAAGTTAAACAAAAATTGCATACTTTCTTAGCGATCTTCTCTTCGTAACTTCAGCAAAGGATGGCTAGTTATATTTTTTTTTCATAACCACGGAGGAAATTTTATTTCTCAAGATTTATCAACAAAAAAAGGAAGCGCTTGCTCTCACGCTCGAAAGTTGGTCGGCGAACAATCGAAAAGATGCTACATGTATTTGCTTTTCAAACCAGTGATAATTACTGTCCAATATTTTTAGGTCACTCACACGACACATATGGTCGTATTTTCGGACATTGAAAGTTTCCTCGTTAAGTTTACAACCGTGAGGCATCGAGAGGGATATATTTTTTAGCTGCTATCGGGTGTTTTTGTATAGGGTGTTATTTTGTTTATTTGGTAAACTGTTTTGGGCCTTTTGTAGAAAGCCCCCGCCCAAAAACACACCCGCCACCGTTCTTATCCAGTTAGAATTTTTATTCATTGATGGAATTCAGCACTGAATTCAGGGATATCAGCTAATGCTTTGTCCTAACCAACCTTAAAATCTGCAGTACTAAAAACGTGGCGGGGGCTTTCTAAAAAAGATCCACTGTTTCTTAGTTTCTTTTTGTTTTTTCCGTAGTTGTGCGTAATGTTTTTTACAGGAGCGTCGACCATTTCCCTTTCTTAAATCTATTTGATGCGACTCTAAACAAATTGGGTATGTTTAACGACAATTTGTTCTGTCGCCTGCATTCCTTTTTCGCTCGTTGTTTTTATCTCATTGCCAAGTTGTCTGTTTGTGAAATTAGAAGCGAAATAAATTGCCCACTACTACTTTAAAATAAAACCTGTTAGCGGATTGATTAAAATCAGGGCTTCCATTTTGAGAAAAATTACCTTATTTTGGAAAATGTAACTTTACAATTTATGACAAAAAACTTGGAAGGAAACAAGAAAGCACAAAAAACGTGGCAGAGAAAAATATAAATTCTAGCTTTTTATGTAGAACACAAGGAATTTTATAAAAGAAAATATTCTAATATTCACTTTTATTCAAACTTAAGAGAAAAAATGAGTTATACAGTCTCACCAATAGTTTTACTTGGACAGTTTTTTTCATGCTTATTAAGCAAAGCAGCATAGACCCAATTAACTATTTGAACAACTTGGAAATGTTGGTTTGTTAAAGTACAACCAAGTGGAAGCTAATTAAAAAGTACATTGGCTATGCAAATTGGGCACCTTACTTTAACCGTAATTAAACTATTAAATGCAAAACTCTTTAATCTATGTACATGCATTTTTCAAATCTTTGCAGCGCTTGAGCCCTTTTCCATTGGTACTTACTTCATATTAAATTCCAGTATCCACACCATACTTCGTTACTGATGTGCTGAATTATTTCATTTTATATTTTGATGACAGTGTTTTTGTAAGCTAAGCATTCACTATTAAGTAAGTTGTTAAAGCCACGCAATTTAGTCAATCTACGGATTTGAGATGCCACGCAAGTTTTTTTTGAGAAAATTGCAAGCAATATTCCATTTGTAAATTTTTTATAGACAAAGTTTGTAAGGAAATTTGTGAAAAAATTTTGTTTTGAAATCAAGAAATAAGAAAAAATAATTATCTGAAGTGGAGCAAATAGAAAAATCATTTGCGGAAGCACTGATTAAAATGTTAGTTATTTTGAATTTTTGCTACATAAATAGAATGATGGGGTGAAGGAACCTTATGTCGCGGTTGGATGTCAGAAGTGTTTAAGATAGCCATGTTTAACCAAGTAATGTGCTGTAGCTGTCGATTGTAAATTGATGTTAAGCAACCAGGCTTTTTGGAAAGTGTTTAATAGAAACGATTTTAGCAACTTTAAAAAGCTTTTGCAACTATTACAGTACCGTAATTAAATTATATGTACCTAATCAGCTACATATTATTTTTGCAGCCTCTTTTTTAAGAATGATAACATAGGCCAACAAAAAAAATTTTTTGTCAAAAGGCAAAGGATATTGAATCGTTTTAGGGTTAATCGGGGGCGCTGAGTCTGAAAATGCACTTAGTTTTGCCGAATCAGGTTTAGCTTTAGAGGTATTTTACTTTATTTTTTTTACAATTTTGCTTGAGCACGGTGCATTCTCAAGCATGCGAAGCTTCTTTAATGTAATATTTCTGGTTTCTCATTCAAAGTTTAGTGTGCATTTACTCCATACAACCTACTGTATATGTATATCAATTTGCATAAAAACGAGTCATAATGTCGATATTTCATGAAAGTTTGATGCGGTTCAGAGCATTACTATCAGCTAGTAACCATAAAATGTACGACTTAGTCCTATCAAAAGTTTCTCTTCGTTACGTTTACATTCCTACTTAGAGAAGAGTTATCAGTTTTAGTTTATTTGTCCTCCCCTGTGCGTTAAAACAATCATGATAGGGCCTAAAAGCAGCATAGTGCGGAAAGCTTGTATTATTCAACCAACTGCTAGATTTTGTGGATTTAAGGACTTAATGAACCATGAATTGCTGCTTTTTGGCGAACATTTTAATGGGTACTACATATTTCTTTGCAGAAAAATTTAGTTACATTGTCTTGAATAAAGCTGTATATGAGAAAGTAGTAGAGATGAGCACTAAGCGAAGACAATGCCGAAACAATTCTGAGGTATTTTCTACATTTGTGGTGAATATATAATGGCAAAGTTCCAATTCAATGTGAGATATTTTACCAGGAGAGCTTATGAAGCCTACTTTGGCATAAAGTTAGTGGACCAAGAGAAGTCTTTGGCACCCCACAAGGTGTGCAAACATTCTACTGAAACGCTGCGCTTTTGGACCCACGGCAAAGTTAGTTCTATGCGGTTTGGGGTTTCTATGGTATGGCGTGAGCTCAAAAATCACCATGATGATTGTTATTTTTGCATGGCGGATATGTCTGGATGAAATCAGCGAAAGAAGAAAGATTGGTATTATCCTGATATTGAGTCTGCTTGACGATTCACATACCACATGGCGCTGAAGTTTAAGTTCCAGTTCCAATTTTCACTTTCTTACCTGACCTTACTGCAGAAGAAATGCTACTGGAAGCGATGGATGATACTGATAGCAGCGACAGTAATATTAGCAGCTCTTCCAGCATGGCCGCTGCAGCATCTTCGCTCAGTGCAAAACCAAAACCCTTTGTTCAAGGCCCACTGAATGACCTAGTTCGTGATCTCGGCCTATCCGAGGAATCGTCTAAGATTTTGGTATCTTGCCTTAATGAACATGGTATACTGGATTCGGAAACTAAAATTACATTCTACCGTGATAGGGATGATTTGTTGATTCATTTTTCACTATAAATGATGACTTTGTTTATTGCAACACTATCCAAGGCTCCTTTTAGAAATTGGTCTTCCAGAGTACAACCCAGATGAATCGAGATTGTTTGCAGGCAGCTCCAAACGGAGTTTGAAATGTGTACTACTTCATAATGGCAGCAAGTTTGCGTGTGCTACAATCAGACATTCCATAATTGTTGAAGAACACCATCTGAATGTGAAGATGGTTTTTGCAGAAACTGCGCTACAGTGAACACAACTGGGCCATATGCGTAGACCTTAAAATGGTCATTTTTTTGTTAGGACAGCAAGGGGGTACACCAAACATCCTTTTTTTCTCTGTTACTGGGACAGTCGCGCTACTGATCAGCACTGGGTAAAGAAGAATTGGCCGGCACGAGAAGATCTTGCAGTAGACGATAAAAATATCATAAATGAGCCACTGGTTAATCGGGATCGCATTATCTAACCTCCGCTTCACATAAAGTTGGATCTGATGAAACAATTTGTGAAGGCTCTTGATAAAAATGGCGATTGTTTCAGTTATATCGCCAAAACCTTTCCTGGTCTCAGCATGGAAAAAGCAAGTATTTTTGTTGGACCCCAAATTGGCAAACTGATGCAAGATCAAACCTTCACTGCTCGTATGAAAGTGGCTGAGAGGGCTGTCTGGTGCTCTTATGTCTCAGTGACACGAGAGTTTCTAGGTAACACAAAAGCTAGCAACTACTGGAACCTTGTGGATGTGATGCTCCAAAACTTTCAAGCTCTTGGTGCAAGGATGAGCATCAAGCTTCACTATCTATTTAGCCATCTAGACTACTTCCCAGAGAATCTTGGTGATGTTAGCGAGGAACAAGGGGAGAGGTTCCATTAAGACATTAGGACGATGAAAGAAAGATACCAAGATTGTTGATACTCTCACGTGATGGCAGATTATTGCTGGACATTGATCCGTGATTGTACTGAACAAAGCCATAGCCGGAAACCATATCAGCAAACTTTTCTTCAGATGAACAGTTTAAACCTAATGTGACATGCTAGTTAATGTTTCTTTAAGTCTATGAACACCCCCATGTAACTGTTTCTTACAGAGGCTGTGCTTTGAAAATGATAAACAGATACGATTTTTTGTAGTTTTTGCCATATAGCAAGCTTTATTCATTCCGCGAATTAAGAGCTTTGCCTGTTTTGGCTCAGTAATCATTGATATCAGACCATTATGGATCAGTTACACTGAAAACACAATTTATTTATTGACTAGCCCAATATAAATGTCCATTTAAAAGTAGCTCTAAATAGGGTAAAAAATAAATAAATAATTTAAGATATCGCAAAAACTAGAGCCAATCTACAAAAAATAACGTCATTTTCGAACTCAGCGCCCCCATTTTACCCTTAAACTGCTTTTACCTTTTATGCCAAAAATTTTTTGGCCTGTGTAATAAGCTGATAGTACCATCGACAACAGCTATAATAAAGTTTTTGTGTGCTTGCAAACTTTGCCTAGTGCAGTGGAGTACATTTTTAGTTAAAGCAGGTCAATTGTAAGACCACATCAAACCAGATCATAATCTTCTGAGATGCTTGCGATCATGATGTATTGCACAATGACAGTTTAAAAAGATTAGATGCATGTTCTCTCACAACAAAAAAAGCACACTCCCCCAATATTTTTTGGGGCGGTTGAAATAGGCCAAAATGCCATATCTTCTTATCCGAATCTGATAGGAAGTCAGTTAATCGCTCAAACAATTCACAATGACCAAGTCTATGTAGGCTCGAAGAAGAAAGTTTGGGCAATTTCAATAAAAACAAACAAAAACAACAAAATAAAATTTGATCATTTTAGCCCATTTCGGTTCAACTGGTGTGGGCAATAATTACAATTGTTATAACAAATTAACTGCCAAACTGATCAAAAACGTATTTGCATTTTGCAATATGAAATCCGTCATCTCAAGCTAGAGTTGTAACTTCGATTACAGACTTTATCATTGTTCATTACTATACATGCATAGATTGGTTAATGGTGTGATACCTTTACAATAAAATCAATACAACATTCCACTAGGCAGTTTCAAAATATTTTGAAAATAAATTAACCGTAAATACATTTTGCTCAACCTCTCTGTCAAATCCTGAAAATAAACTGAACTGTCCAGTTGCATTGCTTAAGCTACAAGTACAGCTCACATGCTTTATTTACAGTTAAGCATATACAATAAAAAAAGAGTCGAAATTCTTTAGTGACGAACGTAAATGCAAGACATAAAAATGCGCTGGTATGTGTAGGATGTTTTCACCTTTTAAGGAACCACCACTGCTTATCCATCTCTTCTAAATATGCCATGTCACAACAAAAGATTCTAATGGCAAAAACGTCTGTATTAGCATAAAAAGTAGTTCTTGTTTTCAAACTTTTTCATCAATTTTCTAGAATGTACAGTATTTTTCTCACAATTATCCCATTCTTCTTGCAAATCCAACTGCATTTGCATTCGGTTCTACAGTATAACTAATTTTACATGGCGCTATATTGCTTCGCTGTGACATAGGTAGTTAATGGAAATGTAATTTCTTTAATGTTTCTTTTCTTTAAAGTCTCAATCTCAGTATCAGACATGTTTTTTGTAAGTGGTGATTCTGATAATAAAGCGGCATTTAGGTCTACCATTTCATAGCAAGTCTTGACATTAAAATCAATCGCTGGGACTTTGAATTCACGTAATCTTAAATTCAAATGGCGAGTCATTTCAATCAATATCTTGTTTACGGCAAGACCTCTGAACTTTTATCATCGCCAGCCAACATTGGCAAAATCACATTCTTATAATGCGCGAAGTAGCCATTTCTTTTCAAAATTTGCAAAGCAGTTTTTTTTAATGTTGGTGCGCGGGAAAGCAATTATCTTTTGAAACAACTCAAACTAGTTTTGGGAACCTTCGGTAATTGCATTATCAAGTTTTACATCAAACCAGGTGGGAAATATACCATGATTAAAAACTCAGCCAACAATGACAAAGGATGTGGTGGATTAGTGTAAAACTGGCATATAATCTTAAAATTCTACATGCTTGAGTGAGCCAACGGGAATGACAAATAGAGCCAACATTAAAAAGTCCCAAATCATTGTCAACATTACTTTGGATTATAGCTGTACAAATTTTGTATGCATTGTAGTGGTCAGAGCCAAACTCTTCAACAGTACGTGGAGCAAGTATTGGAAAAACGGATTTGGATTCGCTTTGAACTGGGATACACTCCATTCTGATACACACTTCCTCAACTGTTTACCAGTGCTTACACTAAAAGAATCTGGTCCACTTGTGTCGCCATCTAACATCTGAAAGGCATGGTGCAATGGTAGCTCGAGATAAAGCAGGCATATAACCCATTGTAAAGGTTGTCCAAGCAGTCGTTCAAATGCTGTTATACATCTTTTCTAACTGCCTGTCATCACTGCTGTTCCATCAGATCCCAAAACTTTTAGTTTTCCTTCTAATAAAGTATCTCCAATACTTTCAAATATTTTTCCAGCAATGCTCCGTTCTCCCCTATCTTGTGGTGTGACATGGAAAAAACTCCCCAGATTCACCGACAATCACATAATGATTTTCAATTAATATTTCCCTGTAACATTTTTCATTTTCTTTAACCATAGTCAGTGTTGCGTTGTTTCTTCAATCTATAAAAAATACCTTCAACAAATTCAAACATATATTTTTCTTTTTTTCTTAGTTCTTCTCTCCGCTTCCGCCTCTCACTTCTGAGTATAATCCTGTCAATGACATTTTCCGTATTTAATCCACTGACAATTCCATATGCTTTTAGAGTACCAGTGGCAACAGTAGCACCTGAACGATCGGATGGACAATATCTGTCGCGCACCATTACTATTTTATGTAAATCAACTCAATTTTGAGGTTTCAGTTTCTACAGCGGAAAACGTTCTTGTTCATAATCTGGAGAAGCAAATGCCAACGTTGTCACTGACTCAGTGTCTGATGCGATGCAATCAAGAGAACTTACAGCAATACTAGTGGAGAGTGATGGTACATAACTGGTTTTTTTTTTGTTTTTAAAAATACAATGTCACTGGTTCAAACTTTTCCACTGTATTCTAACATTTTACAACTCTGGGTCGTTTTTGATGTTCATAAAACTGGTAATTAAATGGCTGCATTCTTATCATACTTTGTATTTTTCCTCCAATTTTCTTCTTTTAGCCGTGTCCTTACAAAAACTGTCAAACCTCTGATCCATGATTTTTAGGAAACTTTTCGCTATGTTTTTAAATGTTGCAGTAGTTTTTACCTTTCGTGGATAACTTTCAATTTTGTAAAATCTTTAATCAACTTAATTAATTTTACCAATGGGATAGCATAGTGGTTTGAGCGTCCGCTTCGCAGTCGGTCGACATGGGGTTTATTCCCCTTGTTGAGTCATACCAGAAGACTTTAAAAAATGGTGTCCACGGCTTCCCTGCTTGGCGCTCGGCATTTAGGGAGGTTGTGGAGAACAAGCCGGCAAGTTCGCTTATTGTGTCCTTGGGCAAGGCACTTAACGGGACGCCCCCATCTTTATATGGGAGACAGTTGGTCCAGACACCTCGGAAATAGCAACTCCCAAGCGAGTGCGGACATACCGTTCAAAACACAGTGATACAATTTGCTTTCTCGTGAATGGAGGATAAATATGGCAAATAAAAAAAAAACTTCTCAATTTGTTATGACCCTAACAAGCTCTATGCAGTACGCATTGCAATGAGTCCATTGGTCTACCAACATTCGCGGCTTAAACGTTTTCGAATTGCTTTCATGAATCAGTCGCTTCAAGACTTGCTTTGTTGTTGGAAGCACACCTTATGAAAACAGTCCTTACTTGCAAAAGAATACTTATCTTTTTGCATAAATTTTCTTTTAATCGAATTTTTTCGTGTCAACATTTCCCAACCTTTTTATTCATCAAGCTTTGTCACTCTAACAATACCTAGATCTAAAAAGCATATTTAAATGTATTATAAATCTACAGTTAATGTGATCATGATTATAACACAATTCAGTCGCATCAAGCTTAGTGAATACAGGTTACATCACATGAAAACAACGGATAGAATCAATATAAACTAAGCGAAATTCGCTTTACTTTTCATGTTTTTAGCATAATTGATATTAGCCAGGTAAATGAATGTAAATTTGCATTTCATTGTTTTTGTTACTGTTAGCATTAGCACAAAGTTTCTTCTTAAACCTACAGTGTATAAACTTGGCCATTGTGAATCGTGTGAGCCATCAACTGACTTTCTATCAGATTCGGATCAGGAATAATTGGTTTTAGAAACCTTATATTTTTCACTTCACCCTACTGCTCGAACGGCAAGCCGTAGGAAGCAATGCCAATGCTAGGAGTCAAGTTAACGAGGTGGAAAAACCAGAGGCTCAATATTTCAAAGAGCATGGGAATTGCGTTTCTGGAAATTTACCACCGTAAAATATTTTAAAAATACTACAAGCAAGTTTTCAGATGATTTGTAAAATAATGGCCAAAGTGCCAGCACCGACTTTTTAGCTTTTAACCCTAAAATGCCAGTCAAAAATTCTTATTGAATACAAGGACAAGTTTTTGTTGACCTAATAACTAAAAAAAATTGACTTACAAATTCAAAAAATTTACTTTATTGACCTAACAAAGTTTTGACTGAACAAACTAAAGTTTCTTCAGTTTTTAAATCAATACAAACATGGAATAAGAAAACACAAAAATCCGCAACATAACTTGCAATACGCGCGCCTGAAATAAGCAGTCAACTCTGCAATCACCAAGTGCAAGAATTGAAATGTAAAAACATGCACTGCTTTACAGTTTCAAATTTAAAGTTGCTGTCCTTAACTAACAGTTTTTGCAGAATGAAAAATCATCTTTCTACAGAAGCAGCAATGGGCCGAAAAAATCTTTAAGTTCTTTTTTTATTTGCCATATTTATCCTCCATTCACGAGAAAGCAAATTGTATCGTTATATTTTGGGACGTAATGTGTGCACTCGCTTGGGCGTTGCTATTTCCGAGGTGTCTGGACCAACTGTCTCCCATATAAAGATGGGGGCGTCCCGTTAAGTGCCTTGCCCAAGGACACAATAAGCGAACTTGCCGGCTTGTTCTCCACAACCTCCCTAAATGCCGAGCACCAAGCAGGGAAGCCGTGGACACCATTTTTTAAAGTCTTCTGGTATGACTCAGCAAGGGGAATAAACCCCATGTCGACCGACTGCGAAGCGGACGCTCAAACCACTATGTCATCGTGTCGGTTTGCGCACGCCTGAAATAAGCAGTCAACTCTGCAAATGCAAATCACCAAATGCAAGAAGTAACTGCAAACAGCCGGTAAAATGTCTGGTCTTTGCTTGTTCATCAGTTTAGAAATGTCATTGTTTTGCATTCATTTTGAATGTAACGGTTAATGCTGCAAGTGCCTTCTCCGAAGTCGAGAACTTGGTTTGCTCGCACCGTTTCTTTGATGATGTTCTCGGCGTTTTCCACATTTCTACAAAGCTTAACTAGACCTTCACATCGGTCTTTGATTTTGAGAAGTGGAGTAGCTAAAGCAGTTGTTTGCAGGTTAACTTTTCCTTGAGTTACTAAAATAACAGGCCTTTGAGAATTTTCACTTTAGGTAAATTCTTTCCATGGTATACGGGAGAGTTTAACCAGCTTCACCATCTTGTAACAGTATGCTAAGGTGGGCAAACAATTGTAGCGATTTCGACTTGTCTAGTTCATTTTTTACCTGTTACTGGTTTGGCTTCTGCGATTGGCAAATCAACATCTTCAGAGTGAGATGCGGCTTTCGCAGCACATATGAGCAATAAATGTGCTACACCTATTACATGAAACAGCCAAGGATACATAGATTTTACGATTTTACTTGAAGCCACAATATGTTTTGCAGCACTAGACAATAAAAACAGAAAGAGTTTCTGTTGATGTCCATGGATCTACGGCAACGAATTGGGTATACTCGTCTACACTAAAACGTGCATTGTCTTGAAGTTTTGTTTCAATTTTGCTTTTTATTTCTTTTTGAATATTTTTGCACTCGCAATGAATTAAGCCATGATACTGCACTTGATTTTGAGAAAGGAAGACAATAACCTTTTGCATTGAGCGACTCACAGATGAACTCATTCTTTCCTATAGAAGAGATAGAAAAATCATCCACTGTTGCGAGTGAAGAAACAATCTTCCGCAAGCACTCTATCTTAAGATTCACGAACGCAATGGTCGATTTCTGCTAAATTTTTGCTTTTTTGAAGAACAAGTTGCTTTTCAATTTTTAGGCTAAGGCTGTGCTTGGTCTTCAGGTACCGAAAAAGACCATTAGTTGACTTACCTTTGCAGAAAAGTTTTTTGAACAATGAAGACAAGTAAGTCTCTCGTCATCTTGGTTAAAATGTTTCCAAGCTTTAGGATGATTATTATTTGGGCTTAATACTGATCAATACTTCCATTTGAGATCAAATTTTACACCTGCTGTTGAACTTTAACTACCTGTGATTATCTGTACTATACTGTACTAGTTTAATCTAGTTATTTCAGTTGGCCGTTGACCAGTTATACAAAAAGTATTGTTTCGTCGCAGTTGTTCCATCCCCTGCATTTGCACACACCACATTATAGACTACATCGTAATGGTGACATCAGAGAGTCGCTTATTTAGAACGTGTGAATCGGCGGAAACGAAATTCTTTTCGACATTTAATGAGCTTAAAAAACACAAAGTCAGATTTTATGAGTTCAATGAAAAAGTGAGTGCAATTAAAAGCTGGGCTATATATGATCAATCCAGCTTCAAATGGTCAAATTGGAAGGGAAAGAGAGAAAAAATCCACGTTCAAGCGCTTCAACCAGCACGCTGAAAATCTAGTTGTCTTTCCGTCTTCTCCCACCCTTTGGTAATCCGTTAAAAAGATCCGTTGTACTACAGAATGCGCAACAACGCAATTATGGCACGTGCTTTTCCACTTGCTAAGTATTTAAACCAATTATTTTGCAATATAGTGTTGACATTGGATCAAGGTGATACCAAGAAAAGACCGGCAATCTTTAGTCATAAAATCGGGAAACGGAAAATCGAAAAAGACCCTAAATTCCAGGATCCCAAAACCGGGTTCCCGGTTCGGAAACCTTACTTCTTATCAAAAACTCTATTCCATTGTCACTGTCTTAACTGCTACAACTCACATTCCTACTGCTGAATGATACAGTTGATGACAGGGTTTCATGAAGTTTTTCAACTAGCTTTTTTGCCGCTTCCTTTTTTGATGTTTGACGTTTCCCTTTGACTAGTAAGTAGTATTTCATCTTGCCAGCCAAAAATCGTAACTCTATTTGTCTTTATGAAAGAAAAAAATTTGAAATCCTCAGCCTTTTTAATTAATTTTTCAGCATTTTGTTGCCAAATTTGAAAGATTTTAAACCTCCTTTTGTTGTTGTTTGAATCAAGCAGGGGAAAAAGATGTTGTTTGTCGAGCGATTGAAATAATTTCAAGTTTTGAATTTTCATCCAAAGAGTTGATCATTTTTTGGTAAGCTTTTGAATACTGTTATTGAAATGTTTGCTTTTTGTAGAAAGTGTTGACTTGAGAAAACACTATTTTGGCAGCTTGAGTTCTTGTTTGTCTTTGTGGCAGCCTACACCTTTTTGAAAGTGGAACAATAGGCCAAACAGTGAGTTACTTGTTGTGATGATGGCATGAGCCGGTAATTGTAACATCATCTTCATCAACACTTGCACCAAGTCTAAATACAGTCGGTGGACCTGGAGCTTATTCCCCTTGTTGAGTCATACCAGAAGACTTTAAAAAATGGTGTCCACGGCTTCCCTGCTTGGCGCTCGGCATTTAGGGAGGTTGTGGAGAACAAGCCGGCAAGTTCGCTTATTGTGTCCTTGGGCAAGGCACTTAACGGGACGCCCCCATCTTTATATGGGAGACAGTTGGTCCAGACACCTCGGAAATAGCAACTCCCAAGCGAGTGCGGACATACCGTTCAAAACACAGTGATACAATTTGCTTTCTCGTGAATGGAGGATAAATATGGCAAATAAAAAAAAAACTTCTCAATTTGTTATGACCCTAACAAGCTCTATGCAGTACGCATTGCAATGAGTCCATTGGTCTACCAACATTCGCGGCTTAAACGTTTTCGAATTGCTTTCATGAATCAGTCGCTTCAAGACTTGCTTTGTTGTTGGAAGCACACCTTATGAAAACAGTCCTTACTTGCAAAAGAATACTTATCTTTTTGCATAAATTTTCTTTTAATCGAATTTTTTCGTGTCAACATTTCCCAACCTTTTTATTCATCAAGCTTTGTCACTCTAACAATACCTAGATCTAAAAAGCATATTTAAATGTATTATAAATCTACAGTTAATGTGATCATGATTATAACACAATTCAGTCGCATCAAGCTTAGTGAATACAGGTTACATCACATGAAAACAACGGATAGAATCAATATAAACTAAGCGAAATTCGCTTTACTTTTCATGTTTTTAGCATAATTGATATTAGCCAGGTAAATGAATGTAAATTTGCATTTCATTGTTTTTGTTACTGTTAGCATTAGCACAAAGTTTCTTCTTAAACCTACAGTGTATAAACTTGGCCATTGTGAATCGTGTGAGCCATCAACTGACTTTCTATCAGATTCGGATCAGGAATAATTGGTTTTAGAAACCTTATATTTTTCACTTCACCCTACTGCTCGAACGGCAAGCCGTAGGAAGCAATGCCAATGCTAGGAGTCAAGTTAACGAGGTGGAAAAACCAGAGGCTCAATATTTCAAAGAGCATGGGAATTGCGTTTCTGGAAATTTACCACCGTAAAATATTTTAAAAATACTACAAGCAAGTTTTCAGATGATTTGTAAAATAATGGCCAAAGTGCCAGCACCGACTTTTTAGCTTTTAACCCTAAAATGCCAGTCAAAAATTCTTATTGAATACAAGGACAAGTTTTTGTTGACCTAATAACTAAAAAAAATTGACTTACAAATTCAAAAAATTTACTTTATTGACCTAACAAAGTTTTGACTGAACAAACTAAAGTTTCTTCAGTTTTTAAATCAATACAAACATGGAATAAGAAAACACAAAAATCCGCAACATAACTTGCAATACGCGCGCCTGAAATAAGCAGTCAACTCTGCAATCACCAAGTGCAAGAATTGAAATGTAAAAACATGCACTGCTTTACAGTTTCAAATTTAAAGTTGCTGTCCTTAACTAACAGTTTTTGCAGAATGAAAAATCATCTTTCTACAGAAGCAGCAATGGGCCGAAAAAATCTTTAAGTTCTTTTTTTATTTGCCATATTTATCCTCCATTCACGAGAAAGCAAATTGTATCGTTATATTTTGGGACGTAATGTGTGCACTCGCTTGGGCGTTGCTATTTCCGAGGTGTCTGGACCAACTGTCTCCCATATAAAGATGGGGGCGTCCCGTTAAGTGCCTTGCCCAAGGACACAATAAGCGAACTTGCCGGCTTGTTCTCCACAACCTCCCTAAATGCCGAGCACCAAGCAGGGAAGCCGTGGACACCATTTTTTAAAGTCTTCTGGTATGACTCAGCAAGGGGAATAAACCCCATGTCGACCGACTGCGAAGCGGACGCTCAAACCACTATGTCATCGTGTCGGTTTGCGCACGCCTGAAATAAGCAGTCAACTCTGCAAATGCAAATCACCAAATGCAAGAAGTAACTGCAAACAGCCGGTAAAATGTCTGGTCTTTGCTTGTTCATCAGTTTAGAAATGTCATTGTTTTGCATTCATTTTGAATGTAACGGTTAATGCTGCAAGTGCCTTCTCCGAAGTCGAGAACTTGGTTTGCTCGCACCGTTTCTTTGATGATGTTCTCGGCGTTTTCCACATTTCTACAAAGCTTAACTAGACCTTCACATCGGTCTTTGATTTTGAGAAGTGGAGTAGCTAAAGCAGTTGTTTGCAGGTTAACTTTTCCTTGAGTTACTAAAATAACAGGCCTTTGAGAATTTTCACTTTAGGTAAATTCTTTCCATGGTATACGGGAGAGTTTAACCAGCTTCACCATCTTGTAACAGTATGCTAAGGTGGGCAAACAATTGTAGCGATTTCGACTTGTCTAGTTCATTTTTTACCTGTTACTGGTTTGGCTTCTGCGATTGGCAAATCAACATCTTCAGAGTGAGATGCGGCTTTCGCAGCACATATGAGCAATAAATGTGCTACACCTATTACATGAAACAGCCAAGGATACATAGATTTTACGATTTTACTTGAAGCCACAATATGTTTTGCAGCACTAGACAATAAAAACAGAAAGAGTTTCTGTTGATGTCCATGGATCTACGGCAACGAATTGGGTATACTCGTCTACACTAAAACGTGCATTGTCTTGAAGTTTTGTTTCAATTTTGCTTTTTATTTCTTTTTGAATATTTTTGCACTCGCAATGAATTAAGCCATGATACTGCACTTGATTTTGAGAAAGGAAGACAATAACCTTTTGCATTGAGCGACTCACAGATGAACTCATTCTTTCCTATAGAAGAGATAGAAAAATCATCCACTGTTGCGAGTGAAGAAACAATCTTCCGCAAGCACTCTATCTTAAGATTCACGAACGCAATGGTCGATTTCTGCTAAATTTTTGCTTTTTTGAAGAACAAGTTGCTTTTCAATTTTTAGGCTAAGGCTGTGCTTGGTCTTCAGGTACCGAAAAAGACCATTAGTTGACTTACCTTTGCAGAAAAGTTTTTTGAACAATGAAGACAAGTAAGTCTCTCGTCATCTTGGTTAAAATGTTTCCAAGCTTTAGGATGATTATTATTTGGGCTTAATACTGATCAATACTTTCATTTGAGATCAAATTTTACACCTGCTGTTGAACTTTAACTACCTGTGATTATCTGTACTATACTGTACTAGTTTAATCTAGTTATTTCAGTTGGCCGTTGACCAGTTATACAAAAAGTATTGTTTCGTCGCAGTTGTTCCATCCCCTGCATTTGCACACACCACATTATAGACTACATCGTAATGGTGACATCAGAGAGTCGCTTATTTAGAACGTGTGAATCGGCGGAAACGAAATTCTTTTCGACATTTAATGAGCTTAAAAAACACAAAGTCAGATTTTATGAGTTCAATGAAAAAGTGAGTGCAATTAAAAGCTGGGCTATATATGATCAATCCAGCTTCAAATGGTCAAATTGGAAGGGAAAGAGAGAAAAAATCCACGTTCAAGCGCTTCAACCAGCACGCTGAAAATCTAGTTGTCTTTCCGTCTTCTCCCACCCTTTGGTAATCCGTTAAAAAGATCCGTTGTACTACAGAATGCGCAACAACGCAATTATGGCACGTGCTTTTCCACTTGCTAAGTATTTAAACCAATTATTTTGCAATATAGTGTTGACATTGGATCAAGGTGATACCAAGAAAAGACCGGCAATCTTTAGTCATAAAATCGGGAAACGGAAAATCGAAAAAGACCCTAAATTCCAGGATCCCAAAACCGGGTTCCCGGTTCGGAAACCTTACTTCTTATCAAAAACTCTATTCCATTGTCACTGTCTTAACTGCTACAACTCACATTCCTACTGCTGAATGATACAGTTGATGACAGGGTTTCATGAAGTTTTTCAACTAGCTTTTTTGCCGCTTCCTTTTTTGATGTTTGACGTTTCCCTTTGACTAGTAAGTAGTATTTCATCTTGCCAGCCAAAAATCGTAACTCTATTTGTCTTTATGAAAGAAAAAAATTTGAAATCCTCAGCCTTTTTAATTAATTTTTCAGCATTTTGTTGCCAAATTTGAAAGATTTTAAACCTCCTTTTGTTGTTGTTTGAATCAAGCAGGGGAAAAAGATGTTGTTTGTCGAGCGATTGAAATAATTTCAAGTTTTGAATTTTCATCCAAAGAGTTGATCATTTTTTGGTAAGCTTTTGAATACTGTTATTGAAATGTTTGCTTTTTGTAGAAAGTGTTGACTTGAGAAAACACTATTTTGGCAGCTTGAGTTCTTGTTTGTCTTTGTGGCAGCCTACACCTTTTTGAAAGTGGAACAATAGGCCAAACAGTGAGTTACTTGTTGTGATGATGGCATGAGCCGGTAATTGTAACATCATCTTCATCAACACTTGCACCAAGTCTAAATACAGTCGGTGGACCTGGAGCTTATTCCCCTTGTTGAGTCATACCAGAAGACTTTAAAAAATGGTGTCCACGGCTTCCCTGCTTGGCGCTCGGCATTTAGGGAGGTTGTGGAGAACAAGCCGGCAAGTTCGCTTATTGTGTCCTTGGGCAAGGCACTTAACGGGACGCCCCCATCTTTATATGGGAGACAGTTGGTCCAGACACCTCGGAAATAGCAACTCCCAAGCGAGTGCGGACATACCGTTCAAAACACAGTGATACAATTTGCTTTCTCGTGAATGGAGGATAAATATGGCAAATAAAAAAAAAACTTCTCAATTTGTTATGACCCTAACAAGCTCTATGCAGTACGCATTGCAATGAGTCCATTGGTCTACCAACATTCGCGGCTTAAACGTTTTCGAATTGCTTTCATGAATCAGTCGCTTCAAGACTTGCTTTGTTGTTGGAAGCACACCTTATGAAAACAGTCCTTACTTGCAAAAGAATACTTATCTTTTTGCATAAATTTTCTTTTAATCGAATTTTTTCGTGTCAACATTTCCCAACCTTTTTATTCATCAAGCTTTGTCACTCTAACAATACCTAGATCTAAAAAGCATATTTAAATGTATTATAAATCTACAGTTAATGTGATCATGATTATAACACAATTCAGTCGCATCAAGCTTAGTGAATACAGGTTACATCACATGAAAACAACGGATAGAATCAATATAAACTAAGCGAAATTCGCTTTACTTTTCATGTTTTTAGCATAATTGATATTAGCCAGGTAAATGAATGTAAATTTGCATTTCATTGTTTTTGTTACTGTTAGCATTAGCACAAAGTTTCTTCTTAAACCTACAGTGTATAAACTTGGCCATTGTGAATCGTGTGAGCCATCAACTGACTTTCTATCAGATTCGGATCAGGAATAATTGGTTTTAGAAACCTTATATTTTTCACTTCACCCTACTGCTCGAACGGCAAGCCGTAGGAAGCAATGCCAATGCTAGGAGTCAAGTTAACGAGGTGGAAAAACCAGAGGCTCAATATTTCAAAGAGCATGGGAATTGCGTTTCTGGAAATTTACCACCGTAAAATATTTTAAAAATACTACAAGCAAGTTTTCAGATGATTTGTAAAATAATGGCCAAAGTGCCAGCACCGACTTTTTAGCTTTTAACCCTAAAATGCCAGTCAAAAATTCTTATTGAATACAAGGACAAGTTTTTGTTGACCTAATAACTAAAAAAAATTGACTTACAAATTCAAAAAATTTACTTTATTGACCTAACAAAGTTTTGACTGAACAAACTAAAGTTTCTTCAGTTTTTAAATCAATACAAACATGGAATAAGAAAACACAAAAATCCGCAACATAACTTGCAATACGCGCGCCTGAAATAAGCAGTCAACTCTGCAATCACCAAGTGCAAGAATTGAAATGTAAAAACATGCACTGCTTTACAGTTTCAAATTTAAAGTTGCTGTCCTTAACTAACAGTTTTTGCAGAATGAAAAATCATCTTTCTACAGAAGCAGCAATGGGCCGAAAAAATCTTTAAGTTCTTTTTTTATTTGCCATATTTATCCTCCATTCACGAGAAAGCAAATTGTATCGTTATATTTTGGGACGTAATGTGTGCACTCGCTTGGGCGTTGCTATTTCCGAGGTGTCTGGACCAACTGTCTCCCATATAAAGATGGGGGCGTCCCGTTAAGTGCCTTGCCCAAGGACACAATAAGCGAACTTGCCGGCTTGTTCTCCACAACCTCCCTAAATGCCGAGCACCAAGCAGGGAAGCCGTGGACACCATTTTTTAAAGTCTTCTGGTATGACTCAGCAAGGGGAATAAACCCCATGTCGACCGACTGCGAAGCGGACGCTCAAACCACTATGTCATCGTGTCGGTTTGCGCACGCCTGAAATAAGCAGTCAACTCTGCAAATGCAAATCACCAAATGCAAGAAGTAACTGCAAACAGCCGGTAAAATGTCTGGTCTTTGCTTGTTCATCAGTTTAGAAATGTCATTGTTTTGCATTCATTTTGAATGTAACGGTTAATGCTGCAAGTGCCTTCTCCGAAGTCGAGAACTTGGTTTGCTCGCACCGTTTCTTTGATGATGTTCTCGGCGTTTTCCACATTTCTACAAAGCTTAACTAGACCTTCACATCGGTCTTTGATTTTGAGAAGTGGAGTAGCTAAAGCAGTTGTTTGCAGGTTAACTTTTCCTTGAGTTACTAAAATAACAGGCCTTTGAGAATTTTCACTTTAGGTAAATTCTTTCCATGGTATACGGGAGAGTTTAACCAGCTTCCCCATCTTGTAACAGTATGCTAAGGTGGGCAAACAATTGTAGCGATTTCGACTTGTCTAGTTCATTTTTTACCTGTTACTGGTTTGGCTTCTGCGATTGGCAAATCAACATCTTCAGAGTGAGATGCGGCTTTCGCAGCACATATGAGCAATAAATGTGCTACACCTATTACATGAAACAGCCAAGGATACATAGATTTTACGATTTTACTTGAAGCCACAATATGTTTTGCAGCACTAGACAATAAAAACAGAAAGAGTTTCTGTTGATGTCCATGGATCTACGGCAACGAATTGGGTATACTCGTCTACACTAAAACGTGCATTGTCTTGAAGTTTTGTTTCAATTTTGCTTTTTATTTCTTTTTGAATATTTTTGCACTCGCAATGAATTAAGCCATGATACTGCACTTGATTTTGAGAAAGGAAGACAATAACCTTTTGCATTGAGCGACTCACAGATGAACTCATTCTTTCCTATAGAAGAGATAGAAAAATCATCCACTGTTGCGAGTGAAGAAACAATCTTCCGCAAGCACTCTATCTTAAGATTCACGAACGCAATGGTCGATTTCTGCTAAATTTTTGCTTTTTTGAAGAACAAGTTGCTTTTCAATTTTTAGGCTAAGGCTGTGCTTGGTCTTCAGGTACCGAAAAAGACCATTAGTTGACTTACCTTTGCAGAAAAGTTTTTTGAACAATGAAGACAAGTAAGTCTCTCGTCATCTTGGTTAAAATGTTTCCAAGCTTTAGGATGATTATTATTTGGGCTTAATACTGATCAATACTTCCATTTGAGATCAAATTTTACACCTGCTGTTGAACTTTAACTACCTGTGATTATCTGTACTATACTGTACTAGTTTAATCTAGTTATTTCAGTTGGCCGTTGACCAGTTATACAAAAAGTATTGTTTCGTCGCAGTTGTTCCATCCCCTGCATTTGCACACACCACATTATAGACTACATCGTAATGGTGACATCAGAGAGTCGCTTATTTAGAACGTGTGAATCGGCGGAAACGAAATTCTTTTCGACATTTAATGAGCTTAAAAAACACAAAGTCAGATTTTATGAGTTCAATGAAAAAGTGAGTGCAATTAAAAGCTGGGCTATATATGATCAATCCAGCTTCAAATGGTCAAATTGGAAGGGAAAGAGAGAAAAAATCCACGTTCAAGCGCTTCAACCAGCACGCTGAAAATCTAGTTGTCTTTCCGTCTTCTCCCACCCTTTGGTAATCCGTTAAAAAGATCCGTTGTACTACAGAATGCGCAACAACGCAATTATGGCACGTGCTTTTCCACTTGCTAAGTATTTAAACCAATTATTTTGCAATATAGTGTTGACATTGGATCAAGGTGATACCAAGAAAAGACCGGCAATCTTTAGTCATAAAATCGGGAAACGGAAAATCGAAAAAGACCCTAAATTCCAGGATCCCAAAACCGGGTTCCCGGTTCGGAAACCTTACTTCTTATCAAAAACTCTATTCCATTTTCACTGTCTTAACTGCTACAACTCACATTCCTACTGCTGAATGATACAGTTGATGACAGGGTTTCATGAAGTTTTTCAACTAGCTTTTTTGCCGCTTCCTTTTTTGATGTTTGACGTTTCCCTTTGACTAGTAAGTAGTATTTCATCTTGCCAGCCAAAAATCGTAACTCTATTTGTCTTTATGAAAGAAAAAAATTTGAAATCCTCAGCCTTTTTAATTAATTTTTCAGCATTTTGTTGCCAAATTTGAAAGATTTTAAACCTCCTTTTGTTGTTGTTTGAATCAAGCAGGGGAAAAAGATGTTGTTTGTCGAGCGATTGAAATAATTTCAAGTTTTGAATTTTCATCCAAAGAGTTGATCATTTTTTGGTAAGCTTTTGAATACTGTTATTGAAATGTTTGCTTTTTGTAGAAAGTGTTGACTTGAGAAAACACTATTTTGGCAGCTTGAGTTCTTGTTTGTCTTTGTGGCAGCCTACACCTTTTTGAAAGTGGAACAATAGGCCAAACAGTGAGTTACTTGTTGTGATGATGGCATGAGCCGGTAATTGTAACATCATCTTCATCAACACTTGCACCAAGTCTAAATACAGTCGGTGGACCTGGAGCTTATTCCCCTTGTTGAGTCATACCAGAAGACTTTAAAAAATGGTGTCCACGGCTTCCCTGCTTGGCGCTCGGCATTTAGGGAGGTTGTGGAGAACAAGCCGGCAAGTTCGCTTATTGTGTCCTTGGGCAAGGCACTTAACGGGACGCCCCGTCTTTATGTGGGAGACAGTTGGTCCAGACACCTCGGAAATAGCAACGCCCAAGCGAGTGCGGACATACCGTTCAAAACACAGTGATACAATTCGTTTTTTATGAATGGAGGATAAATATGGCAAGTAAAAAAGAAATAATAAATAAATAACAGTTTTTTTTGAAACTATCGACAAAATTGCACTGTTGCTTGCAGTATTTCAGGACTTTGAAAGATTGAAAAAGAGCTTACTTTTAAACTGTTTTTCTCCACTAAACTGTAAGAGCATTGTCTAATTAATGCTTACTTAGTCTTATTATTTAAACCTGTGATTATATTGACCGAAACACATGTTTAAATTTTCTAAAATTATGAATATATGTGAAGCGCATTGTTCACCGCACAGTGTACAGCTCAAAACGTACTGGTATCCAGGCTAATCAAATACTTCATAGCATGATGTAACTGGTGATCAATGTTCCAAATAACAAAACCACTACCTAAGCCTTCAACAGTAGAAATCATATGAAAAAATATTGTCTTTAGCTTTAAAAATGTCTATAATATCAGGCCGGAATAATCCCTTTAAAGACCCTAAGCACTTAAAACTTTGGTGCGCCGTATAGGTGTAATTCAAAAACAAACACAATCAACAGCAAAAAGTTTTTCAACAGAACTAACAGTAAGACAGAAAGAAATGTTTACGGTTGTATACTTTCACTTAAACTTAAAAAGTTTTCTTCTAAAGGCAGAAGAGGGAGCAAAACAATAGTGCACCCTGTCCTGTTTTATCACCTTTCCATTGCGGGGATAATATTTCATGATAGTTTACTACTGAGACACCATTAAAAATTCGGCCATGAAGACTTTTTGTGGTGACCCCCTTCCTTCCATAAAAACTTTTTGTGCTTATTTTGCTTAATGGTTGATCCAGCCCTATATAAAACTGTTACATATGATTTCGCTATAACCATTTCAATTTGCTTCAGTAAATTTTCTTGATTACAAGCTTCGTACTTCATCTACAATAATGAAACGCAAGTCTAATCAGTGCAGAATTTTCTTGTAATAAAGAAAAACAGCTTTAGAAAGGTCCAAGGCCACCATATACATCATACGATAATGTGTACATTTTAAAATTATGACAATTTTTTTGAAATTTATCCCCTCAAATTGACCCTTAGATGCTATTGAAATTTTGTAAAATTTTAGAAATTCTCTTTCTAGGCAAAATGGAACATTTTTACATTAGGTAAAACAAACACAATAAACATGAGATGGGTTGATGTACCATAGTGTGCAGTCAAGCAAAGCTCTCAGAAGCGTTTCATTGGTAGGAATAATCACGTGAAAATGCATGTTTAAGATGAAGTAGATTTGGGCAATGTTATGTCGAGGCGGAGAGATAAAAATGATGACTATAAATTTGTAAGAAGATAGTAGTTCGAGTCTTTGGAAGAATTTCGACTTATCCATTTCTGAAAATAATGCAATCAAGTAATATAGCATGCAATTTTTAAGCACCTACCGACGGAGAAGCTGGGAGAATACGTTTATTACTTTGCAGATACTACAGCTTTAGCATGTTTTTCCATCTCTCTTTTTTAAAGATAGACCTTTTTTATTTTTCATAATGCTGACAGCGATTGATAATTCTTTCACAGATCATGAAGCTCCGAACCTTCTTTCAAATCTATATCCATTGTTTTCACTCCGCCACGAAATTGCCCAATTCTAATTTATCGCGTGCATACCTTTTCTTGTAATTATTGCTACCAATCCAACGCTTGTGACGGTTTCGCTGGATCGCACACGTAGTTACGCGAAGCGGATGTAGTCGCTACTTGACGACGCGCAACCGAAGCTAGCTGCTAGCTGCGCTTTTATCACGAGTGAAATGTAACCAATAAGAACCCTTGGTCGGCATTTTAGGATTGAAAGCTAAAAGCCGGTGCCCACTTTGGCCGTTTCTTTATTTTAAAACTTAGCACGCGCCCTGATGTTGGCTAATCGGACCATCTTTAACTTTGTTTATGACAACGACTCTTATGGTGGTGGAGCTATCAGCCGGTATTGAGGCTTGTAGGCTAGTTTGTGGGTTGTAAATTCGATTATCTTATTTGTTGCTTGAAGTTCTATTCCGGCTTCGGTTGTAACCACGGGGTACACGTTTAATTACATTTAATGTTTTAGTTGTTTTGTACACTTTAATATACCAATAATGTTTTTCTTGTTGCTTTCTACGTTTACCTTGACCTAAATTGTTATAACACAGTATAGCCTACCGGTATTTATGTAAGCAAAAAGTAGATCATCTAGTGACTACATTTTACTGTACATACACGTTTGTGATGTAGACTTGTTGGTTGACTTTCGGCGTTCGCCCATCACTTGACAGAGAAAGCACCGTCACCACCATTGCTGCGTGAACAACACTTTGAGGAATCAAGTTTCTTGGTCCCAGTTTCCGTTGATATTTTCCGAGTATATTTTCGGCGAGTACAAGCAATCATTATTTCTTTTTGCCATTACAGCATGCTGATGCGAATGTTATGTTTATGATGCATAATTTGTTGTCTATAGTATGTTTGGAAATATGATCGACGAAAGACCACGTCGTGTGGCTCCCCCGCGGGCAGTACTCCACGTTGCTGCCTATTGAACCGTCATTGCCTTCGATTGCTTACGATTAATCTCCGACATAATTGAACCATATCGTCAGCTATCTACTTTATATTTCGATATCAACTTCCTTTGCAATCAGAAGAAAAACATGTTGTGAGAGGCGAAGTGCAAATTAAAGAACCTAGAACAAGTTAGTATATGAGAAGAATATATAAAAGTATGCAATGCCGTATCAGGAAAATATGGGATATTAATTCTTGTACGTAAGGGAATCCGAAAAGGAAATATTTAGAGAATAAATGAACACTTTCAGCTCCAAACTCAATTCCCGATCACAGTATATATTAGCAAGCCTAACTCTCACTGTTGCCAAAAACGTCGTTATGAATGCTCAACAGATAATTGGTTGCAACAGCGCTTTCACCTTAAAACTAATGTTAAAGATAAAAAGTAAGTTAAAGCAGATTAAAAGATCAAAAACGGCTGCTATATTTCAAGACTTAACGCCACCGTTTACTGTTCAATCTCTATAGTTTGACATGTCAGAAACGACAGAATTTATTTTTACAACAAGACCATATGATTTTGTCAACAATCCTTAAACCGCAAGGAAAACTGTAGACAGAAGCAGTTTAATAGTAAACGTTCACATTTTATCTAAACCAAGGCGTCGAACCAAACCCAACAAAAACCGATGCATACCGATAATTTTCCCTGGGCCATAGCCGCAACCAAACTTCTAAAATTTGAAAGGGGGGATTCCAAACCATAATTTTTGTAAATCACTGACCCTAAATGGGAAAAGAATCAACAAAACTGAGTTCTGCCCAGCCTAAAACAAAGCGTTAGCTTTTAAAGGGTTCCACTAATTAAACTGATTCATTAAGAAAACCGGCAATCTTAGTTGCACATGTAGATGTAAGAAGTTTAGAATAACGATTTCAAAATATAAGGTAAGTAACCAAAATTTTAGGTTATGTGGAATTAGTGCAACAAATGGAAATAAAATTGAAATTTTTTGTGATTTATCTTAAAGGATTGTTGTGCTACTGTATAATTTGTTTCCTTTAAATCTGATAACTATTTTTAGAAACCGGAGCGGGTTAATCTATATAACCTAACTTTTCTTATTTATTCTTGCGCTTCTACGTATGGCGTAAGTCTTTGCAAAAAAGAATTTTTATTGGAATCTTTATCATAAATTTCTCGTTTTTGTAGATCGGATTACTTTCATGATAACGAATTTTTGTAATTTGAATAAAACCATTTAAAATTACTGCAATACTTTTAAATCTATTGCTCTGTGAGGCAAATTACCTATTATCAAGGCCAGTAAATGTCCTTGAAGCCATATGTTTTTCGGTGGTAGGCAAAGTTGTCAAACCGATAACAATAAAAAATACATTGTTATGGATTTTTAAGAAGTTGTAGAGTCTTGAAAAGTCATATTTTCTGCTTTAGGTTATAAAATATGGTTATTTGCTTTTTTAATACAAAAATTGAATCTTCGTAACGGAACAGTTTGCTGTTACTGTGCCCAGTCTGCCAGGCGGTATATCTTGTATATTTAGAAGTGATCACAATCAATTCGAATCACATATTAAAATATCAATAAAATAGATAATTGAATTGACCTCTAGGTCTTATATCTCTCACCATGTCAAAAAACAATGGTAAGAGTTAAATTTAAACTCACAGCTATTGCATTCGTCAAACTATGGTCATGGAATATAGATGAATCTTCGTTGATGCAGTTTAAACAGCTTCTGTAGACACTAAATTTGATGATTTATGAATGACGGAGGCAATGAGAGTTCTCGTGCCAAGTTTGGCGAAGCATTGAAGGAAATATTTTCTTTATATTTTGTAACCTAACAAGGCTTGCTCTTTGATGTCAATTTTGCATTGTTACATCGTCTAGACACATTGACTTAGAACACTCACTTTGGTGTTTGAATATTATACACACTTGCAGTTGATCAAACTGTTGCAAGATATCAAGAGCCTTGAGTACTTTCCGAGCTCAAAACTTTGACACTTACTATTGAGTAGCTCCTTGTGAATAGTGGTTTGTCCAAATAGAAATTTTGAAGATGCAGCAAACATTCTAAACCTTATGAAATTGCACGTACATGCCTGTTGATTAGATGCTTTAAATTTCTGTAGCGATTTCTAAGAAAAAAACAGAATTGCCTTGTTGGTTGCTCGAGAGTGTTGTTGCTTCAAATGCATATAAAACTTACGCTGAGTTAATGTTAACAAAGATCATAAACTTGATGCTCTAGAAAAGTGGTTCCCAACCTTTTTAATGCCGCGCACCCCTAAAATGTTTTAATATGTTCTCGCATCCCTAAAATATTTTAATTTGATTTCGCACCCCTTGCAGCAGAGGTGTCAAACTTGCGGCCCCGTGACGATTTCATGCGGCCTGCGAGCAAAACGTGGCCCTTGATCTTATTTTTTGAGGCCCGTGTGAGAATTGTTTGCCAACGTTCGAACTTGGTTTGCGAAAAACTGAAATCGCGGGTGGAATTGTAGATAATGACCTTTTCTTTGGACGTCAGCATTATCTTGGGCCAAATCCGAATGACCTTTGGAGATTGTTGTCTAGCATGGTAGAGATCAGCAAATAATGCTGGGCTGGTGTTTCGCGACTTTGATCAATTGGTTTTGCTGATATACAATGGTGCCTGCTTAAATTTTTATGCAAACAAAAATGCCATGAATTAAGCATGCTATTAATATTCACAGAATGTGCAGAACAATCAATACAGAATGAACTGAGTATGACTGTACTTTTAATACAACACAAACAACTAAAAGCCATATCGTACCCCCTAAAATGCTACCTCACACCCCCAAGAGGTGCGAGTACCCCTGGTAGGGAAACCCTGCTCCAGCACTAAAGTTAAATATTGTCATGAACTTTACAAAACACTGTTTTATATTTCGGTTTTTGAAGTCATAAGAAAATGGCCCCAACTGTTTTTCTACTTTTAACGGTCATCGATCCACTTAAACTTCAGTTTAGTTTGTATCATATTTTTCCGGCCAGCTAACATCATTGCAAAGATCTTTTGAAAATACGAGGCACAAAAAAGGAAATGCACCAAAAACAAAATCCTATATAGCATGCAATAAAAACAAGCGAAACAAATCGACCTAAAATCAATTTTATAACGTTATTGTTCTGGGGTTTGAATCGAACCCAAACCGAACCACAACTTTTAAGATTTAACCCATATCAAACTAGAATCTACAAAACTTGATACTGGTGAACCCAAACTGCACCTGAAACCGAACCACCACGTCATAAAAGTTGAACCTTAACCGGAATGGAACCGATAAAAATAAACATTACGGAATTCAAACTGGAGCGATATTTTAATCGGTTCATTGTCCTGATTTAAACAAATCAATTTTGGTGTCACATTAGTTTCGTCGTTGGTTTGCTAATAACAATTTGTAGAATTCATCAAATTTGCAGAACATTGATGATGCTAAATTAATAGCGAAATCAATTTGTTTTAATCAATTGTGAACACGCGTTATAATAATTATTAACTGATTCGATCTACGGCTTTTCTCTAAAGTTGTAAGTTTGTTGATAAACACGGTACAATTGTCATGCGTTTCATTCTTACGCGCAAACACCGTTGTAATGAAACTTTGAATTGGGAGGCAACTGGTATTTTTACCTTTTTCTTCTTGTAATATGCTACTACGGAAACTGATGAAACCTAAAAGTTGCAACGTTGTTTAAAGGTTTTGCTGTAAACAAGCTGTTTTTAGCGTAACTTCATATGGAAAACAAAAACATTTAGCAAATCTTTTATTGGCTACATTTAACTTTGTTATTTAGAGGTCGATTTATTGAGTTATAAAGGTAATCCACGCGCTTTATATGCATGTTCACACAAAAGATGTGACTCCTTCACAAAGTAATAGTATTGCAAATAATAAAAGCTCCCCCCATGATCTGACGAGACCATCCCTGGACGCGTTTCGTCCTTTTGGACTCATCAGCAGGGCCTGTCCCGTCATCACCAAAAACCGAAACCCCATATTTGCAGTGATATGAAAAAGGCAGTATCTTCCTATTACAGATTCCTTCGCATATATCATGCGTGATAGCGTGCGCTGCGCACGTGATCTATGCGAAGGAATCTGTAATAGGAAGATACAGTACTACATTTTTCATATTATTGCAAATATGGGGTTTTGGTTTTTGGTGATGACGGGACAGGCCCTGCTGATGAGTCCAAAAGGACGAAACGCGTTCAGGGATGGTCTCGTCAAATTACGAGAGACGGCTTTTATTATTTGCAATACTATTACTTTGTGAAATAACTACGTCATTCGTGTGAACATGCATATAAAGCGCGTAGATTGCCTTTATAACTCAATAAATCGATGCATAATACGGTTATAGTGATCACGTGCTATGTTCATAGAGGTAAGGGTCTTAAATAGATCTCGTTTACTATAAACTCTTCAAGTGATAAACTGCGTTTCTTAGAGGTTTAACTATATCCTGTGATTACAAAAAATTGATTGCAGTTAAATGAATTGAGAATACTTATCTTATCTCCAGTTATTAAACACAAGTTTAACGGAAAGTTTAAAACAGAGATGCCCAAACAGCGGTCCACTACATTGTTAATTGTACTCAAAAAGTTAGCTTGAAAGTGTAAGATGAATGCATTGTCAAACCAAAGAAAAGGTGAAGACGTTTTTTGTTCCTTCTTTAGTCATAGCTGTTTTCGGAGCGCTGATTTTTAAATTAGGACCTCATTTTCTTGGTCATCGCTGTTCTAGAATAACATTTCAACTGATTTTCACAGCAGCACCTTTTTTGTCTTTTTTTGGTTTCAAACCCCTTGCTTTCAAACGATTCTACAAAAAAGACAAACCAAAAAGTTTAAATTGAAGTGCTTTTGCGGCTCGGTACGATACTAAATTTAAATTTGGCTCATTAGGAAAAAAGGTTGGACGTCCACAGTTTAGAACAGTGTTTCTTAACCTTTTTGGCGATCGTACGCCTTAAAATTTTGTGAAATGTTTTTGTACGCCTAGACCTATCGAACGCCTACAAAATAACCGTTAAATATACAATCTAACAATGAAATAAAACACAATGTAGCATGTTATCGGTGTATATTTATTAACCATAAAATTGTTCACAACAAAACTAATTCAAAAACCAATTCAGTGTAAAACCAATTCTGTCAGAACAAACAAGAAGCTATTCATTACGTCACAGTAACTCTTATTTATGACAAAAAACATTCAGAATTGCAGATGTTAAAAAAGGCTTCGGAAAATGTTTTCTTATTTCAAATAACATTGAAAATGAATTTTTGCAAATAGTTTAAAATAACCATTATTCTGACGCCTCATCTCGTACCCCCTGCTTTGGTGCTTTGTACCCCCAAGGGGTACGTGTACCCCCGGTTAAGAACCCCTGGTTTGAAACAACGCAAATGGCCAAAAGATCTTCAGTTGATAGCTA
This sequence comes from Trididemnum clinides, assembly GCA_963675345.1. Lineage (NCBI taxonomy): Eukaryota > Metazoa > Chordata > Ascidiacea > Aplousobranchia > Didemnidae > Trididemnum > Trididemnum clinides. The sequence goes on along the minus strand of OY776303.1, from coordinate 5,559,885 downwards.
CCCAAACATCCATAAGCTTTTATGTTGTTTTCATGAAAGTAAGGTATAGGTTGGTTATAAAGCTTGAAAGCAAACGACGACCTCTCTCGGCCTGCGTCATGCAACGTAACCGGGCGTGTAGCCAGAAAATAAGAAGGCAAGAAGTCAGGATGACGTGATCATGACCACCATGACGTCATCATGTTGTCATTATGAGTTTTATGGCCTCATCTCAACCAGTCCAAAATTTGTGAGGCTGAGCAAGGGTGCTTCGTACCGCCCCTACCAAACGTAACGATCCTGAGCGTTAAACGCGCCGCTTCTCAACAATAGTTTTGACGCTCAATCGACGGTGTTGAGCCAAACGGTCAACATCAAATCATTTAATACAAACTAGCTACACTACAGCCACGCGTCCTTCTAATCGTTTTGTCGACCTAGTTTACTGCAAAATTAATTGTTTCATACACTCTTTTGAACTCGCGTGCTCTCCTTCCTAGTCAGTTATTTTTGTACAAATACTAATTGTAGATATCGTATTTCGTTGACCTTTTTTAATTCATCAAAAGTGAGAACCAAATTAGTTTAACACTTCAAAAACTCTACCAAATCCAGGATATAACTCCTTTTTTACCGTATAAATAAAGTAATATCTATATGAAGTATCCAGACATGCAAGTATGTAATCCGCAAAAACATTTGTAATTTGAAACAGTTTACTTGTAGTTTGTTTGATTAATGTTTCCGAGTTGCATCCTTAGTTACCTCGTTGGCCTACTCATACTTGAAATCAGTGGAAATATAAATAAATATCAAAATACTATCTTCCACTAATAATAATCTCAGTAAAAAATATTGGTTAAACATTGGAAGGAATTGCAAGTCTGGTTGGAGGTGAGGCGACAAAATGAGCAGTGCTGAAAATCACATTAGGCTGAAGCTTTAAAAAGTCACCTTGTAAGCTGCTCATTTTGTATGATCAAGTTTGATCTCACTTTTTCTCTTAAACTATAATAACGCATTGACAAGGAAAAAATAAAAATAGGATTAAATTCAAATTTTGAAATTGCTTTTGAAGCTGGGCACCATTAGAAAAAGAATTGTTCTGCACAAAAATCAAGTGTTTAAATTTTAGATCAGCATCTTCTTAATCCTTTTTCCTCTTCCATGACCATGGCTAAGGCTAGAACAAAAATGGACGCAAAGATCGAAAGCTTAGGATGAGTAGACATCGCTAGTTTCATGGCAACTAAATGTTGAAGTTCAAGCATTTCTACATTTGGTTTACCGATTTGACTATTGAGTTAATAGTTTTGCTTACTATATCTCGCAAATTTATCTCCAAAGCATTTAAACTTCTGCACCATCTTTAGAGTTTCTCTGAAATTTGCTGATCTATCTGATTAGATTTTCTCGAAAGGAAAAATACTGTTCCTTAGTTTTCTGATCATTTTGCTTTATCCCATCACTTTCACGCCGAGCTGCTAAATGACAAATTTGCACGTTAGAAGTCAGACTTTAATGGTGCCAAAAGTGCAACATCATCTGTAAAAAAAACATTCTGCAACTTACAGTTTCCACACCATTTTCAGCAAAACTTTGCTTCTCAATCCAATTTGTATTCACAAAGAAAAAAAGTGGTAAGAATAAACATCTTTGGCGAAATTCAGCACTTAAAGAGCACAGTTTTGGTGCAAGGCTTTGTAAGCATATGCAAAAGCATTTATTTACTCAGTTAAGCGTTTAATACCTACTTTAGCATAACACTCCACAAATTTTCTTGCGGAATTCTTCATATATTTTTCAAGGTCTACGAAATAAATGTGCGCAAACGTACTCAATGTATTTCCAAGACTTCGTAAATGCTTGTTGCAAGGTGAAGATTATTTCTGCATTGCTTTCTGAAGCACATTGCATATACCTTTCCTTGTAGACCGAAAAAATTGACCTAATGGCACAAAGGTTGGTAAATTCTCTCTTGTTACCTTTCTTGGACACAGCGATAACTATACCAGTTCGCAATTCTTGATGCCTTTCAGGACCCAATACCAACTAACACAGTCTAGTTTTGCGGAAAATTCATCCTGTGTTTAGGGCTCTAAATATTTCTTGTCCGATTTCGTCAGCACTTACTGCAGCTTTTATAGCTTTCAATAACTTGATAGCAAGAGAAACCTCAATTTCCGTGATGCTCCTTTTTGGCAGATAATGCAACTGCTTAATTACCTGGTGCTATTCTACACGCTACGGTGTTCAAAATATCTCTAATTCTCTAAATCTCAACAGAATGGTTTCTTCGTTATTCTGAATTTCACCATGTTTGTCCTTGAGACCAATGGTTTTTAATCATTTTTAAACTGCGAACCAACTTGGGCATTTGCACAATTGCTGCTTAACCCAACACAATCTTGGGAAAGGGAGCTCAAGTCCCCTTCCTCCCTCCTTAATCACACATTCTAACAGCCATGCAGCCAGCAACTCTGGCTCTAAAACTGAGTAAAGATTATTTAGAACCATTCAAAAAGACATGGTTTACTTTGGTGAAAAACCTTTTTTAAAATTCAAAAAGTTTTTGGATCGGCCTTTCCCCTTATTAGTGTCTTTATGTCTCGCCCGTGTATCATGCGGCATTTAGTAATTAATTGAAAACAACATCTGCTTAATTTAAGCCGTAGTTTTAACATCAGGTAATAAAAATTTGTGAGACACTAAGCTTTGGATTGTTGATGTCGTCATCGTTTGGTCAGGCACTCAAACTCAATCCGGGCCTGCACAAATCAAGGCCAGGGCCGAGGGTTTATCCTTTTACCACCCAGGGCTGCTGCGCTGCCCAGATTAGATGCTGGCAGTGGTGGTGTTAAGCCAACATCGAGTTGCGTCATCCAAAACTTGCAGACCTCGTGTTCCTCTTGGTACTTGATGTATGAGACATGAAGATATAACGTGATCTGCAGTTTGCTTAGTGACACCACATTCGCAATTCGGTGATGGGGCAAGACCCCATTTGTACATGGACGAGTGGAAACGCCCTACACCAGTCCGCAGGCGATTGAGCCTTACCCAAGATGTTCTGGGCAGACTTATTTCAAGTGGCCTTGAACTGACCCTGGGAATGAAAGCACGGAACCTTGAAGTACTCTCCAAGTAGTCCGCGTTTCATTTATGTTTCGTCCACTGCTTCACGCGGATGTCCAGTTCAGACAAACTATCCAATAGTTTCTACGCAGAAGGTACAAATGGGCGTCTTGATCTAAGTCTTCCCTGGTGCGCATTTTGCTGTCCAACCAACTGTCCATGTAGTACATGGTCGGGATCATGGATAGCACGATTCACCGATTGGAGTGTCGCTCCTAATCGGCGAAGCTGAGCTGGCTGGATGCTTGCGAGGACAGAAAAGTCCTCCGTTGGTGTGGGACGCAAGCATCCAGTGATAATGCTCAAAGCATCGTTAAGAATGCTGTCAATGAGGCGAGTATGCGCACTACGACACCAAACTGGTGCACAGTACTCAGCAGTGGAGTAGACCGAGGAAAGAGCAGAGATACGCAATGTATTGGCACCTGCACCCAATCCGGATCCCGCAAGTCGCCTCAACAGCGCGACTCGGGTAGAAAGTTTTTTGCGCGAAGTTTCGAGGTGGTGACGAAAAGTGAGCGATCTGTCCAGATTTACCACAAGATACATTGGACTGGACAGGGTGGCAATAGGTTGCCATTGTTGTAAACATTAGGCTCACGTTTGGCCTCTCTGTTATTAAGATGAAAGGCCGCCGTCACCGTTTTCGTATTGCTGAGCTTCAGCCTCCAGGTTTTGGATGTGACCAGGAAACAGCTTGAGTATCACCTAAAGTGAGATGACCTAAGCTACCTCTAGTAGGCGTACCACAATTCGTTAATCACTGCTTTAAAGATTGTAAAGGTCCATCATTAAAGATTTCCTGAAAGACGGCGTACGGTTTGGCAGAACATTCTAATTGCCGATTTATAGTTCGATTTTGATTTTTGTTAAAATTCTTTTCTACGTTGTCGTCTGGTATCTCGGACCACCTTAGCTTTTTTTCTCATGCCTTAGCAAAGCGACGTTGAAAAAAGATGATTACTTATACTATAACCAGAATTAAAAAGCGACTTTCTTTTCTCAAGCATGCTTTTAAAATTTTGGTTCCAACTTGGGTTTTTTTCTCACCGCTCGCCGCCATAACAAGCCGTTTTCGTTCACATAAAAGAACTACTGTTTTCAAAAACAGCCACACACACTCAACATTGTCAGTGTAAGTTTGAAGGTTTCAAATTTCTGATGACATGCTCTTTGCTTCCTTGTCAGTCAAGGATTCCCACGTAATTCTGTAAAACCTTAATTAAACAATGCAAATTTTAACTATAAACCTTTGCTGAATGAACTTTCCTTCTTTACAATGTACAATTATGTGCATCTCCGTGTTGAAAGAAGAGTTTCCAACCAGGGATGTAGTGCTAGAAATAAAGTCTGGGAAGGCACAGTCTAAAAATATGCATCTTCCAGTCAGGTTATTGTCACACAGAGTGGCAACGCCTCTACCTGGCATTCCCGCACCGCTACATTCCTGTTTATAACCCATTTTTTGTTGTTGCAGTAGAACTATTGTAACCTCTTCAAATGCTATTTTGACAGCAACGTATCCAAAGGCACAACTTGAGAAAAATGTTAAAAAACTTAAATCTCATCACCAAACCAAATAACTTTGTTTCAAACAATACACCGAGAAAATTTGTCGTAAAGAAAGATTGTACCTGTGGTTAGTTTTTCTCAGCTTTTGAATGTAGCGGCTTGATCTTCAACCTTTTCGCAAAAAACGGAATTTACTCCTATCCTATTCCACAAATTCTACAAAAGTGTAAAATAACATCCATTATGAATACAATTGATCAAAATGTCTTTGCATTTTGAAACAAAGAAAACAGCAGGTAAAGAAAGTGTGTAGAAATGTTGCATATTGCATCATCTGATACGTGGTAGACGTTATGCTTCCTTGCTTGCTTGAAGTATATACTGACAAGGATTTTGAATTACGTAATACGTGCTGCATAGATGAAAAATGGTTTTTAGACTTCACGAAAACTAGCCATGCTTCGAATCATCGATATAATTGTCATCCAACACACGCTCTTCCTGCATTTTTGTTTTCAAAATACTCTTTAAAACCAGTTTTAACATTACGCAAAATTTCATAGGAAGTGGCTTTATACGCTAAAGCATTTTTCCATGATTGCTTTTTTCTACGTTCTGCTATGAGTGCTTATTCGTAGCTAAGTGTTATGAACGTAAAATTAGTTACCTAAAAACTTAACTAACTAGTGTCATAAAATAGTTTCAAAGCCATATCTAGGGTTTGCCTTGGAAGATTATTTAAAGGCACATCAAAAAATATAAAGGTCACCTGCAAGTGCTAAACTTCTGAAAAAAGCTTGGTTGTTGCAGATTTTGAAGGAGGCTGAACCCACTTTTGTACCTTCTGAATAAAACCGTTATTTGATGCATATGTTATTGCATTCATAAAAAAGGGAAAAAAATTTATTCCACTTAAAGCAACAATTAAGAGGCATCTACTTAAAAATATAGTCGTCATTTATAGCGCAGGAAGAGCGGAGATAGCGTAAAAAATAGCAGAGCAGAAGTGGCAGTGGGCTTACTAATAGAACAAATGCAGGATGCTTTTAGACCAGAGGGAAGCAAAAAGTAAAGAATCAATGATCCAAAACAGAAAGCATTGGCAAAATGGTCATGTAGAAGCATGAATTCTAAATAAACGATAGACCAATCTAGTTTGTAAGCACCCGTATAACAGTAGTCCCTTAAACAAACATGCATGATTGCCAATATAAAATGCGGAAACGTGGGTTCAAAAACCATTCTATGGCGACAGTAATTGGACTTCATGGATTCAAATCTCAGAATGACTGCGTTAGCGTCCTCAAAAAACTGTTTGTAAAGCTAAGCGTATTCTTACAAGTACTTAATTCAAGGAGATACCTAGAAGAATGTTACAAAAGTCCCGAAGCATGTGTGGACAGTTGTTTGATTTTTAACGCCACAGCCGCTGCTCTCAAAGTCTGAAGAATAAAAATGCAATAAAAAAATAAAATCATTTTTTCAATGCTGGTGCACACTTTTACATCAGTGTTTGTCATGTAGCTCATTATTTCTTGCATTGTGATTGGAACAGAACAGCTCACTATAGCTTGCATTTTGGATAAAAACTACTTTTATTGTTAGAAATTCCCTAAAGAATAGGTGAGAACCTGTGGTTAGTGGTCATCAATGAAAGACGTTTTTATGGCAAGATAGGTCTTTTTGTTCTTTTTCTGGCCATTCCCTGGTGCGCTTACAAGTTGCTTCTGTGCTAAAAACCAGAGCTTAATTTTAAGAAAGTAAATAAATAAAATAATTGACAGCCTAACAACGCCTTAAAGCAAAGGGCTTTTTAACATTTTTCTACCATGTTCACTTCCTTGTAAAATGTTCTTCAGATATCATACTTTCACAGTAATGCAACAAGTAATTAGCGCTATGAGTGATAGAAGGAAATGAGAAAAAAGTTTATTCGCACAAAGCTTCCAGCTTTACTTTCCTCACATTTGTCTTCATTGTCGGTTGAATTAAATGATAAAGAGTGTGTCGATTAATGACTCCCTTAATATAGATTTATTGATAAAAATGTGAAAACTCATAACTACCCATAGAATCAAACAGGGCTCGAATAATTGTGAAACGCGAGGCAGGAACAATAGAAAAATTTTTCTCTTCAAACAAAGGGGAGCTCTCACGCGATTTATGACGTAACCAGAGCTATATAAGTTTAAGCTCACTACTGAGACTTGCTAACAGTTGGAGCAGGTGTACAGCACCTATGTAGTTCAAGGCTGTTAGTTAATCAGCTAAACTAAAGGAGTCAAAATATTTTATAACAACTTTCTTCTAAAATATGGAGTAACTAAATAAACAAACGGCTTAAGCAATTTTGATAACATTAAAGAAAAAGCAATGATATATAGCATTAATCACATAAATATAGAACAAAGCCATAGCCTACCAAGTCCAAATTTGGAACACAAAAATTACAAAACCGTATTCATAAGTTCTTTTTGAGAAAATTGACTCGATGAAGGTAGAGTTTTCGAAGTCATTTTCCTGATGGATAGATTGTGAGAAGTATTCAAGTAGGCCCTTATAACTTTATTTTCACTTTCTTTGAGATTTGAATCCCCCTCTAAATAATTATAGGAAAGAGATAGCATCAAGCTGCTGCTTTACCAAATATTAAGTTTGCAAAAGTTAAAATCATTTGAAATATTAAAAATAGCCACAAAGTACATAAAAAAACTGTTTCATGCTATTTATATTTTTTAACGGTAAATAAATTTTTACATCTGATTCTAGCTTATCGTCAAACTTAAGGTTATATTTTGTGCATCAATAGTTGCAAGTTATGGAGGCAGGAAAAGGAACAGAAAAATCGGAGAATCAACAATTGAAACAACTTCTGCAAAAAGATGACAGTCCGCAAGGCGATTTGTCACAAATACAAAACGACCATGGACCACTCGAAAATAGTAAGCAGTTTTGTTTACTTAATTGAGGGCGGTGTTTACCTTCCAAAATCGACGAACGACGGCAAAGAGCGTTTTCGTTTGTAAAAACAATTGCTAAACTCCCTCGCTTTACGACATACACCGATTGATGGCAAAAGAAGAAAACACGGCAGCAGGTCTACAGCACTAAGACTAAGATATGTGGAGCTATAGTTTCGAGTGTGATATTGGCAAACCACGGCTATGACTAATGCAAGATGGGGTCATATAAAGCGATTTAAATTCCAGAGTTGGGGCACAATTAAGGAAATGGCGCACAACCCTTGGTAACGACAGTATTATTTCAAAATTTAGTAAGTATTTAAAATGTGTTTGGAGAGAAAGCAAATCAATAGAAGCAAAATTTTTTAAAGAAAGCGTATAGAATGCGTTCATCCTGAGGTTTTAATTTAAATCTTTTTGAGAGGGGGGCTGGAAAAACTCACAAAAAGTTCTCCAAAATATGGTCATCAATTTTCAGGAAAGCATCACTTTTTGTGAACAATAAAGATTTACACACTTTTTCTCAGCTCCGACACATAGTTTTCGATTATCTTTTCAGACCCTAAACCAACTGCAAAAATGTAGCTTAGAACCGCATTATGTTCCTTTTTGCTTGCAGACCATGAAGAATTTCAGCCATTCGATTTGAGAATTCCAAAACGCTCGGAAACTCAAGATGATGAGTCTCACATTCGCGAAACAAGTGAGACACTTGTTTTCCATGATATCACTTTACTTCAACTGGCGGGCGCGATTTTGGCTTAAACCAAAGCAAAAAATTTTAAGCTTGCTGTAATGCAAAAAATCGTTTGATTCTGTAATAATGATGTTGTATTTCGGTTTTATTTCCGATTAGAGGTCGCCATAGCAGATAATTTGTAATCTGTATTTTGTATTGCATGACATTTGCTTTACGGTCGGATGCCCTTCTTGCCGCTAATCCTCTCTTCGGAGTAAAAACTGGGCCACTTGTCTTCCACGTAAACGCGGGGGCGTCCCGTTAAGTTCGTTGACCATCGACACAACAAGCGAACTCGCTGACTTGTTCTCCACAATCTCCCTTTCAAATACCGAGCGTCAAGCAGGGAAGCTGTGGATACCATTTTTTAAAGTCTTTTGGTATGACTCGACAAGGGGAACAAATCCCAGGTTTATCGACTGCTAGGCGGACGCTCTAACCACTACGCCATCGCGTCGGATTTCGATTCTGCGATAATGACGATTGTAAAAGGGGAATCTGACCCCTGGTGCAGAAAGTTTGACACCGACAAAACTGAACAACTCGGTAAGACTACAAGACTTTATGCTAAGTTTTTTTATACTTTGACGTTACATTCGCTGTAAATTCATTAGACATGTCTTGGAGATCGCCTTAAATATGAGTTAAGTGGGGTTATTGACTGAATGCTCATGTTGTTTTGAATAGAAGCACTCTTCCCCAACTCAAATAAAACATATAAAAAATCTTAACAAAGCTTGGTGTGTGGCTTTAGAGTTGCGGTCGCAAAATAAACTGGATTTGCTTCAAGCATTGTATGTCAAAATTTTTCTTCTCAATATTTTTGCTGGTTTCAAGTTATGAATTGTAATCTCATTTAGTCAAAAGCCGATCTTTGCCGGTGCGAGCTGATCGAACTGCTTTCTTTTGGTTGTGTATCTGAAAACTGAATTCATTAGCTGTTAACGACTTCCGAAATCCCAGCATTCATGCAGCAACATACGAAAGAAGTTGCTATGCGTAAACAATTGCCAACACAGATATCAGGAAGAAAATGTTTAATATCAGTGAAAGTAGTGCATCGTTAAAATCACCATCTTCTTTGTTTGGTGAAGATGCAATCCGGATAATTACCTCCAACGAAACCTGGTTATTGTTTTTACAGAATCGACTGAAACCAAAACCAATCCACCTATCCCAAATGACGTGAATTGTGATGACGTCGCACAATGCTCGGCTTGTGATTTGCTGCTCAGTCTTGACTACCTTAGACGTCATCGCCTGCTTTGTGACGTCATATTTCAAGTGCAAGCAACGGTATGTAAAAATTGATTGACCAGGGACCAATCTAACCACATCATGTTTTAGGCTTTAGTGTTCATGTCTATGGTATGATTGCTTCCCGTGCATTCTTATATGTACTTTGGCTTAGAAACATAATGTTTTGACATTGTTTCATATTAAACAAAAAAAACATATTGAAATTGTAAGAGTTTTTTTATTTCCATCTTTTTTTACTGCAGCGTAAAAATTTTAATGTTCCTCTATATCGTCGCACAAGATGATGTTGATTTGTATCAAAAAACAGATGAGGGGAAGAAGGAAAAAAAATGTGCGCAACAATGATCTTTTCTTTTGAGGGAGTACTTTTTCACAAACGCAAGTTTAACACACATTTCATGCTGTTTTTCACACTCTTTTGAACAAACAAAAAAAGGTTTGTTTTTACACAGTGATTCCATTGATAGTAATATTCTCAGTTTACGCAAGTATTTTTAGAAACTGAGAGTAACAGGTGTACTAAATATAGCCATGCAGTCAAACATCTCCTTCTCTTGCATTGGCGGTTTTGTCATGATAACTATTAACAGTAAGCCACACAATGCACTGACAGGGTGCGGTTGGTATATGAAATTAATTATTTTGAAACAATCAAACGATGATGTTAGTGAGGATAATGACGATGCAGATTCTAATCATTAAATGATGACAAATTGTAATGAAATGAAAAGACAAGTGAAACGGCAATTTTATATTCAATCAAAGTATTTTATTACCTTCCGGAGAGAGAGAGAGAGAGAGAGAAAGAGACAGAGATACTATTTTTAAATCATTGACTCGTTGAATACTACAACTGCAATATTTCTTTTAATTTCCAACGTTTTTGTCTCAAAATATTTGGTCCTCTAGAAATGTTGCCGTACAATTCCAAATTAATGCTTACAACACTAACAACATTCGTCAATGAAAATTTTTAATATCCAAAACTAAGCGAAACAAAAAATGGAATGTTATTAGATTAGATTACTCTATTTTAACTGGTGCTATAGTAGTACCTAGTAAAATAGAACGCTTAAGTCAACGTCAACCTAGAAATGCTAAATGTTTGTGAGAAAGTAAAACACTGTTTTTTGACCCCCAAAAAGTGGATTTTGAGATAGGCAATGTCATGACAAAGAACAAAACACTGCAAAACGCTGATATTAAAAACGACTTTGGGTATGTTTTGGGGGACTTTAACTGCCACTCAGTTTATCTCCATCACATAAGAAAAAAAACATTACTCAAAACATATCTTTAAAAAAATTTGTTTATTATTGAGGACATGTCCAAAAGCTTTGAAGCTCATCCTTTTAAGTTCAAACAAAATGAGACTGTGGCATACTACACCAAAAAGTCTATACAAGAATTAAATTCCAGCGGCCAAAAAATTAGACAATGAATAAGAAGCTAAGTATATAAACCAAAAAAATATATTAGCTCTACCGAATAATTTATTTAAAAAATACTCGGTGATTTCGCTCTCAAGACTTAAAACCATAAGTGTCGTTTAATTTCTGTAGTTTATTTTTAGTGCTTACAGTGTATTTTGATGAAGCTAACGTGTTTGCTGGAGAAACGTCGATACGTTTACCCGTTGAGCTAATCAATGCCTGGTATCGTAAACTGCGACTTTTCAGGAAAGACTTTACTTTGTGTGGCCCTACAACAGAGGAAGGCATTAATCTTTTGTAGTAACTTGTATTTACGAACCTTTTTTCTTGCGAGGTGGCAACGATTGGTAGCTACATGCGAAAGAAGTTCATGAAGATTAGATCTTGCAGAAAATGTAGTGAGGTTATAGCTACAAAATTGTTGAAAATTTAGGAAAAAATCAAAACTTTTAAGTTTGGATCCACCAAATAATTTTAAATGTTGCTGTGCTTTAGAGACACATTATTTCGCAATACTCTTCTGAAAACTATTTTTTAAGAAATCTTCTTCGTTCACTTCCACTCCTAAAGCAGTTCCCAAATATGATTTTTCCTGTATTTCGATTGCCTGTATTTAAGTAAAAAGTTGTTTGAGGTTTGAGCTAGTTTTTGTACTGAAATTGAGTATTTAGGCTACCATGAGTTTAATGTCTCCGAATTTTGAAAGTTTAGGAAAGTTGTTAAATTTTGGTTTATAGAAAGTCAAAGCATTACACGCTGTTACTTTTTTTTGTTGATTTAGAAGCCGTAAAAAGCTATGGATACTTTTGAGTTGCAAGTCCGCCAAGATCATCTTACGTACCTCTTAAAGCCAGTGTTCACTCTCACATTCTCCCATTGTGTGCTGGAGTGTTTTTATTGGTTCGCGCTTTGTTTTTTGGAATGCGCTCATTAAAACAACTGATAACTCCAGTGTTCTCTTGAGTTATAGTGGGTTTTTGGTGCAAGGCTATGCAAAATAATTTATCATTGTAAATATGGTTGCATGAAAACTTGAACTTAACAACATAATATCTGTCGCGACTTTTGCCAAAAATCGATTTCGTCACAAATGACATTTCCAGTTACCATAAGTGGTTTCTAATTAAACTGAGGTTACTTTAATGTTTACTCAAACGTTAAGCCATTTATCGTAACTTGTTTTTGAAGGAAACACGGCTTATCGTTGCCATACTCAATAGCTCTGGATTCGATTCTTGTAATGGGCTCTCATTCATTAGCTACGGTAGCATATATACAGTAGATCCATATATTTAAATAAAAATAAAAACGTAACGAGTATTTGACCAAATTTTTCAACAAAACTGTATTGCTATGCTTATGCAACAACAAAAAATTTCAACTTATCGTAAACAAGATAAACGGAAAGTTTGAAAGAAACTAAGCCACCTTGCACTCAGTCGAACAAGATTTGAAGCCGAATGCGAAGCTTGAATACAAACAGCGATTATGGTCAACATGCTGCATGCAACACATCGCTCCAACCACAAGCTAAACTGCTGAGTCCCAAACTTTCTAAAAAATTTGCACTGCAGACCCCTTGCAATTTTTCTTAAGATTTGCTGTCAGGGGAGAGTCAAGGGTGGAAGGGCAAAGGGCTGGGCTCACCTCCCAAGTGATCTAAAGTTTGTTGACTTACTTGTTTCAATATCAGCTTGTTTTCTTTAGCTGCTAAAGTTCAGCTTGTTTTCTTTAGCTACTAAAGTTTTTAAGAGTATCTTCAGTACCAACGATTAGGTGACTAAATCTTTTCTTTGCCGATCCTTCAAAACTGCTTTATGGGCTTGGTTTTGGCGACCTCTGAACTAGGCTCTCGATGTCATGTAACTTTATCAACAAAAATTTAGCGATTCTACAGTGGAAATGAAAACTAAATAGTTTTACTTTGATGGCAATCTATCAGACCTCATCCCACCTACTGTTTAGCCAAATTTATAAGGTTAATTCAAATTTATTAATTACGATAGAGTTTCTACGCGCATCGAGCAGTCATTGCATCGAGCAGTGAAATGTACCGGGAGAAGTACCTGGAAGATATACGAAACAGCAGAGAGGTAAGTTGATTTAGATTAAGTTTAAACTATTTTTAACTTGTAATTTCTACTTAAAACTAAAAGTCAATCACAAATGGGTTTTTACATTTTTAGTTGATCAGGTTTCGTTATGTACTAAAGAGTATCCTAAACTAGGCAGATTTTCAGAAATATTTTTTCATGGGGATGGAGAAAAGAAAGAAGTTGAAATATTGACAACCGAGCTGACGTTTACTTTTAAATTTGATATTTTTAGAAAAAAAGACAGCAAATACAATTTTTTAAATTTTTGGTGTATCTCTGTTGTAAATAATTTTTTGAAACTCCCATTTTAAAAATTCTTCTAAATTTGCTGGTTCTCAAAGCCATTTGCATCTTCAAATTAGGCTTCATAACACGCCACAAATCAAGTGAAAATTTTTTTGGTCGCTTCTGTATTTTGGGCGATGACTCTTTTCATTATTTCATTTAATTTCGTCGAGGAACCCCGTTGCAGACAAGCTACTCTAGGTACTAAGATCGCCGAGAAAAAGTTTTTTCTATTGTTTTTTCCTTTGTTATAATTTATCATTCGCTTGTCATTCTACATCCTTTTATCCTCTTACTAGCACGCAATCTCTAAAATAAAACAATTTTAGATTTGAAGGAAAGCACGTGGATTCTATTTAAACGTTTTATAAATTGCAATCGTGCTAAGATCAAGTAGCGTTTCTCAAAATGGCGCTTTTTTTCTTCTGTTGTGATAACTTTCGCAAAAATGTAGGGAAACCACAGACAATCAGTCTAAAGATCATACATGTGTAAATTATTTATTTCAGAGAATGGGGATAATGAAAGAGGAATGAAAAACTCTCTAGGAAAAATTGTGAAGCTTTTTGCAATTAAAGAATTTTTATAGTTTTGCGAGAAGTTAAACATTGCTTTTTTGCTTCCCGCTGACTTTTTGTTTTGGCTTCAAGCCAAATTTCTGCAGTGTTTGTTAATTTGCGTCAAAAATATTGTTTTTCAAGTTGAAAAAGGTTTTATGAGTCCAATTTATCAAAAACAAACTTTGTTTACTTAAAAATAAGACGCAGATAGATTGTGACTTGTTAAAAACAACTATTAAACATTTATAAAAATACCAATAGAAATATTGGGACGATCTTTAAATACTGGAAAGTCAGGGATGACATGGCCTGGGGCGACGAGCAACGTAAACAAGGCAAGGCTTGCTATAATGTGCCACCTTTCTGACAATTTCATCTAGTTCAATTGAGTTTAGTTCGAAAATATAGTCTTTAGCAACTGCTCATCAAGCAGATTGTTTAGGGAAAATCGACCATAATTTAACCGTTCTTCAGTTCTCAAGTCGCGACAGATTGTTTTGTGATAACCATACCACGTTGCAAGCTGTAATCTTCGCTATTTACATTTGATCTTAATGCTCCTGTTCAAGTTAACTTGAGTTTAACATAAAAAAACAAATTTCAAAGTTGTTTTCTTAAAGCTCTTCACTCTTCGTCATCGTGCGGTCGATATCTGTTTTATTTAATTACATTTATTGTTATCTACTTGTATGATACTTGTATCGATCTACTTTGTAGCGCATCTAGGGAAGAGGTATGAAAAGCGATGGCTGCCCCCCAAATGGTTTGACAGTAACAAAAACATGTCAAAAGAAAAAGGTCTTCATGCCTGTTTAGAGACCGAAATAGGCGAAATTCTTGCCTTAAAAAGTTGGTCTTTGAAAGTAATGTACTACGCTTACCCTGCTCCGAAAAAATATTTTTAGCCTCGCCGTCTTATTTATAGCAGTGCTTGACCTATAGCGAGTATCTTTAAATGAGACCTGGTTAAGCTTCTGAGCATGAAGATGCAAAATCAGTATCTAAATTCCAACTCTATGCTGTACATCTATACAATGTTTTCTTTAGAAAGTTATTGACACCTTGCGCATTGAAGAAATCTCATCTGAAGTTTTTGGCAAGTTATTGGATTTTGTCTACACAGGAAAAATTGAGCTCACGGATGAAAACGTCCAGAAAATGTTAAATGCTGCCGAAGTGATGAAGATCAAATGCATGCTTCAGGCTTGCCTAAAATACAAGTAAGCAGTGTGCGATTATTGAAATCATTAAGTTTCTGTGGTTTTCATTGACCAAACCTGCTTCGGAGTTGCCAGCTTTTAACATTCGCTTAAACTGCTTGGAATTACACTCATACAAAATAAACGTGTTGTTGAGGCCCACCCATTCGTGGAAACTATCATGAAATGTCTTTACTAAGGGCACAACGCCTTGAACACACGACCAATTTTGACCATCAAACCATGGTCGCTATAAAATTGCGATTTATTTACTCCAGCTCTTGTAACCTGTTGCTTACCTTACACGTAGACCTATTGGGAGCATTGCCTTTAATTTTCGTGCTTATTAGTTCAGAATATTTGCATCGTTCGAATATTTTACTACTTCCTCAATGCAATATTACTTGTAGGTCAAAGAAAAATATTTCGGAAAATAAAATACGTGACAACTTGAAAATGCTTGGTGAGTTTCAATCTGAATGTAGTATCGGTAAAACTTTTTCGCGACACCTTTCTATACTTGGAAAGAAAGTTATGTCTATGCTTCAGTTAGCTCAGTGCTTGCCAAACTATTTCTGCAAATGACCTATTTTTTCTGGTGTAGTTTTTTTGGGGATTACTATAAAATATTGTGGTGAAACAACAATGAAAAAATTGAGATATGAGGAAGAAACATCACATGCAATTTCTGTTTGATGAAAAACTTGATTAATTTAATGAAAAATTATAGAAAATTGTCTAATTTTTTCAGAAATGCCTTAGGAAAATACAGCAAAACTGTTATCATTGTGAAATATTTCGGTCTCAGGTTAGGTAGAGCTCCGTTAGCTTACTATAAAATTGGTAGAAATATTTTTATGTGTGAACGCAAAAAAGGTTGCTTTACCACTATCAAGGTAAGCAAAAAAGACTGTTGAAAAAGTTTTATAAACTGGTCAGAAATATATTTGAAGGTGCTCTGAAGGGCTGCAGGTTATCAATTTAGATCACTATTTCAAACTGAACTATTGATTATATTATTTGTCGAAAAATAAAAAAACTACTAAACCAATAGTCATTAGTTCTTGTATTTCTGCTGTTTAACTAAAACGGTTATTTTATTTCAACATAAAGTATGGGTAATGAAACTGAGAGAGAAAAGAAAGAGTATGCCACGATCCTCATAGCTGTGGTAAAAAATATTTGAAGAAATTGCCCAGCTATTCAAAGCGTGACTTATTTTTAAAAATCTTGCCAGCGATAATTTTGCTGAACTCGATTTTTGCTGACCGTTAAACATTGCTTTATGATGTCTGCTTCTTAGTAGGCCTTGATCTTTGTTGTGATGAGGCTAATTGTTTGCAATATTTGCGAGCCTACCTTTAAGCTGTTTGCACCTTCATTTTTTGCAGGACAGCATTGATGTGTCGATAGGTAATTGATGAATACTCTCTTTCTTTGTGTTAAGTTTAGCAACGGAAGGAGTGTGATAGATTGCACGTAAAACCTGATCTAGAAAATTATTTTATCTTGCTATTTAAAGCTAGAAAGACCAATCAATTTTGTTTGCAGACAATGTTACGAAGACTTCACTTGCTCGCGGGAAAACATTGGATAAAGTAAGTCAAGTATGTGCATTGTTCGACCGTAATTATCTGAGCTATAAAGGTATAAGGAGAAGATAGAATAATTGTTTCCCAAAATCTACGACTAAGTATAGTTCTGCAAGTTTCTATGCTATTTATATCGCTAATTTAATGTAACGGCTATGAAAGAAGCCATCGTTCACAGCAGACTACGTTCATTAATCTTCATCTAAAGTGAAATTCAATACAGTTCTACACCAAGGTTGGTATCATATTGCAGGGACAAACAAAAACACTCTATTTTTTACTAAATACTGTTCAATTGTGGATCATGGCCATTCTAGGGGGAAAGGGGTGCGGCCGTACCCTAGCCACAAATTGAGAAAAACATATTAATGACTTCGACGGCAAATTGTATATGACGCTTAGACATATCGAGTCCAAAACTCCTGACTAAGGGGCAAGAGCCTATTTGTAATATACCTCACCACCCATCACTTCCAGCTAAAAACTTCTTGACCAGCATGTCACAATCCCACTGCAGTATTCGTTCATAAGATTCCTATTCTCGGCCAAGAAAAATATCAACAATTTAACTTTTCAATTCAGGTAGTTATTACTCTTTGGTTCTGTTTTGCCGAACCTCATAAGAGTCATAACTTCTTGCAAGGCTAGAGAATAATTAGTTTTTCGCAGTATAATTTCTGACTGGCCATTTTGATATCTTTGTTTTAATGACAGAGCGAAGAGTTGAACTCGGTTTCAGACCGTGCAGCTCAAGCTACCAATGAAGCACACCACTTTGTTGATCAAAAGAAAGTATCAGGTAAGATCATTTGCTAATGATAGGGTTCAGTGTCAAGTTGTATAGTTTATCTCAGGTAATTTTGCAAATTTTTTTGTCTAATGGAAATGCTGTATAGCCAGTGGGGTAGTCAAGGAGAAGTGGCTATAATATTTCAGATGACTTGTAAGCTATTTCGGTTTTAGCAAAGACATAATGAGAACAAACACATTATTCAAGCGGTTACTAAAAAGCACCCATTTCGCCTCAGAAAAAATTTTTTTCAGCAACGTGGTCAAACGGAATGGAGCGCTGTTTATGATGGCAACAATTATGCATTTAATCGCCACAATAGCTATCTTACCGTTCTAAACAAAGACGCTTTACGGAATTACGCTTTTGATTTCGCTGCTTGTAACAAAAATATGCCGGGCCACCATTATTGCCGACTTTGAAGCTGGTCTGATTACTATGTTGTTCTTGCATAATTGACTAATGGTTTTTCGGTGACCAGACGATAAATATATACGATGATAAAAAATACCATTGTATAACTCTCAAATTGCTCTCTCTGACAAGACTTAGTATGTATTTATGCTCTAAAGCTTATTTGAAAGACTATCTAGAACTCATAAAATGCGATATACAAAATAATAAATGCATATAATTGACTAGTAGGTCCTGCCGGCGTCGTCCGGCGGCGCCTACCGACCAGTTACTGCGGGCTAGAAATATCAATCACGCCGGCGGGGCAGGCTTCAGCCAAATAACATTTCTGAGAGCAGGAACAAAACGTTGGTATAAATAAGGGCATCGCATACTTCTATTCTTTTTAGTTTATCGTATTTTGAATTAAGAGTAGTGGTGTTGTCAAACTCTATTATTTCACCATTTTTATCCTTGCATTCCCAAAAGTGTGGGGGCGCAAAAACAAAGTTGGGGTGGGTGTCGTACTAGTTCGTTGTTTCGCGACTGCGGAAATGAGTTATTGGTGGTACGCTTATTTTACGACTGGGTGCACCCTCCGGAATGATATTTGTGACACCAAGTTGCTTGGCTGCACCTAAGTGCTTTGATCCCGGAGTAGAATAAAAGGAACTATATCTTCCCCTAAATATCTTGTATCCAATCACGCGGTTAACTTAATAATCCATTTTCACGGAAAAATTTTCGTACTCATGTACGAAACTATTAGTGACTGTAATTTCACGCAGCGGTGTAAACCTACTGAGTTGTTATATCTGTTGTTTTTCCTTGAAACTTCGTATTTCACAAACTATATCTACAAATAAATTGAGACTGTGCTGAGCTTAGTTACAAAAGCAAATAGATTCACAGTCTTTCATGCGCACATTAGATCAAATGCATAAGAACTTAAATTCAAAGTTGTGGAAGGGCGCTGAGGTGATTGATGTAATTACAGGAATAAAGCTATGAAGTAAAAAGCCTACTATTTTTTCGTAATTGCAAGCTTAGTTACACAACATCAAGCCTCTTTCTGCGTGCATGTGTTTGCTTCCGGCATACCT
This sequence comes from Trididemnum clinides, assembly GCA_963675345.1. Taxonomy (NCBI): domain Eukaryota; kingdom Metazoa; phylum Chordata; class Ascidiacea; order Aplousobranchia; family Didemnidae; genus Trididemnum; species Trididemnum clinides. The sequence continues at coordinate 5,540,846 of OY776303.1, read as the reverse complement.
CAGCCAGGGAAGAGCAAAGTAATTCGATTTCCATGACCCAAGAGCTACAGTAGAGTTATCAAACCAAGTTAGGATATAGTTTAAGGCAATAACTCACCGACCAGCATTTTGTGGTAAAAAATGGATATTTTTCAATTCCTGCAAGATTTCACATTAAAACTCGTCATTTTGTAGAACTTCGCTACGCATGATTAAATTCTTGGGGGTTAAAAGTACTCCAGTGCGCGACATGACCATATTACTAAGATATTCTAACGTGGAGGTCACCTACAGTTCAGTTATTGTAATTTTCGTGCTTGCCATTGCGTAATTAAGAAACAAACTTAAAGCAGTATGATATTGCTGTAAAATATAATTGTACTTTAACTGGCAACATATCAGCAATAAGCTTTATTGTTTACCTTTCCTATCAGAATGACAGTGCATAATAATTACAGCTGCTGCCTGTTGCTGTTATCACTGCAGTGATACCGAACAGCATGACGACGAAACACAGTTTTTTTAAAGCGTTCCAGAAAAGAAAAGGGAAAAACATGCTTAAAAAACGCTAAAATGCTTAATCTCTTGTTGCGTCGTTGATAACGTCTAAATTCTAGAGAATTATTTCGTTGGAAGCAACTTGATAACGCCTCCCGAAAAAGTTTTCAACCGCGTTAATACGGTCAGTATTTTTTGAGAATATAAAGAAAACAATAACTTTAATCCAAAAATAACAGCCAAGCAACTTGTTATAAACATACTGCGAACGTTTCGGCCCTCAACTGGTGCCATTTTCAACGTAAATAATGTACCTCAAACAGGTTGGCTAGCAACTACGCCATTTTTGTGTCAGTATGGCGTAGTTGCTAGTTAACCTGTTTGAGGTACATTAATTGCGTTGAAAATGGCACCAGTTGAGGGCCGAAACGTTCGCAGTATGTTTATAACAAGTTGCTTGGCTGTTATTTTTGGATTAAAGTTATTAGTTTTTTCCCAACTATACCGTGTGCCTAAAGAAAACAAATTTTACAATTAACCTTTAGTTGTGACGTTATGTTATTTCATAAAAAGACGAAATGTTTTGAATTGGCAAGTCAAATGCTGGCTTTCGTTTAATCACGAAACCACTTTCCTGTGTCGAAAAATGTAATATAAAAAATTTATCTTCAATTGTGATGTCATTACACCGTCACTAACCTCCTTGCAAGCCCGTATGCAGAAATTTATTGAGGAGACAGGGGAGCGAGTATGGCTTTTTCAGGGGACGGTAGCAGCGAACACTTTTATTTCTTGGAAATCCATATTCTAAACGGTAAATAAGGAGTTGAGCATGTAACTTTTAAAAGAATAATGGCTGTAGTTAACGTTTAAAACTGTCCTGAGGAGGGAAAGCGGCAGTGAATTTTGGCAAACAACAGCTAAAAATGACGTTTAACTCTGCCTGAGGGGGACTACGCATAGGAACACACCGGCATACGCCAATGCCTCCTGATGATACTCACCTGGGGTTTGTGTTCGTGCCAAGATTCATGTTTGTACGCTCTATAATTTCAATAGATTTAAATTACACAAACAAACACAGACATAATTGTGCTTTATAGAAAAATTTATTAGCGGGTCCTTTGCAAAATATTGTTTACGCAGTAAAACAAGTCACAATTTTCCCTAAACTACACCGGGTTTGTGCTCTCAAAATAACATACTGCACATGTTTAGTGTTAACATGCCCTGTACTGAAAATAGAAACCAAAGCAGGTACATTTTATGTAATACCTGTCATAAAAAGGGCAGTTTAGCGGTTAAAAATGGAGTTATTTTAAAAATTGTTGCTAAAACTTTTCATGCTGATGAAAAAACCTCGTCATCGCTTCCATTAGCAAAGTAACACAAATACAGCTACAGCACTATATCCCAGCTTTGCTGAAATAATTTATTGTTGGGTCAAGATTTTAGAAATTTGTATTTCCTTTTAAGAGCTTGAAATTTATTGAGAAAAGTCAAACCTTTGGGACTGCGAGTAAATTTTATGTTGTTCTAAGCCAGGAGTTCCTAACTTGTATGAATTTCCGATGCACTAATTTCATGAATAAATTCAAACGAAGAACTCCACAAGTTGACCTCAAAAAAAGCTCTAAAAAAGATCATTGAGTCACAAATAGGGACAAGAAAGCCCTAAACGTGAGGAGGCCTCCAAAACATAGAAGTCATCAAGTCATTGACAAAAAAAAAGTTCTCAACGTAAGTTGATTTCCAAAAAAAGTCATTAGGGGTGTAAACCTGCAACGACCTTACATTCTCCAAATGACGCACCAGTGCGTCTCTACGCCCCAGTTGTAACCTTTGCCCTGAGCTACACATTAGTAAGGACCTACAGGCCAAGATTAAACAATTTTGGATCCCATGACAAAATTCTCAGCTGGCTCTCAAAATATTTCCGTGGTAATTTTTAAACCTTGTGGTAAGCTTTATTTAAGTTTAAAAAATATACAAGCTAGACTTTTATGTACCAGCTAACTACAGTGCACTTGTAAAAAATTGTCAAGGCTCTGTAGATAGCTGTTGTTCTGTAGGTAATCAACTATTTTATAGATGCGTATATTCGTATGCTGCGTTTCCAATTAGATGCAAGGTTTGCAATTTCCTACCTTCGCTTATGATTTTCGGACTTATATTTTATAGACCTGCTTGTAAATGAAGAAAACGATGTGGACAGCAGAAAATCTTGTTTCAATTTCTACGAAAATCATTCTCATCTTTCTGGTCGGGACAATGCTCTTGCTTTCGAAAATAAGAAATATGAAAATAATTTCTCTTCTCCCACAAAAAATGGTAAGAACTACCTAAGTTTGTTCTTTTCATAAAGTCTAGAAGAATTGCACCCTCGCGAAAAAACAGTTTTGTAGTTCCTTGTAAACCTCACTATCTCCTACCTCATCTGCTGAATCAACTGGTTAAAGTCCAAGTAAAGTAGATTATGCAGCTCATTTGCCTAGTATTTGATTGACCTCGTGAAAATAATTTCTTGTTGCGAGAACAACGAGCATCTACAGTGATTTCCACAGTTCAGTGATAAAGCGTCTGTCAGGCAGTTGCGACAAGTTCAACGCTAAAGCTGCATTTGAATGGCAATAGTTTGATATAGAAAAGAATGAATCTCTGTGCTTTTTTATCATATGATGTAGCTGCTGCAGGAAAATACCTTGGCAGAGCTACAGCATATCTGGTTAAATGTTATTAAACTTGTTTTTTGCCGAAGAACCATTGAAGAATCAAGATTACATTGTTCGGCGGAATCTACACCATGCTTTGACGGATAAAATTACTTCAAAAATGTCTTCATTATGTGATCCTGGTGCTATGCAACAAGGTTTGTTCAATCTATTAATAGCTTTGAAAGAGCTGCTTTGTTGAGACCCATTCGTTTTGCACTTATTAGTACTTGTATCAAGAAATGTACCATAATATTTGGTATTGCTTCCTGGTTTCCATTTTCTATGGTCTTGGAGCTTTTTGAAAACTTAGCTTGTAATAGCGACTCCTATGCCCTGGCTTATAATGTAAACCCCTGGGCCTTGGCTTGATAGATTGCCGTCGTTTTTCACATAAAAGCTTTTACTAAAAAGATTCCCACTAATCACTTCAATAGAATGCCCTCCAGATACAAAAAGTCTTACTCCCAAATTTTCATTTATGTGCACCCAAATCATAATGTCCTCACTCAACACAATTCATAAACCGATATCCAGTGTACCTTACTCAAGTCTTTGGCAGGGAATCCTTGGTTTATAGCTTTTCTACTTTGAGGTGCTTTTGAAGAAGAGACGTAAACCTTAAGAATCTAAAAGCCTACAACAAGCGGTTTATATTTTTTGCTTTTGCAGAATCGATTGATCTTCGGTGCTCTTCACGAAGAGGTTCAACTGGTTCACATTTCTCAGACGAAAGATCTTTAAAAAAGGATCAGTTTAAAGGACGTGAATTTCTTCCACCGACTCAGTTTGAGCAGAGCAGCATCAACTCCTCCCTAAGATACTGGATGACCGCAATGATGTTGGATGGAAGAATGAAAAATCTTTATTCAAGTCGATTTCATCCGACGCCGCAAAAGACTAACGAGGTAATTTCTAAAAAGGATTAAAACATATAAAAGAGGAGCATAACAAAAAAGAAGCTTTTCAGGTGTGAATAAAAACCAAGTTTTGTTGATTTCCATATATCTTTCTTGAACTGTTAATATTAAAACATGATTTCTAATGAAGTATTAGAAACTGTAAGTTTAACAGACGTAAACCTCTTAGATTTGCTAATAGTATCAACTTATGTTGATCGTCATTATCATCATCCATCAAGTTGATGATAAATCTTGTACACTACATGAATTGCATTTATCTATATGTGTCTTTATATTGACTTCTTGTCACAGAATGCTTGGTCGAACATGTGGCAGGACCGTATGGTTGGCAAAGATGTTCAATTTCCTCTACAGTACGGAGTTGTTTCCAATTACAACACTTCTTATTCGCTGTTGGGGCAAAATTTGTCTGATAAATCTGTACAAAATTCGTCTCTTACATCCGGATTAGCTTTTTCTCATCACAATTCAGAAGCATTTAAAAAAAGAAATTACCATCAAGCTTGTTCTACCAGGTAGATGCGTATTAATTTAGCACGTGACTGGTCAAATTTGTATCGTATTATAAGGTACATGCAGCAAATAAAATCCTGTAGGTAATAAGGCCCAGGAAACGGATCTCCTAGATGGATAAAAGTTAAAATCCTAATCCGTTTGCTATCAATACCTGTTCTCATAATCAAAATGTTGATACAAACATGTCAAGTTATCTGCCCAATTGAGGAAGACAAAAGTTGGTGAAATCTATACTTCTAGCAAATGGAACTTTTTATTATTTTAAAAGTATTTTGTTCAACATAAATTGTTAGTTATCAGTGCTCTTAATTAACGTTTTTAATGTTGTGATAAAGTGGAAGGGATGTAGCATTGAACCACATATTTCTTTTCAAAAAATTTCGTTATCTTGTCAGTGATTGATAAAACGCTAGAAGTTGGGGAGCTTGATAATCCGGCCTGCGTTTAATTTCATTGCTTTGATTGAACTATGAATTGGCTCCTGATCAAATTCTCGAACTCGGAAAAATGGTTCAAGAGCATTCTTAGAGACACAGTATTCATTGTGTTTTCCTTTTGTGACGGGAAGAATTTGATTTTATCAAAAAAGAAAAATAGCATGGGAAAAAACCTCACGCTCTTCTCTCTTGAACCAAGTAAATTAAAGCAAAATGCTGGAAAATAGACAGATGTTCCCTTGAGTAAAATCTGTGATTGAATTATCAAAACTTGCTGGAAAATTAAAATATTTCATGGAAAATGTTATTTAAGTGTTGGTTTCAGTGATATTTTACAGCAATCCTTTAAAATTCATCAACTTGAATGCTTTTTTTATGCAATGCTACATAGGGCTTTATTTGTTGCATATAAAAGTAGTATGGCCTAAAAAAATTTTTTGGTCATTAAATTATTTAAAAACGATTCCGCCAAAGTAGCTGAAATTAAGTTGGACTGTAGCTATGATCGTACTCTATCGAAGAGCCAAATAAAGTTCGAATACATGGATTAATTATAGAGATATACGATTTTAAAAATTAGTGGGCCTTATTAGCTGCAAGTGTCTTACTCTAGTAAATAAAAAGTGATAGTGAAATACGGTGGTTTTTAATCAAATATCTTCCTACAAAATTTCAATTCATTTTGATGCACAATACCACCAGTATTGGCAAATGCCTCAGATTTAAAGATTGCCAAGTTCTCCAGCACATCGTCAGGGTTGTGTGTAATGTTAATTGCGGGTGTGGGTAATCTTACATTGACCAAACTTGCTGCAATCTAACAAATATCTTATAAATTGTTTGCCTGCTATCAAATAGTTGTCAAGGTCCATCCCCCATTTGTAGTCATATTGCAATCCAAGTAAGGTAGCATAAAAGGGTTTATGAGTTTCTAGTCACAAAGAAAGTGAGCAGCACCAAAAAATTAAACAAGCTTTTAAACAACAATGTTTGTCACAACTTCACACTTTTAGTCTTTTTATTAGTTAGCAATCAGTTCCGAGATATTAGCGGCAAAGCTCGCTGCTCATCCTTGCATATGTGCTGTCGATAGCAACCGACTTACAACATGCGATGAGGAAGTGTTTTATAAGTATGATCATACATTCCAGGCCATTAGAGGGTAAGGATGTTAGCGAAGAATATGACAAAACAATACACCAAGCATCATAATCACTGTAAAATTCTACGTTTAATATAGGGAAAGTAGGTGATTAACTCTAGCATCCTGCTCATGGCTTCCTCATATAAAACAACTATAAAATAACCTTTTAAACTTTGAAAATAGTTGCGGTTTTTTAACTGGGCTGAACTTACTGGTAAAAAGACTACCTATTTAAAGACTTAATGACCTAACAAGAAAAATGAGACTTGTGCGAAGACAAAACTCGGGAACGCGGAAATTTCCAGCACTTCATTATAAATGACGTTATTAACCCGTTCGGACTTTTTTTACTTTTATCCACAACTTTAACAAGGAAGTAATGCAGCGAAACAATTACGTCTTTCACCTGTTTGAAGACTTTTGAACGGCTGCCTGGTGCTGCAAGGTGGGAATTACCTAAAGATTGCAGATAAAGAAGTGGGTGAAAAATGCAAAATAATCTTTTTTACCTAGCAAGCTAAGTCTTTAACACTTCTCTCAAAACAAGTTTCCTGCATTTCAAATGATGAACTCATTTGAACGATTTCTTTCGGCGCTTGTGCGCGGATGGAACGTTCAACCTAAATGGAACACCTCTTTAGAACTGGAAGAGACTTGTTGAAGGCTCAGTAACTACTCAGTGGTTGTAAAGAATACCCAAACAAATACAATCAAAATGCCAGCAGAAATTTTGTTTGGAAAAGTAAATTATGGCAAAGGGTATCGAACATCTGCTTACTAATTGTGAGTTAAAGTAGTTAATCTCCTTGCACCAATATATTTTGTGTGCATCATTGACTTAAACTTTCCAAACAACACAATATGAAATGAAAGCAATTGTGTTTTTAATGTCATATTGCTTTTCAGAAATGAGAGCAAGAACAAAGAAACGTTGGAAATGAAAAAACACCGTAATGAACATAACAACGTCAGGATGGAGAATGTTATAAATGCTGATACGATCAAGTATGTAAAGCAGTGCAAAAAACAAATATAAAACTTGTACAAATCTAGTTCCTTCTAGGCGGTACGTTTAAAAGAATAAGCAATCAGAATTCCTCAATTGTTTTTACTGGGTCGTTGCGTCAGATAGATTGTAACGTGTATTTAGCCGCTATGCGTTCTACTGTTGCATTGCACTCACGTAGTATAGGCCTATATTCCAAACTCGGACAAGAGGGGATTGGCGCCCTGCGTTGGACGACTGTGTACACGTTTCGAAGTTTCCATGATCAACTACTTGATTGGTTCTTACGTCCAATAATTTGCTACATTACTTGTTATACACAGGGTGTCCGTAAAGTTACTATACAGTCTTACAAGTTACTATACAGACACCCTGTAATATATTAACAGTACAGTAAGATATTGTATTACAATATTTATTTGTAACAAAAGAAATAACACCTTTATGTTTATAAAAATCTCAGAAAATACATGTGTTACCTCCGAAAAGACTGTAATAATCAAGGCAAACAATTTCTGCACTAGCATGGCGAAGCGATTTCTTTGGGTTTCTGGCATATGCCTCAGCAACTGTAGTCAAATTTTGTTCAGTGCACACACTTGGCCGACCAGAACGCGGAACATCGGCAACTGAGCCAGTATCATCAAATTTGTCTCGAAGTTTATAAATAGCCAAACGTGTTGGAGGATCTGTATTAAAATAATGATTCCAAACACGAATTACATCCTGTGCGTTTTTTGTTTTCCAATATCGCTTCAAAATAAATTTGCGCTCTTCCAAAGTTAGCTTGCGTGGCATGCTTAATTAAATAATGCTATAAAACTACAACTATAATACAATAAATAATGCTTAATTAAATAGGCCAGTAAAAAAAATTAATATTAAATACAGTATAATACAATAAAACTATATAGTAACAAAAACTATTACATATAATACAATGAAACTGTATAGTAACTTGTAAGACTGTATAGTAACTTTACGGACACCCTGTATATCAAGCAGCAGCTTATAAACCAGTGCGGTCCAACTTAATTTTATAGCGGGTCATCATCAGAAACTAAAAATTTGCGGGCCACACGGTTTAAACTAGGAATGTGTTACCCCAAATAAAGGTGTTTTCCAAAAAAAAAAGGTCATAACCTACGTTTGAGCAAATTTTCGGACAGCCATAATATTTGCGGTCATGTCCGGAATTGTCGGAACGCATGGCAACCATATCGTAATCACGCTAATCACCGTAATTATTCTCGGGTCTGCAGATGGACTACGCTGCTATAAACCATTAAACAATTTTCCAAAAACACGAAAACACAGTCATTGCAAGGCTTTGAACTCACGATTAATTTCTCGATCTTTTTTCAAAATATATGCTTTTACCCACTAGATTACAAAGTGCAGTCTTAGTGATATATTAGGGGTAGGGAGTATAAGGGCGATGGCCTGCTTAAAGAGAATAACAGTAGCAAAAAATGTGAAGAAGAAGGTTTTCACTGGTGTTTGAAGACCAAAGTGAACAAATTTTTGCTTTCAAAAAGTTGTTCTCAGAAGTCTTCACCTTTTCAATATGCTACAATCCCCCTGCAAAAAATCCTATTTAAATTCGCAGTCAGCTGAATGCAAAGTAAGTGAATCGTTCTACTATAAATTTCATAATTTACAGAAGAAGCGATCATCGGTATTCTCCCTGCGCGCTAGGTTCCTTGGCGCCCCCAAGTAATGAAACAATAGAAATTCGAAACCAACTTTTTCAGCCCAAATTGAAACAAAAACATGACGGTAAAATACATTTTAGTATTTAGTAATATGTTGATATTGCATTTACAAAACAAGATGTTGTATCTTCAGATTTTATCCATTTGATTCGAAGACTTTCGACATATTAATCGGTAATGACTCGAGAGCTCGCTGGATTGGAGAACTGTTTGTAGAGACAAAAATCTTGAGTTCGACCCTCCCAATGGCTACGTTGCTGTTGTTGGGTTGAGAAAGATATTTTACGGCTGTTTCCTTTGCTTGCTTGCACTGCATGTGATTGGAATGCATGGCGTCAGAAGCGCGCCTGGAGACAACGTTGTTGTAGAACAATCAACAAAAGGTTTTCTCGCGCAAACGATAAAAATGCATGACTAAAGCTGCGTTCGTAACCAAAAATAAAACTTCTTACCAATATTCAGAGCAGGTTTTGAGACGATGTTTCGGTGCTTGATACTGAATGCGAAGAGAGCATAGCTCTGTTCGCCCTTACCATCAAGCAGCCACACATCGTCTCAAAACCTGCTCTAAATATCGGTAAGAAGTTTTATTCTTGGTTGCGAAAGCCTGTGTGTGCGATCGCAGTCTAAAAGCATGTTATTTTTGTAACTATTTTTCAATCCTTTTCTAAAACAGAATGTTGGGACAATCTTAATAGTGTTTATGAACCACATGTTCTGTGGCTTAATTGGCTTGTCCTACTGGCTCAGTACTCAGGGTTGATCATGCAGTCTGTATTGTCATCACACAGCTGTTGGTCGCGTCGCATTCTTTTTATTCTTGTTGGATACGTTTGTACATATTATTTTTATGCTTTCATAGATGGGTCAAAGCCATACAACTGTCCACTATGTGATGCACAGTTCAATCGCCCAGCAAACCTAAAAACACACATGAGGATTCACAGTGGAGAAAAGCCATATAAATGCGATACTTGCGGCGCTAGATTCGTACAAGTTGCTCATCTTCGAGCTCATGTGCTGATCCATACCGGTGAAAAACCTTATCCATGCAACGTGTGTGGTACAAGGTAACTTGATATTTTTTGATAAATTCGCTAAAACACATTAAAACTTGGACAGGTGTAGCATTTCCCAACACGTAAATCTTGAAAAAGAAACAAACGCAACAGTTTGTTGATGGTGAAAGACATACCGGACAACTTTTTAATCCACTAATGTTATTTCACCATCCCAAAAAGGTTGCAGAAAAGTTTTTGAGAAATTTTTATTCAATTATTACCTTTTACAGAAACATTTCCAATACTGCACCTTTATATGGTATTTACAGTGTCGTAAAATATCATATAAAAAGAAAATGTTATTGTCACAGTTTGTTTAGTCTTTCAATAGTTGCAAGTGGTATTACAAAATTTTGATATGTTGATTACTTAACGCGGTACTTTGCACCATAAAAGCTGCAGTGACCAGGGGGCACTACACCCCAAACAAAAGCTGTGCCTTACTCATGGTGATTTATTTTTTGTGCTGTCAAGCTCTGACAGAGTCGAAAGCCATTCTAAAGCCAGAGAGTTGCATTAAGTAAAACACCTCTACCACCATTTAATCACGTTGCCAATAAATATTTTTGTTGTTTTGTAGTTTCAGGCATTTACAAACACTCAAATCTCATTTGAGGATTCATACAGGAGAAAAGCCATATTCATGTGAAAAGTGCAGAGTGCAATTTCGTCATAAAAGTCAACTTCGTTTGCATTTAAGAACCAAGCACGGAGTTCAAACAAACACTAAAAAAACATATAAGCAAGTATGTGCCTAAACGATATGTTGTGTAATTGCAGATACCTCCTCTTTCTGGAAACCAAGACGCTCATTGAAGCCAAAAGTCTAGGCCTCACAACTCAAACATAATCGCGCGAAAAAGCCATGCTCTTCCAGTTTCCAAAAAACAATTCTTTAGATCCAACGACTAAATAATTCCTGTGGCCCTGCCGTTGGAAGGCTTCATATGACGTCTTACAGTTGGCACGAAAAAAAGTGGCTGACCGAAGGTGTAATTTATGCTGGAGAAGTAAAGCACGAGCACCAACTTTTGGGGTTATCTTGAAAACTAATGAGATCTTAATTAAAAATCGGAATGAGTTATTGCTAGTTTGCTATTCGGAAACAAATGAATTTAATCAAAAGCGATTTGGTTGAGATCAGGCTTTTCAGTTGGCTAATCTAAACTTATTACGGTATGCCAATTTACCAAAAAATCGGCTTTAAGAGAAGTAACAGTTAAATACCATTTGCTCCTCAGTTAAAAATAACTCTATGCCAATTAGATACCCGTAAGTACATAGCAAAAACAACCATCATCTGATCGTTACTACCGGTACCGTAAATTTTAAAATTACCCTTGATCCATCAGCCTAGGTTATAGCCAAAAAAATTGTTTAAGGAATAGCAAAGGTCACAAAATTACATCTGATATATCAATATAACTGGTTGCAAGCATTGCTGACAAAAAATTTCGAAGAATTACTGATTTTATCCATCAATATCTAATCCAACATAATGCAAACGGTACAGAACTCTGCCCTGTCTTTTAGGTTACAGTATGATTTAGGTTTATAACTTTTCAGTATGCTTATGCCACCAAACATGCTGTATAAGTTGCGCATTACAATTAACTTAAACTCAGCATTACCAAATACGCTAATTAATCGCATATGAAACCCTACCAAAGGCTGACTACAAATAAGTCTGCATGTTTAGCCCATAAAATTAGCCGAAGTGGTAGCAATAACAAATAAACCTTAGCACCTCTTACCTTACTTTATCTTTGGATTCATTGCATAACATCAGTAAAACGACATTTAACGCTCATTTAACAAGTGTCTAGCCTATTTATTTGATTTTCAAAAAACGATATCACTCCTATTCAATTCAATGGAAAAACACTGAAAGTGGTCAGTCACTTTTTTCGAAAACGCATTTTGATGACGTACGATCACGTGCGTGAAATCTTTCTATAAACAAGACGGAAGCAATTAGAGCATGGGTCCCCACCAACGAGTAGCTTGAATATTCTAACTTAGGGATTCCCAAATTTTTTTGATGTCATGGACTCTTTTGAAAACTTAGCTAATATTGTAGTCCCTTTAACTCATCAACCAGCCTCTTTATTAGGGGATACACTTCTAAAAAGTGATATTTTTGTGCTTTCTCAAGTTGAAGACTTTGTTTTATGGAAATCAATTTTTCGAAAGTGATTATTTACAGTCGTGTCTATATTGATTGATTCAAGCAGCCAAAAGCACACAATTTTAGTTTTTTAATTTCCACAATACATTTTAAAACCCGGTGATAACTTTCGTGACCACCTTGATCCTTCAACACCTCTTTCACTCGCTTTGGCATCGATTGAACAATCATTTTTCAGTTTTTTTCGGTTGCAGGTCTCTATACCAAACTTAAATTACGGTCTCCATGAGCTTAATTTTTGTAGTGCAATCAAGTTTTTGCAAACGAGATTTCAAAATTGACCAAAACCTAATGGGTTGAGGTTGGGTGAGTTTCCTAATCAGTTTAAAATGTTTATCACACTTCATTGAAAACTTTCTTCACTTGCTTGGTTATGGCATGGAGGAAGATCTTGCAAAACATTTTTCTGGGGTTGTTTTACCGTTTGATGAAAGTGCATTAAACTCAACTTCTCTCCCTCACTAATTCTTACATACTTGCTATGCCATCTCTGTTCAAAACAATGAGTCTCATCAAGAAATAAAACTTTTTTCCAGTTTTCTATTCGCGAATTCTTGTACATCTTTGAAGATTAACTATTTTGGCATCATGGCTTTTTAGCTTTTCTTCCAACAAATAGCCATCGACGACGCACAGTACTAAAGCTTATTTATACCCCAGAGTGCCGCAAACCATCTTGCAGATCAAAACTGCTCTTCCTTGGATCAAACTTACTGCTTTTAATGAGAAAAGCATCGTTTCTTGAGGTCGTTTTTTTTCGCATCTTCCCTTACGTTTGGGGGTAAAAGAGCTCGTTTCTGCTTGTTGCTTATTGATCCGAGAAACTGATTTTTGACTCACTTCACTAAGCTTGCAACATTTCTATGTGAGTGTACGGTATGCTCAGCAAAAGTTACAATACAACTACTCTTCTTTGGCGCGATATCGGCCATATTGACACACTAAAATCAAACCCTACGCAACTCAGTTACAAACAGAATAATTTATTCTTTTATAAGTAAAGTATATATTTGAAAAATTCTTTGTGACGTCATAATATCTTATTATTTTGCAATCACCTATTCTAGAATTCTTATTGACATAAGTTATATCAATATGAAACAAAGCTTGTTTGCTTTTGAAAAAAGTAAATTAAGGCGAATATCAAAATTACTGAAAAGCATGGCTTGAGTCAATTAATATGAACACGATTGTACCCACAAGTATCAGAAGCTGGTTTTTGTGAATTATTGACAAATCCTTCTTTGAAATCATTGATTGTCCTTTGTCAACTTAATTGAAGTGATGATTTGCCCGAATCGGTCTGCGATTTATTAATTAATTTCTCAACTTGAAAATTTTTTTGGAGATGTACTTTATAAAATCAAATTGTAATCTCCAATGTCTTTGGGGTTTCCCCACATCTGAGAATTTTAACTTGACGCGAATACAAATGCTCACATGCAGCCCGGAAATCTTTTGTGGAACTACAAAAAAGTCTTCCACACACTTCCTACGAAGCCTCGACTGGGGATCACTGGTTCTTACTGGTACAGCAAGAGGAAGAGCATTAGCAGTAAACGGTGAAAAATTTTAATGAAAAACGAAGACCTTCATTATCTTAAGAGTGAATACCTCCGTAATCGCAAGCTGTTATTCTACCGAAAAACGCAAGATAGCAAAGGAGTAAAATGGTTTTACTTACTTTTGGTTTAGTTTTCTGCAAGTTATTAAAATATGTTTCGAAATCAGGTACCAGGACTTCGAAGTGCTGACATATCAGCCCACATCAAACGAGCCCAAGAAGCTGCAAAGACCAATTCATTGTCAAGAGTAAGTGTGATTTAAACAGTCAATTGCACTTCTTCAAAACCTTTAAATTTGATAGTTTAAGCTCATTGAAAATTCACTCAAACTAAGTTTGTGGTTAATAGGATTTATCTTCTGCCAACTATGAGATCAGATGTTTTGAAACATGAAACAAACTAGCATTTTACTGAAAAATAGCGTAGTTTTTAATCCGTTAGTTTTAAACTAGAAAGCTCAAATAAATCACAGCAAACGCTTTACCTAATAGGAAGATTGCATGTGACGTCTTACAGTTGGCACGAAAAAAAGTGGCTGACCGAAGGTGTAATTTATGCTGGAGAAGTAAAGCACGAGCACCAACTTTTGGGGTTATCTTGAAAACTAATGAGATCTTAATTAAAAATCGGAATGAGTTATTGCTAGTTTGCTATTCGGAAACAAATGAATTTAATCAAAAGCGATTTGGTTGAGATCAGGCTTTTCAGTTGGCTAATCTAAACTTATTACGGTATGCCAATTTACCAAAAAATCGGCTTTAAGAGAAGTAACAGTTAAATACCATTTGCTCCTCAGTTAAAAATAACTCTATGCCAATTAGATACCCGTAAGTACATAGCAAAAACAACCATCATCTGATCGTTACTACCGGTACCGTAAATTTTAAAATTACCCTTGATCCATCAGCCTAGGTTATAGCCAAAAAAATTGTTTAAGGAATAGCAAAGGTCACAAAATTACATCTGATATATCAATATAACTGGTTGCAAGCATTGCTGACAAAAAATTTCGAAGAATTACTGATTTTATCCATCAATATCTAATCCAACATAATGCAAACGGTACAGACTCTGCCCTGTCTTTTAGGTTACAGTATGATTTAGGTTTATAACTTTTCAGTATGCTTATGCCACCAAACATGCTGTATAAGTTGCGCATTACAATTAACTTAAACTCAGCATTACCAAATACGCTAATTAATCGCATATGAAACCCTACCAAAGGCTGACTACAAATAAGTCTGCATGTTTAGCCCATAAAATTAGCCGAAGTGGTAGCAATAACAAATAAACCTTAGCACCTCTTACCTTACTTTATCTTTGGATTCATTGCATAACATCAGTAAAACGACATTTAACGCTCATTTAACAAGTGTCTAGCCTATTTATTTGATTTTCAAAAAACGATATCACTCCTATTCAATTCAATGGAAAAACACTGAAAGTGGTCAGTCACTTTTTTCGAAAACGCATTTTGATGACGTACGATCACGTGCGTGAAACCTTCATTTAAAAAAGTGGCTGACCATTTTTAATGTTTTTGCATTGAATTCAATTGAATAGGAGTGACAACGTTTTTTGCAAATTAATCAGATAAAATAGGTAGTTGTTAAATGAACGTTAATTATGTTGTTTTACTGATGTTATTGAACGAATCTAAAAACAAAGTAAGCAAAGAAGTCTTGAGGTTTGCTTGTTATTGCCTATAGCCAACCCAGTCTTTTGGGCTAAACATGCAGGCGTATTTGTTGTCAGCTGGTAGGTTTTATATTCGATTAATCAACGTATTCGGAAATACTGAGTTTTAGTTAATTGTGATGTGCAATTAATACAGCATATTTGGTGGCATAAGCATACTGAAAAGTTGTAAACCTAAATTATAGTGTAGCCTATATGACAAGACAGACTTTGTAGTGTTTGCCATGCGTTGGAAAAGATATTGATAGATTTCATCACCAGTTTTTTGAAATTTTTTGTCAAAATGATACATTGATATATCAGATGTAATTTTGTGACCTTTACTATTCCTTTAACAACTTTTTGGGGTTTTGCCTAAGCTGATGGACCAAGTGGGCCAAGGTTAAGCAAAAACTTAATTGTACCGGTAACGATTAGATGATGGCTGATTTTGCTGATGCACCGAGGGAATCTAATTGGCATAGAGTTATTTTTAACTAAGAATAAATGATGTTTCGGTAATACTTCTCTAAAAGCCGATTTTTTAGACAATTGGCACACCGTAATAAGCTTAGACTAGCCAAATGAAAGACCTGATCTCAACCAATCCGCTTTTGATTAAATTCATTTGTTTCCGAGTAACTAACTAGCAACAATTTATTTTAATTTTTAATTAATATTTCATTATTTTCGAGATAAACCCTCAAGATGGTATTCGCTTTATACCTCTTCAGCATAAATTACAGCTTTTGGTCAGCCACTTTCTTTTGCGCCTAATGTGTGACGTCATATGCAACCTTCCTATTGTCGAAACAAATTTTTGAGTGTATTGTCTTTTGTAGGGAAAAGGTAGGCTACATTATATCATGTGGAAAATTTTTAGTAAAATTTTAATTTTTTCTTTGCAGCCTTTTGTCACCGTAATACCCGAACACAGCAATATTGCAGTTGCCAAGTCAACATCTGAATTTGACGTGCAATCAGCTCAGCACCAGGCTCGTCTTCTCTCAAATCGGTCCTACCCAAATCCAGTAGGTGAGGATGCTGTTCGCATAAAAATGAATAACGAGTACTTTTTCGAATCGGGCAAATTTTTAAAATAAAAGTTATAAGTCGTGATTGCGGCAGTGATTTCTTTGCTACAAACATACTGCAAGTCTTCCAATTACCTCAGAAAAATGATTTAAAATTCGTCATTGTGCACTTTTTTTATTATTTCTTCCATTATTTTTTAGTTGATATTAAGCGTGTAAGTGTATCATCCACTGACTCGACAACTGATGACGCGACACACCAAACGTTTAATCTTGATGCTCATCTCGCAAATCTGCATTCTTCTCAACCAACCTCTCATCAACTTGTCAACTCCCTTGAAGCGTAGCCTTGGTTTTAACCTCATTATTTTTTTGTCTCCATGTTTTTTAATCTAGCTCAAAGAAAGATCACAGATTTTTTCTTTTCAACTACAGATCCAACACCTCGATTCTTAAATCCTGTTATTTTTAGCATTTTTTCTACATATATACACTTTTGTTATTTTCTTTACTGCTGTTCGGTATATTATAGTTGGATAGCCTTCGAACTGTATGTATATTTGTTGCTTTCCTAAAACGATACTTTTGCAGAGTTGTCTTCTCTGAGTTTACTTTGTCTTATAACGTTTAAAGATGCAAACTTTGCTGCTCAGCAGAAAGAACAGCATATTTGTTTCTGTTTATTATAGTTCTGTACGTGTTTGTTACGGGTGGACGTACTAGTGTAGTAAAGGTTATATTTATGTAATCGGCAGTATATTTGATCACTTATGTATGATTACTTTTGCGCTCATTTTGTAATTAATAAATTGCAGCTTTCGTCAGAAAAACTGTTCCTCATTTGGAAACTTATGACAGCTCTTCTCAATTATCGTATTTAAGGCGAGGCGGTTGTGCCTTGCTCCTCTTTTCGCTTAACAGCAAAGCAAATTAATTTGCCTTTGCTCAAAAATTTGGTTAATTTATCTCTTTGCTATCCTCTATCTTTTTTAAAAATGCTACGTATGTTATAAATCATTTTGCCTTTAGATGATATATCTTTTAGCTTGTACATAATCCCTATTGCGCCTTAGAGAGCCGCTATAAAGTTTTATAAATGTGATACGAAACATTAGTTTATTGAAGGAGTTGAAACACTGTTTGCTTGAATGCAGCCACAAAAACGTAAGATTTATATATTTTCCTGTAACATTAGGGCTCAAATGTCAAGCGTTTGCTGGGGTACTATTTATTCACGATTGCCCGGTCAAGTTTTTGAGAAATTGAGCTTAGGCTAAGGCAACACATCCCGGCAAGTGTCTATTAGAAGTGCAATACTGTAGGCTATAATATTTGCAAGTTAATGCTTTTAAATGATTTTTGTGTTCTTCAAAAACCAAATAAAACAGAGTATTACAAAACCATGGTTTCTATTTTATAAGTTTTCAAGGTAGCCTAAACGATTCGATTTATTTATTGCCTTTGAGAGGTAGACCGGTGAACTTTTTTGGATAATTTGATTTTTGTGCAAAGAGTGTAATTGTTCTGAGCTCTTAAATGACCTTTGCTATTTTGGAGCAACGGCCACAAGTAACCAAAACATAAGTAGCTTGGCTCGATTTTCTCCTTGACCCTTTGCACTCTTCCTTTTGAAAGAGAAAACTGATGGAATATTTTTTGAGTTCTCTCTTAGTTCCTTTTTTTGAATAGTTGAACAAAAATAAGCTAATATCGATGTCGAACCCACAACGCAGCGTGGAAAGCAAAAGTTAGTTCTGTTTTTCCACGCCACTCGCACCAAAATTTGCTGAGATATAAAACCACACTCTCACAATTGCAACTGGTGGCTAACAATAAATTGCATCCGAAAAATATTAATTCCCTCTCCCTTTTAGGAAAGTATTCGTACTCTGTCAACTCTCCTTTCTCTTGTTGGTGCAAACAATATTATTAGAATTTTCGACACATAATGAAAGAGGCTAAACAGGAAGTGAAGCGCAAGGCTGATTAAATTGCGAGCTCTGTCAACATAAATGAAAAAGCGTTAGACAAATTTGGGTGCTAATGAATCCTTCATTTTTGAGGTAAAAAAATCGCAAACTTAATTTTGAGGTAAAACATTCAACTCTATGAAGAAATGAAATTAATTGCTGGGGATTAGAATAGCAAAACATTTTCTTATGCGGATTTCGCCCGCAACAAACAAATGCTTGCGAATGCTTTAAGGGATTCAAATTGATTTTTGAGGGAGGGGAGTGGGCTCAGCACGACTTTGAACTTACTGACATCACTATGTGTTACTGTAATGTTATGTCACTTGTAGCAAACTATAGAGATGAAGGTCTAATTAAGATCATTTGCGGGTTACGCCAACTAACTCGGTGAAACAGCACGATCAGGTAGCAGCGCCTCAAGAGGCGATTTAAACTTACTGTGATAGTAGGTATTCAAACTCCCTATTACATCTTTGATAAATACTAGATTACCGTCGGGATAAGGTATAATTTAAGTTGACCTTTCTAGCACTAAACTAAAAATTTTCTGCTACCATATTGCGGCCCCAATTAGTCATTACCATTTTAGTATTAATAATTTTAGTAAATATGTTGCTAGTCTTTACCGGTCAAACAAATCCTTTTCATTTAATGATCAACATTGCAGCGCTTAACAGCCAATGCAGAATGTAATTGCTTTGGTTCAGCCCACAGTACACAAAACTACATATATTTATCAATAGGTCATGTGATTTTGGAATTGAGGGTTGAAAGACAATAAAGCCTATTAATTGCAATGCATTACAAATGCTAATCTTACGGGATCTTTGAATTTTTGGGACTTTAAAGTTTTGCGGGGCCTCAAGCAAAAGCACCGTCCGCCATTGCATGGTAAATAGTCCATGCCATTCGCCCTCTAATCAGCTGATCAAAATCAATAAAGTTACGTTTTTTATTTCATGAATATTGTTTAATAGTAGCCAACATGGCAGTCTTACCGTACTTGTTAATCACAATAGAGCACTAAAATTTGACTACGTAATTGAAATGTTTGGCCAACACCTTGGTTGTGTAGTGGTGTGAAAACAGCTTTACCACATTGTTTCACACAAACTTGACTGGAAGATGTATTGATATATCTCTATTCTGTACGTTTCCATACTTTTTTTTTAGCTTTACATCCGTGGTTGACACTCTGTAAGCAAGAAGGCCTCAGGCACGCAAAATTCTTTACAACTACGTGCCAAGTATGAAGGCCTTTAAAGTCATCCTTGCTTACTAGAGCACTATTGGGCATCAAAAATGTTTCTGTGCATCAAAGATTTTTGACAAAAAAAGAATTTCCAATTGGTGAGGAACAACAGGAGTGGCAGGTGGGAAATCAGGCAGCATTTCAAGATAGAGTTGTTATTTTGAGCTTGCAAAAGCATCACAAGCTTACATTCATGATGGCATATTTTCAGAGGTCATTCAGTGGTGACTTAATGGCGTTTGTTTTGAACGTCACTTTGTGTAGAAAACTTATTTTTTACTGATTTTGACTTGGTAACCTTTGTTTTATCATAGGTCAAGTTATGGAATATTTTATTTTTTTTCATACACAAGTTAAATTAAGGTCACAAAGACCATTATTAGACACTAGGCTGATCAAGTAATAATGATTCAAATTCGATCGGGGTTGTGGGAATCGGAAATGCAGTCAAAGCTGCAAATAAGAAGACCTTACTGATGAAAAAAATGTTAAAAATCACTGCAGTAGATCACAACCGTAGCAAATTCATTAGCTTCCTACAGTTCAACCTTACTCGTCTTGTGAATCAATAATTTTGTTTGATAAAGCTGCCTATTCCTGACGTGTGACATCGGCAGTAGATCCAAAAAATACTTATTTAATATAATGTATAAAGCAAAATTTTGTCTGTCTGTTTTAACTCTTCTGAAACTGCTGGAGATACAATCATCAAACCTGGCACGATTGATCACCACCCCGTGGTGAGTGTCATAAGAGGCTTGCGACGTCAAAATCAAAAACTTTTATAAATTTCCGTTACTTGACAGAGGACAAACGCTTTTCGCTCAAACAAAAACCACCTTCCGACTTATCGCATTACGAAAACTTTCATTTGTTTGGGGTCTAAAATGACGTCACAATCAACGCTTCATTGCACAACCTGTTTTTGTTCTTTCTCATAAAGTGCTGATCGTTGAAACGCAATTAAACACTCTTTCAGGACATAGTAATAAGGTGCTTTCGAGAAAAACAACTCTACAACAAAGCTTATTTGACTATACTACGAGCAATTCTTTATTTAAGCACTTAAAGCAGGGCTACTTAACTGGCGGACCGCGGTCCGAATCCGGACCTTTGAAGTGTTAAAGCTAAACCACAAGCTTTAGGATGAGTAACAGTTAGAGCAAGGAATAACAGTTGATCAAAAACGGGACGCTCAAATTCAGTTAAAGACCTTTTTTTAATTATGGGCGACGGGATCAGCTTCACATCCGCTGCAATTAGACGCTGTCCCGCCTACGGTGTGGGTGATCTCCAAGAAAAAAAAAAGGTCATCATGTTTGGCTGCCGAAGATCCAACTATTTTTCTGTATGTATTGGTAATGACAGTTTCATTTTTATCATTGCAAATCAACAATTATACTGGACTGGACCTCAGGAAATACTAAACTTCTCCGACTGGACCTTCACCAAAATTAGTTGAGTAGCCCTGACTTAAAATCTTCTGAGCATTCTTGTCCTCTTTTTGGCTTGCACGCTGAAAACTGGCTCTATGATGTCATAATATGTCTCGTACAATTACTACAAATCTTTCGCCACCGAAGATCATAACATGAAGATGTTTTCAAAAATTAAATCTTGCTGGCAAAATCAATTTTCTACAAAAGTAATTTGTGACCTCATTCCTCAACTGATTTTTAAACTTTTTTGAAGAAATTAAAAGTTATTTCAAGGCAATTCCGATAGTGCATAATATGTACAATACATGTATTTGTTTTTTACTGAAAAAACTGACTTTTAGACCAATAATGTTACTTTTTACCCCTCTTCCAAAAAGTGGTAAGCTCAGTAAAAACGTGTAACTTTAGTACAAAAACGTTATAATAAAGTACTAACAATCACTGTCCTTTGAAAGCTTAGGAAATTTGCTTTCCAGCAATTTGTGACTCCAATTACTAAAGGCTAACAATTAGTTTATAATGGCTGATCAAAAATTGGTTGCTATACATCATGTTTCATTTTTAGTTGAACACTTATCCTACTTGAAATTGTTAGAAAAAGCTTGTTTTTTGGTACATTTTAACTACTTTTCCTCACAAGCATAGTTCTTTTGCATTATGTGTCGACGTTTTCAAAAACATTTATTGAAAACTGAAGTCTCCAAGAAAGAGTTGATTGTGACGTCATTTTAGACCCCAAATAAATAAAAGTTTTTGTAATATGGTAAATCGGAAGGTGGTTTCTGTTTGAGCAAAAAGCGGCTGTTCTCTGTCAATGCAAATTAAAAAAATTAATGCAAATTTTTTAAATGTTGATTATGACGTCATCATGACGTCGTGAACCCCTTTTGACACTTACCACGGGGTGGTGATCAATCGTGTCAGGTTTGATGCTTGTACTTGTAGCAGTTTCAGAGGAGTTAAAACGAGCAGAATTGCGCTTTATAGTACAGATTTTGATAGAAAACATAAATGATAAAGCCCATTACTGATATTTGTAATTGCAAGGGTAGGCTATTTGTATCGGTACAAAACACTAATCTTTATTCAAAAGTAAAATGGTCTGGATTAGGGGCAAGGTTAAATGTAATAAAATCCCAAGTTTCAAAAAAATCAAAATTAAACAATAATAGCCGAGCTCCGCCGATTAGGAGCGACATTCTCCTTGGCGAATCGTGCTATCCATGATCCCGACCATGTACTACATGGACAGTTGGTTGGGCAGCAGAATGCGCACCTGGGAAGACTTAGATCAAGACGCCCATTTGTACCTTCTGCGTAGAAACTATTGGATAGTTTGTCTGAACTGGACATCCGCGTGAAGCAGTGGACGAAACATAAATGAAACGCGGACTATTTGGAGAGTACTTCAAGGGTCCGTGCTTTCATTCCCAGGGTCAGTTCAAGGCCACTTGATATAAGTCTGCCCAGAACATCTTGGGTAGGGCTCAATCGCCTGCGGACTGGTGTAGGGCGTTTCCACTCGTCCATGTACAAATGGGGTCTTGCCCCATCACCGAATTGCGAATGTGGTGTCACTAAGCAAACTGCAGATCACGTTATATCTTCATGTCTCATACATCAAGTACCAAGAGGAACACGAAGTCTGCAAGTTTTGCATGATGCAACTCAATGTTCGCTTAACACCACCACTGCCAGCATCTAATCTGGGCAGCGCAGCAGTCCGGGGTGGTAAAAGAATAGGCCCTCGGCCCTGATTTGTGCAGGCCCGGATTGAGTTTGAGTGGCTGACCAAACAACGACGACGACGGTGGTAAGCAGAAACTAAACTCAAACGACACTTTTGAAACCCCGGCTTTATGTGTTATGACGTTGCCGTAATTAAGAGCCGAGATTATGAAGGAATTATGAGGTTGCCGTTAAATGTAATATATTTTGCGGTGTCGTGTTGGCAGGTACCGGTAACACGCTGTACGTTATTGTGGTGCGATACAAATGGATGTTGTTGTTTACAAAAAGATTTACTGTTACTGATTTACTCTTTGAACCTTGGTTTCTTTTTTGAACCCTTTGAATGCTGGCGATAAACAAAACTATTCTATTACTAGATTAAATAAACCGAAAGTGCTGGTGATGTGAGCCCAACTTTAATAATTTGCTGGCCGGTACACCGGCTTACAGGGTAATGACGGTAGACCCTGCAGGCCGGTTAGCCGACCTTTCGAGTCTATAAGGCTCCTCAGTAATTACGGTTTTCCAGCCTGCAGGGTTCAAAGAGTTAAGCTACTTGAAGCCCATTGCCCAATTTAGCAACAGCAATACACTAACAAGGGTTTTGCCTCATTGCATACATTAGTCGCGATTTAAGCCATCTACAATAGTGACCTATCAAGAAGCTGACTTAAACAATTAGCAAGCCATGCTTAACGCCAAAACTTCTTTCTGCATACGAAATCGATGAATTAAGTTGGGCTTAAACAATTTTAGAAAATTTGTGGCTTAAGCCTACTTTCTACAAAAGATCCTTAATTTCCAATAATTTGATTCTTTTTAAATTCAGTTGTAATGATATTGTACAAATGAAAATGAACTCGAACTCGCTTTAAATACAGTAGTCCCCGCTTATTAAGCCCACGGTTAATAAGCCCAACCGCTTAATAAGCCCAAAATCGTCCGGTCCGGAATTACTCCATTTATTCCTATAGATAAAAAACCCGCTTTATAAGCCCAAAACCCCGCTTAATAAGCCCAATTTTCGAACACATTTGCTTAAAACTGAGTGAAAACGCGTCGAAAGTCACACTTCTTTGTCTTGCTTTGGACGATTTCACACTTCGTTACGCTGCTGCCCTAGTTCTTAATTCAACTGTTTCGTCACAGATCGTGAGTTTCGAGTTCAAGTTCGTCACTTTGAGTTTCGAGTTCAAGTTCGGCAAACAGATTGAGTTCTTTCGAGTTCGCAGCCCTGGTAAAGCTACAAAGTGGTAGTGCTAGCTAAAGTGACGCAAAGTATCTCGTTATCCATCAAATATAGAGCCCAAGACCGAATGATAAACAAACAAAAATGTAATTCGGGGAAGGAAGAGGCGACTTTTCTCCAATTGTAACCAAACAAACGCAATTTTTGTGTAAGTCATGTAAAAATAGAACCTCCAACGTTAAAGTTGAATTTTGTAACATTATTTATTTAATGCATCAACATTAAACATAATTGATTTACAACTTACAATGGTAGTAAGAAATTGGATCTTTTAACAATATTTAGTTTCATGAATCTACGTAACTGAGAACGACTGCTTGTCTAGACGAACTCAAGGTCTCTTTACGCCCCTCTCGGTTTACCCAATATTGCATTACGCTTCGTGTATAATTGGTTGCGTTTGTGCCAATTATTGCTCCGCTTAGCAGTAAGTGCTAATCAGTGGCAACAGAAATAGTATAGCCATTCCTCGCCAAGTTATTGGTACTGTCGTTTCTAATTTTTCAGTAAATTCTGACAATTAGCTCACCAATTTCGAAACTTGTATTTACATTTTAAGCACCACCTCTAAAAACGTATTTACAAATGTCATCTAAAAGTATATCTACAGAACTACTGCAACAATAAATATACAACTTCAATAGTTTACAGACCTACAGTGCTGTTTCAACTTATTACACCAATGAAACACTACACTACAAAAATCAAATGCAAGAAGTTACGCCAATGTCACAGTACAATCGATGATACAGAACAGTCGTATCAAAAATTTTGTTTTGAAACCAAATCCCACTTTCACGTCACACTAGCGTTGGTGAGAACATTTCGTAATTGTTCTATTTGTACGAAAAAATCGCTTAAAATGAGCGTAATGCAAACAAAATATTACAGAGCAAATACTCTAACCAATTCTTGTAAAGTGTGGAAGCGGAAACGGACTGAGGCAAGATTTGCAGAAATTTATACATCCAACAAACAAGGTTTAACATTCCACTCAATATCAAGGTCTTGGCGCAACTGACAGTATGATGGGTTGGCCTCAATGACGACCTGATTTACCAGGTCCAATAGGCCTCACTCTATCATCGCCACGACGAGGCCCTCTGCAATGAAATCACTTGTCTCATGTGATAGTATAAGCCAATTGACAGACGCAATGGCTTAGTGGTTAGGGCGTCCGCTTCGCAGTCGGTAGACTTGGGGTTTATTTCCCTTGTCGAGTCATACAAAAGACTTCAAAAAATAGTATCCACGGCTTCCATGCTTGGCGCTCGGCATTTAGGGGAGGTTGTGGAGAACAAGCCGCCAAGTTCGCTTGTTGTGACCTCGGGCAAGGCACTTAACGGGACGCCCCCAGCTTTATGTGGAAGACAGGTGGCACAGACACATGGCAAATCGCAACTCCCAAGCGAATGCGGACGTCCCGTCCAAAATATAGCGATATAGTTCGCTTTCTCGTGGATGGAGGATAAATATCGCAAATAAAAATTTTTTTAAAATGGTATAGAGATTAAGTGTTCGTCCCAATACAATAGGTTGCTAGTTCAAACTTTGACCGGGTCATAATTAAAAATAGTATTTACCATTTCTCTGATGGAGGCTTAGCACAAAAGTGATAGTGAAAAAAAAGGTTGCAAGTTCCTTGGGGTGCATTAGAATACGTACTCAACAAAATTCCTTTACGTGCCACACGGGTGATAAGGCTAAGCTGTCTGCTCGTCACAACTGCAAAGTCTTTACTGAAGGCCAGCAAACCGAACATTAGCTTATACTCACGAAAAGCACCAACGCAAGCACATAGAGCGTCAGTTAATAACTTATAGGGATTCAAGGCATCGTAAGCACAGACTGTTTTAAATTGTCTTTCAATATCATACCAATGTGGTGATAGGCAGTCGAATTCCTCAACCGAACACGTGCCTTTGCATCACTTTGATTGGCAAACAAGCATTTTCATTCCAGACACTTTCCTGACAAACACCTACGACGCCTATCACAAGTAGGGAGCCAAGAGCTATCTTGCATTTAACTTGCAACACATCCACTGGGCCGTGACATACTATCTTTTTATCTAAGGCGTCACCCACCTATCATGCCTTCTTCCTTCCAGTTCTTTACCTCGACGATGGGATGGCAATCCAAATGAACTTGTTTTTTGTTTCCATTCACTCTCGAATCCCGGTATATCATCTAATGGTAGTAACAAAATTTCAACAAAGGGAATGAAAACTCATCAAACACATGAACGGAGAGCTTGTACGACTATGATATACCCTTACGGTTTTTGAATTAACAGTAACCCATAGATGTCAATATGGTAGGTGTAAGCCACAACTGTAGACCGAAGAATAGGCTGAAACGCAAACGCGAATTGTGCGCGCGACCATGTCACAAGTGCTCAATGACTACTCAACTCTTACACTTCCGACAAGTTCAGTACGACGCTCAGTTTACTGCGCCACATCTTGTCAACTGCTGCAGAATAACAACAGTTGTTATACGTAGAGTACAAAACTTTCAAAAACTCGTTTGGTGATGTACAAACATAATTAGAGGCAGACATGTAACTCAGTTTAGTAACGTTTTATACTGTAGTGAATATTTCAGATATTAGCGAGCGTTGCACTTCTTTATTTCTTCCTTCTCGAAAGGAGGTTGTTTCTATAACAGAGTCCACAAACAGACGACTAATTGCCTTTCTTGCAGATAGATTTTATTATGGAAAGAAATGAATGGCAAGATGAACCGATGCAATATCATCAGTGGTGGGCAAGTTATTTTTTAAAAGTAACTCAGTTACAGTTACCGTGCCAGTAATCAAAATACCGTTATTAACTAAAAAAAATTAACAATCGCGGTCACTATAAGTACTGAATAGTTTAAAAGTAAAGTTATGCGCAAAAAATTGCTAAAAAGCCAGAGTTTTCGTTTTTCCTCACACCAAGTCCACCTCAAACTCTCGTAACATGAGTTAGGTGGTCAGAACCACAAATATTACAGCAGTTAACTAAAAAATAGGGTGTAACCTGCACAAATTATCTACAAATGACAGAGTAATATTAGTAACAGAGAGCTTACGCTTTTGAGTACAGAAACCAAATTAACACGATTTAAAAAATATGTTTTTTTTTAATGAGAATTTCGGCCTTATTTTCTCTACACGACTAGCACAAGCGTGAGCTATCTATTGACAAAATATTCATACCTGGCGAAACTAAAATTAAGCCATAATGATCAATAGCCTTTTATTGACTGGCGCGATGGTGTGGTAGTTAGAGTCCGCTTCGCAGTCGGTAGACCTGGGGTTCATTTCCCTTGTCGAGTCATACCAGAAGACTTTAAAAAATGGTATTCACAGCTTCCCTGCTTGGCGCACGGCATTTAGGGGAGGTTATGGATAATAAACCGGCAAGTTCGCTTGTTGTATCCTTGAACAAGGCACTTAACGGGATGCCCCTACTTTATGTGGAAGACAGGTGGCCCAGTTTTCCTCCGGAGAGGGTTGGTGGCAGGAAGGGCATCCGATCGTAAAAACAAAAAAGCCATGTTATAAAAATGCAGATCATCTGCTGTGGCGACCCATAATCGGGAAAAAGCCAAAAGAAGATCAATAGCCTTTTATTAAAAAAGCAAACCTTTCCAAATACTAGTCCAAGGGTGGCCAAGCCACGGCTCGCGAACCGCATGCGGCTCTTTAGGTTCTGGACTGCGGCTCTCTTGAGTATCTTTTGTGTACAGTGATGGAATGTAAGGATGTGCAATCTGTGGTGCGGTACGAAAAAATCTGTGGCCGGCGGAAGGCTCCACATGCAAAATATCGTCCTTGAAAATGATCTTCGAAAAATAAACTGGTCTTCACTTCACCGTTGAGATGGCAAATCTAGCAGTTTCAGTATTGCAAAAAGTGATCCCCCCCAAAAAAGTCATCACCTTCTGTTTGGATGCAAAATGCGTAAATTCAAACTAAGAATTGTGCAGCGGCTCTTTCAGTGATGGCCTCCATCGTTTTTGGTTCTTTGGTGCAGCATAGGTTGACCACCCTGCGCTAGTGGGTAAGACTGCAACGTTTTGGCTCAAAAATGTCTTTTCCTTAGCTGAAAAGTCGATTCACCGCTGATTTCTCCCTCTTTTGAGACGAGAGTAAAATATCAAATATGACAAGAGTAACCGTAACCACGAAAGCTGGTCAAAAAATAATGCCCACTGCTGTTTTTCTGACATGCATGTTATTTTTTGAATTACTTTACAATCCTGCAGTATAGTCTCCCTACGTTCCAATCATCGAATCCCAAAGTTTCGTAAACTTCGCAATTCCATCAAGCACACTTCTGTATTCATCTCTCAAACAGCTCGAATAATAGCAGCAGAACGTTCTTGAACAGATGAAAACGGCATCCAGCATCGTTTTTTTAGCTTCGGAAATAGGTCGAAGTCTGGTGGGCTCAGGTCTGAGCTGTAGAAAGGATATGGTAGTTCTTCCCAACCATAATTCATAAACTTTTTCTTTATATTTGCAACATGAAGTCGGGCATTGTAATGGAGAACGAGAGTCCCGGTCACAAGCACTTTGAGCCTGACTTTGTGCACGTTCTTCAAAGCTTCTGCAGAAAACACCAATAGTAGGCTCCTGTAACATTGGTTCCACATGAAACTTTTGTCTATTTATAATTCCACAATGATCCTAACCAAAATCATCACTGATTTGATCTTTGATTGAGCTCGTTGAAATTTTTTTGATCGCAGGATTTCGGGTTTCTTCAATCGTTAGACTGAAATTTGAAGTCTGGTTCACATCCTCTAACCCAGTTTTTTCATTTGCAATAATCTTGTTATTGTTTGAGGCTCAAGGACAAGAATTTTTGTTCAGCAATGTCGTAGCACACAGCAGTTTTTTGCTTCTCTTCATAATGTAAGACATGCGGAACCCAAAGTGCTCAAAATTTTCTCTTTCTTTAAATAATTCCACAAAATTTGGAATACAGAAGCAGCTGTTATTCCAGTCGCCTCGGATAATTCCGATGGTCTTCTTCAGGAGCATTAGCCACAAGTTTCACCCTTTTTGCATCTGTTGCTGCCATTGGCCTCCTGACCGTGCATTATCGTTTATACTACTCCTTCGACAATTACAAAGATAGCTTGTCATCAACAAACTGTACTTCGGTCTATTTTTGACGCAACACCAACTTCAATTAACGTTCGATAAATTTCTGTCAGGTTTTGCCGCGTAGTTTCGATTCTAATCAACGATATTTGATCTTGAATGGGCACGGCACCCGAAGCCTCCACATGGTCCATTTTCTGCAAGTGTTGTCACAAAGCCGAACACGCTGCAGCATTAATTGAACTCACATTCTGGAACATAGCGACGATCTACTTCTAGCGCAACATTCATGATTGCTCCGTTATAACTGTCACAGTGGTGTAACTCTGAGCATTGCTATCTGATAAACCACCGTAGTAATTTTTAACATTGGCCAAAAAGGAACAAAGTTATAGATACCAGAAAAAGTTAACTAGTTGCTGCTCACCTCTAACAAAAATAACGATCGTTAGATTGTATGCGCGATATTTTTGGTAGTGCTCGGTTTTGTAGTGGTTAGAGCGTTCACTTCGCTGTCAGTAGACCCGGGTTCAATTCCCTTGCCCAGTTAAACCAAATACTTTAAAAACAATATTAGCAATTTTCCTTGCGCTCCGCTCAAGCGGGGAGAAAAAGCCGGTGAGTTTGCTCGTTGTGTCCTTTGGAAAGGCACTTAACGGGATACTTCCCAGCTCATGTGGTAGACAGATAGCAGGACTGAGTCGTATATCCATCGCGGAAAGGGCAGCCTAACTTTACTCTAGCAAACAGAGCATGAGCATGAAAGAACTAGCTAATGCCAAGACGATCTTAGTACGTACCTTCCTCCATTTCATAAAAGCGTTTTTCTTCTTCAAGCGGACAGCCTCGCAATCGCCTCTTTTCGATTTCATGTCCTCTCTGTCCTATGTGATGCCCAATTGCCATCTTCTCAACACCAGACTCACTGTCACGATATGTGCGGCGAGTTTCTTTTAACTAAAAATGCAAGCAGTAGTAAAAATATTAATGAGAAAATGATCTTACTTTTCATCAGGCATTTAAGAATCACGTACAAGCGACCAAACCGTTCAAAACCTTTATTTCGCAAAATAGTTAGGCTTTTATTTGTCACCTCAAAGTTATGAACCAAACGGATATATGATAAAATTGATTCAGATTCGCGAACACTAAACTGTGAGTAACATGTGGTATTTAAAACCTCGATTTCCCCCTTTCCTTCAAAAAAGATCTTTCGTTCAGAGTCGTGAATACTTGCAAACTTAGACCATCACAAAACTGTAAGAGTAAAGCTGTAGCAGGAATCAGTCAGAAGTAATGCTCTCACTTTATTAAAAACGAATTGGTTTCACCTAAAAGCAGCATTAGTGTTCTGTACAGCAACCGCAACAAACAAAAAATTACTGACGCAAAGTTGAACGGACAGGCTTACAAAATTGGCTATATCACTAAACAAACTAACTATAATTAGAACACAATAAGAACAATCGT
The DNA here is from genome assembly GCA_963675345.1 of Trididemnum clinides. Taxonomy (NCBI): domain Eukaryota; kingdom Metazoa; phylum Chordata; class Ascidiacea; order Aplousobranchia; family Didemnidae; genus Trididemnum; species Trididemnum clinides. Next base: position 5,510,177 of record OY776303.1, on the reverse strand, counting down.
TTAGTGTTCTAGTCAGATACATAACAATAAATATGTAAGTTAAGATTTTGCAGGGCTATTAAGAACTGTTCTGATTTCATCACTTGCTTTAAAGAATATGCGAGAATTTTTGTTTGACCAGCAAATGACCGCTTCAAGTTATGTAAACTCAACACCACAACAGATTTGCGAATATCAAAACAGCATCCTTTGCATTCAGTAAACTGTCGCGGACACAACCATTCGACAACATGACAAACAATACCACAAAAATAATACACCCAAACACACAATACAATACAACAAAAGAAATCGTATAAACGACTATTGATTTTCTACGTCATTCCATATAACACATACTTGGCCAGGAGCCTTCCTGGTTGAAGTTGAAGCCTGCATAAATTTGGGTTTCGACTTTCCATCGTTGTGGTATGACATGACCGTCGATGACGAAAAACAATGTGCGTTAGGATTGTTCTGCAAAAAAATAAATTTGGATTTGATGCAAGGTAACCAAAAGCCTTTACAGTTACCAAAAGCCTTTCTAGGTTTACTTATTCGAGCGATTTAATTACTGCTGCTGAGACCTAAAACAATCCATTGACACTAAATCAGCTCAATAGATAATTTACACAAAAACAGGCATATATTGTTTTCTCCATCAACCCACCCCTGGTATGTCAGAAAAGCAGCAGAACACAGAGTGCTGTGTTTGTTGTTCCAAAAAAATAAGAGATCTGAAGGTAAGTAATTAGTGGCGCACATTAAAAAATTGGCACTTTAAAGTCTGCGAAGTGGGAAAAAATTGATAAAAAATCAAGCTTTTTTTATTATATCCAAAGTGATAGAGCTTTATTTGATCTGGATACATATCACTAATCTCATTAAAAGAGCAATTAATACTGCCCAGAAAATCATAACGTGACTCAAAAGTAGTTTACGGATATCTGCTGTTCATTTGGATATATCAGAAATATTACTGAAATTTCAAAAAAAATCTGCTTAAAAGCAAATTCCAAAATAACCACGCGATTATGCTTCCTACCTCCAGATCTTCCATATGTGAATGCATGTTGCTCACCATTGCATTCATGCTTTGAAACATGCTTTGAAACGGGTCTTCATAGTTAGCATTCTTGGCAACACTAAAAGCGTTTTCAAAATAATATCAAGTAGCTTATGAGTACAAGCAAGATTGCTGGATAAACATCTTCAGAAAAGGCCTAATTTAAGATAGATTTTTGAGATGAGAGATCACATCAACAAAAGGAAACACGTTATTTTTCAATAAACATAATAGGTGTTTGAGCGCTAAAAAGTTATCATTCTGCAAAAAAGAAGTTTATAGAGGCTTTCTTAGCCCTGCTTCAAATCGCCTCCAGACTCCAAGGTATTATGTTAGCAAAACTTTTAGAATAATATGAGGTTGATTATTATAAAATTACGATTATCATGATTAAAATTTCATCACACACACTTTTTGTTTCTCCTTTTTTCGACTTTTCCATCTCGACCTGAATCAAATGGCATTAACTCCGAACCGAATCGTGGAAACGAAAACCCACTAAATAAAAATATATATTTAGAAAAAACCTTAGCAATCAAACTACATCATCATAGCATTTTTATCATACATCTACCACACCTAACTTAACCCAACAAACATTCCATGGACATGAAACGTTTTATACAGCTTCAATTTTCTTGTGTTTACCCAATAAAAGTAGGGTGCAAACCTAGTTAACTGAAGTAGAAAGTAGAACTCTGTTATGCTACTCAGTATTCAAAATAAAATCATATTTACCATTTGGAATGGCTGCAAAACTACACGACTTAAAAACTACTTTGCAACGATTTCCTCTACTTAGTAAGTCCTACCATGCAGTCAATTAATTTAAAGAAGTTTGAAGAGTCAATTGAAACTTGGCAACAATGAAGCAGGCTTGAATAGCTAGATGATGTTAGCACACACAAGAGTCCAACACCATTAGATCAGCCTGATTGATAAAGGCAAATACTTTTTAAAGGTTAGTCAACATTTACACTCAATTGTATTAATCATACATTTCAGTAAAAAAACGCAATGCACAGATGTTCCGCTATATATACAGGGTGTCCACAAAGTCTTTAGACAATTTTATAAATTCATTAAAAAATTTTTTTGCATATTAATGAGTTGTTATTAAAGTTTTTTATAATAGCACTTTTTTTATTTTAGAGATAAATTAGCTAAATAAAATAGTTGATATTTAAACATGTTAAAAATGACTACTCCACAAGAAAAAGCACAATGTGTTTCTTGGTTTATCAAAACGAAATCTAACATTCAAGCACTAAGAAATTTTATAGCTAAATATGTTAAACGGGTCCCAGCACGTAAGTCGATTCGCAATTGGCATAAGCAGTTTGTGAAAACGGGAATGTTGCTACTGAAACCGAGGAGTGAATGGCCAAAAACTTATGAAAAAGGCATTGAGCGTATTCGTCAGTCATTTAGTCGTAGCCCAACAAAGTCCATCTGCACTGCTTTCGTTCATGCTACGTGAAAGATGTTGTGTACCGCAACAAAGTAAAAGACATAAGTGACCTTAAGGAAAGAAAAACTGCCGCTGTGGAGACAACTGATAAAGAAATGTTAAGAAGGACGTTGACTGAAATTTAATATGATTTAGGTGTCCTCTGTGCTACAAATGGGGCTCATACAGAAATTTATTAATGCTTTGAATAAAAACTTGACTATTCACTTGATATTAATTAATCATTTCAGAGATAGAGTTCATTAACGTTTTAAATAAAAACTTGACCATTTAATTAATAATATTTAAACATTCTAGACATTTCCAACGTCAGTTGTAATATCAATAATTTTTTTAAATTGTCTAAAGACTTTATGGACACCCCTGTATTTTGAAACGCAGATTTTGTCATCAGTTTCAAACACACTGCTCTTGCACAGCAGTAAATATTGCAGAGTAATTTTAGTGGTTATACAGGGTGTTCCAAAAGTTTTGGGCACATTTTGACATTGAATATGTCAAAAACTATAGAATGTTCAAAGATGTTTAATGTGAACACCGTTAGTCATACGCCACTCATCAAGCCGATAGTCAAATTCCTGCTAAAATGCGTTCCAGCATTGTGCTGTCTATGGTTGCAAGTTGCAACAACTTCCGTTATTCGGCCTTGAGATCAGCTACATCTTTTGGAAGGGGGAGGCGCAAAGACCAGTGCTTTCACGAAACCCACAAAAAGAAGTTGCAGGGTGTGACATCTGGAGACCTAGGATATCAGGGCAAGAGAACGCGATCATCAAGTGTCGCTGAATCAGTTTTTGAAAGTTCAAGGACACAAAACGCTTTTTCTGGTTGAGTGAAAGCCATTGGTGGATCTAGGTTATTTTAGTTATTTAAGGTACGTGAAAATATATGAAAAAATTATCAGTATGACAAAAAAACTCAATAAATTTAGCATTAAAATGACAACAGTTTCATTCAACTACCATTTATAGATCAGCAGAAATAAGGACTTGAAATGTGCCCAAGACTTTTGGGACACCCTGTACATCTAACTCACAATACTAACTGTCAACAACATTGCTAAGCGAGTTAATTTGTTTATGGCAGCTTGGGCAGGTGTTTAAACCTTTTAATGACTTGATTGATGTTGAGCTGTCTTTAGAAAAGACATTTTTACAACAATCTGTCCAGCTAGGTAACTATGGTGGTGATAAAAATGAACCGTGCAAGTATTGGTAACTCTGAAAATGGTTTCAGCATAAAAATTACATGATACGATCAATTCTGATAAAGCTATAAACAATCGACTCACTCAATGGTTTGTTAAAGTTTTGATTATATGATAGCTTTTTTATGGTGTGAATAATTAACTGTGCCCATTGTTGCTGAGGGTGGCCACCCCAAGTAGGACTGCCTGTGGTTTTAAAAAACTTGATCCTCTCCAAAAAAAGGTCTCCACATCTATTACATCAATGAAGATTCATTTAAATTTTGTAAAGCATAAGAATCCAAGGTTTGTACATCGAGTTCAAAAACAAAATTTAGGTAGCAGTACATAGAATCGACTTTCTTTAAAGGAGTCCATGACCACAAAAAGATAGGAAAGCAAGCTTTTACAGGATATAGCCTGAGATGGTTGAGGCACCCTGAGCAGATGAACGCAAAGAGTCTAATGTATGCAAGAGAAGAAGATTGTCGTAAAGGTGTGCAAAGAACAAAGAAAACAAGGGAGGAGACAGGGCGAAATGACAAGAGATGAAATTTGCCACTAGAGAATGCTCAAATTAAAGATAAGTGAAGGCCTTCTGCTCACAACTGGTCGATCTTGACAATTTGGAATGATGGAAAAGCCATAAAAGGCATATGGAAATGAATAACAAATAAACAAACTACAACATATGCTATTTACTAAAAATAATTCTAAACTAAAAAATTGATTGACAATAATAACTTTTATTAGCTCCTTCATTGAGAAAAAAAGGATCCAAAAACTTATGAGTTGGCTGGGTTTAAAGAATACTTTGGATGGACTAGCCAGGGCGAGTGGAGTGTGATAATATGGGCGTGTTTTGAGAAGGAATAATGGTGATGTTTTGAGAAGAGTGTTGGATTTTAAAGTGGCAGCAAAAAGAGGGGATGGGCGGCCGAATATGACATGGGAGAGACAAGTGGAGGAGCATACCAATCAGACAGGACTGAAAAGAGAGAATGCCATTGACAGAGTGAATTGGCGTAATGGTGTTTTGAATTGTCGAGAAACACGAGGTGAATCCAGCCACCTGCGTTAACGCAGACAAAACCAAATTACAAAAAAAACTGGATCTCTCTATTGTGACCCCAGTTGAAACCAAAGTAACATTTAATTATTGCTAGTTGAAAAAACAGCTTCAAGTAACAGCAATCACTTCATATTTTTGCAGATAAAAAGCGCTTTTCAAGAAAAAGAATCAAGGTTTTTTAGTAACAGGATGTAATTGTAAACAGCAAGTGTGAAAAAAATGCAAAAAACGTTTCACCAATTGAGTATGACATGAATCAGTTTTGCTTGAATATAATTATAATTATTGGTAAAAATAGAAAATGTGCTTCAATTGCAAAATCATCAACATTGTAATCATGTTTAGTTTGTAGATCTTATTGGTGGCCTACAATGAACGTGTAAGCTTTGCACATATTTACATTTAAAGCAAACAGGTCCAACATAATGATTTGGCAAGAGAGCCAGACTGAGAAAAGGCAAGTTGACATGATAAATAGTGAACTACAATACGCACCTGAAAAATGGGTCTTCTTCAAATACTCTTAAGTTTCTGCTGAACATAATGAATAAGCAAATGATGCAAAACAATTCCTCCCAGAAACTGGGATTAAAATTATAAACAAGCCACTAATGAAAAATATTTTTTAAAAACTAAAAACAAACGCAAGAAAATTATAAGCCACGAGTAATAGATAAAGCATCAGTGGTAGACAAGTTACAATTTTAAAGTAACTAAGTTATACAGTTATCCAGTGAAAATAGTAACTTAGAAGCAGTTGCGCTCACAAATTTAAAAAAGTAATTACTAATCCTTTACTATTTTAGTTACAGCTACTTTCAATGTCCAAAAACTTTTGATACAAAATGAAAGAATAACTTAATTTTAATTCAAAGCACAACAGTCAGACTGCCAATTAAAAACGAGGTTTAATACGCTTAAAAAGTAAAAATTTTGAATTTCTAATGCAAAACTGTTCTCCTGCAATATTCAAAAGCTGAATGAGGTAAATCTGGCCGCCTCTGTTGACGAAAACAAAACCCGATTTAAAATCGGATCTCTCTCAATATGGACTCTTGTCAAAAGGAAGTGGCTGTCAGCAAATGGAAAAACGCTTCAGTGCATAACCCTCCACATTTGCTCTTAAAACGTGTTGGCGATGTTTCACAAAATTTCAAATAGATGCATCAATCTTCCCTAACTCTACAGTTTCTGCTTAGGTTCTGAAGTTCATGTTAATTGAAAATTGCATGGCTTTGAAAATCAGCCTCAAAGGATAGTCCCAAAAAGTTACTCAAATGGGATTCCAACCCATGCTTGCACCAACCAGTAACAAACACTGGTTTCAAGTTTGCAGCAACCCTTTATTGCAGGACGGGAAAGAAACTACACTACCATTACAGCACAGAGCTGAACTGTTGATGCAAGTATGAAGGGGGTTGGCACATTAACTGTTTAGCCAATGTATTTATCCTGCCTACATATCATTCTCACACCTGCTTGCCAACACAAAGAGGACTAAGGTATCCTATCAATTTTCAGTTTGATGGGTAACACCAACTTTAACCCTACTCTGGCCGTGGGGGGAGCACATATGCCATTTCCTGCCGTTATTATTGAATTACTACAAAGCGATTAAAGATTTTGCTTTCATACTTTCTGATTTTGAATATAATTTATTCCGACATAAACTTTGGCAACTACAAAATAATCAATCAAGGTTAAAGAGATAAAATTCCAAATTTGTCAAAAAACCAATGTTCCCTTTAAACACCAAAAGTGTGAAGCTGCTAAACTATATCTGACGGATTCGCAGTTAATATTGGAAAAAAGTCTGGCAGTTTTGAGCAACTTTTTTTAGTTTGCTGAAATTTTTACTAATTTGCCAGCAAAATTTTCAACCGACTGTTTAATGGGTGGGAAAACTGAATAGAGAAACCAAAAGTTTGGCCGACATTTTGTTTTGATGTCTCATGTAAACATTGTGTGGCCACAACGCAACAGCTAGCAACTATGATTTAATTATCGCGTTTGCCATTAGCACACTTTTTTGAATTACAAATTATCCCTCAAGCAAACAACAATAGTTTTGCAATTGCAAATGTTGATTTGCGTATATACTGACACTCATTTCAGGCGTCGAGTTAGGATTATCTTATTTACATGTAAGCACTAGCAAATTGCTGGTGCAAATGTTGTAGATTTTGAGTAATCCCTTTTACTTATGGACAGATCTTTTGTCACTGCAGTTTAGTAATTGGTAGGATACTTCTCAATAAACTTTCTAGACCTGACAGAATCATGAAAATTATTACGTCACTGCAGTGTGCGTCAGCCTTGCTCTCCCATTCTTACTTGTTACAACATTTCTGCACACCTTTAAAAATTCAAACATCTCATCTTAAATATAAATTCCAAAAACACTTATCATATATACTCAACAATAGGTCTGACATAAATATTAAAAGCTTTAAACAAAACGAGAATCTCAGATTAGAATTAAAAACGTATTTGATAGGATTAAAGAGCAGCTATTAACTCTACGAGATTTATAGGAGAGCTCCTTTTAAGTCACATCTTACAATAACACCTAGATCTACAGTGTGACCAACATTTATAACAGTAACATCATTTGTTGAACTCAAACAAATATTTGCTTTCTTACAAATAATTGAAGTGACTGGCAAGAGAAAGCGAGGACGACTGAAGAAGACCTGGAAGAAGCAAGTGGAAGAGAAGACAGAGAAAGTTGGTTTGAACAAGGAGGATGCTCTGAGACGAGATAAGTGGAGGGATGGAGTGCGTGAAATTGCAGAAGGAATGGGGTAAATCCGGCCATCTCTGCTAAAGGGAAAACACCGGATAAAAACTGAATAACTACTACTACTTACGATTTGTAAATACACACGCATAATTGGTGATACCACATTTAAGAGATCACCTATATAGCTGTCAAATAAGAAGGAAAATGGTTTGCCATACAGTTAGGAAATGAAGTTGTTTTGTAGTGAGAATAGAATTGTATGAAGTGCAGAACTAACATATTTTTACAAAATTGTTTATAGCATAGATAAGGAATATCGAAGTGTTGTGTAAATGGGAAGTGCTCATGAACATGCCCAAAACATACGAAAGAAGAGCAAGAAGTAGAAGTTATCAAGACTACAGAAAAAGTTTTAGTTGAAGCAGTACAGAAAGTAATGAGTAAGAAGACAACACTGAGACAAGCAGAATAGCAATATAAGACTCCAAGTGAAAAAAACAATAGAAATGGTGGTGAAAAGCACATTAGAAATGGAAGGAATACAGAAACTGAGATTTACAAACAACATTCCGATTAAAGATGGGCTTTTGAGGTTTATTTAATGATATGCAAAGTTGCTAAACTGTTTTGACGTAAAATATACTTTTCAATTCTGATTGTGACATCACAGAATTACCACGTTCCAATACTGTATTGTATTTCTTTTTTTAACCCCATGTTGTTTAATGTAGTGTTTTAAAAGCAATATTTTTTGACTTGAATATGATTCAATTAATATTTTTCTTATGTTCAAAACGATTTAATGTACAAGAATTGCACCAAAAAATAATGTTCACATTGTTGGTAAATGCAATGAATGTATATTTATGTAAAAAATACCAGGAAAAATTTGATTTTAATTTGCTTAAATAAACAAAATACTTTCTTTCATTAATGTGCTTTAAAATGTATGCAGAATACGTCTGATGCTTTTGATTGTTATTTTGTGACGTGATCTCATTATTAAGTGAACCAAGCAACTTTTCTGCTCTGTAACCCACTATCGCTAGCAAAAATGTAGTATGTAGGTAATAACAGCTCTTAAAAGTCAAGTGTTGCAATGTATTTTCTTAAACGTGTGAAAATTTTTCTCAACAACAGCTTGGGTTGTGAGAAAACTTTGCAGTGAAAAAATAATGCTTTGCAACAACTACAGAAAATAGAAAAACTTGCCTCCAGCTTTGAGCTCAAGAAATGTAGTGCACAGGCCTGTTATAGAGATCGACTTGGATCAGTGCCCTGTACAGTAAGAAAATTTCTGAATATAGAAGCCTAAGAGTTGCATGGGTCTGTTTGGTCTGATCCAGGGCTTTTACTTTGGAGGAAGTTTCATTTGGGAAAATTTGATTTTAATACTCATGAAAGAGTAAATTTTGGAGGAAATGATCAAAATAAATAAATGTTGAGGAAATAAGAAAATACATACAATAGCCAAAAAGTAAAATTTCAGCTTGATAAGCTCCTCATATTCTATGCTCCTACCAATTTTACAAAAAAGAGTTTTATTTTCTTGATTGTAATTTAACAGTTTAAGATTATTTGTTTTCATGTCTGTGTAACAAGATAGCTTGGACATGGGTGCTTATTTTTGATAGCTTGGTATTGTTGGTTTGTTTAAGCAGTGCCAACCAAAAAAGCCAACTAAAATGTGCATACGTTGTGCACCGGGTTGAAAAAAATCATAAAAGGTCGACTTTTTTGATTTTACTAATTTTTTTTGATTTTTCAACTTTGTCAAGTTTTAGTGACTGTCTGAAGTGGGGGAAAAAGTTCATTTGAGTAATATGTTTACCAACTCATTGCTTAGTTTTTGTACTGGCATATTGTTTTCCATTTAATCAAGCTGCACTTTAGGATTCAAGCTGCTCATCTGGGCTTACTGGGAGCTAATCCCATGCCTTTACTTTATCACTTGAAGGACTCAGTGCAAAAAGAAGATATGTTAAATATCACACTCTTGCATAAATAAAACTTTAAATTGATCATTGTGCTTCCTTTTTTTGGCATTATACCAAATGGTTTGGTGATGTTCCTGTATGCAATGGTCCAGAAAGTTTTTTGTTGTTTGAAAGCATGACAAGTGACTTTTTTGATGTAGCAAGCCTTTTTGGCCCCAAAATGTTAAAAAAATATATGCAGCCACATCCCTTTTTTCATTCGTCTATCTCCTTCATTTCTCACAATATATGTTTGACTTTTTGGCACAAGACGTGGGACAGGCTTATAAACTTCTTGATGTGCATTGGAAAAAAGCAACATACCTCATTTTTACCCTGGGCCCTTCACTAAACCTTTAGCATCTTTTACTGATCCTTTTATCAAAAACATATTAACAACCAGACCTTGCTTAACCTTAGAATGCATGAACTAAATGTGTGTGAATGCAAAAATGGGCCTGCAAGGCCCACGTTCTGAGTTTTAGTGAAACTAAACTTTAATTGTATGTCACAAAATAAACAAATTTATAATGATGCATGCTGGAAAGTTTAATGGTTTATTTTGCATTTAAAACTGTGTACATGTAAACGAGCTTGCCACTTTTATCAGTTTTTAGTGGATTACGAAGTTGAGACTGCTAACAAGCCCAAAAGTAGAAAGTAAATGTTCAACGTCTGCCGTTGAAGCATTTTCCCTCAAAACTCACAGAGCTGCCTTCAACCTATTCTTATTTTGTCAGACGGACACTTTTACCATGCCAAAGGTGTTACCATTTCAAGCACATCTTTTTGAAACATGTAATGTTTGAAAGGGTTGGTTTCTCCTCAATCATTGAAAACATCTGACAAAACTTGAGGTCTGATTTTACCACCAAACTCCATTGCTGCATCAATATCACATAAGAATAGATTACTGCTTCTAAATTGTGGATCTAGAATATTTGACAAAAGATGGGCTGGAGTGAAAGCTTGCTGCATGTAATTTTTAATCTTGTCAGCAACATTAAAGTACCCAACATTCCAAATGTCTTTTTCCAGATTTTTCCATCCTTTCACAGCTTCACTTATAAACCAAGTATCTCGTTTTGCCACATCCAATGAAAATGCAATAGGTTTAAAAAGTGACAAATAATGTTTAGCACACCTTTTCATCTGAATGTTTGGCACCTTGTTGAAAATTGATTCTTCTATAATGTAGCAACGTTCTTCACATATCTGTAGTAGAATTGGCCAGTTTTGCAAGTACTTTTCAATGCAATCTGCTAAAGTATTCCATTGCACATCTTGTGGAAGGACTAAGCTATTTCCACCTGCTTGCTTGAACCATGCAGCTGGTAGATGATGATTTTAGAAACATCAGACAACTGGTACTATGTTGTCTTTTTACTACTGTTTTCCACAGTATGTACTAGAACAGCATCGTCCAACTTTGGCCTGTGAATGATTGCAATAGGGTGGTCATGTGTCCTGAAAATTCCGGACATGTCCAGAATTCAGGTGTTCTGTTTGAAAATGTGCTCAAATGTAGGTGAGTTTAGTTGATTTTGACCAGAGATATTTTGCCTATCCAACTCCGACATATCCGAGCGATTCTGTTTCTGTTGCTAAGAACTCAAAAGATGTGACTGGAAAAACTAAATCAGCTCGAAACTTTATTTATACATTAATACGCTAAGACAAATGTATTTCACTATAAAGCATCGTCAGTGCTGTAAAGAACAATAAAAGCAACTAAATCTAAGGTTCCAAGCAAGAGCTCTACTGACAAATCTACACTCATCACATAAGTAATTATATATCCAGCGTATCAAAACAAATAATTTCATAATATGGTATTGAAGTATTACCCACAAGGCAGCAGACCATTATGACGAAAAAAATATATACGATTAAAATGCATGCTGATAGTTGACTAAATTTAAAGTAGTAAAAAAAGCTTTCATTTGGTCCTCTTGAGGGTATGGATGGGGGCATTATAGAAGGAAATATATTGACAAAATCAACTGGCTGTGGCACAAGCAAGCTGAAAATAGACGTTCACTCCCGACTAGTATTATAAATAACCAGAATAAAACTTGGTGTAACAGGCACAGTAGATTGAGATATAGAAAGAGACGCAAAGAAAAAAACAAAGCCCTTAATCTGGCCCAAGTTAATTCAATTGTTCTCAATAAATCCAGTATTGATCTGTCAAATGACGTGAAAGAACTTCTGGCCAAAGGATTGAACTTTGTGCCCACAACCAAATGGAATGAAAACATTTGTGACCAAGAGTGGTGCTTTTTAACTGAACATACGCAAAGAGTGAAGTGGGCTGATATATTCAAAAACAATGAAAATACGCAAAATGAAGAGTGCCTAGCTACTAAACTTATAATCCCCAAATTTTCTAGACCACCAACTGAATCACTCACTGAAGAGGTTGCAACCTACAAAAAATTAGTTGAAACCAAATTATGAAACTTAGGTCCTAAGGTTGAAAAGCAATATCTGCACAACAATAACCTTCCATTTTGTCTAAAACTAGCACTTAAAACTATAAAAATGTTAACCTCTGAACAAAAGGTTGTGGTGTGTCGAACAGACAAGAATGGAAAAACCCTTATTGTTAACTATTCCGACTACCATGAAATTATGAAAAAAGAACTAAACAAATTTGACGTTCTACAATTCACTCCACAGATTATGCATAAACAATTTGAAGTTAAAACGCAAATGCGAAAACCTTATTATCTCGCTATTTGAAAAAGGAGTCATATCAAAAGATTTGCTTTATCAAAGCACAAAATACAGAGTTAAAGAAAATTGCTATCAAAAGGTAACTGGAGAGTTGGCTAAATATTTTGCATGCTCTAGCCCAGCATATGTGTACCCCCTTTTCAAGACTCACAAACTCCAATCCGATCACCTATTGAATGCTCGAATTACTGACATACCAGTTAGATTATTGCAATTGGCGGGACACATTCCTACATCAAGATTTACTGCAATGATTGAATACATCTTGCATCCTATTGCAGTAAAATATTGTCAAGATGGGATCAATGAGTATTGCAGAGATAGCACCCATTATCTACTTGAACTAGATCAATGAAAATCAAACAACCTGGATATTTAAAACAAGCTCATCAACAAAGATCTGTTCTTTGTGGCGGCAGATGTTATTGCACTCTACCCCAACATCAACAGAAATACGCTTAGAGATGCCCTCACAACAGCCCTCAATTTACAATCGCAATTTTGCGCACTGGGTGAAAGGTATTTTATTGAATTAATCATGCTTACCCTAGAATTGGTTATTATACAACATGGACAGCACTTTTATAAACAATCTAATGGCATAATTACTGGTGACAACCATTCAGTCTTGCTTGCTAACATAGCTATGCATTTTGCTTCAACTGCAGCATTCCCTATTCTAAAAAAAGCGGTTATTTATAAAAGATTTATCGACGGCATTACTTTTATTGCTATTGGGGAAAACTCAATGCAAAATATAATCAAAGCAATAGAAAATAGTCTTGGAAAAGTTGGACTTCAAATAACCACTAAATTGTTCAATACCAAATGCTCAGACCAACAAGTTGAATTTTTAGACATTCTCCACAAGAACTTATCGGACTCACCATTTAAATTTGTCACGAGTAATTATGTCAAAAAAACTGCCCTTGACAGGACTTTTATAAATGGTACTTCGTATCGCCCCTTATGGGTATTTCAATCTATTGTGGTATCTGAAGCAATGCACATGCGGTGTATATGTGAAGACAAACCTTACTATGATACTAGTCTGGAATATCTGAAAAACAAATGTTTTAAATCTAAATTTCCTAAAACTCTCACATCCAAGATAATTGAGCAGGCCAAGTCTTGGGTGGATAGATTTCATCCTGTTAAAAAGAGCAAATTAAAGAAAAATAACCAGAAAAAAAATCGTATGAGTTACCCAGTTTCCAAAACTACTGCAGTCTAGCCAGATGGAAAAATGTCTGCAATCAAGCGTAATGCTTGCATACAAGCGCCCACAGACACTGGGCAATTTTGTCGCTTGCTATAAAAAGCTTTCATTTGGTCCTCTTGAGGGTATGGATGGGGGCATATCTGGGCCCTGTGGTAAATTTGCACTATGTGGCAATCATCGCTCACATAATTCTATGGTCCCACTGATGAAACATATACAAACACCTAATGGAATACGTTTTTTGACCCAAAAACTAAACTGCAAAGATTATGGTATTTACGCGGCATGTTGCAAAAACTGTGACAATGCTATGTTGGTCAAACAATGACATCTTTTTCACAACGTTGGACAAAACATTGAGTACTATGGAACAAATTTCACTACTCTGAAAATAATGATAATTTGGCCCTACTTAGACATTATGATAAACATCGAAAGGAAATATTTACTGGTAAACCTGATATAGCGCAATGCTTTTTTGTTATATTTATTATAAAACCTGAATTTGAAAATTTAAACTTTTATGAAGCCAAATGGTATCGCATACTTAATGCAAAAATAAATAAATATAATATATAATCTACTTTTGCCATTTTTCTTTATCCTTTCTTTTCCGTTATTTTCCCAACTCACCATTTACCATATTAAGTATATACCTGTTCCCATTGTTACGTCACTATTACTCTCATACCAACCTCCACAGTTCTTAGTTACCCAGATAAGTTTACTGTTTGCAGGAGAACCAGCAGATTATTCTTTAGTATAGTTTCTGCTGGCTACCATACTATTTCTGATTACTCCCCCCAAACAACCATAAGTAACACTGCATTTTCTGTTTGTTTTGGATTCATTTCTCATTTTTTTTTGCAGAAATACCTGAGGAGCCTTAACAGAAAAGCAGGCTGTAGCATTTTTGCTAATAAAGATATATATTAATGCAAAAATAAATATTAATAAAATGATTTTACCTCGCATATAACCTAGTATTATTTCTCACTGTGCTTTAATATTTTTACTACTTTAAATTTAGTCTACTATCAGCATGCATTTTAATCGTATATATTTTTTTCGTCATAATGGTCTGCTGCCTTGTGGGTAATACTTCAATACTATAACATGAAATTATTTGTTTTGATACGCTGGATATATAATTACTTATGTGATGAGTGTAGATTTGTCAGTAGAGCTATTGCTTGGAACCTTAGATTTAGTTGCTTTTATTGTTCTTTACAGCACTGATGATGCTTTATAGTGAAATGTATTTGTCTTAGCGTATTAATGTATAAATAAAGTTTCGAGCTGATTTAGTTTTTCCAGTCACATCAAATGTAGGTGATGACCTTTTTTTGGAGAATACCTTTATTTGGGGTTTACGTCTCTAGTTTAAACGGCAGCCCTACAGAATATACTTTCAGTTTCTGATGGCCCACTATAAAACTAAGTTGGACCATACTGTGCTAGAAGATTTAGCCGATGAGCAGAGCATCCACAAGTGATAATATTTAAACCAATATCTTTCAGCACCCTTCACATCTTTGCCATATCTGCTGCACTGTCTCTTACAAAGCTTCCAACATGGCAGCTAAATTGCTCCTCACATTCAGGATTTGCATTTTCTACAACTTCAAGCAAGTATTCTGAAGTATGACTGCACTAGATACGTCAATCTGATGGAGTAGGTAGGAATGTCCATTAGAGTTAAAATAGCCACATACAATATTGGTTCATTATGGTCATTACTCCAACCATTTCGTGACATAAAAACACTTGCTCCTTGCACTCACACTGTAGGAAAGTGTAACTTTCATCTCACAGTTTGCTGCCAACTTGTGCTCTGTTGAGGGGATTACATCCTGGTCACATTTGGATAATTTTCTGAAACTCAGGATGATTAACAGCATAAAAGGGGGTATTTGTGTCATGAACATAATGAGCTATCTGCAAATCTATGGCTTTATTTTCCAACCTTGATGCTTGCATTATGAATTCATCCTTGCTTCCAACTCCTTCATTGTGGTATGTGCTGAAGCATCACTGTTATTGCTTCATGGTGGAAATGAGCACTTTTAAGAAGGACCAGGAGTTTGAGCTGAGAATCCCATATTATTTATCACGATCTCTGAATCTGGATACTCAACTTCAATTATTTCATCTTCTGGATGGCTCTGGTTAATATGCACTTTCATACGAGCTACAAGTCCCTGAAGCTCTTTTCCACATGACTGATAATTGACTCTACAAACACTTTTACCAACTGAAATTATTTTGTCAAATTTAAGCCAAACTGCATCTGGCTATCTTCCTGACATTTTACTGCTTTTCTGCAAAATTCTGAATATCCTGTTCAGCAGTCATCAGCCTTGTGCATGGGCACTAATTATTCCTGCTTGCTAAGATATGTGCTGTGACATTACTGACGCTTTTTCTACTCTCTTAATTATTGCTACTTCCTTATGAGGTCACAAAACTGTTTTGATTTCTAAACCATGCCAGTATTACTGGTAGATTGGCCAGTCACTGAAAAGAGATTATGTTGACAATAAACTGGCCTAGCTAGTTTAAGATGTAAATATAAGCTATTGGAACAAAGCTTATGTATATAAGTAAGTGTAGGTGCAGCCTATAGTTTCTTTTTAACTAATAATATCAAATGATTTTAGCAGTATAATTAAAGTTTACATACGTAAATCCCACCCTGTACACTCCCTTCCAGTGTACACTGCCCCGTACATTTACATACCGAGCCTGCCCCTTCAGTGTACACTGCCCTTTCTTTCAATGCCCTGCCAGCCAAGATTTGAACCTGCAACCATTAAATTAAAACAAAAATAAATTAATTTAAATAAGAATAAAATACTAAATTAAAACAAAAATAATTTACATACGTAAACTTTAATTATACCGATTTTAGCTAATGACTAATGATGCCCTAATAATAGTCCAAATAATTTTTTGATTGAATTTTACAATTATTGTTGATTAATTTAAATCATAACAAGCAATCTTGGTTGTACTAGTTGGGCACCCCATCTTAACTATGAGTCTATTTGTTTATTGAGTGAAGAAACCTTTAACTTAGTTACTGATACCTTTGTTTCGAAAGTATGCATACCATGTAGCATGCACAAGTTCTTTATTTGTGTAGTTTGTTTTATTTTCAGTTTCAATGTTTACATCATTCTGATATGCTGTGTTACTGTGCTTTTTATTCTTAATGGCAGTGTTTTAATAAGTGTTGAGTTGTTGAAACAATGTAATTTACAATTTGAGTTGTTGTAATTTACTTAACCTTCACATTTTGGGGGCAATGCAAGGTTTTTTAGAAAAGGGTAAAAAGCAGTCTTCTTTGAAATGATTTTTTGACAAAAATGCGTGAGGTCATTGGGCAAAAAATTGATTTTAAAATGATAAAATTAGGAAATAATTTTCTAAAGGGAAAACAATAGAAAAATTTGTGACAGTTTTGAATGGTAGTAATAGTCATCTAAGAAAGAATGCATAATTAAGTTATAATGTGACACCGACATAATATGACTTGCAAACGATGCAAAGCAATGATCACCTGTTAAATGTCACCACTAAGAATCTTTAACTAGCACTTTAAGGTTGAAAGCTAAAAAGCTGGGGCCGGCACACTAATGCAATGTCTTCTTTTAACTATTGACCACTTAACAGAGATAAGTACTTGCACATTTCAAAAGCATTGCTACTTTTAAAGCAGCAGCAATGGTAGTATGGCTACTTTCAGATTTAAGTTGTGAATAGCACTGGTGCTGCTATTTTTTCACCCAGTAGTAGTAGCAGTACAGTTATTGTTGCAAAATTTAAAATGTTGCTACTGCTGCTGTTAACCATATTCAATTAACTTAAAATATTTTGATTTTTTATTTTAAACTGATATAGAGCTTAATGAGCTGTATATCACAGTGAACTTTTACAATTCCATTGTTCACTCTTTTCTATTCAAAACGTAATTAAAAATTGCTGTATGGTGGCCATGAGAATGCTATGAAAAATTTTATCGCCTCTTTAATTCAAAGCAAAGCTTCTGACATCACGAGTCACTATAAAATGTTTCACAGACTCCTAACTTCCCCAGAGTAAAACTTGCAATTATTACTTTTATGGCTTGGTGAGTTGTTAGTTGGATTGAAGTATCCTTATTAGGCAAAAAGGATTATCAGTTTCAAATGTCAATAAAGAAAAAGAACGTAGGAAATACATAGATACTTGATATTTTGCCATTGATAAGATTTTACCCTTGGTGGCTATTTTGCTGAAACCACTAACGTGTGATAATATAGCCATAATTGCTACAGTTCTGGCAGTGACACTGTGGTGTGTGGATAGTGCAGCTGCCTTGAAACGCAATAACTGCGGGTTGGAATCTTGGCTGGCAGGGCACTTATACAAAGGCAGTGTACACTGGAGGGGGTTCTGGTATGTTAATGTATGGGTTAGTGTACAACAAACGTGCAAAATGTTTTTATTTGATCATTACAATTGGCCAATCCGAAATGACCAAAAGACACATGTTTAATCTGTCATTAATGTTGATCAGTCATAAATGTCTTGCAGCAACAAAGCTTCTAAGGCTAAAATGCTGTTGATGGCAAAATAGCCACTGCCTCATTTTAACTAACTTTTTTTCATGGAAAGTGGATATCATATGCAACCTTAAATTGACTAAGACACCTATTATTTTTACAAAGGTTAAGATTTGAGTTGCTGACAAATGCAGAATTGGCAAAATAAATTTTATTTCATTGCTAGTTTACCTATGTTACCATAAATTACTTTTAAAAAATGGTGGTTAAAACTAAAATACCAAATTGTCGTAACATGTAACCAACAACAAAATATGTACACAAAAATAAATGTAATGGAAAAATAACATCTTGGCCATTTACAAAAATAACAGATGAAAAAATTTGTTTAGCTTATTTTGGAAAATTTAGTAGTGTCAAAATTTGAAACTTGTTTTTTGCTTACGCATAATAATATGCCTACCATGTACTATGCCTTGATACCACTTTTATCAACAACTGCATTTCATTCACTGAAAAAAAAACCTTTGTTTGAAACTGTTTCAAACAAAATTTACATTACAACACTTTTTTTATTAACTGCTGTGTCTACTTCTGATTGGAAGTAATCCAACATATCTCCCAATTGTTAACATATCGTTGCATCTGTAAGCTTATTGCCTTTGTGGTATAAAAATAGCATTAGGAAGTGACCATTTTGAAATTGACAGAATTTTCTCCCCGTAGCCTATTTTTCCGTAATCATTCATGCTTGTTTATATTGCCATAATTGCTATGATTCTGCAAGTGATGCTGTGGTGCATTGATAATGCACCTGCCTTGAAATACAAAAGTTATGAGTTGGAATCTTGGCTAACAGGACACTTGAGAAAGGCACTATACACTATAGGGGAGGCCTGGTATGTTAATTATGGGGTGGTGTACACAGCAAGGGAGTGCAAATTTTTTGAAAATTAATTATTAAAATTGACCAATCAGAAACAACTGTAAGTCACATCTTCAATATGCCATTAAGATTGACCAATCACAAATAACCTACAGAAAAATAGCCTCCAAGGGTGAAATGCCACAGTGCCATTGATGGCAAAATAGCTACTGCCATATCATTAAGGCAGTGGCTATTTCGCCGTCGACGGCAATTTGCCCTTGGAATCTATTTTGCCGTGATCATTCACGTGTGTTTATATAGCCAAATTTGCTATTATCGCACCAGTGACTCTGTGGTGTAGTGGATAGAGCGCTGGTCTTGAGATACCAAGGTATTGGGTTCGAATCTCAGCTGGCCAGGGCTTTAAAAGAAAGGCAGTGTACACTGAAGGGGCAGGCCCGGTATGTAAATGTACGGGGCAGTGTACACCGCAAGGGAGTGTGCAGGATGGGGGATAGAGACCTGGGGGTGCAAAATTTTTTTTTTTTGGTTTTTAAAATTGACCAATCACAGACGACCAAAAGTCACATGTTTAGTACGTCATTAAGATTGACCAATCACAAACAACTCACGGCAAAATAGTCTCTGAGGGTAAATTGCCGTCGACGGCAAAATAGCCACTGCCTATCATTAATCCATTATCCTTTGAGCTTCAACTTCTTTAGTGGATATAAAAAACTGATGCTTAATCATTACTTCTATAAACTGTAACTGGTCGCACATCACATTCCATTAACATAATGGCATATCTGCATATTATTATAGTGCTTTAAAAATACTTGGTGTGTTAAACTTAGTCTTTATGGACTAACACTATATTGATAAATAATTCACACTTCAGAGAACTGGTCAGCTAATTACATAACTTTTTACATAAGGAACTGTGTTGGCTTCCATGCTGTATTGCTAGCTTGTAAAATAGGCCTAACAAAAAATTATGACTATGACAATATTAATTTAAGTTCTTTTGAGGAGCCTGAATACCGGTAATCAAGTTGAAGCTTTGACAAACAGATAAAGCAAGCTGCCGTCAAAAATGACTATCACACTTGCTAGCGGGTCTAATTAGCTAGTTTGGACCATTTGGAAATTAGCCTAAATAAATAAAGAAAAATCCGCTCATTAAAGTTGCAACCACACATATTTTCAATGGTAGGTAGGCTACCAATACATTTTAGAGCAACAGTGGCCAAAACAGTAAATAGCAGTATATCTACAGTTGCCATTATTTGTTCTAAAAATTAGCCGCCATCTTTCAGCTGGAAATGCACGGTGTCCACGTCTGTTTGCTGTTGCAAAGGTCTTATTCCACCGATAACAAGAATGTGCTAATTTGTGATACCAGTGCCACAACAGATATCACTAAGCCATTGCCTCGTTATCATTACCAGTTTCCTTGGTAACCCAATCAAGCGTGGAAAAAACGATATTGCAAACGTGAGCAGTCAACGATGACTACTTAAAATTTAATTTCACGATTTTTTTAAAGAACAAAGAATGGGTTTTTCTTTCCAAGTATCTGCGAGATGAAGACATTGAAAAAATAAACTGTGATATATTTGAGAGAAAAGAAACTTTAGAAAGAACATCAATAATCGCAATACATAGTCTACAGTTTGTATTGTTTTCTGCAACAGTCAAAACGGAAGAAGACACATTGACTTAAATACAGCGATGTGGAAGCGGAAGCGGAAGCTGGAAGCGGAAGCGGTGGAAGCGGTCCTTTTTCTGTGGAAGCGGAAGCGAAAGCAGAAGCGCCAAAATTCTACCGCTTCCGCTTCCGCATAAGAGGAAAGAATGGAGAAAGAAAAGAAATTGGTTCTGCTATTCTTTGGAGAAGAGCGAATAGGGGGGGCATAAACATTAAGAAATGAGAGCGAGGAGGAGTCGTTTAGAGAGCTGTTGACCCCACATAATCAGAGTGGGGGTCAAGCAAAGAAAGAGAGTAGGTAGAAAGCTCAGAGAAGGATAAGCCCTACCGGTACCTGACCAAAATAATGACGCCGCCGCTAGCGTCTGTGACATCAGTAGAAAAAATACCAGATCGGAAGTGGCTGCCATCAGATCGCAGAGCACAGAATCCAGGAATCCAGAAAGAGGAAGATAAATTTAGGTTAGATTCCTGGATACAAATAAGGGAAACGAGATGAAACGAAATAAAGTGTTGCAGTTTAGTGCTCCTGGCTATGAAACCCCCAGCATTCCATTGAGGAACACTGAGGGAATTAAGGAAGGGAAAAGGAAGCAGGAGGTAAAGAGAAACAGCAAGGAGCATGAGGCGGTGGTGAGGGTGCATAGTGAGAAGATACAAAGTGGGCTGAAAAAGGATAAGACGTTTGAAAGCAAGGGTGGGGTGCGAGAGCTGCATTAGCAGAAGGGGGCCAGATTAAGCAGTGGAGATATACTAACTGGAGGAGTCCGAGAAGGAAGTCACGGTGCTGGTAGGTGTGGGATTTCTTTAGCAAAATAGTGTAGCAACCTCGGTAACTTCAACTACAAACCACAAATAGAAAGTCGCCAACAACACCCGGTTTTATACATGGATCGCCATCTATGTTCATAATCTGTCATGACAGAAATGACTAGTCGCCACATGGAGTGCACTTATTTTATCTCGGACAACCGTCAGATGCCTGCTGTTGCGCTACAGTTACATCATCTCTGATGTAGTTGGACGGCAGCGTCTTCAGTCAAGCAGTACAAGCGATCGTCGAGTCGCCGAACCCTAACGTCACGACCGCCTTCCGATTGAAGTCTTGGCGGGAATCTCACTTACTTCAACCAGCAAGTCTCACTCTCTCAACATTGGCGAGAAAGGCAGGTTACGACCTTAGGAACTTCCACCGTTCCTCAAGCACGTCTCTGCTAGCTGCACGTGCTCAAAGGCGGAGGCAAATTTAGCGGATGAAAGAGGCATGGATAGCAGACCTTCAGCATTGGAAAATAAGCTTTCTCCTGTTTTCATGCTGATCGTGTTGTTTGACAGTCCTTTTCGTGGTGCCGTTAATCAATGCTAAGAATGTGCAGTTTTTTTTACCTTTTTTGTTTGCAAATAACTTAGCACTGAAAACAAGTCAACAAAGTTTGGTAAAATGGACAAGGGCTTTATCGCAACCCGTGGCTGCACCTTCTGTTTCTCATTCTGAAGCTTGAGGTTCAGTTTCATTAGGAAGGTTTATATGACGTCACACATTTGGCGACAAAAAAAGTGGCTGACCAAAAGCTGTAATTGCTGGTGGAAAGGTATGGGATGAACACCAACTTTTGGGGTTATTTTGAAAACTAATGAGAAATTAATTGAAAATTGGAACGAAATATTGCTAGTTGGATCCTCAGAAACAAATAAATTGAAAGAAAAGGAATTTGGTTCAGATTAGGTCTTTCAGTTGGCTAGACTGAACTTAGTACTGTAAGCCAATTTTAAAAAATTGCCCCTAAGAAAAGAGCCATCCAAATACCATTTGCTTCTCAATTAAAAATAACTCTACACCAATTAGATACTAGTCGGTACAGTAGCAAAAACAACCATTATCTGATCGTTACTACAAGTACCGTAAATTTGCCAGCAGGCTTGTTTGTTGTCCATGGGCAAGGCACCTTATGGCATGCCCCACTTTTATGTGGCAAACAGATGGTGGGGCAAAGCAGTCTACCCGTCGTGGTGGCCCAGTGTGGCGAAAGACACGCAAACAAAGCATGAACTTATAAGCATGAATAAATGAATTAGTACAGTAAGTTTTTGAGTTACCAGTGATTTAGCAGCCGAGGCAATAGGCAAAAAATTTTTTAAGGAATAGTGAAGGTCACAAAATTACATCTGATATGTCAATACGACTCGTCTGCAAGCATTATTGACAAGACTTTTCAAAGAATTACTAATTTTATCTATCAATAACTAATCCAACACATGACAAATGGTACAGAACTCTGCCCTGTGATATAAGTTACACTATAACTTAAGTTTACAGATTTTCAGTATGCTTATGCAACTAAATATACTGCTTAAGTTGTCACATTGCAATTAACTTAAACTTAGTACTACCAAACACGTTGATTAATCGAATATGAAACCCTCACAGAAGCTGGTCACAAATAAGTTTGCATGTTTAGCCCATAAAATAAATTAGCCAAACTAATAGCAATAACAAACAAACCTTAGCATCTCTTATGTTACTTTGACTTCAGATTTATTCCCTATCATCAGTAAAACAACATATTTAACGTTCAAGCAACAAGTGTCACGCGTATCTATTTGATTTTCAAAACATGGTATAACTCCTATTCAATTCAATGGAAAAACACTGAAAGTGGTCAGCCACTTTTTTTGAAAGCTCATATTGATGACGTTTGATCAGGTGCGTGCAACCTTCCTACAGGCCAGCTGCAATGACGTTTAAATCGCCTGCACCAATCATTGTGAAAATGTTTGAAATGTCTTTGAGCATCAAAATTTGTTTTTACATAGTAAAGGAATAAAAAGCAAAACAATAATTTTGGAAAATTTAAAAGATATGGCTGTTTGAGAAGTTTTTTTTCATAGTGGCAGATCTGATCAAAAAAATTTACCAAATTTTGATTTAATTCTGTAAAAAGGTAGCATTTCTTTTGACTAAATGTTTGCCGGCGCGGTGGTGTAGTGGTTAGAGCGTCCGCTTCGCAGTCGGTAGACTAGGGGTTCATTCCCATTGTTGAGTCATACCAAAAGACTTTAAAAAATGGTATCCACAGCTTCCCTGCTTGGCGCTCGTCATTTAGGGGAGGTTGTAAAGAACAAGCCGGCAAGTTCGCTTGTTGTATCCTTGGGCAAGGCACTTAACGGGACGCCTCCGTCTTTATGTGAAAGACAGGTGGCCCAGACACCTCAAAAATGGCAACTCCCAAGAGAGTGCGGACGTCCCGTCCAAAGTATAGCGATACAATTCGCTTTCTCGTGAATAGAGGATAAAAATGAACAAATACAAATACAAAAATACTTACTAACAAAAGAATAGCCTAATCCCCATTAATGTACAAAGGGCTTACAATTGTATATTTAACAGTTTATCTTCTATGCCTTGATATGGATAGAATATAGTACGGTCTTTTTTGTGCTATTGTGGAATGTACTAGCAGAGAAACTATAGATTTTTTAATGCCTAAAATGATATATAAAGCTGTAAAAGAAAGCAGGTTAAACATTTATCTTTCAGCTGTTCAAAAGTTAAATCAAGTGGCCTTTAAACATTAAAAGAAATGTAAAAGAGTAGTTACACATATCTTTGAGTTTGCAGTGTCCATATGTTAGAAGATGCATTAAGCTTAGGTCTAACTAGTATAGTATGCTATTGTACTCTAGAATACCAGTAAGTCTGTGGGCTACCTGAATGGCTGAAATGTCTTTTAATCAGTAGGCTATCAGCTATTTTTCATCTGCTGTAGTTGTCCTCATGTGTTATAAACGTGTTACAGGTTAAGACCAAGATTCTGATCAATTGTTTTTGATCATCCTTTCTAATAATATTTTAAATATAAGCTTCGTTTAGCAGCATATTTGTTGCAAGCCATCAACCTGCACTTAGGAAACAATTGAGCATCAAGCGTCGCTGCCTTCCCAATCTGGGTAATAAGAAAGACTAGGAATGAAGTCTACATTTATCAGCAGAATAAGTAAAGCCGCAATGACCTAATTTGTGGCTATGTCCCAACAAACTCAAGTTGTAATCTCAGCACGCCAAAGTGCTTAGGACATGGTGTAGAGAAAACAGTGTTGCTTTTAAACTTACCACTCAACTGTGCCAACTAATTAAACTTTGTTCACAATTCATTGCATGGTTAAAAATATATTTCTAGCTAGTTACACATGACTTTTTGTTTCAAATTATGTGATTTAGTTATTAATGCTGTTGGAAATTTCAATACTTTTTTGACCTGCTGCATGAAATGTCTGGTTTTGGATGCGGTGCTTGGTATAGCACCAACAAGCAGTAGAAAATTGAGTACTGGTTCCACTAACTGAAAGTAACCAGTTTAAAATATGCAATCTATTCTTTAAACTGTATAATTTTATTTATTTTAATAAATGAAATACCTAAAGATAGGTTCTTAAAACGCAAAACAAATGTGCACTCTTGATTATGGAATTTATTGTTTTTTTTTAACAAAACATGCAGGTTGCTAGTTGCTATTGTTAATTCCTTTCGGTGCGCCTGCTCACCATTAGTTAACAACATAAACTCTGTCAACGAGATTCCTGACTTTGATAAGAATATATTGTCCTTTTCCGGTTTATTTTAATTTATTCAATTTCATTCAATTGCACACAATTCGTTTCTATAGCACCTGATTCGTTTCGACCGCACACGATTCGGTTTACAAAAGTTTTCTTTTACAGGCGATCACATGCCTCTTTCACACTCGTCCATTACCTTTAGAATGATTTCACAAACAGAAAACAACACCAGTAAGATCTCAAAGTTTTGATTAATTATCTGCCAACTACAATCAGAGAACGCTGGTTCCTCTCTACCGTAAATACAAATTAAAATGCGAACAAATGCTGCATGGACACAACATAACAGCTAGGTAGCAATTTTCAGGATTTTTATTACTGAGTATTTCTTACACCTGCATAAAGAGACTTAATAAGGTTGAAACTGGCTGCGAGTTATTTATATGATGTAATAGATTGCTGTATGGTATCACAAGATGTTGATGGTTATTTTTGAGTAAAATTTTCTATTTTACCTTTACCTACTTAGTATTGCTTTCTTAACAAGTATCAACTGGTCCCCACAGATATAGCCAATATGCTATTTTATATTTTTTTACAAACATTTTTGCAATAGCTGATTTTTTGTGGTGTGTTACTTAAGTATATTTTTTGCTATTATATTTGCAATTTGAAAGGTATAATTTAGATGTATAAGTAGATATCTTGTGGAGGCAATCAATTTTTAATAATGCCCAAAAAAATCATTAGCTCTTAACCTTTGTTTGGCGTTACCCACTTTTAGTTGCGACTAAATCTCCGTTTCTGAGGACAGCTCTGTGGAATGAGATTCATTAATCTTTCCTATTGTTTGTTTTATGTAGTTTCTGTGAAGAAATTGTGGAATGCAATGTTACTTGGATCTAAAACCAGTTGAAATAGATTCTTCGCACTGGTAAGTATTGTGAAAGAATTAAATGACACATTTGTACTTTATTGCGGCAATTGCACTACGTAAGTTTGATGCTATAAACCAGGGCTACTCAATTACTATTTACAAAGGTCCATTTACAGAAATTCAAAGCTTGCCGCGGTCCGTTCACTCCAGAGAAAAATTACAACACAACACAGAATATATGGTAACAAATACAACACATGTTACGCGAACAAAACACGTACCGGTAGTTATTTATTGTTCAACTAGCCAGCTAGTGGGAGAAATGGCATTTCTTGTTTCTTGCTAATTCCTTAAATTTGGGTTCTAATGTAGTGATAGCGATTCGTACGCAGTCATGAAGGTTTTCATTTGTCATACAGATGCGAAATTTATTCTTTATGAAGTTCATGGTTGAAAATGCAGATTCGCAGCAGTATGTTGATCCAAACAAGGTGAGAATTTGCACTGCCAATTGATGCAAAAGAGGAAAATTACCAAAGAGCCCTTCCTTTGACCAAAACGTTTCTGGCGTACAATTGCAAAATATTTCTTTCACTGCTATATTCTCCTGAAATTCGATTAGTTCAAGTTGAATTTTGGCCACATCCACCCATTTGAAGGTTTCTTTTGCTTCAGCTGAGAAGTTCACAATATTTGTTATTAGAAACGGGTTTTCAATGAACAGTAACAACTGTTTTCCAAGTGAAAAGTCGCCAAACCGTACAGCAAAGTTGTCGATCAACTTTTCAATAAATGCGACGTATCTGGCATCTCTTTTCCCTTTACACTGCTCCAAAAGCCTTTGAAAATGGTTAAGTTGATTCTGAATATCATGTTTGAAAATTGTTAATTTTTTCTGAAATGCGTGAACTGCATTGATCAAATCAAAAATATTGCATTTTTCTCCTTGCAGTTTTAGACATAATTCATTGAGGTGCGACATCATGTCAGCTAAAAATCCAACAATTTCCATTTTTGTATCATCTCTTAAAAATGCTAAAAATGCATCTGCCTTCACGTTGTTTTGAACTTCTAAAAAAACCATTAACTCCTCCCTTATTGACCAAAATCTCTCCAACACTTTTCCCTTACTTAGCCATCTGATATTGTTGTGTACCAGCAAATCTGAATAAACAGCATTGTTTTCGGAAAGAAAATTTCGGAGAAGGCGATGCTGTAATGCGGACGTTGATCTAAGAAAGTTTACTAGTTTCATAATTGTTTCCATAACTTCACGATATTCTTCTCCCAGACTGGCACACAACACTGCTTGGTGGATAATACAGTGGAAAGATATCAAATTAGGATTATCTTTTAGTAGTCGCCCAATCAGCCCCCTTCCTTTACCAAGCATTGCTGGAGCTCCGTCTGTGGTCATTGAAATGATCGACTTCATTTCAATATTTCTCGATTCCATCATACTTTTCAAGGAATCATATATATCTTCTCCTTGTGTTCTTCCTTTAAGAGCAGCCACTCCAAACAACTCCTGCATAAATTTTTTCTTACTTCCATCATAATATCTCGCAAACACCATTAGTTGAGCATTGTCAGTCATGTCTGTTGACTCGTCAATAGCCAATGAAATGCAAGGTGCGCTTTTCAGTCCTTCATCAAGTTGCAGTACAAGATCTTCAGCCAATAATTCAGTTCTCCTCATTGCTGTAGAATCGGACAATGGGATCTGCTTTAATTTATCAATAATCTCGTCTCTCTGCTTACCATCAAACAAAGTCTCAGCAGTCTGTATCATGCATTCTTTGACGACTTCTGCATCAGTGAAAGGCTTTTTATGTTTTCCTAAAATCCAAGCTATTCTCAATGAGCATTCAGTGGCTTTTTCTTGAGCTGTCATGGTATTAGCAAGAATCATAGTTGACTTTTCATACTGCGAAACAAGTAGCCTTATTTTTTTCTTTCTCTCTTCGGTTCCTTGCTTATACATCTTTTCAAATCCACCATGCCTGCTTTCATAATGGCGCTTTAAGTTGCTGCTTTTCACCAAGGCAACACTTTGACTACATATGAGGCAGTGCGGATTTGAACTGCCTGTGGGAAGAATGAAAGCATATTGCTCTTTCCATTCTTCCTTGAACAAGCGATTTTCATTATCAAACTTTCTTCTCTTTGAAGATGTCATCATAAGATTAGTCTGGATAAAAATTAGTCTGAAAGTATTAACAGCAATGAGCTTATATTGACGCCGCAGAACTAGCCTCGCAACAGAACGACACTACAGAACTAGCACTTGCTACTATCTAGTTTGCGAATGTAGGTTTCAAAACCACGCATTGGAAGTGATTGTGATGACAAACAATCATAACAAAGATAACATTATGAACAAAGACTAGAATCTTAGGCACTTAGGCTAAGGCTATCTGAATATATAATCAGTTCAGGCGGCCTTGCTAAGGCAGTAATATGTTTTCAGCAATGGTTCTCAGTGCATGTTATCTACTGTTTCAAAAATAACCACAATTGTGAATTAACGAAGTTGTAAACAAAAGGAGCAAATGAATGCAGCCAAAATCACCAACCGGACAGGGTCCGGAACGAACACTTGAAAGGTCCGGACTCGGACCGCGGTCCGCCAATTGAGTAGCCCTGCTATAAACCATTGTTACTTCCTTGTAGCATGTTGTCTTTTTGACTGAATGTGAAATCCGACTAGGCCTTTGCTGCTCTGAAGTGCAATACCAAAACTATGATGTCACAAAAGCGTGTAATTTCTATGTTGTTTAAAATGGCCCAAAAAGGCTATTTATGTTTAAACAAGTACTGCATTGTACGAGTTGTTTTTGCTTTTTTTCTCGTTTATGACGCTTGTGCACCAGTTACGCTGATCAGCGGTCATTTTCGTAGCCATATAATCGATTAATTATGAACTTTTTATGTGACATGCTGAGTCACTAAGTAGTTAACTTTTGAAAAGTGCAGATTTTAAAAAAGCATTGCTGTTTGTGCGGTGTAAATGTTGTTGAAAAGCAAAGCTGATAGATATATCTTTGCAGAGTCTACCAGAACCGGTGCCGTCATGATTCACTGATTTTCTGAAGTGAATGCATTCAATCATTGACTTTATCTGATCCCAGATGATTAATCATACAGCTGTGGCGAAGTTGATTGGTTTCCCCAAGGCCACAGAAAAAGAAAAAGGACTGC
Source organism: Trididemnum clinides (assembly GCA_963675345.1). Lineage (NCBI taxonomy): Eukaryota > Metazoa > Chordata > Ascidiacea > Aplousobranchia > Didemnidae > Trididemnum > Trididemnum clinides. The sequence continues at coordinate 5,480,962 of OY776303.1, read as the reverse complement.
TTTGTTTTTCATTTTTATGGACTAATTTTTTTTATGCATGATCAAAATTATGCATAAAAAATCTAAATCTGGACCACCACACTTGAATACATTTTATGCTTTTTTCTGCTACTACACTTAAAGATGCAAACATTGTTAAATTAAATAGAATAGGTTTATAATCCTATTGTTCATAAAAAACTTGTGTTATTGAGTGATGTATAAATTTGCGGTTCTTATGAGTATAACAAGGCTTCGACTTGATCGTACTTGACCAGTATTTTTGCTATTTGAAAATTTGAAATTCAGTTTTATTAAGAATAAATTTGCTCTGCGCAATGACTGATAGCTCAACCTTGAAATAGCTTACGTGTGATCAACACTTTTTGTTTCGTGTTGTATACGTCAATGCAATACGAGGAACTTGGTTTTTTCAACCTCCCTCTCTCCCTTCTTAAATTGTTCTTACTATTTTAATTTTTGCGCGGAATGTCACCGAGGTGGACCTACGGATTGAGCCCAAACCGGTTTCAATGCAAAGAGCAAAGATGTGAAGCTCACAATGATAAGAGTTATGTTGGTTTAAAACATAGACCATTTACTCTTAACAGTCTTGGTTGCGGTGTGACCTCTGAATTTAATTTGAAGGACTGGTAAACTTGCTGTTGTAATGGTCTCATATCAAAATTTTTTAGTTCAATTATGTTAACAATTTATACTTTTTCTTTTCTTCAATTGTGGTTTGTATTCATGCAGTTCACGATAATTTCATATTTATTAATACAGTGTTTTTGTGAGATTTAGAGCATAGAAACTGCAGAATTTGATCGCTGACTATTCCAATACTGAAGACATTGCAGAATGCAACAGGTCACGGGTAGAAGCTCCGCATTGAATTATTGGTATACATTTACAGATGATCTAAGAAGCTAGGTTCTCAGACTCGTTACGGGAAAATTTGGTTGGGGAGGTCTTGCACTTTTCCTACACCTCGAATCTGGATATACTACCAATGTAAGCTTAAAAGAAATAAGTAAATGCCTCCCCAAAATATTACCAGCCGTTCCATTTTCATAAATTTTTAAAATAGGCAAAGAACTCACTCGCGCATGGTTAATCTCCAAAAAAAGTAGGTCTTCAACTTTGATTGTATTGAGCAAAATAATCGCTGTAAAAAGGATGACATTTAAAAAAGCCCTCAACTTTGTTTTGGGTTATAAATAACTTCAGCCCCAGAATTTTGAAAAATGGACAATGTACTTAAAAAAAAAGATCTTTCTTTTTGTTTGGAGCTGAAAGTAACAAAGAAGTCAATCAGAAATAGTACTACAGTCAACTTCGAATATAAGTGATTCAGATATAAGGGATTTTTGCTTATAAGGGACTACGCAAAAGGTCCCAAATGATCGGATCGAACTTTGCGGCAGTCAGTTATAAAAGAATTCGGTTATAACAACTTATAAGAGACTGATTAAGCTGGTCCCGGCGGATCTCTTATATCCGAAGTTGACTGTATATCTCGCATAAAAGAGTTTTCAACTTCGTTGTAGAACAAAAATGACCTCAGCCTCCCCCCCAGCCTTCCTTCAAAATTTTAAAAAATGTGCGTAAAAAGTGGTCTTCACTCTAATTTGGAGCTGAATATGGCCAAAAAGTCCGGCAGAAAAACAAACAAAAAAGTCTTTTAACGTTGTTTTGAGACAAAAGTGTATTTCCTCTCCCCACCCCCATACACAATAAGAGTTACGCCCATGAAATAAGCCAGTTTTTAGGGGTGTTGCGAGGTGGATCCTAATTTGCGATTTAATTTTTGAGAGAACTGAAGAACCACTTTGTTCCACTATGGGGCGAATTAACGCCTTTTTAGTAAAAAACATTTAAAGTTTAGCTGAAAACGGACTTTTTGGGGACATTAAGTTTAATCTTGCTCTCAAATGTTCTGAAATAATTTTTTAAAAAGGAGTCAAGTTGCAGTTATTCTACTACTCTTGATTCTATTCACAATCCCCAGTTTGTCGGTATTGCCTGGATCGTTCTCAACGCTACTGCTTAGGTGCGATTGTTGCAAATTTCAAATTAGGTGATTGCAAATCTTACTGTCTCAGGTTAACTTACCAAATATATCCTAAAAATCTCTTATTTGTATCACATTCGCTTACAGTTGGTGTCCTAACACTTAGCTGCCTTATCAATCTTTGAGATTTTTGAAAAAAATCGGAACTTTTAGCGATAAAATGTTAAAAAAAATGAACTGATAACAAAAGCTTTTATTGAAATTTTATGAAAACCATGCGCTTTTAGTCCTCCAACAAAACTTTAAAGGTGCTGCTAGTGGTGATGACCTCACGAGCAATTACCCTGCACTCGCAAGGTCTGGATTTGGACCGCGGTTCGCCAATTGAGTAGCCCTGGCGTAGCTATTTAAATAACACTCATCTCAGCAGTTGCAATCAGAAAGGGTTTTCAGACTCGGTAAAGTCTCTTTCCAGTTGTGATTTTTTCACTCATCAAGCTCTGCTGAGCTAAAAAAGATCAAAACCCGATCTAGACCGGTTGCGCCACCGCATTCACTACCTACCCTAACCGTGTCTTTAAAGTGGTTTTTAAAATTATGTTTTTGTATTAAATATTTTATGCATGGTGGTAAAATGCCGTACCAGCGGATATTAATTTTTTTTAACTCTTTTGCTCCCGCGTGAATAGCGAAAAAAATGTCCGTAAGGTAGCAGTGCGAAAAACTGTCATAACTTGTGATAATCAATCATAATTAATCATCAAAAAATACCCTAAGTTTGTTTGTAAATCATTACTCATCTGTTTACTTCTACATCAAGTGTTATATATCGTTGAAATCTACATATCTTGAGGATTTCAAATATAATATAAACAAAAAAAAATTTTTTTTGAATATGCAAATTTTATGCAAATTAACCCCCCGACTGGGGCTAAGTTGTCTTCGAAATTAAAGTAGCACCCTTACTTCAAAAGATCACTACAGATTTTATTTTCTACCAATTTCTTTAGAAATGGTCGCAAGATGATGCTAAGAAAATAAGCTTTCAAGGTACATCAATCAAAACTTACCTAAAAGCCTACGTTTTCTACAATTTGCTACTTTCTGAGGCACATGATCTTTTTTTTGATCGGTACCAAATTTTGGTAGTTAAATTCAGTACCTAAAATATGATCAGTTATTATCTGCTACAGGTTGGCCTAAACCATGTAACATTATGTATTTTTGAAGAGGGAATTTCTTCAAGATTCAGAAAATATCAAGTTTTAATAGAATATGCTGTCACTGACAATAAAGCAGAAGCTTGTTTACACCCTTCCCATTTGTTGAGAAACAAGGGATATACAGCAAACTTTGATTTACGAAAGCCAAATTTCTGCTAGCTTTTAAACTTGTATTTCAGTTTTTGTCTCCTTGGAAACTTGATGCGAAATGACGACTTTATTAGTGAAACATTTGCAATTTATTTTATCTTTTTATAGGGTGTAGTTTTTCTAAAAATTATAATTTAGTGAAGGTAAGTCAAAAATTTTGGGGGTTTTGAACTGACATGATGCACAGTACTCATTTTTGATCAGTAAATATCATATACCACTTAGTATAACTATTTAAAGTTATATATTGCTGGAAAGCAAATTTCCTAAGCTTTCAAATGAGACCGGTATTTAGCAGCATATGATATTTTTTACGCACTAAATTTACTTTTATCTACTTATCACTCAAATTTGATTAAGGGGGTTTTGAGACCCCTAAAAAACTTGGAAATTTAAAAACGTAAAATTTATTATTATCGCTTGAAATTTTGTCAAATGATGCCCCAAAAGAGTGGTTTTCAGACTGTGTCAATGATGAAGGGTTTGGTTATGTGGTAAAGATGTAATCTGAATTTGATTTTAGTGTAGTTGGCACGTGCTGAGAAATTGGCCGATTTTGTCGTCTGCAACTGGGCTCTTGGTCCTTTTAATCCTTTTTGGGTATAAAAATCCAAGAATTAGGGCACAAATTATACATCATCCGATGCGTGAGTAAATAAGCGTGATCTTTTGAAAATTTTATGAAAATCGGATGAAAAATAAAGTCACAAATCGTTTTTTTAGTAAATTAATTTTGTAACTCAATTTGAAAAATTTGAGGTAAACCATGAAAACACGAGATCATCAATCGATGATCGCGGGAGCGAAAGAGTTAAACACATTATTTACATCCTACAGATAAATTTATAGAATTCTTCATAGGAAGGCAGCAACATTTACAAGCCAATTTTTGGAATTTTAACATCTACATTCTTGTGCATGACTTAACGTCTAAACGTTGTGTAGGAAATATGTTCCTTCGAGCAATAACGTGCTGACTGAATCCCAATTGCTGGGAACTATATGGCAGTCACAAGGAAGAAAGCACTACAGCAATATTTTATTCCATCAATTCGCGCAAGCTGTGGCAGATAATCAAAAATCACGTCCTTCTGCCACGACGATCAACAACGAACGAGAAACATGACAGACAACCAGAACACGTCCGTCCGCCACGGCGATCGACGAAGAAAGAGAGCACCATATCTCCGACCACATGGCCGGTAACAAAATCTGCACGCGACACCAGGAATTAGGTCGCTGCACACGTCTATGTAAACAGGACACTGCACACGTCACATTAACAAAAAATAACGGATAAACAACCTAATGGCGGGAAAGACAAGCCGATCACCGAGCTACCAAGAGAAGGTAAAAATAAACATAATCTAGCCCTAATAAAAAAGAAAAATAAATGTGTGTGATTTTAAACGCATACAATAATAATAAACAATACGCGTTGCAATATCACGGCTAGGTTGCCGGAAAGCCATGCAGGCTAGATTCCTGGCGTGAGGTTACATCGCCAGGCGTGCGGACTATAGGAGCACGATATACTTGAAACGGAGATAGCCGAGGGGCTACAAACGTGACGGTAGATACTTCGTCAGTTAACATTGCTTCATCAGCAAAATCATAGAGTAAAACAGCAAAGGTGCGCGAGCTGGGCGTCAAACTGGGGACGCACGAAGTTGCAAATTAGCAAACACAGCTCTTACATTAAACAACTAGAATCACACACATCAGTGGGAGCAAGGTGCCAAGCCACTGAAAGCAAACTAACAAAAAAAATGTAAAAAAAGACAAAAAGATGTTTCACATGGCAGCTCGATGAAGTGCGAGGCGCGACACGCTACAGTTGTGTTGCGTCTTTCCCTACTTTTTCCCTTTGTATCATTTTAGTGTATTTGCAGCATACATATATCTGTGTGGTGGTCAAAAACAAAAAAAAATGAATTAAAATGAGTTGCATTTTTAGTGGCAGAATAACATTTTTTGAAAGCGTTACGTTTACGCTTTCTTTTTTATTTTTCAGGTATATGATGGCCATTTTTTCTGCCAGTAATGCTCTTTGGTAGGAAATAACTCGTTACTGTCATCCAAAAAAATAAAACAATAATAATAAATGAACAATACCGCTTATCAAATTAGTCAACTCTGAATTTCAATGCCCAGAGCAGTGTTGCCAGTTCCGAGGTAAAATTGCGTGATTGGGCTAGTTTTGATTAGGCGTTGTGAGAAAATTTGCATTCCCGGGTTGCGGTTTTTTGGGTTATTTTTGCCATCCTGTTCTGCTATTTTAGGCTAGCTTTTGGAGTAACAACAACTGTAAAAGTTCAAGACAACTGTGTATGATATGGAGGTTGTTACCGTGGCCGGCATATTTTCGTAAGAAAAGCAAAAGCAGGTGGAAAACATGCTCAACTGGCACTACATCGCATTATTTTTCTAAAACGTGGATGATTTGACATCGCCTGGTAGGTGGTGATCTTTTTTTTGTGTTTTCGAAGAAAAATTACCAAAACAATCATGGCAACAGCAGCTTTGGCATGATTTTTGGAAATAATGCTGAAGCACAGGCTTACTTGTCTATGGCCATCGATGAGAGACCAAATACTGTGCTGATGCCGGGCCTGAACTGCTTTCCCAACGGCCCTGTATGGACTAAGTTTGCAAATTTTTTACAAATTTTCTGCTATTTTTCAACAGGTAAGCGTTGGGCTTTTTGGGCAAAATTTTAGGTACCATTTCCGTTGGAAACTTGAAGAAAATCTGGCAACACTGATGCAGAGCAACAGATGTAAGAGTAAAAACAAGCAACAGAAAGCTTGACCTTAAAGTCTTGTCCTTTTGCCAGTAGATTCTGTGGGTTTGTGATAGAAAGTACTGTGCGACTAGGGTATGCAATCCGATAAAGGCAAAGTTTACAGCTTTGATCCATTATTTATCGATAGGTCTACTAAATATATTACTGTTATATTTAGTGTCATTTTAATTCTTTGTAGTATAGGCTATTGTTTTGAGCTGGATTTATTCTGCAACATATAAGCTAAAAATGTGGACTCATTATCAACTAGGCATTGCGTTTGGCATGGTTGTTACTGGATCTATTAACACGTTATCAACAAAGTATGTATCAATTGCTCAGTTGTGGTATTTAATTATTTACTTGTATAGGTAAATTGAGCCTTAATAATCCATTTTGTAGACTATGGTTTTGGCCTTTAATTGGAAATTTTTGTTTTACATAGTGGCTATTTTGGTGTTAAGGGCAAAACAGACCCACTGGCTGTTTTGGTGTACATAATTAACGTGTCTTTAAATAATCACATTTCACATTTGCCAAGTCACACACAGCATTGCAGTGTCATAATGGTGGGTATTGCTGTGTGTGAGTGCCATGGTCAGGAATTTAATTCTTTCTAGTATTTTTGGTGGAATTGAGGTTGGATTCTCTGGAGGATGCACAATAGTAAAATTTTTTTTCTTGCATTACATAATGTGCAGGGTTCATTGGAGGAGGAATATATAAAATGTGAGGGTCGGTGTTTACTGTTTACTTATTTTTCAAATCATGCTTTTAAAATGTTGAAACTGATCAGTTACAAACATTCAACAGCAAGATAGATTCCTAGGGTGTAATGCCATTGATGGTGTAATAGCCTTTGCATTTTTATATGAGCAGCAACTGGTGTGTTCAGCTTCTGGTTGTGTTTTGCTACCAGTACACAAAAATTCGGACTTACACAAAATTACAATTGAAATGTACTGAAGTATTTGTAGTTTAACTCATTTCTGTTTTATAATTTTTTCTGATTGAGTAGTTGTGTCATCAGTTTTTATTGTCTTTTGTAAATTTTTGTCATTGCGCAAGTTTCATACTTTTTTGAGTGGTATTTTTTTGCAAGCTTGTAGTTCCCTATTTGGGATAAAACTTTTGTAATTCCTTGTTTTAGTATTGTTATAAGTTTCTTTATTTTGGTCATTTAGGATTTCCATGTTTCATGTAAATCTCCATATTTAAAAAAATATAAATTGATGTACTGAAATGTTATTTTTGATGTCAGCAACTTCCTGCTTTGTTTTTCTAGATTTTTAGTATTCTGTTTAGGATGTTTAGTAAATGCTGAATTGCAAATTAACTCAGTACAGGTTAAGAATTACTGGTGAGATTGCTGAAATAATTAAAATGGCTAATCACACATAAATATACTTTTAGAGAAACTGATAAAGACTGAGGAAATTATCATACAAACCCAATCATGCTTTTTTCCCAAACAAAAAAATCAAAATAGTAATATGTAGGTTGCAAATGCTATAGCTCTGTTTGTGCTAAATATAAAAATATTATGCAATAAATGTCTATTTATTATTGCGTTAGCCCATGTGATTATTGATTTTTTACCAAAGTGGTTAACAGGTTGAAGCAGCAAAAGTAAGCTCAGCACTCCAGAAAGTCAAGACATATAATGATTTTGTACTGAATCTTGAATCTATCTCAGTCATGATTTCTACAGTAATTGCGGTAATATTGCCTGACCTCTCCACCTAGTGATTGAAACTTTCAATTTTTTGAATATGCCAACTTTTAATTGGCTACCGTGTTTACTTGCTTATAAGACGGGGATTTTTCCTCAAGATTTTGGGTACAAATTGGGGGGCCCGTTTAGTAGGCGAGGTCTACACAGATAGAAAATAGTTCACTCAAACTGTGCAGATATTTTGTAGTTGCCAACAAAAATAAATAACAGAGACACGTAAGCGGTGATTAAATTAAATATCTTGCTATGAATTAAATAGATCTTTCAGCCTATTGTCAATCAGCCCCTCATTTGTTTGAAAAGCATGCAGGACTTTGACAACAAATAAATTGAAGGCTTTTGAGTGTTATAACTTTCATACTGATTTGCTGTGTTCTATTAAAGTACAGTTTGCGTAAACTGTTTTAATACTTGGAAGAAATGTGATTTAAAAGTTAGCATACATGTACTTTGATACTGAAATGTGTTTCTCTTGTTACCTCCTTTCCTTCCTTTGTCTTAAAAACAAGTCTAAATAGAATATCGACAATCTTCTAGGTGAAGATGGGACCTATCTTATAAGCAAATCATCTTATAATTGAATAAATACAATAGCTATACATAAACATGCATGAGTAAGGTCTGTGCCTACGTAGTTTCCTTTTTTACACGCAGTCATGTTTTTGAAATATCAGATTTTGCTGATTTCCAAATTCTCGATTAAGGTGTCAGAAGTACTTCATTCAATACATTTTTTATTTTTATAAGTATTTTATGCATTAGTTTTGATGTATCTTGACTTTAAATTTCAAGTTATTACCGTGTTTATTTTTAAATTTTGTCCTAAATTTGTTTGTTTTTAAAAACACTTCTAATTCAAAGTTGAAATTTGTTTGTAGATTTGAGAGTTATTAAGCGAAGAGGGAAATTGTAAACCTTGCAACTAATTGGCAAAGCAGCATATGGGCGTAAGGGGCATTAACAATTTATTAAAATGAATATGCCAGGAAACAATAATGAGTATACCACCCAACCAATTTAGACGAGACTATCCCTGGACGCGTTTCGTCCTTTTGGACTCGTCAGCAGGGCCCGTCCCATCACAAGCAAAAGTAACCCACTCATTAACATTATCCTTAAAAAAAAAAAAATCCAACACATGCAGAAGCACTGAGACTTCAACCGACGACATATTGCTTTGCTTAGCAGGGCGGGTTGACAAATTGGTTGATTTTGGTTGCATATCCATTGGGAGATCAGTTTACACACTGATCTGAAAAAGCAGATTAAACGCTGCATTTATAGCCTAGCGCCTTGTCTTTGCAATGTCATCACGCTCGAGGCGAGTGCGTTGACAATTCACAAGGTGGGAGCCGGGTGACCTTTGATAGACGTACTGTAGGAGGCCCGGTTTACTGCGAAGTGAGATAGAGTGAAAATTCGCTGGCATGGATTTGCTCGACACGTCTATCAAAGGTCGCCCGGCTCCCACCTTGTGAATTGTCAACGCACTCGCCTCGAGCATGATGGCATTGCAAAGACAAGGCGCTAGGCTATAAATGCAGCGTTTAATCTGCTTTTTCAGATCAGTGTGTAAACTGATCTCCCAATGGATATGCAACCAAAATCAACCAATTTGTCAACCCGCCCTGCTAAGCAAAGCAATATGTCGTCGGTTGAAGTCTCAGTGCTTCTGCATGTGTTGGACTTTTTTTTTTTTAAGGATAACGTTAATGAGTGGGTTACTTTTGCTTGTGACGGGACGGGCCCTGCTGACGAGTCCAAAAAGGACAAAACGCGTCCAGGGATAGTCTCGTCTAAATTGGTTGGGTGGTATACTCATTATTGTTTCCTGGCATATTCATTTTAATAAATTGTTAATGCCCCTTACGCCCGTATGCTGCTTTGCCAATTAGTTGCAAGGTTTACAAAATTTGTTTGTTTAATTTGTGCACTTAGGTTATTAAATGAATTTTATAAAGGTGGTATATTTTTGTTCTACACCATTTGACGTCATAAGTTTTGGGCTTTGTAAAGGAACTGAAAAAATTCATTTGAATTTTGTGTTTTGTAAAGGCCGCTCAAAAAGTATATTGATCTCTGATCAACATGGTTGAGTCAAACATTTCAAAGATGCCAAGTTTGTCGATGTTGAATGATAAACTAAGAGCTTGAGGTTGAAAATGTATAGATGAGTGATCAACAGCGTTCCTGTTGAGTAATTCACAGCTTGTGGGAAATACTAAAATACAGAAATGTAATTTTACAAAAATTATGAAATCGTACTAAAAACTGAATCACTGAAGTACAGAAATCTGGAAAAAATTGCCAACAAATATGTGGTAGTAGTATAAAAAATTGCAAAAAGAAAAAAGAATCAAAAATTAAGAAATAACTATCTAATTGAACAAAGTTAAGTGATTGAATTGATTTGTACTTTGCATCTATACGTTTTATTCCAACGTTAAATTGTTTTGCAAATATTGAAATGAAATGAGCGTGTCTTGAAATTCAGTTTTTTGTCACTAATTAAAGGTAGAGACCTCTTTGTTATTTTAGAAAGCACCTTTAATTTGGTAGGCTATGTCTCACGTGTTTGCCTGAATACAATTTTTTGCTGCTCACATTGCTTTTTTTTGAGGAAATTGGATTCAAATGGCTGTTTGCTCATAAAAGGTTGCCAACCCTTAAGTTAGAATGTATGTGTTTTGCAATTGGTAAAGCATACTTTAAATTCTTTAGTTACCCATTCCAAAAATTTGGAAAATAGTATTCATAGCTTCCTGCTTGGTACTGAACTCAAAAATGATAGTTGAGAGAGGAAAAGCTCGCTTGTTATGACTTCATGAAAGGCAGTTAACATGATTCCTCCACCTTTATGTGGCAGACAGGTGGTGCGGCTTGAGCAATCTGCCTATTGTGGTGGCCCAGTCTAACCAAAGACATGAAAGCAGAGTATGAGCTTATTTGGATAATTATAAGGATGAAGGTAAATTTTCAAATTTCTGCAATTTTTGGAATTTTTTTCTCATTTTTATAAACCTTTTCTGTTTATATGATATGCACCAAAACTTTTGGTTTTATGCTGGAGAAAGAGAGAGAGAGAGAGAGAGAGAGAGAAAGAGAGGAAGATTGCTCTTATTTGCAAAAATAAATAAGATGCAGTAGGATATACGAGGTCTGTCCAAAAAGTATTTGACCTTTGGGCATAAAACACACAACACAATGAATATCACAAATTTTATGTAATCTCTTTTAAAATACTTCCCTTGCAAGTGCACACACTTTTTGCAGCCCCTCTGTCACTTTTGGAGACACCTCTTGATTTCCTCCTCTGAAATACTCCAGAACTTGCTTTCATTTTATCCATAATGTGCTTATGGGACTGAAATCTCATCCCTTTGAGTGTAGTCTTAAACTTGAGAAATAGCCAGAAGTTGCATGTTGCCAAATCAGGAGAGTAAGGAGGATTTTGCACAAGTGCCATATTGTTTTTGGCCAAAAAACTTTTGATTATGTGGGAGGAATGAGTGGGAGTATTGTCATGGTGAAGCTGCCAGTTCTTCCCTGTTCACATATCTTTGGCCAACACTTTGCAGACGCAAATCTTCAATTAAAATGGAGTGAACTGATTCTTTGCTTATTCCCACTTCTTCGACAATTTTCCTGAGTGTTGGACAGTGATCTTCCATCACAATTTGGGAAACCTTTTCAATCACTTCCTTGTTTTGGCTTGTAAATGGCTTGTCAGAGCGTGCCTCACTCTCCACTGACATTCGACCATTTTTGAAGTGATACCATTCCTCCATTTAAGTTTGATTCAAGGCCACATCTCCAAAAGCTTGCTAAATCTTGTGAATTGTTTCAGTTTGATTATTACCTAGCTTTTGGCAGAACTTGATACAATATCTTTGATACTTTCTGTCATTACGCTTGCAAGCAAAAAATTGATGATCATGCACTATATGATTGCACTAAATGCTTCAAAAAAGAGAATGATACCCACTATCGGTTTGAAATTTTTTATGCGTGTGCAGTAATTGTGACGTTACAATCCACCAAAACCACTTTGCTGCCGTGGCATTATTTTTGGCGGGAGGAGATAGGGTCGGATACCTCGTATTGACAAACATTGAGTAAAGATGCTAGTAAAGTTGCAGCAGTCTACTAGCCAGGAAATAACGAATAACCCTAAAGTCTTCTAGTCATGCTGAATTTGAGTTTACCCAACTTCAATTGCTTGTCTAGCTACTTTTCATGTAAAATGTCATCACTTTAACATCTTAATTTAATGATTTTTAATCCCAAATGCATTAGAAAACTTAGCATAAAGGGCACCTGTCTTATGAAAACAGGTTTCTTATGTATCGCATTACTGCTTGCTGTGTATCACACTGCTCATCGAAGTATTGCTATTGCCAATGTTTACGCTTAATGTTCAACCCTTCTTTTCATTTTATTTGGACAATGTATATCACAGAGCAATGAAAATTGAACCTGCTCTAAATTAGCAAGAAAATGATGATGTGGCAAATCTAACCAAAAGTAATAATCTTTTGAAACAAACAAACATATTTTATTTTCAGAATTAATTGTCGCAATAGGTGTTGTTACTGACAAAAGGATAGATTATAATTGTAATAGAAATACTTGGAGCAAAGATATTTTTTTACAATTTTGATAACGTAGCACATGATTAAATTGTTTGAGCTTGAGCTAATGATTAGGTGTCCCTTATAATTTCTATGCTTTTTATGGATGTTGTGTTTTGATAGTTGTTATACTTTACCAGCAATAAGGTTATATTTTTTTAAGGTGGGCTGATCAGCTTTCTGCACCAGGACCCAATGGAGTTGAACATTTATTTCAGCATCCCTTTTTGCAGGTTTTGTGTCCAGATAGTTTATGCTTTTTTTTTAGTTCTGATATGTAATTTGCAATTTAATAAGTAACTCGTTTAAACTGCATGCTGTTTCAGTTTTACATGTTGCATTTTCGTGCAACTGATAGCCATCAGAAAGTTTGAAATGGCAATGTTTTGATTGATTGATTGAATAAATCTGCTTAAACATGGTTCTGTTGTCAACTTGCTTTTAATCAATACTTATTGTTTCAGGCTGTTGGAATGTTTATTGGTGAATTTTCTTGCTTGGTGGTTTTCCAAATTTATTATCTTTATTTGAAGAAAACAAACAACATTGAAAAAGCCAGAAATCAAAACTTCTCTCCATTCTTGTTTCTTCCTCCTGCATTGTGTGACATGACCGCTACATCATTGATGTAAGAATTGTTGATTTGGATAAATACGGCTAATAAATTTAGTAATCCAATTGCTACTTCTGATTTAGTTGTAAGCTGAAGGGTTATAATGACACATTTTTAACGATTGTGGTGTCTTTTGAATGAAAAAAAAAGACTTCAGGGCACTAGCTTTTCAAATTGTTTGCCGAAACAAAAAATTTGTCAAGCAGTAGAGCATATGGCATGTAATATAATGACCTGGTATTTGAATTTCGGCCATTATTTTGCCTTTGAAACTGCTCCATCATGGCTCTAGGACGAAAAGATTATCAACTAAACTATATTGAATATTTTGGAATAAATTGAACGTGCATTTTCAGGTACATTGGTTTGTTTTATACCAACGCTTCCAGTTTTCAAATGCTTCGTGGAGCCATCATTGTGTTCACTGGACTTTTATCTGTTGCATTTTTAAGACGAATAATTTCAAATAAGGCCTGGCTTGGTATTGCTTGTGTTGTCGTTGGTTTGATATTTGTTGGACTTGCGGATATTCTTTTCCCTTCTTCTTCTGGAGACTCGCGTGGTCCTAACTCGGTAATAACCGGTTAGTAAGTGGTTGATTTGTTGAAAACCGCATGCCGGTAGGATAGTTATGCTAAGTTTGTGCGACTATGCCATATTTCAAAATTATTGCTATAGAAAAGAAGTTGAGCAAATAGAAAACAAGTTTTCGAGAAAAGAAACGATTTTTATTCTTCATCTATTCGGACGGGTATTCATATTCAGCTTTGAAAAAGATGTATAATCATAGATTTTTCATAACATCCACAGGTTGGCATGATACCGCTGCATTTGAATGCATTACAAAAAAGCTTCATTTTTCACTGCCGTTCAGCGTTGCTAAATGTCTCGGAGCTTGAGCTAAAGCTAAACGCGATCCAAGTTTATAATAACTACAGGGTATGTTGGATTAAAATAAGAACAGTAAGTTTTTGTGTTTCTTGTAAGGCAACTCGTATTTTTTTCTTGAGCAGTATCAGGTTAAAGTTGTTAGTAAGCATATGTTGCTGATATTTGGTAGCATACGTTTTAGTGTTCTTTAACATAGTTGTATAGATTTGTCTTATCAAATTGAATTAAAAATTATTGACATCGATTCTGACCTTCAATAGGCCATTTTTGGAGAGACATCATTCACATGGAAACTATTTTAACGAGTTTTAATTGAAGATGGGAGATTGCACGAAAGCGATTTTGATAAAAATTGAGTGGTATGATCAGAAATCTTGATCTATGTTATAAAGTTTGTTTCAGTAAATTGTCACAACAATTTTTATCTGCAGGGACTTGTTTTAATTGGATTTTAAAGTAAATTCTAATTCAATCTTTTTTTCTAGCATCAGTTTAGAGTTTGTTTTTGTATCGGTTTATCATATCACTAAACTTTCTATCTAAAAGGCCTCAAGCTGTCTTAAGTAGTCACATGATAATAGACACGTGATTTTACAATGACATCATCTAATTCTCTTGTATTTGAAAACTGCTATTTGGAATGTAGCTCGCGTTTCTTGTTAGTTTGAGTTGGAATTTGGACTCAAAAAATAGATTTCTATAGTGCAGTCAATTTATCAGTATCTATAGACCAGTGTATTTGTTTTTCTTACTTCAGTTCTTTATGGTTGTTCTGTTCAATCGATGTTGTCAAAGAAGTTGAATATTTATTTGCCTTGTTTTGTTTGATAAACAGCAGTTTATGGGAGCTGGTGAAGTAAATGGCATTGCCGGTTTTTTTAAATTTTAGTTGTACAGTTGCTCAGTACTTCGTTGTCTGCCACCAATTCGGTTTGCATCTTCCAGTGTTGTTTTTCTGCTTCCTGCGTTTGTGAGATCGCCACCACTCATAAAGGGGGCCTTCGAATAATGACACAGGCATTAATCAATATCTAACGTGATGCAGCAATCAACAGTTTAGCTGCTGGGTTCTCTTGATCATCTATTTAGCAAGAAAATTAGTGTCAAGTTATCTGTGTGTCTAAGTAAGGATGAGTTTGAAGCCGATGTGATATTTGTCTGTCTGGTTTCAATTTTCGCTGTTTGCGCGATGCACTGTTCATGTTTTCAAATAGTGTGGACAAGTGAAAACAAATCTTTGATAATTGACCGCTCGCACTGTGGGCTAGTCTTGTGTCAGACTGGATTTACTCGGCGGGTAGGCTGTTTGTCTCCACCTCCTGCCTGCCACCTAAAGACGGGAAATCCAGTTAATCGCCTTACCCAAGACACACGCAAACTTGCCGGCTCTTTTTCCTCACTTTCCCTTTCCTGCTTAGCATCAATTATGGACGCTATCAATACCGTCTTTTTAGTTTTCGGTATGACTTGAGGAGGGAATCGAACCTAGATCTGCCGAATGCGCAACAGACGCTCTAACCTTAGCCACTGCACCAACGCGCTGGTGTAACGATCATGAAAAGCTTAAACGATTCCACTTTTATTTATTGATTTCACTCTCGAAGTTTTACTTATTTTATTCTGTTATTTTGATGTTTTGTGTATTTTATGAGACATCATTGTTGCAATACAGTGTATTATTTTGTCATACAGGTTTAGTTTTTTCTTTGTTTTATCATTTGTCAGTCAATTACTTTCATATGCTTTACCTCGTCAGAATAATAACTGTTTACTGGTAACTGTCGCGATATATGAAGCAAATTTTGACTGCTCTGCTACAACTAGCCACCACTGGCACTCCGCTTTGTTGCTCCAATGTATATCCTATATGTATATCTGGTCTAAAGTTTATTTCTGTATTCACCTGGCGTAATGTAGATTGGGTTTACACCACAACGTGAATTGAACTAGGCGGTGCATCAATCGTGCTTCTATGTTATGGCGGTCGAGGAGTAGCAACATTGGTAATTAACTGTCTTCGCGAAGGCTGATTTTTAGTTTCTATTTTTCTGCTTTACGCCAGAGAGAATTTTTATTTTTACGTTTTCTCAGATATGGCTTGAAGCTAAACAACCTGGCTTGGACTAGATTGTTCTCATTAATTGATCGCTTGATTGATGAGCTGTTGTTACAATTCAAGTTTATATTGATTGCAGGTGACTTACTGATCTTGATCGCACAAGTCATACAAGCTGTGCAAGTATGTGTGGAGGAGAAATTTGTCAGTGGCAGAGATATTCATCCTTTACAAGCTGTTGGATGGGAAGGTAAGTTACAGTAAATGTTAGCGCTTCAGAAAGGGCAAGTAAAAAGAACTGTACGTAGTTTTTATTTCGTTTGGTCATGCGTTAGTTGAAACTTTGATCATTTGTATCAGTGTCTTTGCATTCCAATATTTCCGGATTGGCAGAGCAGCGCTGCGCATTTAGTTAGCATTACTTGCCGGATGGCGGCGATATTGCTTGCAAATAATCAACTTGGTTACTTGCTTAATTAACAAAAATAGTTGTAAACGAGGAAAATTTGGGTAATCTGGACTATAGGCAATTTCTTGTTGAATGAGTGGCCTGATTTTGTTACATTTTCTTGATGAAGTCTTAATTTCGATTTGATATTCAGCATTTTTTCCTCTAAATTGATAGGTCTTGTGACTTCGTTGGAGAGTTCCAAAGTTACTGCAATTTAAAGTTTAGATTGCCGATTAATCTGAAAATAGACAAAAGCGAAGTATCACTCATGGCAGTCCGTCCTGCTGCTTAGTCTTATCACGTTTCGGTTTTTTATGTTTAACCGCTGAGTTGTTTTTTGTGATTTATGATTTTACAGGCACTGGTACGCAGCGTTACGAAAATCTGTAAATGCCTATGCTATTATATTTATCACATGCTTTTCTTTTCACTTTATGTTTATATATATCACGTGCTTTCACTTTTCAGGTGAAGGTCATTTGTAGACATTTTTGAAGAAGAAATACGAGGGCTATGTAACCCACATAGTAGTGTAAGACATGAGCTTAGGAAAAGCGAATTGCAAAACCACCCAGGCTATATTGAACATGGGCATCTTTTTGTCGAAGAATTAAACATCGTTTTAAATAAAACGCTTTACGCCGCACGATCGCCAAAATTTCTATTTAACCACAGTATGGCTAAAAATGTCAAGCTAAAAGATTTTACTCAAGCTAAGTAACCAACATTGTACTCCAGGAGGTAGTGCATCCCTCACAGATTTATTATCCCCCTGCTCTTACTAATGTTACGAGCCAGGTGTTAATCTGGAATAGTCAATAACAACCTTTCAATGTTAATCATTAACTTTAGTGCTGTCTTATGAGGTATTCAGTTAGTTGACTTCAACTACACTAAGTCATGTACCGACTGTATCAATGTTACTCGATCTATTGACGAAGCTTTACTCGGTTAATCAAAATTTGATGAAAAAGCATGCGGTTTGCGGTTGACTGATTTCGTATCAACAGCGTCTGTATTGTTTTCACGAATAATACGGAACAGTATTGGGTTTGCTTTCCTGTTATTCACACAAAGACAATTACCTGTTTATGATTGCGAAATGCTGTGATTCGTGTGCGGCTGGTGGTTATTTTAATCCCAGAACATTGATTGAGTGGATTAAGTGTTCTTTATGTCGATTCAGTTTGATTGATGACTGTCAGAATCACCGTCATCGTGTGGACGTCACTACAACGATGATTGGCGTTTGTTGATGCGCTTGAGCGGGCAGTTTTTTTGATGGCCAAAACAATACTTTTTCAATGTGTCATAACAAGTGATGTTAGCAAATGTGACTTGCCAATTACTCCAGTTTTCATTGATCTTTTACAGTGGGAGGGCATTGGTGTTACTCCAGTCCATAATGCTTCCTTGAAATGTCATGCTTTGACGTCTTCTACAAGTATTTTACCTTTTCTTTTTCAACACAGTGGCTTATAACGTACATTTGCATCTACTATAGGCCTTTGTAATAATGTAGTGATGTGCTTGGGGTTGAATTCTCATAGCAGCAATCCACTCGATCTTGTTCTTGTCTCATCTTCATCTTCCACTTGTCTCTTCATTTATAGAGACTCGGTTTTGTCCCTACTAGCAGGGGTCCACCTGTTTTGTAGCCTTTTCGCCTTTTTTTGCAGCCTTGTTGTAATGGCATGATTCCGTGCTAAAAGTTGTTGCTCGATCAGTCACAGCAATGGAATATATCTTGTGTCATTAAGGTTGTTCTCTCTAGTATGACATTAAAATGGCGGTAGGTCACCCTTTAAAAGTGTTGGAAAACTTATTTTTCTGAAAATATGCGATTTCATTGTGCTATTGAAATCGATATCCAATGGTTGTAGTAATAGAGCTATGAGTTTGTACTTATTCTACAGGGCGCTTCAAAAAAGATGTAACCACAAGTAATTTCATTGGTCTTTATTCGGACAGACGTTTAATAACAAACGCGAGGTATTTAAGTTAAAAAGGTTGGATTCTGTCTGAATGTCAAACAAACTTTTTTCCATGTGTTAGTGTTAGCTTCAGCTGTATAAGCTGCCACGTTCTGCTTTAGATCAGGCAGTGTTTCAGGTCTGTTGGGCATAGACCTTCTCCTTGCTGCTCCCCAGAAGAGGTATATTTTAGTCAAGGCTGTGAGGGGCCCACACATGATCCTTGTTGAGGCTGATGAGACGATTCCGAAAGAGTACCCTTAGATGATCCAATGTGGTCTTGCGCCATCCTGCATGAACGAAGCAAGCCTCAAATGTCCTTGGGTTACCTTCTGGGTCAGGTTACCGTGGAACTTCGTCGTGTTGTAGCAGAACATGGTGAGTTGAAATTTTACATCGAAACAACTTCAGGTTCTTCCTTATGACTCTTAAAAGTGTAGTTGGAAACAGAGCCATTTCTTGAGCGTGGATTCGGTAAGACTTATTAGGACTGTTGACCGTCGACTGACGGACTTACTACCGCTTCTCAGGAGTAATAATCGATCGCCGGCCACTTCCTTGTGGACATGATGCAGGGTTTTCTCCTTTTCAAAATGCTGTACCATTCTCTGTATTTTCAAATTTGTGTGTGCTGCACACTTCGACTGAGGTTTGTAACCCTAATGTGTGTGTTGAACCGACGGCGGACTTCTGCGGGTGACTTGGTTTCGTACAGAGTTGAACTATTTTCAACTTTTGCTCTGGCGTGTACATTTTGTATACAGTTATAATATAATACTGTAATACCTGTATACAACTTGAAATAACAAATCCAACGTAGTTGATTATGTAACCTGAAAAGGAAAAGCTCTTGCTTGTCCCCTTGATCAAAGTAGTTTCATCTTTTTCGGAGCACCACATATTAAACCTAAGCCAGCAAATGTTCACATTTTTGAAAGATCTCGTATAACCTCGAAAAAGTAAAGAGTAAATTTGTTTCTAGTACGTGTGGACTCGTTGTAGAAAGTTTGATAGGTCAAAATAAGGTCAGAATTTGATACAATCATTTAAACACTAAACTGTAGCTTTTTTAGAAATTCTCTTGAAAGCATTGTACATCAGCAATCAGAGCAGCACTAAATTATTTTCGCTCGTAAAACCAGAAAAATGGTGCAGTGTCCATTTATAAGCTAGTACCAGTAACTATTCCGCTGAACCGCCTTTTATTTATTGTCGCACATTTAAACATTTTCTATAAAGCAAGTATTTTGGGACTGCAATAGCCTAACATGCGGAGCAAATCGAGGTGAGGTACCTCTTTTCATGTGGACAAAATAACACAAGGTTGTAAATCTATCCTAGAAATCCGAAGCGCTTGTTTTTTTGCAAAATGTTGTTAGAAAAGTCTGTGCGAGTTTCGCTGATGTTTTCTCATTCAAATTGGCCTAATTTTACTTGAATTATCTAAATTTTGTATGAGTAACTGGTATCAATCGCAGAAGGAATTGTGATCTACACGAAACACAATTTGATGAAATAAAACCAATTTTTTTGGGTTAAAATAACAAGGACTCGAATTATAGCTATCGGCTGAGTTAATGTGGTAAGTGGTTTCAATATTCATCAGAAAGGCGCTTAGAATTAAAAAAAAAGTTGCTGGTCAAAGTCTGATACAAACGTTGGCAGTTAGTGTTAGACGTGCACTGTATCTAGCAACATCTATCATCGTTTGAAAACGACGCTAATAACACAAACGACATTGCATTTCAATGTTTGTAGCAGCGGTTGAATAAAAATACACGATGTGTTGCCAGGATTTTTCGGGATGACCATTCTTGGACTTCTGCTCATACCCTTTTACTTTATTCCTGCCGGAGAGCTGAGTGGGAATCCTCGGGGGGTATTGGAGGATGCGCTGGATGGTTTGTATCAGATAGGACATAATCATCTTCTCCTGGTTGCGCAACTCGGTAACATTTTCAGCATTGCATTCTTCAATTTTTTTGGAATCAGCGTCACCAAAGAACTGAGCGCGACAACAAGGTAGTTATTGTTAATGTGACCAAGTTAGGATGTAGAGAAAATGTGAAAGATTGTTTGGTATTTTTTGTTAACTGTGCTTTCAAACACCTGACACTATTCCGTATATGCTTTTACACGCTTCTCAATTTAAGCCGGATGTAGATTCAGCCATGTATATAGTTGGTCACACCTCTGCTAAGTTTGTTTTGGATCAAGCGTAGCCTCAAACACTCACATTTTGCAAGTTGGACAAGAGCCTGATCTATACTGAGGCCAAGCTTAAGCCCTGTAGCTGAGCTTGCTTAAATTGTTTTTAAGGCTTCGGACATGGAAGCAATGTCAGTAGTTGTTGGCAGTCAAAAGTTTGGTTTTTGTCGATGTTAACAGTGTTAAGGCAAAAAATTAAATATAATTTTGCACAACAGTACTTCGGGTATAATTCCTATATTGTGATGTTGGTATTATAAAACATCAAAAATAAAAAAAAAATATTTTTTAACCCAATCATCAACAGTATTATTACATCATATTTAAAGGAGCAATACAAAACACCATCTTCTCCCGATTTGATTTTACTGATAAATGCTGCATGAAAGCCTTATGTTACAGAACTGTTTTCAAAGCTGTTTCTGTTAATGTTTCTTGACAGCTGCGACGTATTATTTTTATTATTACGCGAAATGGCTGTTCATTTGCAATGCAGCTCTGCAGTATGTTGAGGTATTGCTATCGATTATTACACCGTTATATTTGTTGTAGAATGGTGTTGGACAGCGTTCGTACGGTGGTTATATGGGCCGTCAGCCTTGGACTCATGTGGCAAAGTTTTCAGTATCTGCAGGTGAAATTTTTGTTTTTTCGCTTATGTAGGTTGAATATCATTTTCTTCCTCACAAAAAATAGTTTGAATTATACAAAAAATAAACACTTCCTTCTAACGTATCAAATAGAACAGCGGTTGCCTCACCGTCATATTCAAGCAATATGTAGCGGTATTGTGTTCTGAGGTTAAATGTTGCTGATGCGGGGCATGTCTTAACATTCTCCATTTGCCTTCGTAACTTTCTTCGATAGCAAATCCCGTTCTTGTTATTTCGCTTAGACTTGTAGTTGAAAATCCCAACGGCGCTTATATATGCACGTGGCTACGATTTCTGATGCATAACGCTAAGGCTTTCTCAAATGGCGTATAACTTTATACTGCAACAAGGAAGGCAGAGTTATGAATTACTTGTAGCGCATCATCTAACTGTTCTGCTGTAACAAAAATCTTGTTTCAGGCGATTGGCTTTGTTATTCTTATTCTTGGCACTGCCGTTTACAACAATTTGGTTCCTGTGCCGTGCTTGGAAAAATCTAGAAACAAAAATGAGATTCTTGATCAATCTGACAGTACGGATGGTGAAAATGAACCGCTGCTCTACGACATTCACAAGAAACCGTACAACAAAGACGATGCGACCGAAGCGTGATAAATATCAATTGATGGCTTATTATCATGTTGTTGCAGCGCTGTTTTACGACTTACTTGTGCAATGCTTTTATAAATTTTGCATGATTCTACTTTTTTGCGTATTTCGTGAGCAAGGCCGTGTTTATTGGAGCTGCTAATATGCTTTTAATAATTTTATAGTTTGGAGAAACACTTAACATGAGTTTAAACAGTATTATTTGTTTCAATGACTTCTTTTTTCTGCACTTTTTTTAAAGTAAGTAGCAGTTTATCATACCAATTCCTTTGCGTTCTCATTGGTCAGTCCCACTTCTAGATCTTCCCGTATGCTATCTTCCCATTTGTTCGATATTCTTCTCTTTTGTTTTCATCCATCTGCTTCATGGTTTCCTTACATAATCTTCATCTCCTTAAAACATGGCGATGCCATCTCAGTGTCCTTGCCTGCATTTCTTTGCTACTTCACCTGCTCTAAATATTTTCTTGATTTCTTCGTTTGTGATTTCATCAAACCTTTGTCACTCCATGAATCTCAGCATTTGAATTTCAGCCACATTCAATTTCTTTTCTAAAAAATTCATCAGTGGATTTGCTTCTGCGCCATAACGAATTGCCGGTCGCACCGTGGTTTTTTGCGATTTTCCCTTTTTTGTTTCAAAAGTATACTGAAATAACTCCGCTGTACACTGGTACAGCGTCTCGCCTTTGCAGTATTTATAGTCATGAGTACGTCATATCTACAACCAGCAAGAATGTGTTGAATTTTTTTTAGTTTCTTTACACCGTCATGCACTATGTTAACATTGAAGCGATTTGTTGTCGAAATTCCCGTGGCTTGTCTGCAACTGACAAGCTTTTAGCTACATTATTGTGATCGTTTAATTGTGAACGAGTTTGCTGCTACATTTACCTTCAGTTCAAAAGTCACAGAGCATTTAAAGTCTTACAATGATACAAGTTTGCAGTACCTGCTGCTTGAAGTTTATGAGACACACGCTCATCTAGCAGTCGCTTGGACAATCATTGTGTCTGCAATTTTTGTTGCGTAAAATTTAAGTCGTATCTGACAACTTGAAGCAAGTGCGAATTCAAGTCATACCTAGTAAAAATAATAAAATGAGGCCTTTTTTTGCATAGGTACCGTAGTAAAACTTAAACCTGTTCTTGATTGCAGGTTTTTAATAATCGGTTTGTGATTGAATACACTCTTTAATTTTCATTGATTACGTCTGTGGGTTCTGCCGCGCAATGCAAGCATTGCAACCTCTTGGGCAGAATGAGGATTTTAAAGCGCTTTCAAACGACATTAGTTTTCACTGGTCAAGACTTATTGAATTTGATGAAAGTGTTGTGGTTAGTGATAAACATGCACCGAATCATAAACTACAAGTCTATAGCCGTGTGTAGCGATTTTGGTATCTTGCAGTAGTCGATGCAGTTAGCCTTGACTAAAGCTTTGCATTGCTTGTGTTTGATCGTGCTCTAGGAACGAAAATTGTAAAACATTGATCTGTTTGTGTAATGGTGCGATATCATTAATGAAAAATAAATCCAATTCGATATTGTGGGCTGCATATATACAACCAAAGGTACGCAAGCTGAATTATTTTTGCCACACAAACTTCAAAACGACCAAAAACAAGTTGTCATTACTGCGTGAGCGACTTTGCTTGTCTAAAGCCTGGCATTAAACCAGTTGAAGTAGCGGATAGGAGATCAGAGATCGTGAAGAAC
Organism: Trididemnum clinides; assembly: GCA_963675345.1. NCBI lineage: Eukaryota > Metazoa > Chordata > Ascidiacea > Aplousobranchia > Didemnidae > Trididemnum > Trididemnum clinides. The sequence goes on along the minus strand of OY776303.1, from coordinate 5,457,273 downwards.
GCGGTGTGAAAATCTTTTAGAGCTGCTGCTCTTGCGATCTTTAAAAAATGAGGCGAGTTGGAAAATCTTTCGGGAAGAGAGAGTAAGATCCACTTTTTAAAATCCGCTTTGTCTGCGGTAACGCAGGTGACCGGATTTACCCCCTGTTATTCGATAGTTCGTACACGCCACTGCTCTGTCAGAGGCATCCTCCTTTTTCAGTTTAATCTGATTGATACGCTCCTCCACTTGTCTCTCTTCCACGTCATATTCGGTCGCCCACGCCCTCTTTTTCCGCCACTTCAAAATCCAACGCTCTTCTCGAAACATGCCCATACCATCGTACTCCAGTCGCCCTGGCTAATCCATTCAAAGTATCCTTTAAACCCAGCAAACTCATAAGTTCTTGTCTCCTTTTCTCAATCATCTTTACTCCACACATTGCTTTCATCATTGCTTTTTCAATTCTGAAAATTGCCATCTCATTCTCCCTCAGACACCACGTCTCGCTCCCATACAACATTGCTGGTCTTAACGCAACTCTGATAAATCCTTCCTTTCATTTTTAACGAAAACTTCCTCCAATGAAGTATTTCCCCACATTCTCTAAATTTTATTCATCTAATTTTCGTTTTTGCTGTTACCGCTGCTTCACCTCCACCACTACTGGCGTTCAACCTGTTTCCCAAATGACAAAAGTTCTTCACAAAGTCAATCTGGTCAAAAAATGATATTTCTTCACCTGGTTCCACAATTCCTTCCTTTGTATCAACACCTAGTTCACAAACAAAATCTTTTACCAGAGTCGGAAGTCACCCTCTTCATTTTCGCGCATCTACCGTATACCCATTTACTATACTTTGAGCACATCACCGAAATTGCCATCGCCCTCTTGCCGCATGTTGTCACATGGATCAACTTTACTTTTAAGTACCTCACCTTTTGAACCACTCACCACTATTTTGGTTTTCTTGAGGTTCACCTTCAGACCCTTTCTTTCCAACGCCTCTTTCCGTTTTAAAAACTTCATTTTCAAATTCTCTATACTTTCACTCATAAAAACCAAATCATCCGCAAACAAAATTTCATTCATCAATTCTTCTCATGCATTTTCCGAGATTACAATCACTGCAATTGCAAAAAGCAGTGGCGACAACACAGATCTTTGATGTACCCCTACTTGTACCAAGAATTCTTCAGATAACTCAGATTCCACTCGAACTTTCGTTTTTACTTCGTAATAGAAGCTCAGCACCGTTCTTACGATTACTTATGGTAAACCGTTCTTTCTAATTGCCCACTCCATCACCTTTTTTGGAACTCTTATCAAATACCTTCTCAACATCCACAAAACACGTGTGCAACTTTTTCTTCTCCCTATATTCTTCTTGTATTCTTTGCACTACAAACAATGCGTCTGTCGTTCCTCTTCCAGGCATAACCGACGCGATGGCGTAGTGGTTGGAGCGTCCGCTTCGAAGTCGGTAGACCAGGGGTTCATTCCCCTTGTCGAGTCATACCAGAAGACTTTAAAAAATGGTATCTATAGTTTCCCTGCTTGGCGCTCGGCATTTAGGGGAGGTTATGGAGAACAAGCCGGCAAGTTCGCTTGTTGTGTCCTTGGGCAAGGCACTTAACGGGACGCCCCACCTTTATGTGGAAGACAGGTGGCCCATAAACCTCGAAAAAGGCAACTCCCAAGCGAGTGCGGACTTCCCGTCCAAAATATAGCGATACAATTCGCTTTCTCGTGAATGGAGGATAAATATGGCAACTAAAACAAAAAAAATCAAACTGCATTGAATCAATATTTACTAATTCTCGTATCCTTTCAAGCATTTTCTCAACGATCTTCATTGCATGCCCTGACAGCTTTACTCCTCTAAAAGTATTGCAATTTCTTACATCTCCCTTTCCCTCAAAAATTGGTACCAGCACACTTGTTTGCCATTCATATGGCATTCCTTTGCCATTAACACGCGTTGACAAAGCTCCACTAGCACATATCATCTCCGCACATAGTGCTGAAAGTCCAGCTTCTTTTCGTGGTTTCATCACTTATTGCTATCGCCATTTCTTTGCTGGTAACATTTTTAATAAATTCCTTTACCATACTAGCTGCTGTCCTGTGGTCTCAATCATTCTCTTTATTCATGATCTCCTTTAAGTGATTTTTCCATATTCTTTTCCTGTGTTTTTCACTGAAACCTAACGTTCCGTCTTTTCCTCGCATGAACCTACCTCTTTGAATATCTTTCTCATCTTTTTTTCAGGAACTTCGCGAGTATAAAAATGTTATTTGGTTTTTTGTTTAATTTTGTTAACTATGTCTCATTTTCTTTCTTTATAGAATCAGCAACCACTTTCTTTGTTCGATTTTTGATATCCTTATACCTAGCCTTGTTTTCCTCCAATCACTTTTTGTACATATTTTTATATGCCGCTTTCTTTTGTTGTATTGCTTCCTTCACCTCTTCATTCCAACACCATGTATTCCCATGGTTTCTCCCATCTTTCTTTTTTCCTCATACTTTATCGCAAGCTTGTAGCATACTGTTTTTTAAAAGTATTGCATAGATTGGATGCATCAACATCAACCAATTCCCTAACTCTTTCTTGAAATTTTGTTTTCATGTTGTTTTCCTTCAACTTCCAAACCCTCCTAGTAGTTTGTTCGTTCTTCACTACATTCTTCTTTGGTGTATGTCCGTTACTACTAGCCGAAGTGGCAACTCCCATCAAATGGCTTTTTGGTCTTTTAAATACTTTCTATTGTTTTTACCAACCAATACAAAATCAATCTCAGTTTTATTTCCACATATACTGTATGTTATTTTTCTTTGTTATTTTTTTTAAATCATGTATTTGCAACGCACAACTCCTTTTCATTACAAAACTCGAGAAGTTTTCTTTCCTCAACATTTCTTTTGCCAATTCCATACCCACCATGCACACTTTCAAAACCATCAATCCGTCTCCCAACATGTCCGTTGAAGTCCTCCAGACCAAGAACCACTTCACCAGGGATTTGCAAATCCCACTCACTTGCCATGTCATTATAAAATTAATCTTTCTTGCACTCTGATCTTCCAACCTGGGGAGCATACACTCATATGACTCTTATAACTTCCTCCTCAAAAACCAGCACCATTGCCATCACTCTGTCACCTTTTTTTCTGACTCCTACGACTTTTTCGCAAAGTTCTTCTTTCACTTAAATTCCAACACCTCCTATTCCATCATTATTTCCAGCCCATAGCTTACATCTCCTACTTCTGATACCAACAAATCGAGCTTCTTGCCCTCTCCATCTTCCTTTCTGTAGACAGCAGATATCCACTTCTCTTTTTCTTAACTGTTTACACACATCCGTACCTCTTCCACAAAAACTTCCAAATCTTACCTCAAATTTCTGTAACCCGGAGATTCTTCGCACCCTCTGCCCATTTAAGAGTTGCCTGGGACTGGGGGCCAATTCTTTAACAAATTTTATCATTAGTTGATATTCGGAGCTTTTTGTCTTTTACTGAGAGCATGCCCTTGCTTATCTTTAACCTAAGTTTTTAGACATGAAAGGTCCTCAACCTTAATAAACATAGGCAGGTACCCAAAAGTCGTCTCTTACGACATGCTGGGTGAACAGCCTCACTATTCTATCCCCGGTAAAGCCCGAGACATCCAATTACTTTGCTAAGTAGCGTCACGTTATGTGAGCGTTATGTTACAGTTAGAATGACAGTTTGCTCTCGTTTTAAAGGGATAAATTCAGTAGTCCCCAAACATTTTAAACTTGTACCTAGGTACTTACAAAAAGATATTTCGCTGCATCCAGAGGCAAATCCTTACCAACAATTGCTTTGGTACTCCCAAATACTATTTTAAAAACAAACTTAACCTATCAATTCTTTATGTTTCGCGTTGTAGTTGGTTTTGATTGACCAATCCATTTGATTCGTGAACACGTTTTGATAAGATCCATACCTCTACTGCCTTGACGACAATTTGGTTTCTGTGCTGTGGTCGGACAAACGCAGAAAAATTAACGAAAGATGTGATAAGCAACCTTACATTATTGATAGACTTCTTCGGATGGGCAAGATCTTTTATTTTTGGGGAAGCATCTCAAATTATGAGCTTCTCCCTAGCTCTTTTTGCTAGTCTTCAATTAGGCTTGGCCACCAGGACGGATCGACTGCTTGACCCCGCCACCTATCTGCCACACAAAGGCGGAGGCATCTCGTTAAGTGTCTTGCCCAAGGACACAGCAAGCAAGCTTGTCGGATTATTATTCACGCTGTCTCTTTTTGTGCTTCTTCTTGTGCTTTAAATATTATTTTTTAAGGCGTTTGTTAAGACTCGACTTTGGAAATAAACTCCATGGCTACCGTCTGCGAAGCAGATGCTGTCACCACTGCGCCATCACGCTGGAATTGACAGCAAAAATGCATGCCGCAAATAAGCCAATTGCGCAAAAGAAACCCTTTCTTGTGTTGTGATCTTAAGAAACTGAAAATCCAATCCCACATAGGTGACGAAGAATGCTGTTGTAAAACACGCTTCACTTTTTAATGAGGTACCCAGCAAGTTCTTTGTAGAAAATTCGTGCTGGACTGCTTTGAAAGGGAACAGATGTTCACATTACCACAATTTCTCCGCGTTTAAGATTTTAGTTTGGTTTTAAATCATATAAACCAGATCGGAAACTTGTTAGGGAGCATGCAGCAATTTACTTCATCATTAGATCATCTCGGGGGACGTTTTTATTGACCTCCTACTTCTATTCAAAACATTATTATTGAAATTTGAAATTACTGCATGCACAGCAGTCTTGCAGCAACAAATCTTTGCACTGATTTCTCGTTGCAGGTAGCCTTCCTCACTTAAAACTACGATTTGAGACATTTTTATCTCAAAAAGTGATGATTTTTTGCCCATTTTCAAGATCTGAAACAGCAGCTTATATAGAACTACGTACGTTGCAAATCAATTGAAATGAACATGAACAGGTGCTTAATGCAAGCAAACCATATGTTGGGGATGGACAGGTGGCTGATGCAATTTCAGTAGGATATTGTGTCATATAAAACTGGGTTATACAATCACAATGATAAAATCTACAAATGCCTTAAATTTAAATGACTGGTCTTCAACTTTTTCAAATGACTGTACATCGCATTGTATGCGCTATGTTTCCCGTGGCTATCGCAATAAGCAACCCTTTTAGCGAGAAGTTGAAATGTATATTGAAATAAAGGTTAAAAGCGAAACAAATAGTAATTTAGGCTACAAAACAGCAAATCATGCAGCGGTGGTAAAATATTTGTCTTTGGATAAAAATTCACTCAACCTAAGATTTATGTGGGTTGTACACCAAGCCAAATGTGGTGGAATATTCGAGATCAAAAAGATTCCGCAAAAGGCGAATACTTCGCTTAAATTACAGGTTACCAATTTTGTCTCAGAATAAAGTTGGAAAATGTTTTGCGCTCTTTCCTTCTCTTTCACTTGAACATTCTTAATAAGAACAGCAACCCTTGTAGGTATTGGACGATTTTTTGAAGATTGTAAGCCTGCTGACTAATACCTGCAAACAAAAAATTTGGAACCACTGTCTGAGATATTTGGCCAATTCAACTATGTTTAGAATAAAAAGTGACTGTCAGTATGTTCAATCAGATCGATGCTGGAAATAGCGCACGTGTTCAATATAGCTCTGGGAAGAAAATAGTTCAAAGCAATTGTTCAAATTCCTTTGTACATGTACTGAAACGAAATTTAAATAAACATGAAAAAAAAGTTGCATGTGCACTGAAATTTTTGTGATACCAGTATTTGAACAAATTTCATGCGGCGATAGAAAAACAGGAACAAAAATTTTCGTTTTATGGAGGTGTCAAAAGGTGCCAGAATGTAACAGGTTTCCCGGCTTGTGCTAAAGCTTGCGCCCAGTGGGTTTGACCACTCCAATGTTCGACATCTTGCCCCAATTTTACTTCGCCTTTCGCAATCCAATGTCCTTTAACTTTATCTTTTAAAAAGAGAGTTGCAACAATAATAAGCTTGTCGTTGGACATTGAAAACGCAAAAGACTGGTTGAATATCGGGTCTTTACTTCTATATTTTATTTCTGTTTGCTTCTTCTTATTTTTATCGCATTGCGGTTCTTCTGCTAAAACGACATATGAATCTAAAAAAAACAAATTCGAATCATAATTATGACCCAAAGAACAGTCTCAACAGTATTACAATTACGAACCTGGGTATCTTCCGAGACTTCCTTTTGGAATATTTCGGACTCCGATTACTTCAGAAACAACAAATCCGAGCATTGCATCATAGCACAGTGATAGTTGCATGTGAACATTTTCCTAGGCAAAGTAGCAAAACTTTATTTGAAACTTTCCGAGTTAAAAACATCTGCTTGTATCAGCTAATCACAACGTCTTTCGATATTATCAGCAAACGCTTCTTAAGCCCCTTAGACATTATTGCAAATTATTTATTTTTGTAGGAAACAAAGGTATGACCATTTTTTAGATTCCTGTAGGAAATTGGACAAAAAGTTTGATTTCGATACAATATTTTTCCAAAATCTACTTCTGCAACTCTTGCGAAATTTATCATTTAATGGTCTCTTATTGCTTCCCCTGGTATTAATTTTTTTGGTGTCTTGATGTCATGCCGGTCCAGAGAAATTATTGATTAAAATTTCAAATTTACCCGCTTGACATAAATTACACTGCGCAGAGAAATCGGTGTCTTTTCAAAAGAACAATTGCCAAAATCTCTTCAGATTTCTGGATTGATTTAAGGTACAGAATTTATTGCCCCTATCTGGGTTTTTCATGATATGGGAAAACGGTCCTCAGTGGATTAATTGTTTATGCTTCCCCCTTGTAAAAATCTACTACATTCTAGTGCTTGCCATTTTTGGTTTGATGCGTTTTTCACGTTAAGCTATCGTTGCTGATATCACCAAAAAAAATAAATATTGGGAAAAAAATATGAATATTTTCTTAAGATGTAAATTGTATAATAGTTGCAGCCAAATACTTTTAAAACTGGAGGTTTTAACTCCAGCCAAAATTCGTTGGATTCTTTTTGGTCGATGCCGGTCAATGTGACGATGCATTTTCCCACCACAGCTGCCGATCGAAGTCTGCCTTGCTTTTCTTTGCATGATACCTGCCGATAATTATAACTGATGAGATGAAATAAACGTGAACGAAGGCTTGCAAACTAAAGCTTACTTCAGAACTTTCTAATAATTTTTCTACTTTATTTTTACCACTTAAAAGTATTTTGAAAAACTTGTAGCCAATTGTTCCATTGACTAGCCTCCACTTACTTCCTGGGATGCAAACTCACTCTATACCGTAAATATTCCTAGTTGCTTTGCATAGAAAGTGGTGGAAGTAAACTAGTAAAACTACAATAAAGTTTTGAGGAAAACCATTGAAATATTTGGAAAAGCACTGACATCAACAAAAATTTTCCAAAAAAGATAAATTGGAATGCTCTTAACGACTCTCTTTTTAAATTAACGAATTTAAGCCCCCATATTTTTCGTGACAGGCCAAAGTCCAGGGAAAATTAAATGCGTGCGTTGACTAATGAGGACAAGAAGAAACAGAACGACAAATGAAAATCATCAATCTGGTGTACTCACCTCGAGAGACATGTACGGAATATCGTCACTCTTGACTGAAGTAAATGTTAGGCGCTCACGGAGCGTCGTGCTTGGTGATATCACTTTGAGCTGATCAGTTCGCTGGTAACCATAGTAACGAGGAAGTAGAGAAACCTAAACGGTGTAATACGTGTAGAACAAAGCTAAAATTTCTTCAGTTAGTTGAAAGCAAGTTGTTTGCTGGCGAAGGAAAAATCAAAAACCTATTTTCGGCAAAACTTTGAGTGGCTTACGAAAAACAGTTTATATAGACTCTATATGACAGTTCATATGACTCTCTATATTACAGAGAGACATTTACCCCACAACATGTGACATCATCTTGACGCATGCTAGAAAAGACCTTTAGTACATAAGAGCAGCAGTGAATTTCAAAAGATATACCACTACAAGTTTTACAGCCAATATAAAGCAAAGGATCAGAAAATTATTGAGTAGCTTTGTTTTCTCAAAGTTGTTGCTTCTAGAGGTTCATAGTTTTTCCTTTTTATAACGCACAAGGGCCAATTAATACATAAGATAAATTTTTCCCTAAAAAACTTTCTATTGAAGAAAAAAGCTTTTTATCAGTTATTTTTCGACGTAATCTTCCTGCATTGTCACACATTTCTGCCATCGGTGTACGGGTCTTTGTATGCTTTCTTTGTAGAATTTTTTAGGTTGACCCTTAAGTCAATGGCTTACAGTTTTTTTTTTATTCCCTTATCACTGGTAAACTTTGTTCCTTTGTAGGTCTTCCTGACTTGTCTTCATCGAAATTATTTTTTCTTTCTTCCTTGGATAATTTAGCCCAATTGTAGACATTTTTTTGCTAAAACATGTTTCTTCATACACAGCAGCCATTTTTTTTGAATATTTCACTTGATTTGCACAATTCTGCTACCAAAAATTTGATTATTGATCTTTGTTCAAAACTTGAGCAAAACTTCAGGTCAGCCATTTTGTGCAATCAAAAAATTGAAGGAAAAACAATGAGCTATCAAAACACATATTATGCAAAAGTTTATATCTAATAAGTAAAAAAGAATATAAAAAAAGTAAGCTTTTATCTCCATTAGAAAAATTTGTATGGAAAAATTCACCACATTTATTGAAACACCCTCGCAATAAACAATTAAGGCATTTAGTATGATCCCTCATGATCAGTATTTAAGTTTGTTGCTTGTTTGGCCTCTAGCATAGTACTGGCAAGAAAATTAAACCACTTTCGCCCCTGTTTATAAATGCACGCCAAAGCATTTGTTTATACCCATCAAAACAACAAAAGGTGATTACCTTTACAACAAAACACATAAGTAATACCATCAAACCTGTCTTTATTCTAGTGCTAATTACTTTGAGATAAACGGTTCGACCAATGAAGAAGTTTTCCGCTTCCATAATTGATATGTTTATTTTCTCTTGCTTTGAAATGTAGGTGAGCTTGACTTTGATGCGCGGAATATCTTGTAAAGATTGTGAGAGGCTCTCATCGTCAACATTAAAACATCCACTAACCACATTCGAGGAGCTGTAACTTCGCTTGATTTTGTCTAAAATTAAAATGGAAACAAGGTCAGCAACATGTGGAGATGCCTTAAAATGATATTTTGGAACAGTGTTTCCCACCATTTTGATTGCCTCGGACCACATTAGATAAGTTGTCAGTACTGCGGATCCCTATCTAAATTTGTCTGAAACTCGATGAAAAACACCATTGATGGATGGATGTTAGGACCTTTCTTTTTTGGAGATCAAGTATTTTTAAAACCTCAGACGATCCCATTTAGGCTCCCGACCCACAATAAGGAGATCACGTTTATAATTAATTTTGCGAGTCGTCATGTAATATCAAAAATTTAACTAATGATCATGTGAATTGATTGTTTTTAACTTTATCAAAACTCACTATAGCATGTAGAGACCCTCTGAAATCTTTCCACTGGTCATAGATTGGAAACCACCATTTTGAAAGAAAAAAATGAAAAAATCTTGCGATAATGTCAACTTGATTTTGTAAGTTCATGACTCAACAACGAGACAGGGTAGAATTTATTTATTTATTTTTCTTTTAAAAATAAACACAATAATAGCAATAAAGCTGCTTTACCTTGGAAAATGTCAGGAAACATCAAATATGCTGACGGTTTACAAATCTATTTCAGGGGTGTGCACTGGGGTCAGCAGGGTAAAATTGCGCTGTCCACGAAAAGATCTGAGTTATGGCCAGCGTCCGCAGATCAATCAAAAAAAATTTTAGCTAAAGAACTCTACCTTTTTGAGATTGAGTTTTTACTTTAAAAAGCTCACAAAAATCTAGGAAAAAGTAGTCGTCTGGCCCGCACTATTATCGGATTGAGCAAAATTGGTCCGCCGGCAAAAAATAATGCACACCCTGGTCTAGATGATATTCCCAAACAATAACAAATAAGGGTATACGCAAACGAAATAAAGATCAAATCCGAAAGAATTAAAAAGTATTTAAAACAATATTAATGTTGGTGGGAAGAATAAAATCTCAAGCAAGTGGCCTAGTCATTAAAACAAACAAATCAAAAGGACAAAAAAATGTAATTCTTGAAATTTAGTTTAATTTTGCAAAATGTCCCGTGCGTTCTGCTTTGAATGGGGCCAAAAGTTTAATTTTTATGTTGTAATCAGCCCTATTTCAGAATTAAATTCACAAACGCATAGAAACTTCAAAAAGCACAAGAAAAAGCCCTCGATTTTAAGATATACTCGTACTTAGGAAACGACAATGCAACACCTTTTGGAGTAAAACTACTTGCATCATTTTTGCATTCATGTGATCAAGTTCGTGTTCAAGGAGCGAAGGAAATCAAAAAGTGAAAGAGGTATGTTTGGTATTAAATTAAAAAAAAATCTAACCTCTCTCTGTACATTGCATCCGAAAATTTCTCTTAGAAAATCTTTCGTTTTAAGGAACTCAAAGCAACACACTTGTTTAAGTGCTTTGCCTTCCACAGCATTCTTTTTATCAAAACAAATTCAAAAAATCTACTCACCTATTTTTTGGGAAACATTTTTTATCAATTAGAGCGAAAGCTTAAGACTCTAGAAACAATTTTTTGATACAGCCTTGGCGAAAAAAAATGAAGTATATAAATCCTTGCAGCTTACTAACTGATCGTGTCATCATAAAACACAAGCACATATTTGTTGTATTTACACGTTACTCAGAATGTAATATATCGTAGTGATTGATTACGTACCGCTCTTTTCTTCGTGGTACAGTTTACTTGCAAAAGTTGGCGAAATTGAAGATGTGTTATTGCTTTCACAACGCTTCGAACAATTAAGAGGTGGAGAATATCCAGAGTCGAACCCATTGTAGTGAGCGTAAATTTCTAAGCTTTTCTTTTTCACTGGTATCTAAGGATAGAATTGAACATAAGCTATGTTTCTTCTGAATTTATTTATTTTCCCAATCTTGTTGAAAGTTAGGCTGAGAGCTATGCTTGTTGGTTGCTCCCGCTGTTGAGGTGTACGTATTGCCCACCTAAATTAATTGTTGTAATTTTTACATATTGCGTTTCGCTAGAGCAGTGTATTTAACAAGAGTCAGCAGAGATTGCACAAAAAATTAAGAATAGGCTAAGTCAAATACATATTTTTTGGCACTTTTGAAGAATTTAATTCACCACACAAAACAAGTTATGACTCTGCCTTTTTCCTAAATAAACTTTTCATTAGAGTTGCTTAATCAAATTGTTGGTTATGGTTCCATACCGGAAAGGAATATCAACCTTGTAAGATAGTTTGTACCACAGGAAAGGAAGTTCAACATTCGATGAGATTACTAATTAGAGTATCACATTTTCCAAATTTTGTTGCATAAAATAGCTAGTGAAGAAACTTTCAAAAAATGGAAAGGGGTAATCTCCTGGGTCGGGTACGCTTCGATGCCGCCGACTCGATGCCAAGCCAACTTGATGCCAGGCCAACTCGATGCCAAGCAATTCGATGCCAAGCCAACTCGATGCCAAGCCAACTCGATGCCAAGCCAACTCGATGCCAGGCCAACTCGATGCCAAGCCAACTCGATGCCAAGCCAACTCGATGCCAAGCCAACTCGATGCCAGGCCAACTCGATGCCAAGCCAACTCGATGCCAAGCCAACTCGATGCCAAGCCAACTCGATGCCAAGCCAACTCGATGCCAAGCCAACTCGATGCCAGGCCAACTCGATGCCAAGCCAACTCGATGCCAAGCCAACTCGATGCCAAGCCAACTCGATGCCAAGCCAACTCGATGCCAAGCCAACTCGATGCCAAGCCAACTCGATGCCAGGCCAACTCGATGCCAAGCCAACTCGATGCCAAGCCAACTCGATGCCAAGCCAACTCGATGCCAAGCCAACTCGATGCCAAGCCAACTCGATGCCAAGCCAACTTGATGTCAAAATATATAGTTAAACTTTCAAATTGTTGTTTTCTAGTGGTGTCGGCATCGAGTCGGCGGCATCGAGTTGGCGGCATCGGGTTGGCGGCATCGGGTTGGCGGCATCGAGTTGGCGGCATCGAGTTGGCGGCATCGAGTTGGGCCATTTCCTATCTACTATAGAAGGTTGAAAGTCATCATCTTATGCAGATGTTGTTTCAGCTCAACCTACTTTTCGTTTCACTGCTGGTGATGAAAATGGCGTTGAGTGTCTTGAAGAATTGCTGTCACTTTCATAAGCACTTCTGCAATATATTAAATGTGTTGCGCGGAAATAAATTAGTTGGAATTATAGTCAAAATTAAGAAAAAGTTTTGAAGAAGTTTGTAAAATATCTTGCCAACAAAGAAAAAGTTTTGAAGAAATTTGTAAAATATCTTGCAAACAAAGATGAGATCTCAACTTTGAAATATTTAGAAATTTCATGCTGCTTAGGTAGCCTACAGTTTTGGCCTCTGCTTGTGTACACAGCACGCAATTTGCTCAAATAGGATTTAGGCTGCATGTTCTTGCCTCAATCTCGGAAAGCGCATTTTCAGGGGTACTGAAACACTTTTGGTTTCAGACTTGCTTCGGAGCTGCAAGTACCGCTGACAGAGAGCGTTTTTATTACCAGCAGTGCAACCAAGCAAGGAAATTTCCGTGTCGGAAAGTGCCTTCCATCGTGATATTTGAACGCATAATCATTGCCGCCAAAAACGGCGCTCCTCTTCACTTAAAGCTCTTTGTCGGAGTACTTCCACATTTATCTTTCACTCAAGCTGCAACTCCGTATCGCTTGATAGATCACGCGACTAACCGGGCTAATCGTCGGTGATTTCGAAACATTCCAAACGGAGATGAAATTGGAGAAGGATTCTGACCGAATTCGGAATCGGAGCTTGATGCTTGTTTAATTTCTTCTTCTCTAAAGAAGTGTTTTATTGATGTTGTTGCTTACTGCAGGTATTAAGCTGATGTTGCAAGCGCTATCAATAGATTGAAATAAAATAATGAGAACTTATTCAATTCATAGAACACGAAGAAAATGCAGAGATTGAGAAAATGCGAAACAATTTTACAATCTTCAAGTCAGCAGTCTATCATAAATGCAGTTTCGATGCTACACCCATAGCTTGAACCTGAAACGTGGGTTTTTGTACAAACACTGGTTTTGTTTGGCCATGCCGCATGCGCTATGACGCTCTGAGCGCTCAAGCGGCAACCTTTCGAAGATCATTCTCACTCACTGTTCACAGTATCACGCAGCGCACTAATTTCAAACTCTATTCTACCAGATTTGCTTAAAGTTTTTGATGTAAAATGACTTTTTTGTTTTCATGCGCAACTTCAACTACAGCGACAATTATGTTTTGATTGCTTAATCCAAATACGATAAGCAACCGCTTGGTGTCGTAAGTAGCTTGCAAAATTGCCAATCATTTCGAGTTTTTACAATGAGTTTTCGCGCTTGCAAAAGATTAAAGTTATCAATATTCTGTTAACTTTGGAAACTACAACAGACAGACCATTTCGAAGTATTATGCTATATTTTGACATTTAGTTTTAAATTCCTCAATATGAGTAAGTAGGTTAAATTATAGTAATTTAGAACTATTCTGTCCTAGAATAACTTTCGCAGAGCTTTCTTGCTGTTAGTGTTGTTCTTGGTCAACGTAAAAATATTTCGGCTAAGCAAGAGTAACAGTTTTATGCGCATTAAATTTTATATGATAACATGTCACAAAATTAATTTAGTCAGTGGCGTATAAAAACATTTTGTTTGGTACGGAACAATTATTGTGAAATAGATTCACAAATAGATTGTTTCAAGATTGGATTTTGGAAGTTAGCCATATTTTCCTGATATGGTTTATAACTTTGTTTTCTCAAAAATTTTTACCTTAAAACCTATTTGTTTTGTTGGAATCTTTTCTTTCATCAAGTCAATCTCCTTTTTCGAAATTTCAAAGAACCTGGTGTCATTTGAGCCGACTTCTTTTGGCATCAAACGGCGTCTCTTGGAGTACTACTTGCCTTCATTAAGGCAAGAAATCTCATTTGCGATCTTGCCAAGTTTCAAGCAGCTTATAAATGAGTAATTGCCTTTTTTTTGGCCTGGTATCATGAATTGTTGCAGGTGTCATGCAGTTTTAGTGTATTCGCTTGCAACATGATTTAGAGCTAGGATACGATTTAATCATGACAGAGTGAACGCTCATAGCTTTATGTTTCATTCTTCATGATCCTCAGTTAAGTTGCAGGTCTGTAAAATTATTCTAAAAATTTTTGTTACAACGCTAAATGTAAATTGCAGCCAAGTATAGTACATAGACCAACTTAATATTAATAATGGCCATTCAAACAATTAAATATGATACCGATTGCATTTTAGCTATACTAGTGGACACAAGAAGAAAACGCTTGTAAGTTGTTAAGCTGTGTGTTTATTAATTGCATTGGAACCACGTTGCTCTTCATTATAAAAAGTGCTTTATTTGTTTTGTTGATAGGTTCCAAATGCAACAAATCTATAAAATTTGTGGAAAGTAATACCAAGCAAGTGTAAGAGTAATAGAAAATTGAAGATTGCTATCAAAATTAGACTCCAAAAGTGTTTTACGTAAATGACTTCATTACACTGATGCAAAAGTTGAATTAATAATTCGGAAATATAAAAAGCTCTGCGGCACAAGAAAGCATTTTGTGAGCGAACCTCATGGCTATACAACGTGACTAACAAAAAACTTTTACGACGAATTGGTGAAAAAGGAAAACCAAAAAGACGATGACATCAAAGAAAAGAGAGAATCCTTTGTCAAGTCAAAAAAAAAGAAGGATAGAAAATTTGCATCATGTATGAAGAGCTCATAGGCAAATGAGTAGATTTAGCGGACGATCCATAGAGATATGATCTCTTGAAATAAATTAGATTGCTAGCAAAGTAATTACATAAAATCATGCAAGAAATGGCTTTATTTAAAGCAATTTAAATTTCTAATTTGTCAGGCGCAAATTGGGCAGGATCCATCACGAAAGAAATAAAATATCAAGCAAGTAAAGGGTGGCCTTGCTAAAAAATTTTAAAACCTAAAATTACAGTCTGAAGGTGGAGAAACTTGTCACAATGCCAAATACTGCTGCAGTTTTGCGAGCACAAAATCTATAAACCTACTTGATGCTAATTAGTAACGCTGCAACAAATGATTGTTGGCAAAATCTAAGCATTAAGAACGTCCTTAAATCATTCCTAATTTTGTGGATAAAGATTACAACATTGAAAAGAACAGGCAAAAACAATAGGTAGTGAAAACCGTCGGAAGCTTTTTAATATGGCGTTGAAAGCTTGTTTTGCATCCATCTAAATTATTCATGGCTTTTGCTTCAAGAAAAAATAAATCCAATTAAGATTTGAATTTTGTAAAGAAAAGAAAAATTGTTGTGAATATCAAAAAAGATGTTGTTGTTTACCCGACCCCTTCCTAGGGATGGGAGCATCGCGGAAGAACATGGAGCCCCAGAAGCCGGACAACATCCCAGGGCCTGGACCAGAGGTCGTAAAGAGACAGAGAGCCGCCAAAGAGTGAGCGGCGCAAAGAGTCCGTTGCTGGACAGTGCAGAATGAGACGCCTTCAGTCCGAGAAAAGAGAAGAGCGGATACGAGAGATAAGAGAATAGAGACTACAAGGGATTGCGGAGGGCGCAAGTAGCGCTCCCCATCTGGCCAGCTCATCAGCCGTGTCGTTCCCCGGGAGAAATGAGTGTCCAGGGACCCATTGTAGCCTGATAGAATAGGAGGAGAGAGAAGACAGTTCCTGCCAGAGAGTTTGAGGTAAAAGGAAAGATGGAGGAGAGGTTAGAGTGGTAAGGATAAAGCGAGAGCCAGATAGAAGGAGAAGAGAAGTGGCAGACTTGTTGGTGCTGCCGAGACCAGCAACGAGCATGCAGAATAGCGCAGGCTTCAGCGGAAAAACTTGAGCATACTGGGTCTGCTGAAAAGGAAAGAGTAGCCTCAGTGCCACAAAGAGAGCAGTTGACAAGTACGCCGGAGTCGCCCTTGCCAAAAGGAAATGGAACAGAGCCGTCAGTCCAAAGTATCAGATCGTGAGGGGGGAGAGTCAAGGTAAGCAAAAGCCGCACCTTGGCGAGAGATAGGGGAATCAGAGAGGGAGCGTGAAGAGGAAAGAGTGGACTCCATCGTGAAGGAAGGCAGATTCCAAGGAGGAAAGGGAGGACAAGCAAGAAGAGCCTCCATAGGAGAAGTAGAAGGAAGCATGAACGGGTGAGTGGACGCAAGAGCTTTCCAGGAAGATCTGCAGAGTCTTGGTTTCACTCCAAGTCTGGCCAAACCTGAAACGGGAAAGGAGATTGGGAGACGAAGAGCCCGCTCATGAGGTGAAAGAGTGAAATGAGTCAGGGTGACTCGTAGGGGAGGTAAAGAAGTCTCGGAGAGAAGAAGTGGGATAGGGGAGGACGAGAGGCAGCCGGTGATGACGCGACTAGCCGCTCGGTAGAAGCGTTTCAATTTGGTGTTATTGGTAATACTTAGGAAAGGAAGCCATCCGGATGAAGCATATGTGAGAAGGGGCCGAAGAAAAGCTTTATACAGAACAGAGAGGAACTTCTTAGAGGGGTCCCATTAGGAAGCAAAGATACAGCGTAAGGCCTTGAGAACTTGGGCGTCAGCGAAGGTACATGTTTAAAAAAGGAAAGAATGCAGTCAAAGGTGACCCCAAGAAACGCTGGAGTGGGATTGAAACGGAGGCGGGAGCCGAGTAGGAGACGGTTGGGTTGGAGGTTATCTTGGTGGGGATCCACTGAAAAGAAGGAGAACTCACATTTTCTCGGATGAGTGGAAGACAGTAGTACTCAGACCAGTGCTCCAATCGAAACAGAGCTCCTTGTGTGGCCTCCACTGCAGTCGGAACCAAGGAGGAGGAGGACCAAACGGCCAGATCGTCAGCGTAAAGAAAGCAGCTGACGGAAGAAGGCAGAGAAGCAGGGAGATCGTTCATGAAGAGAGAGAAAAGTGCAGGGCCAAAAAAGGATTCTCGCGGAACACCTCAACGGACTCGAAAGGAATGATTTTTGTGATTTTGATAAACCACGTAAGCGCGCCTATCAGAAAGGGTTGAGTCCAACGAGCAAAGCAATGAGAGAGGCTAGCCGAAATGAGTTTGTGGAAAAGGGCGGGATGCCGGACAGAGTTAAAAGCTTTAGAGAAATCAATAATGGAAATGATCGTTCGAGAGCCCGGCCTGGGTTTGTTAAACTCATCCGAAATGGACTGAGAAAGGAACAGAATTTGATCTAGTGTAGACCGTGCAGAGCGGAAACCGGCCTGGCGGGGAGAGAGAATGAAATTAGACTTCAGAAAGAAGAGTAGACGGGATAGAATGATGCGTTCAAAAAGCTTTGATACGCAGAAGGTGAAACAGATAGAATGGAAGGAAGCAGTAGAGTCGAGAGGCTTTCCCATCTTGTGTATAGGAATAATGGAAGATGTCTTCCAGATGGAAAGAAAGGAATGTGAAGACCGGGAGAGATTGAAGATGTGAAGAAGAAAATTCATGCCAGAGCGGAGTAGATGCTTTAGCTTAGAATTGGCAACTTTGTCTGGGCAAAAAGATCGCTTTTATTTACCGTATTTATTCGATTATAAGACGATTCGCTTATAAAACGGGTCCCATCTTCACCTAATATCTGCACAGTTCTGAGTGAACTATTTTTTATCTCTGTAGATCTCGCCTATAAGACGGACCCCCAATTTGACACCGAAATCTCGAGGAAAAATCCCTGTCTTATAAGCGAGTAAATACGGTATATTGGATGAACATGATGACGTTACTAATTATACTTAATTCTTTGGAGAAAATGTTCAATCAAATAAGAATGTAAGACCCAGGCCATCTTATAAACACAAACACAAGGGATTTTTGATAAAGCTTACGAAGTCAACTATTTTAGAATGGACAAAAAGTTACAACGTTGGCTAATGACATTGAAAATATCTACAAGTCTTCATATGTGCTGCCGTTGTTTCTCCTATCTGGTTAACAGCATTCATCAAAGGTGCTCGAAGATATGCTTGTCATCACATCATTTCTCCACTCTTCTTAACCTTCATTTGTTCTCTTCATGCTTTGCTAACTTTTTCCTTTTTTGATATTGTCCACCATCATTATTCTTTTTATCTCTTAAGCATAGTCCTTTCATTATCCTTTTTAATACAGCTCGTAACAATCATTCATATCTTAGAGAAGGAACCACCAATTTTTTTGAAATCGCAATCTATTTTGTGGATAATGAATAAAGTGAAGGACTACCAGTTTGATTAGAAAATTTCCTCAAACAACCTATAACTTTATCTCGCTGTTATTAGTAATTCCAATCCACATCGTATACGAAGACCTTTTTCTGTAGACTTATAATTTTGAAGAAATTGTGGGTCTACAATAGGTATAACCTTGTTTGTGTCGGATCGACTTTTACGCTCGTCCAAGCCAAATTGAACGCAAAGACTTGTTTTGAAATCTAAGTTTTTGTTCATTTTGGAAACCACTGCGATACTTTTAGAACAGGCCGGCGGACTAGTAACGTGTTCGTTATGGGCGACCTGGCACCCGCGGGCACCGGTTGGTAACCATTGTCTCAGAGGGTGTCGAATCCAACTTCCTTTTTTTCTCCTGCTTTTGGTTAATATATTGGTAGTTCATTCACAAGATTCAGAACTTTTGGATTTGTCAGCTTGTCTAATTGGCTGCTCTCTTCTTCCTCAAAACCCAGATTTTATTCTTTCTTTAAACTTACTTTTCGAACGTTGCAGCCTTGTAGCATCCACATTTTTTGAGCTTCACGTTTCTGATCTGTGCTTTACCACATTCCACACCAAGGTCTTTATCGGTTGCTTCATCAGCTCCTGCTTTATTCCACCAGTCAAAACTCTTGACATCTTGTTAAAAGTTGCTTTAGCCATTTCAATCCGTGTACGGATATCCTTCTCTGAATACCCATTTGCACAAAGCTCACTTCCCTAGTAATTGAATTCTTCCATCTACTGAAGAATCACTGCATCTACAGTAATGCTTACATTACTAGAGGATATCCCAATCTTCGTGCTTGATGATTACCTTCCTTTTAAATTTCTTGACAATTGTTTCTTTCGTTCATTATTCATAGCAAACTCTTTTCAGTGTTGGCAGTCATGGCTTGATCAATCCGAAAATTTGACAGCTGACACTAGATACCTATTTTTCGGAGCACACGGGAAAACATGTCTCCTCGACCTTGAGATATTTTGCATTCATTTTTCTTGTTTTTTTGTATATGTATTCAGTAACAACCAGTAATATGCGGATGACACAAAGTTTCTAAGCAAACTAGGCCAACGACTTGCACTAATTCTCCTTCAACACTGACACCAACGTCGATTCCATTTGAAGGTTCCCATATTCCCTCTTGTATAGACTTTAATAAGCAATGGAAAAATCAAACAGCCTTGTTGAACTTCTCTTTCAGTGACCGATTCTGACGGGTATGTCCAAATCTAGGAGACTACTTTAGGGCAACTGTGTTGTCTCAAAAACATTTTCTATTTTTGGTACTGCAGCAAAGTAGCACAAAAGAGAATGTTTTTCCATTTACCATGTATTCCCCGCTGCAAGCAGGCGAGCACATGGCAAACTGCTTGACGAGGTGTCTCCTACCACTAGTTGATTGAGAAGGATGAGCTATAATTATCCTTTTACCAATTTTACTTGGCTCCGACAAAGCATTATTCACTCTTACCACAGCCATCTGCCCCACGTACAGAGAGGTTTTTTGGTCTTCTGTTTTTCCAGTCCACTTCAGCGCTGCTCACAAACTCCAATAGTCTACTGCAGTATACTCTGTCAAAAACTTTTCTCAGTCTACGAAACTCAGACATAAATCTTGATTGATTTCTATTCTGCTCTCTGCAAGGCATTTTGAAAGCCAACTGCAATCACGCGTAGTGACATCACATACAATCGGAGATTCTATCATTAACGATACTAGTTGTGATCTCGAAAACGACTGTTGCATAACTTGTATAGAGGGTCTGAAAGAATGTGAAAAATAATAATCGGCATGGGATTAATTAGCCTGGAGCAATTGCTACGAACTGCTAGTTGCATTGATTTTACTGGGAGAATTAAATTTGCACAATTTTACTAGTTGATAAGAGAAATGGTCGAGATGGTCAAAGGCCATTAAAATTGAATTAAAAATAACTGATGAAAACTGATTCAACTTGTTGAAAACAAGAGGAACAGGGAATTTGGGAAATGCGAAATTATCTCACAGTTTTCAAGCAGCGGTTTAGGGAAAGGTAATTGTAGCCAACCTTTGTTTCCCGACACGCAACCAATAATTCCTCAAGATAACTTTTTGAAAAATACGTGATGTAACTTTGTTATCTGAGGCCGTTGCTTCTGAAATACAACGGAGGTCTAAATATCTCAACTAAAATTCTTGATCAAGCATTCCATTTAGCGTGGTGCTGGAACATCAAAAAGAACTCGTCTTTAAAAGTTTGACAAGAGTTACAAGTCGTATCCAAGCCTAGCACCTTACAGGACATTTACTTTGTAAGGACAATAGTTTTGACTACACTTAAGTATAGTTTGCAAAACTAAACCAATTCAAAATCTTTATTCAGGTCATGTAAAAAACTTAATCATCTTTCACAAATTATTGATGCAAGTAACGGCCATGTGCATGGAATAAAATATGGAAAGAGTGTAAAACGAAGAATTCCAAAAACAATGCTTATAATAAATCGTTTTTCATTTATTATGCTATAAAATCAAAAATAAAATGAATGAGAAGTTTGAGGAAATGATAGTTGATTTAATTACATGCTACAGAATCAGCATAACATAATTTAAAAGCCAGCAAAACATTATAACATTAATTATTAAATTTATAATCTTTTGACTTCGTTAAGCCAGCTGATGATCATGCATTATTCATTAGGCGTCGCAGTTATCTGGCCGTAAAATAATTAAAGATAACCATCGGATCGTGAAGATCCACTAATCATATGCGTTTGTTCAACCATCCAACAAAAACGAACAAGATTCCTTCCTCAGCAACGCAAAACAGCTCGGCGAGGAAAGGCATTGAGTAGTAATTATGGGACAGTGAGTTTAACCCCCCCTGGTTTCTTCGTTTTTTTTTGCTAGTAAAAGCGTTTTTGTGGGTGATTCCCCAATTGATTTCAGTATTTTTCGTAGAAAAAAGACCGTTGTTGTGCCGGCAACTTGGCGTCACAAACTGCTCTACGTAAAGTTGCAAAAACTTTTTCAAGACTTTAGGGCAACAATATGTCATTTTATCTCTATTGTCAAAACCAAAATTGTACTGGAAGTAGCTTTCACGTTGGCATGTTAAAGTAAAAAAAACCGTCTGGACATGTATGAGATCTATGTTGATTAAAAAAAAGTGAGCCAGTTTTTGGCATTTCTAGTCAGCAAGAGTTGATCATCACTGATAGATGTTGAATACAATTTTAGTACTTAGGAAGTGACTGCAATCAAAACAATAAGATTTAGCCTATAATAATAGCTTTTATTACTCGAGAAGGTTGAGTTATTGTCCTTTGATTTGAAAGAGGTATCAACAACCTATGCCTAGATGACATTATCCAATAAAATTAATCTTACATTGCTCATCGAAGTTTATCCTACAGTATATCAATAATTGCTGATTAATATTTATCCATGAAATTTTCATTATTCGAAAAAGAAGGAAATCATCAAGAAAATGATAAAACGAAGGATTAATTTCGGGAAAGTGGCTTGAATAAATAGCCTGGAACAAATATATTCTTAAAAAAAAGACCTTAGTTACAAGAAAATTACGACTAAAAAAATGATAGTCCAAGCTGTTACAGTTCTCCTACTCTCAAATCACGAGAGCTTATTCAACTTATCAAACTCAAGGTAAGCGGAAAATTTAATAGACTGTGATGTGAGTTCATGATTTCTTAAATAAAATTTGAAGATTGGCTTACCTTTGTTCTGCTGTTTGTGAAGAAACATCTTGAAGAGATTGAGGTGGAGAAAAGAACAGAGATTCTTTTCTTCTGGTATTTGGGCTTTCGGTTAAGGTTGAAAATCCAGCTTTTATTGAAAGCAAATGCTGTAGGGTAAGCCCCGGATGTTGCTAAATTACAACGTAAGTTTTTCCATTACACAAATAAACAACTGGTTTAATAAAAAACCGAGCGATTTATATTTTAGCATTTTAATAATCAACAAGAAAGTTTTTTGTAAATTGAGGTTGTCATGTTACGAGAAATATAAATTCTTAAAATAACGCCGTTTTCTTTAGGTTTTGTGATATATTTTACAATTTTTTTCTTACACCTTTTGCTATAGCACTGAATAATAAAGCCGTTTGGGTTGCCGCTTTGACAAAAAAGTCTATTATAATGTCTGAGAACGTTGCCGTTTTTCTTATCGATCTGTCTAATGATGTAAAGAGAGAAATATCAAAATTCATTGGTCACATGTGTTGGCAGGCAAGCTCATGTTAAAGTTCGGGTAATCGATATTTCATTATCTTATTGATCTAGCAAATAAAAAAGTATTGGAACAAATAAACAGTAATTAGCTGTAAAATTAAAAACAGCTATTGGATCGATAGCTATGTCCGTTACAAATAAGAATGTAGGCTACGCTACTAGCTAACTAAGATTCAAAATAAGAATAGTCATGACTGCATACTCTTATTAAGAAATTATGAGTTTCAAACTCCTTGAAACAATAAAATGTTTTTGTATTATTTGCTTTAATAAATTATTGACAAAAAGAATTTATTGTATTGCTTCATGTATAAAGTAGAGCACTGTATGCTTGAACATGTGCACTTTTTAACTCTGCCAAGCCTACTAGACATCGAATAATAAAACTTATTACGATTGCTCACCACTACAGATTGAATGTCTTAAGAAGTTGACGAAATTTTTTTAAAAATTTTATCTATCAACAGAAAAAAACAATACTTACTTAAATAAGAGCCAGCACGTTACTTAACAACTAACAAATTATGTTCCATTTTAGGGAGTAAAGATGATGTCTTACCTAATGTTTTTTGAAGAAATTTTTTTCTTTATTTTATCAAGAATTGCTGACCTTGGAAACAAAATCAAAAGCTTGTTCCGGAGCTGTTGAAAAGCTGCTTGAGACACCAGACTTTGCACACTGATTCAAACGTTATTGGCTTACCAAAAAGCAATTTTTTTTTTAGAGCATTTTTTGATTGATTTTTTCTGCAACACTTCAAGTATAACTCTATTTTATCATAATTCCCTCTGACGTCACAATCTTTATTTATTTGTTTAATTATTTGAGCACTGATGCCGCAAGAGGAAGTGACGGCCTTGTACTTCAGCACATTGTGTAGCCTTCAGCTAGATCTTATACAACCGACATTCCTGAGTAAACATCTAACTAATTATCTATACTATATATGTAGCGTAATTCTTCTGTTTGTTTGTCTGTCTGTGTGTGTGCGTGTTTTAACTCGTCCAAAACTACTGGCGCACAGCACATCAAACTAGGCACAATTGATTACCTCGCCGGGCTGAGTGTCATAAGGAAGCTTCTGATGTCATAATGACGTCAAAATTTAAGATACCTTTTCATATTTGAACTTCTTGACAGAGAAAACCGTTTTTTGCAAATCAAAATAAATCCGGCCCCCAAATTACAAAAAATTTTATTTCTTTAAGGTTTAAGATGACCTCTCAGCTGACGCTTGATTGCACAACTTGTTCTCTATGTTTTCTCAAAAACTACAGGTGGTAGAAACGCAAGTAAAAGCTTTTTTGGGAGGTATAAATAAGGTGCTTTTGACACAAAGATTTTCACAGCAGTGTAAGCTAAATTGACGATGCAACAACATAATCTTTTTAAGCATTTTAAGGATTCTAAGCAGGCCTCTTCCCTTTTTTTCATCAACGCTGAAAACTGCGTCTATGATGTCAAAATGTGTCTGGTACCATTGCAGTCAAAAGAGGTAAAAAGCAGCTGGCAGCAGCTACGCGTAAGGATTATTATTTACCGTTATTTGAAAGCAAACAAACAAACAAATTGCTACTTGTGAAAGAAGAGCGATACATTAGAGCAGGTGTGTACAACCTTTTTTGCTGACGGGTCAGTTTTGAACATCTTAAAAATTTCGTCGATCAGTCAGAGATCGCAATTCATGTTGTTTCTAGGGACAAATTAGGTTCGATGCAGTGCTGGTGACAGTTCCCTTGCAAAAACGTGATGATCTTTTTTCTTCGATGATCAATAGTTTCAAAACAACATACACAGAAAATTTTCCGAAATCACGGGCCGTAGGTTACACAACCCTGCATTACTGTATTAACATTGCGGTGGATTAAAATATCTACAGTTTTTGGTAATGCGATGGCAAATTATTATACTTGTGTACAGTCGATTCGCAAGCCTGGCTAATCTTAATCTTTAACATATATTAATCAAATGTAGCAAAGTCAAAAAAATTGACGATATTTCACGTTAAATCTTATAGGAATCCCAACATCTTTTTGAACAGTGGATTTCACTCTTAAACCACAACATAAACTATTGTAATAACTTAACTGTAAGTGCTTAACTTTGGCTAGCTTACATTTTCCCTAGCAGCAGTTAGCCCAGGACCTAGCTATGTGCTCGCAGCTAGAGATGTCAGTACAAAACAGTATAAAATTTGTTAGTAGTATGCCAAATATTAACAGCTCGTTAAAGAAATTACACTAAATGTTGAAAAAGAGTTTGCTATTAATAAACAGTAATAAAGTGAGCTTAGACATTTATTTGCCATAAGAAAAATTAATTTCCCCAATGCATCCTCAGTTTCTTATTTGCATTAGCGAATTCAATTTTTCTTAGGATAAATAAATGTCTAAGCTCACTTCATTACTGCTTATTAATAGTAGACTCTTTTTCAACATTTATTGATACGGAGTAACGTCGCTTGGATAGCCTGTCCTGCTAGGGTTTGATTACTGCCTTCCAATTTTAATTGTTATTGCAAATTACGCTACACTCACTTTGGCGACCCTTCCCTTAGAACTTTGCGTTTACGCTTCCATGCAAGTGGTGAAATGAACGAATAAAATTTGTGAAATTGTTGGCTGTTTCAATTTTATGGAAGTCCACTTTGTAGGTGCATGCTGGAAACAGGGAAATCAAAACCTTGCTAAGGAGTTCAAAAACTTTGGGACAAATATAACCGTTATGCGCCACTACCGCTAATGTTTTCCAACTCGATTCCAATTGAAAACATGGTATTTTTGATTTTGGAATGAGAGCTGTCTATGATAAAAAATATCAACTTTTCATTACTGATCTCACAACTACACATATATTCTTAACCTCGACATTACTGATGGGGCACTGCAAGTGTAACAAACGTAACAACAAGTGCATAA
This sequence comes from Trididemnum clinides, assembly GCA_963675345.1. NCBI lineage: Eukaryota > Metazoa > Chordata > Ascidiacea > Aplousobranchia > Didemnidae > Trididemnum > Trididemnum clinides. The sequence goes on along the minus strand of OY776303.1, from coordinate 5,431,717 downwards.
CTTCGGGTTGGTTTGCTCGTTTTTGCCTGGCTGCGTTTATGCCAGGACCTAGCAACATGCACGCAGCCAAAGGCTATAGATCGCACAAATGTACACACAGTTACAAAAAAGTCGTAAGTAGTGAGCATAATATTAGATCTTGAAAATACTTATGAGAGCCTAATGAGAGCTTAATCCTGAAAATACCATCAATCACTTTTGCGTTCTCCCACAATCTTGAAATTATGCTTTATGCGCTTCATCAATTGAAGATATAAACGTTTGTAAAAGTATAGGCTATTTTAGTAGTGGAAAACAAGCCGGCAAGTTCGCTTTGGGCAAGGCACTTAGCAGGACGCCTCCACCTTCACGTGAAAGACAGGTGGCCCAGTTTTCCCTTCGAAGAGAGGGTTGGTGGCAGGAAGGGCATCCAACCGTAAAACAAATGCCAAGCAATACAAAATGCAGATCAAAAATTATCTGCTGTGGCGACCCCTAATTGGTAATAAAGCCGAAAGATGCATTAGTTGTGAGGAAATCCAATTCTTAAGTACGCCTATGCTGAAAATAGGGCAAGCAAAACTTTGCCAGGGACTCCAGTTGCTATGCGCAACCCTCGAGAACGCTTTTTTTAATCGATTTGATTTAGGAACGAGAATTGGCTATCTCAGCTGCACACTAACTTTTTATAATTGTTTTCACAAGTATCAACTCGATGAAGCCGGCACAGCCGGTTGATCCGATATTTCTAACTTCGTCATTACACATGGGGGGCTGTGAGTGCTTTACTTTGGGCATATATCTTCTTCCCTAGCTGCGTTCATGCCAAGATGAAGCAACATACCCGCAGCCAGACGCTTTTGCTCCTTCCAATTTCCATACAGCTACGAAAAAGTCGTAAGTAGTAGGCCTAACATTAAGTAGCTTAATCCTGCAAATACATATCAATCATGTTGGCGCCCTTCCACAACTTTGATATGATGTAAAGCACTTACTCAATTTAAAGAATAAAACTTTGGTTATGTTTAAGGACGACGATGCAGAAAACAGGGGAAATACCACGTTGCTTGGGACTCCAGAAACTCGGGAGACATGTAGCGGCAATGTGCAAACCTCATCAAAAACAGTAATTTTGTTTGAGAACAAGATTTGACAATGTCAAAACATAAACTTTTTAATGCTGTTTTTACTACTATCTATTGGGTGACGCCGGTAAAGCTGGCAAGTAAAAAATAAAAACAAGGTAAGAGGGTATTGCTTACATATGTAAACACGCAATAATACGTTTGAGAAAAATAGTCTGGCAGACAACTTACAGACCCGTGTGTCTCAAGCGTTAACATTAAGGCATTGCCAAATTTAAGCTTGCTGACCGAAAAAAATAGTCTAGTCTATTTCGACTTTTTCGTTAAATCATTTTGTTCAGAAAATAGGACGAAACGTTTTGTTACGTTAGCAGCATATTTTTACTGCTTTTTCAGTTCCCTTTCAAGAATATCGTTATGACAGAAGTAAACCTCGTTTTTGCGATATGCAAGAGGCGCGATGACTAGGAAAGATATAGCAGGCAATCATTGTGCCAGAGACGAAAAAAGCGATTAACTTTGAGTTTGTTAAAATTTCGGTTCTCGCCAACAAAAATGATGGGATTATATTTTGAAACTTACACTTTAGTACATTTTGATTGGTCACGGCTTTGCTCAACGAAAGCCGGCTATCTCTCATCTTCCTACAATCGTTTCCCATCACTAGTTTACCTTCTGAAACTTTCTTTTTATAATTGCGCTATTCACTCTTCCTTTTGGGAACAGTGTCAGAAGAAAGCTTCCAGAATATGCAGGTAACAGTAACATTGTATACTCTGTTATATCCCGATGCTGACCAAAGCAAACACTTCTCTATTAAACACTGGTAGCCAGCAGTCCAGGTGCTGACATAAGTAATACGATGCTATTCAATGCTATACATTACTGCTGCGGTCGCCTCATGCAAATTTGGTATTCTTTTGTAAAGAATGTTGACAATCGGATTTTAGTTTCAATATTACAAACAGTTATCACCTGCTGTCCGATTGCTTTGTTTTTCGTTGAGCTTTTCTTTGGATTACTCAATGGTAAATGTTCTAAAATAGATTTTAAAAACAGCATTATTTAAAGACAAAATTTACGCAAATACGTTGGTTATGACGTCACGTGTCATGACCACATTTTGCGTAATGGCGAAGGTACTATTTGCGAATAATAATGAATGACATCACGGGATAAAAGTAAATATAGATGAGCATTAAGTCATAGGTTGTGCCTAAAAAGCATATACAGTATGTTGTGGCAACCATTATGCGATGGATCCTTGACCACATTTGTAATCAATCATTAGCTAGAGGCAATACTACAAATGATCACAAAATACAGTTTGTTTTGTTAGAATGTTACAAAGATTGTGATCAAAACAAAAGACGGATGAAATACGGTTTGAAATTAAACTCAGATCCAAACCGACAATTTTTGTTTTTCATGCTGTAAATAAAAGCCGGAATTCCATGTATCACAAAATACAATTAATAATCGTAATGTTTGACTTCCCAAAACACAACAGAGCAGATTTTATAATTGATTATTCCAATTCCTGTTTGACAGTTTTGGGTTTTTGCCTTGTGCTGGACAAGGACGTACCTTAAAAAACTTTAGGCAAGGAGCAATTTTTTTCCGAAATGTTGATATTCTAAAAGCACGCGAATGACTTGTTCGAACTATAGACACTTTTTTTCAACTTCAAAAAAGCTGTTTTGCTAGAAGCTTGTCGTACTACTCCCATCAATGGCGGCATCACACCAAAGCGGAAGAACTAGAGTAATGCTTTTTAACATTGATGAGAGCGTGACGAAAATACTCTGAAAGAGAAAGTTTGACCAAATATATGATGTATTATTTTACGTTTTTTAGGTTTTAGGTAAACTTTGTATCCTGAGTTTTATTACCACACTAAATGGTACAATCTGAATGCAACTTATAATTCATTTCATGAAAATGACTAGCTCAAGCAATTTCCTTCCTTAGAGATAAGAAATAAAGGACGAGAGAAAACAAAAATATGAAATTCAGAGTGTGACAAAAAATTAAAGGAAAACCTTAAATCTTGTTTGCCTATCTAAATGCCTATCTAAAAAAAATAAACATACAGGCATAGTGGTTTCAGTCATTGCAATTTCTCGACTGACCTGACAATACGGCGCCATTGTTAGGGATACAACATAATAAAGTATTCAGGCATCAGTTTCGGAGGGAATTATAAAAAAAATAATTCATGAGAAAAAATGCAAATTAAAAGGAAAAGCAAAGATTTTAAGCATTTAATAATAGGAAAGTTGACTTCTTAGGACCTCTGGACACGGTCTTGATTTCATTTAACTACTGAAATGATCCATTAAAAAGAGAAAGAAATTGTGCCTGCACTCTATTTTCTAAATATTGTTTTTAGGACATTCGAAGAGATTTTATCGAGTTTTCCTTTCCATTGACTCAAACTTCCCAAAGAAATCATTATGTTAAATGATGGGAGTAATTTAAAAAACTATTAGTATTATGGCAAATATCATTTTAAACACGTGATCAATGATCCAGGAAGCCGATTTGCTGGGGCGTAAAATCAAACGTTTGTAAGAGGGATACCAACGATTGTTGCTGGCGGTATTCTTAGAAAAAACAATTTTACCAAAAACAGCATTTGGCAATCTCTTCTTTGCTTTGCAAACAAGCAGCAAATTTATTAAAAGCAGTATAAAGGTTATTCAACCAAAATAAAAAAAATGTAAACTCCGAATCAAGTATTGTTCCAAGTTTAATGCCACTGTCGCTCTCCAACGAGTCTAGAGAATAAAGTTGAAAACACACAAAAAATACTAGCCTGGTTTCGTTAAACTTAAACTTCGCATCGAATGCTCCAAACGCTTTGGTTGCCCATTGTTCTCCTCTTTAATTGAAATTGATTGAGACAAGCTGCTTTGTTGTGTATCTGCTGGCGGACTCAAAATTGTCTCAGGGGCGAGAGAAGGAACAATAAACTGAGGGATGCTGTGAGGAGTCACAACGTTTTTCATCGCATCTTTTGTTATTGATTGAGAAAGAGTATTTTTAAGACCTCCTTTTGTGGATGAACGGCCCGAAAAATGGGACTGCATATTTTCTTTAAAACTATCCCACATTTTTAATTTTTCAACCAAACACAATAAATATCACAAACGCATATTTGCTAAAATTTACTCGAACACTTCCTTTATGAAATAAATCTCTTCTATAAATCAAAAATAAATTTTAACAGATTGTAAATTTCTAATTAGATAACAATAGTTTTAACTTGGTGGAGTTGGGAATTCTGGAAGAAAGACGCTCTTTTTCGGAACAACAAATGAGGGTAGGTTATACACTATTTTAACAAATCTCGAAGAACTCGAGCCTGCAGCAACTTTTCCTTATCGGCATATTCTTATAACAAACACTGATAGTAAGCTGAAACAGTAGCTTTTCACTCGCACACTGTATACAAGTACGCTGAACTGTCTTTATGTTTTTTCATAAATCTTGTTTGCCTGAAAGCTTGAACCAGTATGTGCGTAATTTTATAAAATTGAGCCAAACGACAAATACTCAATTTCACTTAATTATTTGTTAATTATTGAGTTCAGAGCCATAAAAATTGATAATTGTCTTCCCAGTTGTTATATGCCGCATTCGCAAACTTCTTTTTAGAAGAAATCTTAAAGAATTTTGAATATTGTGTCGGCATTGACATTTTTAAATGCGATAAAACTGTTATATTACACATAGCATAAATCGAGCAAATTACACTTTTTCTGCATCATTTCATGCGCAGCAAATAAGGTCTAAGATGTAGATCTTTTCCACGTAAGTTGGTAGAAGCATTGGAATATGATTAAAAATGGTTGGATGTTGTATAGCCTATAACGTATTGCTTACCACTTTTTTTGAAGGAAAAATATAATGTCAAAGGTTAAAATAACAGAAAAAACTTGATTTTTGACATCGTCCGTGCATGTTAGACAAAATTTAAGTAATATTCTGCCTAACATTCGAGGAAAAAGAAATGTAAAAATTATGAAGCAGTTTTCAAGAGTGTACGGAAGAATTGAAACAATTCTGTTGAAATGCCTTACTCGTAGCATATCTGTTGCCATGTAAATCCACAGATGTTGCAGAATTAAACCAAGCGCTTCTGAGATTGATTGCTTTTCAACTAACCAGAGCATTTGGAAAAAAATTAGAGAAGGTATCAGCAGAGCCTGTATGAAATTTTCGGAGGTAATGTAAGTTGAGTACAATAGCAGATTATTTTAGAAATCTTGAAAAATTTTATTTTTCATAGTTATTTTTACCTGCTGTATATTCTCTCTTCTTGTAGTTTGCGCTGCCCTAAGACAAAAAATATGTATTGTGTGCTAGTTGCGCTTTCGTAATTTATGTGAAAAGTCAGAAGCAACCCTTGTTGGACAAGAAAATTTTTCCAGACGTTATCCGAAAGCGTTCATTCTATTGACAATAAAGCTGTGTTTAAAAGTCGCTTTAAACTTAGAACGTCAGTAAAGTGCTACTTTATTTAGGAAGGTCTATAATTTTTACATATTTTGATGAAGATTTTCTCCCTTTTGAATACAAACTTTGATAAATTAGACATGAAATAAATATTTTTCTTTGTCTTTTGCGGCTGTGCGAGTACAGAATGAATGTCGGTCCGCTAAAAACAATATAATGGTTCTGTAGCAATTACTGTAATGCTGATTGCATCGAGGCACAGCCAAAATAAATTGGAAAAACATTGATTTTATTTGCTGACCAGCAATCTTTGGTGAGATAAAAAATTGTGACAGTAAGTTGACAACAAGCATTTTAGTTTCAAGAGATAACCTAACAAGTGCCTCCGAAATTTGGCCAAAGTAAAACGTGACAGAATCAACACACAAAACCATCTTTCATAACGGCCCTGAATCAATTCTACAACCATATGCCGCATTTTTTTCAACAGGCAAATTTTAGTGAGGAAGGGGAACATAGTTTGACGTACCAGCCATGCAGAATCTTCAAAACGGAATCTGGCGGATTTACCATTGGTGATAGGTAAATTTTTGAAGCTGCATTGATTGACCAGGAAGGTGTTGATTTACGTGGAAAGTAAATCAATACAAACGAATGTTACTTTTTAAATGCCATTTTATAAAAAACTAAATATGGTAGAATGATGAGATATCAATCAAATAGGGGTAAAAAGTTTTATTTGGGTTTATTCACTGTCTTTTAGGTCTCCAATCATAATTGATAATGTATCATGTTGCCGTAATTTTCCCAACTTGTCTGTACACTTTAAGAGCGAACGGTCTTTTTTGCTCGTCTAATTCTGTTTTACTTATTGGGCAATTTGTTTCGCAATGCAATATACATTTTAACAAACGTTTTCCCCTCTAAAATAATTCAACAGTGGCAAACTGAACATTGCGAACTTCAAGTTTTGATTAACTTGACAAAGGTAAAAAATATCGGAGAAAAAAAGCGTAAAAATAATGAAGATAAAAAGTGTCAGCGTTGAAAAATTAGTTAGAAGTAAAAATGATATTTTCAAACAAAAAGTTGTAAATAAAGTAGACTTCAAATTTTATATTGAAATTGTCCCTTGTGAATATACGTGTAGTGGCAAATTTTTCGTATCCTTTAGGAGGAACGCTTGTTCTGCGTGACTTGCTGAAAATACTCGATCTAACGACACTGGTGCCAAAGAGTAGTTGCTGCTCCCATGATAAGCACACTTTATTTCTTTTACCAAGTTAAATAAATGCGTTATGCTAAGCAATGGCATGTTTAGAATTGCAATCGTATATTTCCCCATTATACCTGTTACTGCTTTTGCCATCATTCATGTGTTGATGCGCGGACAAAACTCTAGTCAATAGTCAATTATGCCTCAAAAATGCAAACCAAGTGAACTGCTGATGTGCGAGCTCGATGGTCAAAAGTAATTTCGTCAAATTACTGCGTAATTTGATCAAGTTGAACATTTTTCGCCGACCTCAACCTTTTCATCATGTTTACAATTTGTCAAATATCGATTTAAATCAAAATTAGACCCCATTTCTGATTTAAAAATAATTTTCAGTGAGCTATTCAACTATATTGGGTAACAAAACCATGGCGAGAAATTGATTTTTGAAAAATGATTGCATGAAAAAGCAATTCCTCTCACAAAGTTGTCAGATTTTCAAAAAAGTTTTGTCATGTTGGAAACGCTTGTAAGATGCAAATCCAAACCAAAGATTACTTACATATTTGTAGCTGAGTCAACTGCTTTTTACCAATTTTACTCTCAAAATGGCGTGATGGCTGTTGATAATTAGCACCATACAAGCACGTATAGTTTTTAAAATTCGATTTGGCAGCTAGAATTTTTAAGTCGATATTTAATCCAACATTTTTTGTTTCGGATTTGTTACTGAATATATAACTTTGGTTGTCATCAAAAGTACCACCTTGATGTACACTTCAAGAGTGATTAATTTCAAAACATAAATGTTCGTTAGTGAATCAAAATAGATTTAAAAACAATCACCACACACCAAACAAATAATGATCCACACAACACAACATTCCAAATTTTGAAAAACATAATGAAACTGCTTCTTCACGTTTAACCATTCAAGTAACCTTTAGAATTTTTTTCAAACAAAATATTGAAAACTCTTTTAGCAAGCCTACAAACCTAAGATCACATAAATCTATGCCTCAAGTAGTAGAATGATTATACGTGCATAACTTTAAGTTGTCTGGATTTGATTTGATTTGACAGAAAAAATCCTTTCCAAAAATAAATTGCAACCCTTCTTGATTAGTCCTTATTCTAACCTATTTTCCTTCTCTTTTTGTGCCTTACTTCTTTCAGTCAAAGTTTTCTATATGCTGAATGTATTAACAAGCTGGCAGAATGCTTCGAAAACCTGATTTTGTTCCTTTCAGACTCCATTAAAGATTTAATGAATTTTTTATGAACCTAGGTTTCGTTCGTCTAATCTTAAGTACAAAATAGGTCTAGTGTAAATTCAGAAAACGCTTTTATTTTTCTTTAACTATATAAGCTATAGAAAGTGTGTAACACATTTTAATCTATGAGTTACTTTCACTTTGTTGATAGGTATAGATCTACACGTAAAACAAGCTAAATAAAGGTTTAATAAACAAAATGCTCAGCTAAAGTATTTTACTTTCAACAATTATTACGCCACATAATTTATATCGAAATGCTCTTTTGATGATAGGTTTTAAAATGCCAGATTCTTAATAGTGATTTACGGGTAGGTTCGCTAATAATTTTTTTTCCCGGTTTGGGGTCAAATTTACGGTTTAAAATAAAACAGCTACATCTTAAAAAGAAGTCATCATATAAAGCAATTAACCAGCTTTATAAAACCGCTGTTAGTTTTACAAAAACATATTAAGCTAGTTCGGTTTTTTGAGTATTTTAACAAAATTGCAGTCGCGAACTTAAAATAAATAAATTGTTCGTTTAGTCAAGTTTCTGCTTTAACAACTTTAACGCTGCTATTTTGATGTAGATATAATCTGCAGTCTACACAATGAGAATGGTTGCTATAGCTGTAAGCAACGCTTACCTAAACATCTTGATTTATTGAGTTATAATGGCAATCTACGCGCTTTATATACGTGTTCACGCGAATAACGCGGTTATTTCACAAAGTAATAGTTTTGCAAATAATAAAAGCCTCCCTCCCATGATTTGACGAGACCATCCCTGGATGGGTTTCGTCCTTTTGGACGCATTAGCAGGGCCTGTCCCGTCATCACCAAAAGCCAAAACCCCATATTTGCAATAATATGAAAAATGTAGCATCATTCTATTACAAGTCCCTATTACTTTATGAAATAATCGCGTCATTCGCGTGAACATGCATATAAAGCGCGTAGATTACTTTTATAACTCAATAAATCGATATATGATACGGTTATGGTGATCACCAGCTATGTTCATAGAGGTAAGGGTTTTAAATAGATCTCGATTACTATAAACTCTTTGAGTGGTACACTGCACCTAAACATTTTGAACACGGTATAGATACGCCGGACTAAAATCTCTAGTTTTTTCCTTCCACCACTAAGCCAATTCCGCAAACATTTACACTCGAAATTTTTTTTTTGCAATGCTGCATTTACTTTCCTAGAATATTATCCGTGTCCTGGGAATGTGGAGTTGCAGCTTCAGCCACCAACAGATATTTGGATCAAAATGACCAAAAACCTATATTGTGACAAGCACAAAATGGGGGAAACACCTGTTTTACACCCAAAATATAATTGGGGAAAATTTCTTTGGAGACAAGCTGATATGGCTAAATCATACCTCCGCAAAACTTTCTCGATTAGCCAATAAAAAGAATGAAAAACATTTCCATCTACCGTTTAATATACGTTGCAGTGTATTTGATAATGGATTTCACGATAACATTATATTAGACTTATTAGCTTATTTCTGGATTTTGTACGGAAAAAGAAAAGAACAGAAATGCTAGTCGTTGCACAGAGAAAAGCGCTTTAGGTTACGTATCGATTGAGAAATTAGGGACAAAATTACACGACGCAGTCTTTTATTTCAATACAACGTCAACTCCTGTTTGTTTACCCAACAGATGTTCACTTTATTAATTCTTTGATAAATAGAAGCGCAAACATAAAAAATTCACCGTTTTCAGCCGGACAATACCTCAGCAAATTTACCTTACCAAAAGATAGATAACCGAACTATTATGTGTTTCGTTTGGTTTGTAACTGAAACCAATGCCGTTTTGGGGCGCCCTATTTACTCCGCCTCAATGCATGAACACCCTACTTTTTTCAGAACTTTTCTACTTTCTGGCAAGTGCTACACTTTTTGCTGCATTGGTAGATCCTCTTTGACACCGGATCGACACATATTCCACACCCCATCAATCAATTTGCAAATGTTGGCTCTCCGCAACAACCGGCAATGAAGCGGCTATCACTAAATCTGAAAATTAATTAAAGTTTGAACAAATAAAATGCATAAAAACGAAGAGTTTTGGACCTTGTCATTTTTCTAACCATTTAAGAACTTTCTTTTTTCTTCTAAATAAATTCCTAAATTCCACTACAACAGTGGTTTTCAACCTTTTTGCTTGAGCGGAACCCCAAGGAGACTTTTCAGTGGCTCGAAGAACCCCTGTGCAATAATTCAATTGTCTTATGCTAAAAACAGCATTCAATTTAATTAATAAAATAAAATTCGGGTAACTTCTGGCGGAATCCCTGGACTGTACTGGGGTAACCCTGGTTGAAAGTTACTGCACTAAAACATTATTAAAATGCATGCTAAGTTGAAGATAATTGTTACAATAATAAGAATAAATTTAACTTTAATTTACAACGTTTTCAAATAAGCCAGCTCATATTCAGCAACGTTTGAAGCTTTCTGAACAAGGCAGAAGTAGCCAAATGACTCTGATTCTTTCAATGCTCAGCTCTACTCCTTCCTTCTCAAAGGCGGTAAAAAAAGAAAACAAGAAATTTTGGAACTTTGAAAATGTAGACAACACCTCTTTCTGCCACACACAAACAAAAACCAAAATTTTTGATTAAGGTTTCTGGCAGCTATAAATGTAGCATTTTAATGTGTTTATAGTAACGCAAAATAATGTTTAGTTTAAACTAAACTTTTGGTTTACTTTTCATTTTCACTTTCTTGTGTTTGAAGTTAACTTTTGGAGCAGAAAGAGAGACGAGCATTTTACTTGGTTAAAGATTTTATTTCTAGCGAATGCAGTCGTGTGGTAGCCTATTACCATAACTGAAAGCCTCACCGCCACTTGAACTACTTTAACTTTGTTGAAAACTTCTGTTGCAATACGTTATTCTAAAACTTGTGTAGGGCCAGCTATACAGTAGAGACAGTGATATCATTACTGATGTCGGCTATTGAGCTGCTCCATTCATTTTTCTGCTTTAGGCGGCAAACAAGTTAAAGCTTCTGACAAGGCGAGCGCAAATTTGCGTAACGATTTTTCTGTCGTTGCTGATCTTGAATCACACCTAATATGAACTGCTAGAACAATCAGGCGTCATACCTTGTTCATTGTGTTTTGTCAGATAAATCAAATATTTGTTTTCAAAATTTTGACGTTGCGCGAATGAATGGAAATCGCAGAGAAAAATGGTTTTGAAAACGCTTTTTTCTTGACTGTAACAGAAGATCTCCGCAGCCATCTTGTGTTGTTTCAAAATTACTATAATATATTTTCCCAAACGACACAAAAATATTGACGCATACTAAGGACAGCAATAAATTAAAATTGGTGCAGAATTAACAATATATTTAAAATATCTTTCTCAAAAAGAGGAGAATTGAGACCAGCACAAAATGGCTTTTGTTGTTTTTCCCGTCTTTTTCTAAAAAATTAGCATTTTTTAAGAAATGGTAGCCTAAACATACGAAAGCGTATCACTTTTGTTCTGTAGCATACCGAGCAGTGATTCTCAAACGCGGCTTTCAACTACCTGTTTCGAGCGTCACGTTAATCCGATTATAAATTGGATGGTGATGGCCTTTGTAGTACATTGAATCGGTGAAATAACATTGTTTAATGTTATTTTGTAATGTAAGTATAACACTATTTCATAAGAATTTTGTATTCGCTGTTAGAACCAAGTTTTGTTTGCTGCTAAAGTGAGTAACAACGCTGTGTAACGAATAAAAAGGTGTTTCTCGTGTGAGTATATAGCTGCGCATTATTGTACTCTTGTCAGAAAAATGTACTATTCTAAATAGCTTGTATAAAATATGCGGTGTTCGTAGACCTAAGTTAAATTAAGGCAAAACTAGAAAGACAGTATTACAGTGTTCCCCATGTTTATCAACCATTGACGTTTTGAACTTAAAATTTTGAGGTTACAGCCGATATACTGACGTTTTTATTAACCTTTTCCTGCTCGTTTAATAGTAATTGCCAAATTAACATTTAAACATGATAAATTTTCAACCATGTTGTTAGGAGTCGGTTGACAAATCATAGTGTTGCTTGCTTGATTTTTTCTGCTCTCGATGAGGGCTGGATTCCTATCCTGAGCATTGTTTGATAATGAAGGTTGGGGTATGTGCCAAATAAAACCTTAACAAAAGAGCGCTTGTATATTGTTTGGTCTGTTTTCTACTTCACCTCGAAAGTATACGATCTTTCCTTACCACATTTACATTGCCTGACCATACGTAAACTTTACTAATTTTCCGATTGAGAAATATTTTGGGCGAGCAAAATCAAATTCTGGAGGGTGAACCCCCCCAGATTCCCATTTATAATGAGCGCCTTTTCCTTTTACCTGAATTGATGCGGTTACGCACGATCCATGCTCTTGCAATATTGAGAGTCGCTCTTACGGTATCAGTTTCTTGAAATTTTCACTGTGAGGACCTTTTTCCTTTTTTAGAGGTTAAGTCGCAAAATGTGGTCGAGCCAAGTGAGGACCTTTTTTGTTAGAGATGCAGCCACAGTACTTCGCAAAATTGGGTCTCAAACACAAAATTGTTGAATCTATGACCCACTTTTCCTTTTTTCTCACGGTAAAATTCCATTTGTGACCCCTTCAGTGAAAGAGGTTTGCCATCCTAGATCTGCAGCATTACTTCCTGGCAAGCAATGCGCAGTTAATGCTATATTTACAAGTTCTTCAAAACAATTAAATTTTGTTCTCCTAATCTTTATCGTATCTAGCACTTTCATAATTTTGTCTCCAGTTTCCCATATTTCGAAAGAGTTTTAAAAAAGAATCCGAAAGCAATGACAGGAAAATTAAAATACCGCTGCACATGAACAACTACACTACACCGCTATATGACAACACAGCTAGTGATAACCAGAAATTAACTTAATTGATTGACACAGAGTCAAAACTGCAAATTTTAGAAATTTTGTGGTGTTGCTGATGCAAACAAAATGGTACCGTTGACGAAAACGAAATACATTGAAATTTATGCCAACGTTACCAACACAAAATTTTAGAATGCGCTTGTTCTCATCTTATTGCTATTTTGAATTATAGTTTTTCATGTTCTATGATTTTATTTGTATAGTGTTTATCAAAGTATTTTATTAATTGCGTTTTTCTATCTTTGGAAAATAACAAAGTGTTGGTAAATATAAACTGGTATATTGATTTCTGCCAAACCAACCCTTAAAATGCCAGAATAATGCCAAACACAAATGGACATAATGCCGAACACAATTTGGCATTATGCTTATTTTTCGTTGCCAAACAGGTTCTAAAAATGCCACTTTGGCATCAAAATGCCAAAACTGGCAGCTCAGTTTAAAATATCACAATGCAATGAACACAGTGTTCAAATTGGCGCCGAAATTAAATGCTATTGTTACGTCTTGCTGGTTAACAATAAATGCTTATTTGATGAAAAAAGCACAAAATGAATCATAATCATTTAGGAGAGCCTCCACACATGTGAAATTAATAAATGACGATTTCATTAAGAATATCATTAGACTGAAACTTGATAGAGTAAAGTTGTGACTGGAATCAGTCAATAGTAGAACTCACACTTTATTAACAAATCGATTTCACTAAAATAGCATCATCAGTGTTCTGTAAAGCAACCGCAATGATAAACAATATATACTTACGTCAAGTTGAACGGACAGGCTCACAAAACTAACTCTATAATTAACCGAACTGACTGCAGTTAGAAAACACTGCACATTTTGAGCTGATAAAACGATATGAAGTTTTCCTAACCGAAGCTGCTAAGTAACTGGAAAGTTTAACAGGTTGCCAGAGTAATACATATGCTAACGATTATGACATGGCATTACTAATAATCAGATTACGTAAAAAATGTAATAATGAAATACTGCAGGCGCAACAAACAGTTTATATAGATGAAGAAACCATTACAATAAATTTATAATGCAAAATGAAAAAGTAATAACTAAACAGTGGCATTAAAAAAGGCGTCAAAAAAATTTTGGTAATAAAGTTGTATTTATATTTATTCTAGCTTTTAATTTTCAGATCCATTTGCTTTCGCTAATATCAAGGTTATGGTAATATCTAGGTTCCTGTAAAAATATGACGTGGTAGCATTCAGAAATGTCTGGGTGAAAACTAATGAAGTTTTTGTGGTGATTATGGAAAATTAAAGATTATGGAAGAAGATTATTTAAGATCTTAAAAATAGCTACTACTTTGCAAAGTCGTTTTAGTTCTGACCAGAGACGTAGCAGCCGCCCCCCAAACCCCCCAATTGGGGGGGGGGGGCCCAGGCCAACTTTGGGGGCCCAAGTTAGTCTGAAATTGCTTTTTGGCTACGTGACTATTTTCAGTTCAGCAGACTTGTTTACAACCGATTTAAACTGTCGGAAGAAATTGGCTTGTGACATCATAAGTGAATGCGACGTCATTTTATCTCGCAGAATCTAGAATATTTCGATTGATTTTCTGGTAGAATCTTGAATATTCCATTGACGTAACAATGCCGTTGTTACGCAACAATTATAGAATGGTCTGGAATTCTGTTTGGCTATAAATACCGGGACAATATATATACACTGCAGAGTGCAGATAAAGTATTTTATTGACATTGTATAGAATGAAACGTTCAAAAAGTGGTGCTCAAAAGAGAAAAGAAGCAGCCACTGCTCGAGATGCTGTAGCGAAATTGCCCAAGATCACAGATTTTTTCAAGATTACTGAGCAGAGTAGACCTGGCACTAGTACCGAGAGGGATGAAGAAAACTATAGTGTACAAGAAAAAGAAGACTATGACGATCAGCATCAAAGTGATTGTGAATTTCCAGAAAATGTAAGTTGTGATTTACCTGCCAATACGCAACCTTCAATATCAAAAATAACTGAATCTCAATTTACCCCTATCCCTGATGACCCATGTAAATGGCCTGAAAGTATTTCTGATGCTCAACGATGTGATATAGTAAAGCGTGGACCACATCAACTAATAATGAATTTTCCATATAATAACACAACTCCAAGGCGACGTTTTTCCTCCAACCATTATAAACGTGTGTTACCTAATGGTGAAAGTGTTTCACGGTCGTGGCTAGTTTATTCTGGGGAATCAGATCAAGTTTTTTGCTTTTGTTGTAAGCTATTTGGAAAAACACTAAGCCCCTTTTGTAGTGGTATAAATACATGGGAGGGTTTTTCGAAAAAACTGAAAGACCATGAAAACGGCATTTCCCACCAAGAATGCTGCAGTCAATGGATGTTGCTAGCTGAAGGGATAAGAAATTCATCCACTATCGACAAACGCGAGATGAATATTTTTTTCAATGAAAGACGTTTTTGGAGAAATATTTTAGAGAGACTTATCGACATTGCCTTGTTTCTATCGGAAAGGAATCTTGCTTTTAGAGGATCTGAAGAAGTCTTAGGATCTCCTCACAATGGAAATTTTCTGGGTATATTTGAGCTTTTGGCAAGAAGAGATCCGATCCTAAAAGAGCTTCAAGACAGAATCAAGAATAAAAACACTAAAGATCACTATTTGAGTCCTACCATACAAAATGAACTAATTGAATTGCTAGCGACAGAAGTTGAAAAAGAAAATTTACAGCAATTGAAATTGGCAAAATATTTTTCTATAATTTTGGACTGCACTCCAGATATGTCACATCATGAACAAATGTCTGTCATTCTCCGTTATGTACTATGTAATGAAGAAGCTGCTGTTGTTAAAGAAACATTTTTTGGCTACTTGAGAATAAGTGACAGTACTGGGCAGGCTTGTTGAACGCTTTCTTAGAAAAAGCGACCGAACTGCAACTCGAATTGTCTGATTGTCGAGGTCAGTCATATGATAATGGTGCTAACATGAAAGGAAAACATTCTGGGGTCCAAGCAAGAATGCTAGACATCAATCCCAAAGCTGTTTACGTGCCCTGTGCAAACCATACCCTTAACTTAGTTGTTGTTGACAGTGCTAATTCATTGATGGAAGCATTGACATTTTTTGGAGTACTTACAAGGTTGTATGTGCTGTTTTCTTCCTCTGCTCAGCGTTGGGAAATTTTGAAGAAACATGTGGAGCTGTCCATAAAGTCACAATCTGATACTCGTTGGGAAAGCAGAATTAAATGCATCAAACCTCTTCGATACAATTTAAAAGAGGTGTTGCTGGCACTGAAAGACTTGGAAGCCATTTCCATAGAAAGAAAAGATGGAAGAGCTGCCTCAGAAACAAAATCGTTGATAGCTCATTTATCAAAATGGAGTTTTCTTTTGTCGGTGTTTATTTGGTATGATATCCTATTCCAAGTCAATAAAGCAAGCAAGATTCTTCAATCGTATGGAGTCTCCCTTCTTACAATGGAAACGGAAATCCAGGCAACTGAAAAGTTTTTGCAAAACTATTGCACAACGGGTTATGACAGTGCCGCAACATCTGCTGTTGAAATAGCACAGGAATTGGATATTGATCCTTCTTTTCCTCCGTCAAAAAGTGGAAAGAAAAGAAGATTGTTTGATTACCAAGGTGAAGAGGAACAACGAGCTACTCCTGAACTGAAATTTAAAAGCAACTTTTTCTATCCATTAGTAGACCAGGCTATTATGTCAATAAAGGAGCGCTTTAATTTGTTACGTGAGGTTTCTTCCGCCTTTTCGTTTTTGTACACACGAGACAAACTTTTGCTTGTGCAACAAGAGAATGCTCTTCTTACTTGCTGTAAAGAGTTCCAAAAAAAGTTCGGTGACATTGATTCTGATGAAATGAGCGCTGAGCTACAGCGGTTTGTTTTAATTTTACAAAAAAAACGCAATCTCAATACGGCTCAAGACTTTCTGAACTATCTTCTAAAGACTCATTTATTTGAATTGTATCCGAATGTGTACATCGCACTTCGAATCTTACTAACTTGCCCCGTGACTGTTGCCAGCGCTGAAAGAAGCTTCAGCAAATTGAAACTGATCAAAACTTTTAATAGAACGTCTATGACAGACAGTAGACTATCTTCATTAGCCATGTTGTCAATCGAAAATGACTGCGCCCGATCTCTTGATTATGACAATGTCATAACAGCATTTGCGAACAAAAAGGTTCGCTCCAGAATATTTAAATGATACTGTGTTTTTATAACTTTTTCATGTTTTTCAGTGTCATTGCTTTCGTTTCGCAGTGTCTGCATAAATGTCCTACTGAACTCTGGCATCGGTGCCGAATTTTTTATGACTTGCACCTTCGGTATCGGCATGCTTTATTCTGACATTAGCCTGTTTACTTATGTACAAATTGTGGTGTATTTTCTTAATGCAGCTTTTCAATTTTACACCTCTAAAGTGATATGACCTGTGCGCAGGGGCTCTTGCGCTTACTTTGGGGGGCCCGAAGTTGGAGTGCTACGGGACTGGTTCTGACAGTACTACTAGTAGTCCACAAGTTGAATTTAAAAAACTTCTAGAAGTTTTTTAATGCCACTGTTTAGTTATTACTTTTTCATTTTGCATTATAAATTTATTGTAATGGTTTCTTCATCTATATAAACTGTTTGTTGCGCCTGCAGTATTTCATTATTACATTTTTTACGTAATCTGATTATTAGTAATGCCTTGTCATAATCGTTAGCATATGTATTACTCTGGCAACCTGTTAAACTTTCCAGTTACTTAGCAGCTTCGGTTAGGAAAACTTCATATCGTTTTATCAGCTCAAAATGTGCAGTGTTTTCTAACTGCAGTCAGTTCGGTTAATTATAGAGTTAGTTTTGTGAGCCTGTCCGTTCAACTTGACGTAAGTATATATTGTTTATCATTGCGGTTGCTTTACAGAACACTGATGATGCTATTTTAGTGAAATCGATTTGTTAATAAAGTGTGAGTTCTACTATTGACTGATTCCAGTCACAACTTTACTCTATCAAGTTTCAGTCTATTGATGAAAACCGCAATCAGTTTTTAGAGAACACGGTAGAAAAAAAATATCCAAAAAATAGACTAACGAGAATAATATAAAACAACTTCAAAACTTGATAACTTTGCTTTGAACACTGAAAAATTTTGAGCCATATTGGGAGACTAGCAACTTAACACTAGAATTACCGGAGCGGTCATTTTGGCCGTTTTTGATTTTCAATCGTTTATATCTCTAATTAGGTTCATGCAATAACACTAAAACTTCTTGAGTTTTCCTAAATCTTGGATAACTCTCAGCATATTAATTTTCATTGTATCGGAATGAGCACAGGGTGGGATGAGAATGGATTTACCTTAAATTTCCGCTAACGGTCATTTTGACACTGCAGAAACCACTAATTTTTTATTATTAAATTATTTTTGCAGAGTCTTCTGATGTGCTATTGCAGTGGGTTTCAACCTTTTTGCTAAAGAGGAACCCCAATGAAGAATTCTAGTGGCTCGAGAAACCCCTATGCAATAATTTAATTGTTTTTTACAATTTGTGTAACTTCTGACGGAACCCCTGGACTAAAGTAGCGGAGCCCTGGTTGAAAACCACTGTGATATTGTATCTAAACAATCTTTCAACAATAACTGCACTAACAGGTACAAGTTATGCACCAGTGCGAAAGATAAATATGCTTGTCGGCATAGGGCTAATAGTATGGGGACTGGTAGTGAAGTCTCCTGACTGTTTTCAGCCCCGTTATCGAAACTTCAAAACTGGGCAAAATACTTTTGAAAAATATATTTCCGAAAAGAAGGTGTTTATCTTTATTTGGAGCAAAAAATAGCAAAAACATTATTCTGAAAAAATTAGTCCCCAAAAACACAGATCTTAAGCTTTTCTTTGAGATAGAAATGCTCTCTACCCGTGCAAAAAAAAACGCTGCGCTTACATTATGTTACGCTTTGATCAGGGTTAGGCATATTCAGACTCGGTTCGCCTTAGGCCTACAAGGAAAATGATTTTTTTCAAATCAAGCGAATTTACAGACTGCTATTGAAAACGCGCAGCAAACTGATTCAGCATTATGTAAATTTGTCTGCTTTGGCAGTGAGATAGTGACAGTAATGATGCAAGTAAGCTACCACAACGCAAGCGCTAGGTAGTAACTATTAGACATTCTACATCGAACACAGTGGAATTTCATATGTATTGGTTTTTAATGAAGAAACAAGATTAAAAAGTATCAAATTTTCTTCAAAATCGAGAGGCAAATTACAAGCTCCGAATGTACCAACTGAAATGCTGCTGAAAAAAAGTTGAACTTCTACAATTCATTTTTTAGCTTAGGATCTATACAATTTATTCCAACAAATAACGGAGCTTACGGCTTGTTAAACTTCCACTTACAATAATTCAAAACATTACTAGGTTTAACACAACAGTTAAAAGAATCTTATGACACAAAATAATGCCTAATTATCATGCATTTTTTAGTAATAAAGCAAACGGGCATTTTGACCGCTCGCGGTAATTTAGGTAGGTTGAAAAGGCGGTAATTCTAGTGTTAAATCTCAGAGATCCGTAGAAAGTCTCCAAATCGGGAAACTTTCGCCAAAATCTGTAGACTTGACCGGCCTGCCTGCTGCACAAGAAAATCTTCCACATAGACCTAATAAAATTATTTTACTGTTTTGCAGAAATACTTTGCATTTGCAGATTTATCATTTAATGATACTTAAAATATTTTCACTTAAATAGGCTTTAACATATAGCTATAAATTGTCCTAACAATACATCAGAGTCGCTTTCAAGGAAAGCTTGCATTCTTTAACACGAAAATCGGTCTTTGAAAGTGATCGGGAAGAGAAATATTTTGTGATTGAAGTAAATGCCAAAGAGCATTGCCATCTGTATCCAGTAATGATAAGTAACGTAAAATCGTTTAATGTTGAGAGGCACTACAAATTTCATTCTGCAAAGTATGATTGCTACAACAGAGAGTCAAGAAAAAGGAAGTTGCAATTTCGTTAAGTCAGCACGTAACCAGCAAAGGAATATGCTTGAATGTGGTAATGAATCCGAGGAAATAACTATGGCATCATACAAGGTTAGTCATTTACTGGCCCGCAGTATGAAATCATATTCGGATGGTAAAATTATGAAACGGGTTGCTGTTGTGTTTGCTAAAAACTGTCGCTTTCCTGGCTTTCAAGTTAAAGCCAAGAAATTACAATGTAACAATGACACAGTAACTCAGCGCGTTGAATGGATTTTTAACGATCAACACAAACTGCTTCTTCATTAGACAAAAACATTTGTTTACAACACGGTCGCACTTGAACCCTCAAAAGATTTACCGATACAGAATAATTATTTGTTTTCATCAGAGGAGAAATGGCAGACTTTAAGATTTAGGAGAAATATCTTGCTTTGAGTTTAATGCATGGCTCAACAAAAGGAACAGATATATTTCGTAAATTTCATGCTACACTTCAAGAAGCACATTTGGACCCATCAAAGATGTTCCCAGTGACAACAGTCATGTGCCTTTCCATGCTGGGGGCAAATCAAAGACTTCAAGAACTTGTTAACAAGTGTTATGAAGAAGATAATCTTGCTCTCGTGAGATGTCATCATCGCATCTTACTTCAAGAAAGTCTCGTTGCTTAATTTTTGAACATGCCTAACGTGACAGAACTTGGTAACAGCAACAGTCAGGTGGATTCGAGCAAAGTGCACTTAATCATCCTAATGTGCGAGCTGCAAAAAGTTTCTCATTGATATTGATGCTGACTGTGTTGACGTGATTATGTTCATTGTAGTAAGATGGCAAAGCCGCGCGATATGTTTCAAAAACTTCTATGACCTTCTTTCGAGATAAAAATGTTTGCCGAAGGAACGAAAAACATCTCTCAACTGAGCAACGACGAATGGGTAGCTGATTTGGCGTTCGTGGTTGATTTCACCACGCACCTTTCATCTTTAAATAGGAAGTTCCAAGGAAATAACAAGCTTTGTCACGACTTACTTAAAGCACAGAGTCTGCTTCCATTAGAAAGCTTTATCCTTGAAAGAAGCAGCTTGCAATCGGTGTTACAACCATTTCTCAATACTTTCAAACCATCGAATCAATCAATCATTTAAAACGTAAATCTAACTTATTAGCCACTCCATTGATAAATTCAAACGTTGGATTAACGGCATGAATTCTTTCTTGCCCCTAATAAAATATTTGCAACATCCATGGCAATAGACGCGCTCATTGCTCCTCTAGAACTGAAACAAGCTTTCAAAGTAAAGATCTACTAAACTTTTGGAGTCGAGTTCCAGAGGGAAAGCATCCTGACTTGATAGCCAGAGCTTTCAAGAATGTTTCGGTATTTAGTTCAATTCACGTATGTGAAGTACTTTTCAGTAAAATGGTCAGAACCAAATATCAATATCGTAACTAATTGACTGACAATCATCTCAAGCAGCTTCTGCCTACTGCATCCTCCAAAATTACGCTTGTTTTCTCAAACTTATATAAAGCCAAAGCCAATATCAAGTTTCGCATTAAATTAATTCGTGATTTTTTATGTTCTTGTGGTTTGTTGTCGCTATGCCTCAAGATTTTTTTATTAGCCCTCGTTGTTTTCATGCCGCTCCTTACAAAATTTAGTTTTGGAATTTTGCTTTTGCCCTAAAAATGCTGAATACCACTGATATTGAGGATTTGAAAATGGAAAGGGGCATCGCTTTATTTGCGAGTTAAGGGGATCAAACTGTGTTGAGAGTTTTTGTTTCCATTCTTGACTTGATAACCTTCTTTTTGTTTTGTTATCAAGAACCAAAAGTGGAGGCATGGCACAGTGCTTCACCTCCTAAATACACTAGTGCTTTTGTCATAAAATCTTTCAGTGTACTTCTGTTTTGGCTATTTGACACAGAGTTGTAAGCGGGCCAATATTTTAGGTCCGAACCGGAATTGACCCAAAAATGCAAGTACGAATCCGGTCCAAACTCAAATTTACTTTAAACCCGAGGTAACCCCAAAAGTTAATTTAACAAATGAATCAAATTGGCCAGCAGGCCTAATATTTCCCATTTCCGTTATGATCTAGACATTAGATCAACTGCAATAACTGCTTTGTATTAGTTTGCACAGGGCAACACGCCTCCACGTGATTTCTTCGGCTCTACATAACAAGCTACGCAAGCAAGAGACAAAAGTATTAAAAGGATAGTCTCTGGAGAAGAAATGATTCAATGTATAGTAAAGTTACAACATACATGTGGCAGAGTGTGATGGCAAATTCGAGCTTGAATGAGACCCGAATTTAAAATTTCCTGACTTGCTTTACGATTCTTATTTAAACGGCATCGTATGCGTGAGTACAGTCCAGCAGCAAATAAACCTTCTTCCTAGTTAACCTTTGCCTGCAAAGAAAGCTTTAACTGGTGAGCGATAAAACATTGTTGGCGTTGTACAGAAACACGTGAGAGCGCTATCGATGAATAATTTGTTTCCTTCTCAGGATGAATGCATTTAACCACGTCCACGAGGCATCGGTAAACTAGTTCCCCATCGGAATAAAGCTTTTTCACGACACCAAGATGGTATGCCACACAGTAGGAAGCCTCGCAGCGATTCTTATATTAGATTTAACAAAAGTAGAGGTGAAAGATGTTTGCTGTCGCACACGTTTTTTCAAATTTTCTACGCATATCTTTCTTGATTCTCCTTTTAATTTTGCCTAATTATGTGGCATATGACGCCAAAAGTGCTGCTTTGCATTGTCCTCCTTCATAGACATATCATGAAATGCGTTGCTGTTTCCATCATAAAATAATTCAGTTTCCACTTAGAATTAAACATCCTTTTCCTTTCGGCCACAGTTCTTTTCCGTTTTGACGACATAATTCAGAGTTTACAAGTTTAAAAATTTAAACTGGTCATCTATAACATTGTAAACAAGTCAGCACAACCTAAGAAATACTAATTAAATGGAAATAGACAAACTGTCCTACAAGAACTTTTCGGCTTTTGAAACCTGGTTACACACATCAAGCTTCAATTAAACTTTGATAGCGATTCATCGTTTATCACACTACAAATCTGCAGGTTTTGTAGCTTGCTCATCTCTACTGCTTTGGTATAGCGAACCTTTATTTTTCTATGAACTTCCATAGCGTCACAACCTTACTTTAAAAATCAATGAAAGCGCTATTATCACTGATTTTGGGAGGCCATGCGTTTATCTGGATATTACTTTAAAAGCTTAACAACCTTTAAGCAATAAATTTTATTACGACTCGACCTTTAGCTTTCTTAGATATATAAAAGTAATTCAAAAAAGCAAACTGACTGAATGGTGACAAGTAAGCAACAGCGGTTAATAATAATAATAATTGAAAATGCTTAAAAAACACATTAATACACAAAAATTTCAAGTACAACATTTAGCAAGAAAACAAAAATATAAGCTTGACGGAAGTTGAAAATGAAATTCATAAACACCTACTGCGTCAACTGTTTTACGAATAATCTCATTTCCTGTTGACTTAAAACTTCAACGAACAAACATTTTAGTTTTTGGATGATTTAATGCAGTGTTTCTTAACAGTGGCTAAAAAGCTGTTATCAATGCAAGGCCGCCAAAACTTCTTTAATAGATGTGCTCGGCAGCATAAGTTATTGTCTAAGGCCGCAGGTTGTGCACCATTACTTAATCAGATTGTGATAAATTTCTTTTCTTTTTACTGTGTTGATGCTGACTTTGATCTTGCTCGCTCGCCTTGCATTGTTGGATTTGGCTGCGTATTCAAAATGCGAGGATTCATAATGTCTTTTTGTAGGAAAGAATCATGATTTTAGCGTTTTATTAACGATACCGTTATACTCTATTAGAGCATACTTTCGTCGTAATTAAGCAGGCATGTGCAACCTTTTTTGTTGACGGGTCAAACAATAAATTTTGAATTAGAACGCTGGCCGTATCAATTTTTTTAACAAAATATAGTGCCATTTACTGAAAATTTTTAGATGCCAACCAAGACACATTTCGACAATTTATCGAAAATACGTCGTTGCAAGATGAAGAAAAATAATTCAATCCAGCGAATTTAATTTTTGCTTTTGCAAATGTTCGCAAACTTTCGGAATATTTGCTTTCACGGAACTGCGAGCAATTCGTTGTTGACTTCTATGCTTTCCTCTGCAATATATCATCTTTAAAAGAAATTGCTCGCAGCAATAGGTGCTTCCAACATAGTTTTTATACCGGTACGTGAGATCGTTTCCTTCAAAGGCTCTTTTCATCTCAATGTAGGACCACAAATCAGTCAATGTAAGTTGTAGTCCATTGGCAAGCTTTGATCTACGGCTGTGTTAAATAGGTTAGAAAAAATATTGAAATCACTTTCAAGCTTTCGAAAATCAACTAAGCGAACGTCAAAAACAGCAAACAATTTTTCTATCATAGTGCCATGTTTTTGGTGATTGATAGCTAGTTTTTCATCACGTTGCGTTTTCAAATATGGAAAGTGTGTAAGCAGGAGAGTTGCTAAAATGATCTTTGAAAAGAATCGTTTTTTTTAATGTTGTAATGGTCCCAAACATTTTATTTACCACTTGATTTTTCCTTGTAGTTGCCCATTTTACTTTAAAAGATTTGTTACATCAGTAAGAAATGCCAAGTGATTCAACCACTTAACATCTTTTAGAAAAGAGACGTTTTGATGTTAAGTTTCCATGAAAAATTTGATCTCATTTCTTAAATTTCAAATCATTTTCAAGTGTCGGATCTGCTTAACCAAAGAAGGGAAAAGAAATAAATGATGTCCTGGCAATTGCAACAAAGGTCTTCCATAAAGCTTGAAACTGCCAGTGGTTAAATCCTCAAGATGGAATGCAAATAACACAGTCAACAACTTGTTTCATAATATCAGCGGTATCTAGGACTTTGTTGCATAAATTTTCTTGATGGATAATGTAATGGTTTAAAGCAACTCTTTGTGCTCCTAATGCTTCCAAAAAACTTTTACGAAATCCTTTTATGTTTTCCTACCATCGCAGAAGCACCGTTTGTTGTGAGTCCAAACAGTTTCGTTGGATTCAATTTAAATTTGTTTGTCATCTTTAAAACCTCCAGGATCAGATCCTCTCCAGTTGATGCTCAATTCATGCTGGCTAGGTCCAATAATTCCTCATTGATATCAAAGTCATGAGTTAAACTTGGCATGAAAACAACCAACTGAGCCGTACATGTGATATTCGTGCTCTCATCCAATGCTAGGCTGAAATATGAAAATTGGTTGTGTTCTCAACGACAGCATTTTTAAGATGACTTGAAGGAACATTCGTTCTACGTGCGATAGTAATCTCGATAAACTAATTTGTTCAATTAAAACTTTTTTAGGGCAAGACCGTTAAGCAAATATCATTAGACAGTGCTCGGCGAATTCCCATTACTAAGGGTTATTCTTTCTTTGCTACTGTTTAGTTATTCTTAAAGCTCAATTTAGTGGCAATTTCAGCCCTATCTTTACAAAGCGAATCATTTTTTGTTGCTCTTCTGGTGATTATTTCAACTTATTGACTCGCAGCTGGCCTAAAATTCCATCATACTGTTTTGAATGCTGGGTGTTCTAGAGTTGCTTGATATCAAATTTTTTTAGACTAGCAATTTTAATTTGGCAACTTAGACAAATGGCTTTTCATTTTGTTTGACAGCAATATTTGTTTTCAAACCATTCGTCGTCAAACATGCTGTCTTCTTTATCAATT
This sequence comes from Trididemnum clinides, assembly GCA_963675345.1. Lineage (NCBI taxonomy): Eukaryota > Metazoa > Chordata > Ascidiacea > Aplousobranchia > Didemnidae > Trididemnum > Trididemnum clinides. Next base: position 5,406,024 of record OY776303.1, on the reverse strand, counting down.
TTCTGTTTTCTATTCATCATAAAACCGTATCAATTAAAAACTAAATAAAAAGTTTAAAATTATTGCTTTTTTCAAGTGCGCAGAAGTCAAAATTAACACTTGCTGCCTACAAAATAGTATGAGTAAAAGAACTACCAAATGATGTCTACTACTTACGTGGAAATTAAATTTGAAAGTACCTATTTGGCACCAACCACTCTCTATTAACTATCAGCTACGGTACTGTAGGCCTACAACTTCACGCAGCTTGTAATAAAGTGCAAATCTCGAATTGTGAAATTTCTAGGCATCATTAATCTTCAACTCATCGTGACAGAGCCGGAAAAAATGTATACTTGCTTTGATCAGAAGTTGTGGGCCGCATCAAAGATTAGGTTTAATTATTCGCAAATTCTTCACAATTGACTGCAGTACTGAGTATCACGCGGGCCTCTCATAACAACGTGGTGGGCCGCCTATCACACCTGCCTGTAATAAAAGAATCGAAGTGCTATACTCAAAGACAAGAGCTACAGGTTTAGAACAGTTTTATAGTACGGTAGATTGCACTCCAGGGCATCAGTTGAAAGGACCGATGGCGGAGTGGCATAAACCGCATGAAGCAATTAATGTGACCGTTGGTTCGATACCTGAGTCCACCTGACGAGTTCTAATAGGAACGAAACCGGTCGTGGAAGTGGTATTTTATTCAACTGATTGCAGTTAGCCTATATGCCTTAATATCCATTAATTAAAAGTAATATATTAAAAATGTTGTGACTTTGAAAAATCAACAAAGTTTGTCAAACTGAACAATTAACCAAGTTTTACCGAAAAGAAAAGGCTAAACAAATAGAACAGTGTAACATATGTGACATTTATTGGATTGCGTAGCAGTTGGCATTTAACAAATTTTTCTTGGTAATCAATACAAAAGTGGGCAAAGTGACTAATTGCATGTAGGGCGTCAAAGAAAAAGCAAAAATATTCAAAAGCCATAGGATTGTCTAAAGCAGTTATTGGGAGAGATATTCATATTGATTTCAGATTAGCATACTACTTTCTTTATAATGCTACATACTACTTATAGCATACTACTTTCTTTATAGACGCGATGGTGTAGTGGTTAGAGCGTCCGCTTCACAGTCGGTAGACCTGGAGTTCATTCCCTATGTCGAGTCATACCAAAAGACTTTGAAAAATGGTATTCACAGCTTCCCTGCTTGGCGCTCGGCATTTAGGAGAGGTTGTGGAGAACAAGCCGGCAAGTTCGCTTGTTGCGTCCTTGGGCAAGGCACTTAACGGGACGCCCCCGCCTTAATGTGGAAAACAGGTGGCCCAGTTTTCCCTCCGAATAGAGGGTTGGTGGCACGAAGGGCATTCGACCGTAAAACAAATGCCATGTTATGTGGCGACCCCTAATCGGGAATAAGCTGAAAGACAAAGAAGATACTACTTTCTTTACAATCGTTCTTTTTCAAATAAAACGTAGTATAGTTGTTAGCTAACTTGGTTTCAAAAGAGACTCTTATTTTTTGATGCAGCCATCAGAAAACTTTGTAAAAAATAGTTTAACATATTGTCAAAAACAGCATCAAATTGTTTTTTTGAACTCATAGTTTTTGATATGAAATCATTTATTTCTTAAAAAAAACTCTCAATATAGCGTCGTCGTATATGATCAAAAAAGCGCATTTTGTCGACAACACGTAATGATTTTACGCAATATTCAACCTATTGGATTTTGAGGGGATGCTTCCATGAAACGGTTTGCAATTTGCATTTTATTTAGTGGTTGTTGCTTTGTCTAACGTTGTTTCCACGTCATATCTTTAATCAAATTCTAGCGAAAGCATTTATAAAACAAAAGCTAACCACCAACTTACCTTAGTTAATCAAAAATCTGGGAAACTATCGGTACAGAATTATCAAAATAGAAAAGGCTATTCGAAGGCAAAATTGCTTTTTTGAGCTTCATCTGCTCTTTGTAGTGACTGTTCCACAGTTTTTTTATACACTTTTTGTATCAAAGAAAAGCAGGGTAATCAAAAATTGAATAGCGAAATCAATAATAAAGCAAGTTGTTTGCATTTGAGACAGTTAGTGGGCGTCCTCCATTTAGGAAAGCTTGTCCATTGCTTGCAATTAAAGTTGGAATTCATTGTTCTGCCAGACTAGTAACGGTTTATCAACCCATAAATGTACCCAGCAATAACTGCGAAAGATATGCTTTTATCAAAATCTCAGAGCATCAATCACCATATTGAGCTATAGTAGAATAAAATAGCAAAAACATTTTTTTGTTATGAACTTTTATCTTCTTACGTTATTTTTAAAAACTTAGCTAAAGTTTACCTTATTTCATTGGTACAAAATCATTTAAAATTGCGGCTGATTGCGATTTGATATGTAGTTGATAAATGTATTGCAAAATAATAGATATTGTTGAAGAGCATCTTGCTCAGTTGAACTTCGGAGGAAACAGTCCGAATTATTTTGTTGTCATTTCCAACAGCACTGCACTTACTTTTGATCAGACAATTGCTAAATTTGGTACGTAGATTGTAATTGTTGTGGTCTTATTTTTGAAAAATTTCCCGGTGGTAAAACCTGGAAAATTGAAGATTTAGTTAGGATGACAACGAGACCTCAAAGTAGCAAGAACCGCCAATACAAAGATCAAGACAGCTTGTGGAGCAAGCAAGTTTTCATCATTGAACACCAAGTCGATACAACCATCAAAGTCACGACAATCCTTCGGCAGGAAAAGCATGCCAAGGACATTTTTCAACCTTATAGCTAACTGGCTGCACATAACAAAAATGCTGTACATGGAGTTGCTACTTTCGTACGCAGCTGTACAACATGTTTGCCATTTGCTCATGCAAAGGAGATGTGACGAGATAGAGTGGATTCATGACTGCGACCAAAAGTGAAGGCACCCCAGTGGCAAACATCTACTATACAAAGCACCAACTACCAGCCTTTTAGACAATGCTATCAGCTATGATTTACCAATTACAATGTAAATATTAAAGCTAGTAATCTCATCTCTCATAGCACAATGGCATCTAATTTAACTAACCAACCCGAGATAAAGCACTCACGGTTAAGTTATGGCAATAGCGGGAGCACCTATTAATAACGTCGAGGCTAAGAACATTAAATCAGCTGGCTGCTGCGACAGGCTCGTCCGATTGCAAAGGAAATTGCTTCAACATTTTGATCATACTCGTATGTAGCCCGACACTTATATTTCGTTGCAAACGATAAGAAAGGATCATCTTTACCCCATCGTTTTTTTTTAGGTGATCATCAAGAGTTTTGCTTGGAGTTGGCCACATATTAAGATTTGTAAACTTCCTTTTTCGATGAATCTTTTTGATGCTATCGAGAAGGAATAGACGAAATGTACCAAAAGACTTAGTTTTTCGAGAAATTGTAATTTTGTGAACTGCAGGCACTATAATTTGCGTGTTTCTAACTGGTAAGATTACATTTCATAAACATTTAGACTATAGAGACTTCAGTTTTTGATCGATAATTTTGGCAACGTGGACAGATGATGCAAAAGAATCACGCTTGTAAGGAAAAGTAGTCAAAATGTACCAAAGAACTAACTTAGCTAAACGATTACAAGTTTGTTAGGTCAATTAGGACAATTGTTCAACTAAAAATGAAACATCAGGTATGGCAACCAATTTTTGATCAACTATTGTATACTATCTTTAGCCTTAAGCAATTGTTGTTACAAATTGATGAAAAGCAAATTTCCTAAGCTTTCAAAGGACACTAATTGTTAGTACTTTATTATAACATTTTTGCATAAAGCTACCTCTTTTTACTGAGCTCACCACTTTTGGGAGGGGTAGAAAGTTACACCACAGTCCTAAATTTATTTTTTTCAGTGTAAAAACAAATATGAATTTTACATATTTATACACTAACGGACTCGCCTTGAAATAACCTTTAATTTGTTGAAAAAAGTTTGAAAATCAGTTGAGAAATGAGGTCACAAATCAGTTTTTCAATAAACTGATTTTGCAAAAAATTTGCAATTTTTGAAAACATTTTGATATTATGATCTGCGGTAGCGAAGATTCGTTTTTATCGTGTGAGACGTATTATGACTTCATAGAGCCAGTTTAAGCGTGCAAGGGAAAAAGAGAAAAAAAATGCTTAGACGGCCTAAAGTACTTAAATAAAGAATTGCTCGTAGCATAGTCAAACTAGCTTTAATTGTTGTAGAGCTGTTTTTATCGAAAGCACCTTATTAATATCTCCTGAAACAGCGTTTAATCGCGTTTCTGCAATCAATACATTTTTAGAAAGAACAGAAAAAAAATTTTGCAATGAATCGCTGATTGTGACGTTATTTTAGACCCTAAACAAATCAAAGTTTTCGTAATGTGGTAAGTCGGAAGCCGGTTTTCTTTTGAGCAAAAAGCGATTGTCCTCTGTTAAGTAATGCAAATTCCAACAAAGATATTTTCGATGATGACATGATCATGACGTCATCAACACCCTTATGACACTCACCACGGGGTGGTGATCAATCCTTCCAAGTTTGATGCTTGTACCTCTAGCAGTTTCAGAGAAGTTAAAGCTGACACACCGACAGAATTTCGGTCTATAGTATAGATCAGGGGTGAGTAGCCAGCGGTCATATGGCCGCATGCCGTCATTTTATAGTTAATGTGCGGCCATATGTGGCTTCGTAAATAAATAAATTGTTTTAACTTCCACATACATAAGGCATCTTGTATCAACTAATTGATTAAATAAACAAAATAGGGGAGACCAAGCCAAGTAGTAACACGGGGTAAGTTGTAACATTTGTTACCTGCTTTATCATTGTGTTTTTTAATTTTGCGATAAGTCGGCAAAATGCAGCTCTTTTGCCATTCGTTGACGCAGCCGAGTGTGTTGATACCCGGTTCATTGCCACCGATTAGAGGTAAAGACCTTTTTCTTTTTTTGGGGAGTGAAGGGAAACACACTTATGTTCAGCAGACTTATGGTGGCTCTCATTATTTTCTTTGTGGTGGGAAACAGATCTAAATGGCTCTTTGGCCGTAAAAGCTTGCCAAGTCCTGAATTTTTCGGCCATGTGATTAAAAATAATTTTTAATACGGCCATCTAAGCGTAAAAGGTTGCCCACTACTGGTATAGATGAAAAGGAAAATTTAACAAACTACTAAAATTTTTGTCACTGTACATCAGACGCAACTTCAAGACTATCCCTGTCATCTGTGAATGTCTTTTTCAGCAAATGACTGCATTAAGATCAGCATAGTTATATTGCCTTGACTCTAATTAATTAGAGCTAAGGTTTATTTCATAATGGCTGATCAAAAGTTGGTTACCTTGCATCATTTTCAAAATTTAGTTTAACAATTATCCTGCTAGACCTATGAAATTGGCAATTTAAAAAAAGTTGGTTCTTTGTAACATCTTGGCAATTCATCCTCAAAAGCATAGTTCTTTTTGGATTTTGTTTATCTAAACTTTCAGAGATGTTCATCTAAAAATGAAGATTTTAAAAGTTTTAAAAAGTACCTTACTTTAAGCAAACATATTGGTGACTCTACTACAAAAAGAGAAGGGTAAAATAATCATGTTTTATCTTTTGCAACAAAATATTAGTGTCGAGCTACATTTCATCTAAATGTTGAAGCTGTTTCTTATGTAATTAGGTGAAGCCGGCAAAGCCGGCTGATGTAATATTCTTGACATCAACATTACTGACAGGCTCCCTGCTGTTGTCATAACATAAATGAAGGTGCATTACTTTGGGTTAGTTTGTTCTTTGCATGGCTGCGTTTATGCCAGGACGAAGCGACATGCGCGCAGTCAGAAAATTTTGGTCGTACAAATGGACATACAATTGCGAAAAAGTCGTAAATAGTTGTCCTAATATTTAATAGATTATTCCTGAAAATACATTAATGAATTACTTTGGCGCTCCGCTCCCTAACCAATAACTTTGAAAATATGTCTTTAGGCCCTTAAAAAAATGAAGATATAAAATTCTTTCAAATCGTTGGCTGTTTTGATCGAGTACAAGTCCAGTTCCTTAGAGCGAAACCAGACAACAATCATCAGCCGCCTCAACGTGGTGGTGCGGTCCCCGGCCCCGTTTGGGTCGGATCGAAATGGCTGTTGGCCTTCCCGAGGGTCCCAGTTACCCCGGGCACTCCCCTTCATTTTTTCGCTATGCTGCCCCCTGAACGACCGCAGAAGGGCAGCACACAGCTTCTTTAAAATCGGTCGCTTGTTTTCTCTTTTCCTCTTCTCCTGCCCCTCTCTTGCTCTTCTTCGTCTCCTCATTCTCCTCCCTCTCTTGATGAGCGGTAACGTTCATCCCAACACTGGCCCCATCTTTCCTTGCTCTGTGTGCACTGAAAATGTGACCTGGCGGGGCAAGTCAGTGCAATGCTGCGCTTGCTACAAATGGGTCCATCTAAGGTGCTCACAATTTTCCTTATTCCAATTCAGAGCTCTTGGCAGCTCTCACTCTTGGAGCTTCCCCCCTGCCGAATCACTGTGACTCCCTCTTCGGACTCCTCCGACATGTATACCTCCACTGTGCAATCTATCCCCGCTTCTGCTAACGATGCTCTCTCGCCCCACCCTCGTCTCCAAACCTCTTATCCCCCATTTGCCCATTCTATATCTTCTCCCTCTGCCCCTCCTCCACCGTCCCTTGCTCATGGCTTTTCTTCTGCGCCTCCTGCCTCCACTCCTCCCCCTGACTCTCTCAGGGTTCTTCAATGGAATGCTGGAGGTCTTCGAGCCAGGAGCACTGAACTACTCCGGTTTCTTTCGTCCCATCCAGTCGACCTTATCTGCATTCAGGAATCCAATCTTAACTCCTCTTCCTCTTTCCGAACACCTGAATTCTCTGCTCTGCGTTCTGATCGCACCCACTCCCGGTCTGGCATTCTCTCTTCTGATACCACGCACACTAGCGGTTAGTGAAAGACGCAAGGCTTTTGCTGCCGCTCACAGAAGTGATGAAGATCGCCAGGCTTACATCTCCGCTTCTCGAAGCGCCTCGTCAGTCATCGCCAAGGCCAAGGTTGAGGCATGGCAGACGACTTGCTCTTCTCTCTCACCTAAATCTAACCCTAAATCTGTACACTCTCTTCTTCGGTCTATCGCTGGCTCATCTTCCTCGTCTTCTTCCTCTCCTAACTTCCCCAACTGTTCTTCTCCCAGGGAATCGGTTTCGGTCTATGCCGCTTACCTGAGATCCCACTTTTCCATTTCTCAGCCAAAGGCTCTACGTAGCAGAGCAAGAGGCTACTTTCTGAGCTCTGCCAAGCCACGTGCCCTATGGAGTCTAACTTGTTCTTTTGCTCTCCTCTCACTCTCGCTGTATATCTTGCGGCTGCCTCCAACCTTTCCTCGTCCATCGCCACTGGCCCAGATAAAGTTGCCTATCCCATGCTAAAGCACCTTCCTCGCTCTGGCATGGATTTTCTTCTTCACATCTTCAATCTTTCCTGGTCTTCGCATTCCTTTCCTTCCATCTGGAAGACATCTTCCATTATTCCCATACGCAAGATGGGAAAGTCTCTCGACTCTGCTGCTTCTTTCCGGTCTATCTCTGTCACCTCCTGCGTATCAAAGCTTTTTGAACGCATCATTCTATCCCGTCTACTCTTCTTTCTGGAGTCTAATTTCATTCTCTCTCCCCGTCAGGCCGGTTTCCGCCCTGAACGGTCTACACTCGACCAAATTCTGTTTCTTTCTCAGTCCATTTCGGATGGGTTTAACAAACCCAGGCCGGGCTCTCGGACGATCATTTCCACTTCACCCGGATGGTTTCCTTTCCTAAGCGTTACCAATTTCACCAAATTGGAACGCCTCCATCAAGCGGCCAGTCACGCCATCACCGGCTGCTTCTCGTCTTCTCCTATCCCTCTTCTTCTCTCCGAGGCTTCTTTACCTCTCCTACGAGTCACCCTGACTCATTTCACTCTATTATCTTATGAGCGGGCTCTTCGTCTCCCAACCTCCTTTCCTATTTCAGGTTTGGCCAGACTTGAAGTGAAGCCAAGACTCTGCAGATCATCCTGGAGAGCTTTTGCGTCCACTCATCCGCTCATGCTTCCTTCTACTTGTTCTAGGGAAGCTCTTCTTGCGTGCCCTCCCTGGAATCTGCCTTCGTTCACGGTGGAGTCCACCCTTTCCACTCCATGCTCTCGCTCTGATCCCCCTCTCACTCGCCAAGGTGCGGCCTTTGCCCACCTTGACTCTCTTCCCCCTAAAAATCTGGTGCTTTGGACTGACGGCTCTGTTCCTTCTTTTTTTGGCAAAGGCGGCTCTGGCGTACTTGCCGACTGCTCTCTCTGTGACGCTGAGGTCACTCTTTCCTTTTCGTTAGGCCCAGTATGCTCAAGTTTTTCTGCTGAAGCCTGCGCCATTCTGCACGCTCTTTGCTGGTCTCGGAAGCACCAACAAGTCTGCCATTTCTCTTCTCCTCCTGTCTGACTCTCGTTTTGTCCTCGCCGCCCTGTCCTCTCCTCCATCTTTCCTTTTATCTCAAACTCTGTGGCAGATCTGGCAGGAACTGTCTTTTCTCTCCTTCTGTTCTATTAGACTACAATGGGTCCCCGGACACTCATTTCTCCTGGGGAACGATGCGGCCAATGAGCTGGCCAGACGGGGAGCGCTACTTGCGCCCTCCGCAATCCCTTGCAGTCTCTATTCTTTTACCTTTCGTATCCACTCTCGTCTTATCTCGGACTGGAGGCGTATTGTCTCATCGAAGTTCTTTGACACACAGGTTCCCTCGATTTCCACCGAGGAACTTGTGCTCCCTCGTCATGCTCGCTGTGTTCTCTCTCTTCTTCGCTGCAACGGACACAGCCTTCTTTTAGGTTCTTATCTCTCTAGGATTGGCAGAATTGAGAATTCTTCCTGCAGCGCCTGTGGACACCCGTCCCAGGACACCTCTCATCTCATTCTTCACTGTCCAGCTACGGACTATTTGCGCCGCTCACTCTTTGGCGACTCTCTGTCTCGTTACGACCTCTGGTCCAGACCCTGGGGAGCTGCCCGGTTTCTGGGGCTCCATGGTCTTCCGCCATGCCCCCATCCCTCGGAAGGGGTCGGGTAAACAACAACAACAACAACAACAACAAACCAGGCAAGCAAGATGTAGCCAGAAACTCCAGGAACTCTGGGAGAAATATAGCGGCTATGCAAAATACCCTATAATGTTTTTTTATGCTTAATCGATTTCCTTTGATTAACAATACTTTTGATTTTGGAACAACAATTGCCTTTGTCAACTAAACATGAGGTTTTCATTACTGCTCTCACAATTAACCATATTCTTAACCTCGACATTACTGATGGGGCGCTGCAACTGTAATAAGTCAACCGCGAGTTTTTGACTTTGGGTTAGTTTTGTCTTTGTTTGGCTGCGTGTATACTAGGACCAACTAATAATGCTATCAGCCAGACGCGTTTGCTCATACAAATACCCATAGAGTTATCAAAAAGCCATAAGCAGTGGACCTCATACCTATTTTTAGTGCCTTAATGTGCTTTCAATTCAAGAACTTGTTTGATTTAACGAATAAAAGTTTGTTAAGTATAAGGACGCCTATAGTGAAAATAAGGCAAACAAGACGTTGCCACGGATTTGTGAAACTTGGGAGACAAATTGTGGCTATGGGCAATCCCCATAAGATTTTTTCCTAATTGATTACGTTTCAAAACCGATAAATTTGTTTTGGAAAGAAATTTAGCAATGCATAAGAACATAAAGTTTTTATTACTGTTTTTGCACCCATCCACAGGGTAAAGACGGCCTTTTTAGCTGAACTGATATTGTTCACCTCGACATTACTAATGGAGTCCCGGCGGGTGAAGCCGGCAGGGTCGGTTAGTTATATACATTAAAAGAAGAACATTGTAGATGATTCCAAAAAACAACAATGGAAATGGCAATGCTATCACAAGAACAATATTTCCAGTTTCACCACTGGCAATTGTTAAGTCAAAATTACAATTTTACTACAAAATTGCTTTAAACAATCTGAGTAGAAATATGATAGCCAGTAAACTAGTGAACATTTTATTTCATAATGTTTCACTTTATACTTAAAACATTACAATTGAACTTGGCCTCGTAGGTAGCATTTTAATTATAGCTGATGATGCTTTAAGTATAAGGCGAAACGTTTTGAAATGAAATGTTCACTAGTTTACTGGCGAACATATTTCTACTCAGATAAGTAAAGAAAGCTCATTTTCATCCTCCTTATTATAAAAAAGTTTAATTAAATATAGGTATACATTACATAACATTAAAGTTTGTTATTTGTTTTATTGGTAAGTAGTAATTAACACACAAATTCTTTTGGTTGACATTTATCTAGGCTAATTTTTAGTTGGCCAAAAAGGTCAACATCTTCATAGAAAATTGGCAACTTATTTACAGCTGCAGCATAATACTAAAATTTTTCATAATGACTGTGCGCAGAAGATTTACCAGTTAGGATCGTCTAATAAACAATAATTTAAGATGTAATAACTGAAAAGTCAAACACAACTTTGCATGAACTTTACATAACAAAATGGACACACATGTCTCAGCAAATCTCATAAGCGAAAATTACACAAACAGATTCAAAGCACTTTAACGGGTTTCCGAGGAACTGTTTTCCCAACTTTGCCTAGAAACCTGGTTCTGCACAAAATGCTCCGTTTACGTCATTTACTTGCTTGCCTTATGTAGATGGAACTTCTGATAAGACTGAACGTAGTCGTAATACGATTGGAGTAAAGTTAGCCCTAAAACCCCTTTTAACTATTGGTAAATTTCTTCCATCCCCCAAAACTCCCTCAATGAAAGGGAAATATCAAGCGTAATATATCAAGTTCGGTGTAATGATTACTAGTTTACTTACATTGGCCAAACAAAACGGGATTTGCAGTCACGATAAGACGAAAACAAGAGGACCGTTAAATTACGAAGACCTGGAAAATCTGCTCTTCGTAAACACTTTATTGATATCGATTTCAGAATAGATCGGAATAGATCCACAATCTTGAAGACCGAAAAAAAAAACATTCAAAACACTTTTTTGCAGAAAGCAGCCTTATCTACAAAAGCCTGCATGTCCTGACCAAAAAGTACGGTGAACCTTACTTTTAGTGCACACGAAAGAGACAGCAGAATTTGCTGTTGTTCTGATGTAATTGTTGTTTTGGGGTTTCCCACTACCTGTTGTGCTCGGTATTTTGTTATTAGGTTAATGCTTGCTTCGATTTAAGTTCGCGCTGTTATTTCTAGCTTAATTTCATCGCCTCTCGATTTTGTAAGCACAAGTTTTGTTCACGATAACATCAGACTACGCTTAACCCATCACAGTCAGTACTTACCAAATGCAAAGTTGTGTTTGACTTTTCAGTTTTTACATCTTAAATTATCGATTATTAGACGATCCAAACTGGTAAATCTTGTGCGCACAGTCATTATGAAAAATTTTAGTATTATGCTGCAGCTGTAAATAAGTTGCCAATTTTCTATGAAGATGTTGACCTTTTTGGCCAACTAAAAATTAGCCTAGATAAATGTCAACCAAAAGAATTTGTGTGTTAATTACTACTTACCAATGAAACAAATATTAGAATTTAATTTCATTTAATGTCTGATGAATAAATTCACCAGGGAAATAAAAATAACAGCTATTAAATCTGCTACATATTATTAGTCATGACAACCATAATGATGTACCGCAAATTATTCTATCAAACTATTAATGTTGTGATGTACGAGATAAGCTACTAAAACATAGCTTGCTTCTCAACACATTTTTAAATGCTTCAAAATTGTCTTAATTACTGCATACGTAACGCAAAACAACAAAAACTTTTGCAAGGCCTCAAACTTTTTTGAGCTCTAAAATTTTGCGTGGCACCAGGCTTTAAGCCCTGTCCCCTCACCGCAGTGGTGTCACTTGAGTCCGTGTTGTTGTTATTTGCATACTTTGCTTTTTGATTTACCGCTTACTAATTTTTATTTCTTGGTTATTAATTTGCTCTTTACTAGTTTGTTTTCTGATCCGCTGTGAATTGTTTGCAAAGAACATCTCGATTTAATAACCTAAGAGGATCTTCGATACTTGCAGACATGCTGATATTTGCTTTTTTTTGTTTGTGTTTAATGTGATTTTGTGTTGCATTAAACACAGAAAATGAAAATATACTACCAATATACCTACATATCTGTCTGCCTGCCAGCTTTATCTATCTATCTTTTGGCTCTCTACCAATCCATATATTGTAATCTGGAATATATTTTAAAAATGTCGTCAAAAACTTCAAGAAACAACTTTCAGCATCTAAGGCAAAACGGGGCTAGAAGTTACAAAACTTACTAATTCAGCCACCTACACTTCAAACATGATTTGTGTTAAAACTCTTCAAAAGTAAAATATCCAATTATTCTTCCAATGGCAATAGACCAGGTAGTATTTTGTGTAAATACTTTCTTTATCACAAATTTTCTCAACATGTTTTGTTCGTTTTCAAGTTAAACTAACATCTACAATTTCCACGAGGAGCTTAACCTTTGAACTCTGCAGGCCGGAAAACCTGCCTTACTGAGAAGCCTTATAGACTCGAAAGGTCGGTCAACCGGACTTCAGGTCTGCCGTCGTTACCTTGTAAGCCGGTGTACCGGCCAGCAAATTGTTAAATTTTACTTTTGAGGTTAAAAACATAGCTTTTGAAAATTTAGACCAAAATTGTTGGAGAAGCTCGGGTTAAAGGTGGGAATGATCAGAGAAACCAAAGTTCAAAAGGTTAATACATTAGAAAATGGGAAATTGAAGAATGACGTGGCTTAGGATTTGCTTTTCCGAGCCACATACAAATAGTGCAGATGTAACAAGGAAACGTTTTACTCAATGGACATTTACCGGTAGCCCAACACAAGTGTATAACGAGGCTGACTAAAAAAATTTTTTTCTGCAAGCTTTTCTTTGGAGATGATTTTAGAGTGAAGTAAATGAGTTTTTCTGCACTCCTACCCGTCACTCTCCCTTAATAAAAACCTTTAGTCCCTGCAAAATACAGTTGCCCAGGGCATTGGAAGGGTTACAATTTTGAGATTGCAGGCAATATGCTGCGAAATTTCTGCGTTTTACTGCCATAAAAGAAGACGTTTAACGGCTATTTGTGCTGATTTGCTGCAATAATATTGGAAGAAATACATTTGCAAGTTGTAGTCCATAGATATTTTTGAAAAGTCTGTGCTAATTGTTTTATTCAAATTCAAAGGGTTTCTATGACCAAAAAAAACGCAAATAATTGGCACTTTTTTGTCGTAATATATGTAAAAGCCAATAAGTATAATTTTTTTTGTTTGGCCCTGTTTCCCTTTTTATTTCATGATTTCGACACGACTGCTTTAAGATATAGCTTTGGCTACAGCAAGCCAAATTCACTAATTTATGCCAAATGTTTTGGTGTCAATTCAACCTTTATAAAATTTTTTTATATTTTGCCATATTTATCCTCCATTCACGAGAAAGCGAATTGACGGGACGTCCGCACTCGCTTGGGAGTCGCCATTTCCGATGTGTCTGGGCCACCTGTCTTCCACCTAACGGTGGGGGCGTCCAGTTAGATGCCCTGCCCAAGGACACAACAAGCGAACTTGCCGGCTTGTTCTTCACAATCTCCCCTAAATGCCGAGCGTTAAACAGGGAAGCTGTGGATACCATTTTTTGAAGTCTTTTGGTATGACTCGACAAAGGTATTGAACTCCAAGTCCACCGACTGTGAAGCGGACGCTCTAACCACTACGCCATTGCGTCGCTCAAATAAGTTAGCTAAAACTACTTCAAAAATTGTTTCTTACTTCAAGTGTTTGGCATTGTGGTTTGGCACAGAATTGTAAGTACCAGTAGGCTAGCTAAATTATAGCCCAATTTGCTAGTTGCCCGTCTTAAAGTGTTTGGCTAAAACGCGATTATTTTTTACAGTGTCATTGTCGTTATGGAGTAGTTACTGGTCAACAAAGCTATATTTCTCAAATTATCTGCAATTTTTGGTGTTTATATACGGTACATTTAAATTGAGCGTTAGTCGGCATATCGTTTCTCTGCTTAATTTTAGTTCTTTTTTAAACGCTTCTTATTGGTATTGTGACAGTGTTCTTAAAATAAAGTATCACTTAGGACACATGTCTGTATCTAGCTGTGTGTTATTCTCTATTCCAAAGTAGCCTTACGCAAATCCAACAGGCCAACTGAGCTTGCCATTCACCGTATTGCTTGATTTGTATGTCAAATCAATAATTTTAGCCTATATCTAAGTTAATTTTGAGATTTTGCTTACAGTTTACCATCATCAGCATTCAAATAACTGAAACAAAAAATCCACGCTTTTTTAAATTAAAACATTAATAAACATGTTTTTGAGAGTTTAATTTAACGCCAGTCATCAAGCTACGAGTACCTTTTGTTTGTAAGAGCAATCAAGAGAGAGCTGGAGCAATTTTTTGATAACATTTACCTCCTGCCTGGGTTAATCGCGAATACGCTGCTAGGTTGTGATCAATTTTTCTACCGTCCTTCCTGTTTGGTTTTACTCGTGACATATTCTTTCATATATCATTTGGTGCACTGACAAATTGGGGTAGCGTTTTTAGAAAGTGACAATAAATCATGTTTACGGGTCGTGCAATACACATTCATCAGCAGGAAAAAAATGACATTCTGCGGCGTGTTTTATAGACGTAATCGCCGCTGTCAGCCGAACTTGCTTTTATCATAATAAATAAAACAAAGCACAGCTAATAGACTAAGGGTGGGGTTGCAGATCAGAGGACAGTATGACTTTGCAATCAGTGTTGTAGATTGCAAAATTGACCAAATCCTATGCGGTTTGTTAATTAAACAAATGATGTTAAATATTTCTGGCAAAAATTACAAAATACCAACAGCAGCAAAAGCAAGTACTCAGAGTAAACTTTTAAATGAATTTCTGGAATAGCATAAAGTTGAAATAGTCATGTTTTGCTGTTAAGTGCAAGATACAACGTTTAAAGAGGCTTCAAAGTAGATATTACTAAATTGAAACATTTGTTTTTACTGCGCAAAATATCGATACTTTGTTTGGCACTTCAAAAATTCGACGACGTAGAAAATAAATCGGAGTGCAAAAAAAAGGATAGCCAAACACGAGAACTGGCAGTTGAAACCAAATTAAGAGATAAACCAGAGGCAGTAGTGACTTAGTTAGAATTATGGTAAGAGAGCATAACCAACAGAAAGTTTTTTGTAAACTTCACCAAAACTCTTGCTGCAAAATATGGCCGCATACTTGTAAGCATTTGATGAGCTACAGCAGGCTAAAGCTATTAAACCTTATAGTTATACATATTGCCTATGAACCCAAAACCTGTGGTTAAATCTCTTTCCTATGATGTGCTGTTAGAAGATCGGATTTCTTGCTACACCTTAAGCTTTCACCTTATTGTTTC